>OZ018415.1:15716281-18116281 GCA_963969595.1 Neckera pumila | reverse complement strand
AGAGTTTTTGAACCTTGAATTTCCGGAAACCAGGCGCGCTCTGCTGCATTTAAGCGTGTGATGTTGTTCCTTCTTACTGCACTTTTTTTCGCCCGGTTTAGATTTCAATGCGTCTTGTCTTGGTCTTGTTGCTTCTCCTCTACTTGACATTTTTTTGGACTCCGTCTGTCTCTGTAAGTTGCTGCCCTCACCGTCTTCGTCTTTGTGATCGCCACTACATGCGTGTGTTGACTGCCTTGTTCTGGTTCTCGTTGTTGTGGTTCTGATCTTCTTGTTTGCTTGTTGCTCGCGGTTCTAGTATTTGTCCTTGTTAGTGTTGGCCAGCGCTCTTGTAGTTTGCTTATGCTCCATACATTCTAAACGGAAAGTTCTCACTCTTGCCGAGAGTTTGGCGCTAGATTCTAAGATTTTCTCCCAGGGAAGTGGTTTTCTATCCCGCTCTTTTGCTGTCATTGCCTGGCATATAGGTTTGCGCTCTTCTTGCCTTTGTATTTGACTTGTTGCCCCCACCATGGATTCTGAGAGAGATTTCTTGGATTCTTCCACCGTATTGCCACCTTTCAGCCTGTTGTATGACCCTTGCATGGACCCCCCTCTGCGAGATGTTGTACTCCCTTTTCTTGTCCCGCAGGTGCACCGATCGGACCCTTGGGAGTGGCAGAGAGCGCCAGAAGCCAATCCAATCACCATTTCCACCATTGACAACATTAGGGGGACCTGCACTTCGTGGAAGGAGTTCGTAGAAGGCACGGTGGAGTGGGGAGTGATCAACCTGGCGCGTTAAGAGTTTCAAGAGCTTCAGCATCCATGGTGGACCGCTGAGGAGGAGTTTGTGCTACTCCTATTTGAGCAGTATCGCAACTTCTTCATCAAAAGCTGGATTCTGAAGAAACCCCTTTCAGTCAATCGTTTGCGCACCGCACCGTTTGGAGACTTAAGTGTGGTGGATTTAGGGGGGCTACGGTCTTCCCTGCGTGAATTGGCGTTGCACACTGCGGAACCGCCTCCCAGTAGTTATTTGGCGCCGTCCCGAACTCTGTGGGTGACAACCGCTAATTGGTACACCAATGCATAAAGGTCGCAATACAGGTTCCTTTTTTTTCAAACACACTAGTCCTGGAATAGTTTCCCCTGCTGCAGTGATTTCTAGCCTTGTTTGTGGTCTTATGCAGCAGATATGCTAGCGGCTATTAGTTCTCTCCTTGTGAATTTTAGTAATGCAAACAGCAGTATGTATATGTTCACAGTTCTTGTACATTGTATTCATGGGAAACCTAAGGTCTTTGTAATGACTTGGTCGCCCACAACTGTGTTTATAAACACAATTTTGATGTTAAATTTTTTTCCTTTCTATCACTTGTGTTTGTTTTTAATACTGTTTTGCCTTTCAATGTTTTGGGTCCAATTTTGGTCTTGCGTGGTTGCTTTCAATCTTCTTGTTTTCTATTTGCTATAAATGTGTTGTGGCTGTAAGCACAAATTGTGAAATTCTGGAATGATAGCATCTTCTTAGTTTTGATGTGTTGAATATGTGAATGTGTGTTTCATTATGATGTTGATGTGTCAAATTTGTTCTTAGACAGTTTTCATGGCACAAAGTTGTTATTGATTTTGTGGTTCTCTTTGCAATGTAGTCAACATTTGTACAAGGTCCACGTTGCAGCTTCTTTTCTTTGTGCAAATCCATGGTTGTTTGTTTCAAGTTTTGTTGCTTTTCAACTAGACTTTGGTGAATGCACTAGTGTGAAAAATTGTCGCAGAAGTTGGTGATCCTTTGTGCATTGTTGTAGAATGGTAGTCTCATTTGCATGAGTTTGTTAAGGAATTTTTTTAGTATTTTCCTAAAGCTACTATGTATAAATAAAATAGGATGCAAAAAATTAGTCCTACAAATCAAATATAAAAAAAATAGGGTGCTGAAAAATACAGGTCAATAGCTTTTTATCTAAAGATAGGAAGGCAAAAAATACCCTAAAACACATAAACATCCCCCCAATAAAATATCACGTTATCGCACGTGATGTCTAAAAATATGAAGGAGTGAACCCCCCAAGAATACTGCACTTTGAAAAGGCCTACAAAACTCAAAGTTTTAGGATAATAAAAATGCATTGAATTCTACTTACAGCTCAAAATGGGTTGAAATAAGTAATGTTATTTTCATCAAAAAAATCCCAAACATATAGTCCAACCAGAAGATTGCTCTGAGATAGAGGAAGTGTTCATTTTATTGTATTTATGTACCTTTTCAATAGCTTCTTGAACTTCCATAACAACAAGTTCAAAGTTGTGATTGCACACATATTGATCGTCAATAATATATCAAAGAAGAAGATAATCTTTATGAGAATGTTGCAAATAAATTCAAAATCCATTTAAAACAGGATAGTCATTCTTTCATATTCATTAATAACTAATATTAAATCAAATATATTTCAGTTAAGTTCAATAGTTGAATGTCTTTGAATAATATAAAACAATGGTTAGAAATTACTATGAATGAATCTTTCATAAGATAAAAATTAGATGCAACTTCCAATTATATTATACCTTCTTTGATAACATGGGTATTGACTTTGAAATGTACATTGTTTTTGGTGTCTATTTTTTTTTCAATATTCATCTTTTTACAAGTATTGTTGGAGATGTACAGTGACAATCACCTCCAAAACATGTTCTTTAGGTATTGAAATAAATTAAAAATAAAATTAAGAATTTTGATTCAACAACTTTTATAAATTGTTATCCATTCAATACATCAAATATCAAGATGGTAACAATATTAAGTTTAAATATTATTTTAAATAACCTATGTTTAAATTTGATGTTTAATTTTTTTTAAACCTTGGTGTGGAGGTGGAGGAGGTTTTTCTTCAACTTTCTTCCTTCTTGTTAGAATTGTCAACTTTTGTGCTATTAACTTTTCCGCTTTGGTTAATGAAGCATTAATAAGCAAATTCAACTATGGTCTCTTCAAACTTCACAATTGATGATGTAGTTATTTAGGTACAATGTAAATCCTTTTTAAAATCTACAATTATAATCAAAATTAATAAAAAAATGATATTGCATCAAACTAAAATGGAATTTTGAGAGGTGTGATCATTTTGCTAATAAACTTTATTGCCACCAAGTAAGTCATAGGGCAGGCGCGAGCAGATACTAATAGCTTTTTCTTGAAGTCAAATTAAACCACACGGCTTTTGTTTTCTTTTCAAATCGCATGGCTATTGATTTTTCAAGGGTAGGCATTGTTGTTTTTTTGAATTGCATGGTTGTTGATTTTTGAGAAGGGGTGTATCTTTTTTCTTTTTAAATTGCATGGCTGTTGATTTTTCATTTTTCATTTGTTTGTTTTTCTGCAAGTCAAATCTTATAGTTATTGGGGTTTTTTTGAATCACAAGGCTATTGGTTTTTGAAGGGGTTATTGTTTTCTTTTCTAATTGTATGACTGTTATTTTTTAAACTCACATTGCACGGCAGTTGAGGGTAGTCTTAGGTTCTTTTAATCTCATTTGATGACTGCTGATTTTTTACTTTGGAGGGGGAGGGCTCACAGGGGGTGTGCAACCACTTTTGGATACATTATTGTATAATAGAATAGATGCTATCAGAGGACAAAATATCCAATATATTTTTATTCATCATAAAGACCAAGAGATCATGGATTTAGGAGCCTCTATTTTGGACTCAATGAATTCCTAATTAGATTCAAATAGCTCATTTCAACAAATTTTGAACCAAAACCTAGTATAAACAACTTTCAGCTTTTAACTTCTAAAGGACCATTGTCCCTTCGGGGACAAATGCAATTTTGGGCAGGTATTTACGGGCTGAAACTTTCTCCTGATTTTTTGAAACATTTTTGGAGGAAGAAAGGCTGATTAGCTTTGTAGGAATATAATTTTTTTCACAATCGGTGCCCGGGAACAAAAGTTATGACCAAATAAGCTCAAAACAGGGGATGGGGGGTAACACGGGCAACAAAAGAAAATTTGCAAATTTTTTTATTTTTATGTATTCTTTTTCTCATAGATTATTTTTTTGTCTATCTAGAAAGCTTTGATTCATTTCATTTGGATTTGTTATGAGAAAGTTATGGACATTCTTATTTTTTGGGCAGGTAGAGCATTTTTTTGGAAAAAAACACACTTGTAGGATTCCTTTCTAAATGCAATGTTTCAAATTGTCCCATTTTTTTTTTTTTCATGGTTTAGTTTACTTGCTAGAACAATCTCACCATTGGGATTAGTACATTTTAATTCCATCTAAAATATTTGAATATTTTAGATTTTCCTTCTATTTTGTACCTACTTTTATTTAACAAATTTTTTTAAATGATAATTAAGTTTCTTTGAACCTTTTTTTTCTAGACTCTCAACTCAATCCTCCACTAAAAAGATTTAAAGATCAAAACTCTATAGTGCAAAAATTTAAGTTAAAAATGTTCAAAGTCAAAAAATCTAGTCTCGCAATGTACTGAAAAACTTATTTTTTCCACTTCAAATGCAAATATCTTGGAATCTATGCGGTCAAAAACTCTGAAATTTTTCCACACTTTTTCATATTGGTTAGGTATAAGATACTATGGTTAGATGTAAAAAAAAATTTAATTTTTTTTAACTCTTTGCTATATAAATGGCAGTTTTCAGTGTTTTTTGGCAGAAAAAAGGCCTTGCTTGATTTTAGAGTTTCTTGGACTTGGTCTTGACCCTAGTGTAAGCCCACCCTTTTGTCACAAATTGAATGATCTCATTTTCAATCATTTTAAATGATCAAAGTGACAAACTTTAGGTTAAAATAATTTTGTGCCTTGACAACTATCTTTTTCCTCCTTCATTTTTTGATTAGTCATTGAGTCATTTTGTCACTAAACTGTGCCTTTCCATGAGGCAAGACCATTGAAACCATTGTATTTCTCATTTGATGGTCCTTTTATGTGTCAACTACCCAACTAAAGCTCCATAAATTTAAAGTCATACAACTATTTTGAATTTTGGCTACCTTTTGTAATGTCCTTTCATAATGCACTCAATTGCCAACCATTAAAAACTCATCACTTGATGTGCCACAACTCCCATTTTCCCAAAGCACTTTCAATAATTAGTTCCAAACACTAGTTATCATACAAGGGTATTTTGATATTCCAACATCTCTTGATTCAAAATCTTCAACTGTTTGTCATTGTTAAATACATAGAAAAGCAATATTCCAACGTTGTTTACAATATTATATATATATATATATATATATATATATATATATATATATATATATATATATATATATATATATATATATATATATATATATATATATATATATATATATTATTATATCAATTCGTTCAAATGTTTAACCTATTAGAAATTTTAATAGGATAGATAACTGTAAAACATTACTAGAAATGAATAATAGACACACATGCAATTCAAAAGCAATTGAATAGCTATTTAATGACAACTACTAGTAATTGTATACTTAGTAGGAAGTTATATAATTAATGACTTGAATTTGAATAGATATGTATTAGTTTGAAAGTCATGTGGCAATGTCTTGAAAATAGGTTTGGCTCATGGCATTTTGAGAGAAATTCATTTGGTTATGCACTTTTTATAAAATGTTAGAAAGGCAATAAATGTTCACAATATCCAAGGATATAAGAGGAGACACCTAAATACCTAATAGGTGGAAAGGCCACTGGTAGGTAAGCAATCAATTTCACAACATCCATTGATAGTAGAAAAAGCAGAGAAAGGCCACTGTCAAAATAAACGCCACAACATCCAATGATTGAAAGGCCACTATCAGACAGGGCAATAATTCCCCAACGTCCAAAGACAAAAGAGAAAGGCCATTGTCAGAGTCCAATAAATGCCACAACATCCAAAGACATAAGAAAAAGGCTATTATCAGATAAGGCAATAAACACCACAACGTCCAAGGATATAGCGATACTTTGAATATAGGTTTGACTCATGGCATTTTGAGAGATATTCACCTCGTTATGCACTTTTTATAAAATGTTAGAAAGGCAATAAATGTTTACAACACCCAAGGATACAAGAAGAGACACCTAAATACCTAATAGGTGGAAAGGCCACTATTAGATTGGCAATCAATTTCACAATGTCCATTGACAGTAGAGAAAGACGAGAAAGGCCACTATCAAAATAAATGCCACGACATCCAATGACTGTCAAAATAGAGGCCACAATGTCCAAAGACATAAGAGAAAGGCTACTGTCAAATAAGGCAGTAAACACTAACGTCCAAGGACAAAAGAGAAAAGCCACCCTAGAGTAGAAATTGGATGGTGGAAATATCAAGTTGAAGAGGGAAAATTTCCAATACAAAGTTCTTTTCTTTAAAGAGAAAGTCCACCCTAGAATAGAAATTTGATGGTGGAAATATCAAAATGGGAAGGAAAACTTTCCAACGCAACTTGCTCCTTTTCAAACTCCTTGCCACAACAAAGGACACTCGCTCTCCTTAGGGCCTGATGTTTTTCTAATGATGGTGGAAACTTGAATGGCACTTTTAATTATGATTTTATTCTAAAGACTATCATAATTCATAATTTTTGTCACACCTAATCATGAACTTTCAAGATTATTGTCTTTGTTGATTTCAATCTTGAGAATTCATGACATTAGGTGCATTCTATTAACAAATCTAAGGTTGGAGCTAGTTTCGATCTTGATGTATATAGTGTCCACTTGTCAATTTTTGAGCAACCATGGGAAAAATTTGTTGACTTTTGAAACTTGAAGGTGTAGCTATTGTTCTTGTAGGTAAAATAATTGTTTTGATTTTAACTAATTGCACCAGAGTCAATCATAAATATGAATTTTGAAGATTAAAAACTTTCTAGTAGTGTCTTTGTCATATAATAAGCATAGTTACACTCTTTACATAATGCATCTCTAAGTTGGAATTTCCATGCAAATAGACAAACAATGTGCATTCTTTCATTGTCTTTTTATAAACTTTATACTTCCATTAATATTTAGACATTTAGATGTTCTATACAAATCTATAGATAAAAGAAAGGGTAAAAATACATACAAAGAAACAAATTGGACATATTGACAAATTGAAAAGAAGCAAAATAAAGCATTGAATACCCCTAACAAATGATGAATGAAATAAAATATTATCTAATCATTTCAAATAATTTAAACTACAAATTATTTAAATGCAACTTGACTTGTAACTTATAATGCATAGAAAAAAGAGTCCTAATTAATTATAAGAATGCTTTTATGCTAATAAAATCTTTATTGTTTTGTGTAGGTAGCAACTTTGATACTTTTCTACCAAACATTTAATTTTTTCTTCCAAAAAAGGTTTGATAAATGCTACTATTAAAAAGAAATTGAAAAATACTGATTTTCCACCTTTTTAGTACCCTATTCATATATAGGCATAGTGCCAGGCCATAAAATTTGGTGCAATTTTGCATCAAATTGCTGGAAAAAAAACTGCTAAGAAGTGGTCAAAAATGGTTGTTGGCATAGACTTTGTTGGTATGGACTACCATATCCAAGTAGCAACTTTAGCTGAAAATTTATTACTAAAAATAGATGCTAAATTCTTTTGTAGGGTCAATCAATAATGATGACCCAAGCAATAGGCATATTGTGGATGAAAACTGAATTATGGATATGTGATATGTTCTACTATAATATTTTCTATCCAGTATGTGGATGAATGTTGAAATTTGGAGCACCACTATAACATTCAATATTGCCACTTTGGCACTTCGTTAAAAATGAAAAAATAAAACAAAACTGCTTCTTAGGAGACAGTAATGTTTTAAAAATGAGATGAAAAAAAAAGGGGAGGAAGTGGAGTTTAAAAAAAAAGTGGGTAAAAAAAGAAAGTAAGAGGAGATTTAAGAAAACGTAAGGCCCCCCCCCCCGCGTGAAAAAGGCGCTCCTTCAGGCGATTGCGTCAACGACGCCCATTTCGGAGAAGAAGACTCGCACTCAAGCGCCAACGCAAGCTCTGTCGCCGTCGTCTTGTTCGAACGTCTTGTTCGCGGGCCACACTCACTCTTCCCATGTGCCACGATCTTCGTTGTCGTCGTCGTCTTCTTCTTCTTCCCTTCAGTTCTTCCACAAATGCCAAACCCCTTCTTCTCATCACACTCCCTTTTTTTTTCTCGTCTTCTCCTCTTCTCCAAGCTCCTCCTCGCCATTTCATTTGCGGCTCCGTCGAAAGCAAGCCCTCACCCACTTTTCTCTCGCACCTGGTTGACCTGCCGGCCACTCCTCTCTCTCTCTTACACACACTCTCCCTCTCCCTCTCTCTCTCACACACGCACACACAGAGAGAGACTCACACGCTCGCAGTCTCGGTGTTTCAATTACCGACTCTTCCTCGCCA
The DNA here is from genome assembly GCA_963969595.1 of Neckera pumila. Classification (NCBI taxonomy): domain Eukaryota; kingdom Viridiplantae; phylum Streptophyta; class Bryopsida; order Hypnales; family Neckeraceae; genus Neckera; species Neckera pumila. Next base: position 18,107,889 of record OZ018415.1, on the reverse strand, counting down.
ATTCTTGTGCTGCAAGCTCTCCCGACGACTGGTTTCCGATTGGATCGAGAAAGAGTGGTGTTGATGGAGTTTGAGAAGTTGGGGTTGTGGTAGTTCGTTCATTTCTGATCCGAGAGAGGAAATGGGTTGTGAGTTTCTAATTTGCGTCTCTTCCGATTAAAAATGGTGCTGCGAGGAGTTTGTACTCTTTTTTGTCGGTCGGGGTTTAAGCAGGAGGTCGTGTTGGGGAGTGGGGTTAGTAGCTTGATGGGGGAAGGATATTCGGTGGGGCGACATTATTGATCGGGTCATCATTTGTGAATATTATTTCGAGTTTGGGGAGATTGGTGGGTGGGAGTGATTGTTTTTCGTGTAGTACTCTCCCGGAACGTTCTTTGAAATTTTCTTTAGAATTTCGCAATGGCTTCATGACAAGAGGGGTAATAGTCCAGGTCTTCTCCACTCCGGGCCGGTCGGGGTTTATTGTTTTTGTAAATTAAGAGGAATTTATTATTTGTAGGTTTTTAATAGAAGAGTGGCGAGGGGTATTCTTCTTGATAACGACGACGAGGCGATTGTCGAAATTATATTGGATTGCTTGCGATGGGTAGTACAATGGGTGCCCGAGGGCACCAGTAGTTTTTTATTGTTCAACTTCGTGTTCTTGTTTTTCTTCTTAGAAAAGTCTGCCACGCTCTTTGTGAAGTACGCCTGGTTGGTGGGATTAGACTCCAAGTTTGTCAAGATGGGGTCAGGAATGTCGCCGTGCGCTGCATGCAAGCTGCTTCGCCGAAGATGTGCTCGCGACTGTGTGTTTGCGCCCTACTTCCCGCCGGACGAGCCACAGAAGTTCGCTAACGTGCACAAAGTGTTCGGCGCCGCGAATGTCAACAAAATGTTACAAGTGAGACTCGTTGCTTGCAAGCTTCCTTCCTTCCTACCTTCCAACCTTCCTTTCTTTCTTTCTTGGTTTCATTCTTGCACATTTTTCCCATGCAAGGATTGCGATAACCTTGTCAAAGCTCAGTCGCATGGCGAACTGGAATCCTGAAATCTAATCTACGGTTGAGAAAAAAAAATGAATTTTTCTGGTTGTTGTTAGGAGATATGGAACCCAGCATAAGTAGTTTCATAAGTTTTGGAATTCTATTGACATTGTTGTGAATTTTCAGAGTCACCATGGTGTCTAATCAAACCCATGCATGAGGCCGATTCGTATTTTCACGGATGAAATCTTAGGTTGGGGCTGTTTTCTTGAATGACACGCTTCTTGGTGAAATTATAGAAGTTTGGTGGAGCTAGGTGGAATTAAGACAGATCTACCTTAAAGATACAGCGGATCGTATTATTATTCGTTTTTTTAGTGTAATTATAGACCTAATCTTCCTTAATCTGCGGCTTCGAATCCAGTATCTCTTTCCGTTATGCTCATCTTTTATGCAAAGCAGATTATTAGTTTAGCCTCAGGTTGTGCTGAATGATTTTTTTCGGTATCCTGATGATCTGCTAAGAGAATTGATTAAATGCCTGGCATTGCTTCAATATTTGGCTAGTTTTTCGATATTGTAGTGCTCTGGATTTCTTTTTGTGCTACAGTGGTTAGGGTACAAAAGTGGGTCAGTTCAGAGTTGTACACTACTCTGGAATATTGAGCAAAGACTGATTAAATTTCATTTTTAACCTCAGGACCTGTCCGTGCATCAACGAGGGGACGCTGTGAGCTCCATGGTCTACGAAGCCGACGCCCGCGTTCGAGACCCGGTGTACGGCTGCGTGAGTGCCATCTCCTCTCTGCAGCAACAAATCGCCGTCCTGCAAAACCAATTAGCCGTCGCCAACGCCGAGATTGTGTGCATGCGGATGCAGCAATCCGCCGGCACTGCAGGCAGCTTGAAATCCTCACCCCAAGCCACTCCACCGTCTGAGCTTTCGACTCCGATGCAGCCTCGGTCACCAGAGCTTCAGCTTTACAAACCAGCCATGAAATCTTTGGAGAAGGGCGAGGCTTTGTGGACATGATCAATTACGACGCAAGCAAGCAAGCAGTCAATATGGAACTGTATTATACGGATGACATCGAAGTGTTATTTGGGGGAAAGGAAGGGTACAGTCAGGTAAGAAAGGATAAAAAAGAACTTATATCTAATTGAATTTTGGCATCCTCAAAGAAATTAGAGGAAAAAACGCTCTACTTTTCTTTGTGTTTTTTTAAAAAGCCCTTTTTAATTTCGCCCGGACTGCCATGTGTCGTGTCATACCACCGACCTGGTAGATCAGTGGCGGCATCAAACTGAACGATACAGTTTATTAGCTTCTTTTTTTACGTATATGCTTCGATGGCCTGAGGGACCTCACCCATACTTACAAACTGTAGCGGTTGTATAGCACTTTTCTCTTCCTTATTGAAGGCTTTCTACAGACCTCTTTTGGCGCTGCCCTGTTTTCTTACGAAGAAAGCGGTGGGTTGATGAGATACGCCTCGAAGGGCCCTTGTTGGGGTATAAATATAAATACATATTTTTTCTGGACATGTTATTACTTGGTTTGCTAGGGTGATATCAGCAGATCGGATCTTGTAAATGCTATGGAAATCACTCCTGCTCTGGAAATTGTGAAATCAGTGCGTTCAGACTTTAGAGATGAGTTTGTTTGATGTAATAAGTCGGTGCTGGTGTTGGTGTCAGATAGAACTGGAGTCTACATCGTCTGCATCCAAATTTACCAAATTTAATGAAGTTTATGATGGGAGTCAGTTTCATAATATTGTAAATAATGTGGAGCCTGCAGCTGAAGTTCCGTGTTGCGTGTGAAATGGAGACAAGAAACATTGAGCAAGTTTTCACCGTTTCACGTTTGCAATTATAGGACATCTAACCCACAAACAACGCCACTCTTGTCCATTATATATGAACGACCCTCTCCATGTCAGTGTTGAATTTGGTGGCTGCTGCCTGCTGGTACTTGAGACTGTTGCCTCAGCATTAATTTATGCCTCTGGATGCTGCTGTTGCTGTCGATCTTGTCCAAGTTTGTCAGCATAATGAGGCAAGTGCTGTTTGTTGCAGTTGGGCAATGGGCACCGTATCTTTAAATCTAGGCTTGAATTTGAACTGCGCTTAAATTTTAACATGCATGCATAACTGAGGTCATGCCGAAAGCTGGAAAAGGACAAACACTTTTAGTGAAATGTCAGGGCACAAGACCAAGTCTGCATGTCTGTCAGTCGCAGGAAAGAGCTCATCATTGGTCCCCTAAATGCTAACGTGGTCTTGGATAAAACTCAGATGTGTTACAATATGCCATTTTTAGAAAGGCAAAAATTTGAAGTGGATTGGATGTAAATAAAGCAAGCAACTACTCTACAGTTGTACAATCGTAACATTAGAGGTAGTCATGGCTCCTTCATCCCCTTCCGTGAAGGTTGAGAAGAGGGGCGTGGCGTGGCGTAGTTGGCTTGCCGCGGCTTGCACCGGCTCCTTTCAATGAAGGTTGAGAAGAGTCGTTCTCTTCCTCCGTAGGACAAGAACAGACGTGAAGAAATTTAAGCAATGGTTTTTTTAGTGAAAAGTGATACAACAAGTAAGTTCTTTGGTCTCTTTTTCCACATGAAGCAAGAAGGGGTGTACACCTTCTTCATGGAGAACAGGCTCTCATTGGCTCCACTTTCCTCTCCACATCTTCTCAACCTTTGTGGAAGCGAGAAGGTGTGTCTACCCCTATTTAGTAGCCTTCAAAGAGGTTGCCTTTTCCTCCCTGGAATCCACATCTACAAAATTCATCCTCAAATAATTAATGTAAGCTTAGGTACCAAGATAGTGGCAGTTCAATTTTTTGTTTCATTTTCTTTGTTAATTTTAGGATTAGATATACAAATCAACAAATATTTGTAGAAAAAGTTGTTGGCAAAGAATCCAATGAATAATGCATTACAACCATTTGTCATCAATAATATATTTTGGGTTTTCAAATGAAAAGACAACTCTATATACACACATGGGGTGGAAGGAGGTAGAACAACCCATCTGGGATAAATAAATTCGAATTTGTAGTTTCTCAAGCACTCATGGTTAAGTCAAAAAACAAAAATTGTGTTAAAAGCAAGATTTTAGGCCTCATTTATGCATAGTAAAATAACTTTTTTCAAAAATTTTGAACTGGAAAAATTCATGAATAAAGATAAGTTTCACCTCCGCAAATCCGTTTGGCATTTTGAATCTCCAATCAAAAGTTATGGACAAATTTGAGAGAGGGGTTGGAATGGACATTTTCTTTAACATTTTTAAGTATCCTCTCTCAAATTTGTCCATAACTTTTGATTGGAGATTCAAAATGCCAAACGGATTTTTGAAGGTGAAACTTATCTTTATTCATGAACTTTTTTCAGTCCAAAGTTTATTGAAAAAAGTTATTTTACTGTGCATAAATGAGGCCTAAAATTCTGCTTTTAACACAATTTTTGTTTTTTGACTTAACCATGAGTGCTTGAGAAACTACAAATTCGAATTTATTTATCCCAGATGGGTTGTTCTACCTCCTTCCACCCCATGTGTGTATATAGAGTTGTCTTTTCACTTGAAAACCCAAAACGTGAATGACAATCACATCAAAGATAGTGATGTAATTCAAGCATTGAGATAATTGGTCTCTATAAATTGATTGCCATTTTGAATAAGTTTGCTATTTTATTTATAGTTTTATTTCCGTGTTTATTTCAAAGTACTTAATTTTCTCCAACCTCAATGTGCAGCTGAGACCTTGTAACTGACTCAAGCACCTTGCTGAGTTCTGACAGATTTCGCCAAGTGTCTTTATAGTTACTGATTTGGTGTAGAATATACCACACCATTTCATCCCTTGGATGAAATGATGTGGTATATTCTACATCATTCCGTTTGGGAAGGGCAATCACAGTGACTGCTACTGAAAGTTATGTGCATAACATTCAGTAGTTCTACAATGATGGTGTGGTATATTCCACACCTCAACAATGTTTCATCAGTAGCTCTTGATGAATTAGACAGGTGGAGTGTGTTGAGGCACACCATCACTATAGAACCAAGGCAGCATCAACACATGTTACTAAATGTTATGTGGCTTTGTCCAATTTGTCTGTGTAGGTAAAGAAACATGTAATAGAAACCTAGAATCTAGAACAAGGAACAATGATTGTTTTCATTTTTTAAATTCTTTAGCATGGCTCAGTTAATTTTGAGAAAAGTACTACTCAAACATCCTCACAATGGCATCTGGCAATGCAAAGCTTTTTCCCTTTTGATCTAGAGTCAACAAAGAGCACATTGAATGTGCAATGACCCAAATTGTGGAATTGAATAGAGTACTTGTTGAAGTGGAGCATGCATCAATCTCTAATTTGATGAAAGGTGAAGGAGGGAGCAATATGTGGATTAATAAGCAATTAGGAAGCGCCAAATTGCTTGTTAAGATTGTCAAGTGCAAATTCTACCAACTTTAACTCTTAAAGGACCAAACGACATTTTTTGGCAACATAGCAGTTTTGGGCAGCTCACTAAAACTATGGGCAATTTCATTAAAATGGCAGTATTATTGCACCGTTTTGACGGTGTGACACTTTGACCATCTAGGATAGGTATAGACTTTAGAATGGGCCTTCTAAAACATCTAGGATATGCATAGATTTCCGAACGGACGTTCTAAACTATAAAAGCACCAAAGTTCTGGAATGACGCTATTTTAATGAAATTGACCATAAATGGAAAATTTAATCTTTTTCTTTGAAATTTTTACACAATATGTGCTCAAGGAGTAGCTTTAAGGCCTAACAGTTTTCAGAACTTTTGACCACATAGTTAAAAAGTTATTGAATGATATGTCATTTTTAATGGTCGGCGAGCAGTTCAAAAAAATCACTTTAAAAAAAAATAAAAAACGGAAACTGGTTTTCTAGATTTGTATATATGTAGAAAACTTTGAATCATTCCATTTTGATTTATGAGATGAAAGTTATGAGGTATTCTAGTTTGCGGGCAGTTATGATTCCCTACTCTAAAATAAATTTTAGAATCCTTTATTTAACTCAATTTTTAATATTAAAATAAATAAATTATGGGATGTAGATTGATTATTACAACATTAAAACCATTGGATTGGCATTTTCAATTTTGTAATTAAATTCTTAACAATTTAGTGTTTTGAATCATTTTCTACCTCTTTCTATTTCTTATTTTTGTCCTAAATGTTGTACAATTCCAAATGAAGTGAAAATTTTCAAACATGTAGTTAACTTGCTTTGAAGAATGAATCCAAAGAGTAACCACCATTTTGGATATACAAATGTGACCTTCTGAAGTGTAGCTACTCGATTTTTGGCAGATTTTTGTCAATTCAAACATTAATATCTTGCAATCTACACGCTGGAAAATTCTGAAATTTTCTACATCTTCTCAAACCATCTTACTACAAGATCTTATAATTAAATGTGTCTAAAAATGTTGATTATTTCTAAAATTTGCTACTTGTACTAGAAATGACGGTTTTGGAGTGTTTTTGGTGAAAACAAAGTCTCAAACCTTTAGGGGTTAATATGTGCTTGCTTTGTGATTTGTAAGTGGTCAATCTACAATAGTTAGAAGGAAGATGAGTTACAAGATTCATGAATGTTAAATTAGACCTTTTTTGTGCTTTCTAATTTTTAAATGCAATCTATTTTTGGCTGAAATTTGTAACTAAAATAAAAAAGTTCATCCACTTAAAAAAATTTCAAAACCACACTCTAAATGCCATGTGATTGGTCAAATCACTTTATAGAGCACAATCAATTTAATGTATACCTCTAAACTAATGCATTGATGCACCCATTGTATTTATAATTTTGTATTTTGTTTGATTTTATAGGATAAGGTCAAAAAAAGACTTTAACAATGGAGGTCATATTCACACTTTTATTGTCCTTCAAAAAAAGACATTTCACAAAAGCTTCGCAATTTAACCTTGAAAGTATACCGTATAATGATTACTCTTTCAAACTTGCAGAGCCCTTTACTTTGCATTCTTCCATTTTATAACTATATATAATTGAATTTTTGTATTTATTTTTAAGTGATGTAATCAATTGCCTTCTATACGACATAATATTTCTAATTTCTTTTGGAAATTTTGGAATTATCACACACTAGAAGAAAACTATGCTGATTTCAACAAAACCAACTTGATGTGTACTTTGTTGTGTCCAACACAAAATCTGCGGTGAAAGAAAATGGCAAACTTCATTAAAATGGCACCAATTCGGAACTTTGGCACTTTTACAGTTCCGAATGGTCGTTTTGAAATCTATACATGTCCTAGATGGTTTAGATCGGCTATTCTGAAATCTATACCCGTCCTAGATGGTCAAAATGGCACGTAGAATACTGCCATTTTAACAAAATTTCTCATAAAGTTGAAAAACGCAGATTTTGTGTTGGACACAACAAATACGTCGAGTTGATTTTATTGAAATCGACATAATTTTCTTCTAGTGACATTTTTGGATGAAAGTTGAAAATATCATATCAAACACAAAATATACTCAATAAAATTGAGATTTCTCTATAGGTTAATATTTTAGTGTAGAGCAACATGATGCAAATTAAGTTATTGGGCTCATTTTAAAATTAGAAAATCAATAGATTTGCAATTAAAAACGGAATTTCAAATTTTCAAATTGGTAAATAAACTAGACATCATTTCATTAGTTGGATTCAAATTAAAAGAGATCATTTTATGGCTAAAAGTTTGATCAAGAATAATGAACTAGGAATTGCCAAAATACAATAGAAAAACATCACTTTTTAAATCCATAGATTTAATACACTTTCCATAGAAAAATTAGAAATATCTCAATTCAACAATTTACAAAACCATTCAAAAAACTTCCATTCAAAAAACTCCCTAAACAAATTTGGACGCAAATCAATGTTATTTGTCAAGTAAATAAATATAAAGCCACCCATCAATAATATTTTGGCATGTTCAATGTTTTTGCATTAGTCTTGAATTGACTATTTCGAATGCATTTCCAAAAAGTTGTGACATTTAAGGGCTGGGAAACTTGCCCTATTATAAACAATTTGTTACAATATAGAAAAATAGAAAATCAATATATCTATATTGTGTTTTAAATTTTTCATTTATCAATATTTGCATGTATCTATATTTGCATGTATCTATATTTGCATGTAAATTTTGGAGAATTATTTAAATTTAAATCTGTGAGAATACATCGTTTTCAGTGCTCTACACACACACACACACTTTTTCTATTCTTTGAATTTTATTTAGAATTAAACCAAAAAGTTATATATGCGTGTAGGTCTATATGTACCAAAAAGACAATTCCGCATGGAAATGGTCATATGTATAAGATTGTTTTAGAGTACTTATCATAAGAAATACAATAATTACTAGTAAATATAATTTTTTAGTTTTAACCATTATTAAGAATATTTATAAAAAATAATTATTATTATAAAATTAAAAAAAAATATAAGAAATTATCTATAATAAAATCAATTTTAAAAGATGAAAAATGATGAAATCAATTATAAAATGATAAAATGATAATGATTTGAAAAAGTTAACTAAAATAAAAAATGATCATAGATCATCCATTGATTGATCATAATTGAATATAACAATGAAAGACAATAAATATATATATATATATAATATGACGTATTTAACTACTTTTGGACTATTCAATGAATTCTGGAGTAAGCATCTCTATCCAAAAAATTGGGAGATTTCTTGATATTTGTATAGATCTCTTGATATTTTGAATTGATCCCCCCATGAAAAGTTTAGATCTTTCAATGTTTTGGATAGATCCCCCGATGCCTAACGGGAGATCTCTTGATGATCATTATGAATTTTGAACTTTCTAAAGTCCAAAAGTAGTTCAATATGGCATTAATAAAAGATATAGATATTACAAAATTAATTACATAAAAATAAAGTAGAAATAGTTTTTTTTCATTAAATATAAATATATATTTTTTGACGATGGAGTTCTAGTGAATTTGTATTATAATTTTTGTTTTCAAAAATTTATAGTATTCCTAGTACTACCTTCAAATGCAACACACAATCAATATGTTTTCTTGCCAATTGTCCGCCAATTGAGTATGTTGAAAATATGTAAAATCTCAAAGCATTTCCGATGTGCTGTTAAAAAACCAATACTTTGACCCTGAGGCAACAAAACAAGGGCATTGCCGTTAATACAAAGTTCCTTATTTTCAATGCACTTGTAAGAAATAATCAAATAGCTTGTTAAATTTATAAAAATAAAACATAATTCATTACTAAATTAATAGATCATATGTTGTTGGTAATAAGATAGGATAATTCATTATAGATCCTTTGGTCATTGCGGATAATGTTTGGTCATCCTTAACAAACTTACAATTCTTTTGTAAAAATAAGCAAATCAAAGAATATTCTCCATATATTTTGATCAACTTTTTTTTAATAAAAATAAAATTATAGATGGTCAAAATAAAATCACATTGCTTCCCATTGTTGTTCTTGAGGCAACTAGGGCTTTTATTTTTGGCAAAATTTTGTCAGGTTTGACAAAAAGCAACGAATGCATTAGCGTCCCTTCAAATTGAACGCTAAGGGATGATGCTAGAATACAACTTCTACAGTGAAAAAAAAGCTCTGGGGAGACTATTCTTGTTCATTTGGACACTATTGTGACTTTATTTATTCCCTACAAGGTTGCAATGATAATACAAAATCGCGTCTTAAGATTATGAAATAATAAATGAACCTTTTTCCATGTATATAAATTAAGTGGATCCATTGAAATCATAAAATTGTCTCTTTCCAACACAATTCCAGTCCTTTTATCCTCAATTCTATATGCATTGCACTCTCATAATTTGTACCTAAGTATAATTTTTACAACATTAGAGGATAACATAGCAAAATTAAATATAAGAGTAGAGCTTGAAATTAGTTTGGATTTTATTTATAAATATGAATTTAGATTATTTATTAATCTAGGGTTCCGTTTTGATTTTGTCTACCTTAGATGAAAGGAGTAGTCAATTGTGATTAGTAATACATATTTGTTTATTGAATAGTCTGTAGTTAAGTACATAAATTAATAGGGTTGACAAGTGGTTTGGTAATTCTGTCCATTCATTTGTTTGGTACTCCACTCGATGTGTTTAACGGCATATTGACCATATAACATGGCAATTCTTACATACATAGACTCAACTTGTCTACATATTGTGCCATATGTGCACTTTGTCTAGCATTGAGCATATACATACAACGCATTTAAGAACATGATTGTGGGCGCTAATTGATTGGTACATGGGCACATATTTTGTGTTGTTGTTGTTTATATCCAACCCGTAGCTATCCATCTCAAAATTATTGTTGTCCATTTCACCCAAAGGTGAACACGCTTCCAATTTATTGGTACTCACATCCAACCAATTAGTGTCCATCCCACCGGTTGATGTCCGCAATCCATTTCTATTGGCCCCTATTCAAATTGGCACACATCCTACTTGTTGGTGTCCACAAATCCTCCCCATAATTCCATTTAATTAGCACTTTTGTTGGAGCCCAAATTCAACCTAATGGCCCTTCCACCTAACCATTGGTATCTAATATCCTATTGTTGGTGCCCAAATTTTAGCATGAAATTTTTCATCAAAAGACCTTTGCCATGTTATTTGGTATGGAAATCGTACACCGTGCATGTCAAGTAAATCTTCCCCCTTTGAAAAGTCTAAAAGGCAAGCCCTTTAAAAGAATGTATATATGTCCAGTTTGTTCATCAAGCCTATGGACATGCCTAGTCACCTTAACCACTAGAGGATTGAGGACCCCACTTTGGGCTTTTGCAAGATTGGCAATCAACGATGGTGTCAAAAAGTTAGAGAAAATTTTAGAAAATTATACAGTTGTAAAGACTTTGACATCTAATATTTTAAAAATAAACTAGGACATTTCAAAAAAAATTAAGCAAGATATCACATATCTAATTTGCAAATTTCAAGTGAAATGGGAATGAGTCAAAATTGAAAATGTACATAGGCTAAAGGGGTAGTGGCTATCCTTGTATTATCAAGCATGATTACTTACAAATTCTTGCCAAATTCTATCAACATTAGAAAAGGAGATTTCTCTTGCTAGCATAAAGAATTCACATCTCTTTTTGAACTCACAACCTCAAGAACTCACATCTCCTTTTGCATCAAAGGCCATCTTTGTCTCTATTGTGAATGAGAAGAGCCATGAAATATAATTAGACTTTGGAAGGATTTGTTGTGAGGGCATGAAGAATTACTACCAACCTATGATCACAAAAGCCGCCAGTTCATTTGCATTGGAGGCCATCTTTGTTTCTATTGTGGATGAAAAGAGCCATGAAGTCCATCTTAGTTTCAATTGCGTATGAAAAGAGCCATGAAGTCTTGTTAGATTGTGGAAGAATTTGTTGTGAGGGTATAAAGAATTATTGCCAACCCATGGTTTCAAAGCTAACAGCTTATTGCATTGGAGGCCATCTTTGTTTCTATTGTAGATGAAAAAGCCATGAAGTCCATCTTAGTTTCAATTGTGGATGAAAAGAGACATGAAGTCTTATCATACTATGGAAGGATTTGTTGTGAGGGTATAAAGAATTATTGCCAGCCCATGATCTCAAAAGCTACTAGCTCATTGCAAAGGAGGCCATGTTTGTTCTATTATGGATCATGAAAAGAGCCATGAAGTCCATTTTTGTTTCAATTGTGGACAAAGAAAGCCGTAAAGTCCTGTCAGACTTTGAAAGGACTTGTCGTGAGGGCATGAAAAATTATTGCCAACCCAAGATCTCAAAAGCAGCTCATTTGCATTGGAGGCCATCTTACTTTCTATCATGGTTGCAGAGACCTCCACCAAAGTCTTGACAGGCTATGTCAACTTCAAGAATACGGATTTTGAAAGGATTTGTCTTGTTGGCATGAAGAATTATTGTCAATCCCTGACCTCACAAATTGCCATTTCATTTGCATCAATGGCCAATTTATGTTGTAGGTGAAGAGATGGGATACCAAGAACCATTTTGTTGGAATGTGCCCTAGACTTTTGTAAAATTTGAGCTTTGATTTGAAAATTGAGATATCTATATATGGGATTTTTATTTTATTTTTTTAATCATGTAACTGTACTTAAGATAATCTACATATAGACCATATAGACTTTATAAAAAAATAATTTCTACCTAAACAACTTTTATGAAGTTTAATATGAGCAATTGAAAATTTATTGAAGCAAAAATGACTCACTTTCTACTTTGTAAGCTCTAGGCATCAAATGATCATAAAACTTGGCAAGAACATACTCAACTTGATGTCTTCAACTATTTCATACTGCACAATAACTTTGTGTAAGAGAATAAAGGATTTTGAATCACTTAAGAAATAACTGGCATCTTGGAAAATCTCAAAAGATAACTTTCCAATGGTATATACACACCCGGAATTTTTTTTAATTTTAGATGCAAAATAAAAAAGAATTTGCAGTCACTTAGGAATTGTGAAGAACCACACTCAATTTTGATTGTGTTTTTTTAACAAATTTTAACATAGTAGCATTAGAATTGAAGAGAATATTGGAACAAAGTTAATTAAACATTGTGACCTTGGATTGAAGAAAAGAAGTTTAATAAACATGTGACCTTTGACCAAAGTACACATGTAAAACATAGTGACCTAGATGTATAAGTAACCAATTAATCACTATAACCTTAGACCAACGGAAAAATAATATTAACTACCGACATGACACAATAGGTCATGTATTGTGTCATGGAACCACATTTGCCATATGGTTTTAGAATCAAAATGATTGTCCACAAGAAAATCCACCATTGCATCAAAAACATTGCACACAATCATTGCATACGTTTTTAGGAGCACAAATATGAGCTTGTTGATATACAATCAATTATAGGACCAGTGACGAATTTCACTTGTGTCTTCTCCTTCTTGCAATCTTGATAGTGTGGCATTCCATCATCCTTCATAATTAGGGAGGTTCGTAGGAAAGAACAACATGACATTTATTGCTACAATCATGACCATCAACCTATATTAGAGGTATAGTTGATGTACCATAGAGACTATTTTTGCTAATAAAATGTCTTGGATTGGCTCACATGATTCCTGCAAGATACATTAGGTGCATTAAAGAAGGTAGTTTAAGGTTAAAATACTCTATCAATTGTCTATAGTATTGAATTATGTGACTCTATACATGTCAAGAGCATATTATACTTTCATTACAATTCGTTGATCCTCCTCTATAATGTTTACGGTCATTGTTTGTTCCATTTCTATCCCCGCGTTTGTCAATGTGCAGGAGTCTTCTATGAGACAATGCATATCATGAGCATGTGATACTTCCTCCCTCCAACATAGGTCAATCATTATCAGTAAATAGAAGCAAGTTTTGTCAATGATCATTTGACTCGTTGCCATTCTTCTATATTTTTATTGTACTTGGAACAAGCTTGGATTGAAGATTTTATGCAAAGCAAGGAACCTTCATTTGAAGAAAAAAAAATGAAACGCCTCCTATCATGAAGTTCAAGAATGTAACATTTTATACATTAACCCCTAAAAGACCAACATGCGTTTTTTGGCTACATAGAAATTTTGGGCAGATATGTGTGACTAGAAATCTTCATATTTTTGGCCTAAATTTTAATAGAAGGTGGGGATAAGGAATATCTTTCATATGTACTAAATTTTGTGACATTTGGAAACATGAATAAAAATTTGTGGCCTAATATGTTATTTTTTTTTGTAACTGGGCAATCCGGGCACATAAAAAAAAATCACTTTTTTTCATTAGGGGAGATTGGAGGGCATTGGAGGGCCGTTTCAGGCCCATTCTCCAATCTGGCCAAATCTGTGAACAATGGGTACGGGCTGTCAAATTTTTTTTTTCCAAAACAAAAACAAATTCTCCCAAATATCATTTCAGGCCAAATTTATTTATTATTTTTCTCAAAAATGACGTAGTACTCTCTCAACCACATCAGCCAACCATTATCCTGCGTTTCCGTAGTCTGAAAACGCAGGATAATTTGTCATCTCTTAGAGGCCTCAAATCTCTTCTAATGTGAAAAATAAAGATTTGAAATTGGTTTTATAAAGTTATATATATGTCAAAAGCTTTGAATCAATCCATATTGATCAATGAATCAAATGTTTTGAAGATTTTTTGTTTGCAGGCAATTATGGATTCTCTACTCTAAAATAAACTTTGAAGTCCATTATCTTACTCAATTTTCAATATTTTTTGAAAAAAATAAAATCATAGGATATAGATTATTTTAAATACTAATGCAAACATTGGGATTAGCGTTTTTCAATTCCATAAATAAATTCTTAACAATTTTGAATTTTGAATCATTCTCTACTACTCACTACTTATTAATTTTTTTGTATATGTTGTGATAGTTCCAAATGATGTAAAATTTATCAAGCATGAAGCTAACTTGTCTAGGAGGTTATATGTGCCAAAAAAAGTTTTTTTCAAAAATTAGATACTTGTTCTAAAATGGCAATTTTTGATCGTTTTTGGTGAAAACATAGTCATGGAACTTTAGGATTTAACCCCTAAAGCCCAAAAATACTTTTTTTTGGCAGTATCATGTTTTTAATCATTCATATACATATGGAAATTTCACTTTTTTCCCTTTCGAAATTTTCATACAAAATGTGGTCAAGGAATAGCTTCAAGGTATTTTCATAACATTTGGCTATATAGTTAGAAAGCTTTTATATTGGATACGTAGTTTTTTTCAAAGCTTGGGTAGCTTAGAAGTAAGAAAAAAAAAATTGAACAAAAATTTAAATTTGATTTTTTACATTTTTGTGTATTTGAAAAGTTTCAAATCTTTCTATTTTGATTTAAGAGATGAAAGTTATGAGGAGTTTTAGTTCAAAAGTTTTGCAAGCAATTTTAGAATCTCTACTCCAAACTAAACTTTGAACTTGTTTTTATTTTAATTTTCAATATTTTGGGAAAAATATTGAAACTTTAGATGTAGATTATATATTACAACATTACAACAAATTCTACAACAATAAGTTTTCAACAATTTAGCATTTCAATTCATACTTTATCTCTTTTTACTTGCTATTTTTTCCAAGCAATATGAAATATTTTTTTTGAAGTTTTATATATATATCCCTAACTTATTTCTTCAACATATTGGTATTATGGAGGGATGCAAGTTGTAGGACATGCACAATTTGAAAGACAAAACTTACCATTTGAGATGAGCTAAAAATACTTCATTTTGAAATTCAAGCATTATGATCTTGCAAGAGGTAACTAAAGTTTCTTCCTCTTAAATTTTAGGAGGGTATATTCTAAGAAGTTAACTAAAGGATTTTATAGTTGAATTTGGTACTGAATAAATATAGATGAAATTTTTTGGTTTGACTTCTGATACAAATCTTATAAAGTAATTTTGAGCCTAAAAACACCATGAACCTTATCAGGATTACCTTACAAGATGATGTGATAAGGTAGGATGCTCTAAAGCAACCGGCTTCTTCAAATCAACCCTACAAAATGGTACTAAATAGATATGAGTTGGTCTTTGAATGACCACTTTATTCATTGATTGACCCCCCCAAAAAAGTATTCATTATTGCAAGAGCCATTCATTGGCCTTGATTTCCTCAAATCACTTTAGAAGTTGTAAGTGGACGCATTTTAGAAGACCTAGGGTCACAAATAGGTACCTACAACATCAATCTTAGAAAATTCATAACTAATTCAAAAATGCTTCAAAAAACATGAAACCACTTGGGTTACATTCTTCCTCCATTTTCCTTTCTCTGAAAAATGAGTGAAAAATATTTCTAATCATGCAAACCTACAAAAAAGGTGGACCAGCCCTTAACCCCTAAATGCCCAAGGGCTGTTTTGGGCTTCTTGGAATTTGCTCTAAATTGAACAAAATGCCAACATTTTGATAAGTTGTATCAGTTTTTTTGGAATTGTAACCGTACAAATTCAATCTAGACATGTTAGAGATCTCATAGGAAAAGAAAACACAACAATATCACTTATGGAGTGAAAGATTATAATGTTTGACCATGAAGGTGCTAAAACTGAAAAAATCTTTCAATCTTCTTTACACAAATCAAACCTAAAAAGTTGGTGACCAAAAAAATATGAGGTTGAAGGGCCTAATTTGTATAACCCTAATCAATTTATGGCTTTTTAAGATCTACTCTACAATTCTTTTAAATGAATTTTGAATGTGATTTTTTCTCCAAGATCTAGTGTATTTGAGGCTCATTTTCAAGAGCTCTCAACACTACGGGAAGTCAAGATTGCAATGGAAACCCTTGTACAAAAACTTAAATAGAAAAACCACTATGATTTATTTTCAAGATCGGATTTTTTGTGCTAAAATTAGACTTCAAGAAGAACTTTCTAAAAATATAAACTACTAAAAATAGAATTTTGGTTAGGTTTTATTTAACTTCAACGTTTTGCAAACACCAGATTTTGGTGCCTTAGGCATCCATACCCTAAGTTTGGCTATTTGTTTGTTTTGTTTGTTTTGCTATGTTGAGATCTCCCGGACCGTGCGTCCCCCGGCCGTGTGCTTGGTACCGTCGAAAAGGGCTCGGCGAGGAGGGGTGCATGGGCTTAGTTTTGTGGCATTTGGACCCACGGTGAAGAAGTTATTGAATTTCAAAGTATTTATTGGATCAAAAAATTAGAAAAATGCTTTTACTTTGATTTTGATCGCGTTCTTGGTACCGTTGGAAAGCTCTTGGAGAGTAGGGGTGGACGGGCTTTGTTTCGTGGCATTTGGAATGAAGGAGTGAAAGATATTGAATTTCAAAGAAAAGTAGAAAATTATTTTTACTATGATTTTGGCTGTGACAACGGCACAGGGCACACTAGTTTAGGGGTTAAATGGTCGCTTTAAGTGCATCCTACCTTATGCTCCAAAAGAATGGTCTTCCAAGTGGCTCAAGAATCTTTGCCCTACACTACCTGATAAAGATAATGAAAGAAAAAAGCCCCACCAATGAGCATGAAAGAAATTTCAGTACAGTACTGTAGTGAACGTCCCCCGGATCCGGCAAAAAAACATTTAAAAAAAAGAGAAACAGATGCAAGCTGTCCCTAGTAGTGGAAACTCACAAGGCAGGTGAGCTGGGACCGGGCCCGGTTCCAGAAGACCCGCTGCGGAGGCGCTGCCCCTCCAGCCGCCAGCCCTGCACCATCACCACGATCCTAAAACCGCCTCGCCACCTCCCCTTCTCCTCACCCTCCAACTTCCCAGTTGGCACTGCCACCTCGTCGCCCCGACCCTTACACTTCCCCCCTGGACTGGACACTGCCAACTGGACAATCCCCCCGGCCCGCGCCCTTTCCAGGAACCCCCTTCCAAGGCGTCTTCCGTCTTTCTCCGAGTCCCCGACCCCAACTGTCATCACAGCGGGATCCCCACATTCAAAAACGCGCGCTGGCTTCCCCGGCGATGAAATTCTTCGTTTTCAATCTCGCGTTCTCGCTGCTGGAATTCGTGTGGCAGATGGTGGAGATGGTGGGCGTGAATGCTCTCCCGACGTACGTGACTCGCGCCGTGTCGAAATTCTGGAAGCGCTTCTTGCTGGAGCTTTCTTTGGAGTGGACTCTGTTGCTGGAGCATTGGAAGTTCCTTCTCGCCGGATTGCTGTTCCAGTACGTCCATGGCGTGGGCGCTCGCATAGCTCATTACCAGCACCACCCGGGTCCTTTACTCCACGACGTCGGTTTTCAGATCCTTCCTGAGCTCGGGAAACAGAACGCGCACATCAGCGAAAGCTTGTTCACGTTCGTCTTCCTGTCGTTCGTGCTCTGGTCGTTCCACCCTTTCTACCTTTACAACAAGCGATTCTACACCGCGATTCTATGGATGCGCGTGCTCTCGTGTTTGGTCATTTGTCAATCGCTGCGGATGGCGTCTTTCATGGTTACGCAGCTCCCGGGACCGAATTATCATTGTCACGAGGGCCAGGCCACGGCAACGCTCCCCCCGCCCAAGAGTGTCCATGAGGTTTTGCTTTTGAATTTCCCGTATGGAGTGGTCTTCGGCTGCGGCGACTTGCTCTTCTCCTCGCACATGACGTTCGCGTTGACGTTTTTCCACGCGTATGTGAAGTACGGGATGCGGCGCTGGATTAAAGTGGTGGCGTTTTTGGTTTTGGTGGCGTTGAGTTTATTGATCGTCGCCTCGCATAAGCATTACTCGGTGGATATTGTGGTGGCGTGGTATGTTGTGTTTCTGGTGTTTTTCTTCGTGGATCGGAGATTTGCGGAGGCGGGAGTGGCGGAAAGGGTGATGGGGAATGGGCCGCCGTTGTTGCCGATGACTGCGCGGAGTAAGGAGGAGAAGGCGCTGTTGAACGGACATGCGACGGAAAATGGAAGTCTCGAATTGTAACCCTAATTATTCTTGCGCAGGAGCATTTGGAGAACGAGTGCTCCTCGATTGTAGTTCTATTGTGCGATACTTTTAGGAAAAAGCTTGGGATTTAGGCTTCGGAAAAGTTGCGATCGCGTTTTGAGGTAAGGTGTGCTTCTGCCTCTGCTTCTGCTTTTTGAGGTGCAATTTCGAAATTCTTGCTTACGCTATTGGCCGAAGGGATGTTCACCTGAAAGCGTTTAAAAGAGCATTGGCGCTTGGTTTCGTATTGTTAAAGTGCGTTTATGCCTTTTGTTTTTGTCGGATCTTGTTGGCAAGTGACAAGAGGATTCCAATGCAGCTTTACATTTGTGGGTTTGGGTTGGACGTTATATGTGTGCGCAAAATCGACTCTAGGCAGTGTTTTCATTTTGGGAATACAGCCTTAGAACAAGAGCCAATGAATGGTAATAAATATGGAAGAATTGCCACTTGTTAGCTCTTTTTGTGGGCTGTATTTCTAAAATGACTTCATTGACCTTCATATTTGTGCCATGTACATTTTAGGTTAGAATCTATTGGACTCCCTATTGGGTAAGGGTTGCAATTAGGTTTAGTTCCTCTGAAACCTCTTTGAACAAGATCCAATAAGAATGATGTCATTCTAGTGATAGGAAGCATGTTCAGATACCTATTTGGACGCTTGTATGTATACAAACCTTACGTGTAGCGTGTTTGCATTCCTGGGGTTTTCATGCGCCTTTGTTTGCATTGCTTTGACTTGGATTCAGCTTTTTTGGCTGTTTGCCAGTACTTTCTTCTAACATCTATTTCTGAATTGTGGCAGACGGATCACACTTGACGAAGACTCTCCAGGCATGATGTATCATGGGACCCAACAAGGGTCCAAATCGATAGAATTTTTTTGGGAGGCTATATTTCGTGTCTGGGAACAAGATCTCAGCTCCTGTTTTTCATTGTGTTTAGTATTTGAGGTTGATTTCTCCACTTTACAAGTCTCTTACGTAATCTGTTGAGACTGGTCTGATACGGCGTTTTCCAGTGCTTGGCATGGCCAAATCGCCTTGTATTCTAGAAGGGGAATCTTTTGAAGGGTTTGATGATTCATGAGGAGAAAACATTGACACATTTTCTGTAACTTTACTAGTTCTTTTCACTAATGAAGGGCAGCATTTTTTAGTGCAGTTTCGATGGATTACTTTCCTGTGTTGTTCGCAATTATGCTGGAGTTTTGAAGGATTCGTTGGGGAGTGGATGGAATGTTGGAAATGAGTTCTTTGTCGCCTATTGTAGCTTAGTATTGAAATGGTTGTAAGGAGCATTACGGTACAATTGCCAACCAATCTTCTTGTCGTTGCCGTCTGGAGTGCTGGCCGCCTTTGTGCCAACCACCGTTGACTGAGAATTTTGAGCAGGTGATTCCAACCATGTTTACTGATACCAATACATGAGGTGTCTGTAACACTAATACATTACGCACCTGTACCTGATTCTGTTTGCCCTGCAATTCTTTCAAGGAGGGTTATTTTGAAGTGTTATGATGTTATGACCTTAACCCCTAAATTCCCAAGGCCTTTTTTGAGCTTCTTGGAATTGGTTCCAAATTGAACAAAAAGACAACATTTTGATAAGTTTCATCAAATTTTTCTGAATTGTAACTGTACAAATTTAAACTAGATAAGTTAGAGATTAGATGGGAAAAGAAAACACAACAATATCACTTACAAATTGATAGATTATAATGTTTGATCACGAGTGTGTTAAAATATTACTTATGGATTGATAGATTATAATGTTTGATCATGAGGGTGTTAAAGTTGTGAAAGTGATTTGAAATCTTTCAATCCTCTTTTCATATGTCAAAACTAAAAAACTGATCAATAAATAAATATGAGGTTGAAGGGTATAACATGCATACAATAACCCCAATCAATTTATGACTTCTCAAAATTTAATACAATTTATTAAAATGAGTTTCTAGTGTGATCTTTTCTCCAAGTTCTAGTGTATTTGAGGCTCATTTCCAAGAGCCTTCCAACATTAGAAAATCAAGATTTGAAATGGACATCCGTGCACAAAATCTTGAATAGAAAAATCGTTCATTTTCAAATATCAGATTTTTGATGCTAAAACTAGACTTTGAAAAGAACTTGCTAAAAATATGAACTACAAAAAATAGTAACTTGCTCAAGTTTTATTTAACTTCAAAACATTGTCAACTCTAAAATTGGGCATTTTAATTTAGTGCCTTGGGCATTTAGAGGTCAATCCTTTAAAGACTAGGGGTTGTTAGATTTCCAAAATTATAAAGATGTATTATAAAGGACAATCTAGAATAGGAATTAAATGACGACTTCAAACAATAGTGGTAAAACATGATCTATAGGTCATATCTAAATGGTTGTATCAACTAGTGTACTATCTAATATTTTTTAATAAAATTTGAAGCCAAAAAGTAGAAAATCCTTCTAAAACTGGTTGTAGATTGAAAATTTGTGATTCAAATGAGTTTTAAATATTAATTTCTAATTATTGTAAATTTAAAGACTTTTATTTGATTTTTTTAATTAAGTCATTTTGAGGGGTCATTTTTTGAATTGAAAGGTTATTTTTTGAAGTCAGACCTACCAATATCCTTTAAATTATAAAATGTTTGACAAGCAAAATCTTCATAGTCTATACAATACAAATGTAAAGAACTTACACAAGAATCTTCAAGAAAATTGATGAATGAAAAAACACATTTTTTGTCTCCTTGGGATGTTTATGTATTCATCCGTTGTTCAAAATTTGAACCTAAAGGAGTAAAACTGTCCTTATAGAATGTCTACAAATTTACACATTTTGCTAGATTGAAAAGTATTAGAGTCTTGAAGGTAATAACATCAAAAATTTTACAAATAATAGTTTGAGCATATTTGCCATTATTAAATTGTAAAAGGTTGCATTAGATCTTGATCATAGTCAAAAGGGGTTTCTAGATTCACCTAGAATGCATTTTTTTGGATATTCTATGAATAGATTATTATGTAGCCACAAAACAATCTAAATAGGGCACTAGTATATATTTCTGAAAAAAATGTGTCCACAATTTGAGTCTTGACATTATGTTGGTGTAAAATGAAATATTGCATCAAGAATAAATGAGTGGGATGGCCAATGTGGATGCAATTTTTATCCTTTTGGAGGTGACTTGGTAATTCATATAAGTGATTAGGGCAATACATGTCAAAAAAATTTATAAAATACATTTTGTTGGTAATAACTTCAATTGCTGTTATTTCCAGATATTTTTGCTTACATGCCCATTGTTTAACATTGCAACAACCAACCCTTTTTACTATGAAGCTAACAACTTCTAATTTGAAAAAGTCACTTAAAGATAGTGTATCATAGACTCCTTTATTTTTCATTACTCTAAGACATCAATTCCCACTTATTCCACTATCATATAGATTTGCAGCTAGTAGAAGGTATGATTGTATATGCAATAAGAGCTCAAAACTTATGCCATTCTTCTTCAAATTTTCTAGAGACTTAGTTTTGTCCCAATTTATAAGAAAATCAAGATTGTGCTGCAATGCCATTTAAGTTAGTGCACCTAAAATCAACACTATCTCTAAATGAATGTTGTAATAGAGAAAAAAACTCCAACCCGTATTGGGTTGACAATGTTGTAATACTCTTTATATTTGAATAGAGTAGATCTTGGTTTTACAAAGGGGTCAAACAAGTGTGGGATTAATAAACACATGCAAATAATGTGTACAATCATGAATTGAAATGCAACCATAATATAATAGAAAACATTCAAAAAAGCTATGAGTTTTTTCAATAGACGGAGTATTCATATTTGTATATATAATGATGTTAATATTCAAAACAAGGATATATCACAAACTCCACCTACCACTTCTTTATACTCCAAGACCATCAATTGCATCAATTCACAAATTACCTACAATACATCCCAACTGACTTCCATTATACACAGCAAAGAAGTGAAAACTACACCCATTTCACCTTCATAGACAATTTCTATTCAAACAGTCAAACAATCTCCATCACTTCATACTTTGACTGACAGCATAATTCTGACTACTTTCCTGTATCCTTTGCATCCCG
Organism: Neckera pumila; assembly: GCA_963969595.1. NCBI lineage: Eukaryota > Viridiplantae > Streptophyta > Bryopsida > Hypnales > Neckeraceae > Neckera > Neckera pumila. The sequence goes on along the minus strand of OZ018415.1, from coordinate 18,085,307 downwards.
CTAAACAATCTTCTCATATGTCAATTTTTGCCCCGTTACATCAAACCAACAACCTCATCTATTCAATCCAATCCAACCAACCAACCTAGACAAATTTAAAACTAGTTACATAGAAACAAATGCTCACTCAATCTACGACTTACAAACCTTATTATAACATCCCAAATAAATATTCAATAGAATCTTCAAAGTCACAGAGCCCCCTCCTTGAGACTATACATGTGATCCACTAAGAAATCTAATCAAAAATCCCACATATAGCAATAGAAATTTACGTCTAATAAGCATTGACAAATCTACCAGGTGTTCCTATGTGTCTACATCAACCAGATCACTTGCAACTTTGTACATGTGTATTATGATACTACTTATGGTATAATATAGATGTATTCATCCTTGAAAGAAAAGGTGGCCCATTAGCAACAATAGAGAAACGCTTCAATAAAACCTTATACAACAACTATCTCAAAGGTTTGACAAACAACAAGTCCCTTTGCCTCGACTTCATACCAAAACACATCCTCAAACAAATGTGACCTCTTCCCTACAACCTACTTTGCCAACTCTTCAATTTTTGTTACAAACAACACAAAATACCTTCATCATGGAAATAAGCAAAACCATCTTCCTCTATCAAAACCAAGATCCCACTATTGTCCCAACTACCGACCCATCACCTCAACCAATACCACTTACAAACGCTTCACAAGCACATTATAAAAAAGCTTCCTATGGTGAGAATCACCAAAAACTGCATGATAGTCAAGAAAGCTTTTGGCAAGAAAAGTGCACATCCACACAATTGCGAACAATCATTTCCACACTCAAAGATGCTCATTTAATATCCACAAATACTACCTACTCTATATTGATTTCAAAATTGTATTCAACTTTTTAGACCATCCACAATTGCTAGTTATCATGCAAGACATTGGATATTTTGAAGATGCTATTGTACTAGTAGGCAACATTTACAATCACTCAACAACTTTATTTTCAATACAACATTTTGGTACAACCGCCTAATATCCATACAACAAAAAACATACTAGGAGATACACTCATCCCATTTCCTTTTCATAATATATCTAGAGCCCCTCCTAAGATGGCTAAATAAAAACAACAATGTATACATATATTAGACATCCAAAACAACCATCAAATTAGCATCCTTAAGTTGATAATTTTGCCTCATTTAATAAACCTATATCAATTCTACAGCAACTAGATAAAATTGACAAATTTTGTTCTCGGAATGATATAAACTTCAACATATTTAAATGAGTAGCCACAAGTTGTCTTCATTAGGAAGAATTTGAGCTCTCAATGTGGTTGTGAGTGAGGGGAACGAGAAAATGAAGGCCACATTTTTTAGTTTTTTAGTTTTTTTTTAAGTTTTTTTTTAACTTTTAATTTTTTTTTTAACCTTTAATTTTTTTTTTAACTTTTAAGTTTTTTTTTAACTTTTAATTTGTTTTTTAACTTTTAATTTGTTTTTTAATTTTTAATTTTTTGTCCGCCAGCAAACCAAAGGGCCTGGACAGCACCCTATATTGCACTAAAATAAACTTTTTAATACTTAAAAAAATATAAAATAATTAGTTAAAAAAAATTATAAATTATAAAATTTTGGAATCTGATGTGGCACCATGGCGACCACATCAGCTTGCTAATTTGAGAATTAGTTTATTATTGTTATTTTAATATCATTTTAATATTTTATTTATTTCATTATTATTTTTTATTATTTTTTATTATTTTATTATTTTTTATTATTTATTTATTTATTTATTTATTTATTTATTTATTTTTAATTTTTTATTATTTTATTATTTTTATTATAATAGTGCTATTATTTTAATATAATAATAATATTATTCTTTATTTAAAAAAAATTCATGATTCACCCATGTTCATCATTGATGATGAACATGGGCGTTTCCCTCAAAGGGGTTGCCACCTCCCTGAGGGGGACTTTTAAAAGAAAGCAATCCTTTTGAGGGTTGCCATTTTTTCTAATCCACAAAGCACACATGTCTTTTGAGACTTTCAAAGCTTTTTTGCAATTCTCTAGTGTAAATTACAAAGGCCAATATATATTGGGGTCTTATACCAAAATGAGAACCACCTTTACTTTGGGATTTACTTAATTCTATCTTTTAATTAGAACCTACTACAAAAGAAATACTATAGAAAAAACTTTAAAGCAAAGATTTGTACTCCTTCAAGTCTTTGCTACATTGCAAGGAAAACTAAAAATTGTTGACATGGTGCTTAGAGCAGGTATGAAATGCAACCTCTTCTAAGTTCCATACTCTATGCCTTTCATTTGCAAACTAGACAAAAAAAATCATAAAATTTACCAAGTATATGTGCAAACTACGCAATAGTATATCCAACATCACCACACAGCTATTTAGGAATAAATTTGGACTAGGTACTTTCTCTTTCAAGGCCACTTACTTAACCTCTAAAGTTCCTTGACTATGTTCTCAGCAAAAATGCTCCAAAATTGCCATTTCTAGCGCAAGTACCAAATTTTTGAAAAATATAATTTTTGGACACATATAACCATAGGATCTTGTAGTACTCTGGTTTGGGAATGTGTGGAAAAAATTTCAGAAATTTCCATTGGACAGATTGGAAGATATTAGCGTTTGAAGTGGCAAAAGTCCTTTTTTTGGCCTTGCAAAAAATCGAGCAGCTGCACTTCACAAGGTCAGATTATTATGAAAAAAATTCTGAAATGGTTGTGCTTCTTTGGATTCATTCTTCAGAGCAGGTTGGCTACATGCTCGAAAATTTTCAGATTATTTGGAATTGTACAACATATAGGAAAAAATTAGTAAGTAGAAAGAAGTAGAGAATGGTTCAAAACACTAAATTGTTAAGTTAATTATGGAATTGAAAAATGCCAATCCCAATGGTTGCAATGTTGTAATAAACAATCTACATCCTAAAGTTTTATTTTTTTTGAAAAATATTAAAAATTGAGTGAAATAAACGACTTCAAAGTTCATTTTAGAGTAGACAATCCATAACTGCCCGCAACCTAAAAATCCTTGTAACTTTTGACTCATTGATCAGAATGGAACGATTCAAAGCTTTCCAGGTACATATAAATCTAATAAACCAATTTCAAATTTTTATTCTTGAAAAAAGTGATTTTTTCTAATCTGCTCGGACTACCCGGTTACAAAAAAAAGTAACATACTAGGCCATAATTATTGACTTGTATTTCCAAATGTCATGAAATTTGGTGCATATGAAAGATATTCCTCGTCCCCATCTTCTATAAAAATTTCAGCCCAAAATATGCAAATCTCCAGTCACACGTACTTGCCTAAAATTTCTATGTTGCCAAAAAACGCATGTTGGTCCTTTAGGGGTTGACTTACATTGGACAACAACTCATCAACGCTCTTAGTGATCTATGACGTCTTAAGAAAATATATCAGCCTGAACTAAGACGTTACATTGCAACAAGATATGGTAGAGCCCAAGAACTAAACACTCATTAAATTAGTATGTCTTCACTCTTGCATCTTCCAAGCACTGTACTTGCTCAAGCACAAGCCTCATGTTCATTTACAAAGCTCAAGCCCCCAATTTCCATATAACAACACCTCTATTATTATGCTTTGGTACAACGAAGTCACAAAGTTCTCTAATTTGACACAATAAATTACCAACAAAAAAACTCAACAAACCACTACATTACCACATAACAAACCTTGATCAATTCACCACCAATGACAATGAAAATATATTATTTTTGAACAATTTTCATTCAAATACTCTACATTCATCTTTCTTATTAAAAATACTCTATATATAGCTTTTCAACTCTTTAAAACAATGCCATGTACATATTCCAATATACTTATACCCTTGTGCCTATCATGAAACTATAATAATATGGTCCTTCAACTAAAATTTATCACCCAATCCCCTTCAACCCTCTTCATTAATACTAACAACATTCCTTTGTCAATTCCCTATTCCTTCAACCCCAAATAAACAAATCAATTATACAAAAATTAAAATAATTATCCAATTCACTCTATCATTGACCAAGAAATTCACCACAACTACCAACCAATTCAACATTGTAAAACACTCCACCAAAAACAAATGCCAATGGCAGTAGTTCAATAATTTGATCCATTTCAAGTGGATCCACCCAATACAACTATTTACTGTAACCAATCACATAGTTACAAACCATAACTTACATTTGTTGCATCAATATTATAAACAACAGAACAATTATATATCACCTTAATTCCAAATTCATCTCCACAACCTACAAACCCTAGATGCTTGCTACATCCAAACATCCTAAAACCTCCCTTTTATATAAATCTTGTCAATTGAATGTAGCATGGATAAAAATATCCTTAGAAATTATCCACCAATCCACTTCAAGACCAAGAAGTTTGTATATATGACAAGTTAGGCCAATTCCTTATTTTCCTTATCAAAATTAGACTAATACACATGCCATACGTAATAGATACTATTAGAACCTCCCACACAAACATTTGAAACTCAATTAAGTTGGCTATGCCAAATACACAAATACAAAAAGGCTAAAGATAACCTTTATCCAATCATCAATACTACCTCCTTGATCAACTCCAACACATTACTTCTTACTTTAAACTAACACACTCCTATTTCTCCTTGCCTTTCCTTTACCCCCTAAAAGCCCATTGTCCCTTATTTGGTCAAATGGGATTTTGGTAGGTACCTATGGGCTGAATTTTTGTTGTGATTTTCCATAACTTATTTGGAAGATAGAAAAACTTCTAAGCTTCATGGGAATGTAATTTCTTTTTCAATAGGTGGATGGAAAAAAATTATGCCCAAATAAGTTCAAAACAGCCTTCAAGAGGGCAACAACAATTTTTTTTTTTGGGATAGATTGTCAACTCAATTCTCCACTATAAATATTAAAAGCTCAAAACTTTTTAGTGCAAAAAATTTAAGTTAAAAGTGTTCAAAGTCATAAAATCTAGTCCCGCAATGTACTAAAAAACTTGTTTTTTTATCACTTTAAACGCAGATATCTTGCAATTTGTGCGGTCAAAAATTCTAAGTTTTTTCCACACATTTTCATACTAGTTAGGTGTAAGATCCTATGGTTAGATGTGCAAAAAAAATATTTTTTAATTTTTTTTACTCTTTGCTATTATATGGCAATTTTGGATGTTTTTGGGCAAAAAAAAGGCCTTGGGCCTTTAGGGTTAACCTAGTCAAAACCATATGCTTTATTCCTCTTCAACCAAGATAAAATATTTGGTTCTACTAGGAAAAAAATAAAGCCACGGGAAGACTATTTTAGAGGTATATTCCAAGTTGTCAACCAATGCATGGTTGGTCAGAATATTAAATAATTAAAGTTAAAAAAAAAACTAATTTTAAATTTTTTTTAAAATTTTAAATAATTAAAAATAATATTTTTTTGAAAAACATAATTAAATAATAATTAAATAATATTTTTTGACATAGCACCCGTCAGTAGCCTATGTGTGCTCTAGATATTTTATCACAATGGAGTTGTTGACCTTGGAAACGTGCAAAGAACTTAACGAACTTCTCAAAACTTCATTTCTATTTTAATGTGAGGACCCTACTTACCTTCTTGAATGGCAAAGAAATGGACACATTCCACCCCACCCCACCTCAAAAGACATATGTTAAAGTTTGCGTAGGACCCAATTAGCATCAACACACAACTCCCAATCTACCACCATTATCATCTTTCCTAACAAAAATTGATATGACAATACTTTGTCTTCTAAAATAGAATTTTGTGACATACACATTCTGTCCTAATTTTGACACCAACTCCATCATATACACCAAAACCACATAATCAATACATCATATGAAAAAAAAAAAATTAAGGAATCCCAGACCCTATAAATATTTTTTATATATACATAATAGTACAACATCTCTTGGTAGCAGCAATACCTTTAATTTCCAACATCTAACAAGCTGCCAAAGAATTACAATTATAGAAGCCATTTCAATAAGTTATCCCACATATCCCACCCAATACAATGTTTAACAAAAACACTAAATGGCACAAAAACCTCCACTTCTATGCATCTATACACACAACGGATAACATCCTACCCAACTGCAACACTATCCTACATTTAGATTGCCACCCCCCCACACTTATTATATAGACAAATCGTTCATCCCATCCAGCAAAGAATCTTTTGGATGAAACAATTTTTTTTTAAATTACTAGTCACAACATTTATAAGTCAAATGGGAAAACAGGTCTTTCTGGTTTTCTGCTAGACTTCTTGGACTATAAAATATCTTGCACGCAAAAATGACTGCAATCCATATTTTCTCTCTTTATAGACAAATAACCTCATGAACCTGCTCATATCTTTACAGATAGCTTCAAATCCATCGACCTTATAAACACACATTTCAAACATCCAATTGTTCATACAAATCACCTAGACAAATCTATATTCAATTCTAATATTTAAATACTACAACCTCGTGAACACATTCTCATTAAAGAAATACAAAGTACGTGTCCATGCTAATACAAAAAATAAGTAAACAAACAACCTTACAAATGTAGGTAACATTGCTTACCAGAACATGACTATGAAAATTCACACTCTACCTCCTACTTTCTAAACAAAGATGACTTGCCCTCACTTCAAGACACCATATAAAGGACCAATTTGATTTTTTCATTCTTATATACACAAATTAAAAAATCATTAATATGTTTTTTGGTCCCAACAATTCCCAAGCATCGAAATATGCATTGATAGTCCAAACATCAATAATTCTATTTTAAATATATTTGGACCATCCCTTCCATCTCACATGCCCAACTCACACATTTCCTCAAATTTCAATATAATCAATACATAGGACAAGCCCACAAACATCTATTCTATTCAACTCAATACTCATCTCTATTTTACATACTATATAACCTATAACAAACTGATACATGGATACACTTACTACGATGTTGCATCCATTCAAGCCTCCAAGCACTACGCATCCAAAGAGAACAAAACAATTCACAACATCTGTAAACAACTACTATCACACACTAAATCTCAATATTTTATACTCATAAATGCATGACTCTTCAAAGACAAACTCCCAAAACACACAGACCCTCTTCAGTTATATTCTTGCCACTGACCCCAACCCAATACAATGTATTTTGTAATGCATATTTATGCCTTAATGTGTTGTGCCTATTAACAACATCCTTTCAATATAATCCACTAACTAACCTTTTACAACAACACAACTTTCAATTCATTGAATCCACATACTGCAATGATTGATTCTCCCTAGAATTTATAACATAGAAATAAATAAATATAACTCCTTCATTATAAATACTTGGTATTTATATAAATAAATATAACTCCTTCATTATAAATACTTGGTATTTATATAAATAAATATAACTCCTTCATTATAAATAACTAGTATAGTGTCTCAGGCCATTCTTACAAAGGTACATAGTCTAGGTGTCACTTGGACCGGCTTTTTGGAACCCAATGTGGGATGTTAAACGAACAGATTCTTTATATACATCCACTTTAGAGTGGTTGAAATTAATTATTTTTCTTTAATACTTAAACATATTACTATGTAATAACTTTACAATTCTCTAAATTGATAGAATTCAAAAAGCACCCACCTTCAATTTTGCAAAGTAAATCATTATAGACTACTTTTTAGATAAGAGTCTCCCTAATTCTTAGAAAGATATGGAGCATAAGTATCACTTGTAGTGACTCTTTGAAGTCAATTGGAGGATTTTAGGTGAACAAATTCATTTATGCCAACTACTAGTTGGTTGGAGTTCATCTCTCAACTCAAAGCAACTCGACCGCACGCATAAACATAGGCTTAACCGAGATGGTTGCAAAAACTAGGGCACTTTCAAACTCCACTACATTGCTGCTAAAGGCTTTCCGGGTTTCTTGGGCCACACTACAAGGCTCCGTCCATGCCATTTCTTGAGGTCTTTTGTGCCCATGGGAGAATTCAAGCAACAACTCCACCTTTGTCTTTAGAGGAATCATTTTCTTTTATGACATCACTGATGATGTAAAATGAGTTGGGTAAGGATTTATCAAAGGAGTGAAGCGTGGATTGCATTGCGGATGTTCTCGAAGAAGGGGAGACGGAACGGCAATTGTACTGCAACTTTGCTCTATGAAAACCATTTAATATTCCTTTCTACTTTGATGTGGTGGAGCTGCTCTCAAAAAACCTAACTTACCTAAAAATTCTATTTACTTACTCATACGGTCTTGTAGAGCATGTGCTGTCATTTACGTGTATTCGTGATTTATACAGATGTCGTAGTGTGTACGAAGAATGGAACTTGCTTATCCACAACCTCAAATTTGTTGTTTGCGAGGTGGAGAACTCAAATTAATATAATTGACCTAAAGAATTTATACCAATGTCCGGGAAGAACCGGCGGCTAATACAAAGTTAGCTGGTTGAAATGGTAAAAAAAACAGTTGAGCTTTGAAAGTGAAGGATGGAAAACCGGAAGAAGAATTGATAAGATAGGCAATCAACCGGTGTATCTAAAAATTTGGGGGTTAATTTACCCGCCTCAATTTATAATAGGGTGGATTTTAACCAGTTTGTTTTGTAAAAAGGAGGATTTTAGCTGCTATATATATATCGTAAGTGGCACATATTGGGGGTTAAGATAGGTCAGGTATTGGGATAAAGAGGCCGGGTATTGCATAAGGGGGTCAGTGGGACCATCTGAAGACAGGGCCAGCTGGCCGTAGGGGAGCACTTGAGGAAGAGGGGCGGGAAGGCCGTTTGAAGAAGGTGAAAATTATGAACCCTAAACTTTGATTTCTGCAACCTTTTCAATGACCATCCTTAACTCCATATTGCATGGGTTGGGAGGATTCTTGGCTTTTAGTTGGTGAAAGGCTATGCCAGGTTCAATTCGTGCCAAGAATGTAATGTCTTTTTTAGATTGTAAACCGGCAATTTTTTGACATTAGAGGATTTTCACTTTTCAAATTTTCACTTGGAAGGAAATAGGCCAGTTACAAATTGACATGGGAAGCAAAAAACCGGAAAATTTCAGAGTTAAAAGGATGAAACTTGTGCCCTCTAAAAAAAACCGGACCATTATTGTAGAAGGAGGATATCTACTGGTAGAGCTCCAAAATCTTCCCGAACGATGATTTATACCTTGCAAGGCATTCATTGACTAATTTATTTGACTCAAGGTATCAACAGCAACAAATACTTCTTTGATGAGAATTTGAAAATGATCTGTATTTGACTTCCGTATGTTAATCCCTAAAGGTGTAAAGTCTTGAAATGTTTTTTCTTAGGATTTTGGGCACATTTTTATGATGTCAAATTTTACTACAATTTTTTAAACCCTTCTTTGAAGGTTGGAGGATGTACTATATTTATGGGCATATGGCTCTTTTTTTTCATTTGGTACTTGGGAGAAAAAATTATGCTCAAAACATTTGACTCTGGACTACTAAAAACCGCCACGTAAAGTCAACATTTGTTTTTCACATTTATTTTTTTCTTATAGAATATATTTATGTCTTTCTAAAAATATTTGATTCTTTCCATTTGGATAAGTGATGTGAAAATTATGAAGTACCTTGTGTTGCAAGCAATTAGGGAATCTTCTTGAAAAAATAATATATAGGAATCATTTCCACACCCAATTTTCATCTTCAACCTTGTCCTAGTGTAGGAGCACTGTATGAATACATTATGGACATGCTCATGTGGACACTTTTTTACCAAGGTAGACCCTAGCCACGATATCTCAACCCTTTCATGTTGCTTAGAATTCTAAAGCGCATGATGTCCTACTTGTGAATACTATTCACAATTGCTAGTATTAGAGCCAGAGATGGATGAATGGTTGGCGGAGCTACAAATTTGGTTGTTATTAATATGATTCCTTTGGACCACACTTGTTGGCCCATTTGCTGAGTTGTGCAAAAAAGCAAAAAACTATTGTGCGAGCTTGATAGAGGTCACATTGAATTGGGACACCTTTTTTTAGTTGTTTCCAACCCTCTTTACTGTTACCATGTCAATATACCGTTTCCATTGAGGATGCTCTTAATTGTGAAACTACAATTACTCGCTATTTTAGGTACAGTGGCAGTTTGGAACATATAAGCTAGGTGACTCAAAAATTGACCCTCTTCTTCAAAAAGCCCTGTAGAGAGCTCTGAAATGGGAAGTAAGTGATTCTAAAATGGATTGCCAACAATGTGAGAATATAATTAAGCCTTGTCATATATGGCTTCATACTTCGCCACTAGATGGAATAAGAGCCAAGGAGGTCCATTTCAAAGTCAAGGTGTGTCACTTAACCCCTAATGGACCAACATGCATTTTTTGGCAACATAGAAATTTTGGGCAAGTACGTGTGACTGGAGATTTGCATATTTTGGGCTGAAATTTTTATAGAAGATGGGGATGAGGAATATCTTTCATATGCACCAAATTTCATGACATTTGGAAATACAAGTCAAAAGTTATGGCCTAGTATGTTACTTTTTTTTTATAATCGGGCAGTCCGGGCAGATTAGAAAAAACCACTTTATTCAAAAATAAAAATTTGAAATTGGTTTATTAGATTTATATGTACCTAGAAAGCTTTGAATCGTTCCATTTTGATCAATGAGTCAAAAGTTACAAGGATTTTTAGGTTGCGGGCAATTATGGATTGTCTATTCTAAAATAAACTTTAAAGTCGTTTATTTCACTCAATTTTTAATATTTTTCAAAAAAAATAAAACATTAGGATGTAGAGTGTTTATTACAACATTGCAACCATTGGGATTGGCATTTTTCAATTCCATAATTAACTTCTTAACAATTTAGTGTTTTGAACCATTCTCTACTTCTTTCTACTTACTAATTTTTTCCTATATGTTGTACAATTCCAAATAATCTGAAAATTTTCAAGCATGGAGCCAACTTGCTCTGAAGAATGAATCCAAAGAAGCACAACCATTTTAGAATTTTGTTTCATAATAATCTGACCTTGTGAAGTGCAGCTGCTTGGTTTTTTGCAAGGCCAGAAAAAGGACTTTTGCCACTTCAAACGCTAATATCTTCCAATCTATCCAATGGAAATTTCTGAAATATTTTCCACACATTCCCAAACCAAAATACTACAAGATCCTATGGTTATATGTGTCCAAAAATTGTATTTTTCTAAAATTTGGTACTTGCACTAGAAATGGCAGTTTTGGAGCATTTTTGGTGAGAACATAGTCAAGGAACTTGAGGGGTTAATTATTTTAAATGAAAATTGATTGCCCAATTGCCTTCTTACAAATGTTAAACGAATGTAGGACCCGTTTAAGTTTAATAAAGGTCGCATCTAAACCTTGTGTATTACTTTTTGAATGTGGGAGTATTTGTTTTTGGTCAAGCCATATCTTTTTTCAGACTGTGCATGTGTGGGTTTTGTAAGGCCTTTGAGTCAAGAATAGGTGCCAACTGCAGAATTCTGTGGAAGTTCATAAGTAATTAATACATGCTCCCCAAAATATAAAACCACTTGTATTAGATTTTTCATCAATTTTTCTTCAAGTGAAAAATAAGGGAAAATATTTTCGGGCATTTGCAACCCAATAAAATGGCCCAACAGCCTTTAACCTCTAAATCCCCAAAGTCCCCTCGAGGGACACTTGGGATTTCGGGCAATCTTGTGTGACCTGAAATTTTGACTTGATTTCTTGAAATTCTTTTTTAAATATAGGGAATCACATTAGCTTTCTAAAAATGTACTTTTTTTTTCAATTGGTGCCCAGGAGCAAAAGTTATGCCACCTAAAGTCTAAAATGCAGTTTGCCGGGCAGGAAAAAAAAACTTTAAAAAATTCAATTTAAAAAATAAAAACAAAAATCTTCAAACATCATGTTTTTGTCTACATTTGAAGCTTTGATTCATTCTATTTGGACTCAGAACAAGAAAATTATGGACAATCTTATTTTTTGGGCAGTCTAAGCATCTTAAAAAACAACAACTTATAGAATTCATTTTTGAATGCAATTTTCAAATTTTTTTGAAAATGTTAAGTTTGTTTGCAAGAACAATCCCGCCATTTGGGATTATGGTATTTTCATTCCACCTAAGAGCTATTAACGATTTAGTATTAAGTTCAATTTTGGACCTACTTCTACTTAAAAAAAATTTATATGTGAAAATCAAGTTTTGACATTCTAAAAAAATTTGACGTGACTCTCAACTCAAATGTTCAAACATAAAAAAATTTGACTTTATGGTTTATAGTGCAAAAAAAATTCCATAAATGGCCATCAAAGTCATCTGAAATTGTAGGCCATAGTGCAAAAAAAAATTCTTTTTCCAACTTCAAATGCTAATATCTTCGAATCCTTGTAGTCAAACTTCATGAAATTTTTACCACATGATCTAAGACAAGTGAAGTACAAGATCCTATCGTTAGACTTAAAAAAAAAATTATTTTTTGGTTTAGGGAATGATTGCAGCAGAAATGACAGTTTTCAGTGGTTTTGAAGCCAGAAAATGCCTTGGGGATTTAGGGGTTAAAGGGTTGCTTTCTGAGCCACCCACCTTATGGACTCTGAATAACTTAGTTTGGGCTGAAAGCATTGGTACTCTCCAGAAGATTGCTCAAGGTGGCATGCTGGGTTACTGCATTTCTCTTTCCAATGTACCATCATCTGTTATTGTGGAAATTATGCAATTTCTGTGATTGATCATCTAGCTTTTGACATTGCTGAGTTCTTTTGGCTCCCCAGTTCAGTCAATATATATGTCCATATGTATGCCTGACACTTTTAACTACATAGTAAATAGTATTCTATTGCAAAGTTAACCCAGTATTGAAACATTGGGATGTTCTTTCAACCAACAGGAGATTGAAACATCTTCTCAATGTTGGTCGTTTGTGTCCGGTCCTGTCTGTCTTGGTCCGAGTCCCTGTCAGGCCACTTGTGGCTGGTGGGCTTTGTATTTTGCCTTTTGCAATGAAATTCAATTTCATTTGTTTAAAAAAACAGAAGAAATCTTCTCAATGCTGTTTTATTTGATAAACAATTTTGATTCTACAAAGGGTTAATGAAGGCTAGTGATAAATAAAGAAGAAGCAAGCAACTGGATGAAGATTGTAATTCAATGACTTACATAGATCTATGGCTTGCAAAATCAGCTTGCGAGATAGTTTCAACTGTCCTGTGTTACACTAGTAAATTTTGGAGTGAGCATGTTGCTTGTTAGCCTGCTTAATTAATCAATGCTAACATGTGATCACCTTTCGGTGATCACCAAGCTTGCGCAGTCCTGAGTCTCTCTTCAGCTTGCACATCTTAATTGTTCAGTATGCAAATTGTTGAAAGCTTGTGCCATGAGTTTTTTGCAGACAACAACAAAGTGGCTTCAGAAAGATTAAGTAGTTTAGGCACTTTCAACAATTGTGTGCAACTAAGTCGGCTGCTCGCAAAGCTTCCCTTCCCTTATTTCTGCACAGTGAATATGATCCGCACGTCAAGCTCACAAAAGCCTTGCACTGATGATGAGGGCACTTGAATTGAAGTCCCTCCCTTCAGTTGTCAAGGAGTCCTTGTCCTATTGAAGAGTTTACATTACCTTACCTTCAGTTGGTGATTGTTCAAGGCAGCAACATTTGGCATGATGACTGATGCCAACCCTTTTTCTTTTCTTTTCTCTGTTTTTTGACACAAATCAAGGGTTACCTTTACTGCAAGAATAGGAAAATACAAGCGGCCTGGGGTCAAATTGTAAGTGTTAGAGTACATTAAAAACTGACTACAAGAGCCCACAACTTGGTCTGTTTCCGACTAGGGCCCCATTTCTGCAAGATAGGGTCCTCTAAACCATCCCAAACACACCCAAACTCATCCCAAACTCGCACCAAGACACTCCATGGTTACTCCCTAATTCATGGAAGTCAAGATTGAAGTTAAGTTTGAATTTTGGAAGCTTCAATTAGATCTAAGTTAAGGTAGAGACACCCAATAACGTCTTTGTACCTAATCTTTGTTCCTAGATGGATATTAACCGTCCTTAAACTTGCATTGAATGGTCTTTGACATGCATTGTAAAGTTTTCTCCTCTCTTCACTGTGATTGGATAAGTGTTGAATTTGTCAGAATTCAGATTTAGGTCCACCTACAAGACGGTTCCAGTGGTCTAGGGGATTGCAACTTTGAAAATTCATAGAAAATACATGTCAAGTCCGAATTTTTTTAATTTTTAAAGTTCATCATTTTCTCTCGCCTTTATCACAAAAATATTATGTTTTTGAAATGGTGCCTTCAAGTATGCTGAATTCCTTATCTTGACAGTTTTGGGTGCTTCCACCTTAGTGTGTTGGAATTTGAGGCCAACATAGAAACTGAAACCTAAAAAATCTTCCAAATGCCCCTAAAAACCACCAAAATTCTCCCTAAATCTCCAAATACTCCATCATTACTCTGTAATCTATGAAGTTCAAATTTGTGGTTAGTTTGAAGTTTTGGAGTCTCCAAATGGGTCTTAAGAGTCTAATTAGTGTGCTGGAATTTTGAATTTGAGGCGATCATTTAAACACTAGTGTGCTTATCTTGGCCTCTATAAGCATCTTCAATGCCGCATGTAAAGAGGCACAACAACAATAAGTTTTGCATGGGTCCCAAAATAGCAATGGAATCTCACACCAATGCTAAAGGTATTTTCCACTTTACCTTCCCAAGCGCGACACTTCTTGGCTCTTGCATGGCAAGAATTGGTCTTTTGCTATGCCATGCAAGCTCCTTGGCACTACTTGGTCTCCTTGGTCAATGATAAAGTCTCAAACACTATAAGAAACCCGTGTTTTAGATGATAGATTTTAGGTGACATTCAATGTGACAATCCATGTTTTTATGTCAACAATAATGTCCAACGTAACTTCATGATGTTACATTGCACGTCATTTTTGACATAAAAACATGCGTTGTCACATTAGATTGGTCACCTAAAATCTGTCAACTTAGACACATAAAAACTTGGGTTTCTTATAGTGAAAGGCTGTGAAAATGAAAGAACTTTGCTAGTGAAGAAGAGTTCTTTCACCTCCCACCGTTGTGTAAGCAATTCCCATGTTGTTGCAGAGTTGTTTAGGGTTTCAGGTATTGTTGTCAGATTGAAATGCGTGCAATGGAAAGAGACATAGTTAAAAAAAAGGAGATATGAACACAAAGTTAATAGCATATACCGTTGTAGTGCCTACTTACTGGCATAGTATTGAAGATGCTCTAAGTAATACTCAAGCTTCCATGTTTAAGTTTCAAATTCAAATATTTTTCTAATTAAACATGATTAATTTCTTCATCAACCCCCCGCCAATTAATTCCTAAAGGACTATTGTCCCTTTGAGGGACAAATGGGATTTCAAGCAAGTACATATTGGCTAAACTTTTGTCTTGATTTTTTGAATTTTTTTTTCAAATAGAAAAATTGATTAGCTTCAAGGGAATATAATTTTTTTCAATTGGTGCCCAGGAACAAGAGTTATATCTAAAAAAGCTGAAAACAAAGGAGAGGGGGCAACAAAAAGAAAATTTAAAAATATCCATTTAAAAATAAAATAAAAAATCTACTCATAGATTATATTTTTTTTATATAGAAAGCTTTGATTCATTCCATTTGGATTTGTTATGAGAAAATTATGGACAATCTTGTTTTTCAAGCAATAAGAGCATCTGCTTGAAAAAATAACTTGTAGGATTCATTTCTAAATGCAATTTTTTTAATTTTTCACAAAAAAAATTCCACATTGTTGTTGTTTTTTGCTAGAACAATCTCACCATTGCGGTTATTAATTTGAATTCCATCTTAGAGATATTAATAACTTAGATTTTCCTTCTATTGCATACCTACTTCTACTTAAAAAAACTTTAAAGAATGAAATTAACTTTTTAAACTTTTTAAACTTTTTTTTCCTAAACTCTCATCTCAATTCTTTACCATAAGGATTTAAAGCTCACACTTCTAGAGTGCAAAAAATTAAAGTTTAGAAGGTTAAAAGTCAAAATAACCTAGTCTCGCAATGTGCTGAAAACTTGTTTATTTCACTTTAAACGCAAATATCTTACAATCTATGGGGTCCAAAATTCTAAAAAAAATTCCACACATTCTCATTCTAGTTAGGTGTAAGATCCTACGGTTAGATGTGCAATCGAAATTGGTTGTTAAGTTTTTTAATCTTTGCTAGCAGAAATTGCAGTTTTGAGTGTTTTTTGGCAGAAGAAAGGCCTTGGCCCTTTAGAGGATAATCTAGATTAATTATCAGTCATTCCTAGCTTTAACAAATTGTCTTGACCACTCTAATCCCCGGATCAGTAAAATTGAAGAGCCCTCAAACGACGATTGAAGCAAGAAGCCAAGATATGCATGAGCTAGCTCTGCAAGGCTCCGACTGTTGCCGCGCCGCCTCAAGGCTCCCAAATCTTTTTTGAGTTGATCGATCACGCTCGGCTTGCTTCAGTCCTTGTTGCCTATAGGCAAATCAATGCTCTTCTCCTCCCCATTCCCAAGCCTTGCTCATGAATTAATTAACACCCCGTCCAGCTTACATGCACCGTCCACAGCCCATGCCAAGCTTCGCACCCCAAATTGCAACAGGTCTCCGATCGATCCAAAAGTTCTTGGTATCGATCGATCCTTCAGCGTTATCGTACGTCGCTACCCAGTCTCCACCGCAACCACGTGAGATATCTCTCTCCAGTGATCGATCCCTGAGCTTACGCAGGTCCATGCACGAATTGCTCGGTGATAACTACTGGGTCCCAAATTCGATCTCTAGATCAAGCCAACATCCTGACGTAGTTGGCCGGGCGTCGTCGCTGCTGCGAGGTGACAGCGTTTTTTCAAATCGCACCCTTACTTGTCCATCGCCTAGTAACTCCGATCCTTTCCACCTTGTCGTGGCTGCAGTAGTCCCGATCCAGTCTTTGACGACGACTGAAGCTCCGCAACCCCAACCTCACACAGTCAGATTCGTCTTCATGCTTCTCATGCGTCAGCCTCAGGTCTAGTCAGCCTCAGAGTCAGCCTCGATCAGGTCAGCCTCAGCCTTCAGTTCTTACCGAATTCCAACCCCAAGTTTCTTAGAGCATTCCCACCGGGAGTTCCGTTTCCCTAAAAGTATAGGGAAGAGGACCTGAGATGCAGACAGGGATACAGAAATCTCATCGCACCAACCTTTTTCTAAATCCTATATCCGTAAGTTATACAGAATTCTGTAAAACTCTCACCGAATTCTGTATCCAGAGGCTCATTTAGAGAACTCGCGAGGTCTCATCTGCATAAAGTCAAGGTTGACTGCTTTGAGACTTCAAGTTTAGGGATAGAGAACAGATTGGTGGGGATGCTCTTAGAGCATTCCCACCGGGAGTTCCGTTTCCGTAAAAATTTAGGGAAGAGGACCTGAGATGGAGACAGGGATACAGAAAGTTCACCGCACCAAACTTTTCAAAAATCTGTATCCGTAAATTATAGAAAATTCTGTAAAATTCTCATAGAATTCTCTATCCAGAGGCTCATATAGAGAACTGGCGAGGTCTCATCTGTATAAAGTCAAGGTTGACTGCTTTGAGACTTCAAGTTTAGGGATAGAGAACAAATTGGTGGGGATGCTCTTAGGCGTCCCTCCCTGACTCGTTGAGCTTATAGTAGTTGTATGATGAGCGTAATGTGGAGGCTGCTTTGCCCCATTTTTTACCCCTGGGAAAAACTCAAGAACTTTTTATCTGCAATGAGTGAAAAAATTTGCAAATTTTGAGTTCATTTTTAAAATCAAAGGCCCTAAATTAGCTAGGAGAGGTATTGAGAAATAGATTTAACATGGCACAAACTAGGGGATCTTTTTTTTTCATTCACCTTTGGTTGGACCTCCGCATTAGGCTCTTCATACAACTATAAGCTCGACTCTTTGGGTTCCCCTACATGTTTTTACAAAGTAAGTCTAGTAACACTCTTAGCATTATTAAGGTAGGTTGCTTTTAAAGCGTATTTTTAGAAAAGCTAAACTCCTTGAAACAATTTTTAGTGAATTTTTGTAGGAAGAAAAAATGGAATTGGCATTAACTCAAGTTGTTTCATATTTTTTTGGATCTTTTGTGGAATTAGTTACGAATTTTTGAAGTTGAAATATAGTGGTGACATTAGAGCATGGGGCCTTTTGAGTAGACTACCTTACTATGGATTGGGACCCATTGAATGAAAAATCATGAAACTATATATACCTTCTTCTTGATTCATAACTGCTCATTCATATCTATTGAACTTCTTCTATTCTGAAATAATTTCTAAAGAAGGTGACCTTTAGGAAGTCCTTTCTTTGAACTTTGAAGTCCTTTGATTGGAAAAACTCCTTCCAAGCCTCTTTGGAGCCTCTTTCAATTGTACATACCAAGAGGCTTCAAAGAACTCATTTGACATTAGATGATATTTTGGAGTCTTGGAGGGCCGTTTCAGGCCTGTTTCTTGATCTGCCCAGATTCAGTGAACGCCGGTACGGGTGTGTTGTAAATTTTTTTTTCCAAAAAAAAATAAAAATAAAAATTTACCAAAATATCATTTTAAGCAAAAAAATTATTTTATTTTTTTCAAAAAAATGATGTGGCAGTCGCTTGACCACGTCAGCCAGCTGCGATTGCTGCGTTCCCGTAGTCTGGAAACGCAGCAGACAGCAGGGGAACTCGGAGCCCTCCAAGACCCCCGGAATTTCATCAAAAGTTTTGAAAAGAATAAAATTATAAGATGTAGATTATTTATGACAACATTGCAACCATTGGGATTGGCATTTTTGAATTCCATAATTAAATTCTTAACAATTTTGTATTTTGAATCATTCTCTACTACTGTCTATTTACTATTTTTTTCCTATATGTTGTACAATTCCAAATGATTTGAAATTTTTCAAGCATGTGGCCAACTTATCTAGGAAAAAGAATGCAAAGAAACACCACCATTTTGGACATTTTTGCAAAGAAAAGTGAGGTTGTGAAGTGCACCTTCCCTGTTTTTTGCAAGGCCAAAAAATGATTTCAGTGAGTTTGAATGCTTAGTCTTGCAATCTACGTAGTGAAAATTTTTGAAATTTTTACCACATGCTTTCAAGTTACCATACTACAAGATCCTATGGTTACATGTGTCAAAAAAAGTTCTTTTTGCAAAATTTTGGTACTTGTTATAAAACTGACAGTTTTTGAGTGTTTTTGGTGAAAACATAGTTAAGGAACTTTAGGAGTTAAATACAAGTTGTAATTTTCACAAATGGTGGAAATGGTAGATGGTAGATAGTGTATAGAAAACCTCAAACTCTTTTTATGATTTTCAATTACATACATGTATTTATATTGATCATGAAGTAGACTTTAGTGTGATTCCAACGTAATTTACAATTCAAAATTCTGTTCATTTTTTAGCATACAAGGGCCTTCCAAAGTTCTTCTAATCTAGAAGTGAAAAAATATATCCTTACGGTAGTTCTAGCATCCACCAATGAATGAAAAAAGCAATTATTAGTATTACATCTTTCTTGAAAACCAATGAACCATCTTCCAACACTAATAACCTATATTGAAAGAGATGATTCAACAAAGTGGGCTTGTCAAAATACCATTAAATGTAAATATAAATTTTACCATGTTATAAGCAGAAGTGTGTTTTAGTACCCTACGTGGAAGTCAGATTCAGACATAAATTAAGTATTTTTTGGAATATCTGAATGTTTGGAATATTACAAGTGAAATGTTTGAAATATTGCAAAAAGTTTTCATTCATATTGCTTAAATTTTTGAATATTTTTGAAAACCTAAATTATACCTTAAGCACGGCATGATAGGTTTCGAAAACAAAAAGTCCCAAAAGTTGCCAAATACAAAGAAATTTGGACGCCAAAATGCCGAAATACTAATACAAATGACAAGTTCCAACTGGTTTGAAACCCTTTGTAGAATTGAAAAGTTAAAGTCCTTTGAAGCCTCTTTGAAGCCTATTTGTAGAACTTTGAAGGAATTTTTTTAATCAAAGGGCTTCAAAGTTTACTTTAGATTAGAGATTTCATAATTTCCTACAAACAAAATTCCTCATAACTTTCATCTCATTAATCGCAATAGAATGATTTAAAGCTTTCCTCATATATACTTCCTTTGTCTCAAAATAATATTAGTGTTTTACAAAAGAAATACCGGTATTATTTTGAGATGTAAGGAGTATAAATCTATAAAACTAATCTCAATTTTTATTTCTTAAAAAGTATTGTTTTTGAGATGCCCATGCTTCCCAAACTCCAAAAAAAACTACATATCATACAAAACCTTTTTAACCATATAGTCAAAAGTTATGAAAATTGTTGAACCTTAAAAGTACTCTTCAACCATATATTGTGTGAAAATTTTAAAGAAGAAAAATGTAAAATTCATATTGTAAATAGATGACTAAAAACACTACGTTGCTAACTAAATTTGTTACTTGGTCCTTTAGGAGTAAAGTGCATAGTATCACAATCCTGAATGTTACGATTTCATCCATTTGGATGATTACATATTAATTTCTTACACATTGTCTTTCAAAATTTTCAAATCCAATATGCCCAAACTAAACAAAATACTATATAATCTTTATACCATTTGGTTGTTTGTTGCAAATATTATAATGGTTGTATTTTTAAGCTTAGCCATGTAATGGCGCAATAGCCTAAAAGTGCCCAGTAGATGATTTTCTAGATAACTATAGAAATGAAGAATGCACCTATTGGTTCAATAACAAGATCGTGTTTGAGTAAGTACCTTGCTCATAGGCTGGCGCACTTCTAGGGTTAGTGAAAATTACTTCCACTCTCAGAGATAGTCTAAGTAAAGGTAAACCAATCCTTTACTATTCATTACCCTTAACTTCACCATTGTCTACAAAGTTCCCCATCTACGCAAGAAACCAACCCATTATTATGCAAAGTTGTTAGAATATAATGTAATGAAGAAGGTGCTTTTAAAACTACATATAACTCTTCATTGACACATTTCTAGTTTTAGTGGAGGATAGCTATATGGTCAAAAGATTGTTTTGGAAGAAAATGGCCTGGCCCACCTACTACAGTAGAACCTCTCTTAGTGCATAATATTCATTAAGAGAGGTTGTACTTTGAAGCATTAATTTGTAAACAGTAGTTAGAGGCCCCATAGTGAGAGGCCACATTAGGCAGAGTTCAGTACAGAACCTCTCCAATTGCATAAACCTTCCTTAGGGCATAATCCCCAGACTATGCACTAAGAGAGGTTCTACTGTAACAACCATTGCAATTTTTATCAAAATACTTCAAAAAATCACAGAAATTTCATTTTTATTCAGAAATTATGATTCCAATTGCATTGTTATTTAAAACAAATCACTGTTTGATTGGAAATTAGAGGTGCCCTTCACCATGCATCTTCCCAAACCATTCTAACTCACTAATCTAGGTGGTAAGGTAGAACAATTCAGTGCCGCTAGTCACCCAAATCCGACATCTACTAGACCCTCCCAGTTATTGCAATCACTAACCCATTTTTCAGAGTGTGTAAGTCAATTTCTTTGGGCAAACAATTAGGTACTATTGTTAAAGAATGATATTAAGTTCACAACTTCACATCTATTTATAAACGATTTAAGGATTGATAAATGTTGTGGTTCATTAAATGTTGATTTAGGTGGAGTTAGTTGTGTACAAATGCTTGTCAAAACAAGTTGTAACTCCATCCAGTAAAAGGAATTCTTTCAGAATGTTAACCCCTAAAGTTCCATGACTATGTTCTCACCAAAAACGCTCAAAAACTGCCATTTTTAGTACAAGTACCAAATTTTTGAAAAAAACTTCTTTTTAGACACATGCAACCATAGGATCTTGTAGTATGGTGACTTGAAAACATATGGTAAAAATTTCAGGAATTTCCACCAAATGGATTGCAAGATATAAGCATTCAAATCCACTAAAACCATTTTTTTGGCCCTGCAAAAAACAGGGCAGCAGCACTCCACAAGCTCACTTTTCAATGAAAAAATGTCCAAAATGATGGTGCTTAGTGGATCCTTTTTTCTATGACAATTTGGCTACATGCTTGAAAATTTTCACTTCATTTGGAATTGTACAACATATACAAAAAAAATGGTAAGTAGATAGTAGTAGAAAATGATTCAAAATACAAAATTGTCAAGAATTTAATTATGGAATTGAAAAAAGCTAATCCCAATGGCGGAAATGTTGTAATAAATAATCTACATCCTAGGATTTTATTTTTTTTCAAAAAATATTGAAAATTGAATAAGATAAAGGCCTTCAAAGTTTATTTTAGAGTAGAGAATCCATAACTGCCCGCAAACTTAAAATCTTCATAACTTTTGATTCATTGATCAAAATGGGATGGTTCAAAGCTTTTTACTTGTATATAACTCTAGAAAACCAATTTCAAATTTTTGTTTTCAAAAAAAGTGATTTTTTCTTATCTGCCCGGATTGCCTAGTTACAAAAAAAAGTAACATATTAGACCATAACTTTTGACTTGTATTTCCAAATGTCATGAAATTTTGTGCATATGAAAGATATTCCTCACCCCCACCTTCTATTAAAATTTGAGCCAAAAATATGGAAATCTCTAGCCGTATGTACTTGCCCAAAAAATCTATACGGCCAAAAAACGCATATTGGTCCTTTAGGGGTTAAGTTTGTGTTTTCAAAATACATATCCAATAGGATTAGGGTGGTGGGTCATCGATCTTGAACCTTCTTAAGATGATCATGACCCCACCCCTACCTACTAACAAGTTTATGTTTTGTACCAAACATGTTTGAAAATTCATATCCATTTCAGTTCTTATCGGATTAATAAGATTCCACTTGTATTTCAGTCCACTCAAATAATTATTTCTCTAAAAAGTACAAGCAACAATAAGCACCCCGACATTGCACAAGATACGTAGATTGCAAATCTGGGTGGTCATAAACTGTTTTAGAGCAAGCCCAATGCTCACTCTGCACAGGGTGCCGGATGTTGTCAAGCCCGAGCCCCATGCAGAGTGAGCAGGCGGGCCAAGTGCCGGGCCAGGCTGCAGCAGGCCCAATGCTTGAACGGGCTGAGGCACGGCATCCCTCCCAAACGGTTGAGATTTCAAACAAGTGTACAAAATTTGGACTTTTGGGCGAGCCATGGGGTCTGCTTGTCCACAATGTCAGAGAATCTAAACCTCCAGTGTGCTCTTCCGTGCTCAGCAAATCGATCCAAAATACCGAGCAGGGGCTCTCATGTAAAGAGCCCTGGAAATTGCCGTTGGCTTGGACGGGCTGCATTGGGGAGCTGTTTTTGTCAAATGGACATTAAAAGCCCCATTGGCACAGTTCCCGGGCTTCTTGCAGTAGCGCACTGGAGCTGCTCTTAGCCTCTTACCTTTTTTGTGCCACAGCTCCGTCTCAATTGATCCCAGTCAAATTAAGTCAATCATGAAGTTACACCAACTTCAAAGATCTCGAAGAGGCAGGGATAAGCTTAGTACTAGTTCAACTGCAATTGGACTGACATTGCTGAACATTCCACCAAATTGTGCAGTGAAGTCATATTTTGTCATTCGTGGTTGTTTTTTCAAATGAGTACACAAGTCATTCATGCATCAATTTTTTCTCATACCCCTAACCTCGGTTATTGTACCGGGATCATGCCGAGAAACACGCTTGATAACTTAATTGAGTGTCAAGACAAGGCTTCTAAGTTACACTTAACCTCTGGAAACCGTTATGCAGTGATTGAGGTGGGTTTCTCAGGAAAGAGACTTGTAAATTCTCACCATGTGCATACTGACTGAAAAGAGTCATCTGAACCCTTCTAACTTAGGTCAAGGTCCGGTAGGACAACCCAAACTTGAACTTGAGACACAATGGATGCAACTTCTAAAGGCTTGTATATCCTTCCTGCACTGTTAGTTTTCAATAAAAAATTGTTGGTTTATGTTTTGTCCCTTTTGAAGTCTAGTTATTCTGTTAACATTTACATGTCAATCCAAGTTGTTTTGAATGTTTGGGAGCAATTCAAAACTCAAAATCCTGATATTTTTGGGTTACGGTGAACATTAGCGGCTTGTTTCTTCTTCATACAGTGTCCATTTTCAGTTATTTTTTTGAAGAAAGTTGCGCATACTAGTCTAGTTGGTGTGGTTAAAATTTCATATCAATCTAGGAAATTATGAGTGTCTGAATAACATTTTAGTAAAAGGAGGTTCAGCCTTAGATGTGTTTCATACAACTTTTCTTACTATTATTGACATTTCAAAGCCATTTTGCAGACACAATGAGTCAATTGAATGATGCTTTCTTTCACCTATGTGTTTCTATGCTAGTTTTTTTTTTTGAAACATACGACCTGTAAGGGTCGTAGTGTAACAGATATGTTGAAAACACACTGCGAGGGTTCCCGTCAAGAAGAAAGGCTCATTTTACGTTGGATAAACTACTTGTCACCGCCAGGAATCGAACCCGCAACCACACCATTCGGTTTTGGGTACCTTTCCGCCATCATCCAGTAGTTTAGGGTCATCTCGGACCATTTCTATGCTAGTTTTGAAGCACTTTATAGATTAAAGTTTTCTCATTTGAATAGGTTTAGAAATTGAATTTCACCTCCAAATGTGTTTCTAGGAAAATTTCAATATCCTTTTTTAACACTAAAACATTTGGTCAAATCAATTGCAAGATTGGAGGTGAAAATGATGTGGCCAAATTTTTAATCTTTGGAGATTGGAATAATCCCTCCGTGGGTCCTTTAGTTGGGAGTGAATTTAATTTAATCCTATTGTCTCACTGACCATATATGGTGGATGCAAAAATCTAGTCCCTTTTTGTATAGACAGTTAAATTCCTTTGATTGTTTTAAAATTCTTTACGAGCAAAATTGAAGGTTAACTATTGGAAGCATTTTTTTTTTATGGAAAAAAAGATAAATAATAGATTTTTGAAAGGTCCTCAAAGACATACATATACCATTAGTAGAGGAGTAAAGCTTGCCAATTTTACTTCAATTTCCTGGCTTTGAGCAAGGTAATATATGGAAATGAAGATTTTGACCATCCATAAGTATATGATGTTAGGTTCATTCATGAAAATTTAAAAGCATACATGGATTCTAGCTTACTCTAAATCACCTTGCAATGCAAAGAGGTTAACCCCTAAAATTCCATGACTATGTTATCACCAAAAATGCTCAAAGATTGCCAATTTTAGTACAAGTATCCAATTTTTGAAAAAAAAAACTTTTTTTAACACATGCAACCATAGGATCTTGTAGTATGGTGACTTGAGAACATATGGTAAAAATTTCAGGAATTTCCACCACAGATTGCAAGATAAAAGTATTCAAATTCACTAAAACCATGTTTTTGGCCTTGTGAAAAGCCTCGTGAAAAGTAGGGCAGTAACACTTCACAAGCTCACTTTTTGATGAAACAATGTTCAAAATGATGGTGCTTCTTTGGATTCTTTTTTCTAGACAACTTGGCTACATACTTGAAAAATTTCACTTCATTTGGAATTGTACAACATATATAAAAAAAATAGTAAGTAGATAGTAGTAGAGAATGATTCAAATCACAAAATTGTCAAGAATTTAATTATGGAATTGAAAAATGCTAATCCCAATGGTGGCAATGTTGTAATAAATAATCTACATCCTAGGATTTTATTTTTTTTCAAAAAATATTGAAAATTGAGTAAGATAAAGGCCTTCAAAGTTTATTTTAGAGTAGAGAATCTATAACTGCTTGCAAACTTAAAATCTTCATAACTTTTGACTCATTGATCAAAATGAGATGATTCAAAGCTTTTTACTTGTATATAACTCTAGAAAACCAATTTCAAATTTTTGTTTTCAAAAAAAGTGATTTTTTCTTATCTGCCCGGATTGCCTAGTTACAAAAAAAGTAACATATTAGGCCATAACTTTTGACTCGTATTTCCAAATGTCATGAAATCTGGTGCATATGAAAGATACTCCTTGCTTCCACCTTCTAATAAAATTTGAGCCAAAAATATGGAAATCTCTACTTGTACGTGGCTGCCCAAATATTCTATACGGCCAAAAAATGCATGTTGGTCCTTTAGGGGTTAAGAGAACTAGCAATACACTAGTCATGTTTTGATGATTTCTTGTGTAATGAAGAGTTTTTTAACTTGAAATTGAAACAGTGAAAAGTTAGGGATACACATTTGAAATACAAGTCTACGATTTAAGGTAGAATTTGCTCTGAAAGTGACTGCCTTCTTCAAATAGCCCCTATAATTAGCTCTAGAATGAATATGAGGTGGTCCTTGTTGACATCTTTAGCTATTGAGTGGATTGAGGAAAGTATATTATGGAGTATTTATTACTCCCTCTATTTCTTAAAAAAACCCGGGTTTCCTTTACACTTTACAAAGAAAACACAAATCTTTTTCAGAAATAGAGGTGGTATGAAAACCAATCATTCTTCTTGGTTTCTCACATCTCTTTACAAGTTGCAAGTGGACAAATTTGGAGAGACCTATAATCACAAAAAAGTGTCTTATCATACAAATCTTTGAAAATTAAATAATGCTTTGAAAAATTGTGAAACTAGTTGTCTTACACTATGCACCTATTTTTTTCTCTCTGAACAATGAGCTAAAAATCTTTTTGTGTCCATAGAAACCCATGAAAAAGTATGAAACTAGTTGCCTTACATTAAGCACCTATTTTTTTTTCTGTGAAAAATGAGCTAAAAATCTTTCCTTCCATGGAAGACCATGAAAAAGGCAGACCAATCCTTTTAACTTAGCCATGAAAGGATTGACCCCTCTATTGCTTTGCCAAAGGGTAAATGTAAAAATTGCCCTCTATTTTGTGCCGCTTAAATTTTTTATTTCTTCACGCCTTTTATCTAATTCGGGGCCTCTGCTTGCAAATATGAATTCAAAAATTGCAAATTTTATCAAATGTGGCAAATAAAGAATTTCAATAATTTCTGCAAGGGTACAACTCGGGGCAATACAGGGGTCAGTTCTCACTGGCCCCATGGTCGCTGTTAGAGGAGACTACTTTGGTTCACCTGTTGACTTCTATTGACGACAATCTCGTCAGCGTTTTTCATCTCCCTACAAAAAAACCCTACTGTAAGCTTAGTCAGTCACGAGTCCATTGAAATGAATTTCAATAAGTCATGAAAAAAATAAAAATAAATGAAAAGTCTCTGGTCAGTCAGCCATTGACGACGGAAGCCTCTCACGAAAGGGGAAGGACAGAATAGAAAATTCAAGTGCAACTTCCGACGTCCGGCGACTCCACCATCATCTCGTCCCTCCTCGTCCCCATCTCGTCCCCATCTCGTCCATCCCTCGTCCCCATCTCGTCCATCACTTCGTCGTCGTCGTTCGCTCGTTCGTTTGTCTGCCCCCTCGTTGTTCGTCATCGTCTCCAGGGTGTCTCCAGGGCATGCGAGACGGAGAGTTCCCTTTGCTTTCAGTTGAGCCTTCTCCGCTGGTTCGTTCCCTTCGTCTTTCGTCACGCGAGGCCCCCCCGCATTACCTTACGATCACCATTGGCGAGGCTTGGTCGCCGTCGCCGTCGTCGTCATCTTTTGCATCTTTTGCATCTTTTGCATCACCCTTCACTGCCACTTCACTGCGCTTTTCATCGACTGAACCTCTCGCTGGGTGCGCCCACACCCACGTATCTCGCGTCTTTGCAGCACGCGGGGCAAGCCTTGGTCGCATTCGCCCTTTGTCAAATGAATCACTGCAAGCCGCAACTTCTCCATTGGAGAGTCGTGAATTCTCTCACCGCCCAGTGCCGGGGAGGTTGTTGTTGTTAACTTAGTTGGTGACCAACACCCATTTCGCACTGCCGTCCACTCCTCATGCATGCTTTTGGTTGAAACCCTGAGTGGCTGCTGTCCCCCGGCACTGCTCGGTTCGGTTGCAACAGGGCTTTTGAGGACTTTCGTTTGGGGGGATTGGAGTGTGTGTGTGGGATTCGAGATTGAGGTTGGTGAAGACGGAGGTCACGTACTGGTTTTTAAAACCCTGCTTTCGCTGCTCTGTTTTGGGGTGAACGCTTGCAGGCAGGGCTTTTTGGAGTTTTTTTCGTGTGGGCTGATTTTGGGATGCGAGAGTGTGTAATTTGGGGTGATTTGGATGTGAATCTTGCTGGAGGGGGAGGAGTTCTGAGAATTGCGAGGTGGGTTTCGGCTGATTTGATGTGAGTGCGGGGGGATTGGTGGTTTAGGGGCTTGGTGTGTTGCACCGCGCGGAGATGACGAGCGCGGCGATGGCGTTCTCCTTCATGCCTCCGTTTTTCAGTATCTTCGAAGTCTGGGCTTGCGTGTTGTTAGTCGGTACGGTTGCGTTTTTTATGTGGCGGCAGCAGCAGAGTACGAAGCCCTTGCCTAAGCCTGTGATTGTGAGGCCCACGGTGAGAATCGAGGACGAGGTCGAGGACAGCTCTGTGAAGCGCGTGACGGTGTTCTTCGGGACCCAGACCGGCACAGCAGAAGGGTTTGCGAAAGCGATTGCCGAGGAGGCCAAGGCACGGTACGAAGGCTCGGCCAAGTTCAAGGTGGTGGATCTGGACGATTACGGCGTGGACGACGAACAGTACGCTTCTCGACTGAAAAAAGAATCCCTGGCGCTCTTCATGCTGGCGACCTACGGCGACGGAGAGCCTACAGACAACGCGTCGCGCTTCTACAAATGGTTCGTCGAGAATGGGGAGGATCTCGAGGTGGGGTTAAGCAACTTAACCTATGGCGTCTTCGGCCTGGGCAACCGGCAATACGAGCACTTCAACAAAGTCGCAAAAGAGGTTGACACCGCATTGGCGAAGCAAGGTGCGCACCGCATCGTGGAAGTCGGTCTGGGCGACGACGACCAGTGCATCGAAGACGATTTCACAGCCTGGAAGGAGAAGCTCTGGCCGGAGCTTGACGCCCTCCTCCAAGACCAAGACGCGCCCACCACGCCACACACACCCTACCAGGCCGCGGTCGCAGCGTATCGCGCCGTCACATACCCTCCCGACACAAAACTCTTCGTGGAAGAATACGCCGCGAAGAAGAACGGCCAAGCGGTCTACGACGCGCTCCACCCGTGCCGCGCCGACGTCGCCCTCGTGAGAGAGCTTCATTCCTCGCTCTCCGACCGATCGTGCACACACCTCGAGTTCGACATTGCCAACACGGGACTGCAATACGAAACAGGCGACCATTTGGGCGTCTACGTCGAAAACAGCGACGAAGACGTTGCCGAAGCCGCAAACCATTTAGGCTTCCCCACAGACACGATCTTCTCCCTTCACGTCGACGCTGAGGAAGGGCAGCTTCTCGCTGGCTCCCTGCCAGCTCCGTTCCCCGGACCCTTGCTGCTCTCCACTGCGCTTCGTCGTTACGCAGATCTTCTCAACCCACCTCGCAAAGCTGTTCTCACAACCTTGTCATCCTTCGCGACGTGTCCCGAAGAGGCAGAGCGCTTGAAGTACATGGCGTCTTTGCAAGGGAAAGAAGAGTATTCCAAGTGGATTGTGTCTAGCCAGCGCTCCTTGATCGAAGTTCTGGCGGCGTTTCCTTCAGTGAAGCCTCCGCTTGGTGTTTTCTTCGCAAGCATCGCGCCGCGCTTGCAACCCCGATTCTACTCGATCTCGTCGTCGCCGCGACTCTCGCCGTCTCGAATTCACACCACTTGCGCGCTTGTTTATGGGCCCAGCCCCACGGGACGCACCCACAAGGGCGTGTGCTCGACTTGGATGAAGAACGCGAAGTCGAAAGGGGAAGCTGGCGCGGAGGGGTGCAGCTGGGCTCCCATTTTTGTTCGCCAGTCGAATTTTAGGCTTCCTGTGGATACCACCACGCCTGTTGTGATGATAGGACCCGGCACTGGTTTGGCACCGTTTCGAGGATTCTTGCAAGAGCGAGCTGCGTTGCAGGAAACGGGAGCTGTGCTTGGACCTGCGAAGCTGTTTTTTGGGTGTCGGACACGCACTCAGGATTTTATCTATGAAGAGGAGCTGAATTCTTTTGCGGAAAAGGGTGTGGTGGAGCTGACGATGGCATTTTCCAGGGAGGGAACGAAAAAGGAATATGTGCAGGACAAGATGCTGGAGCAAGCGAGTGAGACGTGGAAGCTGATTAGCGAGGGGGGGTACTTGTATGTGTGTGGGGATGCCAAAGGGATGGCGAGAGATGTGCACCGGATGTTGCATACGATTGTCATGCAAGTGGAGGGCGTGGAAAGCAGCAAGGCTGAAGCTATTGTGAAGCAATTGCAAGTGGACGGGCGGTATCAGCGCGACGTGTGGTAGTCGCCCCCTCTCGGTACGAGTTTGTTACTGCTTGCAAGCCTAACAAGTTAAATGGCGAGAATACAATTTAGGTCATAGGGACATCGCAGAGACCACTGCAATTAGGTCATTACACACTGGTAGAAAAGACCCTCTTAGAAAACCTAGCTGTGTTGTAGTGCCATTTTAAAGCAGTTTCAAATTTTAATTCTGTCCATGTTTATGTGGCTAGGTTTTCTGTAAACAGAACAGGGAGTGATTGGACTGGGTTCTCTACTAGGGTTAGTTGAATATAGTACTGAATGTTCAGACAGAAGGTCAATTGAGTGAATATAGTCACAATAGTCAGTGCGCACATTGTGCAATGCAGGTATGGAGTTGTACGCTTTGGGTGTAGTTGAATTCTTCTCAAGAATGTTTATGGTTTAGAAAGGGACACGAGGACTTTCTGCTTGCTAGCAGGACTCACTGCCTGTGTGGTTGACTTGTATCCGTGCCCAATGCCATCTTGTAGATCATGAGTTTCAGCACGTATGGGATCTTAAATTTCGATGGACTGGGAGCTTTGGACTGAAACAGGTCTGTTGGAAGCGAATTGTATGCATACATGGCTGGTTTGGACTTGAGAGAGGAGTGACCAATCAGGTTATACTCATTGAAGAAGACCAGCGCCTCCCTAATATGCTTTTGCATGGGCAGGCAAAGAGACTATAGGTTCTTCTCTGTAGAGATTTGGATTGCAAGAGGTGGATCGCTACCAATTTCCGTGGTAGCCACGTGTTGCAGCTGCTGCTGGACTTGTCTCAGGGATGCTCAGCGGCACGCAGTGAATTTTTGCCCGAGCCTATTGAGGAAGGTCAGATGATGCCACCAGTTTTGGACTGGCATTCAACTAGACTTCCCAAGTGAAATTACTAATAAGCATGTTGGCGTATTTGTCTGAGCATTTTTTGTTACATATATTGGAAGATTCTCGAGTTTTGTAACGAGACCAGGGCATGGATCTGCTAGGTTCGAAAGGTGGATGGGTTTTTATATCAACAGGGTGTAGCAGTCCATCACTGTACATGTAAATATTCTATCAAAGAGTATGAGTTCTTTGTGAACAAATTCTAGTGTTGAAAGTTATAATCGTGATAGGATGGATGATAGTGGGAGCGTCGTACTATTTTCTTCATAATTGAGGAATTCGCAACAGGGTTACCTTAAATCGTCTTGTTTGACTTGGAATCAAGAAGGAAGTGTGGTTGCCACTACATTCTTTCTCCCCGAATTCACATACTTCTAGCCTTGAGGCTCACCTAGAAAGCCAGCTTTAGTGGATGGCCTTGATGAGATAGGTTTCTTGTATGATGAGATGGTTTGTTCAGTTCTAAAGTACTTTTTAAGTTGCAACAAGGCAATGGTTTACAAAACATTAGGGTTGCAAAAGCACGGGAGACCGAGTTCGTGGGGTTTAAATGGTGACCACCATGTTTTCCCTAATAAGAGTGCAGATTGAAGATTAGATGGAAGCTGCATGCCTATCACCCAAACTAGCTCTTTCACGTGGTTGTGCATGCCTCTCTAATGCCTACTGTAGTGTAATTTGGTGCCCTAATTTTAGACTCGGAGTAGGATACTATGTTCGAGTGTTTTCTGGGAAAGCAAAGGACTTAATTGGAGTTGGACTTGATTCTTGGGAGCCAAGTTGGAACTGTCCATGCCAAGCCGTGGCTTGACTGCCTTGTATGTGCAGTTGAGGACCCACAGAATCCGGAATCCAGGAAGTGAAGCTCTGATTGATAGGCTGAGACGTATTCAACGACACTGTGAATGAGTGGACTCGCCCTTTTTAACTTTAGATATTGGAACCTTTAGAACAGAAGTCGTGACTCTTGTCTGTCTGTTTGCGGATCCTTTGACGTCAAAAAGGGGATGCTTATTTGTATAAAAATGCTCACTCAATGGACGAAATCCTTCAGCACTACACAGGAAGTTAGCGTGTTCATCTGCAAGAAAATATTAAAAAAGAACCATTCTGCATCTTTGATTCTCAAATTCAATAAGTAAATAATTCTGTGCACAGAATTTGAGAAGCACAGGCACGATACAGACTACAGAGTCAATGAGTGGCCACTTCAGCACAGTAATCGGAGTATTTCTGTTAGTTTTACAGTAATTCACTGTACCGTACAGTACTGTAGAAGCTTTGAGAGTTGAGACGGACATTCCAAACTGAATTAGGTTTGAATTCCAGGCTTTGGGACAGGCTTTGGTGCTGTGGCTTTTGACATATAAGTTAGTTGAAATCCTTTATGATTCTGCACCAACTGAAGTAAATGAAGCACGCATGTATAGAAGACCTTGCGTGTGTCCACCAACCCTACCCACCAAATCCTGTCAATGTTAACAAATCCTGTCAATGTTAAGCAAGTGAGGGTTTGATGCATGATGTATGCTAAGTTAGTTGCAGCCTAATGAAACAGTTCAATAGTGGGTGCGAGGATAAGATGACTTGGTGGATGACTTCAGTGAATCTTACAAAGGTGGAGAAGGAAAAAAAAAGACCCTGCAAGAGGGTGAATCTTGCAAAGGTGGAAAAGAAAAAAATCCTACAAAAGAGGGAGATAGGGCTACTGTACAATGAAGTCAGATTCATTTATGAATTTTTAATTCAATCAATCTTCACTAGAAAGTTCAGCAACTTTATTAGGAAGTTCTAGCATGCTAAAAAATGAACTCATTTGGAAACAACGAATTGTGTTGGAATTGCAATGAAGTGCACTCCAACTTCATAACAAGTGAAAAATGAATAATTTAAAATCATACAACAATTTGGATTTCATTTATACACTATCTACCATTTCATAGAGAACTTTTGGAAGATAGTCAAAGATCTTTTGCATTAGGTGAAGAATAAGCAAGAAATCATACAAGCAATTAAAGTGGTATGGAATCAAGTATCTCTAAAGCAATTGTGAAGGTTCATTTCTAATATGTTTCATTAAATACAAGTTGTAATTTTCACAATTGGTGGCAATGGTCGATGGTAGATAGTATATAGAAAACATTAAACTTTTTGTATGATTTTCAATTACATATGTGTATTTATAATGATGATGAAGTAGACTTTAGTGTGATTCTAATGCAATTTACAATTCATTTTTTAGGATACACGGGCCTTCCAAAGTTCTCCTAATCTTAGCAGGATCTAAAAACTCAAAATGAATTGGATTTGACTATACATTTTCTCATTTGACAATAAAAAAAAGATAGCCTTACGGTAGTGCCAGCATCCACTGTATAAAGAGCTTCTCTTTTCATCTATAGTGTACAGTGGGGTACCAATCAAAATGTCGTTTTCGAATTTGCAGTGAGAAAAATTTATGTACTACTACCTTTGAAAGCCTCCCAAGAGCTCAAAAATTGATATTTTTACCACAAAATTTTTACCACAGCATCATCTTTAAGTTAATTATATGTATGACAAATTTCAAGGCCAAAAGATTCACAGAAAAAAAGTTACTCAAAATCTACCAGCATTAGTAGCTGTGGAAATTTTTTCACTGCTGCCAACTTTGACAGCCTCCCAAAGATTGAATTATTTTTTTTTTGCCATGAAATTCTTGGAACAAAAACCTCTTTATGTTAGTAACATATGATAAAAATTTCAAGGCCAAAAGATTAATACAAAAAAAGATATTAACAATCTACCAACATGTGTCGTTTTGAGAAACAATTGTGAAAATCGTTTCACTACTTCAACTTTGACACCCTCCCAAGGGCTGAAAAATTGCTTATTTACTATGAAATTTTTTCCACAAAGTTATTTCTATGTTAGTAACATTTGTGAAAAGTTTCAAAGCCAAAAAATTTATACAAAAAAAAATATTCAAAATCTACCAACATGTGTAGCTGTGAAAAATCATTTCACTACTTCCAACTTTGACACCCTCCTAAGGTCTGCAATTTTACTTACTTACCATGAATTTTTTTGCACAAGATACCCTCTATGCTAATAACATGTGTGACAAATTTGAAGGTCAAAAGATTTACACAAAAAAGGAAATCCACAATCTACCAACATGTGTAGTTGTGGGAAACAATGGGGGAAACCATTTCATTACTACCAACTTTGACACCCTCCCAACGGTTGAGAAATTGTCTATTTACCATGAAATTTTTGGCACAACATGCTCTTTATGTTAACAACATTCATGCCATATTTCAAGGTCAAAAAATTTATACAAAAATATTTACAATCTACCAATGTGTGTAGTTGTGAGATACATTTTATTAAAGACATTGAAATTGTTGAAGTATGTTAGACACTCATGCTTCTAGATTGAAATTCTACAGATGATGCAATCTCTAATCATAAATGCTTCTCAATAAAATCAAGGATAGCCAAATCTAGTTGTGTGCACTTGTCACATCTCAAAGAATGCACTTGTTTAAAAATTGGAGACCATACATGCATATGAAGAAGCTTTTTCCTCTCAATAAGAATGCTTGCATTTGCAATAGAGTATTATAGGAGGTGGGATGTGGGATGATGAGAGAAGCAAGTGATGGATGATTTATTTTCTAAGCAGAGGATTGAAACTTTGTGAACATGAGTGATTGAGTGCATGAAAGATGAGTTAACTGAGCAAGTCTAGGCTATGTGATAACTGAGTGGATGAGGCATGGGATGAGTGACTGAGGATATATGGAGGTATGTGAGATTCTCTTTAAGAGTGAGTGAGGTTATAACTTACATGTGGTGACTGGTGAGGTCTGGTGAATGAGTGAAGGTTGTGAGGCTGGATGATAGTGAGTGATTGAGGATATGTGAGTTTTTTTTTATAACTGAGTGAGGTTTTGCATGTGGTGAATAAGGTTGGATCGTGGTGAGTGATTGAGGGTATGTGAATGAAACCAGGTGAAACTTGTGCTCACATAGTAGGTTTGAGTGAGGCAGGGAAGACAGGAATTGACATTGCAGCTATTGTTGGAGTCCATGTTAGAATTGTTCACATATCCTCAATCACTCACTATCATCCAGCCTCACAACCTTCACTCATTCACCAGACCTCACCAGTCACCACATGTAAGTTATAACCTCACTCACTCTTAAAGAGAATCTCACATACCTCCATATATCCTCAGTCACTCATCCCATGCCTCATCCACTCAGTTATCACATAGCCTAGACTTGCTCAGTTAACTCATCTTTCATGCACTCAATCACTCATGTTCACAAAGTTTCAATCCTCTGCTTAGAAAATAAATCATCCATCACTTGCTTCTCTCATCATCCCACATCCCACCTCCTATAATACTCTATTGCAAATGCAAGCATTCTTATTGAGAGGAAAAAGCTTCTTCATATGCATGTATGGTCTCCAATTTTTAAACAAGTGCATTCTTTGAGATGTGACAAGTGCACACAACTAGATTTGGCTATCCTTGATTTTATTGAGAAGCATTTATGATTAGAGATTGCATCATCTGTAGAATTTCAATCTAGAAGCATGAGTGTCTAACATACTTCAACAATTTCAATGTCTTTAATAAAATGTATCTCACAACTACACACATTGGTAGATTGTAAATATTTTTGTATAAATTTTTTGACCTTGAAATATGGCATGAATGTTGTTAACATAAAGAGCATGTTGTGCCAAAAATTTCATGGTAAATAGACAATTTCTCAACCGTTGGGAGGGTGTCAAAGTTGGTAGTAATGAAATGGTTTCCCCCATTGTTTCCCACAACTACACATGTTGGTAGATTGTGGATTTCCTTTTTTGTGTAAATCTTTTGACCTTCAAATTTGTCACACATGTTATTAGCATAGAGGGTATCTTGTGCAAAAAAATTCATGGTAAGTAAGTAAAATTGCAGACCTTAGGAGGGTGTCAAAGTTGGAAGTAGTGAAATGATTTTTCACAGCTACACATGTTGGTAGATTTTGAATATTTTTTTTTGTATAAATTTTTTGGCTTTGAAACTTTTCACAAATGTTACTAACATAGAAATAACTTTGTGGAAAAAATTTCATAGTAAATAAGCAATTTTTCAGCCCTTGGGAGGGTGTCAAAGTTGAAGTAGTGAAACGATTTTCACAATTGTTTCTCAAAACGACACATGTTGGTAGATTGTTAATATCTTTTTTTGTATTAATCTTTTGGCCTTGAAATTTTTATCATATGTTACTAACATAAAGAGGTTTTTGTTCCAAGAATTTCATGGCAAAAAAAAAATAATTCAATCTTTGGGAGGCTGTCAAAGTTGGCAGCAGTGAAAAAATTTCCACAGCTACTAATGCTGGTAGATTTTGAGTAACTTTTTTTCTGTGAATCTTTTGGCCTTGAAATTTGTCATACATATAATTAACTTAAAGATGATGCTGTGGTAAAAATTTTGTGGTAAAAATATCAATTTTTGAGCTCTTGGGAGGCTTTCAAAGGTAGTAGTACATAAATTTTTCTCACTGCAAATTCGAAAACGACATTTTGATTGGTACCCCACTGTACTCCGAATCCCTTTTTTGCAAAGCATACCACATGGCAACCTTTTCCCTAAATTTTTCACATTTGGTTAGTATTTCATCATACCCCACAATAATTTTTATAGACTTATCCTTAGAGAAAATGCATTTGCTTGCTGATGTGGCAGTGCTATATTTTTTGGATGTTCAAAAAAACATTACTATATTTGAATTCATGTCAAATAAAACATGGACGTTAACATGACAACATCAACGTGTTTTGACATCTATGGAAATTTGCATTTGGGGTCATCAACACTCCGACATCATGATGTCTATAAAAACATCACATGTATGTCAAATGATTGACATAAAAAAAATGGGTTTCTTCTAGTGTCTACTTGGATGGGTTTTTTTTTGCCATAATTGTAGTTGCTTAAGGCCTTATAACTTCCCTTTAGACATTTTGTGTAGTTGTAGTGTCAACATGTATCGACTTTGGATAAAATGTGGTTGTGAAAATAGCTTAGTTGTTTGGTATAGCCATACTTGGTTAGTCATCTAACTATGTCAAATCAATGACTAGAGAAAGTCATGTGTGTGATGGGCAAGTCACATGATCTGGGTTTTAAAACCCTAGCCACCACTTCTATGCAACCGCCAATGATTTAGGGTTTAAAAATCCTAGTTTTCTTTTTTTGCAATTCATCCCCTCGAAGTGCAACATTTGGCTATTTTGCTTCTTTTCTTTGTTTATTGTTGCCTCTTAGGTTTTTCTTCTTACTGCCTCTTAGTTCTTGCTCCTTGCTTCTAGTTTTCTCTTGTTCCCTTTTTTCTCTTTTTTTTTTTTGCTTCTTAATCCTTGCATCTTATTGCTTAATATTAGCTCTTGCTTCTTATTGCCTCTTAGTTTTTTTTCTTTGCTTCTAGTTTCTTCTTGTTACCTCTTCGTTCTTGCTTCTTACTTCTTGTTTCCACTTGTTGCTTCTTTTTTGCTTCTTAATCCTTGCATCTTGTTGCTTAATATTAGATCTTGCCTCTTGTTGCCTTTTAGTTCTTTCTCTTTACTTCTAGTTTCCTCTTGTTACCTCTTTGTTCTTGCTTTCTACTTCTTGTTTCCACTTGTTGCTTCTTTAGCTCTTGCTTTTTGTTTCTTCTTGTTGCATTTTAAATCATGCTTCTTGTTGCATCTTGGTTTTTACTTCTTTTTGTTATTTGTTGCATCTTAATTCTTGCTTCTTCTTCTTTTTGGTTGCATATACCTCTTGCTTCATTTACTACAAGTGAATGGGGTGTTTTAAGTGAGTTTTTAAGTATAGTCCTAGACATAAGGTTTTAAGTAATGATCACTAAGGCAATTTTCAACAAAATTTGATTAGAAATACATGTATTTTTAGTAAAATTTTGCTGAAAATTGCCTTGAAGGTCATTACTTAAAATCTTATATCTAGGACTATACTTTAAAACTCATTTAAAACACCCCATTCTCTTGTAGTGAATTGCTTGTTTTTTTTTCTTAGCATTTGCGTCCTTTTGCTTCTTGTTCCTTCTGTCACCATTGTTATTTCTTTTTTAATTTGTGATTCTTAGAAATATAGTGGTTATGGCTCTTTCTTACCTTCAACTTGTGCAACATATTTTGTGTTGCCTTAAATCTTTGAAGGTTGAGCTATATTGTTCATTCATTGAAAATTAACTTCTTTGATTGTACGTGTAGGCACTTGAAGTGGGAATGAAATTATTGGAGATTGCTTTCAATACTAGAAAGTCAACATTTTCACATTTTTGTAAGGAATATAGGTTCTATAAGTGTATGGGAATATACATTTATAGAGTGTCATTGTGATATGTTTTGTATCAGTGACTATTAAATGTCATTGGAAAGAGACATTCTTTCTTGCATTTTCTCTCTAATATGACTATCTCTTGTACATTTCAAAAATCATACATTTATACATATTCTTTTTAAATGGATGAAGTATTTTATTTAGCTACTAAAACATATTGATGCATGACTACAATGCGTCATGTCCATTTAGAATGGATGAAAGTTTATGAGAAAAGCCATTGTAAACCTCAGTTATCCCAATTACAAACCACTCATATAAATCTAAGAAATGCAACTCTCAGTTATTTTGAATACCATTTTCTTGAGTTATATTTCAAAATATATCTTAGCCAAAATGTAACCGGCTATAGTCATATAATGCTCACAGTTATGCCAAATATGTGACTTCATTCTTTTAAAAACATGACCGCATTCAATCATAAAATTACTAGCAACCCCCATATGAACTACCAGTTTGCCACATTAGCCAAAAATATGATTCACAGGAATCATATTTTACATCAACAAAAAATATAACTTACAAGCTCAAGGGTGATATTCCACATTAGCAAAATATATGATTAAGGAGATTCATTATCTACATTAGTAGAGAATATGAATCACAAGGGTCATATTCTACATCAATAAAAAATATGATTGACAAGAACCATGTTCCAAATCAGCTAAAAATCTGACTACACAAAGTCATATGCCAAGTCAGTCAAAATATGACTCATCATAGTTATATTCCACGTCAATTGAAAATATAAATACATGGAGTCACATGCCATGTAGGTTTTTTTCCTTTGCTTGGGCAGATCAAGAGAAAGTCAAGCCTCTAAAGATAGTCAATATATATGCCACATTGGCAAAATATGGTTAATTATATCCTTCACCATTATGACTACAAAATATGACTCATGTCCAAAGTGACTTGTCGGTAATGACTACATCCAATTATATTGCGGGTCATCTACAGTGATTTTTGCGTGAATCATATTTTGAGATTTTATGACTCAGTGTAGTCATATTTTGCAATTGTAGAAAAAAACATTTTGTTGTAGTATAGAGCTTAAGCTTTCTATGTCACAATTATCATACCAACCATTGTAGAACATTAGTTCCTTCACCATCACAACTTCAGGACAAAAGGCAAATTTCTATATAATGAAAATGACCCTATGTTGATTAGTCTTGGCTCAATAATTTTTAACCTGAAGCTTGGGCCTCTATGATCTTGTTTCAAGTTTGAAGTCTTGAACCTAGCAACTCAGAAGTTACCTTTTAACCCCTAAATTTCTTTGACTATGTTCTCACCGCAAAACTGCTCTAAAACTGCCATTTCTAGTATAATTACCAAATGTTTGAAAAATACCAGTTTTGGACATATGTAATCGTAGGATCTTGTAGTACTCTAGTTTGAGAAGATGTGGAAAAAATTTCAGAAATTTCCATTGTGTAGATTGTAAGATATTAGCGTTTGAAGTGGCAAAAATCTTTTTTGGGGCCTTGAAAAAAAAAGGGCAGCTGCACTTCACAAGGTCAGATCATTACGAAAAAAATTCCAAAATGATAGTGCTTCTTTGAAATCATTCTTCCAGGCAAGATGGCTACATGCTTGAAAATTTTCATATCATTTGGAATTGTACAATATATAGGAAAAAAATAGTAAGTAGAAAGAAGTAGAGAATGATTCAAAATATTAAATTGTTGAGATTTTTGTTTTGGAATTGAAAAATGTCAATCCAATGGTTGTAATGTTATCATAAACAATTCACATCCTAAGATTTTATTTTTTTTCAAAAAATATTGAAAATTGAGTAAAATAAAGAACTTCAAAGTTTATTTTAGAACAGAGAATTGAGAATCCATAATTGTCTGCAAACTAAAACTCCTCATAACTTTTTACTCATTGGTCAAAACAGAATGACTCAAAGCTTTTCACGTATATATAAATCTAATAAACTAATTTCAAATTTTTATTTTTGAAAAAAGTGATTATCTGCTTGGATTGCTTGAGTTGAGAAACAAACTGCATATCATGCAATAACTTTTGACTTCCATGATTTCCAAATGTCATGAAATTTACACATTTAAAAGATACTCTTTGCGCCTTCTTTTTTTAAAATTTTCAGCCCAAAGTATGCAAATCTCTAGTCACGCATACCTGCCCAAAATTTCTATGTTGCCAAAAAACACATGTTGGTCCTTTAGGGGTTAAGGGTTCCAATAATCTTATTGCAAGTTTGAAGTCTTGAATCTTTTGGCTTAGAATTTACCTATCAAAGATGTTTTGGAGGTTCTAACATCAAGCTCTATTTTTGAATTTCATCTAGTGGAAAGAAGTCATAGTTACAATTGTTGATTAAACAAATTCATATTTTCTTTGTTAAGTAAGCAACAAACAACCTATGTTGCAATAAGTCGTATTCTTGATTTCTTACAAATGTAAATAAAGGTGCTCTTCATATCACTCATCACTAAAAGGGAAGGTGATTCCATAGAAATTTGAAAAAAAATTGGATTACCTTGATAGTCCTCTAGCACAGGTCTTGAAGAGCATTCTATTGCATTTTAATAGCTTCAATAGTTTTCTAGAAGCTTTCTTAGTATTCTAAAAGCTTCCAAAAGCTTCTGTAAACTTTTAGAAATTTTTGAGATTTTTCTGTTCCTTTTTAAAAGTGGATTTGACATGTATTTGGCATGTATTTGAAGATATCTGTAATCAATGGTATACACCAACTTATATGCTTCTAAGTTGGTTGAATTTCAAAGCATTTTCTATAATTTGGCATGTGCTTTAATTTGTGTGTTTGATTAAATGCATGCCTAAACTATTTTATTTTTTTTAATAGTATGTTTTTAGGCAAAAAAATTGTTGTACCAATGAATTGCCCCTGCCTCTGTCCTAAGATTATGTA
This sequence comes from Neckera pumila, assembly GCA_963969595.1. NCBI lineage: Eukaryota > Viridiplantae > Streptophyta > Bryopsida > Hypnales > Neckeraceae > Neckera > Neckera pumila. The sequence goes on along the minus strand of OZ018415.1, from coordinate 18,043,718 downwards.
ACAAATTCTTCTACATTGTGCTAATAAAGGTGGCCTTCCTTTAATGAAGTTTTGATTGTCCACATATTTTATAGGATAGCTTGGGTGACAATGCTTTCATACCACCCCAAACCATTCATCTTTTACGGATTTATGCACTTTGTACTTTATAAATTATTGTGTTTGATTTCTAAAACATCTAAATTTATATTATACAATGGTTTATAAGGTTGTTCTATTATATTCAAAGGAAATTTAATATATCATTTATCAACAATCAAATTAACAAAATATACAACATTTGAACTGTATGATTTAATAAACTTGCACTTGCATCTATACAAAGCCAAATTAGACTTATGTTTTGACTTAATATTGTTGTAGATGCAAAAAATTTAAACCCTTTTTTTATTGTTTGTAAAGGATTGAAATTACCAACAAATTTTAAAAAGTATGCAAAATAAGATTACAATAGTATAGAATTTTATATTGATGAATTATATTAGATGAACAATTATATATAATATCTTTGATTTTTGTATTCAATACTTATATGAAATAGAAAACATATATGATAAGGTAGAGATACTTGCGATAGCTGCTTATTTTTAAAGTTGTTGAATTTTCTTTCTTCAAATCATTTGGAATAAAAACTTGAATTTTATATTAAAAAACTAAAATTTAGAAAATACTTAGAATGTTGATTTATGATGTTATAAATTAAAACAATTATTAGTATATTATTTTCAAATGGATCCCTTGCCAATAATTTGGTTACAAATTGTGAATTCATGATTTTCAATAGATATGTCACCCATATTTCTACAATATCATGTTTTCTAATATCACATCCTATACGCTCTTGCCAAATCCTAGGAAGTAAAAAATATATACTCAATATTCACTTTCTACTATCATCTTTCTATCATATCATAAAAAAATGCTTTCAATTATATAACAATGTTAATTACAAAACTCAATGTAATTATGTGCATTTGAAGCACCTAGATTCTAATATTATCGAGGTTTGGAAACTTTTTTCATACTTTTAATCCCTAAAGGACCAAATATCTATTCAAGGGGAAATTGAAATTTGGATTGGTGATGCTGAAGTAAAAAACAAGTAGATGCTTTTGAAAACTTAGCGTAACCCCTAAAGGACCGAGGTGATTTTCCTACCAAAAACCATTCAAAACTGTCATTTCTATTGCAAAGAGAAAAGAGTTTAAAAAATTGTTTTTTTTTGCATATCCAACCGTAAGATCTTGTACTTGACTAGTATATGAATATGTAGAAGAAATTTCAGAAACTTTGACCACGTAGATTGCAAGATATATGCATTTAAAGTGAAGAAAACAAGTTTTTTTCCACCTTGCTTCACTTGTTTTTTTGGCTTTGAATCTTTTTAGTTCAAATTTTTTGCACTACTGATTTCAATTTTCTACTTACTTATGTTAAGTAGTTGAGTTGAGAATCTACCAAAAAAATTTAGGAAAAAAAGCACTTAATTTTCACTCATTAAAAAATTGTTAAGTAGAAGTGAGTACAAGATTGAAGAAAAATCTAAATTGTTAATAGCTTTTAGATGGAATTGAATCACAATAATTCCAACGGTGAGATTGTTCTAGCAAGAAAATCTAACCCTGTCTAAAAAAAAAAATTGAAAAATTCTCAAAATTGCATTCGAAAATGAATTCTACAACTTATTTTTTCAAGAAGATGCTTAGATTGCCCGAAAAACTAAGATTGTCCATAACTTTCTCATTATTAGTCCAAATTGAATGAAACAAAGCTTCACGTATAGACAAAAATATAATCTTTGAGGAAAAAATTTGAAAAAAATTATTTTGACTTTTTGTGAATTTTTTTGGGCTGCCCGGAAAATTCCAATTTTACTTATTGTGCCATAACTTTTGCTCCCGGGCATCAATTAAAATAAAAATTATATATTCGCAAAGATCTCGCAAAAACACACAACCTCAAAAAATCCCAAAAAATATTACTAAAAATTGAGATCGTAGGAACCTGCCCGGACCCAAATTGTCCCCCGAGGGGACAACCGGTCCTTTAGGGGTTAAGATTCACCTTCCTGTATGTTAATTTAAAACATTATAATCAGATGCCCAAATCAAAAGTTATGCTATCCTCCAAAATTCGGGTAGTTTTCTCATTTTTTGCTATAAATTCCTCATCTACTTTTGAATTTTTGCATGTATGTAACTAACAATATACAATATGCAGTTGTCAACAACAACTACTTTTAGTGGAAAAATATCATTCTAAGGAGCCAAAATTCTACTAATCTTGTCAAGCAAGTTTAAAAAAAAACATTTTCATCTAACTACAAACGCTACTATCTTAGAATTTCCCCATTCAAAACTCTTGAAATTTTTTCTACACATTTAAAATAATTATCTCTAAGTTTGTACTGTTTGGATTTCAAACGAATTTTTTTGTCGCTGCACAAGAAATCATCAAAAAATGATTAGAATATTGCTAGTTTATTTGACTTCATTGTAATTGTATTGTATGGTGATGTAGAGTAAATTAGATCCCTTATTTGCTTATAAAGTGTGAGTATACCTAATAAGATGAATTACTTGATGGATTTGGAGACTCTATTTTATATAGAGCAAAATTTTACTCTAAGAAAGCTTGAAGTCTATTGATCCTGTTTGGTCCTGTTTTGCAAGATTGAAAAGAATTTTTTTCTAACTTCAAACATTATAATCTTTCAATCTACCTCGTCAAATGGGCTAATTTTTTTTCAATATATTGTTATAATAGTCTACTACACTTTGTATGGTTGAAGTTCAAAAAAAAACTATTTTCAATTTTGGCCAATGCACTAAATAAATGGCAAATTTTGACAATATCTTTTCAAAAACAAACTTGGCCCCAATGGTGCTAGTATGTGAGTCCAAGGAAGCTAGCTTGTGAGCATTGAGCGTACAATATTGGTTCCTATAATATAGATACCACACACTATAGAAGGTGTATATATTATAAACACTTTTAATATGGGCATTTGTAATATAGGGCATATATACCCTATAATCATAGACGATTTCTACAGTATACACACCTATAACACAAGTGTATAGTTTTTTAGGCTCATGGGCTCACACTCCTATGCTCACATATTAGAATGTAAACTTCATAAGCTTTTTGAAGTGTTTTCACCTAGTTGCATCCTTTTGTATCCTTGTAACCTTCTCTACATGTAAGAAGGACCTAAAATCCATATTTCCATGGACGCATCACTATTTCCTATTTGGGCAACTCATTAGAAAAAAATCCAGCCCTCTGGAGGGCTGCTCAACGGACCCCTTTAGTACCCTAAAATTTAGTTTTAAGGGACTAAAAAAATAGTTTTTCCCTATCACTAGTAGAAAATTCAGATTTTATGTTGATTTGGTTGCGTTGATCAGGGTCACTTTTTTGTTGATTTGAACAGAAATCAACAAATTTCTGTTCAAATCAACAAAAAAGTGACCCCAATCAACATGACCAAATCAATAGAAAATCTGAATTTTCTACTAGTGTATTTCCGCGCAGCGCAAACTGTTGTGACAATGGTGCAAGAATCCATATTTTCGAATAAAAAAATATTTAATATATATATATATATATATATATATATATATATATATATATATATATATATATATATATATATATATATATATATATATATATATATATATATATATATATATATATATATATATATATTATTTATTTTTTTTAATTTTAAATCCGGCAAAATCCTTAGAAATTATAGGTGCAAAATTGTGCTTGGCGGTTGAAGTTAACCCCTGAAAGGACCATTGTTTGTTTGGCAGACATTTGGAATTTTGGACAGGTACCTATAGGCTGAATTTTTGTCCTAATTTTTTGAAACTTATTTTGAAGATAGAAAAACTACTAAGTTTTGTGGGAATATATATCTTTTTCAGTCGGTGCCCGGGAACAAAAGTTATGCCCAAATGAGCTCAAAACAGGAGAGTTGGGACAACAAAAAAAATTTGCAAATATTAATTTTTTTTTTTTGAGTTTTTTTTTCCCACAAATTATATATTTGTCTATTTAGAAAGCTATGGTTCATCCATTTGGATTTGTTATGAGAAAGTTATAGACAATCTAATTTTTCGGGTACTTAGAGCATCTTATTGAAAAAAATAACTTGTAAGATTCATTTCTGAATGCAATTTTTACAATTTTCAAAAGAAAAAGTTCCATTTGGTTTAGTTTTTTTTGCTAGAACAATCTCATCGTTGGGATTAGTGCATTTTAATTCCATATAAAAGATATTAGTATTTTAGATTTTCCTTCTATATTGTACCTACTTCTACTTAACAATTTTTTGAATAATGAAAATTAAGTTTTTTTGATTTGATATTTTTGTCGAGACTCTCAGCTCAATTATCCACTATAAAGATTTAAAGCTCAAAACTTTGTAGTGCAAAAATTAAAAGTTAAAAATGTTCAGAGTCAAAAAAGTCAAAAAATCTAGTCCCACAATAGAGTTATTTGTAAAGTATCCAAAACCAGGGTTTAAACCCCGCAGTTTTGTGTAAAAGCAGGTTTTGGGCAAAAAGTCAATACTAAAGTGGGTATCAAACTTTCTTGAGCACCCAAATTGACCAAAAAGAAGTTTCGTCCTAACTTTGCGTGCGGGGTCGTAGTCGCCTGTGGAGTCGTGGTTGCCTGCGGGGTCGTTTGTCAGAGGAAATTTGTCGCAAAAAGTCCCCTCCAAATTGGGGGGGACTTTACGAATAACTCTAATGTATTGAAAAACTTGTTTTTTTTACTTTAAACGCAAGTATCTTGCACTCTGTGCGGTCAAAAATCTTGGAATATTTTCCACACATTGTCATACTAGTTAGGTATAAGATTCTAAAGTTAGATGTGTAAAAGAAAAAATTAATTAATCTTTTTTACTCTTTGCTATAGAAATGGTAGTTTTGAGTGTTTTTTGGCAGAAAATTGGCTTTAATCCTATAAAGGTTAAAAGAGTGGTAGGACAATTGCCGACACCTTCAATTTTAGTACATTTTCTTTCCTTTCTCAGCTTTCCAAAATATATACTCCAGTTAGTTTCAAATTTCATTGAAAACTTACTCTGTGGGAAAGGTCTAAGTGAGGAATCGTGACTTTTTTGTCGGCATCTCTAAGTTACATGTGATATGAAACAGAAAACAAACTTGAATCTTTTGCGATGATATTCCGCTTCATTTGTTTCAAAAAAAATAAAAAATAAAAAACACTTGAATAAAATCAAAGCCCAGGCACATGAAAACTTAGTCTTTGGATGACGTGAATGTCAACATTCAATGGAAGTGTCTGCAAGTTTGTTTGTTTGTTTTTTGACACAAATAAAAGATCCCTTTACTGCAAGAAAAAATAAGAACAAGGACCCAGCCGCAAGCGGGCTGGGACGAACAAAGACGCAACAAAGACACACCAAATGTCTGCAAGTTTTGAAGACCTTGACCAACTGCAGTCAGTGTGTCAATGATTTAAAGCCACATATAATATATACAATTTCCTGAACAATATTTTGACTAGCTTAGCAGTAAAGGACATGCAACGTTGTAGCTGTCCAGCAAGGCAATTTGAGACCAGCTAGGCTTCTGCATGTTATGCTTTTAACTCTGAACCGACTTAAATTTTATGGTTTTAACCCCTAAAAAACCGAGGCAAATTTTCCCACTTTCTAGGGCAGCAAGAAAAAAATGAAAAAGAATTATTTTTTTCAAAATTCAACCATACAAATTTGTATTAGACTTCTCCAGGAATGTGTAGAAAAAATTTCAAGAACTTTGACCGCACGGATTGAAAGATTATAACGTTTGAAGTTAGAAGAAACCTTTTTTTGTTTGGCCTTGCAGACTTTAATCCCTCCTAAAGTGAGATTTTTACACTATACATGGTTATTTATTTTTGCATCTTATAAAAGTAGAACAGACTATCACCACCCTGATTTGCAATCTAACTATCTTGGCGTCAACTCCAAGAGGGGCACATATTTTTTAGAGGTGTGCTCTTGTTTTACAAACCAAGTCCAATTGGAATAATAATTTTCAATCAAAACTATAAATTCTGTGTATTTTTGAAGTAATCAGCTTGAAATTACAAAATCGTGTATAAAGTAGAGATATAAACGCCCTATCAACAACCCATAATTGTCCTTCTATGTATCTATTAGCACTTAGGAATCCACCAATCAAGGGCTGACACGTTACCCCATGTTGGCATTAAAGCCATAATCTTGTCAGATTTTGTCAGAATCTTAATCCCTAAAGGACCAAGGTGATTTCCTACCAAAAATCACTCAAAACTGTCATTTCTATTGCAAAGAGAAAAGAGTTTTAAAAATTGTCTTTTTTTGCATATCCAACCCTAAGATCTTGTATTTGACTAGTATATGAATATGTGGAAGAAATTTCAGAAACTTTGACCACATAGATTGCAAGATATATGCATTTAAAGTGAAGAAAATAAGTTTTTTTCTACCTTGCTTGACTAGATTTTTTGGCTTTGAATCTTTTTAGTTCAAATTTTTTGCACTCCTGATTTTGATTTTCTACTTATTTATGTTAAATAGCTGAGTTAAGAATCTACCCAAAAAATTTAGGAAGAAAATCACTTAATTTTCACTCATTAAAAAATTGTTAAGTAGAGATGGGTTCAAGATTGAAGAAAAACTAGATTGTTAGACAAGGCTAGAAAATCTAACCTTATCTAACAATTTTTTTTGAAAAATTCTACAAATTGCATTCAAAAATGAATTCTATAGGTTATTTTCCAAGACGATGCTTAGATTGCCCGAAAAACTAAGATTGTCCATAACTTTTTCATTATTAGTCCAAATTGAATGAAACAAAGCTTTACACGTAGACAAAAATATAATCTTTGAGTCACAAAATTGCAAAAAAATTATTTTGACTTTTTGTGATTTTTTTGTGCTTCCCGCCAAATTCCATTTTTACTTTTTGTGCCATAACTTTTGCTCCCGGGCATCAATTAAAACAAAAAATTATATATTCACAAAGCTCTTGCAAAAATATACAACTTCAAAAAAAATTACTAAAAATTGAGACAATAGGAACTTATCCGGACCCAAATTGTCCCCCAAGGGGACAACTAGTCCTTTAGAGGTTAAATGGTTTAGGATACTTTTTGGACAGATTTGGATGGGCAGTGTACGCAATTGGGGCCAAATAATAGGCCATGCAATTGGAAAGTAGACAATGATTGGCTGGTCTACTTTATCAAGTAAATTACATATGTGCCAAATTTCAGAATTATTGAAGGATTTTGCACATGCTGCCCAAATTGTCCAAAAAATTCAGGGCAACATAACTTTTGATCCAGTCACTTGATTAGAAAAAATTTATATTCCACTTAGGGGATACATGTTAGCACCTTCAATATATGTTAAAATTTGAAGAGCATCCTTTAAAGAATGACTTTACATGCACCTACTTGAGATCACCTGTGTACATTCAGCGATCATTCGGTCCTTTAGGATTTAATTAAAATATAATATACTTGATTGATCATATATTGAAAATTATAATACAAACAAGGCCAAATTTGATATCATGAGGATCAGTGGTGAACATCACATGCATTGATTGACCGAAAAATACAATTAAACACAAGAGAGTCCCCACACAACTTCATTTTACCCTTAAAGGACCAACATGCATTTTTTGGCAACATAGAAATTTTGGGCAGGTACGTGTGACTGGAAATTTGCATATCTTGGGATGAAATTTTTATAGAAGGTGGGGATGAGGAATACCTTCCATATGCACCAAATTTCATGGAATTTGGAAATATGAGTCAAAAGTTAATGCCTGATATATTGTTTGCTTCTCAACTCGGGCAGTCCAGAAAAAATGACTTTTTTCAAAAATAAAAATTTGAAGTTGGTTTATTAGATTTTTACATATGTGGAAAGCTTTGAATCATTCCATTTGGATCAATGAGTCAAACGTTACAAGGATTTTTAGTTTGCAGCCAGTTATGGATTGTCTTCTCTAAAATAAAGTTTGAAGTTGTTTATTTCACTCAATTTTCAATATTTTTTGAAAAAAATAAAATTGTACGATGTAGATTGTTTATTACAACATTGCAATCATTGGGATTGGCATAATTTAGTTCCATAATTAACTTCTTAACAATTTAGTGATTTGAACCATTGATTTCTCTACTTCTTTCTACTTACTATATTTTCCTTGTTTGTTGTACAATTCCAAATAATCTGAAAATTTTCAAGCATGTAGCCAACTTGACTTGAAGAATGAATTCAAAGAAGCACAAACATTTTAGAATTTTTTTTCATAATAATCTGACCTTGTGAAGTGCAGCTGCCCATTTTTTGCAGGGCCAAAGAAAGGGACTTTTGCCACTTCAAACGCTAATATCTTCCAAACTACACAATGGAAATTTTTGGAATTTTTTCCACACATTCTCAAACCAGAGTACTACAAGATCCTATGGTTACATGTGTCTAAAAATGATATTTTCAAAAATTTGGTACTTGTACTAAAAATGGCAATTTTGGAGCATTTTGGGTGAGAACATAGTCAAGGAATTTTAGGAGTTAAATGCAAGAAAGAAAACATAATGCCCAATTGGACCTCATCAATGGTTCTTTAGCGGTTGATATTTGAAGTCCTTTATTTTGAAGTCCATAGTTTGAATGACAAAAGGTATGTTTGCACTTGATGTTAAAGAGAGTTATTATTAAGGGCCTTAGGAACAAATTTAGTCCTACTTCTAAACTGGATTCACATTGCAAACATCACCCTAACACCAAGTGCAGAAACTCCTAAAGAAGGTTTCAAGTCTGACTATAGTTTGAATGACAATAAGGTTGAAGTCCATAGTTTGAATGACAAACATAGTGCTTTCAATTGGAGTGATGTGTCATCCAATGTATTGCTTGATTTCTCCCAAAACTAATCTGAACCACCCCATTTGATGAAATGGGTGTCAATAAAGTATTTGTACAAAGACGCAAAAGCCAAAATTCAGAAAAAGAATTGAGTGTTGAACTGTGATGCCCTTTCCATGAGAAGCTCTCGCAAGCTCACAAAGGAAGCAAAGGAAGGAGAATTCACAACAGATGACTACCAGCGCAGCTTTCCAGCATCAAAAGTCTTACGGAGTGTTACTTGTACTCTGCAGAGTAGGGTCCAAAAATAATTTGAATTTTTTCTCCCAAGGTGAATCAGAACAAAAACTAGGACAGAGCTTTTGAAAGTATGGAAAAAAAAAAAAAAAGAATCATCAATTTCACAAGCTGTAAAGTGCCTTGGAAAGATGGTAGAGTCTCCTTTATAATACAATAAGGTTTAAATTACATACAATAATTTAAAGAAACAAAACATAACACAACAAAGTTAATTGTAAAGTGTATGCAATGCTGAACCAAGAGTTGTAGGAGCCGGAGTTTGGGAAAAACACAACACGAAACTCCTTGGAGCACCAAAACTTGGGTCTGATGGAATTTGGTGCCGTGTTACTTATGTACTACTCTTAGGGCATCTCCATGGCTAGTGAGTTGGAGAGGCGTGCCGGGAGCTTGTTTCCTACGGCCTTCAGCTTTGACCAGCGCTTGTGGTGGCATTTTGCCCCACAGGGAATTTCAAACAACGGATGCGGAAACAGAGAAGCTCGAAAAATACAATCCACCACGTCATGGGTGGGCAATCCTTGCGTGACGTTTAACAACGGTGGAACTCTTCTCCCACACTATTTCATTGGACCTTGCGGCATTAACCCAGAAATGATGTTGTTTTCTATCTTGAATTGAGCTTTTGACCTCCATGGCATGCTACGCCCAACATTCAACATTTGTATAGGCGCTCTCTAAATTTTGAAGTGGCCGGTTTCTTTTCTATACTTTGCGTCCTTGCCGTGGAGTAGTCTGGTTGGCCTAGCTTGCCAATTGTCCGAGTCAATTTGCCTTGGTGAGTTGGAGTGGGGACGCTTTTAGTTAAATCTTCCTTTGACACCCGTTTACAAATACATTACAAACTTTACAATAATCCTAACATATACCATTTAGTGCTACCACCTTTTGTTGAAACAAGGGCTTGTATTCTATCAAGCGTACTTCTAATGAAGGTATGGAGTTGCTCCATAGATATTGTATTTCAACCTTAACTATTTTTTGGTCTATGACAATGCCACAATAAATCTTTGACAATCTTCCATACATTTTCTATAGGGGGCAAGTCTCAAGAGTTTGCGGATTAGATAGTTTTGTCTCTATTGTAATGAAAGTAAGTGTGAGCCCTTGAGTTTTCACTTTGGTCTCATAATTTCTTTCCGCTTTTGCTCTTATTTAGGAAAATTAATAGTCAAAAAGTCATAAAAAGAGTATTCAAACCATGATCAATTGAAGTTCCTACTAATTTGGTGATTTTCCTATAGAAACTCTAAGTGCCTTTGTCCTTAAAGGATCATGAGTTCAAATTTTAAACACTGAATGAACAAAAATACATCCTACGCACACATAAATGCCTTCTTTCATACCTGCCCTAGGTGACTTCTGAATTGTAATTGCCCTAGTTTTAACATTAGTTTTTTTCAAAGATTATTTGTTAGTTTTTAACATTTGTATGGTATAGATTATAAAAACTTTGCTTTGCAAATATTTTACTATTCAATAGGTATTGGTAGATTTGGCCTAAAAAAATAACCTTTTCAAAAAATCCCTTAGAAAACAAGTTGAATAAAAAAGTGAAATAAAATTCTTCAAAAATCACTATGAGGAGAACTTAATATTTTGAACTTATAGAAAAAATTCTTCTGAAAATCATAAATATTCAATCTACAACCATTTCTAGAAGGAATTTTCAATTTTTGGCTTCAAAATTTATTGAAAAAGACTCGTTTGTGTATTTGTTGATCCAACCATACGGATGTGATCTATAAATTATGTTTCCAACTATTTTTTGAGATTCATACCTAAAATATTGATCTAAATTGTAGTTTATAATAGACCTTCACAATTTTGAAAATCTAGACTACCCCCTAGTCGTTTAGGGGTTAAACACTCAAATTCTTGACTTTGAGGGTCTAAGTTAGATGTTTGAGAATTTGATTAGAAGCTTACAAGATGTTTTGGCCTTGCTGGCAAAAGTAGTGGCAAAATTTTTGATTTAGAATATAACTGGAATTGGACCAACAAGTGCATGTGAAAGAACATGTCTATCAAAAAGTTAGAGCATCGCCACGACTGCTCGCCAAGAGGGGCGAACTTGGGGAATGGCTGTGCCCGGTCAATTTAATTGCCCCATGGCACGCACGGTGAGAGCCCAAAATTGGCCAGGCACGGTCAAATTCAATGAACACACGGCCCAATGGAGAACCTTGCCCACGCCTCGCTATGAAGTTTGCCTCTTATTGATGTAGTTTTTGAGGCATGTTATTGCAAAAAGTGAGGAGAGAAAGCATTTTTTATTCTGGATCTAATGACGAGATGCTATATTGGGGCTCCGTGCTTGGATCTCGAGTTTGCCAATGTAATTATGACGTCTTGAACCCAATGCGTAAGGGCCTTGCTGAGTGCCAATTCCGTGCAAGCGTGGGGCAGAGGATAAGCTCAGAATCTAATTTTGAAAAACAGCACTTCAAACCACCTTTGGCACCCCCCCTTGAGGCGCCAGGCGTGGGAATGCTCTTAGGGCAATCCCACGCTTGGCTCGAGATACAGGGGCGCCAAATGGCAAAAATCCATCGTTTGGTGTGCGGCCATCTTAAATGAAGAGTCATGGCCCCACGGGAAGACTTGCCAAGTCGTCAAAAGGTGCTCCAAACTTCCTACTTTATTATTTTAGAAAGAATCTCTTCAACTTTTGAAGAGAACCTTTCAAAAGGTGAGACTCAAAACATTATTTAATAACTTGGCGAGCCGCTTTAAAAATCCCCATTTGCTCGTGCCTTCTTTATATTTGGCCGGGGCCGTGCATGTTTTTCCACTTGGCGTGCGTGCCATGGGGCAATTCCCAAACACGGCCCGCTCATTACCTGTGTTGAGCGCCTTGGGCGAGTTGGTGGGGTTGCTCTTAGTAGTTCATGACTCAAAAGTCTCATTAGCTCTAGAAATATGTACAGTCAGCCCATTTTAAGGTAACCGCCCATTTTGAGAGAATAATATTCAATTAGATTTGCGCTTTGCAAATAAAATGCAAATAATGCAAGGGACAAGCAACATGAGATTGAGCAGAGATGTTTTTGCCAAGATCTCAATAAGAAAATTGATTGTCAAAATTCCTTTCAAATCAAAGATTCCCTTTCCATTGAAAATTAAAAGAAATAATTAAAATTAAAACTAGTCTTGTGCAAAAGTCCAAAATAAGTATATGGACTACATTTAGTATTTAGAGACGTACTAGAAATTATCCAAAAAAAATTGAATTTTTTCGGAATTCATAAGATGACTTTATGACAAGTCAACCACTCAATACCATAATAGAGAATTCTTAGAAATTATCAAGGTTGCAGTATTTTTTCACTAAAAATTATTGTACAATTTTTAGTAATAATAACGTGCCCCGACAAGTTTTGAAGCTTTTTGACACTGGCAAGTATCGGCAACTTCTTCGAATTTAAATGGAATTTAAACAAGTTTGAGGAATTGACCAATATATGACATCTGAACAAGCCGTATGACATCCAAATGACATTTGAATGAGGCCAAAGAGAAGCCTTTTCTTAACCACATGACTCCTCCAACCACTCCAAACAAGTCAAAATAATTGAAAAATGCAAGTTCTATCATTTGGAATTTTTATATTTCCTTATATTAACAATTTGTTGGCTTTTATGAGCCAAACGACCTTGAAGTAAGGGAATAAGGATGTTGTAGGCTAATTTGGACTTTTTGAAGTTAATGACACATTTTGTTTATCATGATTTTCTCCCAAAGTTGGATAGGGTCCAACAATAGATTCAATTTTTTTTGTAATCAATAGTAATTAGAAATTTGGTTTAGAAAGATCTACAGGTGAAACAAGGAGAGAGAGACCTTGGAAAGAGTTTAAAGCCCAATCCCCATAACATTCAACAACATTCAGAGAGACTGCCTTTTACTCTCCAGACCCCTCATCTATAAATTTCATCCACACATTATAAATGTTAGCTTCAGTATTGGAATAGTAGCAGTACATTTATGGTGTGCTCCATTTTTTTTTTACTAATACTAGGACAAAATATACAGACAACAAATAATTGTAAAGATAGATGGTTTGCTAAACCCCCAAAGAATCCATTGAGTCCCCTTTCAATGGAAATTGTCTATTTGTTCATAAAAAAGAATGAGATAGAATCCATTGAGTATTATACCAATGTGATCTAACCATTTGCAATAATCTATTTTGAGAATTCAATAGAAAAGAGAAGCTCTTTATGTACACATCGGGTGGTAGGAGGTAGAACAACCCATATGAGTTGTAGATTTTCAACTACTCATAGTTAAGTCAAAAGTAGGAATTGCTTTAAAAGAAGAATTTTAGACCTCATTTAAGCACAATAAAATAACATTTTTCAAAAAAATCTAAACTAAAAATAGTTGGTACATTAAGTTTAGTTTCATCTCCAAAAATTTATTTGAGATTTAGATCTTCTACTCAAAAGTTATAGACACATTTCAGAAAAGATGTTAGAAAATGTCAAAAAAATTCCCTTCCAACCCCTTTATCATTAGAGAAAAGTTGAAGTCATTGAAAGGCTGCTCCACATTGACATACCAAGCTATCAACAAGCTAGTTTGACACTTTCTAAAAAGTGTTGAAGTGAGTAGTCACCTTGGGTGAATCTTGCAAAAACAGTCAATCCATGACTGTTTTTGTGACTAAAAAAAAGGTTTTTCATTTTTTCATTTTAAACATATAGACCACTATATCAATAGTTTCTAACCTTTACATCTCCTTGAAGATTCTTAATTGAAGATTTTTAATTGTTTAATTGACAGTAGTTTCAATTATGTCAAATTAAATTCAATCAAGCCACAAAATTTGACTTAATTGGATTTAATTTGACTTAATTGAAACAATATAAGTGTCAAATAAGCCACTTGTTTAGTTTTGTGCGTTAACTCTTGTGGAGAGAAGCTTTTTATACTAGTGGGGTTAGGAGTAGGGGAGATAATGCATGTGGGATATATAAATTAGAAAGAAAAGGAGCTTGGTCGCTCATTTTGAAGTAGAATCCAAAAATGATGTAAAATTGAAATTTCACACCTCATTTAGGTATAGTACTAAAAAAAATTTGAAATTTTTTTTATCTAAGAAAATGTGGAGGAATCATGCTATTTTTCATCTCCAAAAATCCGTTTGAGGTTTTGAACCTCTGCCTAAGAGTTATGGACAAATTTGAAAGAGGGATTGGAAGGGACATTTTATTTTGGACATTTGTAAACACCCTCTTTCAAATTTGTGATAAAAATAGAATTTTTGACCTCATTTAGGCATAGTAGAATGATATTTTGCAAAAAAAAATTTACTAATAAAAGTTGGTACATCAAGTTAAGTTTCATTCCTAAAAGTTTGTTTGAGATTTAGAGCTTCCAATCAAAAATTATGGACAAATTTCTATTACAGAAAAAAAGGAAGTCGTGAAGGGCTCCTCAGCTCTCTAAGAATCCTACAAAATAGTTTTTTTGTGGCCAAAAAAATGATTTTTTCCTTTTCCCGCCCACCAAAACTTGCGGTGTCGGATGCTTGGTAGTGGCCCAAAAACTAAATTTAAAGAATTAAAAACTCAAGGTTAAGGCATTGTAATGTGCTTTAACCTTGATTTTTAATTAATTTATGTCATGCAGTAAAGAGCTTCTCTTCTCTATTGAAATTTCAAAAAGTGAATGGCTATAAAGCAAAGCAAGTAGTGATTGAATTCCATGTTCTCCATGAATTTTTTGCTCAATACTTCAAAGTTAAACTTCAAAACTCTTATGCTTTTTTTTAATAATTTAATTAAATTTTAGGTTCCACTGCATTTAACATTGCTCATTGTGTACAGTACTGACAAGGCTCATATAAAATGCCACCTGTCCTTGTAGTTATTGATGGGTGTGGAATATACAACACCATTTCATCTCTCAAATGAAATGATGTATTATAATTTACATCATTCCATTTGCGGAAAGGCAGTAGCACTAACTGCTACTAAATGTTATGCCCTCTTCCAAACCACCCCTTTTTGTTATTTGCCAAATTCATTGGCATTTTGTTTGCATATTGGTGTTGACCAATTTGACCATTTTTGTGTCTACATTGTGTTTTAGAGTAATTTTTGTTCATTGCTTGAAGTCTTGGAGCTTTCCTTGAAGGACATAGAGGTCATTGGATCTTACTTACTATTGCTTATATTTTGGGTTTGGTTTACTAACATTCGTACGTGTCTTTTGATTTCGCTAATTTCCAGAGTCATTGTCTTGTATTAACTATTCTTGCATTGCACTAGCTTCTTATTTAAGACCTCCTCTTTTGTTGGAAAATTTGGTGATTGCAAGAATGACCTACTGATTTTGTTTGACTTTAGCAATTTTCAATCTTTGTTGTAGTACTATAAAATTAGAAAAACATTTGAAAAAAATAGAAATATGACCAATATATACTTGTAAGAAGAAGGTACCATATGAAAGTAAAGCATAAAAGAAATCTCTAAATAGAAAAACTAGAAAAGTGAAAAATCAGAAGAAAATAGATTTTGACATTTAAATTTGTTAGAAATAGAAAAAAATTGGAAAAACAATTTTCAAAAAATAAAGGAATGGGAAAGACTTAGTGGTAAAGAGATTTCACTAAAAGAATGATCCTGCAATCATCTTCAATATGCAAAAGTGTGCATGCAAGGGAGCCCTATTTGCATGAATGTAAAGGACATAAAATAATATATTTTTAAATGTTCCTTGGTGATAAAATGATTTCCTAAACCCTTAAAACTCATAACGTTACAAATTAATGAAATTGACTTTTAATATCAAATTTTTTTCTAAATTTCTTAAAAATACAAGATATGATTACACTCAAACCAATCATTTTCAATAAAAAAATTCAAGTTCATGTAAGTCATACTTCAAAAGTTATTGTGAAAGAAAGCTTTGCCCCCCCCAATGATAGATAAGTAGTAGCCTTGATTTACAAAAATATATGATTATTGTCTAAATGTTACGGTCTTCAATCCGCCAATTGTATTCATTCATCCTTCATTAATGTTCTAGGATTGTATTTGGTGTTTTCCTTCTTTGTTTCATTTCATATGGTGAAGCCTTGACTTTGTTTCATATGGATTAAGCTACGTAATACTCACCATTCCCTTGGTTTGGTTTAAATATACATAGATGGGCATACCAGTTAAGGATTATTTGAATTCCTTAATTTCTAAAGGATTAAATTGGATTTTGGATAGATACCTATGGTCTTAATGTTTGTCATGATTTTTTTAAACTTTTTTATTAGATAGAAAAGTTGATTAGCTTTGTAGGAATATATATATTTTTTTCAATTGGTACTCGGAAAAAAAATTATGCCCAAATAAGCTCAAAATAGGGGAGGCAAGGCAAGGCAAAAAAAAACCTTGAATTAAAATTTTTTTTCTTGTACATTATATATTTTTGTATACATAGAAAGCTTTGATTCATTTCATTTGGATTTGTTATGTGAAAGTTAAGGACAATCTTATTTTTCAGTCATTTAGATCTAGAGTATCTTGAAAAAATAACTTGAAGGATTCAATTTTGAATGGATTTTTATAATTTTTCAAATCAAATAGTTCTTCATGATTAAGTTTGTTTACTGGAAAAATATTACCATGGATTTGTGCATTTGAATTCTATCTTAGAGATGTTAATAATTTGATTTTCCTTCTATCTTATACCCAATTCTATTTAACAATTTTCTTAAAGAATGAAAATTAAGTTTTTTGAGTTCTTTTTTCCCTTGGACTCTCAACTCAATTCACCACCATAAAGATTTAAAGCTCAAAATTTTGTAGTGCAAAAAATTTAAGTAAAGAAGGTTCAAAGTCAAAAATCTAGCCACGTAAGGTGTTGAAAATTTTATTTTGTTCACTTTAAACACATATATCTTGCAATTTGTGCAATCAAAAACTATGAAATTTTTTCCATACATTTTTATACTAGTTAGTTACAAGATCCTATGGTTAGATGTGGAAAAAAAACAATTTTTAAGTTTTTAACTTTTTGCAATAGAAGTGGCAATTTTGAGTGTTTTTTGGCAAAATAGAAGCCGGCCTTGTCCTTTAGGGGTCAAACTAGGTTTGACTTAGTTTAGGGACAATAAAAAAGAGCCAAAATTGAGAATAGTTGACTATTAGAGATGCCAAAATTTAGATATATTTAGAAGAAGTTAAGATTGAAGCCCTTGTCATCATCTTTTGTTTGATTTCTTAGATAATTAGTAAGCAATTAGGAGTCTTAGGAGTCAATAGAAGCCTTCAAAACATCTTAGAAGAAAAAAAAAATAGAAAAAGAGAAGAGTTAGAAAAGAATAGGTTGGAAGGAATGAGTAAAATTAGTCTACAAATGTTTTTAGTTCATCGTAACCATCATTTAAGCGGTATGCTACAATAAAAAACCGCAAGATGGAGTCTGATGGATACTAAGGTAGAGCCACCTATAACCAACCAAATAAGGAATTCCAACATGATTTGAAATAATAAAGGCAAAACAAATATTTTTTCAGAGGTACATCGATAGAAATGACAAGGGTTGCAAAAATTTGGTAATTTTATCACTTGAACTGGACTAATTATGAATTTTTGGAGGCAAAAAGTACTGTGGATCCATGGCCAACCTCTAGACTCTTCCAATGCCGATTATTCAATAATTTTTTTCCTAATCATCATTTCCTACTTTCTTTCTCACAACTTGATACATGTATCATGTATTTATTAGTTCCAATCTTGAAAAGGAAAAAAAAACATTCTAAGCTTGGTCAAAAATACATGCACCTATAGGTTGGGAATGGGTCACTAGTTGGGAATAGGTGGCTCTACCTTACAACAAAATTATGATCATCGTTAATGAAGATGGGACCATTGTATCCACCAAGCTAGAGATATGAGCCTAATTTTCCCTTCTCCTAGTTGTTCTTTTTTGTAGGAATATTAATTTTGAAGTAAGAATATTAACTTGAAACTAAGCAGTTAAGTTAGAGCATCAAGAATTTGCAAAAATTCAAACTTGAATTTAGAATTGAATAGTTAATTTGTATAGGTTTCCAGAAACATATTAAACTTAAAAATTTGATAAAAATAGAAGAAGTTATGCTTGGATGAGATTTAGTAGTTAGTTTGGATGAAAAATAATAAATGTCATCCAAGTGAAGTCAAAAGGGAATTTTAGAATATGAATTAAGTTTAGAGGTCAAAATTGAAAGGAAGAATCAATTTGGGAATTTAAGTCAAGATGAAATAGGGGATGAAGTTTAAAGGTATTGGATAGCAATCAAACTTCACCTATCTTTTGACAAGGAAGTCCAAATTTCCCCTATCTTAATGTTTTAGAAAAGAATTTTAGGATTCAAAACCAAAAAAATATTGAAAATCTAAAAAAAAATAAGAAGTAGAAGTCTAGAGTTGTAAATAAAAAAAAAGTAGTCAATTAGAATCTTTTGAAAACAACCAAGGAACAATTCAAAGTCCAAATCATTTAGGAAATCTTAGAAGATTCCAAAACTAATCTATACTATGAAAATAATTAAAACTTAAAAAAAAAAGAGGATGAAGTTTGGTCTTTGAATTGGATGAAGGTAACAAATATCCTTCAATGTAGATGAAATTGGTTTCTTGCAAGGTAAAATTAATTGAAAATTGAACACTAAAATTAGAAGTGAGCTTGGATCAATATAATAGTCGAAATTGATGGATGAAATTTACTTGGACAACTTAGAGCTAAAACTTCATCTATCGATAATTTTTTATAGAAAATTCAAATTAGGGGGAATTTTACCATTTTGGAGAGGGCATGAAATCTCTACTACTCAAGCTAGTTAGTACTCAAATTTGTTTCTTTTGTTTGAAGGTCCAAAGTTTTGGCCCAAATTGGCTAAAATCAATCAAGACTTCTGACTTTTAACAACATTTTTTTAGGATTTATACTTAGGTCATTTATGAATTAACAAAATACAAAATCTATCCATTGCTTAGAATGCACAATTTGGATGGAGTTTAATCCCTAAAGTCCCAAGGCATTTTTCTGTCAAAATCGACTCAAAACTACCAATTCTGTTGCGTTCATCTAAGAAAAGAGAAAAAATAATTTTTTTTAGAATCTAACCGTAGAATCTTGTACTTAACTTATCTCAAATCATGTGGTAAGAGTTTCATAAAGTTTGACCGTACAGATTAGAAGATATAAGCATTCAAAGTTGGAAAATTTTGATTTTTTGAACACTGACTTGCAATTTTAGATGACTTTGACCGCCATTTGTAAAAAAGACTTGTACTATAGACTTTGAATATAATTTTTATATTTTGAATAATTGAGTTGAAAATCTGGGGAAAAGAATTCAAAAAGATTCACTTGATTTTCATTCTTTAAAAAATTGTTAAGTAGAAGTAGGTCTAAGATTGAAAAAAAAATTAAACCAACAATAATTCTAAAATGGGATTAAAATACTATAATTCCAATGGTGAGATTGTTTTAGCAAGCAAACTTAGCCTTGTCAAACAATTTTTTTTGAAAAATTGCAAAAACTACATTAAAAAATGAGCCCTAGAAGTTATTTTTTCAAGAAGATGCTTTAAATGCCCAAAAAATAAGATTGTCCATAACTTTCACATAATAAATCCAAATGAATCAAAGCTTCCCGTATAGATAAAAACATAATCTATGAGAAAGTAATTTTTAAAATTTTAAAAAAAAAAATTTGTGTGAGAAGATTTATACCTGCCGCACTAAAAAAAGGGACCTTTTGTGCCATAACTTTTGCTCCCATGCACCAATTAAAATATAAATTATATTCCCTTAAAGCTAATGTGTTTTCTATCTTCACAAAAAGTTTCAAAAAATAATATTGAAGCAGCAGTAGCCTGCTTGAAATCCATTTTGTCCCCCGAGGGGACAATGGGACTTTAGGGGTTAAACACCCATTTAGGAATTCAACAATAAAAAATACTAAGAACTTGATTGTGTTTGTTCTATTTCAAGGATGGAGGTAAAATGCTCACAATAAGCTATAGTGAATTGGGGTACCATCTTCCATAAGTGAAATGCCCATGGTGATCATGCAAGAAATAAAACCCACTTAATCTTTCCTCATAAACAAGAGTTATAAATTGCTTATTGACTTTTGTTTGAAGATATAGTAACAAGTGGGCTTGATTTATCAAAGCCACTAAATGCCCTTTAAAGCATCATATTAAAGTATGGATAGACTTGTAAGATGGTGCTATACAATCCCATATATATTTCATGTAATTTTTGCCACTCTAATTTGCCTTGAATTCTACAATTTCAAATGATGACTTGTCTGATCAAATCACATTGCACCGATCCTCAAAATTCCAATTTCATGAGCTTGGCAAATGCAAGCCTATCTACTTTATGCTAGCTTTTCATTAGGATAGGCTTTTTTGGTGCAATACAATTTTTGAAGCCCATCTCATGAAGGTAGAGCCATGTTGTGTTACAATATACATTTAAGTGTTTGATATTTTTGACAGTGGTTGTTTCCTATTGTTTGTAACAAAAAGCGACAACATCCTAACATCATCATCAAACATTTTTTAATGACCACTACATTGATTTTTCAAGGACTTTACACTTCCACAAACCTTCTAATTTGTCAAAACAGTGGAAAAGGTTGAGCATGGAACATTCAAGACTACTCCACAATATGGGTCCTCCTTAGTACTCAACATTTTGTGTCATGGTGTACAATCTAACTTCTCAAGAGTTTGTCAATTGATCTTGTGACAATAGAAAAAGTTGTCAAATTCTAGTAAGGCCAACAACAACAATTCTCTTCTACGCAAACTAACTTCTTGTAATGTTGCTAACTATAGTGCAATGAAATTTGATATTCCACTCTCTTGACCTTCAAGCACTATGAAGTGCAATGAACAATTGCCATAGAAGCATCACAAGTGGCTCAAGGAGCTCAACAATCAAAGATCCATTTCTAAACTTGCAACAACACATTTTACAACACCTAATCATATTCTCTAATTCATGACATTTTTCCATGATTGTTTTGTGGAAATTATTGACCACTGACCATTTGACAAATTACAATTAGTTTGGTGAAAAGCTTGTTCAGATCGAGGGTGTGCCTTTTCATGAACCACAACAAAAATTCAAATTAATTTTGGGCTCTATTGCACAACTATTTGATAGATTGTTAGAATTGTGAACTTTTGTGACACTTCCGACATTTCCACGGATTTGAAGAATAGTTGTCATGGACCTTACATTGTATACAATCAATGACAATGAACACCAAACCACTTCTGATTCTGTGTTTTCATGCTGTAACGACTCGTACCTTTCCTGCTTAGTGAGAAGTATTGGTGACAATAAAAAGAACCTATCAAAACATTGTGCAACCACATTCTGCAACCAATTGAGATCTCACTTTTTCGTCGATCAAGGCTTCCACAGCAAGCAGCTAGGTTAAGCAATACAACCCTCTCTGGTTTTCCTTAGCAAACAAAAAAACTGAAACCTCTGCTTAGAGCGGAAGAAAATCGATTATGGCAACAATGAAGTGATTGATCCCACAAAGAAGAGAAAGTTTAGTCCATAACAGAATCATGTCTCTAGTATACAAAGTTGATTTGTTTCTATTGTTTTGAAGAGGTACATGAGCTAAAAGCGAAATTAACCAAAACTTTTTGCTCTGCTGGCATTTGGTTATTTTAGAAATCCACTAAGCCACAGAGTCTCTTTTCACAGTGAAGGTGTGTATGTAACACTAGTGTCACTAGTGTCACTCGTCCTCTCGTCTCTCTCGGAGACAATCGTGAGACCTAGAGTGAACAAACTCTTCCTGTGATGCTTGGAAATGAAGTATCCATGGAGACATGGAGGAGTATGTTTTAATACCCAGGAGGTGGAGGATTTGTCATTGCTGGTGGGGGTGGAAACCCAATTGGAGCATTGCGAGTAGTCAGAAGGAAACGCCTAGGAGAAATCACATTGCCTTCTGCAGCATCCAACACAAGCCAGAATGCTGATAAGCCTAGAAGAGTTGCGTTATCACCCATAACCACACCGCTCTTTCTAAAACCTACTCGGACAAAAATACAGGTTCCCCAAGATTTTCTTGCTTTACCATAGATCACGCACAATCACAGCATTCCACACAGAAAATTCTGTACTTAACTCAAATCCAGAGACTGACTGACACAAGTAGTGCCTATCTGTGGAAAATATGCAAATCCTTCACTGCTCAGCAAGTACAATTTCCAACACTAAAGTAAGACTCCACAGCTGAGTTGATTCAGTTCAACCCAAAGAAGTTTAAAATGTGCTCTCCGAAATTAAAGTTCAAAAAACCAGCGCAAGAATGGATCCCAAATGGATCCCAATCAGTGCAAGCATGGATTCAAATGAGGCCAAGTTAAGCAGATTGATACCTCCAGCGTCTCTGAGCATTGGTCGCATTGACAACGTCGCCACAGCGCTTTGCGTGGAACCAAAAGCCCCAACCAGAAGCCCAGTCGTGACGCAGCTGAGCAGTATTAACAGCAACACAGACACGATCACCTTCACGCGCTTCCCCATTGCATTCCAAATCATCCACTTCCAACCACCCCGATCTCAAATTCAAACCACTTCAAACCACTGGTCAACCCTAATTCCAACACACAAAATCTGCAACGCAAATTCAATCAACCCCGGTACACAGCTAGCTTCTGCCACAGAATTGTTTCAAAATCCAGCCATGTGCACTATGTCCAGATTGCCTCCATTCTCCGAGCACAAAGGCTTGAACTTTGACTCTATATATTTGTACCCCTGTTTCTATTTCTACCTAGTTGCAGGCAGGGTCTACTGACTGTGATCCAATCTGGGAGCAGATTTTATCGGCCGTCGTGGCCTGCAAAGTAGGCTTGGACTGGTTATAAAAATGTGGGCAATCCGGCACTTGGGCTTCGGTGTAAAGCTTATGAATATCCCATTGTTGCGGCCATTTTTGACAGGCGCTTCAACTGCTTCACTGCAGATTTTTGGACAGGTGCTTGTTTCTGACAGGCGCTGGCTTGCTTGTCAATCTGGAGCTCCACCAACACCACTTATTAGGGAGTCAGGCTTCATCAATGCATGGAGCAAGTGCTGCACGGCCATGGCCGGACTCATGCGACTCATTATGCACACGCCGCTGGGCCGTACGACTAGGGTACATATCCAAGGACAAGTCTGTTTTCGGGAGTTGTTTACGCAGTCACTGGAATGTTCTAACAACTCAGGAATGATAAGGTGAATTGGTGAAACAGCCCATTGAGGTCAGAATTAGGGGTTTGCCCTCATGTCATTGCTGAAGTTTTAAAAAAAAAAATTCCACGTAAAGAGAAGCGTGAGAAAAAAGGGCAATTGAAATAGTTTATTTGGTAAAGTATGAATTTGTTATGAAGTTTTGAAGTGTGCTATTTGAAAGAGTCTCTACCCTACCTCCAAACAAACAAAAAATGTATCCATAATGCTCATCTTATTCAGCTAAAGTAGTCACAATATTCTTAATGAAAAAAGTGGGGTTCATAGAGAATTGCTCCCCCTATATCAACATTGTCATTAGTTGGAGGAGTTGCGACATTTATTTGTCTTATGGGACATGTTGCAAACTGAACTTAAAATATGGTTATAATTTTTACAAGAAAGAATATATTTTCATCCATTGTATGTGTATCACTCATTTTTATCCATTCAGTGCATCTCATGTTGAAGAATCATCACGAATCATTGGTGAAAATATTCTTCTCCTGTAAAAAGATATAACCGAATATGAATTGTAATTTTGTAATTTCAGTGTACCGAGGGCGACGTTGACACTTTGGGAGTAAACTCTCTCTCACCCTTCGGTTGGAAGTCCTTCTAGAACTTTTAAACGTCGCTTCCTGTAGCTGACACTGCATTGAAACCTGTCAGTTCGGTGCACGCAACTGATTTTGTAGTACCAGCTTCAGTTGACAAATGGAGCACGTCTGGTCCATTGTAAGCGTAACTTCAGCTAGACTAAGTTTGCAGGAATTGCAGCTTTCCAAATAAGTGAAGGTACAGAACCTTCTCAATGACAATGACCTGGAATGGACACACTTGTAGAAATTTCGCTGGGCACAATTTCTGACCTTGAGAGCATGGCACAGCAGGAACTTCAAGGCATGTGAATATGGTGCATTCAAACACTATCTAAGTGAGCCTACCCATTTCCGATCAAATAAGGGAGCCGATCAGGGCTTTTTTTTTTCATTTTTGAAGAAGTGCCATAGTGGCGATATAAAATGTTATAGTGGTGCTCCAAATTGCAACATTCATCCACTTATTGGATGTATAGTATGGTTTTCATCCACAATTAGGCAATTTTATCTAATATTTTTTTTAATTTCAAAGTTGTTTGGCGATTTCATCCAATTTTTTTGGCATTTTTTATAACCTTTTTTAGCCAAATTTTTTTTGGTGCAATTTGGCACCAGAAAGCCAAAAAAAAAGCCCTGGAGCTGACTCATTCCCGATCACCATCCCCTTCCCGATCACCATCCCCTTCCCGATCACCACCCCATTCTTGCTCTGTAGATTCTTTTCGTTCCTATTAGTACGAGAAGAACAATCATTAATTATGGCACGGTTCTCGACGACGCAATTGTAGAGCATTATGGTTGGCTACAAGATTATCAATATTGCAACCAACCCTTGGTGGATTTCCAACCAAGCCCTTGGTTGGAAATAGGGAGGTCTATTTAACAAGTATATGTCGAATAGAATCTTCAGCAAAAAAACTCATAGTAATTATTTTTTGAGAAATAAAAATCTAGAAAATTATGGGAACCTTCTTAATTCAATTTCTACACTTGGGAAACTTCTTCCCTTGAAGAACCCCGCCCTGCAGATATGCATAATTGCTTAATTGGTCGACAATTGGTCGGCTCTCTTAAGCAATTACGCATATATGTAGGGCGGGGTTCTTCAAGGGAGGAATTTTCCTGTGTGAAAATTGAATTAAGAAGGTTACTTTTATTATCCAAATTTTCATTTCTCAAAAGACAATTACTATGAATTTTTTTGTTGAAGATTCTATTCAACCTATATTCGTTAATATAGACCTCCCTATTTCCGAACAAGGTCTAGTTGCGAATTCACCAAGGATTGGTTGCAATATTGCAAGTCTTGTAGCCAATTATAATACGCCACAACTTTGTCGAGAACCGTGCCGTCATTAATTCCTAAAGCATTGAACATGCTTTTTTGAGAACATAGCATTTTGGGGCAGGTCACTACGAGCGGAGTTTTTATTTTTTTCTTTGAAATTTTCACACAACATTTTCCTAAGGAATAGCTTTAACGCCCAACAATTTTCATAACTTTTGACTGCATGGTTAAAAAGTTCAACTTTTTGTATGAAATGTGATTTTCAATGCTTAGCGGGCAGCTCAAAAAATTCTTAAAAAATCACTTTTAAAAAAAATAAAGATTTGAAATTGGTTCTCTAGATTTATGGAATCTCTACTCTAAAATAAACTTTGATTACTTGATTCAATTCAATTTTGAATACTTATAAAAAAAATATAGGATGTAGATTATTCATTACAACATTACAACCATTGGGATTGGCATTTTTCAATTCTATAAGTCAATTATTAACAGTTTAGTGTTTTGAATCATTTTCTACTTCTTTCTACTTATTATTTTTTTCCTAGTATATGTTGTACAATTCCAAATGATCTCAAAATTTTCAAGCATATAGCTAACTTGACTTCAAAAACAAATCCAAAGAGTAACCACCATTTAAGACATTTTTTCATACAAATGTGACCTTGTGAAGGGCAGCTACCCAATTTTTTGCAAGGACAAAAAAAGGATTTTTCTCAATTCAAACACTAATATCTTGCAATCTATACAGTGGAAAATTCTAAAAATTTCCACATCTTCTCAAGCTAGCGCACTACAAGATCTTATGGTTACATAAGTCCAAAAATGTTTTTTTCCTAAAATTTGGTACTTGTATTAGAAATGGTAGTTTGGGAGCGTTTTTGGTGAAAACATAGACAAAAACCTTTAGGGATTAATAATTGTTCGTCTCTTGCTAAGCAGAAAAGAAACAACCTATATAGCAAAAATGGATTCCTAGTCAAAAATGGGTCGGCTTCCTTAGATAATTTGGTGCTAATCTCTGTGCTAACTCTATATTAAAGTAATGGAAAAATAATGTTGAAATGGCATTTGTTGTCCAAAATGGCATCAAAATAAATTTGTTCTAACTATTTTGACGCGGATACTCTTCTATGCAAACTTGGCACACTCAAATTTTCCATTTAATTTTGAAGGGTCCTCAATTTCCTTATTCTTCACCTTTACTCACCAAATATGACCCATAAATAATTGAGTGACTACTTGTCAAGTAGAATAAAGGATAAAGCAACTAAAATTAGGATTTACAATGATTTCAAGGGGCATTCTTAGACATACTCGAGTGTCACAAGAATATTGTGAAGGGCCTATAGTGCTTTTCATCCACACTTGAAGAGTGTTGAATTCCTAGCGCGTAAGGGTGGCCATGCTTTAATTGTATTGGAAAATGCATTAAGTGGACCGGGGCATATTTTGAGCAAAAATAGTCTAAAAGTGTCACTTCTTATGCATTGAGCAAAATGAAGAATATTGTATACTCTCTCCGTCTCAAAGTAAATTAGTAGATCTTTGTGGAAAATTGTAGGAGTACTATAGATTGATTTTGAAACAGGGAAAATAATTGATATTCACCCATTTGATTTTGCACGTCTAGACTACTATGGGAATGTGTGGAATTTTTTGAAAACTTTGATAGCATAAATTGCAAGATAAATTATAGCAATTGAAGTTAGAAGAAAAAGATTTATTTTTGGCCTTGTTCAATAGGGTCTCTTTTTACTTTGGAGATTTTGCACTACATATAGATTACATTATCTATTGCATAATATGTTGTGTTTTAATACATAGTTGTCAACTTTCAAAAGTAAGTAAGCTTTTGAACAAGTTGCCTAAAATTGTCCACACTTTTGAATATATTTGCATTAGATGGTGGTGGAAAGTACCTCATCAAAATATTATTGACTTCTCTATGGAAGCTACTAAATAGAAGAATCACATAGATACTTTTTCTTTATGTTTTGGCAACATGTACTTCATTGTTTGTTTTTAGCCCAAAAAATTATCTTTTCTAAATTTGAGCTCACTATTGAAGTAGAAGTAATGAATTTTTCATTCTATTCCAATTTAAAATTTCTAAAATTAAACTATTTTATATCAATTTTGAACTTTGGGCCTTTAATCATGGTTTTTTAATTTTCTAATTATAGAATGATGTAGAAATTTGGTATACACCATGATGATTCAAATTACAATGTACAACTATGGTGAAAATTTCAAAATTTGTAAATGTATATTGTATTTGATACAAATTTTTTTCACTATTTCTTTAAAAATTCAAGGGGTTTTTAAATTTTTCATAAAAGAAGCTACAATTTTTATGACTTACAAAAGAGATTTGTAAAACATTTGAAAAAAATTTTGAAAAAAAATACCCAAAAAAATTTGCTCTCATATTTAATAGTCAAAGAAAGGCACGCAAAACAAAAATATTGAAATTGTTCAGATCACCAAAAGAAACTTGCATTTTAGGTGGCGTTTTGTGATCTTTCCAGACGGATTTTAAGTGACATAAAAAAAAACTTTTTTATTTTATTTTAATAATCACGTTTAATATAACATCCAAACATTAGAGTATTAAGGAATTGAGGGTGAACCCTAAAGAACTAAAGCCTTGCTTTCTGTCAATAACATTCAAATTACCATTTCTCTTGCAAAAAGCAAAACATCAATTTTTTTTTTTTTTTTTTTTTTTCATATCTATTAGAAGGATATTATATTAGACTGGCATCTAAATGTATTGAAGAAATTTTAGAAATTTTGACTATGTAGATAGCAATATATCATTTGCACTTTGTTTGGCTTTGAAACTTCTTAACTTAATTTTTGTACTACAATAGAACCTCTCTTAGTGCATAGTGTTAGAACTATGCATTGAGAGAGGTTTATGCAATTGGAGAGGTTTTGTATTGTTTTTTGGCTAACGTGGACTCTCATTATGGGACCTCCAACTACTGTTCACAAAAAATACTTCAAAGTACGACCTCTCTTACTGCATATTATGCACTAAGAGAGTTTGCACTAAGAGAGGTTCTACTACACACATTTTGATTTTATATTGAAGAATTGAGTTGAAAATTTTGAAAAAATAAAATAAAAGTTATAAATACTTTATTTTTACTTTTAAAAAAATTGATAAATAAAAGTACGTTTGAGATTGAAGAAAAAACTAATTATTAATAGCTTTTAAATGGAATTGAAATACACATTAGGAAAAATTTTAGGCCTTGGTAGGTTTGCGAGTTTTGTACCGGTGCAATTAAAGAAGAAATAATTTATTTTTTATTTATTTATTTATTTATTTATTTATTTAGCATCTGATATGGCACTACTGGTGCCATGTCAGGCCACATCAGATTTTAATAAATTTTTAATAAATTTTTTTCAAAACAAAGATTTAAAAAATATATATATTATTTTTTTGGTACTTGCATCACAAGGTGCAGAAAAGTAAAGCTTAACCACCCTCCTAAGGTTCAGATTTTTCCTAATGCTAATTCCGAAGGTGACATTGTTCTAGCAAACAAAGTACATTGTGCGTATTTTTTTATTTTGAAGAATTGTAAAATATAGTTAAAAACAATTACAATACAATTTTTTCTTAAAGAAGTTTCTATGATTGTTTGCAAAAGAAGATGCTCCATAATTTTCACATCACTAATCCAAATGGAATGAATCAAATCTTTCCATGTAGACCAAAATACAATCTATGAGAAATATTTTTTTTCAATTTTTCAATTTTTTTTCTTGCCTGTTGAATTGAAAAAAGAGCTTATAGTGGCATAAGCTAAAGAACTTTGACTCCAAGTCACCAATAGAAATAAAAATGATATTCCTAGAAAGCTAATCTATTTTTCTATCTTCAAAAATCAGGAAAAATAAATAAATTTGAGACCATAGGAACCTACACAAACTTCCATTTGTCCCCCAAGGAGACAAATGGATCTCTAGAGTTTAATAAACACCAGGTGACGTTATTTCAGAAGCAATAAATTTTCTTTGAACAATATCTCAAATACTTCAAAAATCAGTGAATCCCTCCATTACTGCACCAAGGTTGGACTTTCCTTGAAGGTTGGAATTTCCTTGTGACTGCGCAGACTAGCTACCAAAATTTAAGCCCACAAATACCAAGAGTCCATTTTCCCAACAACTTTTAAGGCCATGCATAACAGACATATGATTGCCCGGCAAATTTCTGAAGAGGGGTCTGAGTACCTGCAAAGCAGTGGCGACCAACTTCCCAATTTGCTCGGTACTGAGTATTGACTTGATCAAAGAAACACCCTTTGAATAATGAACCCTAGATTGACATTGCCGGAGAGGATGCCGACAGACTAAGTTAACCCATGAATGATGAGTGGGAGGCTCTTCAGTCTATCCTTCAACGAAATTTCAGGCCCCAGATATGAGGCTTAGTAGTAGGTGAATGGAGAACCACCCTGCCAACTTCCCTCAGTCATCTCCAACAGATTAGTACGGACAGCAAAGTCACGGAAAGTGTGGCAATGATCATCAACTCACTGTCCTCCCCAACGTGACTCACTGACTGAATTCTGAATTCAAGAATGTAGAAATCATGTCAGTTGGTGGCCAATTACAACGACGTTGGGTGGGTGGAACTCCCAAGTTAGGTGGTCCCCCTGCTGCTCACAACAGGACATAAATGAAATTTCCACTACAGTACAGTAGAATTTACTGAATTTTGTTCAAGCAAACAAATGTAAGTTACAGGAAAAGCAAGTGATTGAAACGGACCACGAGTCAAAAGTTAAAGACAAAAACATTATTCAAGAAGAAGTACTTATTTATTGAAACGGAAATAAAGAAGGAGAGAAACAGGGTAACTTACATGATGCCAGTTCAAAAGAGAAGAGCAAGCAGAGGGTAAGGTAAGCCAAGATCATGCTTGAGACATGATGATGAATAATATCTGGCTTTTCAGTGCAAATATCATCTCATGACTTTTCTCTCAACATCAAGGAACACATTTCTGAAAGCACCATGACGCGGTGGCTTGCCAACATTTTAAAAACTCAAGAGGAGGATGAAATTCTTGTGGAGTGCAGTGAAAGAAAAAATGAGCGTTAAGTTAGAGATGGAGGTACAATTTTAGAAAAGCACAACAACTGACACATCATGTCCAGCTAGACAGCTGCTTGCCCTTGTGGAGCGACCGTCACCATGGGAGGAGGTGCTGTGTGTTCTACGCCTCCGTTCATGTCCACAGCTGCCACCATTGGTATTGTTGTTGCCATTTGTACCCCTGATTCATGGAGTGTGTTCACTGCACCTTCTCTTTTCCTTCCGTAGGGATTCTTCGAGAACTTGTGCAAGTTAAGGTATGCAACTACGATATGTTAGCACCAAACCAAGTAACAAGAATTTGTTGCTACATGCCCACACTGCCCAAGTTATGTCAGTTTAGCAACTTGGTGCTTACTCCTCATAGGTAACTTACAATGAATTTTTCACTGGTTAACGTAATTAATTCCCCAAATCTGGACAGGCCGACGTACAATGCCTACACCAATCAGGTTAACTAACTTGACAACCTAACTCGCCACTAGTTACCTTTGCAAGAGTAGACATATATAACGTCAATTTTGTTAATTTGGTGGTACCCCCCCTGGTTATTCCACAAGTTTGGCACATTCATGACAGGTGGTCTTAAATCTATGGCTGTCCTAGTTTGTAGAGCTTTGTACAGATTTGTGTCTCAAATTTTTGGCATCGGAATCATGCCAACTTAATGAAATTGATGATAGAAGCTAAGGATAAAAGTAAAGTCATACAACAACAGCAACACATTATATGATCACCACTGTGACATTGGTTTGATCAATCAAACCTGGACCAAATTTCTGAACACAGGCAGAAAGACAGAATTGGCTGACCACGAGACCATGCATGTCAAGTATGATGTACATGAGTGAAGAAAGGATATTGTATTCTGATGCCACCTCTGTCTGACGTTGAAAGAACAGCACCTTGCAAGTTTGCATGTACTGACATTGCACTATTCACATCCTGCATGGCAAAAAGAAATTGAGTTACTGGAAACACAATGGTACTATATAAACACAGGATCACCCTCCTCAAAGAAAGTCAGTCAAAGTTTAGATGGGGGCTCAAGATGCTGCAGAAATTAGATGACCTTCCCAGTAGACAGAGACAGGCTTCATGTTCAATATGTTCAACACAATGTTTGACAGGCCCCTTGTTCATCACACAAGCATAATTTTAGAATTAACTTGGAATATACGTTTGGTAGTGTTCTGGAATACTCCATAATATTTGAACAACTTGTCTTATATATTTGGCAACCATCCAATAAGGCATCATACATCATGCATCCAACATGGCGTCAAGTAGGCGTAACGTGCCCTAGAAGGCAAACCAGTGAAGAATGACTGCATTCAGAATGTGAAGGACACTATAACAGCTTACCAGAAACTCAATGAAGCAAACAGTGTTCTTTCCGTGTCGCAAAATTTTCATTTGTCTGAAACCTGGTTGCCTGGAAATACAATCAGATGCAGCAAGATATTCACATCTAGGATTTGCACAGATATCTTGCAAGAGCCATCAGATTGAGTCAGAAAACCAGGGGCTCTTGAAAGAGGCTAAATATATGCAGCTAAGAGCAATCAAAACTAGACTCTGAGATAGAAGTATGACAGTGGTTTAGAGAGTTCTTCGATTATCTGCATTCCCAGGGCTGGTGAACATTCACACTAACAAACAAAATGCTTAGAATAGAAAGACAAACCCACCCGTTAAACAGGGACCGCAGCTCATTCTCATTCACGGCCTCTCCTAGATTCCCTATAAACAATGTGTTACAAGGAGGATTGTCCTTTGTGTTCTGCATGATCATCCAAGAAATAAGAATATGCATAGATAGATTCTACTTAATTGTAGTTACATGATCCACAGCAGTTGGTGCTGTCCTCTTTCAACGGATCTCCACACAAACTTCCGGCTCTCTGAAGCTACACAAAATTACAACAAAATTTGGTAAATAAAACCCAAAGAGGAAATCAGCTGCAGCTCTTTTGACCACCATTCTATGCAGTCCCAAAATGACTACAGATTTTTCTTTTTCATTTTACGACTGCAATTTTGAAAAGGTCTTGGAAATACCTTTCCGACAGTATGTTATAAGCCTCAAAATTCTCAAAATTCTCAAAATTGCCGTCATTAAATATAAATGAAAAATCTGTAGTTGTTTTGGGACTGCATAGAATGGTGGTCAAAAGAACTGCAGCTGACTTCCACTGCGGGTTTTTTTACCAAATTTTGTTACAGTGATAGTGATCCTTTGAAATGACGACTCATGACATGAAGTTACTACAATCACAATCAAGCAAATACCAGCAAAGGGACTTCTACCACCAAAACCTGCATTTTGCAAGAAGACATGATTGAGAGTTGACACAATAACAACCGCTCCTAAGGATTGATCTGAATGGGGGAAGAAATGTCACGTTTTGGTGAAAACAACCACAACTTATGCAATGCAGCTGCAATCATGCTAACCCCACTTTCATATTTATAGAATTTGAAATAAATCATTTAGGAAGCTTCAAGGAAAGGAAAAAAATGTATCCATTGCAAGATAAAACCGTACTCCACGTTTTTTCACAATAGAAATATGTTTCGAAAGTTACTATTAGTTACTTTTTTAAAAGTCTATTAGCTTCCCATTATGATTCTATTATTAGCTTGGGCAATTACGAGGTAAGAAGAACTATTAGGAGGGAAGATTGGGAAGACAGTTACCTGCACTGGAGCATAGCCAGATGGTGCTATTGGTGACGCTTGTGGTGCCGGATAGGCAGCATACTGATCATACTGTGGTTGCGGCTGCACATAGCTGCAAACCAACACGAACTAAGCCCCTTAGCCAATTAGTGTACGATATGAACACATCAGAAAATGCTAAGATATTAAAGTTTCAGGAATGTTTTTGTTCAAAACTATATGACGTTTACTGATCGCCCGATTTGAAGCGATGACCCAGATTGATTCGCATGAAAATTAATGCAGCAAGTTGGTTACGTTTGAGGCCCCCATGCAGGTGCAGCAACAGCCAAGGGCTGGGCAGGGTAGGCAGGAGGGTATGGTGCAGGAAAAGGAGCCGGAGAGTAATCACCACCTCCAGTGCGCATGCGCTTACTTGCGTCAAAACTCGGGTTCAGATCTCCGGTCACTCCTGCACCCCACTCTGAAATATTAGAAGTCTAGAAAAGCACACATGCTCAGCAGTAGTAATGGCAAGCTGCTCATGTTTTAATCTACATGGCCTGGCTCGAAACTGCGTTAACCCCTCGTGCTCAATGATAAAATAGAACGTCTACCTTGGAATCGAATAGTTGATTCTATTCGTCCTCAAAACATATTTGGAGCATTCAAGAATGTGAGGTATGATTATATCTTTCTATCGATACATCTTTTACCTTTTTCTAAGCTTCCTAAATGATCTATTTCAACTCCAATAGCTGTGGAAGAGCGTACTCCTGGTCATTATTTTTGGGTACGTACGGGTAAACTGGTTCCTGAACTAAAATAGAAACTCCATTCTGGACACTCATAGCCAATTATTTGTGGCTTCCAAAACATGCTTCTACCCGTCAAAACGTAGGGTTAGATCTCAATTTTCTATTAGTATATTTTGCTACCTTCCTTGAAGCTTACTAAATAACTACTTGTAAATCCTATAGATATGGCAGTGGGAAGAGGAAGCCTTTGACCATTTTGACTCTTAGGGGTTAAGCACGTGAAAGTTAGCCAGAGTCCAAAACCTTGCAATAAAACTACAGAATTCAACTTCTTTGAATTTGAGAATATCACCTCTCTTCACGAATAGGTTCTTCTTCGCCATTTCAGCTCGCAATATAGAATTTGAGTCTGCGTCGAAAACCAAATTCTGATTCCAGACAGACAAACGGACAACTTAATGAGCCTTTGGTACAAACCAAAGCAGGTTATCAGAAGTAGAAAACCTCTAGCATCAGGTGAGGTGCCTAAATGCAATCAAGGGGCACATAACCTCGGCCATCCGTGTGCCACAAATCTTTAACCCCGAAAGGACCCAGGATTCATGGTTATAAATCGATCAATCCGATTGATTATGTTGTGAAACCAGTAGGTTTCAAACAGTGCTAAATTTTATATCACCAAAAATAAGCGAGAACATTGCATGCGTTGTCACAAAATAATACAGAAGTTGCATGAACAAAAGAAAGTCCCCATATGACCTACTCAAACCTGATAAACAGTAGGCCCAATTTGGGTCTCTTGGTCCATTAGGGATCAAAACCTCAGGTTGCTAACAAGTTATGGACTTGACAGACAAAAACTTGATACACAAAAGCTCCCATAGCACTGACTTTTCGGACAACATGAAGATTGCTTATGATTCTGTATGCACCTGAAGAGCATCCCGAGCAGCGATGGCCATAGCAGCTGTGGAGAAAAGCGCAAAACCCATGGGTTGCTCACATTTGAAATTCATCTGCGACGCTTCATAACCGGGCCACCACCGCAGCAGATTTTGCAGCTCTCGTTCCTTCACATCAGGCGGGAAACCTAAAACAAATATAGTTCGTACCTGTCCTGACACACCGTTGCCACCAAACAATTTCATCAATCCCGCTCCAGATCAGTTGATCTCCCACTGACTACCCTAACAACTAGCAAATGCCAGATTGTGAATCCATGGCATACTTATTAACAAAACGCTGAAACTTTTCTACAAAGGTTGAAGATACACACTAAAGACGAGTGTAGAATCTCTCACTGCAAGCCGATGCCAATATGCTCATTACCATCATTCCACCTGTGAGATGGCAGAGCTATAAATTTGAGCCATCTTTGATTCCACGCCTGGATTCTACGTAATATGAAAACTCACTACATCGAAATTCTTATTAGGTCTAAGTGAACAATTAGCTGCGTCATACTCTGTGTCCCCTGGTGATACATTCTTTTGAAACATGAAATCCAGTGTCTTCCACAGATAGGAGCCCGCACACATCGGTGAAAATAAAATGAAACAGACCTAAGAAAGACTGCAATGTAGCAGAGCGAGCAACATGAATTGATGGAATTTCAAATGCAGTTTTTCCAATCTGAAGCATGGTAAGGCATTGGAAAAGAACCTCGTCATAAACTGCAGCATCAGGTTGCGTTGGAGCCCATTGATTGTACTGAGGAGTTCCCATGGAAAAAAAATTGACCACCTGCAGTTTAGCACTCTGGATTCTCCGAATTCTCCACTCGCAAGAGTCACTCGAGCCGCTTCATGTCCTCACATATGCGGGCAGAGTATCAGTGCCCTAAATTCCAAAATCTCTTCAAATCTCTCAGGCCTCGAGTCTCCTTCAAATCTCAAACTTTCCGTGGAAACCCCTCGGAGCTTAAAAACAGCATGAAAGCCCCAATTTGTGCTTCCTGATCCTCCTTCTAGGGCTCTGCCCAAATCTTCCCCAAAGAGTTGAAAATGATGATCCTACTACGCTACCAAAACATGTGAACAAACGATTTCACTGCTTTACAATGCAATTAAAGCCTCACTTAAATGCCAATCCACGTGATCTCCTCATGAGCTTGTCTCGCATTCCACAATCACAAGAAAATGCTGTCATTGCATTCGACAATGGTATTGTAAACAAATGGCGAGTTCTTGGGCGTTTCTTGGCCGTTCTGGATAATTTTGGAGATGGCGTGGAGCAAGGAAAGGTTACTAGCGATCTGGGTGATGGGGAGATTGCGAGATTTTGTTCGACTGCGGAGATTGTTCCTTGAGTTGGGGGTGGGGAGGACGAGGAAGAGTGCAACTGTTGTGTGAATTGTGCGAGGGCGGAGTGGGTGCAATTGGGATGAATAATGGTTTCTAGCATATGTTGCGTTGACGAGTTTCATTCTTGGGAGCCTCATTCTGTGTTAGTCATCCGTGGGGTGTAGGCAACCTACCACATCCAAAAATCCAATCCGTGTACTGAATCCGAGATTCACTCCACCTCTGTAATGTCACACTGTAAGCTGAGAGAACCCATTTCTGATCACCCCCATTATGGTGGTATAAGGTAGACAAGCCTATTACCACCCTGATTTGCAATCTAAGTATCATAGGGTCAATTCTAACAGGGGGACATATTTTTCAGAGGTCTGCGCTTGTTTCACAAATCAAACCCAAGTGGAATTATAAATTTCCAATGAAAATTGTAATTTTTGTAAATTTTTGAAGTAGGTTACCCTGAAATTACAAAACGCTCGTGAGTGGAGTTAGAAACGTCATATCAACAATCCATAACCACCCATCCATGTATCTATTAGCACTTAAGTATTGACCAATGAAAGATTGACATGTTATCCTTTGTAGCATTAATGTTCTGATTTTGTTAGAAAAGAGAATGGACTTAGATGGATTTGTTGGCAGAATTGGGGCCAAAAGTATCCAGGCAGAAATAGGTGGCTGGCATTTTTAGATTGGTTTACTTTAGGCTATTCTATTTCCGCACACATAGAGATGAATAGTGATCAATTATGGCACAAGTCCCAGTGTAGTTGTGGCACATTATGCTTGGCTACAAGTCTCTCAATATTGCAACCAATCCTTGGTTGATTTTGTTTGTAGCTCATGATTGGAAATATGAAGGTCCATACTCCATATGATTAGTATAGCTCAACTCAATATCTTCAGTTAAAAAATTTAGGATAATTATCTTTTG
This sequence comes from Neckera pumila, assembly GCA_963969595.1. Taxonomy (NCBI): domain Eukaryota; kingdom Viridiplantae; phylum Streptophyta; class Bryopsida; order Hypnales; family Neckeraceae; genus Neckera; species Neckera pumila. The sequence goes on along the minus strand of OZ018415.1, from coordinate 18,006,608 downwards.
AGAAAAAAAATTCGGGAAAATTTTGAAATCCTTTCAAGCTCTGTTTTCACACACAAGAAAATTTCTACATTCAAGATCTCTGCACTCCAAATACACATATTTCTTTAAGTGGTTGGAAATGGGTCATAAGCTTCTATATGTGATATTGTAGAACAAGCAAATTCCTTCTCTCAAGGCCCCAAGACAATAGAGATATTCCTTCCCAAGATACTTGCTAGAGTAGAAAAAGTGTGTTCATCTTATGAAGAACCAAGCACAAATAAAATAGTAATCTCTACCAATTTGATCCATTTAAAAAGGAAAAGTCCAAGGCCTCAAAGAATTTGCCAGTGTTTGCTTTTCAGCACCCCTGCAATGCAATTATAGAAAAATAAAAAATAAATTTTTTTGAAAAAAAATATTAAAAGAAATAAAAAGAATAAACAATCTGATGTGGCGCTGACATGGCACAAGTAGAGCCATGTCAGCACCCAAATTTTTCAAAAAAAAAAATAATTTTTTATTTTTATTTTTTTCCATAATTGCACCACGGGGATTCAAAACTCGTGGCCCCTTCAAAGGCTGAAATTTTTCCTAATGCTTATGGTGTCAAGCAAGAGGGCGTTTGAGCCTAATTTTTTTTGCTAAAGAGCCCTTAGAGGATTGTAGTCAAGGAGCAAGGTCCTTCTATTGCCTTAGCCGCATTAGACTTCATAGCATTTAAACAAAGCTAGTTGTAAATCCAACAATCGGAAATCAAGAAGATCACTATATTGTTTGTTTTTATTTCCTTGCCATGACTAATTGTTACGAACTTCATCCCACAGTGCTACTTTTTAATGGCTTGTAGATGGATGAGAGGAGCTCATTTGTTTTTTATTGCAACTAATATTGAGGGAAAAAGACTCCAAAGGCGTCCATTAAGTTGGAATCTGGAAAACCTTGGTTAAGCTAAAAAATGATAAGTTCTGCAACCAAGGTGCACTCACTACAAGCGAATGGGGTGTTTTAAGTGAATTTTTAAGTATAGGACTCCCTAGACATAAGGTTTTAAGTAACAATCTTTAAGGCAGTTTTCAGCAAAATCTTATTAGAAACACATGTATTTCTAGTAAAATTTTGCTGAAAATTGCCTTAAAGGTCATTATTTAAAACCTTATATCTAGGAAGTCCTATACTTAAAAATTCACTTAAAACACCCCATTCGCTTGTAGTGACTGCCCCTTCACCTAGGCAATATAATCAATAAAGGGCAATTTAAACTCTAAAGACCTTATCTTTGGTCTCTATAAAAGGATTCAAAGTATGGGCAACCTACACGTATACTTTTATTCTAAATGCCAACACTACAAAAAACAAAGGTATAAATGACTTGTTCACAATGACTATAACACAACAATGATTGCAAAATGACTATTTTGTAGTCATTTTGCAACCATTGTTGTGTTATGGTCATTGTGGACAAGTCATTTATACCCTTGTTTTTTTGTAGCGCAAGGATTCAGACTCAGCGTTCAAATTAATAATTAATGACATCAAAGAAGTGGTCTTCAATAAAGTTTGCAAATACTTGAAAGCAAGTACCTTAAATAGTAAGAGAATCTAAATACATTTTATGCAGCTAAGCCTCAAAAATCTCCATCATAGCTATAAAATTAAATACAAAAGCCAGCCCGGACTAAACGAATTTAATTAATACTTGCATGCTTTCTCAATATTATGGTATGAAACATGGCAAGCAAGGAATGTAGTGGCATCTCAAAGAACGGAGAGATTATTGCAGGTAATACTTTCCTGAATGGCATTGGCTTGCATCTTAACAATCAGAAAGCAATACTCTCCAAGTACCCGACTACCAGCTTTAAAGGCTCCAAGAAAGAAATCATTTGAGTAGTGACATTTCTCAACAATTTTAACCCCTAAGTTTCAATAATTTCATCAAGCTTTGAGAACTCAATTTGCCTTTCAAGATTGACAAAAAAAATACAAATACAATGACTAGCAAAGAGATTCTAATTTTCCAATGATGGGGTAATTGGACAAAGTTTGCCAACCAAGTTGTTTTATGCACCATAAGGTGAACTCCAATAAGGTAAAGTACATCTATATGCTTCACCTAACCATGACATTAGATGACATTTTGAGGGTGTAAAATGTAAAGGGCTATTTTAGCATTGTTGTCAAAATGAACAATAATGCTGTCAAAATATTTCATTACTAAGAAATTCAAAAAAATTGAAAAAAAAATTTAATTTAAAATTTAAATTAAAACATTTGAAAAACTAAAAAAAATTGAAAAAAAAATTGAAAAAAAATTGAAAAAATTAATGAAATATTAATTTTTGAAACGGCAATTGCTGTGCCATGTTAGCCACCTGTTGTAGCAAAGTTTTCACTGTCCGGGAACTTGGAGGAACTCACAACCCTTTAGACTTTTAGAATGTCATTGAATGCACCCAGCTTATAGCTTTAAAAAGTAGCTATTCTATTAGTACCAAAGTAAACCATCTTCTAGGCAATGCTCTTGGAAACGAATCTCTACAGAAAGACAAGCGCTCCACAATGTACTCTTTTAAAGCATCAATGGTTCTACCTTACGGAGCCATGTAAGTGAATGTGAGGTTGGTATTCTTTTAAATTTGTTATACAAGTAGAATTGAATAGATATCCAATAGGAGTTATCAATTGTTGTCACCTTGTTTGCATTGACCACAAAGAACCAAGTAGCTCCGATGTTGGCCTTTAGCTTTCTAATCAAGCTTCCAAGGACAATCTAGTACACCCTAGATATAGAAGAGTTCACGAGCATCAAAGAAGTAAAAAATTTATTGCTGCTCATTTCAGAGGGGACAAGTAATTTTTTCCTTTCTTCAACTTCAATGCAAATCATGCAATGGACTTAAGTAACCCTAATATCAACACCTTAAGCAAACTTTGCTTGAGACAACTTTGCTACCTACAAGCCTTAGAAATGACAATTCAATTCATATAAACGACATCTTTGTCTAGCCAAAGAATGCCTAGGAATGCCAATTTGCTAAACAAGGACAACCACGTTTGACTTTGTAGACATCACTATGTTGACATCACCTTCATCATTGCTGCGAGTGAATAGTTGTAGAGCGCTGTCTGGAGTGTCTATATAGACATTCCAGATAGCGCTCTGCAACTATTCACTTGCAGCAATGATGAAGGTGACACAAACCGCTACAGAAAGCTAGTGTCCACTCTGCAAAGAAGGATACAATAGCTCCAATCTCAAATACAAAAATACCAAGCCCAAAACAAGGAGTTATAGGAGGACATTATTCGGCTTAGGGGACAGAGAAGGGTTTAGGGTGGGGATAGTATTTTAAGGAAAATGTACAATATGGGAAACATACATACCATTGTTCCTGTGCTCCAGATTAGCTGAGAACTTACACATTGCAAAAGCTTTGAAAGTGAAATGCCCTCTAGAAATGTCCTATTTCTATATTACTATATTAATGTGGATCACTCTTCACTTTTTCTGTACAAGCTCTCTAAACATATCTATACTTTTAGATGATAAAATAAAGAGAGTGATTTAAATTCAACATTGAAGACACATTTTCTAAACAGCTTTAGCTGTCGTTTGTACTTGGTGTATAGGGTTGATAGAACGTCTAGACGTCCGGACTCACGTCTGGACATCCAGAGTCCGTAGGCGCTGCCTACCTCCCGTCCAATGGACAGTCAAACGAGGGGTTGGGAGGTCTGACGAGAGGTCAAATGGTCGGTCAGTCGGGCTGAGGCAAACAGGCGGTCAAGCCAACGTTTAGGGTTTTAGGATTTAGATTTAGGGATTACAAGAGCGTTCCTAGGGGTCTAGCCTTTTTGGATGTTGCTTTATTGCAACTACTCCCCCATTAGTAGACGTTGTGATTCCAAAAATGCAAACTAAAAGCCTAATTTTCTTTTCAATTGTGAGATAGAGCAACTTTGACTTTAGGATTTCGGGAGGATTTGTAGGTTTGACTTGACTATTGTGGATTCTGTTTGAAGAATTCCAAAGCGAGAGTTATGTTTTTAGAAGGGGCACAATGAGGACTTTCTAAAAATGTCTTCTTTGGCAAAAAATAGAAATTTTGATTATTGACCCCACATGAAGGATGTGGAGGAGTGGTAGTTTTGCATATGGATCAAATCACACTCAAATGGACCAAAAAAGGGGTCAGATCCACTAAATTCTGCAATGTAACTTCTTTCTATCTATTATTTTCTAATATTAATCTATTAGTTATAAATAATTTAGTCATTTTTTATTAGAACTTCAAGTCTTGTTAATGCTAATATATTTTAATTCACCCCAAAAACATAAATTCTTTACTAAACTTCCAATTGCAATTTAAATGTCAACATGTCAAGTTTTTCAATGGGCAAAAAGTAGTCTAATTTCTAATGAATAATAATAAGATTGAATCTAAAAAAATCATGCAATAGAATAGAAAAGGACTCTTCTGATATAATTTAAATATTTATTTATTTCCTATAATATTCAAAAGTAAAAACACATGAACGCCCTTTTTAATATAAAAAATAATCCAAATAGTGATTGTGTCAAAACAAAAAATGTATACATTATTTACATTAAGGGCACTGTGTAAGCTATTTTTAGAATTGAATGTTTTAAGTGTGATTTTAGAACAAATCAGTAATTTGTCAATAATCAACTAATTTATTAAAAATTATACTATTTTAAGATTAAAATTTAATGACATAAAATCTTTTTTAATAGTTGTATTCTTAAGTAGTATAAAAATTAGGATAAAAATATCTATTTAAAGTATTTTATTATTAAAAAGATACTAAATTTAGTCCTAAAATTGATGGTTTAGATCCCTGTACGAATTTTTTCCAAATTGTTTTTTCTCCAACTTATTAAAGGAATGCATTGTAGTAATATTCATCTTTAAATTTTAAAAAAAATTGACAACATCAAAGAAATTTATAGCTTTGAAATTTCAGAAAAGGATTCAAGTCTTGTCCTAGTAAAGTAATCCCAGTGGTCCCTTTGAGTGTGCTTTGACCCCTATGGCTTGTTATTTCATTTTGGATTGAATGGAATTGTAGGTCATATTGTCATTGGACTTTGTATGGATGCATTATGAATGGATGAAGTTCTATTTTCAAACTTCATCCATCCATTGCCATATTGCAAGACTTGGATGATAAAGTGAAAGACATTTTTGGAAAGCATTTTTGAGCATCTATGAGATGCTGTATTTACATCATGCCAAAAATAGATATTTATAAGAGTTGAAATATGAGGGCCTGCATCTAGGCTTTTGCAAAAATAAAGGCAATTAAATTTGGATTGCATAACATTGTGAGTATTCTTTATACAATTCCAAGATGACGTGGCAGTCTTGGATTGGACGCCGTATGGACAAGTTATTGATTGATGAAGTTTCATTTTCCTATTGCTAGAAGTTCCCCAAATATGCTGCATTTGCCAATACACAATACAATTTTCAACAAGGCGTTACAATGTTGTATTTTTTTGGTTGCAAATCTGCGTTTTGGATTTAGAATTTAGAAATTTAGAATTTAGGGTTTCAGATTATGTGGGGATGCTAGGAGATTTGGACTTTTTGTTTTTGAGTTTTGAGTAGACCTACCCCCCACCCACCCACACACCTACACATACCCACAATTTTAGGGTCTATAAATTCAATGGTGTGGTGTTTTTCTCCTACAAGTTTTTAGTCTGTGAAATATAGAAGGTTTGACTTTAGCATTGACTTCTGCATACATGGAGCAAATTAGGTGTTTGAAGAGTCTATTGTGAGTGGCTTAGGATTTAGGATTTAGGATTTCGGGTTTAGGCTTTAGGCTTTAGAGTTACATGGATATATTAGAATTTGGCACTTTTTGTTTTAGAGTTTTGAATAGATCTACCTCCCCCATTTTTAAAGTCTACGAATCAAATGGTGATATTCAAAACCTATTGTTAGAAGTTGCCCAAATGTGCTGCATTTGCTAATACACAATACAATTTTCAACAAGGCGTTACAATGTTGTATCTTTTTGGTCGTGAATCTGTGTCAAAATCGCGTACATTGTCCGATTGCTTCGCTTTTGGGCCTGTCTTGCTTGAATTTTTGGCATGCATCCAATGGTGTAGGTTGTAGTTTCCATTTTGGTCTCAAATTTCCTACATGGAGGTTTCATTTGAATGCTTGTATTTCCAAAGGCTTTTTCTATAATTCTATTTTGGATTTGGAATTGCATACGTAGAGATTCCATTGGGGTGCTTGGCATTTATCCTTGCTTTCTATATATTTTTATATTGCACTTTGAATTCCATCTGATGAATTCCATTTGGATTTAGGGTTTAGGATGTAGGGTTTGGATTGGTGAGGATAGGACCCTAAATTGCTTTAGGGTTTGGATTGTAGGATTGTAGGATTGTAGGATTGTAGAATTGTAGGATTTGCTCAGAACAATGACAACAATAAACCACACATTTACTAGAGGTTGGTTTCATTGGCTTTTGGGTAGTATGATCTTCCTAGAACTTATTATTTCAGCCTTGAAGGACATTTCCCATCCGGATTTGGTCCAACCTTCATTGTATTTCCACATGATCAAGATCCCTATTTCAGGAATGTAGTATTTTTCTATGTAGTTTTGTATGTCTGCAACTAGGTCTCTTTTTTTCATAGTTGGAAACATCAAGTTCCATTTGATTTGATTTTTTGAAGCCATTTTCTTTGTAAAAATCATAGTAATTATGAAAATGCTTTAAATAGTATGAAATTTTTGAGGCGGGTGGAATTGATGGTGACCCACATTTTGATGTAATTGATTCACTCCTTAAATTCAAATCAAGAGAATTTGTCCACTCCAGTAGAAATATGTGTACACATGGTGATTTTTTGAGCTTTCCGGATTGATTGAAGCTTTAGATTGTCACCAAATTTTGAATTTTGACAATTCTGTGAAGATTTTAGCTGGGTTGAGAGGATGATGGTGGTCTCTGCCTTTTTTCTTTGGAGGTCAAGAGCATTTGAAATGAAGAACTATGTGTTCACTTGGTGTTTTTTGACTATTTTTGTTTCTTGTGAGTGCTCAAGTTGTCACCAAATTTTGAATTTTGGCAATTTCGTGAAGATTTTAGCTGGGTTGGAGGATGATGGTGGTATCTCCTTTTCCTCTTTAGAGATCAAGAGCATTTGAAATGAAGAACTATGAATTCACATGGTGTGAAAGTGTTGAGCTTTGAGTTTTTTTGATGCTGTGAGTGGCTATTGTTAGAAGTTGCCCAAATGCACTGTATTTGCCGATACACGATACAATTTTCAACAAAGCATTACAACGTTGTATCTTTTTGGTTGTGAATCTATGTTTTGGGATGTAAATTTGATTGCAAGAAATATGTGTGCTAGCTATTAGTTGTATTTGATCTAGCTAGTACTATCATTTGGTAACAAAAACTTTCTAGAAGTACAATCATGGGATCCATTAACCACGGCGCATTGTAGCTGCTACGAATGACTCCATCCATTCCAGCAAGCAAAGCAAATGCAAGCAAGGAATATTTTCAGTATCATGAGCAGTGCATGCTCACATGCAGAGCACATGAGCAAATACTCAAGTTTAACTCCATTTACTAGCCCTGGATCGAAGTGGAGGAAGATTTGCAATGACAATCTTAGGTAAAATATGTGCACCTAAAAGCAACCCTATTTTCGGTCCCACTATATTGGTGTCCAAATGACCAAATAAATTGTGTGAGATTTCTAGCAAACATAAGAGCAATTCAACACAAGCTGTGGGTATTTCACACTATAGGTACTCCAGAAATGCAGTCACAAACTACAAATCCAAAAGGCCCTGAAATGCCCATGACGGATTTCATGGCTTTCTTCAGGGATCACACTCACTCTCTTTGATTTCATTTATCTTTTGACTAATTCTGGCGATATAAAATCTAACTCCCTTGGCATTATGCTTCTCATTATAGTATCAATCCAATTTATCATTACGAAAAAACCCATGAACTTTGTTGGTGAGGTTATGTTTAGGCAATAAGCATAACTAATCATATGCTCTGTTTCTTGCCCCCCTGCTCAGTTGTAGTACATTTAACAATTCTGCACATCTGGATTCGGCAAGAACGCGACTGAACCATTCATTGTTGCTGAAGAATAAAAAGAATCAGCAGCTGTAGGGAAGAAGCAAGCCACGCATGTTAAACCAAGGAGACAACCACTCCATCTCCCAAGCCCTCCAAAGCCTCGATTTCTGGCTCCTCTTCGTCGCCATCATCTTTGGCGTTGGCTCCAGCTTCACTACCACCGACAACATGGCCAGTTAGGCTTGTCTTCCGGTTACTTCCCCATGAGCGTCCACACATTCGTCTCGGTTGAGCATTTGAAACCCATTGGGAGTTGGGTGGGTTCCACTTGGACTACCTTTTACTTTGGTTTGGTAGTGTCACACAATCATGCGGCTTGTCATGGTGGTAGCGCATCTTTTGTTGGCGGTGAATGCCCCTATGTGTCTGTACAATGGGTTAATTTTTGTTGGGGCTTTCATTCAAGATGCAGTACCCAGTATTTTTTTGTGTGCGTGTGGTGGTGGTGGTGGTGGGGTACGACAGTTAAGTTATTGTCGTAGTCTCTGGATTATAGATTTTGGGAATCAAAATCCTTTTATTAATTTTGGGTGCCGATAATTACTATTTTTTGTAGATTTGATGAGTTGCTTTCTTCAAGAAACTAATTAGTAAGAGAGAGAAACAACTGCAATCTCTTTCGAGATTGGAATGAATTATGAGTGTTCATCTTGGATCTCACATACAATCAGCAAGTTAGAAACATGAACTAGCAGGCTATCATGTGTTGATTATAAACTAGAGAGTTCTTGTTGCTCACCTTTGAATTGGCATTGAAAATAATTATTGATACCATGTTAGACCAACCTGCGTAGTGAAGACCTGCATTAGATGATATCCTTGAATGATACCATGTTAGAAGAAACCTACATAGAGGAGAGTTTCTCAATTCAGTGAGACATTTTCACACTTGAGTGTATGGTAGAGCTCAAAATTCACTCTAAGTCAACATTGCTCTCAAAACGTGCTTTGCCACCAATATTCAAGAATGGTTTGTGGCCCAACATTGCAAAACTGGTGGATTATGGTTATTAGCTCTTCATTTCATATTATATAACTTGATTTTATATTTGTCTTTGAAGGGAGTGGACACGGTTATGCCCTCCCCACATCTAAATTAAAGAATGTTATGTACAACACAAGGTCTTAATTTATCTGAATGTTGAATTGTGTTTGATGCAAGTTTGTTTTACGACAATGAAGCTAAGAGACAAGCGGAGCGATCTCACTTGGCGAGCAGTAATGCCAAGCTGGTGTGTGATGAACCAGTTTGCTTTCGTTGCTCTTGTTTGACTTTGATGGCAGTGAGCATTACTGCTGCTGGATTTGTAGGAGTGCTATGGTACCGCACTGACTTGGGGATTTTATATGGAGCTTTGTAAGAGCTTTCTAAAGTCCAAGAAGGATGAATTAGCTCGTGAATCTTTACAAGAATAGAATCATAAGGATGATGCATCACAGAAAAACAACCATAGGCAGTGATGGGGAATTTTGTTAAAATGGGGCGGTATTCCATACGCCATTTTTTCCATTCATTTCCTTTTTTAGCTCTAAAGTCTAAAGTGTTAGGCTGGTATAGATTTCAGATGGCACAATATAAATGTAAAAGTGCCAAGTTTGTAGAGTATTGCCTTTTTAATGAAATTTTTGGTTACTTGTTAGATTCAAATCTCACAACCAAATAGCTCAAAGTTTGTACTATCTGTAAGGGGTCCAAAGGTGAAATATAGCATACTACGCAGTTTTTTCCTTTACTTCCATTTGTTTTAGACTTCTAGTATAAAGCTCCAAACACCATTTTGAGTTGTCTAGCCAACTCCAATCAATTTTCGATCTTGAGAGACTAAAGTAGCTTTATTGCAATGTAGCTTATTTTAGTGTCAACTCGTTTTTTGTTTAATTGTATATTTATATGCAATTATTTACCCTCAACTTCAAACAACAATAAAATATTTACAATCTTTTTGGAATATATTTAGAATTGAATTAGACAATTTGAGGTTTATGAGGGCAAGCCAAATCACTGATAATGATTAGACAATCAAAGCTTTTGTAGAGAAAGATTGTATCATGGTTTTCAATTTTGGTATAGTTGTCTAAATTACATATTTAAATTTTGGAAAAAAATGAATTTGAAAAAAGAAAAGTAACATTTCAATCAAATTTGATATGGATTGAAAGTTTGCACCAAAATAATTGGAGATTTTTTAATTTTTTTAAATAAAAAGAAGTACAATTCTTATATTCATTTGCAATCAAGACTGTCACAATTCCCACAAATAATATCAGACATGCAAAAAAACATTATAATTTCAAGCATGTGGTTTCAAGACTCCAAAATTATTGTTGAATTCATAGATTTTTAAGCCATGGATGGTGCAAACATTCAGCAGCGCTTAATCTTTTGTTTGGAATTAATTCCAATAGTGGCAAAAGGAATCCAGTAAGTTCTTTAGCATCTCTTTCATTAAATCTATATTCACTAATAAGTAACTTATGGAGTGGACTATGACCTCTTGGTTTCCTACGCCTTAATTCACCATCTTTTGTTAAATAATCATGAGAATGAGTCCCATTTGCTATTAACTTTTTGGGAAGAGGTCCTAGAACTTCTATAATTTGAGCCAAATGATCTTCATCCCGGTTGTATTCATTCCCTCCGGTTTGAGGATCAAATAGTATGCTACCAGTAGCAAGTTCAAAGACAAGACATCCAAAAGACCACATATCAACTGAAGTAGAATATTTACACCCCAATAGAACTTCAGGGCATCGATATGGGCGAGTTTGAATGTCATCTGCAAACACTTTGTTAGTTTGACATGCTGTCCCTAAATCAACAATTTTACATTTAATTTCACAATTAGACGGATTTAATGAACCATTTGATTTTGAATTTTGTCCATTAGGTGGCATAGTAAACTTGACTTGTTGAGTTCCACAATTCTCAGGCATTACTTTGTTTTTGTTGTGCACATCCAAATTTCTAGCAATGTCTGGATCAGAGTCAATAGCAAGTCTATCAAATGACTCTGGCTCTGAGGTCATTTGTCCCTCTTCATACTCCATTAGTTTACTATTGGCATTTGCATTATAGAGAGCATTTCCAATTCTTTGAATATGAGTAGGAGTTGTTGATCGAGAACCAACTTTTGAACTTGATTGTGACAAATTCTCACCTTTGCTATCATGTTCATATTTATTAGATTCTAAATTTTCAATTTGAAATGAATTTAGATTTTGATGCATCTTTGATGGTGTAGGTGTAGAAAAGCGTTGTCGTTTAGTTGCAATTGTGGTTCCACCAAAAGAAAGTCTAGGATCAATACGTGGATCTAAAGGAAACATTAATAGTACATTCTCTGGTTTTAAGTCTGCGTGAATGATCTTGAGATCTTTGTGGAGGTAATTTAACCCAGTTAATATTTGTTTGGCAAGATTTTTAACAATGTCAAGAGGAAGTCCTTTATATTTATTGTCTTTTATGACGGTAAGTAAATTATCTCCCAAGTACTCAAACACCATGCATATGTGTTTGCGATTGCCTATTGTGTTATGTTCAAAGTGATCTAAAAGCTTTACAACAGCCTTTTCATCAATCAACTTGTCAGCTGCTACTTTTTTGTGAATCTTAATCTCCTTTTGAGCTGCTTTTATACAATCTTTTGAACAATTTTGAATTTTCAATGCAACGTACTTGTTATCTTGTTGGTCCCAAGCAAGCCATACGGTAGAAAATGCTCCACAACCCAATTTACGTTCAACTTTATACCTACCATTTTTAAACGTGCTTCCAATATTGAATGACAATACTTCATCTTTATTGTATTCATTGCTATCAAGTTCGGAATCTATATATTTACTACTATGACTTTCTGAAGTATATTTATTTCTATTTTTTATTTTATTTACAGTTTCACTTTTGGAATCTCTTGATGAAATTGAAGGTGATAAACTTTCATCAATTTTTGATTGTGATGTTGTTTCCTCTGTATATGTAGTAGAAGTGCTTGGTGATCTTTTCTTTCTATTTTTGGTTCTTTTAGACTTCTGTACAATACTTCTTTTTGTTGCTATTTTTTTCTTGTTCTTGTTCTTATTTCCCTTATTTTGAAAAGCTTCAAAAGTTGCTTCACTTATTAACCTTGCTAAATCTGAATTTGTTTTAGATTTCTTTTTCTGGGCCACAAAAGACCGTTTTTTCTTTTGCTTACATATTGTCTTTTTAATAGCCATAACCTTGCGAGGAGGCATAATTAATGAATAAAAACTACAATAAATACAATATCTATATTATAATGTCTACGAATATGATGATATTTACTTAAGAGATGTTGATATTAAAATTGAATTCATATTTAATTTGACATTTGTTTATATATTTCTAGTTTTGAATTTCAATATTATTTAGAATTTTGAATATTAGACACAAGTTAATATCATTTGGCAAGGTTTTATAAGAAGATTAAATTCAAAAAATTATTTTCTTCAAATTTTTGGATTAGGTAATCCTAAAAAATCATTGTTTATTTGATAAATTCAAAACAAGTTGATATACAATTTCATTGTTTCATTGTATTTGAATTCCAAAAATTATGTAAAGTTTGTTTCATTATATGTGGTGTTGATGTATATTCCAATAGGAAACAATGATATTGAAGTGTTTATTCCATAAAAAGATAATTTATGATGAAAAGCCAAATAGAGATATGAAAAGTTTCAGCACAAAACAGAATCGACGCAGCTATAGAAAGTGTAAAGTTGATAAAGATGAAAAATATATTTGTAAATTGTAACGAAGAAATACAAAAAAATTGTGAAGAAAAAAACACATTTCTTTTGTGATAAGCACATTCATATTGGTATTGTACAAAAATTTGAGTGATTATCTTTAATGAATTTTCAATACAAAAATAGACTTGTATGAATATTTTCCTTAAATGTTAATATTTGTAAATTTGATAAGATGTAATTTAACTTCAAAGTTTGGTAGCCTCAAAATATGGAGCTTTTTGCATTTAATAGTTCATTAAAAATTCACAAATGAAAATATTTACATTCATAACATTTTATGAAACAAAATAATTATATAAATAATTGATATCAATATAATGAATTCATTATATACTTTTACATATTTTTATTTTGAAGGGTAATTGTCTTTGAATTATTGAATAGACCCTTTTAAAATTTAGCACAAACTATAGTCTAATAGACATGTGCCCAAAGTTTTTTACTAGAATGAAAACTTATGCTAAATCACTCTTTTACTACTAAAACTTGGGTTTGGTTTGCATTAGGCATGATAAAAAACACTTTTGTCAATAAAGAAACTATATTTGGAGAATAAATCTCTTCAAAGTCTATTGACCTTATTATGTAAGCAAGGTCCGTCCTTGAGGCTCAAAAATAGAGGTTGTCTTTTGAGTGGATAGGGATAGACAGTGAGGCTGAGGTGCATTTCAATTAATGCATCCCCCTCCATCCACTCAACAGACCCTCCATAAAAAAAAACTTAAAAATGTATACCCCCCTCTTCCCATTTTTGTATTTAAATTAATTTTTTAATATGCATTACCTCTTCCCTCTCTCCCATTTTGTGATTAATTAAATTTTTTTTTATTATCTTCCCACCCCCCTCTTCCTATTTGAATTTGAGGGAGCACTTGACAGTTCCAAACAGTATAGGCTATATCCATTTGATCATATCTTGTATCCCGTATCGTATCCGTATCTTGAATCCATATCCGCATATGTATAGTATCGTATCCCATACCATTTTGCAAAATGTTTTTGTATCTGTATCTATATCCATGCCCGTATTAGTATTAGTATCCATACCAATATTTATAATCGTATCAATATTCAAATTTCTTATTTTTTTAAGATCAGCAATGTTAGAGGGGGGAAGGAATTTTTTTTTAATTAACGGCTTGTGAATTTTGACACTCTAGATTGAGTGGAGAGGTGTAGTTAATCACCATTTGCTATAATCAAAAGAGATAGTAAGCAAGGTCTGTCTTTTTGACATTTTCTTGTTGAACTTTTTGTTTTTGATACATAATAGAGGCCGTAATAATTTATCTCTGGTAAATGCCTTGTTGGCAACAACAAGGTGTCTTGAGAGGGTCTAAATATGCTTTAACTATGAGGAATAGTTGATCTATATTCATATCCTTGTCAAAAAAAAAATTTAATTTAAGGTTTACAATTTGATTGGCCTAAATTATAAAGAATATCTATTCCATATTCATTTTCTTGTTTCATTTTTTTGTTTCCAATACATGATTTAGGCCTTTAGGGTTACATTTGAATTGGTAGGAGCATTGTCAATACCAACAAGATGATTTGTAGAGGTTTAAATGAGCCTATACTATGGAAAACCCTTTATCTGTATTATATTTCAAGATTGTCCACTTTTGCAATCTCAAGATATATATAATTGAAATTTGCATTTTGATTGGTCAAAGCTTTGTCAGCACCAACAAAATGTCTGAATGGGGCCATGTTGAGCACAAATTGTGTAGAATAATTGATCTAGAATGCTCTATTTCTTGTAAATTTGTTTGCATAGAAGTTAAACAAGTTTCTAATTTTAACTTAAAATGAGCCTTGATGATACCAACATGGTGTTTTGATAAGGTACTAAAGGATGGAAACTATGTGGAATAGTTCATTTATGTTCATTTGTTGTCCAATTTTTGTACATGATCCTAAAGAAATCATAAACTTTAATTTTAAAGGAGCCTTGTAGCACCAACAATGGTCTATAGGCAATTTCAGTTAGCTTGTATTATACAAACAAATACATTGATGTTCATGCATTTTTATCTAAAGAAGGAAAAAAATGTCAAGAAAGCAAGGAATAAAAAAGAGAGAGAATGATTTTCAAAATGCAACTGAGCAGGCCCAAAAAATAGTTGACTATAATGTGTTTTTTTCTAGCGATTTGGTGCAAAATTGCACCAAATTTTATAGCCTGGCACCACGCCTATAGAAAAAAATGGTACTAAAAAGTTGGAAAATTGCTAGAAAACTTCAAATAAAAGAAAAATTTTGGATGAAATTGCCAGATTGTGGATGAAAATTGAATTATAGATATGTGATATGTGCTAATATGATATTTTCTATCCAATATATGGATGAACATTGAAATTGGGAGCACCACTATAACATTCAATATTGCCACTTTGGCACTTCATTAAAAAAACTAAACTAAACTTAATTGATTATGTGCGAGTGAAACTAAATTAGATTGAGGACATTAACTCAATGGATGAATTTCACTTGAATGGATCCTTCTTGTTTATTGATGATCACTACTCAAAGCATTAACTCTCTTTTCCATTGGCAATTTTAACCAATAAACATTTTTGGGCAAGGTATTCATTTTTTAGGTTAACGATTCATTTCCATGCCATTGGCATGGTATTTTGATTGTTTTGGAGGCTTTCATATATCTCTTGCAACATATTGTATTGAAGTGTTTATTTATAATATCTCTTGGTGTTGTACTTACTCAATTGGTATTATCAATATATAAGATAAATTAGAATTGCAAGCTTTCAAGGGAATCACATTTTTTTTTTAAACATTATCCGATCTTAAAAAATTGATCTTTGAACAAGTGTCAACAAGTGTTGTAGCATCAATTTTATAATCCTTGGTATTTTGTCAATCTTCAATGTTGTGTCAAATATCCCTACCAATGTAGCTTCACAATATTCTTGGAAATAAACGCATCTTAGAAATTGTTTTTTTGATTCTAAAATATTCTTGTGCACCACAATGGAGATCTTTTAGTCTTTCAAACCCATGACCTCAAGGTTGTGAGCCTCATGAGCTATCATTATTTTATTTTATTTTATTTATTTGCATCTAATGACACTACCAAGGTTATTGATTTAGACTTTGATGCTCTTGTTGACTTGACATGGTTTCATTACCACAACTTCCAGTGTTAATCACTACAAAAGTTTGAAAATGTACAAATGTCCATAAAAAGATTGCAAGGATCAAACACTGGTTTGTTGCATTTGAAGTAGAATTGGGAGTACAATGAGTTTAAGAAAAAAAATATTTAAGAATAAAATAAAATATGGAAAATTAATAGAACATTAAAAATAGTATGTAACAAAAAGTTTAAGTCTAAAAAAAATTCTCCAAAAGTTGTTCAATAGAAATTTTCAAGAAAATTGATACTTCAATGTCCTCGGGGGACAAAATGGATTTTGGGTAGGCTCCTATAGTTTCAATTTGTGTAGTGATTTTTGAAACTTTTTGTGAAGATAGTAAATCACATTAGCTTTAGGGAATATGGTTTTTATTTCAATAGGTGCCTGCATGCAAAAGTTATGCCATCCAAAGTCTAAAATGGATCTTGTCAGGCAACACAAAAAAAATCATTAAAAGTTTAAATTTTAAATTTTAAATTTAATTCCTTATAGAAGTTGTTTTTGTCTATTTGGACAGGTTTGAATCGTTCTATTTGGATTAGCGATGAGAAAATGATGGACAGTTTGCTTTTCAAGCAATTTAAGCATCTTCTTTGAAAAAATAACTTATAGGATTACACAGGGTAAAGTCATAGGGCTGTCATTCTCACAAGGTAAAGTGAGACAGGAAAACTAAAAAAAGCCCCCAGTGATACCTACAATTAAGTTCAAGGCTCAAAGATTAATATCTCTGTGCTTACACACTAGCATCATTGGTCCAAAAACTTTAAGCTATGAAGATTCAAAGCCTTAGTAATCTATTCAGGTCAAGTGCAAAAATTTTCTTTACTTCAAATGCAAATATCTTACTATCCACGTGGTCAAAGTTTTTGAAATTTCTTCTACACATTTTTATATTGGTCTAGTGCAAGATCCTATGGTTAGATATGCAAAGCAAACAAATTCTAAAGCTTTTTGCGCTTTGCAATAGAAATGGTAGTTTGCTATTTTTAGTTTTTGTTTGCAACCAAATTAAACTAGTAAAAAATTTCTAATTTTGTACCCTTGAAAATGACTAAAAAAGTTTGGCAAGTAAAAAATGTAAACTTTACAAAAGAACCATGTATATATATATAATCATATAATAGAGTAAAAAAGGACTTTTTTTTCTACAACTTGAATATTTTTCCATTTTTTATAATATTAGAAGTAAAAACTTGTAAACATCCTTTTTAATATAAAAAGTAATCCAAATAATGATTGTGTTTGAACAAAATGTATATATTATTAACTTTAAGGTATTTTTGGAATTGAATGTCTAAATTTTGTATTAGATGAAATTAATAATTTGTCAATAATCATTTAACTAATTAAAAAATTATATTGTTTTGAGTTCAAGACTTAATCACTAAAAATCCTTTTAAATAGCTGTATGTTTGAAAAGTATAAAAAATTTGGATGAAATTTTTTTTTTAAAGTGCTATATTGTAAAAAGACAATATATTTAACCTAAAAATTGGTGATTTTCATCTTTCTAAGGATTCTTTCTATGAAATTTTGTCTCCGATAATTTAAAGGGACACATTGCAGTACTATTCATCTATAATTTTTTCTTAAAAAATGAAAACATCAAAGGAACTTTTAGCTTTAAAAGTTCAAAAAAAGACTCAAGTTGTGTCCTAGCAAAGTAATCCCAAATGGTACCTTTGAGTGTGGTTTGACCCACTTGTTACTTTATCTTGGACATGTGGAGCTGCATCCTTCTAAGGTTAGATCCCTCATTGATAATGTTATATATGATTTCAATTTGATGTTTAATATCTTAGATCAATTTCTAAGGGCTTAGAAAACACATTTTTAACTTCTAAACTTACAAATGTGCATTCTACAAAAATTATGAGGTAGAAATTGCCTTGAATTTTTATGAAACTCATGCATAAGCTAAAAAAATTGGCATGAACAGTCTCATTAGTCTAGTCCCCCTAGTGCAATATCCCAATGCAAAACTAGTGCATATTGAATCTTTCACTAATTTCAAGTACATCATGGAAATTGATTTACAATATATAGGCAAATTTTTTTTAAAAAACAACAAAACCTCTTAACACTCTTTGAAGAACTTCATCATTAACCCTAAAGGACCATGAGTGCAGATTTTGAACAATGAATGAATGGAAACACATCCTAAACTCACCAAAATGCATTTTTTCATCCATCAATTTAATTTGAAGGTTCTTATATTAGTTCTTGAACATTTATACAGATTATGAAGATCTTGCTTTGCAAAATTCTGTAAGTCAAAAGGTATTGGGAGGTCTAGCCTCAAAAAGTAAATCTTTCAATTCAAAAAATGACCCTTCAAAAATGACTTGAATCAAAAAATCAAATAAAAACCTTCAAAAATCACTATAATTAGAACTCAATATTTTGAACTTACAGGAAAAACAATCTTTTAAAATCATAAATATTCAATCTGCAATTGATTTTAGAAGGAATTTCCAATTTTTGGCTTTAAATTTTATTAAAAAATATTGGTATATATTTTTGTTGATCTAACCGTATGGATGTGGTCTATAAATAGCAAATTACAACTATTGTTTGAGAGTCATCATTTAAATATTCTTCTAAGTTGCATTTTATAATAGATCTTCACAATTTTGGAAATCTTGGACACCCCTCTAGTCCTTTAGGGATTAAAGAAAATTCATGGATTTTTTTTAACTCTTCATTAAAATCCTATGATTGGAAATTTTAAATGCGCTTTCAACAAATTCCAAGGCACATTCCAAAATGACTTCCAAGATTATATTTAGCACATAATATCAAATCAAAATCATGTTAGAACTTTCTTCCATGGCATTTTTCCACTTTTTATATACAATTATTGACAAATTTTTGAACATTTTGATCTTCAACTAGTCAAATATGCTCATTATTATTTCAATCATACAAGTACTTGTATTCTCACAAGTTGAATAATTGATAAAAAGAATTAGTAGAAATGAAAATTTCATTTCATTCAACTCTAGAAATAAAAATAATATGTTTATAAATTTAGAAGAAAAAAACAAACAATTAATGTCAAAGTTCCAAACAAGTTCATTTAAATTCAAAAATCTAAATATACAACTAAATCATTATAGATTTTTAAATTTATTAATTTATCAATTAGAATTTTATAACTCCAATAAGCAAACAAGAAATTATAATGTACAACCTCTAAATTTTAAAGTCTTAGTCTTTGTAGATTTTAAAATCTTCAGTTTTCAATTTTCAAATTGCAAAATTTCATGAAAATAATAAATTTGAAAAATCTATTAAATTACTAAGAATTTTGTCAAAATAAAATATTTTTTTATATAAATTAAAGAATTTATCATATTCATACATTTAAACAATTAAATTCTAGTGATGGCCTTTAAATCAAAATTGGTTTAGCCAATATTTGTTGATATATTTTTTTTATTGACAAATATGGGGTGTAATATAGTATATGTGAAGAGACCTAACTTTGTTGTAGAAGTTTGAAGCAAAACAACTAAAGCCATGAATTGAAGTCACAACATGGGTGAAAAATCAATAGTCATCATATGTTATACAATTGAGGTTACACGATGGCACAAAAATGCAACCACAATTATTGATTCAAATAATTTGAGCGTCTCTTCATCCACAATTGCATTATTTTAATAAAATTAACCTAGTTTTTTGAAAGTTGAAGAGCTATTTTGGGGCGCAAATTTATTTGTAGTTTCTTTTTTGTAATCAAATAATTTGTGTGTACTTTATTTATCTATAATTTCATTTTTCAAAATTATTTTAGTGAAAAATTCAAGATGAATAAATTTGACTATTGGGAGTTGAAAAAATATTACAAATGCAAATTTATTTTTAATTAACAAATAAATTTGGACACAACTATTTTCAGTACAATGCAATATCAACACAACATCAGCACACCAATAACAACATAACCACATTTATAAATTTGATTTGTGTATAGAAATTGTATTCTATATACATATATTAATCCCTAAAGTACATCATATAGATTATATATTTATATGGTTTGATTATCATATCACCTATGCATAGTTGAAATCACTAGAAGAAAACTACGTTGCTTTTTATAAGCTTCCAACAAGCTCTCAACAAAATCTAGCTGGTGTTTTTGGTTAGAAACACACTAGAAGAAAACTAGAAGAAAACTGCATCGATTTCAACAAAATCAACTTGACATGTTTGTTGTGTGTAATACAAAATCTGCGTTTTTCAAATTCTTTCAATGCAGATTTTGCGTTGGACAGAACAAATACATTAAGTTGGTTTTGTTCAAATTGACGCAATTTTCTTCTATTTTTCTTCTAGTGTATTTCTATTAAAAAACATCAGCGAGATTTTGTTGAGAGCTTATGGAGAGCAATGCAATTTTCTTCTAGTGAATTCAATTGAAGATCAAGTATAAGACTTTTGTTGCAAAGAAATTATAGCCTCAAGGTTTATGGTTTAGGTCTTTGACATGAATGTACCTTGGATCCAATCAAGAAATGGTAGAAGAAAGTAGACAATAGGGTTATCTAATAAGTAAACACCTTTAAAATTACAGGATAAGCTTCTCTAATACATCCCATCCAACACTGGGGTCTTACAAAATCCACAAAACACTCATATCCACAAATGAAATGGGTATTCAAAGAAGGTTGTATAAAATTGTTGATAGAAACAGTTATGGAATTTTTAGATTGCAAATTAGAATTCACAAAGTGCCATTGTGCTAGTAATGTTATTTTCTTGAAAATTGTACAAGCGACAGATTTGAAAGGTTTTTGAAAGGATTGGTCGTTGCCTATTTTGTGCTAAGGTTCAAAGGTTAGTTATAAAATTTGGAGTTTTAATTATGGGTGATTCACCTTTTTCTGAAGATTGCAAGTTGTAGGAAAATTGAAGTTGTCATTTTCTATGAAAAAAAAAGGATACAATTTGCACCACTTCAAGTATTTTATGCCATAGATTTAATTAGAAGAGTCATGATAGAATTCTATGAAAGTGATCATTTGTGATTTTACGAGGAAAAATTCTCTTGAAATCAAACTCTATGATTTTTTCTTATATACTTGCTTATCTAATCACTCAAATTGGGAGGTTGGAAACCACTAATGTGATAGTGAAGAACTCCATATCCAATTAGTGATGAGTGGTTGTAGTCATTAGCTAAATCATCAATGACAAGTGGTTCTCACCATTCCTCAAACCAGTCTTAATGAATACAAGGAATCTCACACCAAAAACATGACTCCAAAACTTCCGATCTTCAATGGGCATTACTAGTATAATGGAGAGTAGCAAAGCCTTAGTTTTTTGGTAAAACTTTGAAACTATTATAAGTTTTTGAAGAAAAAAATCAAAAAAATCTATATGGAATACAAAATTAACCCAAAAATTAACCCCTAAAGGACCAAGGGTTTGTTCAATGTATACAATAAATCTCATATAGGTTTCTACAAAGTCATTTTTGGTTGGATGTTCTTGAAATTTGGGCACAATATATAAACATATACCCTCTTCATGAAAAACTCATTTTTTTTTCCATTCAAGTGCCCTAATCGAAATCTATTTTGCCTTGAAATTTTGGGGCAACTTGGGCAGCTCTAGTGGGTGATTGCAAGAAAGACAAGTACTGAAACATTGTCATAAAAGGAGTGTCGAAGCTTCTTTTTGTAATAACTTTTGAAGCATGACTTTCATGAATTTGAAATTTTTATTAGAGATTCTTCTTTTGAATTTAATCATATCTCACATTTTTTAGAAATTTTCAATAAACATTTTATATTTAAAAATCATTTAAACTAATATGTCATGTTTTGAGTTTTAGGGATTTTTAGTCCCCAAATTTAATGATATGGAGTTGAACTTTCTATAGTCTATTCCTATAGTAGGAAGTCATGTTTCTACCAAGGGGCATAAATTTTTTTTTAATTTTATATCCTCTATGTTCATATAAAGAGGGCTCCCTTGCGCGCGCAATTTTGAGCATTGAAGATGGTTTCAAGATTATTTTTTTGGTGAAGTCTCATTATCATGAAGTCTTTTCAAATGGAACTTTTCAATTTTTTTTAGAATTATTTTCCCTATTTTTTACAAATTAAAACGTCAAAGTATGTATTTTCTTCAAAATTTCAGCTCATCTTTTTGTGAATAACTTTTGGCCTAGATTTTTCTTAGGTCTAAAATTTTGGTGATATGCTATTTTTAATGTCATACTAATTATCCATATTTTATTTTGTTTTAAAAAATTTGTATGCAAAAGCTCATAGTATTGGGAGTACTAGCCAAAATGGAACATAAACGGAAGGTCATTTTTGCAATGACCCCGGGCAGCTTTTGCAAAACTCCTTTTTTACTTATGAAATTTGGTAGGTAAGTAATTTACATGACATAAGATGCAAGTTTTAAAAAAAATAACCATGTGTAGTGTAAAAAATCTTGCTCTAGAAGGGGTTGAAGCTTGTTGGTCTTCTTTGGACAAGGTTGAAAAATCTTTTTTGCTAACTTCAAATGTTATAATCTTTCAATCCATGCAGTCAAAGTTTATGAAATTTCTTCCACACATTTCCATAGTAGTCTAGTTCAAATTTGTATGGTTGAATTTTGAAAAAAAACTTTAATTTTTAATTTTTTTCTCACCGCCCTAAAAAGTGATAGTTTTTCACAATTTTTGTCCGAAATGTGCCTTGGTCCTTTAGGGGTTACAGGGATTTCACCATCCAAGTAAATTGTGGTTCAAACATCACAGTGTAAACTATATCTCAATTGTTGCAAGCTCACAATTTCATTCCATTTTAAAGTATCATGCAAAATCCACACAGAATTTAGACAATCATAATGTTATATACCAATTATGTTCAAGTGAACTTCTAAATTGTGTCCCCAACTTGACACCTCGCTAAAGGTTTAGCTTTCACCAATCAAATCTTTATTATCTATCGAGGAAAAACGACCTGATAGAGATGCAAATTGCATTTCATGTAGAACATTGAGAACATTATTTGTCCCTCTACCAATTTAAAATATTCAGACCCATTATTTCTTTGGATATGCCCTTATTACTGTCATTGAGATACAAACTAAAATGTTGGTAATGTCAATTTCGTTAAATTGGTGGAATTTAGTTAAAATGCCGCAATGAACCATCATGACTGGAAAGGAAACGATCTAAGGAGTTGAGTGCGGGATAAGGTTAATAATCTTATTAGCTTAGTGGTGCACAATGTTGTGAATGAATTGTAATGATGTGCATATTAATTTGGCATGGTTGAAGACGTGCAACTTGAAACCAAAATCTATACCAGTCCTAGTTTGTGACCTAGAATTCGACCTTTTCGAATTTATACTGTATGTTACAATTTTTTGGTTTGTGGAATATCTCTAATTGACGTTGTAAGCTCTAGTTAGTATCATTCTACTGCCTTGCTCCGCCGCCTCATTTGCTTGGCCTGCGCTTGGTCCTCCTGTTCCTTGCTTGCATGGATTGCAGACATTCACACTTATCCAGCAACAGTACAACGAGATAATTGATCCACCATATTAACTGGCAATAGTACTCACTGAAGAAGTGGAGAAATCAGTACATGATTCAATTGAACATCATTATATTCAATTGAACAACATCAATTAGATCAGCGCACACATCCCTCCACCAACATTCTCCGGACCAGTCTCCTCCGTCGATCGAGTGCACGTTCTTTTCGCATGCATTCTCACGGGCATTAATTAATTCGCACCCTTCATCGCAATCAGCTTTCGTTGCAACATACACGGACGTTACCCAGTTGCTAATCTACTAGCAAGTATAAAGCTAGCTAACTGGAGTTTAAGCAAGTATGTAGCTTGCAATGGTACGTAAGAGCCACCTATTGTACATATGCAAGCTGCGCTGTCGGTCTGCAGCTGCTCTACATATCACTCTCTACGACTCTGAGATTTTTTCTAATATCACTCTCTACGACTCTGAGATTTCTTCTAATTTGAGTAGCAGAACACTAGCATACACAATACAAACATGGGTAATTTCATTAAAATGGTGGTATTCCAAGTGCCACTTTGACGGTGTGCCATTTATACATATTTAGAACGGCCATTCTGAATTGTTTTCACGTCATTTAAAAAAAGTATCGCCATTTTAATGAAATTGCCCATAAACACTCATGTGCATATATCATTAATCTAGGTAAAGGTTCCAAGTCAGTCCATGAAACTCGATCTCTGGCTCCCATGCCAAGCCTCGTGAAGGAGCTTACATATGATTGTACTGATTCTCCGTTACTTACAGACAGTACTGTGATCATATGTGTACGAACTCCGTAGTTTGAATTGATTATTAGACAAGCCCCAAATCCTCATGGCCCAGGTGAGCTAGCTGCCGTATTCCAGCTCCCAGTGCCACACTCTCCTTGCCAATAGTGTATCCATGGCAGCTTCAATTTCGAATTCCAAGGGCTCCGACAAGTTGCTGCAAGTTCTCCAAGGCCGGTGGTTCATCCTTGCTGTGGGCATTATCGTGTTGATTGTCGGATCCGGCCCTTACGCGTTCAGCTTATATAGCCAGAAGCTGAAGTCGGCTCTGCATATCAACCAAGAGCATCTGAACCTCATCGCCAGTTTCAAGGACCTCGGCGGCACCTTCGGATTGCTCGCTGGGCTGTTGTACGATTACTGGTCACCTGGAGGGGTGCTCTTCCTCGGCGCTGTGGAGACAGCGATTGGTTACTCTCTAGCATGGCTGGCGGTCACTGGAAAGCTGGCTCCCTCGCTATGGCAGATGTGTTTGTTTCTGCTCATTGCAGCGAATGCGCACGCCATGTTGAACGTGGCGGTGACGGTGCACGGCGTGCACCTCTTCCCCGCCAGCAAGGGCATGATCGTCAGTCTGCTCAAGGGGTACGTCGCCATCGGTGGCGCCATTCTCATTCAAATCTACACGACGTTGTTTGGAAACGGCCACCCGGAGAGTTTTATTCTAATGTTGGCGTGGCTGCCGTCGTCGGTGGCGTTGCTGTCGATACTTGTGATTCGACCCATGTCGCCGTTTCGGGGCATTCCTGATGCGAAGTATATCTACTGGTTGCTCGCGCTTGGTTTCGTGCTTGCGTTTTACTTGATGGGGGTGAGCGTGACACAAAACTTGCTCAAGGTGAGTGCAATCAGTGAGAAGGTCATTGGGGCTGTATTGATGGGTCTTATAATCATTCCTCTTGGTATTATCACCTACAAGTCTGAAATTTATGGTAAGCGAAGTGGGGAAGGTGAAGGAGTCACGACCTTGATTGCACTAGACCGAACAAGACCGTTGACAGAGATGGCACAAAGCCACCATGAACACTTCGAAAACAGAGATTGTCATGGTAATGCAAAGTCCCCACCACCAAAAGAGTCGAATTTTCACTCGGAAGACGTCGAAGCTCTCTCGATTGAGCAAACCTCCAAGGCAGGCTTGCCCAAGTCATGGCCGAGGAAAGGCGAAGACCACACGATCTGGCAAACATACAGAACACTGGATTTCTGGCTCCTCTTCACCGCGACCACCTTCGGCATCGGCTGCGGCCTCGCCGTCACCGACAACATGGGCCAGCTCGGTCTCTCTCTCGGCTACGCCTCCACCAACGTCAAGACCTTCGTCTCGCTCGTGAGCATTTGGAACGCCATCGGCCGCTGGGTGGGCGGCTTCACAAGCGACATTCTTCTCCGCCACTACGGATTCTCCCGCACGTTTTTCCTTGCTCTCATCATGACGTTCATGGCAACGGCGATTCTGCTCATCGCCATGGCCATCCCCGGATGCCTCTACTTTGGTTCTATCTTCTTAGGACTCGCCTTCGGCGCCCAGTCCCCCTTGTACGCTACCATCGTCGCGGATATCTTCGGGCTGAAGTACTACGCCACTCTGTACGGCAGCATTAATATGGCCAGCGCCGTGGGGATGTACGCCTTGTCCGTTCCCGTGGTGGGCAAATTCTACGACGCGGAAGCACGGGTGCAGAACCACGGTGTCAAAGCATATTCGTGTCTGGGAGCGTCTTGTTTTCGTCGCTCGCTGTTGGTCCTCGTGGGAGTGACGCTTGGGGCGGCTCTGTGCGCTGCGGTGCTTTGGTTGAGGACGCGAAACTTGTACAGAGAAGTCCATGAGGAGTATCAAAGGGTGATGAGGGAGGGACAGGCCAACCATACCGATGAGAGGAAAGACATTGCAGAAGCAGAGATTGCGAAAAGTGGATTTTAGGTCGACGGGGAAAATGTGTTATAGTTCTACATGTATCATATTGGGGATGTCAGTGCCTGTAATCTGCGCCGCGAGATTTCACCGTTTCTTTTCAAAATGTGCCCCCGTGCAAGTCTGCGTCCATGCCGTGCGTTGAATTTCCAAGCATTCGAACAGAATCACCTCTGTTTTCGGAACTGAACTGAAACGCACTTTCACATTCCCTGGTAAGAGTGTTAAAGCTCGTGATTTTGCTGCGAGATTTCATTGTTTTTTTCCAAAGATGTGGCCTTGCATGATTCTATACCCTAAATTTTGTCTCCAAAATACATTCCCTTGGTATAGGAAGGTCGCTCTGTGACTCCCCTGTTATGGATGTAGGGCGGATTTAGCGCTTGACGTGTTGGAAACTGTAAACTACGTAGACTAGCTCCGTGCAAGTGTTCCTATTCAGAAGTAAATGAGAAACTCTTTTCATGTTTCCAGATGTTGAAGGTGAGATTCGGAAACAATTAAGTCCATTTTTGTGGAAAATGTGCCACATGTCACCTTGTAATTGGTTTGAGGTGACATGAATCCTTGAGAATTTGAAGTGGAAATTCAATTTCAATTTTGATGCCTAATCTAAACTTTCACAGTATATTGTTCATAATTATCTAAGACAGAAATCTTACTTAACTTTTTAAGTCTAAAAGGCCACTTTTTTTGGTCAAAATCCACTTAAAAGTCCCATTTTCAATACAAACAACAAAAATTTTAAACATTCTTTTTTTTTGTAGATCCAACCATAGGATCTTGCACTAGACTAGTATGAGAATGTTTGGAGGAATTTTAGAAACTTTGACTCTGTCCATCACAAGAAACAATCACTTAAAGAGTGACAAAACTAGTTTTTTTTGTTCCTAATTTGACTAGATTGTAAGGCTTAACTTAAAATCCTCTTAACTTAAAAAGTTTGTACTACAAATTGTGAATAATTTTATTTTATGCAAAAGAATGGAGTTGAGAGTTTAGGAATTTTGTTTTAAAAAAAGACATATATAAAAAATTGTTAAGTCAAAGTAGGTATGAGATAGAAAGAAAAACTAAATTGTTGATAGCAAAATGGAATTGAAATACACTAGTTCCCATGAAATTGTTTTGAAAAGCAAATTAAACAATGTTCAACTTTTTTCTTTTGACAAATTCTTCAAATTGAGTTTAAAAATGGATCAAATTCATTTTTTTTTAACTACAATTGCCCACAAAACAAGAAGCAAATCTTTCCACATAGGCAAAAATATAATCTATACTTAATAATAATAATAATTTCAAATTTTTGTGGTTTTTTGGTTGCCCACCTTTGCTTGTTTTGGGCTTATTGTGGCATAACTTTAAGTACCGATTGAAAAAAAAATAATCCCACAAAGCAAATCAATCATAAATACCTACTCAAACCTTTAAGAGTTTCCTTGAAGGAACTTTAGGGATTAACTCCTAAATGCCCAATCAACCATTTTATAGTCACTTGCATATCCAACTTTGGTTGACTTTTTTGGGTGGGAAAAAAATACTCCCAAAATTTATTTTTTCTATGTTAACTAATTCAAGTTGAGTATTTATTTTATATTCAAAACTAAGATTGATGTGGCCAAACAAAAGCTATAAGCAAAATAGTGCAAAATATTTAAAATTTGCCTAATATCAAAAAATTTACTATTTGGAGAAAATTTTGATGTTTTCTTCACTAAATCTTATGCATTTTTTTTCTAAATCAATTGGAATTGGAATCTTGACCAATCATAGAACTTTCCAATGCTAAAAATGGCAATTTTTTCAAGTTTAATCTTCAAAGTTTATTTGTAGCAAAACTATAAATAGTTTTAAAATTTTGACAGCAACAATGTATTTTATTCTTGAAGCTTATCATTAAATCTTTTGATAAAACCTAAAAGAATTCATGGAACTTATATTTAATAGCACATTTGTGTTTTGTCAAAAACTCTTGGGTCTTTTGGATTAAAATTGGTAGTGACCCCAAATGAAATTTCTAGAAATAACTCAAGCTTGCTAAAAATACAAATCTGATAGTGTGTTTTTCTCAATTTATATTTAGTCACTTTTGAGATCACTGCTCTACAGTTAGTTGAGATGAACAACATATAAGATATTAAGTGAAAAGTATGTCATTCTTATATTAGAGTTAATCGTAAAGTGAACCCTAGTTTATAGAAGGGGTGTCCTACAAAGGTTTAACTAAGAATAAGTTAGTACAGGAGAAACACAGCACCAAACTCCACCAGACCAAGTTTCCTCATTCCGAGCTAACAATAAAGAGTGGGGATATATTCCGTCCAAGATCTACGAATTCCAAAAGTACGCCGCTTCAAAGCATTTTGGAAATGTGTTTTGTGATTGATGCAGAGAATACTGCGAGATCAACAAATCCGGATTATGCAGTGGATCATAAGGTTTTATTCAGCAATGTCAATCCGTTCCTTCTTGCATCACAGGTGATCGAAGCATGTGCCCCTCAGTTTGGATGATTCACTATTCAAAGGGAAAGTCTGCTGATCTGGCCTTGGTATTCTCGTTTTGGAATTTTTCATAGTTTGTTGTTCTTGAAGAAGGGCGTGTTTTTTGGAAGGCACAGGCTTCTCTAGATGGCTGTGAATGAAAATCTTCCTGCTCAAATTCTTGTAAATCGCTTCCGCCCAAGTAAGTCTCTCATGGTCTACGCATCAGCACAAACCTGTGGATTCTCGACCTACACTGACGCCTTTGTTCATTTAATCTGCCACTTTGAGCACTGATGAGAATCTTGTCTTGTCCTGGGAGCTTGCCGTTATGCATGTGAAGAATGTGTCTGTTCACATTTACATGAGCATCATACTCATCAATTGCTGGACCTGGATTGTAATTTGTAGCATCTTTGTGGACGGCTGTGAGGCTTTACCTGAAGATAAGTGGGGCACTTTCAAAATTGGCGATCTTCAGTTTCATGGGGTGAAGCTGTGATTGCATTGTACGGTACGGTGACGAATCTCAAATCAACTGGGCTTATTCAACCAAATCTAAAATAGTATAGTCAATTATAGTAACATTCAAACATCGTTCTATTACTCAAATACTCAAATTGCAATCTTGTTATGGATTCTTCTTTCCGTGAATGTATTTTGCTACCTTCCTTAGACTACTTCCCAACAGGTTTATTTCAACTTTAAATTCATACATTAGAGGCAACAACACTTGGGGTTAAGTGATGACAGTTTGGGGATTATGTGATGCATAATGGGTATAGGCATTGCGTCAACCCAATGGTCTCTGCATATATATATACATGGAATGAAGCCCCTTGTCATTGCCAAATGCAGTTCCTATGACCTGAAGTGTAAGAATACTGCTCTTGATGCTAATGAACTTCATATTATTTGAATGGGCGTTCCCGCCTTTAGAAAAGAATAAAAGTTTAGAATTTTAAAAAAAAATACCTAATATTTGGGCTTCTTCTACACAAGTTCAGTAAAATTTCAATAAAAATGAATCTAAAATTTATATGAATTAGCGTTGCATTAAATGTGCATCTACTGTGCAGTATGACGTAGAATTAAGGGAAAAACTGAGATGTAAGGCAGCAAGAACTCACAACAAAATTTTGACCACAGGGAGAACAGGAGGGCGTTACCCCCCAGTGGAAATTTGGGGGTGTGACTTGACCTCCCCTCCAAACTTTCTATCTTAAGAAAATTTTAGGGGGGAAGTCACACCCTCAAATTTCCATTGGGGCAGTAATGCCCTCTCGTTCTCCCTGTGGACATAATTGAAGTTTCGTTGGTGATCATGAAGTTCAATAAGCACTTTCCCCTAAAATGTTTTGACAGTACTTACTTGCGGTGATAAAAGGAACTTTAATGCTGGAAAAGAAGTTTCCTTAACATGATTTGGAGAGTTCGCTACTTCGCTTGCTAGTTGATCACTGTAAGAACTTGTTTGCATACCTTGCAAATTCCAACGATCAATCAGCAAACAACTGAATTGGGGAAGGAGCCCATTTTCACATTGAGATTGTTTCGCAAAGGCACATTTCTGGACATCCCGTCTATGATCTACAAATTAACCTCTGCAACGCAGGCGGCTACCGGTGGATAACCGATCCGCGGTAGCGGCGACTGTGATCCATTGGTAGCTTCATGTGTCAAAGAGGTTATGGGATGTAGTCATCCGGGTGGAGAATCGAAATGTCTCCTCTGGGTAGATTTCCCAACGACCTACCACCTTCGATCTTTTAGAAGTTTACGAACCGACCTAGTACCTCTAGTTTCCGTGCTATTCTTGTTTTGTTTTTTGTTTTCTCACTCGCACTTTCTGTCACATTTCCTTTTGGAGTTTGTGCTCCTTGTTTATTATCGCCTGTGTGGTATTGTTTTTGATTTTCTAAGAACATACAATTGCAAATTTAACCTTTAAAGGACCAAGCTGCGTTTTTTGGCAACATAGCAATTTTGGGCAACTCACTACGAATGGAGTTTTTATTTTTTTCCTTTGAAAGTTATATACAACATGTGTCCGAGGAGTAGCTTTAAGCCCCAACAATTTTCTTAACATTTGACCACATAGTTAAAAAGTTATTGCATGATATGTAATTTTCATTAGTCGGCGGGCAGCCCGAGTAGCTCAAAAAACTTCTTTAAATTTTTTTTTTTAAATAATACAAATTTGAAATTGGTTCTTTAGATTTACATAGAAGTGTGAAACTTTGAATCATTCAATTTGGATCTATGAGTCAAAAGTTACAAGGAGTCTTAGTTTGTGGATAGGTATGGAGTCTTTCAAAACCATACCTACTAACAAACTAAAACTCCTCATAACTTTTGACTCATAGATCCAAACTAAATGATTCAAAGCTTCACATTTCTATGTAAATCTAAAGAATCATTTTCAAGTTTTTATTTTAAGAAAAAATAAATTTTAAAGAAGTTTTTTGAACTACTCGGGCTACCCGCCGACCAATGAAAATTATATATCATGCAATAACTTTTTAACTATGCAGTCAAAAGTTAAGAAAATTGTTGGGCCTTAAAGCTACTCCTCGGGCACATGTTGTATAAAATTTTCAAAGAAAAAAAATAAAAGCTCCATTTGTAGTGAATTGCCCAAAATTGCTATGTTGCCAAAAATCGCAGCTTGATCCTTTAGGAATTAAGGAGGGTGCTAAGGATGTACTCCGTATGATTTTGGCCCAATAACAGATTTTGCATGCTCCTGTTTCATTAGGGTTTCTAACTCTGTTAATTTCGGTCAACAGCTAAAATTCCATTGATCAATTGATGTAGCACTAATTCTTGGTAAATTGAATGGCTGTCTTTGACGAATTCATCATGAGGCCAATGGGAATATCTATCGCGGTGAAGGTTGTTTCAAAATACCATATGAGATTCCATTCCAGGCATGGAGCGAGAAGTTCAAATTTTGGAGGATGAGCAGTTGCTTGAATTTTCAGTAGTAAATGAAAACAGAGACCAGAGTACCAGACAAATAACACACTTATATAGCTCACATGCAATTTTGATAGGACTGTGTTTTTTGTAGCAATTGGTTTTTCTCAATCCAGTTATTAAAAAATCAATGCAGGTGCTGTTACACGCCCTGTCCTCAGCTCAGTGAGACCCGGGCTGAACGTACCAATGTCTCTCAGTGGTATTTGAAAGATCGTGCAGAAGTTATAACTTGCATCAGACCCAAAAGACAAAGGTATCATCATATCAGCATGGTCACCAATGTAAGTCAGATACCCCAAATGCATCATATCATTGAGATTTTTGTTTCCTTTGAAGCTTCCCGGTTGGCAATTTGGCGTAGAATCTAACGATCCAGGAACGCGGGAATGAAGCTCGAGCTCCCACCCGAACGAGAAGAATGATGGTGTGTTTGTACACAACTAACTTGCACTACAACGTTTCAAGCGCTTATTAGAAACGATCGTTAATTCGTCAAATTGGAGGATATTTTTGACTGTGCACTTTTCGTTAGAGCTGGACTCCACGTAAATCGATACCATTCTAGATTTTAGAGCATTTGTGCAGTCGAATGCCACAAGTTTAGAGCTTGATCTGAATGGCGCCCATATATCAAAGTTGATGTTAGTATGTGCAAAATTCCGCATCATTCATTTGGCATTAATTGAGATGGAGAACATCAGCGAGCTCAAGGCTCCTATTCGTTCTACTTAGTGTGTGGTACATATTCAGAACAGAGACGTAAATTTTACAAAATTGACGACTAATTGCAACTGTAGTAGACGCTTCCCACTAGCGAAACATGCACTGTACAGTATGCATGCATCATTATAACGAGAGTTGATGTTTTCATCCATTGTTCGTAAATGAAGAGCTTCCATGCCAAAACTCTGTCAACAAAGGGAGCGTTTACGATATTCTGTCAACGAGGAGGCGTTAATGTGGAACATTTTACTACTGGCTTGTTTGTCCGAACTGGTTAATACGCTAGCCTATATCAAATGTCACGAAGGCTTCAAAGTACTGTCGAGTAACCGGGCTGCTTTGGGCCAATGGTTACCAGATTCTCCGCCCGGACGACTACAAAAAATGAGGTGAGGGATCCAACTTGCTATTGGAAACTCAGCTTAGTTTGTTGTGGTTTGACATAAGGTAACTACACCTAAAATCAACTGTGTTCTAATTGCGACCCCTATCTAGGAAGGACTGACATGTTGCTTGAAGTATGTTCTACTGTCAATGATGAGTTAGGTAGGCTTAAATGGTCGCTTTAAGAGCATACTACCTTAAATGCACATCTTTCCTGCAAGATAATTGATGCCTATTTTATTTTCACAAGCTGGTGCTCAATCAAACTTCATTAGAACTATTGTAGTGTGCCCTGTGCCGTTGCCACTTGCCACAGCCATAGTAAAAATAATTTTCTAGCTCTCATCTTCAAATTGTCCCATATTAGTTCATAATAAAAACTTTGAAATTTCAATGTCTTTCACACCGTCATTCCAAACGCCACAAAACAAAGCCCGTCCACCCCTCCTCACTGAGAGCTTTCCAACAGTACCAAGAACGCAATTAAAATCAAAGTAAGAATAATTTTCTATTTTTTTTAATCCTTAAATACTTTGAAACTCAATAACTTCTACACTGTAGGTCCAAACGCCACGAAACCAAGCTCATGCACCCCTCCTCGCCGAGAGCTTTCCGACAATACCAAGCACGCGGCTAGGGGACACACAATCCGAGAGATCTCAATGTAACAAAACAAACAAACAAACTTAAAGTATTGATTGTGATGTGACAGGTGTTCTTTGGCTAGAATGTCAATTGTGAAGACAAGGGGATTGCTCCAAGTTCGATTTGGTGATGTGGTGAGGGTGTTGAAAGCCGTTCCCATCTCAGAGTTCATGTCGTGAATCAGAGACAATCATGGTCTTGTTGCATTCTACTCCTGCATTGCAAAGAATTACCGACATTGTGACTGTAGAGTTTAGTGCTGTAATGAAATGCAGATGCAATAGAATTTGCCATTGATGTGAGTTCTAGCGGGAGAGAGGGAAAGATTACTTTGCCTTGTAATTTATCCTTCAAGGACAAAAGTCCCGGAAAGTTTTTTTCCAGATGTCAGGTAGGTTCTTCTGATGTCAATTTTTACTGTAATTTTTTAGAGATTTTTTTGAAGCTTGTGGGAATGTACTAGCTTTCTAGGGATATAATTTTTATCTCAATGAAGACTTTGAAGAATGTGAGTGCCCCTCTTGACAAGTTGTGTCCAACAAGAATAACCTCCAATTTTCATCAATGGAAAGTGACTCTTTGAAACCCACTACCGCAATTAGAAGGAATAAGTGCATAACCTTTGCATACATTCCTATGTAAAGATAAGGGATATAAAGATTACAATTCTTGCTCTGTCATGTGTGGGATTGTTACCAAATTGGACACAGGGCAATTATTCTTTTCACAACAAACTACTCCCTTCATAGATCATTGTGGGAGGGTTGGAACAAGATTCTGAAATCCTTCTCTTCTCCTATGGACCAAATAGCTGTGACAACCCCTGATGCAATTCCCAGGTATTCAAGATTACAAGCATTACAAAAAATATGGGGCCTCAACAAGGCCGCTAAGCCTGACCCCTCTGTGGTGATATTATGGAAAAAAAAAACTGAAAACTGAAAATGTGATGTGGTCGCATTTTGACCACGTCAGCACTGTCAGCACCACGTTAGCGCCACATTAGCTGTCATCATTTTGAAATTTTTTTTAATATTTTTTTTCAAAAAAATAAATAAATAAATAAATAAAAAATAAATATATATATATATATATATATATATATATATATATATATATATATATATATATATATATATATATATATATATATATATATATATATATATATATATATATATAAATTAAAATTCCGTAATTGCACCCCGCGGGTGCCAAAAATCACGCACTTGTAGTCTTATTGAGGCCTAAAATTTTTTGTAATGAAGTGTCATAATTACAAGGTTCACTAGAACAAGTGCAACAAGGACTCAAATTCAACTTGCTATTTAAATGTGATGAAGCCTTGCAAGCTCAATTAGCGAGAGTGACAACAACAAAGATTAAAGTTTTCCATAATTTTGTAATGAGGTGTACTCTAGTTTGTAAAGAGAGCTGGTTCAAAAATGCTTAACCTCTAAAGGCCCATTGTCCCTTCAAGGGACAAATGGAATTTTAGGGAAGTACCTAAGGGCTGAAATTTTGTCTTGATTTTTTGAAACTCTTTTTGAAGATAGAAAAATTGATTAGCTTTGTGGAAATATAATTTTTTTTCAAATGGTGCCGGGGAACAAAAGTTACGCCCAAATAAGCTCAAAACAGGGGAGAAGAGGCAGCAGTTTTTTTTTTTTTAAATTGGAATTTAAATTTTTTTTTTTAATTATAGATTATATTTTTGTCTACTTGGAAAGCTTTGATTTATTCCAATTTGGATTTGTTATGAGAAAGTTATGGACAATCTTGTTTTTTGGGCAATTAGAGCATTTTTTTGAAAAAAAATTTGTAGGAATTATTTCTGAATGCAATTTTTACTAGTGTAACCCTGTGCCGTTGGCCCAATTTTCATCTACTCCCGGTTCTACTCTTGGTTCTACTTCCAATTTTACTCCCAGTTCTACTCCCGATTCCACTCCCAGTAGCAAGAACGCCACCAAAATCAAAGTAAAAGTAATTTTCTAATTTTTTAATCAATAAATACTTTGAAATTCAATAACTTTTGCACCACCGCTCCAATCGCCACGAAACCAAGCCGGTGCACCCCTCCTCGGCGAGAGCTTTCCGACGGTACCAAGCATGCGGCCGAGGGACGCACGGTCAAGAAGTTGTCCATGCTACAAACAAAACAAAACAAAACAAACAAGCAAACAAACAAACAAAACAAACAAACAAACAAACAAACAATTTGATTTAAGGTATTGATAATATAATTTTTTTTTTAATTCCACATGGTTTAATTTTCTTGCTAGAACAATCTCCAAATTGGAATTAGTGCATTTTAATTATATTTTAGAGATAGAGATATTAATAATTTAGTTTTTCCTTCTATCTCATACCTACTTCTACTTAACAATTTTTTAAAGTATGAAAATTAAGTTTCTTTGAAGTTTGATTTTTTCCTGTCTCTCAACTCAATTGTCCACCATAAAGATTTAAAGCTCAAAACTTTGTAGTGCAAAAAATTAAAGTTAAAAAAGTTCAAAGTCAAATAATTTAGTCATGCAATGTGTTGAAAAATTGACTTTTTTCACTTTAAATGCAGATATCTTGCAATCTATGTGGTCAAAATTTTTTTACTCTTTGCTATAGAAATGACTCTTTAGGGGTTACAAACCCTCTCTAAGATATATGATGCACGTGGATGGAATTAACTTAATCCTTGAAACGCCCGATGGATGACAAGGAATCTTTGAATGTAGGACGACAGTGCAACTATTCATCCTTGGAATTGGATTTGGAAAGGGGAGATCTTCAATAGTACTTTGACTTCCAATAGGCGGTTTTGCTATTTCTTAGGCCAACGATTTACATGGTTTTAGAAAAGGGTGATTTCTAGGGACCCCCCTCCAGCGTTCAAGGGTTAACTTGTTTCCCAGACCAGGCCTGGGTGAACCGAGTCAACCGACCCCCTCGCTCGGCCCCAAGGGAAATACTATAAATTCTTTGCAATGACATCCCGTTTCCGATTTGTGTAAAAAATAAAATTAAGAAAAAAACTTAGTTCCTCCCATTTCCCCCGCGTTGAAGAAAACCCCAGACTAACTTAGGGCTGCTTTACACCAGAAGGCCGGGCCAATTTCCTGTGTCAGAGGTCAAGAATCCTGACTTCTGATTGGACAAAAGGCTCAAATCAGCCCCAACCCCTTTACACCAAGAGGCTGGGTCAATTTGGTGAATTGAATTTTTTATTCAAAAAAGACATGATCTGACATGGCCCGAGCTCGCTGAATTGGGTGCACCAAAAATGGGAGGCCAATTCTTGGCCTTGGGGCCAATGTCAAATTTCAATTAAAAAAACTGTTTTAATAAAAAACCATTTTTTTCAACTAATCATTACCGTTGGATTTTGTGCAATCGGCCTCATGGGGATTAGGACCGGCCTTTAGG
Organism: Neckera pumila; assembly: GCA_963969595.1. Classification (NCBI taxonomy): domain Eukaryota; kingdom Viridiplantae; phylum Streptophyta; class Bryopsida; order Hypnales; family Neckeraceae; genus Neckera; species Neckera pumila. The sequence continues at coordinate 17,969,645 of OZ018415.1, read as the reverse complement.
TGTAAAGTGGCCCTGAAAATTTCAGCCCCTCTCTCTTTCTTTTATAGGTTTTATTGAATCGGCCCGGCTTCTTGGCCTTAAGGCCTTTACATATGGGAAAATTGGCCCCCATTATAATCTTATTCTAATGGGAAGTTGAGGCCGGCCTCTAGCCCAAAAGGGGCTGAAATTTTGCGCAATTGGCTTGAAGGAGAATTGGCCCGGCTTCTTGGTGTAAAGCGGCCCTTAGATAAGCTCTGGCTTGCCCTGGTCCACACGGATCCCACCCAGTAGGAAACAGTCCATCTCGCTTACGTCGTCCACGTTCAATAGTCTTCTTCACGTGGGACGGCTGCCAAACGAATGGTGTCATTCTTGCCACACGTCCAGGCTCCCAGACTGGCTAACTTACCCCAGCGACTTCCCCAGAGGCAACATTTCAGCGTCCTCATTGCGTCTGCTTGTTGGCAGTTCTCGAGCTCTGGCGTCTCCGCAACTTCGTCCTCTGAGCTTCTGCACACAAGGAGGAGAAGACGAGGCCCTGGTCTCATACATGAGACGTTGTTTTTGCCTGTCAAGAGAGACGACCAGCCAGAGAGACGACCCTAAATGCTCTTGGAACCTCACGGCAGTAAGGCATGTGCACCTAGGAAGGCGTTCAAGTTTGAGACTGAGTGTCGTTCCCGTGATCGTACTGCTTCAGATTTGGTTGGGCTTTGGTAGCAAGTGAGCAAGCATTTCAGCACGTCTCAGTGTGTCGTTTTGGGATACCGTGTGAATGACTATTGCATCTTGGAAGCGCTTTTTTAGGTGTTCGTCGTTTCAGTAGGCTCTTGTGCTTGGGGTCTTGTGTTTGACTTTGGTATTGCAATTAGGATTACAGTGAAATTGCCAATCATCACATAGACAAAGTTCAAAATCCTTCTCCACAATAAAATAGAGACTTGCATGCTCAGAAATTTGGCGTGATTATAAATGTCATGTTAAAATTCACCTTGAAAAAACAGAATGTGAAAAGGTTTCTTCTTACAAGTTTTTGGAAAAAAATGTCTGCATGAACTTTCCGTTGCTGGATGATATTTCAGGTAAGGAGAAACGCCTAGACGACTAGGGTTTCCAAGGTGGCGACTTTGCGTGTTAGATATCGCTGTATGTTGGTTCAAGCTCGCCAGCCTCGTTGTATGTTCTTCCGCTGCTGATCGCGTCGTCCTTCTGCTGCTGATCATGGTGAGTTTCCGTTTCAATCTTGTAGAAGCTTTTGTTGTTTTTCTTCTTCTTTCTCTGGCGTTTTTCAGAGAGTTTTTGGTTTGATCTAGTGATTTAGGTTTCTGTAATCCTGTGATTAATTGAAGAGTGAGCTCGGCTGTCGTTTGTCATGTTAGGAGTTTAGGTTTCGCTTCAAGCTTTTTGTATTTCTTGTTTTCTTGAGGTAATTGTGCGTTTGGTTGCTATGTTCTAGCACTATTGTGCGGGGCTGCCGCATTGTGCAGCGATGACTGCTGTTTTCTCTTTCTCGAGCTCTAAAGTTTGAAGTTTTGTTTTGCACCTGTTCAGGCGTTTCCTGGATGGCCCAAACTGGAAGAGGTCCTGCTCCTGGTAAGTTTTCATGCACAATGGTCTTGACTTAGGGTTTACGAGACTAGCGTGTTCTAGATTGCTGAGTAATGACGACTTGCTGAACCTGGAAAGAGAGTGGGTTGATGTGGTCCAATACACATGTTTGCCTTAATTTTTCTGATCACTGATTGCTTATCACTGATTCAGATTCAAGTCCTGTCACTGGAACAGTTCATAAGTCGACAAACTTCCATGCCAATATAAGTCTCACGGTTTATGGCTAATTCCTTATCTTCGTGTGAACTTGGGATTTCATCATCGACCTATTGGACTATTGGTGCTCTATCTTGCTCTTGCGCACTTGAAATAGGCAGATTCAACTTGACGGGATTTGGAATTTGTCTTGCTTGTCTGATTGCTTATCACTGATTCAAAGAATTTGCTAAATTTCAGCGGAATATTAAGCTGAGGGAAGCAGTGACATTGTTCATTGATGAAGCCCCAAACACTAGAAAGTGTTTGAAGTAGCTCGACAGCTCAAAAATGAGCTCCACAATTCTTCTGCAAGCCACGGCTCCTAGCCTTGTGCATGCAGCTCGTCCTTAACTTGATGTGTTGAAAATGGCATTCTTGAAATCACCACAATGGGCTTTCATTAAACACCGCATCCAATCTTGAAATCGTCTAATTATTCATCCAAAGATTATTTGGGTTTCATTCACATGCAAGAAATTCCATTTCCTCATCCAAATTGCAAATATTGTTTAAACTTGAACAATATATCATCCAATTAAAATACATTTGTTTCTTCTGTGGCGTTTCAAACTTCGTGCTTGTTCCCGGAGCTTGTGTGCTGTGTGGTCATTGTGTGGTAATAGGGACCGCTGAAGTTTTGTTTTTGGATCTGTATGGTAAATTTTTGGACCTATATGGTAAAAAATAGGTTTACTTTAGTCGCCCACAAGAAGGTTTTGCTTGCAGTTGTACAGCAGCATTTGGGGTAATACTTGAGTTGGAAATCATTTCCTTGGTGGTGTTGCACTACATAAATTTTTCAATAGAGTGCTGATGCTTTTTCACGGTTGAATTAGCTAAATACAATATGCAATGATTGGCAAATTGGTACAAGAACTTAACTCAATGAATTGAATGGTTGCAATGTTGCAGGGATGATCAAGCTTGGGAACAATTGCAGGGACAAAGGATTTTTCCCTCATCAGAATGGTGGGACAGGGGTGTGGACATTGATGAGCTTTAAGACACATTTGGCTATGAATTCTCAAGAATCTCATGATGTCAAGTGATCTTTGACGTGGCTTGAGATTGAAAGTCTTATTATTTACAAGGTAAGATAAAACCCAAAAACACTCTATGTCAAGCATTGCACTTGTAATCTTCTCCAAAATGTGGCATTTCATTTGAAATAGTCAATGTTGTATACGGTGGATAGCATAGATACAAGCAATTGTAACATGTATTTTAATGTTCTACTTGAAAATCTTGTTTGATTGTGTTCACGTTGATTGATGTAAGCTATTGGTAAAGTTTGAATCCTATTGCATTCTATCAATGTAGTAGCTTGTAGAGGCATCAATTCACTTTGATTTGAAGTATTGAAGAAGTCACATCATTATAAGTACAATAAATCTTTGAAGTGTCACCTTTTGGTGCGTATGCTCTATTGAGAAAGGGCAATAGTAGAGGTCCAATGGTGGCCATGACTTTGTAAGTCAATATTGATTAGTATATTAATATAGGCAAGAGGGATTGACTTGAATTTTTCCAAGGGTACCTTGTTCAATCTTGCAATCACCTTGAAATTAAAAAATTTCTTTTTGAAAATGCATATGTATTGCAAGTTGTTACAAGTGGAGTTGCATAATAGTCTAACATTTTAATTAGCAGTAGTATCCATGAGTGAAATTTTATGTATATATATAGCCCTAAAAGGATGAGACCTATCACCAAGGTACTTTACCAAAAATGATTTGATTTTTGGAGCAATACGTGCATTCATTTTTCGCGATTTGGAAAGTTATTCATTGGTCACTTTTTGGCTGCAACGTCCTCGCAAGGTTAATTAATCAATCAACACAATGTATCAAATGAATTTATGGGTCCTTTGGTATAGCAAATGGTACTTGTTTAACCCAACTTTGTTCTAGTCATTTTTTTGTTTTGGGATGATTTTGTTTATAACTAGGGTTTGAATTTGAGCATGTGTTCATGGCTTAAGGTATATTCATTGTGCTAGTATTGTAATGGAATGCAAAGGGAAGCTACATCCATCCCACTTTTATTTATGTTTTTTGAACTTTTCAAAAATATTTATGAATTTTATAAGTTGGATTAACAAGTTTAAAGCATCCCTATCTTGTAATGTTTGTTGTTGGTTCATTGAAGAATCCAATATGTACCTTTGTTTTAGGATCATTTATCTCTTTAGATCAAGGAAAGTAACAGGTTTGCCCTTTCAAATGGGAGACATTCTCTTCAAGCAAATACTAAACTTCTTTAGCCTTCTTCATATGTTCTAGGAGTTTTCATCTTCAAATACATGTTATGAGGCATTTGTGTTTTGGGGATAGAAAGTCGTTAATACTTGATTAAGCTAAAAATATTACTATCACTTGTTTGATGAAAGTTCTATTGCCTTCCTAATTTGACAAGTAATGTTATCCTGGACCTTTCCATAAGTTCAAACTTAAGTTATTGATAGTTAGCCTTTTGAAGAAATTTAAATTAACAATTATGATATGATGTTGCTATACAAATCTACCGGCTACATGAGTTGTAGCATTGAAGTAGACAATGACTATGTTTCATTTTTTGAAAGATGGAATTTGAAAGTGTTGAAGTAGGATGGCCTTGAGAGAATATATATGCTAGTGAGACAATGTTGATTTAGTGCAAACTTGTGTAGAGTAATGGTTAGAGATTGATTTTAATATATTAGAGTTGCATATGACCTTGCTATATTAGAATTGGATAAGGTTTTTTGTGGATGGATGAAAATGAATATAGTATTCAAGATTTGAGAAGTTATATGATTCTAGATCAAGAGCATCAAACTTAACTAATGCTATTATGATGACTTCCTTCTTTGTCATAGTTTGAAGTCCAATCTCTATAATTCATTGTTGTATATTCTTAAACTTTAAGCATCTTCTAGTGGAATTCTTGAAAGTCAATTTCTTGATTACATTTATAGCATGGTATTTTTTGTTTATTTGATATAGAATTTGATGAACAAATATATAATAGTGACAAAAGTTTATCTTTGTGCTTATGTGGGTTCAATGACTCTTGAAATTTCCAATTTGCTTTAATTTTGTGCCTCAAACATGTCTTGAGTAGTTACAAAATTGTCACTTAGTTGTTCTGTATGGTGTTGTATTTGAGCATCATAGCATTTACATGTTGAAATGACATTCAAAAATAGATGATCATTGTTGAATTATCAGTCCACTTGTATTTGTTTTAGTAGATGATTATTTGAACTCTATGAGACAAATATTGACAAATATTTGATAATAAAGTAGTATCTTATATTTTTTAATTTATTGTGTGATACTAGATTTGCATAGGATTGCTTAACAGATTTGATACAACTCTTTATATGAGATAGTTTTAAATATAATAGTTAATTAAAATATCCTTAGGACCTTGCTATATTTATATGTTTGAATGTTATGTTTGACTACTTTCCTTGGGTTTTGTTTTGAAGGTAGTGTAGAGTATCAATATTTTACTCCAAGTGGTGCAAAAAATGGCGTGCTTCTTGATGTGGATGGCAAGCTTCTTCATGATGGCAAGCTTTTGGAAATACATGAGTTTTGCATGGTCTACTCGGTGAGTATAAATGTTTTTTTGCAATTGTTGGTGTTGAATAGTACATGTTAGAAAACAATATTGTTGAAATTACAAAGTTCTTTGTATAGTTTTGTACTTGATTTACTTTGTGCTATGCAATTAACCATGATCAAACTAAAATAATATGTAATCTACTTTCAATAGATAGACTACTCTCTTACTAGACAATGCTTGATGTCATTTAATTAATTTTGTAGAACATTTTTTATTATTTGAATGTATGTCATAGGGAATTGGTCTTTTTATATCTTGTCAAGATATCTCATTGACAATAGGTGTTAAACATTTTGTAGGAAAGATAAGGATTTCTTACAAGTCCAAAGTGAGCATTGTAAAAGACTGTGCAATGTTATACCAATTCTTGAGAAATTCTTGAAGGATATAAAAGCATCTCCAAAGACAAAAGTCTTGAATAGAAATCAATGCATACATCTTTTTGGCAAGCTCATACTAGCCATGAAAGGGATTGACAAAATGTTGACAAGGGCTACGGGGGATCTCAAGTTCCAATCTATTTTTGAAGAATTGTGTTTTCTTCAAAAGAAAGTAGAGATTGTGGGAAGAAATTGCATTGAACAAGACCGATGGTGTCATTCAGCTGTATTTCAACTCCAAAACAAAGAGACTTTTCGTGAGTTGCTTTTAGAAATGAAGTATTGTTACGATACAGCAAGGGATATATACTTATTCCACCATTTGAATCAATCAAATGATATTCCACCTATTCAGTTTGATGCGGTTACCTATGAACAAGTCCTTGAAGATGGAGAAGAGCTAAAAAGAAGGCTTGAACTTGAACTTGAGGGAGAAGTCTCAAAGGATTATGAAATAGTTCAACATCTATTGTTGAGAGTGAGAAATTTGGAGCGAGTTGATGGTGGAGACTTGGATGCTTTAGAGGTTTCCAATGATTTCCGACCACCAAAATTAATCCAAAAAATAGGTAAAGGAGGTTATGGAGATGTGTACAAATCAAACTGGTTTGGCCTTGCATGTGCTACGAAAGTGTTGAAAGGCAACCCTGAATATCTCATGAACTCTCGAAAAGAAGTTGGCATCTTGGCAGGCTTGAGCCACCCAAATCTCGTTCAATTTTTTGGTTGTGGTATTACCCAAAAGGTTGATGATCTTAAGGAAGATGAAATCGGTGCAATGCATTTGGTGATGCAATTGAAGAAATCAAGTTTGTTTCAAATATTGATAAATCTTGTTCAATTTTTTGGTTTTGGGATAACCAAAAGAATTGATGAAAATCCAAAGGAAGATGAAACTAGTGAGATGCATTTGGTGATGGAATTGATGGATTCAAACTTATCTATCATATTGAAGAGAGCAAAAAGACCTTTGCCCTATCATCTTGCAATTAACATCATGCACCAAATTGCAAAAGGAGTGTATTACCTTCATGACATGCAAGTTGCTCATCTTGACTTGAAACCTGATAATGTGCTGTCAAGTTCCATATCTATGGAGGACTTGGATCCTCATCTCATATTCAAGGTCATGGATTATGGTACTTCTCAATTGGAGGTGTTGAGCAATCCAAGGAATCCAATGCCATCAAAGCATACAATTGGAACACCAAGGTATATGTCCCCTGAAATGATCAAGGGAAGTAAAACTCCATTGCATCCATTTCGAGCGGATGTGTGGTCATTTGGCATGATATGCTCAGAGATTTTGTCTAGAAAGATTCCATATTTTGGTATGGAACCAAAAGAGTTTCGTGATCAAATTTCACATGTAGATGATACTAATAGTAAAAGCTTGCGACCGGATCTACCCAACAATTGCAAAGAACTTACGAACTTAATCCAAGAATGTTGGTCTCAAGACCCTCTTCAACGACCAACATTTTCCAACATTTGTGAAAGGCTTGCAAGTTTAAAGAACTCTTTTTTGAAGGGAACATATTCTTGCGAGATGGTTCCACAATTTGGTTCACCTAGCACCGTGAGAGATTCCAAGTCCATCATGGACCATGTCCAAAAGGTATGAAATTACAAAACTAGAAAACTCATATAGTAATGTTTGTTTTTTGTAATTCCCTTTGATACTTGACATTTGTGGTTTTTACAACATTGTTTGGTTTTATGTGAAGGCTTTAGTAATTGTGACTTTTGTATTTGTACAGGTGGATGAGCAAATTGAACCTCCGGAAGAAATTGTTGTTGATTTGGAACATCAAATATCTAAAGCCAAAGCGCTTTTGAAACGAAATTATATGGGAATTGTTGGCATGGGTGGAATTGGCAAGACCACACTAGTGAAGGCAATATTTGGCGATGCGAGAGTGAATTCTTCCTATGATGTATCATGCTTTGTTTCACAATCGACAATCTCTCAAAGTTCGTACAACATATTGTGTGAGATATTACCAAAGCTTGGGAATGATAAAAGCCCCAGTACTTTGGAAGATGCCCAAAGGATGATGAAAGAGCTCTTGGTTGGAAAGAATGTTCTTTTAATACTGGATGATGTCAAAGAAGAAACCCTAGTTAATGATATTGTGCCTCCCAACATCGTACAAGCCAGCAAGGGTACCACAATAATTATGACAACACGTAAATGGAGTACAATAAAGTCATTTGTAGGCATTGAGGGAAGGTTGGATGTTGAATTGCTGGATATGAAGGCAGCAACAATACTTTTCACCACTCACCTTTCTTGGGGTGTAGCTCCTTTATCACCGGACTTTGAAGACTATCGCAAGCATGTTGTGAAATCTTGCAATGGCTTGCCTTTGAGCTTAAAAGTCATGGGTTCATTTCTCCGTAATAAAAAGAGGTTGCGAAGTTGGGAACATGCATTACAAAGGATGGCAAGAGGAAGGAATTTGGATGGTGATGAAGAAATTTGGAACACCTTGAAAATAAGCTATGATGGATTGAATGATGGTGTTGAAAAGGGGATGTTCTTGGATGTGGCTTGTTTCTTTTGCCGAGATGTATATCCATCTGGCATATCAAAAGAGACTATTGTGTACATGTGGTCTAAAAATGGCATCCTCCCTGTGAATGAATTGGATAGACTGATTGACATGTCATTGTTGAAGGTCAATGAAGATGGTGACATTTTAGAAATGCATGACCAACTGCGTGATATGGGACGAATGATTGCTGAAGGTTCAAGAGTTTGGAAGGCATCCATGATTCTAGAAAGTGGATTTACAAGCAAGGTAACATTTTAATAGTACAAGTGGGCAAGTGCCCATGAAATTTATATTTTTTTCATTATATTTTTGAATGATTGCTGTTGGTGAACATTAAGCCTATATTTTGTTAAGACTGAATGAGTTTTGAAATATGTGAAATCAATCAATTTTTCATTTGAAGCCTCTATATGATGATGTAATACATTCTAATCAAAAAAAATTTGAATGCAGGATGTTGAGGTCCTTGAAGGCATTTCTTTGCACGGGACTATGGTTCGACAAGACTTTGAAGCTCTTGAAGGCATTTCTAGACAAAGGACAATAGTTAAACAAGTCAAGAGTTTTGATTTTAAGAAACTTCGTGTCTTGATTTTGGTGACTGCTTTGGGTGTTTCTAAAGCACATGTTGACAACTTGGATTTCTTACTTCAACTACCTCTACAATGTTCTCAATTGGATGCAATTATAATCGGAACCTTTGGAAATTTGATTGGATGGCCACATGCACTTCCAACACATATTGCAACAACTCTACAACAACGAATATCCGATCTTTGTGGCTTTCATGCATCACTAAAAATTCTAGATCTAATAGGACTTGGATTCCTGGAGCAATTACCCAACAAATTTGCATCAAGCCATACCTTATTGAGACTAAATCTCAGTTTTTGTAAAAGTTTGGTAGCATTACCAAAAGAAGTCGGAAACTTGTCTTCCTTGACCACTTTAAATTTGAAAGAATGTTCAAGCTTGGTGGCCTTGCCAAAGGAAGTGGGGAACTTGTCCTCTTTGACCACTCTATATTTGAGTGGGTGTTCAAACTTGGTGGCCTTGCCAAAGGAACTAGGGAATTTGTTTTCCTTGACCACTTTATATTTGAGTGGGTGTTCAAGTTTGGTGGCCTTGCCAAAGGAACTAGGGAACCTGTCTTCCTTGACCATTCTATATTTGAGTGGGTGTTCAAGCTTGGCGGCCTTGCCACAAGAAGTGGGGAGTTTGTCTTCCGTAACCACTCTAGGTTTAGGAGGGTGTTCAAGCTTGGCAGCCTTACCAAAGGAAGTAGGGAACTTATCTTCTTTGACCACTCTCAATTTAAATGGGTGTTCTAAATTGGCGGCCTTGCCAGAGGAAGTGGGGAACTTGACTTCCTTGACCACTCTCCATTTGAATTGGTGTTCAAGCTTAGCGGCCTTGCCAAAGGAAGTGGGGAATTTGTCTTCCATGACTACCCTAGGTTTAAGAGGGTGTTCAAGCTTGGTGGCCTTGCCAGAGGAAGTGGGGAACTTGTCTTCCTTAACCACTCTATATTTGAATGGGTGTTCAAGCATGGTAGCCTTGCCAAAAGAAGTGGGGAATTTATCTTCTATAACCACTCTATTTTTAGATAGGTGTTCAAGCTTGGCGGCCTTGCCAAAAGAAGTGGGGAACTGGTCTTCCTTGACCACTCTAAGTTTGAGAGGGTGTTTAAGCTTGGTAGCCTTGCCAGAGGAAGTAGGGAATTGGTCTTCCTTGATCACTCTAGGTTTGAGAGGGTGTTCAAGCTTGGCGGCCTTGCCAAAGGAAGTAGGGAACTTGTCTTCTTTGACCACTCTATTTTTGAGTAGGTGTTCCGGTTTAGTAGCCTTGCCAGAGGAAGTGAAGAATTTGTCTTCTTTGACCACTCTAGGTTTGAGAGGGTGTTCAAGCTTGGCAGCCTTGCCAGAGGGAGTAGGAAACTTATCTTCCTTGACTATTCTTGAATTGGAAGGATGTTCAAGCTTGGCGGCCTTGCCAGAGGGAGTAGGAAACTTGTCTTCCTTGACTATTCTCGATTTGGAAGAATGTTCAAGCTTGGTAGCCTTGCCAAAGGAAGTGGGGAACTTGTCTTGTTTGACCTCTCTTAAATTGAATGGGTGTTCAAGATTGGCGGCCTTGCCAAAGGAAGTGGGGAACTTGTCTTGTTTGACCTCTCTTAAATTGAATGGGTGTTCAAGATTGGCGGCCTTGCCAAAGGAAGTGGGGAATTTGTCTTCCATGACTACTCTATTTTTGAATAGGTGTTCAAGCTTGGCGACCTTGCCAGAGGAAGTGGGGAACTTGTCTTCTTTAACCACTCTATATTTGAGTGGATGTTCAGGCTTGGTGGCCTTGCCAAAGGAAGTGGGGAACTTGTCTTCAATTACCACTCTAGGTTTGAGAGGGTGTTCAAGCTTGGCGACCTTGCCAAAGGAAGTGGGCAACTTGTCTTCGTTGACCACTCTTGATTTGGAAGAATGTTCAAGCTTGTCGGCCTTGCCAAAGGAAGTGGGGAACTTGTCTTTCTTGACCACTCTATGTTTGAGTGGGTATTCAAGCTTGGCGGCCTTCCTAATGGAAGTGGGGAACTTGTCTTCTATGACTACTCTATTCTTGAGTAGGTGTTCGGGCTTAGTAGCCTTACCAGAGGAAGTGGAGAATTTGTCTTCCTTGACCACTCTAGGTTTGAGAAGGTGTTCAAGCTTGGTGGCCTTGCCAAAAGGAATAGGAAACTTGTCTTCTTTGACTACTCTTGAATTGGAAGGATGTTCAAGCTTGGTATACTTGCAAGAGGAAGTGGGGAACTTGTCTTCTTTGACCACTCTTGCTTTAGAAGAATGTTCAAGCTTGATAGCCTTGCCAAAGGAAGTGGGGAACTTGTCTTCTTTGACCACTCTCAAGTTGAATGGGTGTTTAAGCTTGGCGGCCTTGCCAAAGGAAGTGGGGAATTTGACTTCCTTGACCATCTTAGGTTTACGAGGGTGTTCAAGCTTGGTGGCCTTGCCAGAGGAAGTGGGGAACTTGTCTTCTTTGACTATTCTTGAAATGGAAGGATGTTCAAGCTTGGTAGCCTTGCCAAAAGAAGTGGGGAACTTGTCTTCTTTGACTATTCTTGAATTGGAAGGATGTTCAAGCTTGGTAGCCTTGCCAAAGGAAGTGGGGAATTTGTCTTCCTTAACTACTCTTGAATTAGAAGGATGTTCAAGCTTGGTAGCCTTGCCAAAGGAAGTGGGGAACTTGTCTTCCTTGACAAGCTTAGATTTGAGTGGGTGTTTAAGCCTAGCAGCCTTGCCAAAGGAAGTGAAGGAATTGCAACATTTGAAGCAACACAATTTGGATGGGTGGGCTTTGTTAAATTCTCTACAAAAGAATTTATAATGCATACCTTCAATATAGATTCTTACTTTGGTTAGCCTTGAAGACAAGTATTTTCGCCTTGAAGGTGATCATCATGATGGAGTGACTTGTGATGGATGCAAAGTAGCCCCTATAATTGGGCCTGACTTCAAGGCAAAGGCCACTTTCAAAATTTGACTATAATTTGTGCTTGGAGGGTTTTACAAAATTGAAGCTATCTTTGGAAATGAAATTCAAGTCAATGACAAATTACAATAATGGTTTGCAGGAAGATTTAATGTATAGTACATGACTAAACTTGGATCGTGTAGACAGTTTATTGCAATCAATTGAGGATTATTTACGTGATTTGGTTACATGGATTGCAATTATACCTAAGATGTATGTTTACTTTTCATTTCCATTTCTTGTTTAAACCCTAAAGGCCCAAGGCCTTTAGATGTTTAAATTCATCATTGCTTTTGAAATGTTTTAGACCTACGTGTCACTAAGGTATAAAAATCTCAACTATTCAATCTTGCAATGTACGTGCAGTAGATGACATGAATCAAATTCGGAGTCATTCAACCACATAGATTGCAAATTATGATGTTTTAGTGTTAAAGAGGATGCTGAAATTTTTCTAGCAACACATTTGTTTTGTGAAATTTGATTTCTAAACCTATTCAAATGAAAATTCTGTCAACTATAAAGTGCTTCAAAACCAGCATATAAACACATTGGTGAAGAGAAAATAGCATTCAATTGACTCATTGTGTCTACAAAATGGCTTTGAAATGTCAAAAATTAGCAAAGAAAGTCACAAGAAAACATATCTACGACTGGACCTCCTTCTACTAGAATGCTTCTCAGTTACTCGTCATTTCTTGGATTGATATGAAACTTTAACCACACAAATTAGACTAGTATGCTCAATTTTTTTTAAAGATTGGAAACAAACACTTTATGAAGAAGAAACAAACTCTTGAAGTTCACCATAATCCAAAAATGTTTGGATTTTGAATTTTGAATTAATCCCAAACATTCAGATTCTTGTATTGACAAGAAAATTTTACCACAATAACTAGACTTCAAGGAGAAACATAATCGAACAAATGTTATTGAAAACAAACAAAGAGATACAAGCCCCCAAAGTTGCAGTCATCAAAATGCATTTTGGTGAACTCAAATTGAACCTGTAAACTTCGAATGGCTTTCAAACAATTATTACATCTTAGATTGATCTAAAAAATTTACCACACGACCAAGAAAAGACTCAAAGGTGTGTAGGTTTCCCAAATTAAGTGACTTTTGAAGCTAGGGAGACTATCTAAAGTGTTTGAAGTGCATTGTTATACAAGCTGGCTTTTGCGAAAACTATATGACTTTTGCATAAATTATTGTTATAATAATTACAATACAGAGCAAGGCAGCAAGTGTTTAATTGGAAATTAAACTTATTTGTTCCAAATATGTCCAATTAAGCTATTTAATTTTGTGGATTTGAAGATGAAAAGAGAAACTCTTTATGCAAGTGAGGTAGTAGTAGGTGAAACAATCTATATGGAATATGTAAATTAGGATTAATAGGAGCTCAACCGCTCATAGTTAGGTCAAATACAAGAATTGTGTTCAAAGTTGAATTTTAGACCTCATTTAGACATTGTAAAATAACTCTTTGTAAAAAAATTTGAACTAAATCAATGTGGAGAATCAAGCTAATTTTCACCTCTTAAAATCCATTTGAGATTTTAAAACTCTAACTAAGAGTTATGGCCAAATTTCAGAGAGGAGTTGGAAGAAACATTTCTTTGGACATTTTCAAACACCCTCTCTAATTTGGTCCATAAATTTTTTTTGGAGGCTCTAAATCTCAAAAAGACTTTTGAAGATAAAAGTTAACTTGATTCCCCACATTAATGTAGTTCAAAGTTTTTGAAAAAAATTATTCTACCATGCCTAAATGAGGTCTGAAATTTGACTATAAACACAATTCTTGCATTTGACAATGAGTGGTCTATCTTCAAATTATCTCATCGCTTTGAGGATTCATGATGGACAATTGATATTTCTTTAAAAACAACCTCTCTACCCTTCATTCTCACCAAATATAGATGAAGTAAGTCTTTCATATTGCCATAAAAAAAAATTGATGGTAGATGGTCATTGGACAATTTTTGGACATTTGTTTTTTTTTCTACAATTTGGTTAGAGTGCAAGGTGCATCTGAATACAAAGTATCCAATAATAAGGGTTAAGATGCATTAGAGTACTTTAACCTTGCTTATTTAACACTTTGTACTTGGCTTTTGAGCCACTGACAAGCATCTAACATTGCAACATAAGGGTGAGGAAGAACACTACTAGAAAATTGGTGATCAAACCAACAAAAAAATAACAAAAAACTACTCTAATTTGTAATTCTTTTTAGTAGGTTCGGTCAAGTTGATTTGGACACTACTTAACTAAAAATTGCTGAATTTTTGTCGGCATGGACAATATCTAACAAGAAAATGTTGAGTACTTAACAAAAAATTGCTAAATTTTTGTGGTTGTAGACAGTGTCAAACAAAAAAATGTTTAGTACTTAACGAAAAATTGCTAAACTTTTACCGGCTTGGACAATATTGAACAAGAAAATGTTCAGCAATGTGTACAAAATGTTATAGGAAATGTGTACAAAACACTAGTAGAAAACACAGGAATTTTGACAGAATTCTGTTGATTTGGTCGCGTTGTCCCGATCATTGTTTTGTTGATTTTAACAGATTTCTGTTGAAATCAACAAAACAATGACCGGGACAACGCATCCAAATCAATAGAATTCTGTCAACATTCTTGCGGTTTCTACTAGTGTTTGGAGGGCTGTGGAGCAACCCTCCAAAGGGCTGATTTTTTTTTTAATGTTGTATGCTTTGAAATTAATTCTCCATTCACTTGAAAAGAATTTCTTTTCTCATTACTGATAATTTGAGGTTAGAACAACTTCAAATGAGAAAATTGTATGATTTAAGGGTTGATATTGTTATATTCATGTTTACACATGATTTTGCATACAAGATATTGCACTTGAACTAGGAGGTGGACTTTTGAATTTTTTGGAGTGTGGACAACCTAGTCAAAGGCAATAATTTTTTTAGCATCGGAAGACTATTGGTTTGTGCTCAGCAACTTCTAGTTGATGAGAAGCAACAACCATTGGGCAAGGACAAGGTGATTGGTACATTTTTCATCCAAATAAATTACATTTATAACTTTCATCAACTTTAAGGTTTTCATCCAAATTTCTAAAATCTAGATTTCATGGTAGATTTGCAAAATCTACATTCCGGATACGTTACAGAAAATCTGAATCTTTCAAATTTGTAGATTTTGAAAAGCAAAAGACAATACAAAGCTATCTAAACCTCCAACTTTGATGTTGTATAGCTTCTTCATGCAGGGTCCGATTGAAGCAAAATTTGAATGTATTATGGATGCCAAAAATCAAGGAATTTTTTAGTAACATTTTTTGGGCATTAAAAAGAAGTTTAGAGCATCAAACAGGTCAACTTTGAAGACTATAGGGATGGAGGGCTACATATTTTGTAAGTTTTCTCATTTTCTTTTGCCTTATTTGAGTTGTAAATTGTACTTGCCTATGCCACACTTTTTGAATTGTAGAGGGACATTTATCTTGTATTTTTTCAATTCATTGTTCAAAAAAGAGGATTTTGTTGGGTGATTGCAAGAAACACTTGTCCTATTTTGCATTAAGCTCTGCATATTGTTTTGTTTTTTTGATTTTGCATTTTGGCGCCAAATGATTCAAGATTTATAAATTAGATACTTGTGACTATTATACGCCTTGATAAATTTTTAAATAATTTTCAAAAATATTTTATTGTCCCAAAATAGCCTCCAATTTTATGTAACCAAAAAATTTCAAACTAAAATTTCAAGGATATGATCTTCTAGTAGATTTGTAGCTACTATCCATAAAAAATTCTAAAAATTGTTATTTTAAAATAGTGTAGAAGTCTACAAATTGAGCTTTTTTGAACTTGCATTTTGAAACATGGATAGTTGTAAGAAACACCTACCAATTTGGCTCAAAATGGCCTTAGCACTAGGATACTAGGAGTCTAGGACTTTTGAAATAATTTTTTTTAAATGAAATAAAATATGGATAATTTGTAAAGCATTCAAGATAGAATGCATGTAAAAAGTTTAGGTCTAAAAAAATTCATCACTAAAAGTTATTCACATTCAAAGAGTGATGGAAAATGCAAGAAAATACACACTTTGGAGCAGTTTATAAATAGAAAACAAATTTTAAAAAATTAAAAATTTTCAATCCATGTTTGAAACTATCACATGTACCTTCCTTTCAAATTTTATAAACAAAATGATATACATTTCAAAAGTTATGAGCAGAATTGTACCCAACAAAGGTTAAATGGACAAAAAAAAGGACAAATGTTTCTTGCAACGACCCATATATAGAATATTATTTTGGTGGTTCTTTTGGTGAATAACCATCTCTATAGAGTTGTTTTCATATACAAATGTCCAATTTTTTTAATTTATTTTTATGTTTTTCTACTTTTAACTAATTAAAACATCAATACATCTATTTTTATTTTATTTGGTACTTCTAGTTCTCCCATTTAGAGAATTTTTCTATATATATACTTCAATAGTTACCTTGGCATCTTAAAAGTTTATACATTAGTCATATTTATAAATTGTTTAAAAATTTTTTTTCTAATTTAAAGTACTCTAGAAAAAAATCATGAGTGCTATTCAAAATGCAACAAAATTGGCAAGTATTTCTTGCAACCTCCTTGTTGGATTTCTTGGATATTGTATTGGTACCTTCCCATTTATGCGAACATTGTTGCTAGAGGTTTTGAATGTTGCCTCTTTTTGTGTTTGTGAATGGGTTTTTATTTCATAGACATTTTGTAGTACTAAGGTCGGATTAATCACAAGAAATACCATTTTTAGTGCATCAAGTGGTTGTTGCTTGTTTGAATTGTAGTAATTGGGAAGTAATGACCTGTAAACTACAAGTTTGGTAGTGATACATATATAAATTGCCTTTAGCCTTTAAATAATTGGAGGTACCCAAATAGTCTTTTATAGATTATATTAGAAGTCATTATTAGCGATTTCCTTCTAGAGACTATTTGGAAGGTGAATACTCTGAGGACCTTAGATTATTAGTAGATACTGACAAGGCTTTTCAACTTGATTCAACGTTGGATACCGCTAGGAGGCTTTAGATCTTGAGTGTAGGTACATTTGACAACATGGAAGATGATTACCGAGGTTCAATGCATGCTATTTATCGAGGTGTGTGGAGACATTTCATTTCCAAATTGGAAGCTCTGTTTTTGCATTGGCTAAAAGAAAAGCGCCAAAGGTCATCCAGTTTTAATGAATAGCATGCTTTTGAGCTTCTACCTTAGTACTTGGAGAATGAAGCTTTTCAAACCTATGAGTAGTAGACAAAGGTCAATTGATTCAATCTTCATGAGCAGGTTAACCCCTAAAGGACCAAACGGTGTTTTTTGGCAACATAGTGATTTTGGGTAGCTCACTACAGACAAAAAATTTATTTATTTTCTTTGAAAATTTCACACATTGTGTGCCCAAGGAGTAGCTTTAAGGCCCAACAATTTTCAAAACTTTTGATTACATAGTTAAAAAGTTATTGGATGATATGTCATTTTCAACAGTTGGCGGGCAGCTCAAATTTTTTCTTAGAAATCTCTTTTTAAAAAAATAAAAATTTGAAATTGGTTCTTTAGATTTATATACATAGGTAAAGCTTTGAATTATTCCATTTTGATTTATGAGATGAAAATTATGAGGTGTTCTAGTTTGCGGATAATTATGGATTTCCTACTCTAAAATGAACTTTGAAGTCCTTTATTTAACTCAATTTTTAATATTTTTTGAAAAAAATAAAAGCATAGAGTATATATTGTTTATTGCAACACTACAACCGTTGGAATTGACATTTTTCAATTCCATAATTAAATCCTTAACAATTTCATGTTTTGAATCATTCTCTACTTCCAGTAGATGATATTTGGAGGTCTTAGAGGGTCGTTTCAGGCCCATTCCCTGATTTGCCTAGATTTAGTGAACGCTTGTACGGGTGTATCAGAATTAATTTTCTCAAAAATAAAAATAAAAATAAATTTTTTACCAAAATATCATTTTAAGCAAAAAAAATTTTTTTTTTTTTTTCAAAAAATGACGTGGCAGTCATTGTGCCACGTCAGCCAGCTGCTTCTGCTGTGTTTCCGCAGTCTATGAACGCAGCAAACAGCAAGGGAACTCAGAGCCCTCCAAGACCCTCGAATCTCATCTAATGTTTCTATAACCTATTTTTTTCTTGTATGTTGTGCAATTCCAAATGATCTAAAAATTTTCAAGCATGTAGCCAACTTGCTTTGAAGAATGAATCCAAAGACTAACCACCATTTTGGATATTTTTTCATTTAAATGTGACCTTGTGAAGTGCAGCTGCCCGAATTTTCGCAGGGCCCAAAAAAGTTTTTTTGTCAATCTAAATGCTAATATCTTGCAATCTACAAGGTGGAAAATTCTGAAATTTATTCTACATACTCTCAAACAAGTTTACTACAAGATCCTATGGTTACATATGTCCAAAAGTGTTTTTTTTCTAAAATTTGGTATTTGTACTAGAAATGGCAGTTTCGAAGTGTTTTTGGTGAAAACATAGTCTATGACCTTTAGGGATTAATCCTTTAAGGAATGGTCGACCACTTTTTGGTTGATTTTACGACTTTTTGTCTCCTACTATTCATAGAACATCTAATTTCAAAAAACTCAGAGAAGAACGCAATCAAAGTATCTTCATACACTCCTAACAGAGTCAATTCCAACAGAATGCGTGCAAAATTGAGTGAATTGTACTTGTTTAAACTTGAAATGGCCTAACCTTTCATATTGAAGTTTTCAAAGAAAAATGTATATTTTATGTAAAAGACAACTATATATATGTGCAAAGGAATTAGCCAAAAGGTTTTTGGTCGATTTTCAAACCATAAACTCAAATTTATGTCCAATTGTAGCAAACCCTAATTAGAACTAGTGCCAAAGGGTTTTTATGACACATCAATCTTTAAAGAGCAATTACAAGGATGTGAACCATTGGATCACTTTCATACAATCTGATCTAGAATTACATCTTTGAAGAGGGCATGAAACAACACTTTTTCATAAATGTATGCAAAAACTACGCCCCCCAAATTGACCATGGTCCTTAAAGGATTAAGCATTGTTGAGACTTGAGAGGCATGAATAGAGCTTATTGTTGTTCTCAAAGAGAGGTTGCATCTTTCTTATTGCGTTTTGAGGATGCAGAGAAGACAAAGTCTAAGACATCTATTGAAAAAACTTTTGAGGAAGCTACTAAAGGATGCAACTAATGCCTACAAGGAGGTATGGAAAGGACCAATTATTTCTCGGATGGCTTTAGGTAACCAAGTAGCCTTGCAAACCACTAGGTCACAACCTTTTTTGAACCATTACACTTATTTCTTGAGCATCTTAATGTTGAGTATGGAAATTGCTAAAAACAAATTGTGGACCATAATCTATTAGCCAATGGTGGGATGTAGAAACCAGTTCTTGTGATTGGAACAAAACTTGCCCAAAATTGAATTTGAGTTGAAGCCCTAAAACTTCAATAGATATTGCGGATGACATCCCGCATATTCTTCTTTATTACATTTGCATAGCTTATAAAACTTGTGACAAAGTTGAAAGATAACTAAAAAATTTTCTTGACACTTTATACTTGCTAATATGTAGGTTATTGTATTAATTTTTTTCTTCAGTGTGAATCATAATAAGTTTGAATTGCAAAGAAAGATAAAATACAACCTAGTCACAGTACTACCATGAATCAAGAAAAACCTAGAAGAGATGATTGACAAAGGCTTTGAATTGACAAAAGCTAAGTGCAAGAAAGTTTGACATATCTATATTGCAAAAGTTTGACAAAGATGCATCTAAGAAAATTCAATAAAAAGCTACATGTAAGAAAGTTTGATAAAGGATGCATCTAATAAAGTTTGACAAAAATTATAGTTGATTTATGGAAAAAATGAAAAATAATAGAGAACAATGTCTTCAAAATATATAGTAGGAATATCAAATAAAATATAAATTATGCATTTCCAAACTTTTTTGGTGATTTTAAGTTTTCATCCAATTCCATTTTACGTTCAAAAAATCGATTTATAGAATATATAATATTGATAAGTACTCAAAGTTCTAGAATTATCTAAATAACATCATTAAAGTTGAGACATTCAAATCTTGAATAATAGACGAGCATTTCACAAGTACACAAATTCTTGATATTTTCATTTATCTAAATGTTTGTGGATTTTTGAGTTCATTCTCTTATACATGTACAATATAGATATTTAGACCTTTTTTTTGCAAATATTATATTGTAATTATTGTTCAAAGACTCTAAGATCTGTTTGACCTCAAAAATTAGCTTTTTCAATAGAAAAAAAATTGACCCTTCAAAAATAACTTGAATAAGTAAGTAAAATAACTTTTTTTTAAATACCAAAATTAGAACTTAAAAATTAGAACTTCAAATTTTTGTTTTCCACTTGCTTACAAGTTACAAGATAAAAATTCCTCCAAGTAAATCAATCAAAATAATGACTGAAAATACATGGAATGACACCCTAAACATTAAATAAGTTTCTTTGTTTTGTTTTATTTGTTTGTTTATTTGATTTGTTTTGGTTGTTAATTATGATGCAATCTCCAAAATCATTCGTCCTCTGGTGTGTTTTTGGTATTGTCAAAAAGCTCTCTGCAAGGAAGGATCTTCAGACATTGTTTTATAGCATTCCCAAATTCCAATCATGGTAGAAAGATATTAAATTTCAAAATTTTTATTGATTAAAAGATTAGAAAATGACTTTTATTTTGATATTAAGGAAATTAAGTAGGGCTTTGGCAACACTTCTAATGACATCTCAATGTTTTTGGCAATGGCATAGGGCTAACTAGTATACTATAAAATCATCTAAGTTGAAATGTAGGTTGTTGAAATTGTTCGAGTAACACCTTAACCCTTTAGTGACCAGTCAACCATATTTTGGTCAATTTATGGACTCTATGCTTGTTGTAGGTCAAAATACACCTAGTTTGTAAAAACCCAAAGAAGAACGGAGTTAGAGCATCTTTTGACGCTCACTGTAAACCAAATTGTTTGGTAGGGCATGCAATAATGTGTGAGCTATACTAGTTTGAATGGATCTGTACTGGCCAAGGAAATGTACAATTAAACTTCAATCTAGGCAAATTTTTATCAAAATACATGAGCCATGAAGGCAACAATGTTGCTTGGCAAGCCCACCATTGTCTAGTCCATGAAATCCAAGGATGTACATGGATTAGCTAAGGTAGGAGGGCCAAAAACTACCCATATAAGAGTTGGAATTGAGTTTTAGGGAGGTAAAAAATTTTGAATTATATTTCATTACAATTTCCTTGAAAAACAAATAGAATTGGCATCTAATCCAAGTTATTTCATATTTTTTGGAATTTTATGGAATTAGTTATGAATTTTTGAAGATGAAACGGCAGAGGTTCAAAAACCATGAAATGTACATTTTTTGTATATTCTTGTGAAGATGGAAAACCAACATGTACAAATAATGTATATTTAAGGTACGAAGTGTTTTAGAGTGTGAGAGAATTTTGAACTACCTATTTTAGAGACACTTTTTGCTTAATTGTAATAGATTTGGTTCTCACTTCAATCTTTGAACCTTTCTCATGTCAAAATGAAAGCTTTGATATCCTTCATTCTTGTGGCAATACATTGCCAAGGCCTTGTAGCCTCAATTTCTATGGTCTGATCATATTTATTTGGCTCAAAGCTAATTCCAAAATAACTTTTTAAAAGTATATACTGAAAAAATGACTCACCCGCCAAATCAACCACGGTCACTAAAGGGTTAAGTTCCTTGAAGTCCTATGTTTTCCCTAAAATGGTCTAAAATTGTCATATTAAGCATAAGTACCAAATTTTGGAAAAAAAAAAAATGGACACATGCAACTATATGATCCTGTAGTAAGCTGGTTTGAAAAGCTATGGAAAAAAATTTAGAATTTTCTATTGTGCATATTTGAAGATATCAGCATTTGAATTGCCAAAAATCCTTTTTTTGGCCCTAAGAAAATAAAGGCAGCTGCAAATCACAAGGTCACATTGAAATGAAAAAAGTTGAATATGATGGTGCTTCTTTGCATTCATTCTTCAAGGCAAGTTGGCTACATGCTTGAAATTTTTTACTTCATTTGAAATTGTACAACATATAGGAAAAAAATAGTAAGTAGAAAGAAATAGAAAATGATTCAAAATACAAAAAATTCTTTCAAAATATAAAGAATTTAGTTATAGAATAAAAAAGGAAAAAAAACCAATGGTTTCAATGTTGTTATAAACATTCTACATTTTATGATTTTATTTTTTTCAAAAAATATTGAAAATTGAGTAAAATAATGAACTTCAAAGTTTATATTAGAATAGAGAATGCATAATTGCCTACAATTTAAAACTCCTCATAACTTTCATTCGAGCTTTCATTTCACTGATCAAAATGGAATGATTCAAAGCTTTCTACATATATATAAATCTAAAAATAATAATTTCAAATTTTTATTTTTGAAAAAGGTGATTTTTTTTATGTGCCCAAACTACCGATTTACCAAAAAAAATAATATATTAGGCCATAATTTTTTATTCATATTTCCAAATGTCATAAAATTTTGTTTACATGAAAGATTTTCCTTGTCCACAACTTCTATTAAAGTTTGGACTTAAAGCATGGAAATCGTTAGTCACATGTATCTGCCTGTAATTGCTATGTTGCCAAAATTAGCAAGCTGGTCCTTTACGGGTTAAAGATCATGAATGATCAAAATCTTGTATCTTACTCAATACAAAGATTTAGTTGAATCCAATGTTATCTGGAAATGCACATATAATACATACTAATTAGATAGTTCCTTAAATAATGATAAATTTCATAATTCAGTACTTCCAATACCATGACCAGCTCTTCTCAATTGAACATACCCAAAATTTAGGGCACATTTGTACAAAATACTCTCAGATGAAGGAATTACTCTTTTCCAAAGCTACATCCAAAAGCATCTTGGGATTCTTTCTTGATAAGCTTCTTCATTTTCTTGAGGCATTGCAAATGCTTATTAAGGACCTCTTTGACGATGAGCCGGTCTCAATAATTCCCTTGGTCATGGCTCTTAGTCAAAAGACGTGACCAAGAGACAATATTGTCATCTCGAATAGTGTACAATAAACTTAAATTAGTCTACTTGGGAGCTAATTTTTTAAATCAAAACTAAAAAAAATAGATTTGATAATTTATTGGCTCTAGTGGAAGGGAGGTGGCTTTGCATCCACTAAAGCTAGTGTGAAGAAGTTTGAATACTATTTTACTTGGGAACCAAACTACTTTAAAGAATAAAAAATGAAAGTGCTACAAGCTTAGAACTTGTCTTTCTATAGCATAGGTGCTTGTTCTTTTTGTTTATTCATCTTCTCTTCCCTCCCCTCTTCCTTTTCTTTCACCTCTTAGTAAAATTTCAACAACTAGGATGCCAAAAATAGAGGAACAAAACTTATTCTTGTAGAGAATACAAAACTTATTCTTAATGCTTTAATTGATAGTAGATAGTAGAAAATAATACATAAATGACAATGCAATTATTTAGTGCATTTACAATGAGATTAGCAATTTCAAAATCATTAGATATAATTGAAATAAAAGTCATTCATTACAAAATTTACTTCAATAAGATTTCATTTATTGCAATAAAGCTATAATCACAGCAATAACAATGCATTTTTTTAGTAATTATACAACATTTCACTAGTAAAAATAATATTTAAATAATAATAAAATATTCATACAGTGAACTAGCTTTTCTAGTATTTCCTCCGTTCCAAAATGATCTTATTGTTGGTTTGAATATTTTGTCCCAAAATAATATTCCTTTTATAGAAGGGACTAGTGGGCAATTTCCCTGATATTATAGCAACCACATTGGCCAAATTCTTGAAAACAGGGAGCTCAATCTAATTCACCTCCTTCCATTGGGGGCATAAATCATCTTAATTCACACATCTGGATTGCTTACTTTAGAGTTGTACATGGTCCAAAATCATTGGCATGGCAATGGGAATGCTTCTACGCTAAGTCAAACTATTTTCAAAGTCTTAGCTTGGGATTGACATTGTACATGGTCTAGGGCCTACATTTAAGCAATTGAATTGGCCTACAATGAACAACTAAATGGCTACCATTGCTCCTTAAAAATGCCCCTAAAATCCGATTTTTTAATACTTCCAAACCACACTTTGAAAACTAATTCAAAACTCAAAGTTCTAGGATGATAGGAGTACATCAAACACTACTTATAGTCAGGCTTATAATTCAAAACGGATTTAAAAAATGTTATTTTCAACCTAATTTTGAAGCATTTTGTCCAATAGAAAGATCAATTTAGAACAAAAAGAGCAATAAACAACATTAAAGACTAGCAATCAACTTTATTGAGATGGAAATGTAATTGTGAGAGCACAAAGCAAAAAATATTCCTACTTAAAGGCCTCGTTGGAGGCGATTGAATAGGCTTTGGAGTTTTAGGGCCAATGACAATCTTTGCATACCTACATACATTTGTCAAGTATGCACTTGCAAAAGACAACATGTATTGGAACAATTTGGCCATCCTAAATTTTTTGAGGGACAACCCCTTGAGGTTCTCTTGATGCAAAATCCGGGTGACCGTGAAACCTTATCCATTTTAGAACATGTAAGGTTTCATCATTTTATCTTTTATTTATAGCCTTGGTCACTCTTCATTTATGAGGGCCAATGATGCTAGTGTGTAGGCATAAAAATGCAAGCTTATGAGCCTTAAGTATATGTATAACAACCATTGAAAGTGCTTATAATATAAACACTTATAATATAGGTATTTATATAGCATAAATGTGTAGTCTTCTAGGCTCATGAGCTCATGATCCCAAGCTCACATAATAGCAACCCTCTTATGAGGGCTAGTGTAAAGCAAACTTAGACTGATCCTTTCTTCTCCTCCAATCACAATGCTTAAAATGTTGTAGTCATGGCTCTTAGTTACTAGTGTAAACCCATGCCCCAAGCGAATTTTTGTGCCTTTTGGTACAATAATAAAAAAATATTCCAAAAATTAGGACTCTTTGAGCAAAAGACTCAGTATCCTAATTTGTCCTAACAGTCGGTGTGACATTAATTCATCCAAATAATAGTATTTTGAATTGATGCACATTGAAATATTGTTGTTTTATATAAATCTCTACAAAAATAGAAATTTATGGTGACCCTAATTTTTAGGTGATGCTAATTTCCCTTGCTTACTAATAAGATAAATCAATATAGCCTTAACAACCAATTTTGAATGGTTGAAAAGTACAATGTATTTTTATAAAATGGATGACAAGAAATTGTGCTTAAGGTTACATATGGTATTTGAATGAATATAACCTTTTAAAAATAAAAAAAATATACTTTGAAATCATTACTTTGAAGAGACTAACTAAGAAACATAAATTTGATTGTAAAGTTCTAATAGAGACCTTTAAGTTGAAAATGATTTAGTACATAATGTATAATTAACCTGTGAAGGACTATTGTCCTTTTAGGAGATAAACAAAATTTTAGACATGCTCCAATAATCTCAGATTTTGGTGTGATTTTTTGAAATTTTTTTTGAAGATAGAAGAACAAATAAGCTCTCCTAAAATAATACTTTTACTTCAATAGATTCCTAAGAGCAAAGGTTGTGCCACCCTAAGCTCAAAATACTCAAGGTCAAAATTTCCTTTATATAGTACATTTTTGTACACATGAAAAGCTTTTCTTCATTTTAAAGAATTAGTGATGTGAAAATTATGGAACATCTTGTTCTGCTTGCAATTAGAGCATCTCTATAGAATTACAGCATAGCATATTTGCTTTTGAATTCAAACTTCACAATTTTTTTAGGCCCATTATGCATAGTTTGGTTGGTAGAACAATCCTACTATTGGGATTGATCTATTTCAGTCCCATATTTAGACTAAGGTATAAGCACAAAAAAACACCACTTTCTTTGTCCCTATTAGGTAGGCAATACAAATGTTGATTTTGGTGAAGATATTAGCTTTTTCAAGAAAAAACTAGCCCACAGTGTTTCATTATTTTTTGAAACTCACATAATAATCTAAGAAGAATCAAACGGTTGATAGCATAGGGTACCTACTTATATTACCAGATCTCCCTTGAAGTAGGAAATGTTTCAATCTCCATTGCTTGCTATTGACAATCAATGGTGAAATGGGTGATTGAAGGTGGCCATTTGAAGTCCAAATAGAGGTGGTGCAAAATGGGTGATGATGATTTTGGATGAGTATGTCTTCTTGTGAATTTAGTTTCAATTCCTTCCACCTCCTACTTGCTTCTACTTCACAAATTTTTAAGGAATGAACATCTATGTTTTTAATTTTTGCCTTTAGAATCCCTCCCGTCTCCTCCAATGTCATTTTTCAACATATATTTCCTTAAAATCAAATTCTATAGTGAAGAAAACTTAATTCAATCCCTAAGAAACCAAGTAGTTGTTGAGCAACCAATTGAAAATTTAGGGAGGTTCCTACAAAGTTAATTTTGAATGGAATCTTTCTCAAATTTTGACACAAGGTGTAGAAATATACCACCTTGTCGGGAATACATATTTTTGTATGATTGATTGCATGGATAAAGAATTATGATGCTCAAAATTTTTTGGGCAAAGTAGGCAACTTCAGGTGGTATGCAAACAATTCCTCTTTATCCTTTGAAATTTGGTAGGTATATAACTAATGTCATTGTATAGGACGCAACTATAAAAAAAATCCATGTGCAGTGCAAAAATCTTACTTTAGGAGGAGTTTAAAGTCTATTGACTTGAATAGACTCTAAAGTCTATTCACTTTAATGGACGAGGTTGGAAAAAAAACTTTTTCTTTTAACTTCAAATGTTGTAATCTTTCAATTCATGTGGTCAAAGTTTCTTAAAATTTTTTCACTCATTACAATAG
Source organism: Neckera pumila (assembly GCA_963969595.1). NCBI lineage: Eukaryota > Viridiplantae > Streptophyta > Bryopsida > Hypnales > Neckeraceae > Neckera > Neckera pumila. The sequence continues at coordinate 17,942,784 of OZ018415.1, read as the reverse complement.
TAGTCCACTATAAGTTTGCATGGTTGAATATTTCTTTTACATTTTTTTTACATTTTTTCCTCACTATTGTAAGAGTAGTAGATTTTAATGATGAATGCTCCCAATGTGCCATGGTCCTTCAGGGTTCAAGAGGATTCAATGTTGTGAGATGTAGTACAAAAAGGTAAAAAAAGGTGTTTTTTTCACTTTACACAATTATATTTTGCAATCCATGTGGTCAAAGTTTCTAATACTTCTTCCAAACATTGTCATACTTATTTAGTGCAAAATCTTATGGTCCAAAATGCAAAATAAGATAAAATTAAAAATTTGTATTTTTTAACCAAAGGAATGGGAGTTTTATTATGCTTTTTTTTAAACCATTGTCATTAAACTTTACGGATTAATTTACTATTATTATTAAAGAGATTAAAATAAATAAAAAATTATAAAATAAAACAACAATCTGTTTGTCTGCCAAAAAAAATTTCATTGAGGAACTGGAAATTAATACTAAAACGCTCCAACTCCCTACAAGTGGACGGCGTCCAAAATGTGAAAATTCACAGCTGACAGAGGAATGGAAAATTTCATTCATCCATTTTTTTGGAAGTAGACACATGAGCTTTGCATCTACATTGAATAGGGGTATTAAAAGGACCAAAAAATTAAAGGGACTTATCCTTGAAAACTGTAGATGTTTGAAATATGATGTATAGTTCTTGCACAGTTCAGTATTGATGTACAGAAAAGGTAGATATTTATATAGTGTGAGGTGTCAATTAATTAGTATGGGTCCCCTTGGTACCCTATTCAGTGTAGTCGCGATGGCAATGAATATATTCGGGAGAGGAATTGGAAGAGAAAATTGTATATGATGGAACATATTAAGGTAACTACACCTAAAATCACACGGTTCCTAAAATTGCACACTAGATATTCTTGCCTAAAATATACTCCCACTATTCATACAACTCTATGATCGCTTTTAGGTGAACCTATTTTCAGCACTTTGAGAATTTGTAGTTTAGTCACACGGTGTCCAAAAAATGCATTCTAAGAGAATCTAAAATCCCCTTTTGACTACCAATAGGATCCTACAAAAAAATTCAATATAATAGTGAAAACCATGCTGAATTGCTTAACAATGCGATTTAAGGTGCAGTTACCTTACCATTTCCCATAATAGGACTTCACATACTAGCATGCCTTTGCTAAGCTTAATTCAGCAGATCCTATGGTTCCTTTCAGTAAGCACAAAAACAACTACCCTACATTAGTTCTGCAAATTTTTCCATTTTTCAGGCCTCTTCTCGCTTGTCCAATGAATCTGGATGTTTAGGAGTTAATTTCCACCAGAAGGCTACAATATTTTATTTCATTTTACATTTTTTATTTAACCCCTAAAGTTTTTTGACTATATTTTCACCAAAACCGCTCCAAAACTGCCATTTCTAATACAAGTATCAAATTTTAGAAAAAAAACATTTTTGAACACATGTAACTGTAGGATCTTGTAGTAGACTGATTTAAAAAGATGTGGAAAAAATTTCAGAATTTTCCACCATGTAGATTGCAAGATAATAGCGTTTGAATTGAAGAAAAAACTTTTTTTAATCACTGCAAAAATCCGGGCAGCTGCCATTCACAAGGTCATATTTGTATGAAAAAATGTCCAAAATGGTGGTTACTCTTTGGATTCATTCTTCAAGGCAAGTTGACTACATGCTTGAAAATTTTCAGATTATTTGAAATTGTACAACATATAGGAAAAAAACAATAAGTAGGAAGAGGTAGAGAATGACTCAAAATACTAAATTGTCAAGAATTTAATTATGGAATTGAAAAATGCCAATCCTAGCGGTTATAATGTTGTAATAAACAATATACACCCAATGTTTTTTGTTTTATTCCAAAATATTGAAGATTGAGTTAGAAAATGGACTTCCAAGTTTATTTTAGAGTAGAGATTCCATAACTTCCTTCCAACTAAGAATCCTCATAACTTTTGACTTGTTAATCCAAATGGAATGATTCAAAGCTTTCCAAGTATATATAGATCTATAAAACCAATTTCAAATGTTAGTTTTTCAAAAAAGTGTTTTTTGGAGAATTTTTTTGAGCTGCCCGGACTGCCCGTCAAATGCGAAAAAATTACATATCATGCAATAACTTTTTATCCATAAAGTCAAAAGTTATGAAAATTGTTGGGCCTTGAAGCTACTCCTTGGGCACATATTGTGTGAAAATTCAAAAAAAAAGATTAAAATTTCCATTTGTAGTGAGCTGCCCAAAATTGCTATGTTGCCAAAAAATGGTGTTTGGTCCTTTAGGGGTTAATCACATTAATTATCTACAAAAGTAATTTGGAAGATAGGAATGTAGGACCTCATAAACCATAGTTTCCAAAACTAGTTCTATTTATCAATGAAAGGATATTGCACAATAAATCGGACTTTTATGTGATGGAGAAATACAAATAGATTACTTCAATATATATATATATATTGAGCTTCTTGGTGAATGAAAAGATGGGTTGGAAGTCGCATTCTTTTCACATGAATTGCACCACTGCTACATTGAATAGTGCAATTAGGTTGCCCCAAACTATATGTTGAGCATGCTTGAATTTTACATGGTTTACAACTTGAAGGTTGTTTATTTTTTGGTTGTATACACATATTCTCATCACTTTGGAAATTCGTAGTTTATTCACACAGTGCGCAAAAAATGCATTATAAGAGAACCTAAAATCCCCTTTTGACTAAAAATTGGATTCTATAAAAAAAATTCAATATAACAGTGAAAACCATGTTGAATCAGGTTGAATTGCTTAATTGTGCGATTTAAGGTGCAGTTATCTTAGACAACTAAACTAAGCTTAGTCTTTATTCAAAGAAATCGCAAATGGATTAAAAGAATTGTTGCACAAAGGTGGGGGGTAGAAAAAAAAAAACCTAAATGATTGGTGCCCCATAATATTACTTAATCCCTAAAGGACCATTTGTCCTTTCAGGGGACAAATAAGATTTCGGGTAGGTATGTACGGTCTTGATTTCTATCTTGATTTTAAGAAAAAAATTTGAATATAGAAAAATTTACTAGCTTCATGAGAATATAATTATTTCTCAATTGCTGCTTGGGAACAAAAATTATGCCCAAATAAGCTCAAAACAAGGGAGAACTAGGAAGAGGGGGCAATAAAAAAAAATTCAAAAATTTGAATTTAATTTTTTTTTATCATAGATTATGTTTTTGTCCACATGGAAAGCTTTGATTCAATCCATTTGGATTTGTTATGAGAAATTTATGGACACTCTTGTTTCTTGGGTAATTAGAGCATCTTTTTGAAAAGATAACTCATAGGATTCATTTTTGAATGCAATTTTTAGAAATTTACAAAAAAAAAGGTTCCACATGGATTAGTGTGCTTGCTAGAACAATCTCACTACTAGAATTAGTGCATTTCAATTCCATTTTAGAGATATTAATAATTTAGCTTTTCCTTCTATCTAATACCTACTTCTACTGATTTACTTAATAATTTTTTACAGAAAAAGAATTATTTTTTTTTAATTATTTTTCACCCTAGATTCTCAACTAGAATCTCTACTATAAATATTGAAAGTTCAAAACTTTGTATTGCAAAAAATTGAAGTTAAGAAAGTTCAAAATCAAATGATTTTATTCCACAATGTGCTAAAAACTGGATTTTTTCACTTTAACCTCTAAAAGACCATTGTCCCTTCGGGGGACAAATAGGATTTTGGGTAGGTACCTACGGGCTGAATTTCTGTCGTAATTTTTTGAAACTTTTTTTGGAGATAGAAAAACTAACAAGCTTTGTGGGAATATAATTTTTTTTTCAATCGGTGCCCTGGAAAAAAAGTTATGCCCAAATAAGCTCAAAACAGGGGAGAGGGGGCAGCAAAAAAAATTTGCAAAAAATTTAGTTTTTTTAAGAAAAAAAATTTCCTTATAGATTATGTTTTTGTCTTTTTGGAAAGCTTTGATTCATTTCAATTGGATTTTTTATGAGAAAGTTATGGACAATTTTGTTTTTGGAGCAATTAGAGCATCTTCTTGAAAAAAATAACTTGTAGGATTCATTTTGGAATGTAGTTTCTGCAATTCTTCAAAAAAGAAAGTTCCATATGGTTTAGTTTTTGTGCTAGAACAATCTCACCATTGATATTAGTGCATTTTAACTCCATCTAAAAGATATTAATATTTTAGATATTCCTTCTATCTTGTACCTACTTCTACTTAATAATTTTTTTAAGTATGAAAATTAAGTTTTTTTGGATTTCTTTTTTTTCTTACACTCTCAATTCATTCTCTACTAGAAAGACTTAAAGCTCAAAACTCTTTAGTGCAAAAAACTTAAGTTAAAAATGTTCAATGTCAAAAAATCTAGTACCGCAATGTGCTGAAAATTTTGTTTTCTTCACTTCAAACGCAGATATCTTGCAATCTCTGTGGTCAAAAATTTCAAAATTTTTCCCACACATTCTCATACTAGTTAGGTATTAGATCATATGGTTTGATATTAAAAAAAACAATTTTTAAATGTTTTTACTCTTTGCTCTAGGAATGGCAGTTTTGAGAGGTTTTTGGCAGAAAAAGGCTTTGGTCCTTTAGGGGTTAAACATAGATATCTTGCAATTTGTATGGTCACAATTTTTGAAATTTCTTCCACACATTTTTGTGCTAGTTAGGTGGAAGATCCTACGGTTAAAAGAGAAAAAACAAACAATTTTTAAATTTTTATACTCTTTGCTATAGAAATGGCAATTTTGAGTGTCTTTTGGCAAAAAAAAGGCCTTGGTCCTTTAGGGATTAAAGTACATTGTAAAATATTCACTAAAGTCATGCAAATACATTTACAATCTAGACTTATAGAAATTATTACACGTCATCAATGGATAGTTGCAAGAAACATCTGTCATTTTTGGCTCAAAATGGCCTTAGTTTTGGAATATTATGACTTTTAGAATAAAACTTTAAAATGAAATAAAACATAGATAATTTGTAAGCATTCAAAGTAATTTGTTTGAAAAAACTGGGGCCTAGAAAAATTTATCTCTAAAAGTTATGCACAAAAAAAGAATGATGGAAAATACAAGAAAATAGATACTTTAGAATTTGATTTTTAGAAAATAGTAAAACTTTTGAAATAAACTAAAAAGTTGTTTTTCTTGACTTTAAGGTGCTTCTTCTCAATTATTTGCATCTTGGGAAAAAAAATTATTAATCTGTACACATGCGCAAAGATTAGTGCACTTTGAGCACATGTGAAAGGTGGACACTTTAGTATTTTTAGAAAATCTCTTTGTAGGCTTGTATAACTTTAGTAGAAATCTTTACATTTCAATTTTGACCTTCAAATTCACAGTTTGGGTTGGAAGGGTGATCGCACACTACATTCACCTTCCTATCAATTACACAAATTAGTAAAAATTTGTAATATATATATATATATATATATATATATATATATATATATATATATATATATATATATATATATATATATATATATATTGGTGCAAAATGTATGCAAAATTTTGGGCCTTGTACTAAAGTCACACATTTGCAAGGATGTTTTCTTATAAAATTTTCAAAATCCTAATTAAGTGCTAAAACATTGTACCTAAATATTAAAACATGGAATTTAGCTCTTTGAATTGCAAGAATAAATCCCTAAACTTGACACAATAAGTACAATCAAATGCTAAAGCTAAATTTGTGACATTACAAACATTTTATGTTTGTTCTCTATGCAATGAATTAATAGATGAAAGTCACTTTTGTTATGCAATTTTCAATGTATACAAGATGTAAGACTTTGCCTTTTTCCCGCCCTTAAAAGATGACCATAACTATAGTAAAATTGACTCTAAACTTTCATCATGCGCAGAAATTATGTTGTACTATGCTTTTAGACAATTGTAGTGTGCTTTCCTCTACCAATTGGGGTCAATTTAAAATTAGTAAACTAGTTTTGATAACTGAAAAAAATACTAAATGCCAACAACTATTATATAAACGTTTATTTCAAATTTTATAAAAAACGAACATACGATGCAAAATCTATTAACAAAAAACCACCTATCAAATGTAAGAGGACAAGAAAAAAGACAAGTGTTTCTTGCAATGACCCTAATCTACTTTCCCACCGGCCAATGAGATTTATCCTAGATAATATTTTCCTCGCCTATGAAACTATCAACCATGCTAGAGAGACTTAGAAACCCCTAATTTTTTTTAAACTGGATTTTTCATAAGTTTATGATTAACCCCTAAAGGACCGAGGTGATTTTCCTACCACAAAACATTCAAAACTGTCATTTCTATTGCAAAGAGAAAAGAGTTTAAAAAATTGTTTTTTTTTACATATCCAACCGTAAGATCTTATACTTGACTAGTATATGAATATGTGAAATAAATTTCAGAAACTTTGACCACGTAGATTGCAAGATATATGCATTTGAAGTGAAGAAAACAAGTTTTTTTCCACCTTGCTTCACTAGCTTTTTTGGCTTTGAATCTTTTTAGTTCAAATTTTTTGCACTACTGATTTCGATTTTCTACTTACTTATGTTAAGTAGTTGAGTTGAGAATCTACCAAAAAATCTAGGAAAAAAAGCACTTAATTTTCACTCATTAAAAAATTGTTAAGTAGAGGTGGATACAAGATTGAAGAAAAAAGTAAATTGTTAATAGCTTTTAGATGGAATTGAATCACAATAATCCCAACTGTGAGATTGTTCTAGCAAGAAAATCTAACCCTGTCTAACAAAAAAATTCTCAAAATTCTCAAAATTGCATTCAAAAATTAATTCTACAACTTATTTTTTCAAGAAGATGCTTAGATTGCCTGAAAAACTAAGATTGTCCATAACTTTCTCATTATTAGTCCAAATTGAATGAAACAAAGCTTCACATGTAGACAAAAATATAATCTTTGTGGAAAAAATTTGAAAAAAAATTATTTTGACTTTTTGTGATTTTTTTTGGGCTGCCTACAAAATTCCAATTTTACTTATTGTGCCATAACTTTTGCTCCCGGGCATCAATTAAAATAAAAAATATATATTCACAAAGATCTCACAAAAATACACAACCTCAAAAAATCCCAAAAAATATTACTAAACATTGAGATTGTAGGAACCTGCCCGGACCCAAATTGTCCCTCGAGGGGACAACCGGTCCTTTAGGGGTTAAATAGATCAATGCTTTTTATTTGAAGCCATGACTGTGTTGCATGGGATCTCCCTTGTTCATCTAGATAAATGAGATTTACAAACATGTTGAAATACGTCTTAGCTTTGATGGAAAAAAGCACAATTTTTTTTTCCATTCTACACGGGGCAGAAGGGGGGCCCCTTGGCGCTTTAATTTTCTTAATTGTCAAGGAAATATTAAATTACTCAAAGAAAAACGTCCACCAAGGGAAGATTCAAAGAAATAATATTCATGGTGCTTTGGAGCAACAATGATTGCCCAATTAGTAGATGACACATTGCTCTTAACCCCTAAAAGCCCGTTGTCCCTTCGGGGACAAATGCGTTTTTGGGCAGGTACCTATGGGCTGAAATTTTCTCCTGATTTTTTGAAACTTTTTTGGGAGGTAGAAAAATTGATTAGCTTTATGGGGATATAATTTTTTTCACAATCAATGCCTGGGAACAAAAGTTATGACCAAATAAGCTCAAAACAAGGGACGGCGAGCAGCAAAAAAAATTTGCACTTTTTTTTTTTTTTTTTTCGTATTTTTTTTCTCATAGATTATATTTTTTTCTATCTAAAAAGCTTTGATTCATTTCATTTGTATTTGTTATAAGAAAGTGATGGACATTCTTGTTTTTCAGGCAGTTAGAGCATCTTTTTGAAAAAACAAACTTGTAGGATTCATTTCTGAATGTAATTTTTCAAATTTTTCAGAATTCTTTTTTTTGCATGGTTAAGTTTACTTGCTGGAGTTGTCTGGTCATTGGGATTAGTGCATTTTAATTCCATCTAAAATATATGAAAATTTTTTATTTTCCTTCTATCTCGTACCTACTTCTACTTGACAATTTTTTCAATAATGAAATTTAAGTTTTTTTGAATTTTTTTTCTTGGGTAGATTGTTGACTCAATTTTCCACTAGAAACGCTTAAAGCTCAAAACTTTGTAGTGTAAAAATTTTAAGTTAAAAATGTTCAAAGTCAAAAAATCCAGTCCCACAATGTGCTGAAAAATTTGTTTTTTTCACTTTAAACGTAGATATCTTGCAATCTGTGTAGTCAAAAATTCTGAAATATTTTCCACACATTCTCATACTAGTTAGGTGTAAGATCCTATGATTAGATGTGCAAAAAAAACATTTTTAATTTTTTTTCACTCTTTGCTAAAAAAATGGTAGTTTTGCGTGTTTTTTGGTAGAAAAAACGCCTTGGGCCTTTAGGGGTTAATTTGTGGTGAGGAGATTTATGTGCATGCTATGGTTATTGTATTGCAATTAATCAGTTTGGCGTTAGTGTTGAAGCTAATTATAAAAGAAGCCAAATTTTACGCCTACCTATGGTTACAAGGAGGTTAAGCACACCCTAATTAGACTAAGTCTTGTTTAGTGGCAATTATAAGCAAGGCAAGGAGAAATTAACAAGAATTCCCTCATGGAAACGGTTTTCTTGAATTTGATTTCAAATAATTAAATGAGGAGAATCAATTCTAGTCTTAATCCAATTTGAAATTTTCAAAAATTCTAAAAAGTGAAAAATTTTCTACAATTTGAAAAATAGGCCTATTACCATGGTCTACTGAACTTTTATTTATAGATTGACAAGGAAAATTGAATTACATTAAAGTATTCTCCACTATAATATAAACTTAAGATACACTTTTCATATTTTTCCAACTAATTTTATACTAGATTATGAATTCTTTTTCACTTATTCTTCAAAAAAATCACAATAATTTCGGATCATCATCAACAAATCTGAAAAAATTTATGACTTGTAGAAGACATGTGATTTCATCTCTGAAAAACAAAGTAAAATAATTCTCACTCAAATATATTTGCAAAATAGAGAAATCAAAGCAAAATAAATTGAGACAGATTATATGCTCATGGGCTCCGTCCTTCCAGGGTTAAGCCAAACCTACAAGTATATGGAGGCAGCTGTGATTAGCTATAGATTAGGAAGAGACCATCTGCAGGCTGAGAATCATATTGAAATATACAGAATTGGATGGTGGGATTGGTTTCTGGCTCAAGTAGTGTTTTTCATTGAAATACTGATATTTTGTATTTCATATCCTGGAATTTTCAATCTTCGAGTGTTACAAACGCTTCGAATAGAAGTTGGTAAGAAATATTGGAAGTGCACATTTGATTTGGATATGGAAGAGAAGAACAAAGCTTACCGAACATTATGTGAGCATGAAGAAATCATGCAGAGGTCTATGAAAACTCAGGAAAAGAAAAACTTCATGCTGGAGCCTGCTGGAGTATGCAAAAGATTTCCAGGTTCAAGAGACTTTTAGAAATCATCGCATGAATATTAATCTACCTTTCCTTCTGCACAACATCAGTCCAGTATGCCTATCTTGCCTGCTTCACCAACTTGACAGTGTCCTGAGGACAATCCACCGACAAGAAGAAGGGCATCAAGAAGAAGAGTAACTCTGATGAATGAAGAGTAATTTTGGTTGTATGACCAGGGTGAATGAAGAGTCTGTTGGAATATGACCAGCATGAGTAAAGAGTTTGTTGGGGATAGTTGAATCCACCAAGATAACGAGTAGAGATACTTTATCCATATATCTTGATGAAGACAAACCTAGGGTTGAATCTGGGCAGCCACCATTGTAGTGTTGGACTCTAGTTACTCAATTCAAATTCCATAGTATAGTACTGTCTCTTCATTCAATGTGAGAGTTTCCACATCACACTCAGAGTTTTTAGTGTGCATTACATTTCACCATGGTATCTACGTCCTACATCTTGGATTCTTACCTTCTACGCAACTCGTAATCTTATTTAAAAGCATTCTTTGCATGCACATCATTAGTCATACATTCACAACAATTAGATTCTTTAGTAATGCCCACGAAATCATATGTAGAGGTGACTTTGCGTGAAGCAACAGTACTCATCTAGAAGCAATAATGGCAAGGGCTAATGTGTGACTCTCAATTTGAGGTATCTTGCATCTATTAAGCTATTTTGTTTTGTTTGTTTGATACGTTGAGATCTAAGAAATTGTGAGTTCCCCGGTCGCATTCTTGATACCGTTGGAAAGCTCTTTGCAAGGAAGGGTGCAAGAAGCTATTTTGTTTTGTGGCGTTTGAACCTACAGTGTAGAAGTTATTGAATTTCAAAATTTTTGTAAATAAAAAAATTGAATTAAATTGTTTTTTATTTTGGAAAAAATGTAACTTTCACATTGCAGAACAAAGCCTTTGCACTCCTTCTAATTGTGCCAATTTTATGGAATGTAGACATATGGTGTGAAAGTTATTAATTTTTTTAATTAAAAGATTCAACAAAATTATCTTTTATTTTTGAAAAAACTTAACTTTCACATTGCAAGTCCAAACGCCACAAAACAAAGCCCTTGCACTCCTTTATGCATAAAACTTTCTATTTGTACTAAGAACGCAAGATACTATAAGTTCTTTAGTTCCGTTCTTGGTACCATTCAAAAGCTCTTTACAAGGAGGGATGCCCGGTCTTTGTTTCTTAACGTTTGAACCTATGGTGTGAAAGTTATTGAATTTCAAAATGCTTATGAATAAAAAAAAATGATTTTATGAATTTTATTTTTATTTTGAAAAAGCCATATTTTTCACATCAAATGTCCAAATGCCATAAAATAAAGCCCTTGCACTCCTTTGGGAGTAGAGCTTTCTATTTGTGCTAGTGTGTGGCGTTTGGACCTATGATGTGAAATTTTTTGTCCAAACCCCACAAAAGCCCTTGCACTCCTTTGTGCATAACTTTTCCAATTGTATCAAGAACGCAACCTCTCACACCGCAACAAAACCCTTGCACTCCTTTGTGCATTAAAAAATTATTTTCAAACTTTCAAATTTCTTTCACTTTTATTTTGACTGTGGGAAGGGCACAGGGCACACTACCGTAGTCAGCGTTATATTTGCCATCACTACATTAGACTCTACTTTGGTCCCACAAGATTGAAAGTTGATTGGAGAGGCTAGACAACTCTGACTAGAGTCTGCAGCTTTATAAAACAGATACTGTACTTAGGAGTGGAGGTAGAGACCGTTTGGTATGCTTTATTTCCTCCTCAAGTCCTCTATTGTACAAACATTCAGCTGTTCGGTTATGAGATTTTGATCAGTGCTTGTGGTCGGAATTGGACATTTTCTGTTGTGATGCATCATCCTCATGATTCTCTTCTTGTGAAGCTTCATGAGCTAATTCAGCCATCTTGGAGTTCTGAAAGCCCTTGTGAAGCTCCATGTAAAATCCCCGAGTGCGATACCACAGCACTCCTGCAAACCCTGCAGCACCAATGCTCACCGCCATCAAAGTGAAACAAGTGCGACGAAAGCAAACTGCTCCGTCACACACCAGCTTGGCATTACTGGTCGCCAAGTGCGATCGCTCCGCTTGTCTCTTGGCTTCGTCGTCATAAAAACGACCTGAATGAAACCAATCCAGCATTCAGATAAAGACCTTGTGCTGCGCGTAACATTCTTTAGCTACGGGAAGGGCTAGGATTCAAGCATGTCCACTTCTCTCGAAAGGAAAACATAAAATCAAATAACACACATCATATACAATCAAGATCCAGTCACCACATTCCAAAAGTCTTGCAATGTTAGGCTACAAAGCATTCTTGAATAGATTGAAGTGGCATAGGACACTTGGTAACAATGCCAACTCAGAGGTTCACTATAAAAAAATTTAAAGTAGAAATTAAGCTCTACCATACTCCCTCGTGTGAAATTGCCTCATTGGATTGAGAAACTCTTATTTGTTCGGATTAAGCTCAACTTTGCAAAACATGGTACATGTCAAGGATTCAAGTTCAGAGCTAGGTGTTCAACAAGAATTCTCCAGAATAGCACGTACTGTGAAACACATGCAATCTGTTACCTATTTGTTCATGTAACTACTAATTTGGTTCTCCAAGAAACGCAGCTACCTCATCGAATTCACTTCAACATTGTAAACATCAGGACCCAGAGTTCCGAATGGACTCTGATTCCCCAAAGATATGTTCCAAAGACTTTTACGATAACTCTCGTGCCCTTAGAAAAATAGCATGACATTCCATCAAAACGACAAGAGGCAGAGTCATACCTGCCAGTGGCCCGGAGAGGATATAATTCCCAATGGAACACGAGATATTCAGACAATTATACAGCGTCGCAAACCTCTTCAACCCGAACTCCTCCGCCACAATGGTGGTATAAATCGGGTACTGCGTCCCAAACGAAAGCCCCAACAAAATGGACCCATAGTACAGACTCGCAGGGATATTCACCGCCAACAGAAGATACGCTACCGCCATGACCAGCAACGTGATCGTGTGGAACTTCGTGCGTGCGAAGCCAAACCGATATAGAAGGTAGTCCGAGAGGAACCCTCCCACCCAACGCCCGATGGAGTTCCATATGCTCAGCAGAGAGACGAAGGTGCGGACGCTCGTGGGGGAGTACCCGAAAGACAAGCCTAACTGGGCCATGTTGTCTGTGGCGGTGAGGCCGGAGCCGACGCCGAAGATGGTGGCGACGAAGAGGAGCCAGAAGTCGAGGCTTCGGAGGGCTTGGGAGATGGTGTGGTCGTCTCCTCGGTTTGGCCATGGCGTGGCTAGCTTCTTCCCTACAGCTTCTCCTACTGCTTCTTCTTCAGCAAGAGGCTTTGATTCAGCCGCTTTCTCCGGAGCTCCAGGTATCTGCAGGTTTGTTATACACAGGAAGTGAGCATGGGGGCAAGAAATTGAGTCCATGGTTAAATAGGTTGATTGCCTAAACATAACCTCACCAACAGAGTTCATGTTTTTGTCAAAATGATCAATTCTATTGTCCCTATGGTGAGAAACATAATACAGACGAGTATAGGGTTTACATCGAAAGAGTCAATGAAGAACATTGCCAGTGTTGGTCAAAGATGAAAAAAATTGAACAGAGAGAGAGTCCCAGGTGTCTGCAGATTAATTATACATCACAAGTGAGCAGTGGGGCAAGAACAGAGCGCAAGGTTACATAAGTTGATTGGCTAAACATAACCTTTACACCAGAGTTCATGTTTGTTTTGTTGGCACAAACAGAAAACAAATTTTCTTAGAGGAGTAGAAAAATATGTCGCAAGGCCAGTCCCAGACAAATGGCAATCAAAGGTGACATTCGTCCAGGGAACGAGTTCACCCGCAAGACTGTTCACGGTGTTTTTAATCATGGTTTTAAGAAAAGGTCCTATTGTGAAAAAGATAATGCAGACGGAGCAAGGTTTTATTTCGCCAGCGTCAATCAAAGAACATTGCGTGTGTTGTTCAAATGATAAATAAAATCGAGCAAAAACAAGTCTCTGAAAAAAGCCCTGAACTCCAGTATTTGCTCTTCATGACACTTCGGAGTTCTGGAACTCAGTTTGAAAGATATTGGGCACAAGCTTTACCAGTGCTGATTGCTAAACATAGACTCTTCATTTAGTATGAAAACGCCAATTCGTGGTACATCCATCAAGAGCTTCATGTTTGGAATTAAGTTTTTGTAAATTTAATAGTAAACATCAAGCTAGTCTTGAACAAACAAGCGAATGCCGGCACTCACCTCTTGAACGCCATTAGGGTTCTGTGCGCCAAGTCCTTCAATGTCGACTCCTTGTGGTTCCATGCTCTGCTTGCCATAAAACTCCGACAAATACGAGATAGAAAGCAACGGTACAACCAGCAAAACCAACAACCCCCCTCCGATTCCCCTGTCAGCATAGATCCCCACATTGGTCACATTCGTCGCAATGTTCACCCCCATCAAGTAAAACGCCAGCGCAAATCCCAACCCCAAGTACCAGAAGAACCATTTCTTCTCCGGAAAGCCTTCGAACGTCTTCACTCCCGGCCGAATCACAAATATCGCCAGCATCGCCACTGTTGAAGGCAACCACACCAGCAACAACAAAAAAGCTTCTGGATTCTTGGATCCCTCCATTGCCACAAACACTTGGATCAGAATAGCGCCACTAATCCCAATGTATCCCTTCATGAGGGAGATGATAATCCCTCGACTGGCAGGGAACATCTTCACGGCTTGGACTAACACCGCCGTGTTGAACATGGGCTGGGAGTTCGACCCGATGAAGAGGAATAAACACATCTGCCATAGCGACGGGGAGATTCGTGCCGTCAAGGAGAGCCAGGCCAAAACGTAGCCGAGAGAAGCTTCAAGGGAGCCCACGAATAAGACTACGCCTGGTGAGGAGTAGTCGTAGAGAAGCCCCGCGGGGATGCCGAGGTTGACACCCAAGTCCTTGAAATTTGCGACGATGTTCATTTGTTGTTGGTTGATGTTGAGCACGGATTTCAGCTTTTGGGAGTAGACGCCGAAGCTGTAGGCGCCCGCGCTGGTGATCATCACCACGATACCGACGGCGATCACGAACCAGCGACCGCGCAGGAAGCGCATCAGGGTTTGGGATCCACATTCTAATTTTCGAGTTGTGTCTGCCATCTCTGCAATTGCAAACACGATTGGGGCTAAAAAACTCTCAGATCAAGGGAGTACACAAGTGTATGTATAGAAAGAGGTGTAGTGGGAGTCATGACCTTGGGTTGTGAGCAAGTACGGTGCTGGGAGTACAAGATCTCTTCACTTGCATACACTAAAACTCGGATCAAGGGACTATATACATGTCTGTACATATCGAAAGAGGTGTACTAGGAGTCATGAGCTTGGGTTGTGAGCAAACGCGGTGCTGGGTGTACTAGACAGCTGAAACTCCGCGGTGATGGACGGCATGACGAGGTCGCCCTGTTGTGCAAAAACTCTTCTCAAGAGTTGCACAAGGTTGCCATGGAAGCAGATCGAACTGCGGGGAGCCATGATTTCGTGCAACTGACAATTTTTTCAACTTAATTACTCACAAGGATTGACCGATAGAGAACCATGACCGAATCAATAACGCATCCCTAGGGGAAAGCGTTCTCTGATGGACGGCAGGATTGAGGTTGGAGGAAGGTACAGGCAAGCATAGTCAAAGACAAAATCATGAATACGTGGACCTACAGCAACAAGCTTGCGAAAAGAAAACGCAGTCGAAGCTATTCAAAAGCTGCACAAGCCAGAGAGCGCTGTATCCAGGACTGTACCAAATGATTGAAGTCTGCAATTGTAAATGATCGACGTGGAAAACCTTATCTTACTTACCTTCAGCTTCTCCGTCTAAATAGGAAGGTCTTGACTTACTACTACTGTTAAGAGACTTATCTGTCGCTGATCTCGATGTCCTAACTGCAGTGCAGTGATCGGTCTCAAAACTGGATATTTTTAGCAGAACTGCTACTAGAAAATACTTCTAGGAGTTCTAGCAACAAAGAATGAGAAGTGTACTTTTGCTAGATTTGAAGTTAGAGCAACTTGATCAATTTCTGGAAAATTCATTTAGGCCCACTGCCGGCTAGGGAAGGTTTCATCTTTGACAATCACGATCGCCAAACATCTGGAAGACGAAAAGAATTTCTTTACTTCTTGATAGGAAACACATGCATGGAGCTACGTAACCCTGAACAATCGTACTTTACAATTTACAACAAGTCAAGCATTGTTCCTCACGTTTCGGGACACATGTCGCCATCGACTGACACAAAGAGCAGGGTGAAGAATCTGAATCTGCCCTAAATCCATATCAGGGAAGTCAAAGTGCGAGCTTTCTACTCCAGAAATAGACGCGATTCAGTTCCTAAAAACTATAATAGGGGAAGAGAACTGTGTAAAGGCCAAATCTGAAAATAGATTTAGGCCATAGAAAAAATATAGTGTAAAGGCCACATCTGAAAAGAAAAGCAAAATGCGAAACCTCGCAGTACACTCTTACCCCAGGGATTGTGAACGTGAGCGCACTCAGCTCCGAAAGTAAAGGTGATCCTGTTCGAATCCTTGAAAACTCAACTGTATGCCCTGCATAGACGCGGAATTGCACGCGGAATTTCGAAAGAAAACGGTGAAATTTTGCAGCGCAGATTACAGGCACTTGCATCCCTAATATGATACACGTACAACACACTTTTCCCCTTCGACCTAAAACCCACTTTTCGCAATCTCTGCTTCTGCGATGTCTTTCTTCTCGGCATTAGGGTTGCCCTTTTCCTCCCTCGTCACCCTTTGATACTCCTCATGGACTTCTCTGTACAAGTTTCGCGTCCTCAACCAAAGCACCGCAGCGCACAGAGCCGCCCCAAGCGTGACTCCCACGAGAACCAACAGCGAGCGACGAAAACACGACGCTCCCAGACATGAGTCTGCATTGGCACCGTGGTTCTGCACCCGTGCTTCCGCGTCGTAGAATTTACCCACCACGGGAACGGACAAGACGTACATTCCCACGGGGCTGGCCAAATTAATGCTGCTCAACAGAGTGGCATAGTACTTCAGCCCGAAGATATCCGCGACGATGGTGGCGTACATGGGGTACTGGGCGCCGAAGGCAAGCCCTAAAAAGATGGAGCCGAAGTAAAGGCACCCGGGGATGGCCATGGCGATGAGCAGAAATGCCATAGCCATGAGCGCCATCATGAGAGCAAGAAAGAGTGTTCGGGAGAAGCCGTAGTGGCGGAGAAGGAAGTCGCTTGTGAAGCCGCCCACCCAGCGGCCGATAGCATTCCAAATGCTCACGAGCGAGACGAAGGTCTTGACGTTGGCGGAGGCGTAGCCGAGAGAGAGTCCGAGCTGGCCCATGTTGTCGGTAACGGCGAGACCGGAGCCGATGCCGAAGGTGGTTGCAGTGAAGAGGAGCCAGAAATCCAGTGTTCTGTATGTTTGCCAGATCGTGTGGTCTTCGCCTTTCCTCGGCCATGACTTGGGCAAGCCTGCCTTGGAGATTTGCTCAATCGACAGAGCTTCGACGTCTTCCGAGTGAGAATTCGACACTTTCGGCGGTTGAAATGTCGCACTAACATGAGATTCTCTGTTTTCGAAGTGTTCATGGTGGTTTTGTGCCATCTCTGTCAAGGGTCTTGTGCCATCTTGCGCCACCTCTGTCGTGATGACTCCTTCACCTTCCCCACTTCGCTTACCATAAATTTCAGATTTATAGGTGATAATACCAAGAGGAATGAAGAGAAGAATCATCAATACAGCCCCAATGACCTTCTCACTGCTAACACTCACCTTGAGCAAGTTTTGCGTCACGCTTACCCCCATCAAGTAAAACGCAAGCACGAACCCAAGCGCCAGCAACCAGTAGATATACTTCGCGTCAGGAATGCCCCGAAACGGCGACATGGGTCGAATCACAAGTATCGACAGCAACGCCACCGACGACGGCAGCCACACCAACATTAGAGTAAAACTCTCCGGGTGGCCGTTTCCGAACAAAGTCGTGTAGATTTGAATGAGAATGGCTCCACTGATGCCGATGTACCCCTTGAGCAGCCCGATGATCGCGCCCTTGCTGGCGGGGAAGAGGTGCACGCCGTGCACCACCACCACCACGTTCAACATAGCTTGTGCATTCGCTGCAATGAGCAGAAACAAACACATCTGCCATAGCGAGGGAGCCAGCTTTCCAGTGACCGCCAGCCATGCCAACGAGTATCCTACCGCAGTCTCCACGGCGCCAAGAAAGAGCACCCCTCCAGGTGACCAGTAATCATACAAAAGCCCCGAGTGCAATCCGAAGTTGACGCCGAGGTCCTTGAAATTGGCGATGAGGTTCAGATGCTCTTGGTTGATATGCAGAGCCGACTTCAGCTTCTGACTGTACACGCTGAACGCGTAAGGGCCGGAGCCGACGATGAGCACGATAATGCCCACAGCGAGGATGAACCACCGTCCTTGGAGCACTTGCAGCAGCTTGTCGGAGCCCTGGGAATTCGTGTTTGAAGCTGCCATGGTTAAAGTAATGGCCAGGAGAGTGCTGAAAGAGCAACCTTTCCCTGCAGACAAGCTGGAATACGGCAGATAGCTGTGAAAATTTGGCACTGATCTAATAATCAAATTACGGAGTTTATGATCACAGTACTGTCTGTAAGTAACGGAGAACCAGTACAATCATATGTAAGCTCCTCACGAGGCTTGGCATGGGAGCTAGAGATCGAGTTTCATGGACTGACTTGGAACCTCTACCCAGATTAATGATATATGCACATTGAGTGTTTGCATTGTGTGTACGCTCTAGTGCTCTGCTGCGCAAGTTGGAAGAAATTTTCAGAGTCATAGAGAGTGACGTCTAGAGCAGCTGCAGACCGACAGCGCAGCTTGCATATGTACAATAGGTGGCTAAACTTACGTACCATTGCAAGTTACGTACTTGCTTAAACTCCAGCTAGCTAGCTTTTTTCTTGCTAGTAAGAGATTAGCTAGCAATTGGGTAACGTCCGTGTACGCAATGTTTCAACGAAAGTTGATTGCGATGAAAGGTGCGAATTAATTGAAAATGCCCGTGAGAATGCATGCGAAAAGAACGTGCACTCCATCGACGGAGGAGACTGGTCCGGAGAATGTTGGCGGAGTGATGTGTCCGCTGATCAAATATAATGATGTTCAATCGAATCATGTATTCTCCACTTCGATTCTCCAGTGCTGTTGCCGGCCAGTTAGTATTGGTGAGTCTGTTACCTCGTTGTAACGTACTGTGGCTAGATAAGTGTGATCATCCCTGCAAGCAAGGAACCGGAGGAGGACCAAGCGCAGGCCAAGCACATGAGGCCGCGGAGCAAGCCGCAGTAGAAAGATACCAGAGCTTACATTTCTAAACTGTAGGAGAGAGAGACACAACAACAATGCCAAATGCAGAACATCAAGTCCGCTAGCCATTGTCGGTATTCCATGAGCCACCCTGACAATTTATATTAACCCTTTAGTGACAGTGGTTGATTTGGGGGGTGAGTCATTTTTTCAATATATATTTTAAAAAAGTTATTTTGGGATTAGCTTTAAGCTAGATAAATATGATCAGACTATAGAAATTGAGGCTATAAGGCCTTGCCAATGTATTGTCACAAGAATGAAGGTGATTGAAGCTTTCATGTAGACATGAGAATGGCTCAAAGATTGAAGTAAGAATTGAATCTACTACAATTAAGCAAAAAGTGTCTCTAAAGTAGGAGGCTCAAAATTCTCTCACACTCTACAACACTCCACTCCTCAAATATACATTGTTTGTACATGTTGGTTTTCCATCTTCACAAGAATGTACAAAAAATATACATTTTATGGTTTTTAAACCTTTGCCGTTTCAACTTCAAAAATTCATAACTAATTCCATAAAGTTTTAAAAATATGAATAACTTGGATTAGATGTCAATTCTACTTGTTTTTCAAGGAAATTTTAATGAAATATAATTCAAAATCTTTTACCTCCCCAAAACTCAATTTTAACTCTTAGATGGGTAGTTTTTGGCCCTCCTACCTTAGCTAATCCATGTACATCCTTGGATTTCATGGATTAGACGGGGGTGGGCTTGCTAAGCAACATTGATGCCTTCATAGCTTGTATATTTTGTTAAAATTTGTCTAGATTGAAGCTTATTTGTACATTTTCTTGGCCAACACAAATTCATTCAAACTAACATAGCTCATACATTATTGCATGCCTTGCCAAACAATTTGGTTTAAATTGAGTGTCTAAAGATGCTCTAACTTGGTTCTTCTTTGGGTTTGTACAAATTAGGTGTATTTTGACCTACAACAAGCAAAGAGTCCATAAATAGACCAAAATGTGGTCGATTGGTCACTAAAGGGTTAGACATCAATTTCATTACATTGGCGGTATTCTACAGGCAAGAAATTGTGGCATGTATCTTCACAAAGGTCTAATTTTAGGTCACAAATTAGGACAAGTATAGATTTGGGAATTAGGTTGTGCCGTTGTGCATATTGAATCATGTCAAAGTATTGGAGTTTCACCAATTTAACAAAATTGACATTATTAGGCGTGCTATGTTACTAACACGATGAATTCGCAAATCAATATGCAAATCATTACAATTCATTCACAACATTGGACACCATTCAGCTAGGATTTTCACCTTTTCTTCCTTTCAACTCCCTAAAATGATCATTTTCTTTCCTTTCATTCTTGCAGTTTCACTTTGAGATTTTAACACAATTGAACCACTATTTAACATAATTGACATTACAAACATTTTAGTTTGTGTCCCTCTATAAACATTGTTGATGGGCATTATTGCCAAATTCACATTGAAGGGAAATATATTAATTGTTAGAGGGACAAAATAATGCCCTATAGATCAAGGAGTCAAAATGATTATAATGTCAATCTATATTAAATTGATGTAATTTGATTAAAACGGATCGTAAATAAAAAGATTATAATTAAAATGATTTAGGTGGTTAATTGAAATGTATACAATATTTTGGATGAATGCAATTTGCATCTTTATCATAGCATAGCAAGTTAATGTAAATGACAAAGTGGCTCAATCATGGAAAATGAAATCATCAATTTACAAAATTGAGTTTTTTTTTGTTATACTTCCAACTATTAATTCTCCCTCCTAATACAATCCTTTGTCATAGTGGGTGGGATTTGATCCTATCAAAATTAATGAAGATATTGCCATAGTTACTAGAGAAAAAATAGGTTTGCAGTGTGCCGTTGGACTTTCTTGCAGTAGTGCAAATATAACCAAAAAGTAAAATAAATAATTAATTTAATTTAATTTTTTCAAAAAGGACCCATATAATCACCTTAACTTCTAAAGTCCCAAGACCATTTTTTTGTCAAAAAACACTCAAAATTGCCATTTTGGCTGCGTTCACCCAAGAACACAAAAAAAAAAAAAAAAAAATTAGAATCTAACCGTAGGATCTTGCACTTCACTTGTCAAAGATGATGTGGTAAAAATTTCATAAAGTTTGACCGTATAGATTGGAAGATTTTAGCATTCAAAGTTGAAAAAGAAAGCTTTTTTGAACATTGACCTGCAATTTCAAATGACTTTGACCGCCATTTGTGGAAATTTTTTGCACTATAGACTTTGAATTTAAAATTTAGTTTTATGTTGAAGATGTAAGTTGAAAGCCTACAAAAAAAATTTCAAAAAACACACACTTGATTTTCATTCATTAAAAAGTTGTTAAATAGAAATAAGTCCAAGATTGAAAAAAAAACTAAATTGTTAAGAACTCTTAGATGGGATTGAAACACAATAATCCCAATGGTGAGATTGTTTTAGCAATAAAACACAACATTCTCAAAAAATCAATTGTAAACGATTGTAAAAGTTGCATTCAGAAATGAATCCTACAAGTTATTTTTTCAAAAAGATGCTTAGATTGCCCAAAAAACAAGATTGTCCATAACTTACTCATTATTAGTCCAAATAAAATGAATCAAAGCTTCACATGTAGACAAAAATATAAAGTTTCAGAGAACAAAAAAATTAAAAGTTATTTTGACTTTTTGCAAAAACATTTGTGGTGCTTGCCGAGTTCAATTTGAGGCTTTTTGTGGTATAACTTTTGCTCCCGGGCACCAATTGAAAGAAAAATCATATTCCCACAAAGCTATCTTATGGAAAAGTTTCAAAAAGTTTCACTAAAAATTGAGCCTGTAGATACTTGCCCAAAATCTGATTTGTCCCCTGTTGGAGAGAATGGGACTATAGGGGTTAAGTGCCCTATCAAGTTGGCTTACCTGTTTTAATATTTTTTAATTCAAAAAAATAAAATTGTATTTCCCTATATTTGCACTACTACCAAAAAGTCAAACAGCCCTACACAAGCCCTAGATGTTTACTAATGTATATCTATATGTACCATTAGCTTTGAACATCCAAAATTTATTTTTTAATGTTTATATATTTTTGCTTACATAGTTACATCTTGTCCATTTGTATTAATTACTTCAATTTCATCAAATTGGTCACATAAAAAAATTCTTTTAGATGAATGATAACTCCTAAAGTTGGACAAAAATCACTCTTAACCACTCCATTCATCATCTAGAGTGATTTCCATAGAAATCAGAAAATATTTTTCAACTATTGCAGACACTTTTAAGTGAACCACATTAATTCCCTCTGTCTACAATAATTGCACACTGAAATGTGAAACGAGCAATAACCAGGATGGTGATAATTCTCATGTTTCACAGTTCTTGGTCAGGGTTACTCACTAAGAAGGATTATTTTACAAGCTGTAATTACATTGCTTAGTGAAAAGTAAAATGAGACCGTGCAAATGACCATGGTATTTTTTCAAGTCTGTATCTTTTGCCATAAATTCTATAGCTAGCAAGTAATGCAAGAACTCTGGCACTTGCATCAATTACAATGTAGTTACCAGTTCATGTGAACTTCCACTACATAATGATTGCATAGTACAATCTTGCATTGTATTTGACAACCCCAAAAGAAGGTCAATTGCGTAATGCAATTTACACAGTAACCATTCCGTATTACAGCATCTGCAGATTTTGACAATTTGATAGAAGAATACAAGCAATCCATTCTTCAGTAAATTGTGTTGACCGAACGTCTTCAGATTGAGAAAGACAAACTGAGGAGACCTGAGGTTATTGGGCATGTTGAGATTGAACACGATGCGACCATTTGGACCTCTCGGTAACTTAATTTGTCATTTTTCCAAGTCATTGTGGTCCATCTTCTGTTGAGGATGGGGATCTGTGAAGAAATAGTTGTCAAGTTTCTAGAACTTAATTGGAAGAGGATGACCAAGGGCTGATGACCATGCCTATCTGTTGTCAGAACAGGATTCCCATTGAATGATGTGGCATTCAAATGAGTCTCAACTCTCAACCAATGCAGGAATGATGCATGAGGAATTTGGAGAGGCAGAACTAAATATTTACAAGTCGGAATAGGTTAGAGAGCCCTCTGCGATACTATACTATACTTTATTTCAGATAAACAGCCCGTTTTTCTGAGGTCGGCTTAGGCCAATATGCAGTGATATGGGTTTAGAATTAGCATTTGATTGAAAATTTGAATTTGGGGACCAGAAAATACAGAACGCATGATTTTCTGTCATGTTGGTTAAGCTTTCGTGAGTAAGACTGCTTCTGAAATGATAGCCAGCCCTTTCAAAAGGCCCTTGCTGTGAACATCAGTTTGTGTCTTTTCCACAGTACTGAATGTGCTGCGTTGGCTTTGAGCCTCTCTCTTTGTCCCCTGCACGACATAACAAGGTTTCGATCAATTCAACTTCTGACTCATCTAAAATTAGAACTCAAGAATGCCATCATCTGAAACCACATGAAATAGAAACAATGAATCTAGTTTTGGACATTGGACGCCCAAAATACACCTCTCTTGTAAGTACCGGTATACGATTTCTGCAATATTTCAAGCTCACTAAATCTGATTGCAAGAAACACGTGTGCTAACTATTAGTTGTATTTCGATCTAGCGAGTACTATCAGTTGGTAACGGAAACTTTCTATAAGTACAATCATGGGTTCACGTGAAGCTCAATCACGAAGTTACCGAGAGATCGAGTTTCATGGGTTAATTTGGAATATAGAGCTAGATTAATGAAATATGCACGTGTGTCTAGGCTCGCTCTACTGCGAAATTTAGAAATTTTTGGCAAAGGCATGGAGTGTGATATACTGAACTGCTGCAGGCGGACGGCAGGCTAATTGCAAGCTATTAGCTTCATTATGCAAAGAAACTAGTAATTGGGAATATATGCCATTTCCATGAAACGTGATTGCAATGAAAGGTGCGAATAATGGATAAGATGCATTCAATCATGGATAAGATTGCTTCGGAGATTATAATGTACGTTGGTGGATGTGTCCACTGAATATTGTGATACGTAGACTAACTCTACCATTATCATCAATTTAGTTAGATTGGTGCAATTTTGGAGCCAAAAAATGTGGCATATACCCTCACAGTGGTCTATTTTCAGGCAATAAACTAGGACAGGTATAGATTTATGTTTCAAGCCGCACGTCCCAAAATATTGGAATGTCGCCAACTTAACGAAATTGACGTTTGCAGTGTGGAGTAATATTGCAGGATCAATTACGTACCTATATAGGAGCAAGGTAGCTGGTGTGAACGGCTGCAACCAAATGTTCCAGCAAATGCAAGCAAGGAATAGTCTGCAGTATCATGACCGAGTGCACATGCGGCGGCGGAGTAAATGAGCAGATACTCGAGCTTTACTACATTTCTTGGCCCTGGACCGATGGGGAGGAAGAATTGCATCGACCGTCTAAGGGATGTGCACCTAAATGCAACCCTATTCTTGGTCCCACTATTTCGGTGATCAAATGACCAAAACAAATGTATGAGATTATTAGCATATTCAAGAGCAATCCAACACAAGTTGTGGGTGTTTTCATGCTACGGGAACTCCAAAAATGCAGTCGCAAACGGCTTGTGTCCAATTTCTTACAAACTCTGAGTTCCACAACTCCAAAGGGCCATGAAACACCCTGTACTGATGGGGTTCATGGCTTTCTTCGGGGATCGGACTCTCTTTCTGATGGATTTCGTTTATCTTTTGGCCAACATGCTCATGTAATGTTCTTTAGTTGAGAAAACCAAGCTCCGTCTGCACTTTATTTTTCACAGTCAGATCGATCCAATTTGCACTTTATCTTTTGACCAACACATGCAATGTTCTATTTAAAACCTCTCTCCGCTGCATTATAGTTCTCAAAATAGGATCATTCCAATTGGTCATTTTGATAAACGTACCCTGAACTCTGTTGTCGAGGTTGTGTTTACGCAGGAAATGGAAGTAACCTTGTGCTCTGTTTCTTGCCCTCCTACTCACATGTGCTGTATAACAATTCTGCAGACCCCTGGAGCTCTCGAGAAACCGGCTGAATCAGTTCCTCTTGCTGAAGAAGAAGCAGCAGAAGAAGCTGTAGGGGAGAAGCAAGCCACGCCATGGCCAAACCGAGGAGACGACCACACCATCCTCCAAGCCCTCCGAAGCCTCGACTTCTGGCTCCTCTTCGTCGC
Organism: Neckera pumila; assembly: GCA_963969595.1. Lineage (NCBI taxonomy): Eukaryota > Viridiplantae > Streptophyta > Bryopsida > Hypnales > Neckeraceae > Neckera > Neckera pumila. The sequence continues at coordinate 17,917,660 of OZ018415.1, read as the reverse complement.
CACCATCTTCGGCGTCGACTCCGGCCTCACTGCCACCAACAACATGGCCCAGTTAGGCTTGTCTTTCGGGTACTCCCCCACGAGCGTCCGCACCTTCGTCTCCCTGCTGAGCATTTGGAACTCCATCGGGCTTTGGGTGGGAGGGTTCCTCTTGAACTACCTTTCATTTCGGTTTGGCTTCGCACGCAAGCAGTTCCACACGATCATGTTGCTGGCAGTGGCGTAGCGTATCTTCTGTTGGCGGTGAATGCCCCTGCGTGTCTGTACTATGGGTCATTTTGTTGGGGCTTTCGTTTTAGGACGCAGTACCCGATTTGTACCACCATTGTGGCGGAGGAGTTCGGGTTGAAGAGGATTGCGACGCTGTATAATGTCTGGACATCTCGTTTTCCATTGGAAATTATATCCTCTCCGGGCCACTGGAAGGTATGTCTCTGCCTCTTTTCAGTTTGCTGCAATGTCGTAATAGCTTTTGGGGGGTATCAGAGTCATCGTAGCAGTCTTTGGAACATCGGTTTTTGGGAATCAGTGTCCGTTCTGATGTTTACCATGTTGATGTGAATTCGATGAGGTAGCTGCGTTCTGGAAGAACCAAATTAGTAGTTACATGAACAGATAGGGAACGGATTGAATGTAATTCGCAGTACATGCTATTCCCGAGAATTCTTGTTGAAAACCTAGCTCTGAATTGGCATTGAAAGGAATCCTTGACGTGTATTATTTTTTGCAAAGTTGAGGTTAGTTTGAACAAATGAGAGTTTCTTGATCCAATGAGACATTTTCACACGTGAGAGTATGTTGGTGCTTAATATTCACTTAATTTGTTCGAGATTCCTTGTAGTCGGCATTTTGTCTCGAAACGTGCTTTGCCACTAGTACTCAAGAATGTTTTGGAGCGTAACATAGCAAAGCTTTTGGATTATGGATATTTGTCGCTTGATTTTATATTATGTTATACAGAGTAGTGATTTAAAGTTTGCCTTTTGAAGGAAGTGGACATGGTTGGTTCCTCCCCACAGCTAAAGACTGGTTTGCACTGCGCATGGAATTTATCTGATCGAAATTTTGGAATATTTTGGTCGTCGCAGGTCGATTTTACGACGAAGAAGCCAAGAGATAAGTGAGCGATCGCACTTGGCGAACAGTAATGCTGAGCTGGTGTGTGACGGAGCAGTTTGCTTTCGTCGCACTTGTTTCACTTTGATGGCGGTGTGCATTGGTGCTGCAGGATTTGCAGGAGTGTTGTGGCACCACACTCGGGTTTTACATGGAGCTGCATAAGGGCTTTTAGAAACCCAAGATGGCTGAATTAGCTCATGAAGCATCACACGAAAAGAATCATGAGGATGATATATCACACGAAGAGAATCATGAGGATGATGCATCACAAAAATAACCCCACAGGCACTGATGCAAATCTCATAACCAAACAGCTGAAAGTGTGTATTATAGAGGAAATCTAGCATATTATACGGTTTCTTCCTTCACTCCTAAGTATCTGTTTGACTTCTACTATGAAGCTCTAGACTCTAGTCAGAGTTGTCTAGCCTCTCCAATTAGTTTTCAATCTTGTGGGACCAAAGTAGAGTCATGTGTCATGGTGGCAACTATAACGGTGATACAAGATACCTCAAAACATTACTGGGAGTCACACATTAGCCCTTGCCCTTGTTGCTTCTAGATGACAATTAAGGTTGCTTCAGGCAAGGCCAACTCTACATATGATTTCATGGGCGTTACTCAGTTAAAATCTAATTGTCGGGAATGTAAGACTACTGGTGAATGCATGTGGAGACGACTTTAAAAATGATTACGAGTTGTATAGAAAGCTACGAATCGAAGATGCAGGACGCGGATACCGTGATGAAATGTAATGCACACTGGAAACCTGAGTGTGATGTGGAAACTCTCACATTGAATGAAGAGACAGTACAATGGAATTTGGATTAAGTAACCAGAGTCCAGAACTACAATGGTGGCTACCCAAATCCAACCCTAAAAAATCTAAGCAGGTTTGTCTCAAATGAGACGTATGAATAAAGTACCTCTGGCCTTCTTCTTGGTGGATTCTCCTTGAGCACAATGTCAAGTTGGTGAAGCAGGTAAGATAGGCGTGTTGGACTGATGTTGTCCAAAAGGCGAGGTAGACTAATCTTCATGCGATGATTTCTGAAAATCTCTTGAACCTGTAAATCTTTCTCACCATCCTGCAGGCACCCAACATGGTTTTCTTGTCCTGAGTTTTCATAGGCCTCCGCAATGTCTTCAGAAAGACACCGCTCACATAATGTTCGGTAGGCTTCGTTCTTCTCTTTCACATCCAACTCATATTTGCGCTTCCAAATTAACTTCACAACGCATACTCCAAGCGTTTATAACACTGGAAGAATGAAAATACCAGGATATGAAATACAAAATATCACTATTTCAATGAAAGAAACTATTTGAGCCAGAAACCAATCCCATCATCCAATTCTGTATGTTTCAATATGATTCTCAGCCTGCAGAGAGTCTCTTCCTAATCTATAGCTAATCACAGCTGCCTCCATATACTTGTAGGTTTGGATTAAAGAGAAGAAGTCATGCAAAATCCATTGGAAAAGCAAACCCTTGTCATTTTCTGCAAAACAAATATTGTCATATCCATTAGAATGGCTAATTAATGTCGAAATGTCAAGAAACCAATTGGCGCATTTCCAGACGCCCATCTTGGAACATCAGATCTATTTCATTCCAAGTTTTTCGTGCTTTGAATCAAGCCATTTTGACATATACGACATGAACATAGCATTACTAGCCTAGTTTGTACTTTCTAATCCAAAACTTGATCATAAACATACCATTGATTTCAACCATGCCACCAAAATTGGTTAAGAATCAGTAAGGGAACTTCACCTTAAATCGCACAGTTAAGCAATTCAGCATGGTTCCCACTATTATATTGAATAAAAATTTTGTGGGGTCCTGTTGGTAATCAAAAAGGGGATCCCAGATTCTCTTAGAATGCATTGCTTGGACACCGTGCAAAAAAATACAAATTTTCAAAGTGCTGAAAATAAATGTTCCTATGAATAGCGGGAGTACATTTTAGGCAAGAATCAGTAGTGTGCAATTTTAGGTGCAGTTATCTTACCATTATGTCCACATGAAGCCCGAAATTTGCACATGGAGAGTTGAGTGAACATCACAGCCAGTGTCAGAGAAGCAGGTGGTGCCCACAACATCAAGTGAAATAACACCAAGTCTTCAATGCATCTCCTCGTTAAAAAGCTGTGAATCGCCAGAGCAATGACCCATGACACCACTGCTAAGTAAATCCCAATACATTGGCCAGCAGGAGTTCGCCAAGTGGGACGACCTTGAGCACCTCCCAACACCCACAACCTACACATGTGGATTTCCCCCGGATTTTCGGTATGCACACTGTTATACCCTCTAATCCAATCCGCTCTGTACCCTACTGTTCTAAGCAAAATCGAGTGGAGAACCCAAAGTATGGAGAGTGCAAGCATCCCTATCACTAAATTCAATATTCTCGCAATTTCTATAATATTAACTCCGAGTATGCGCTCCGCCCTCTTTACAGTCAGGTCCGTCCACACTTGGAACATGGAAACCAGGAGCAGTGTTGCTGGTGCAATCTCATATGCTAGGTGGATGCTGTACTGAAAGCTTGAAAAAAAGTAGCTGAAGGCTGCCACACTCATGGCTCCCACAACGGGATAGAATGGTGTGTCACCATAGAAGCTAGGATCTTCGGCAAATACATACACAATCACAGCAATGAAAGCGAGAAACGACGGTCCTGCTAAAAAGGTCACTTTTCCTGCTTCCCTTTCCACGAGCACACCAGCTGGGCCAAAACACAAAAGATGAGGATCACCGCGATGAACCAGGTCAGGAAGGCCATTCTCTTAGAGATCCCTTGACACTGAAGCTGGAGAAGCTGACTGCGCTCGCCGCAATAGAGCTGGCAACAAGCGGTATATTTGGCTTTAGAGCTGGTAGCCGAAACAACAAATTCTGAAAGTATATCGGAAATTGTTGCAGTGATATTTTTGCAACTCTCGGACCAACTCAAGCCTCGAGGTTCAAAAGGACACCATCGTCCGTGACAGTTCGGCAACTCCATTTTCGTGAATAGACTTTCGATCTGCTCACCACAGGAACTACTCTACTACCGGAAGGAGGATCGGGTAAACAACCGCAATCTCCTTACATAGGCGTGATTCTGGCGTCCGCAATTGTGCCATACACACTATCTTCAATTCACAAGGTCTCAGTTTAGGCCACGAACAAATTTCAAGACAGTATGAATTTATCGAACTTGGTCAGTGTATATGGTCATTTCGTTAAAATGGCGGCATTCCATTACAATGGCACGTTATTTCAGTTCAGAAAGGCCGTTCTGAAATCCACACTAGTCATTCATTCTAAATAATTTATGCTTGTCCTAGATATCTAAAACCTATACCAATGCTAGAATTTTTTAGAACGGTCTGAAATCTATATAATTCCTAGATATTTGAAATCTACAACATTCTTAGATGTCTGGCATCTATATTTGTTCTAGATATTTAGAGCGGGCAGTCTGAAAATATGGCACTAAGAATACCGCCATTTTAACAAACTTGATCAGTGTATGTAAAAGGAGAACCTGTAGAAGTGACTCACCGGTTTCGTCTCTCAGTGGTAATATGGTATTAATACAGCTGGATTGGTGCCTTGCGTACACAAACTCACGTTGTTTCCCAATGAGGCAGGAAGGTCGCCTTTGCATCCTTTGAAAAAGAGACCTCGTATAGTGAACAAAATTGTTTGCAACGGCTCTTCAGCCAACCCCAATCCTTGCATTAGGAAAAATTTCAGCCCTCCAGAAGGCCGTGAGTTTGGCATCCGTCCGGTCACTCCGGTGCAATTATGGAAAAAAACCAAAATAAAAAATTATTTTTCAGTATTTAAAAATTGGGTGCTGATATGGCACTAGTAGTGCCACGTCAAATTTATATTTTTTTAATATTTTTTTAATATTTTTAAAATATATATATATATATATATATATATATATATATATATATATATATATATATATATATATATATATTTTTTAAGAAAAATATTTTTGTATTCATTTTGAAATTGCACCAAAGGGGGCCTGTAAATCAATTCCTTAGTGGCCTTCTGGAAGGTTGAAATTTTTCCTAATGCATTTTCTGATAGGTCCTTCACTGGCATCTAAAGAAGCATAATATTTTTTTTGTATGGAGGAGGACCATTGCCCGATTATACAATGTTATCTACGTTCCAAAAGTTATATTACAACTTATATAATTATTTCAAAAGTAACACCACCAACCTAGTCTAGGATTGATTTGTTGAAACCAAAGTTTGTACAAAAGCATATTCTCAACGCTTCTAGCTTTATCCCTTAACCTTTAAAGGATGAAGAGGTGATCTTGGAAATCATCCCTTTTCATTACCATATGAACCATTGGCTTAATCCCTAAAGATTAGAGACAGTGTTTTCTCCAAAATTGCTCCAAAATTGTCATTTCTAATACAAATACCAAATTTTGAACAAAACATTTTTCAAAAATCCGTAACCATAGGATACTAGTTCAAGATGTTGTGGGAAAAATTTCAAAAATTTCCACCATGTGGATTGCAAGATAATAGCGTTTGAATTGACAAAAATCCTTTTTCTATCCTGCGAAAATCCAGATAGATGCACTTCACGAGGTCACATTTGTCTGAAAAAATGTCCAAAATGGTGGTTACTCTTTGGATTCATTCTTCAAGGCAAGTTGGCTACATGCTTGAAAAATTTTAGATCATTTGAAATTGTACAACATATAGAAAAAAAATAGTAAGTAGAAACAGGTAGATAATGATTCAAAACACGAAGTTGTTAAGAATTTAGATATGGAATTGAAAATTGTCAATCCCAACAGTTATAATGTTTTAATAAACAATCTACATCCAATGTTTTTATCTTTTTTCAAAAATAATGGAAACTGAGTTAAATAAAAGACTTCAAAGTTTAATTTAGAGTAGAGATTCTATAACTACCCTCAAACTAGGAATCCTCATAACTTTTGACTCATAAATCAAAATGGAATGATTCAAAGCTTTCCGCGTATATATAAATCTAAAGAACCAATTTCAAATTTTTATTCTTAAGAAAATTATTTTTAAAGAAGTTTTTTGAGTTGCCCGGGCTACCCGCCGACCAATGAAAATGACATATAATGCAATAACTTTTTAACCATGTAGTCAAAACATATGAAAATTGTTGGGCCTTAAAGCTACTCCTTGAATACATCTTGTGTGAATATTTCAAAGCAAAAAAATAAAAAATTCCATTTGTAGTGAGCTTGTCCAAAATCACTATGTTTTCAAAAAATAGTATTTGGTCCTTTAGGGATTAAGAAATAGCACTGAAGCACTTGTTGGAAGTCAAACTACTCCAGAAGACCTTTCCTTTTCACAGTAAAATTCTAAGGATGAATAGTTGCATGTTTGTCCTGTACATGAGATACCATGTCTTTCATTGGCCACAAAATGACTGCCTTGACGTTTAAGGGTTAAAAGACCAAAGCCTTTTTTTTGTCAAAATACTCAAAAATTGCCATTTCTATTGCAAGGTGAAAAACTCTTAAAACTTTGTTTTTTTGGTATACCTAACCATAGAATCTTGCATTAGACAAGTATAAAAATGTGTAGTAAAAATTCCAAAAAAATTTACCATGCAGATTGCAAGATATTTGTGTTTAAAGTGAAGGAAACAAATTCTTTTGCACCTTTTGTGATAAGATTTTTTGACTTTGAATCTTTTTAACTTAAATTTTTGCACGACAAATTTTGAATTAAAAAATTTTAGTGTTTAAAAACTGAGTTGAGTATATAGGATAAAAAATTTAAAACATATCACTTAATTTTCATTCTCTAAAAAAAGTAATAAATAGAAGTAGGTTCAAGATTGAATAAAAAAATAAATCATTCATAGCTCTAAGATGGAATTGAAATACAATAATCCCAAGAGAGATTGTTCTAGCAAACAAATTTTACCTTGTCAAACAATTTTTTGTGAAAACTTGTGAAAATTGCATTCAAGAATGAATTCTATAAGTTATTTTTTTCAAAAAGATGCTTAGATTGCTTGAAAAGACAAGATATTATCTATAATTTTCTCGTTTGTATTCCAAATAGAATGAATCAAATGTTTCCAAATAGACAAGATTATTTTTTAAGAAAAAAATTTCAAGATTTTTATTTTGACTTTTTATTTTTTATTTGGAATTGCTCAAGGCGATTGCAAGAAACTCCTGTACTATTTTGATGTCACACCTTGCAAGCTAATAAGTTTTTTGGCCATAACTTTTGCATTTTGGTTCCAAATGACTCAAAGACTTAAAGTCAAGGTACTTACAGTATGACTATTATAGACCTTGACTACTTATTTTTAAAAAACTTAAGAATATATTAACTTAAATCCAAAAATAGCCCCCAATTTCATATTGCACTTGCCAATTTGGAGGGGTTTTGAACTATTTAGTACCCAAAGAAACAAATTTTGAGCTGAAATTTGGAGGAGGTACACTAAAATTGGTAAATAGTGTTGGGTGATAATTAGTGTTATTCCCTGTTTTTTACCCCCAACACTATTTTTCAACTTATGTGTAAATAATGTTGGCGCACTTAACTACCGCCTTCAAACTTTGGCCCTTCCCAAATTCCACAGAAAGTGAAGAGAGCCGATTTGCATTGCTGTCATTTGACGCACCTATGTCCGCTTTGACAATGCATCCAGTCTGGTTATATACTAGTTATATACTAATTAAGCTGTTAGACTGGAAGAGTAATGATGCCCACCCTAGCCGGAGAATTTGTTGAAGAGGAGAAAGACATTGACGGCAATGCTCTGCATAGAGGGCCCTGGCTGTCAAGTCTTATTGATGTGGAATTGGCTTATTGATGTAGTCCCTAGCTGTCAACACTTGGTTTCATTTTACATTCTCCAATTTCAGTCAAGACAAGGGCCAGAGTCCGTCCCATGTTTGGACTTTGAGGTAACTTACATGCAAATTTGTAAGTTATTAGTCTCATCACACTGCATCGACTATCAGCATACAAAATTTGCAGACGAAGACATCAAACTGAACTTCAGGTCATAAAAGGCTGCCATGGGAAGTTGGAACCTCAAATGACCAAAATTTTACTATAGAATGAAAAAAGTGTTAGAATGATTAAATAATGTTCTAACACTAACCTTGCAAATCACAATTAGTGTTAGATGGGACAAATAGTGTAGCCAATACTATTTACCAATTTTTATACAGTCTTCTAGTAGATTTTGCTAATATGTCCAAAAGAATTTTAAAAATAGTTAATTTTATGTCGTGTAGAAGTTCACAAATTGAGCTCTTTTCTGCTTGCGTTTTGAAACATATAAAATATTATTTTGGTGGTTCTCTTAGTAAATGACCATCTCCAAAGAGTTTTTAAAAATTGCCATATTTTGGTTTTGTTACAAACTATTTTTGTATTTTTTTTAAATTATAACGTCAAAGTGACTATTTTCTTGAGATTTTGCACTTTTCTAGTTCTCCTACCTAGAGAAAATTTCTATGCTTATCCTTCCTAGAGTATTTTCTTCTTGAAAGTGCATATACTTTCTTTTTCATTTTTTTTCAAATTTTAAAAAATCATTTTTCTAGTTTCAAAGCACTCTAGAAAAAAATCAACGGTACTCCTGAAAACGCAACAAATAGTACAAGTGTTTCTTGCAATGACCCCCCACTGACCACCATTTTAGACTTAGAATGGCATGATATTTAATTTTGAACACAGATTGGAATAAAAATTATACTTCCAGGAAGCTGATGTGATTTCCTATCTTCAAAAAATGTTTCAAAAAATCTCATCAAAAATTGAGATCATAGGAACTTGTCCAAACTTTGCAATATCCTTTAGAGATCACTTGGTCCTTTAGTGGTTAACCCTATAACGCAGCAACCTTAAAGTTTTAGTGGATGATAGATAATCCTTCTATGTAAGATAGAAGTACAGATGTTTGTTGACTACAAGAGATGACAGTGTTTTAAAGATGAAACTTCATTCAGTACTGAATTGCTGAAATTTGATTTTGCATGCTACACGGTGACGTTGTATTGTAGAAATTAAATGAGGAAATTAAAGCGCATAGTGCACATCGGTTAACCCCTAAAGGACCAAACACCATTTTTTGGCAACATAGCAATTTTGGGCAGCTCACTACGAATGGAAATTTTAATTTTTTTCTTTGAAATTTTCACACAAGATGTGCCCAAGGAGTAGCTTCAAGGCCTAACAATTTTCATAACTTTTGACTTTATGGGTAAAAAGTTATTACATCATATGTAATTTTCCACATTTAGGAGGCAGCCCGGACAACTCAAAAAAATTCTTTAAAAAACACTTTTTTGAAAAACTAACATTTGAAATTGGTTTTATAGATCTATATATACTTGGAAAGATTTCATATGGATTATCAAGTCAAAAGTTATGAGGATTCTTAGTTGGAAGGAAGTTATGGAATCTCTACTCTAAAATAAACTTTGAAGTCCTTTTTCTATCTCAAGCTTCAATATTTTTGAATAAAACAAAAAACATTGGGTGTATATTGTTTATTACAACATTACAACCGCTGGGATTGGCATTTTTCAATTCAATAATTAAATTCTTGACAATTTAGTATTTTGAGTCATTCTCTACCTCTTCCTACTTACTATTTTTTCCTATATGTTGTACAATTCCAAATGATCTGAAAATTTTCAAGCATGTAGCCAACTTGCCTTGAAGAATGAATCCAAAGAGTAACCACCATTTTGGACATTTTTTCATACAAATGTGACCTTGTAAAGGGCAGCTGCCCGGATTTTTGCAGTGATTATAAAAGGATTTTTTCCAATTCAAACCCTATTATCTTGCAATCTACGTGGTGGAAAATTCTGAAATTTTTTCCACATCTTTTGAAAACAGTGAACTACAAGATCCTATGGTTACATGTGTTCAAAAATATTTTTTTTCTAAAATTTAATACTAGTATTAGAAATGGCAGTTTTGAAACAATTTTGGTGAAAACATAGTCAAAAACCTTTAGGAGTTAATGGAAATTCTTATACACGACATATTTGGTTGCTATTGGCTATTGGTCCCATTCAGGTAGTGCTGGTTGGAATTTGAGGGCATTAATCTGTAGTATTGTTTTGTCGCAAACTGCTCATAAAAAATTTATTTTAGAACTTTTTTGAATATGTGAGAATTGGACTCATTTCATTGGGAATTTTGGAGTCTTCAAACTTTGATTATTTTAACTGTAAATGTCTTCTGTAAATCTGTGCTATTAAATATAAATAAAGAATTGTCTTCTGAAAACGTTTGAGGTCCCCCACTTGTTTGGTAGGAACTGATGCTTGCATTATGGGGGGACACTTGTTGAACCGATGACCTCGCTCATCATCGCCGGAGGGAACTGCAGGTTTCATCATCCCGCCCCCCTTCTCGGTCGCAATGGATGAACAATGCGGCGGTTTCTAGTCTCTCTTTCTCTTGTTGTTTCAATTAAAAAGAACAAAATAAAACCCAAAGAACTAACCAATCAACCCTTAATTCTCTTGAGCAAAACCTACAGAGGATTGTAGGTACACGCCTATTGGCGCTCCGCTACAGGCCTAAACCCTACTCGCTCCGCTCCGTAGGGTTTAGGAAATTCATCCATTGCTGTGTTTGTTACCCAGATGAAGTTCATCTTGTGCATGGGGGCGCCTAAGAATTCTTTGGGCGCCATCACCAAGGTTGTCGGTTCAGCAGGCTATCCCATTATGGGAGTTCACGGAGTGGACAAATGTCATGGGTGAGCAAATGTAATATCTAAAGAGTGTGAAATCGGCTATGAGTGATGTATAGGACCAGAGGACACTAGAAAGAGAACTTCGATGAATTTTGGTAATGTGACGACCAAGGATGGTACTTGTCGAAATTGATGGCCGTCTTTGAGTGCGTGAGACACTAATTCCTTGCCTTTGTTGCTGTAATCATTAACCTTATTCATTTATAACATTTTGTGTTGGCAAGTGAGCAAAGATCACAGCTGCGGGATCGAGGAGACTTGATGGCTCCAAAGTGAAAGTGCCTCCGTGTTTTCCGATGAAGACTATATTGATGCCAGATACTCAATCTGTAGCACAGTCCGGGGAGGTTTTTAGCACAACTGGCTAAAATCCTACATTTTCTTGGAGCAACTGGTTGTTTGAAGCCATCTCTCGGCTAGGTCTTTGAAAAATAGAGAATATTCTTTGATTTTCCTCTTAAATGACCGGTTTTTTCCCGAAGATTTTGAAATCAATTTGACTTTTCCTGATTCCAACCGGCTAACTTGTAACTAAATGCCGGTACTCCCCGTACATTGATCTGTAGTGGAGACTTCCGCTCGTACATATTGGTCAGCATGCGTCTCAATGTATCTCAGATGAAGTATTAGACCGTAAAGGAAGCAAATGGCCAACCTAAACTCTAGCCAGAAACCCTTCTACAGGGCCTGTTGCACATATGACTTTTACGCAAGAAATGAAATCGTCATAGTAGCACTTCATCGGGATAGATGGGAAGCCGTAATTAGGCAACTACTTTGGAATGTCAAATCTTTGGTGCAAAGCAGGGCAGTGTACAAGAAGTAAGAAATGCAAAGAGTGTTGTTTTGAAATTGTCCATAAGACATGTGGTAAAAGTACTTCATTCGTTCACTTTTTCAATGCAAAGTAAAGAGAACTTTTTGAAAACACCTCCATTTTTAAGAGTTTAATTGGATAATTATGCTAGAAGTCAATTGCGCATTATGATACACAAAGTCGCATTACACATTCATATGATGCTTAAAAATGCTCAATTTACACTACTTTTGCACCAAAATTCTAATATTTGTAGTAAGAATGCAATAGTGTACCCAATAGTTGTGGCCACATCTAATTCATGACCCCATATGATAATGATGAAAGTACTTTCCTCCAATGAAAATGAGCCAATGTGAGGAAGTGAAATTCCATCTATTAGGTTATTTGGTCGTAAATATGGATTTAGAGACCACATGGGAGGTCTCATTCAAACAAGTCCTTTAAAGAATTGTAAATCTTGTGATATGTTTTTTGGTTTTGATACAAATGAAATGGAATTTCATTGCATTAGATGAGATTCGGGGGTCTTAGAAGGCTCTGAGTTCCCCTACTGTCTGCTACGTTCCCAGATTGCGGTAACGCAGTAGCAGCAGCTGGCTGACGTGGTCAAGCAACTGCCACATCATTTTTTGAAAAAATAAAAATAAAAATAACTTAAAATGATATTTTGGTAAATTTTTTTTTTTTTTTTTTTTTTTGAAAAAAAAATTCTGACACACCCGTACCGGCGTTCACTGAATCTGGGCAGATCAGGGAATAGGCCTGAAACGGCCCTCCAAGACCCCCAAATATCATCTAATGCAAATGTAAGATACATTACCGCTAGCCACAAGTGGCATGGTGGGAAGAACAAGACCAAGACCTAGGAACCAAAGGACTGACCAAAATGAGAAGCAAAGGCAAGCAATTATTCAAGCGCAATATAGGGAGAGGCCATGAGGCTTCTCACAACCAATTGTGAAGAGGGAAAAAACCTCACTTCTATACCAATGGAAAAAATCAAGGGAGCTAGAACACTAGTAAAAAACAGTGTTCTAAATGACTGCAACAATGACTGTTAAAATCATTGTAGACAAGTTACTTAGGACTTGTTTTCTACTAGTGGAACACAAAATCAACGTTGGAACCAATGGTCGTCCAACGCGATTGTTTTGCGTCTATAACGGCAAAGAGGTTGAATCTTCATCTCCAATTTGCAAATGTCACTAGGAGCTTGCATATGCTGAGCAAGCATTGAACACCTCCTAGGTCTACTAACTATGCCCCACTCCATTCTTCCACAGTCTATAAGACTATTTTAGATATGCTAGAGCAATCTATCCATAGGCCATGCCTTGTTGTTGTAAACTATGTTGTTCTTTTGGATCTAAAGGGCACGGATCACGACGGTGAGAATCTCAAGCTAGATTTTCTTGATAAGGTTGAACTTGTAGGAGATGCTAACCAAGAAAATGCCATGCCTCTAGGTGAGAGGACACCTGGCTCCAAGAGCATCCTTGTTGGCAAATAATGTGTTTCTTTTGTGAAAAATCCATTGCCATGCGCACTGAGCCACTAAGCCTTTTGGCACTATTAAAAGCAATAAAGAATTGTTTCATTGAAGCATTTGGTGTCAACCACTATAAGAAACCCATATTTTTTAGGATGTTTTCATTATTTTTTAGAATGCAATTTTGTGAACATAAAATAAAACAACCCATGTTTTTATGTCAACAACGATGTTTAATAAAACATCTTGATTTTTTATTGAATACCATTGTCAACATCAAAACTTATAGTGAATGACACCATCAATCTTTTCCCTCCAACGGTTGATAGCCACCACCTTGTGCCATTTTAGCTAGACAAGTCCAGCCTCTTTCCTTGCTCTTTCCATGGGCCATACAATTTTCTACCTCAAGGAGAAGTCATTCGGCAAAGCACCTACCCACTTACGGGTAGTGCAATTACAAAATTCTATAACACTTTGAAAGCTCCAGCATATGCTGGATTGCTAGCTGCGAGATGGTGTAAGTCAACCTTTCAATGATGGTTGTCATGTCACACAACTTACCACCAATCCAATAATAATTCTTGCAAGAACATCCACAAGTACGCAAAATTTTTTTTGTTGCTATACAGTCTACTTGTCAAGTGCTTGTGTCTTTTGAGCAATTTGTGTGGAAAGGTGATTACCAATTAGTTAATTCACTTCTAAAATGAATGACAAATTAAATGTGCTTGCAAAATACATTTTGTAATCCCTTATGTCTATATTTTTTGGAAGTTGTTGTGACTGCAATCGATATAGGATATCAATACCATATCCCTTATCAATACCTACATATCATGTACGTTGTACCATATGGCATTGTACACCATATATCCATATGTATTATATAAATAAATAAATAAATAAATATATATATATATATATATATATATATATATATATATTGTATTTACACATGTAATCTATATATCCATATGTACTCTATATTTTATTTTTTCTATATCGTACTCTGTAAGTATCATATTCAATGTATCATATTTCGAATCGTAAACCCTAATTTCAACAGCCAAAAGCGTCTTTCAGAACGGCGCAAATGAAAAGCAACATTTTTTTTCCTACTAATGCAAATCGACAGCATTGAATAGGGGGGCACATTTTGTTTCATCTGGATCAACGGTTATGGTTTTTTCCATCCAGGCGAGCTAATGGTCTAGGACAGACCTGGTTTCATCTTCTCACCACATTGTGGGACCTTCACGTGAACTTCCACTAATGCGGCTTGAGTAGTATACCCCCCAAAAGAAGGTCAATTGCGTAAGGCAACTTACGCAGTAAATATTCTGTATTACAACATCTGCAAGATAATGACATATTGATAGAAGCATACAAGCAATCCATTCTTTAGTAGACTGTGTTGACCAAACCTCTTCAGAACGAGAACAACAAACTAAGTAGACCTAAACACAAGGAGAATGGGGAGGCATTACCCTCCGCGGTATTTATTTCCACAGTGAAGCTTCCCCCCTTTACTTTCCGTTTAAAGAAAGTCAAGGGGGGTGAAGCTTCACTGTGGAAATAAACACCGGGGAGGGTAACGCCTCCCCGTTCTTCCTGTGGAAGTTATTGGGCATGTGAGAACACAATGGGACCATTTGAACCACTCGGTTTAATTCGTCATTTTTCCAAGTCATTGTGGTCCATCTTCTGTTGACGATGGGGATCTGTGAATAAGTAGTTGTCAAGTTCCTAATCCAGTAACTTAATCGGAAGAGGATGACGAAGGGCTGATGATCATGCCTATCTGTTGTCGATACAGGATTCTCATTGAATGTAAATGAGTCTCAACTCTCAACCAATGCAGGAATGATGCATGAGGAATTTTGAGAGGCAGAACTAAATACTTACAAGTTGGAATAGATCAGAGAACCCTCTGCGATACTATATTTCAGACAAACAGCCCGATTCTCACTGAGGCCAGCTTAGGATTTCCTGCAAAGTTGGTTGAGCTTTTGTGAGTAAAACTGCTTCTGAAATGGTAGCCAGCCCTTTCAAAAGGCCCGTGCTGTGAACATCAGTTTCTGTCTTTTCCACAGTACTGAACGTGCTACGTTGGCTTTGAGCCTCTCTCTTTGTCCTCTGCACTCCAGAACAAGGTCTAGATCAAAACATAACTTCTTACTCACGTAGAATTAGAACTCAAGAATATCATCATTGTGCAGAGGCGCATCTGAAACCAATGAAAACAATGAATCTAGATTTGGACACTGACGACCAAAATACACCTCTCTTGTAAGTATCGGTATACTATTTCTGCAAATATTTCCAGCTCACTCAATCTGATTGCAAGAAACACGTGTGCTAACTGTTTCGATATAGCTTGTGCTATCAGTTGGTAACGGAAACTCTCTAGAAGTACAATCATGGGTTCACGTGAAGCTCAAATCACGAAGTTAGAGAGAGATCGAGTTTCATGGGTTGATTCGGAGTCTATTGCCAGAAATATTCGCAGATGCGTGTCTTTAGGCGAGCTCTACTGCGGAATTTGGAAGTTTTTGTCAGAAGCATGGAGTGTGATATTGACTGCTGCAGGCCGACGGCTGGCTAATTGCAAGCTACTAGCTTCATTATGCAAAGAGATTAGCAGTTGGGAATACATGTCCATTTCCATGAAACGTCATTGCACGAAAGTGCGAATCATGGATAAGATGCACGCAATGGAGATTGCTTCGGAGAATATAATGTACGTTGGTGGAGCGATGTATATACTATCCTCTCACTTATTAAGAGTCGTAGATTAATTCTGCAATCATCAATTTCGTTGGATTGGAGCAATTCTGGAATTAAAAAAATATGACATATCTTTACAAGGGTCTAATTTCAGGCCTTAAACTAAAACAAGCATAGATTAATGTTTCAAGCCGCGCGTCCTGAACGTGCCAAGGTATTGGAATGTCGCCAACTTAACGAAATGAACGTTTGCAGTGTCGCCAAGTAAGATTGCAGGATTAATTTCGTACCTATATAGGTGCACTGTAGCTGGTGTGAATGGCTGCAACCAAATGTTCCAGCAAATGCAAGCAAGGAATAGTCTAAGGTTTCATGACCGAGTGCACATGCGGCGGCGGAGTAAATGAGCAGATACTCGAGCTTTACTCCATTTCTTGGCCCTGGACCGATGGGGAGGAAGATTTGCGCTGACAGTCTAAGGTAAGGTATGTGCACCTAAATGCAACCCTATTTCTGGTCCCACTATCTCGGTGATCAATTGACAAAAAAAATTGTATGAGACTATTAGCGTATTCAAGAGGAATCCAACACAAGTTGTGGGTGTTTTCATGCTATGGGGCTGGCCTTGCATTTTTCTTTTCTTTTACTCTTTTGCAAATAGAAATTTCTCTTCTGTTTGTGCCAACAAAGAACAAAGAAACAACCAGAAACAAAACATTTTTAAGGTCGAGGTTACATTTAGGCAATTAAACGTTGTGCTCTGTTCTTGCCTCCCTGCTCACTTGTGGTTTAAGTTACCCGAATCTGCAGAAACCAGGAGCTCCCCAGAAGGCGGCTGAATCAAATCCTCTTCCTGAAGAAGAAGCAGCAGAAGAACTTGTAGGGAAGAAGCAAGCCACGCCGTGGCCAAACCGAGGAGACCAGACCAAACCATCCCCTAAGCCCTCCGAAGCCTCGACTTCTGGCTCCTCTTCGCGCCACCATCTTCGGCGTCGACTCCGGCCTCTCCGCCACCGACAACGTGGCCCAGTTAGGCTTGTCTTTCGGGTACACCCCCCACGAGCGTCCGCAACTTCGTCTCTCTGCTGAACATTTGGAACTCGATTGGGTGTTGGGTGGGAGGTTCCATCGGTTTGGCTTCGCACGCACGAAGTTCCACACGATCATGTTGCTGGTCATGGCGGTAGCGTATCTTCTGTTGGCGGTGAATATCCCTGCGTGTCTGCACTATGGGTCCATTTTGTTGGGGCTTTCGTTTGGGACACAGTACCGGATTTATACCACCATTGTGGCGGAGGAGTTCGGGTTGAAGAGGTTTGCGACGCTATATAATTGTCTGAATATCTCTTGTTCCATTGGGAATTATATCCTCTCCGGGCCACTGGCAGGTATGTCTCTTGCCTCTTTTCGGTTTGATTGAATGTCGTGCTAGCTTTGGGGCGGTACGAGAGTTATCGTGAAAGTCTTTGGAACATAGGTTTTGGGACTCAGAGTCCGTTCTGAGGTCTGGTTACTCAAGAATGTTTTGGAGCCTAACATAGCAAAGCTTTTTGGATTATGGTTATTTGGCTCTTGATTTCATATAATGTTATAGTGACTTAGATTTGTCTTTCGATGGAAGTGGACATGGCTGAATCCCCCCCACAGCTAAAGAATGCTGTGCACTGCACATGGATTTTATCTGATCGAAATTTTGGAATATTGTGGTTGTTGCAGGTCGTTTTACGACGACGACACTAAGAGACAAGCGGGGCGATCACACTTGGCGATCAGTAATGCCAAGCTTGTGTGTGACAGAGCAGTTTGCTTTCGTTACGCTTGTTTGACTTTGATGGCGGTGAGCATTGGTGCCGCTGGATTTGCTGCGGTGGTACTGCACTCACGGATTTTACATGGAGGACATCTAGCATTTTATACGGTCTCTACCTCCACTCTTATCTGGTTTAAACTTCTAATATAAAGCTTCAGACACTAGAGTTGTCCAATCTCTCTAATCAATTTTCAAATCTTGTAGGACCAAAGTAGAGTCTAATGCCATGATGGCAGATACAATGGTGATACAAGACACCTCAAATTGGATTCGCATCTGCCCTTGCCCTTGTTGCCTCTACACATCAAGTACCATGACTTCAGGCAAGGCCAACTCTACATAACATTCAGTAGCCCTCAGGGAGGCTGCTTTTCCCTCCTTGGAGTCCACATCCCCAAAATCTCATCAATGGGGGCACATGAGTTGTCTGTACATTGACACCTGTTTTTTAGCTAATGATGGTGTGGAATATTTCACATCATTTTGTCAAGGGGAAGGTAGACCTTCCCTCTGCTAATGAATGTTAAGGTTGGAGGTCCCATTTTCGATCACCCTCCCATTTGCGTGCAAGTAGGGTGTTCTCTTTCCGTGCAAGGAGGGAAGAAAAAATGATCACATCTGATACAGTTGTGGTGCATCATGATTAGTTACAATGCTGAACAATTTTGCAACTCTTCTTTGATTGGAAATAGGACAGCCTATAGGACCAGAGTTGGATAGAAGGAATCTTCAGCCAAAAAATTTGTAATAATTACATTTTGCAAAGAAAAATTCTAGAAAATTTGCAAGGTCCTTCCAGAATCCTATTTCTACAACTTGGAAATTTTTTGCAATTAACTTCTCCACGCTGCAACACTATTGAATTGCTTAAGTGAGCAGAAACGAGGTTGTCTCCCTTATGTACACATGATTTCATGGGTGTTTACTTACTAAACAATTTAAGGTGATAACACTCATGACTGTCCATGTACCCTAGACTTCCACTAAATTTGTCCCTAGCTTTTCATTAAAGTATCTTTCAAAAGCGTCATTAAATTGTCTCCTTATTTCAGTGTGACTAATTGACTACTAATTATGTCAAAATTTGGTTTAAGGTCCAGCTATATGACAGCTTTAGTAGTCTAGGGAGCTTCCACTTTGAAAATTCATAAAAATTACATGTCATATCTTATAAATCTTTCTTTCTTTTTGAAAATTCATGATTTTTAACTGCTAATACTACAACAATATTGTTTTTAGGAAAAGGTGCTTCCATCTATGAAATGCTTATTTTGATGGATTTGGATTTTTCCACCATAATTGTCAAGTATGTATCACTATTGATGTGCATGAAAGATTTTTAAATAAGATTATGAATGTATAAAAAGCTACAAATCCAAGATGCAGGACGTGAAAAACCAAGATGAAATGTAATGCACATTAAAAACTCTGAATATGAAGTGGAAACTTTGGCATTAAATGTAGAGGTAGTACAATGGAATTTGGATAATGTACCCTAAACCCAAAACTAAGTCTATGGTGGCTACCCAGATTCTACCGTAGAAAATCTAAATAGGTTTGCCTTAATTTAGATGGACTCGATAATTAAAGCAGGCCAAGTTATAAAAACTAATTGACAGTTAGGACCTATTAAGCCACAGGCGGCAAGGTTGGTACTAACTTGCGACTATTTTTGATGACTTGACCTACTTTGCAATTACCAGACATAATATCAATGTCGGAGAGTTGAGCCTTTTGACTTCTTTATTGCTTAACCAATCAAAATGTACCACAACAACAAAAGTCTCCTACATTTAGATTATGCTACGTGGATCCATACTCACTAAGTTAATACTGGTTAGTAGTAGTAGAGATTTATCTTAGATTTCATTCACTATCATACCAATAAAATTTCTAATTCATACCCACCTTGTCGAAAATTTGCACAAGGCTAGCAGTGAGCAATATCAGTCTTGATCTGCCTCTCCTTAACCAATCCAAACATGCCAGGACGGCAAAACTCTCCTGCATTGACATTATGTATGGATGAAGCACCTCTACTCGTGATCTTGGTGGATTCTCCCTGAGTACAACGTCAAGTTGGTGAAGCAGGTAAGATAGGCGTGCTGGACTGATGTTGTCCAAAAGGAGAGGTAGACTAATCTTCATGCGATGATTTCTGAAAATCTCTTGAACCTGTAAATCTTTCTCACCATTCAGCAGGTATTCAACATGGTTTTCTTTTCCTAAGTTTTCATAGGCCTCCGCGATGTCTTCAGAAAGACAGCGCTCACATAATGTTCGGTAGGCTTTGTTCTTCTCTTTCATATCCAAGTCCAATGTGCGCTTCCAAATTAACTTCACAACGCGTACTCCAAACGTTTGGAAAACTCGAAGAACGAAAACACCAGGATATGAAATACAAAATATCACTATTTCTATGAAAAACACTAGTGGAACCAGAGATCTATCCCACCAAACAATTCTGTATATTTCAGTATGATTCTCAGGCTGCAGAGAGTCTCTTCCTAATCTATAGCTAATCACAGCTGCCTCCATATACTTGTAGGTTTGAATTATAGAGAGGAAGTCGTGAAAAATCCATTGGAAAAGCAAACCCTTGTCATTTTCTGCAAAACAAATATTGTCATATCCATTAGATTGGCTAATTAATGTCAAAATGTCAAGAAATCAATTGGCACACTTCCAGACGCCCATCTGGAACATTAGATCTATTTCAATCCTAGTTTATCGTGCTTTGTAGCAAGCCATTTTGACAAATACGATAATGAACATAGCATTACTAGCTTAGTTACTACTTTCTTATCCAAAATTTGATCATAAACATACCATTGAATTCAACCGTGCCACGAAAACTGGCGAAAATCAGTACCTTGATGTCCACATGAAGCCCGAAATTTGCACATGGAGAGTTGAGTGAAAATCACAGCCAGTGTTAGAGAAGCAGGTGGTACCCACAACATCAAGTGAAATAACACCAAGTCTTCAATGCATGTCTTCGTTAAGAAGCTGTGAGTAGCCTGAGCAATGAACCATGACACCATTGCTAAGTAAATCCCAACACATTGGCCAGCAGGAGTTCGCCAAGTTGGGTGACCTTGAGCACCTCCCAACACCCACAACCTACACATTTGGTTGTCCCCCGGATTTTCGGTATGCACACTATTATACCCTCTAATCCAATCCGCTCTGTACCCAACTGTTCGGAACAAAACCGAGTGGAGAACCCAAAGTATGGAGAGTGCAAGCATCCCTATTACGAAATTCAATATTTTCGCAATTTCCTCTGTATAATATCCAGGTCTGACCTCTATCAACAGGTGCTTCCAAATCGGGAACATAGAAACCAGGAGCACTGTTGCTGGTGCGATCTCATGTGTTAGGTGGATGCTGTACTGAAAGCTTGAAAAAAAGTAGCTGAAGGCTGCTACACTCATGGCTCCCACAACGGGATAGAATGGTGTGTCACCATAGAAGGTATCGTCGGTAAACACATACACAATCACAGCAATGAAAGCGAGAAATAACGGTCCTGCTAAAAAGGTCACTTTTCCTGCTCCCCTTTCCACGAGCACAGACACCAGCTGGGCCATAACACAAAAGATGAGGATCACCGCGATGAACCAGGTCAGGAAGGCCATTCTCTCAGAGATCCCTTGACACTGAAGCTGGAGAAGCTGACTGCGCTCGCCGCAATAGAGCTGGCAACAAGCGATGGTATTGCTGGGATCCAAATAACCTAGATATAAAGCGTTCAATGTCACAGCGACATTTTTGCAACCTTCCAAGCTGACGTTTGTAAATTCAGAAGGACACCGTCGTCCGTGACAGTTCGGCAACTCCATTTTCGTGAATAGACTTTCGATCTGCTCACCAAAGGGACTAATACCGGAAGGAGGATCGGGTAAACAATCGCAATCTTCTACAATTGGCGCGATTCTGGCGTCCCCAATTGTGACATACAGACTATCTTCACAAAGGTCTCAGTTCAGGCCACGAACAAATTTCAGGGCAGTATGGAGTTATGGAACTTGGTCAGTGTCTGTAAAAGGGGAACCTGTAGAAGTGAGGCTCGGTTCGTCTCTCAATGGTCATATGGTGGTAATACAGTATGTGGGGTCAAGGTAGCTGGATTGGTGCCTTGCGTACACAAACTCACGTTGGTTCCCAATGAGGCAGCAGGGTCGCCTTTGCATCCTTTGAAAAGGGGACCTCGTATAGAGAACAAAAATTGTCTGTAACGCTCCTCAGCCAGCCCCAATCCTTGCATTTTCTGATAGGTCCCTTAGAGGCACAATACTTTTCTTGCATGGGGAGGACCATTGCCCCCATTATACAATGTTACCTACCTCCCCAAAGTTACATTAGAACATGTATAATTATTTTAAAATAACACCACCAACCTAGTCTAGGATTGATCAACTTTTGTATCAAAGTTTGTACAAAAGTATGTTCTCAACGCTTCTAGCTTTATCCCTTAACCCTTAAATGTCAACACGGATGGTTGGCGTCTGATGGATGATAGGGATTTCTTCTAGATGGACATAAGTTCAACTATTCATCTTTGGAATTTTGTTGTAGAAAGGGGAGATCTTCCATGGTAGTTTGACTTCCAATGAATGCTTTTGCAATTTTTTAACCCCTAAAGAACCATTTGTCCCCTCGGGGGACAATTCACAAGAAGTTTTTGCGGCATTAGCCGGGTCTAATCTTTCAAAGATTAGACCCCACTTTAGCCCTTTTGTACACAGAGTTGGGAAAATCTCAAATTTTTTTGTTAACAAAACATTAGCCCCCAAAAATGTTCACCTTGGCCGAGCTAACGGATGGTTGGAGCAGCTATCTGATGTCTAAAGTGAGATAGTTTTAGGCCCCATGCCAACTTTAGGCCCTAGATCTAATCTCGCATGATTTTCCTGTGATTTGGATTCAGGCAGGTTCCTACTGTCTCAATTTTGAGTGATATTTTCTGTGAGTTTTTGAGGTTGTGTATTTTTGCAAGAGCTTTGTGAATATATAATTTTTAATTTAATTGATGCCTAGGAGCAAAAGTTATGACACAATAAGCAAAAATGGAGTTCGGCAAGCAACCCAAAAAAAATCAAAGAAAATCAAAATCAAAATTTTTTTCAAATTTTTTTCTCAAAGACTATATTTATTTCTATATGTGAAGCTTTATTTCATTCAATTTGAACTAAAAATGAGAAAGTTATGGAAAATCTTAGTTTTTTGGACAATCTGGGCATCTTCTTAAAAAAATAACTCATAGAATTCATTTTTTAATACAATTTTTAGACTTTTTAAAAAAAAATCATTGGACAAGGTTAGATTTGTTTGTTAGAACAATTTTAGTGTTCAAATTATTGTGATTAATTTCCATCTAAAAGCTATTAACAATTTAGTTTTTTCTTCAATCTTAATCCCACCTCTACTTAACAATTTTTTAATGAGTGAAAATTAAGTGTTTTTTTTCCTAAATTTTTTATAGATTTTCAACTCAACTAATTTACCTAAATAAGTAGAAAATCATAATCAATAGTGCAAAAAGAGTAAACTAAAAAGATTCAAAACCAAAAAATCTAGTCCAGCAAGGTGCAAAAAAACTTGTTTTCTTTACTTCAAATGCATATATCTTACAATCTACATGGTCAAAGTTTTTGAAATTTCTTCTACATATTCATATACTAGTCAAATATAAGATCTTATGGTTGGATATGCAAAAAAAGAACAGTTTTTAAAGTTCTTTTTCTTTGCAATAGAAATGACAGTTTTGAGTGGTTTTTGATAGGAAAATCACCTTGGTCCTTTAGGGGTTAAGCAAATGATTAACACGGAAATGAAACGAATGATTTCTAGGGTCACCAGTATGTCCTTTATTTATTAAAGGACCAAGGCCTTTTCTTTGTCAAAACATACTAAAAAATTGCCATTTCTATTGCAAGGTGAAAAACTTTTAAACTTTGTTTTTTTGGCATTTCTAACCATACAATCTTGCACTAGACAAGTGTAAAAATGTGTGGTAGAAATTTCAAGAAAATTCAACCATAAAAATTGCAAGATATTTGTATTTAAAGTGAAAAAAACAAGTTTTTTTGCACCTTCTGTGAATATATTTTTTGATTGTAAATCTGTTTAATATAAAATTCTCTTACTACAAATTTTGAATTTAATATTTTTGTATTTAAGAACTATCTTACTATTGGACTTATATCTTCCAAGAGGGCAAGGTGTGAATGTGGACAAACAAGGAGGTTATCCCTCCGAAATGGGCAAAAAGTACATTTCTGAGTTTGTATTGTTGTTCAGACTTTCCTTCGACGATACAAGGAGCGGAATGACTGGAGAAGCGAAACCACAAAGGACCTACCCGTAAAGGAAGAATCCAAAACCCAAACAAAAACAATAAAGGTAGAAAGGAAGATTGGAACACATCTGCCCTTCAAGAAGCAAATGCGCAGCATGGGTACCATAGAGATTACGTCCCAAGCACTTTTGTTTGACGTCCCTTTGCCGTAGACTCACTCTAGTTTGTTCAGTCCACCACAGCAGAACAACGGCCTTCACTTCTTCAGAAATCTTGCCTTCACTTTTCTTGCACGTTGGAACTGGATAGCAATAGGAGGCCATTGTATTGATAGATCGGAGGCGCTCCACAACAGCCAGCAAATTTGCCTTCCTTGTACCCAATATGCTGTGGAAGTTCGATATGTCCGTGTCTAATTTGGAGACTATTGCTTTGAAGATTGCGCGCTTGCGTGCTAGCATACCAGACGAGTG
Organism: Neckera pumila; assembly: GCA_963969595.1. Taxonomy (NCBI): domain Eukaryota; kingdom Viridiplantae; phylum Streptophyta; class Bryopsida; order Hypnales; family Neckeraceae; genus Neckera; species Neckera pumila. The sequence goes on along the minus strand of OZ018415.1, from coordinate 17,893,143 downwards.
TGGCACCTTCAATGTTTGCAAGTCAGGTCCAATGTTTTGCAAGATCTGTCGTTGTGCTCTGGCTTCTTCTGGACTCGAGTAGTACTCCGGCAGCAACAGGCACACACGCAGATTCATGAAGACCTTGTCCAAAACATCAGCCCACACAATATAATCTCCAATTCGTACTAACAATCGGTACAAGGAATTTGCAATGTGTTGAGAAGACCTCCAAACACTTCTTTGGTGCCTTGAACTACCCCACTGAAGTTTGGCATTTCCATCTTGTACGTTCTCGTTTAGTGCCTGCATTGCCTGAGTTGCCGTTGCCTCATTTGCCGCTCTTTGTGCAGCACAGCAACAACTTTGTCGTTCCCTCCATCCTTGACATTGGTCCTTAATTGCAGCAGCTTCTGCTCTCCTCCATGGACCTCCTTACCCTACAGATCGACCAGCATCCATGATCGGCACACGAATTGTCAATTGAAATTTCAAAAAAGACGACTTGAAATCCAGCCATGAAAGCGGTGACAATCTTGACTCCTCGCGAGCAAAACACAACAATTCCGTTCAAAATTGCAATAACCCTAAGAGACAATCCAATCAAGCAATGGTGGTGATTATGCATGGATCTTTGAATCACGGCATTGAATTGGCGATGACAGTGGTTTCATTAAATTAGCGACTGACGTGTATTGTACACGTTGGCGATTTCCATCCGAAGTGGGCCCCCACCAGTTCTACGCATTACTACTCACTACACTTGAGTAATATTTTCTGCCACAATTTGCCATAATTTGTAGAAAATGCCAATTTGTTTTTTTCATTTTTCATAAATACTAAGTGACTTTAAAAAATTAAGTAAAAAGATGGCCATTTCTTCTAAGTCATTGAAGAGGGCATCTGCACAATCAAAAACTGTATTTGATTTCTGAGTTTCTCCAAAATTATTGTGGAAGTTATGACACTCTAGGGCCTTAATCACGGCACTAGAAGAAATATTTTCGAAATCTCTTCCCTGAGAAGTTGGAATTCAATCATCCATACCTTAAGTTTGGCTGTTTGTTTGTTTTGTTTGGATTGTTTGTTTTGTTACGTTGAGATCTCTTAGACCATGTGTCTCCTTGTTGCGCTTGATACCATCGGAAAGGGCTCGGTGAGGAGGGGTGCACAAGCTTGGTTTTGTGGCGTTTGGACCTTGGTGCGGAAGTTATTGAATTTCAAAGTATTTATGGGTCAAAAAATTAGAAAATTACTTTTGCTTTAATTTTGGTGGCATTCTTGGTCCTATTGGAGAGCTTTGGGCGAGGAGGGGTATATGGGCTTGGTTTTGTGGCATTTGGAATGACGGTGTGAAAGATATTGATATTCAAAGTTTGTAAAACGAATTAGAAAATTAGAAAATTATTTTACTACAATTCTGCTTGTGGCAACGGCATAGGGTACACTAGTATAAACAAGCATGCCAAGTTAAAACTTCAATGACTTCAAAAAAGGTACTCCATAGTACTAGAAACCTCCAAAAATGAATTTGTGACATTTTTTTGAAATTTGCTTTTTCCTCCACAATGAACTTTGAAAAAATCCAAAAAATTGCAGCACGTGGGGCACATGTACGTCCAACTTTGATATGAGTTTCAAGTTGTTTGCATCATTTCTCTAAAACTTATATCACACAACGACTTTTGATCTGAAGATGTGACATAAAATAGTACAAGTGTTTTTTGCATTCACCCATTAAGATTATACTACGTGGATCCACACTCACTAAGTTAATATTGGTTAGTAGTAGTAGAGATTTATCTTAAGTTTCTTTCACTATCATACTAATAAAACTAGTGTGCCCTGTGTCGTTGCCACAACTAAAATCAAAGGAAAAGTAATTTTCTAACTCTCGGTTCCACTCTCGGTTCCACTCCCAGTTCCACTCCTAGAAGCAAGAACGCCACCAAAATCAAAGCACAAGTAATTTTCTAACTCTTGGTTCCACTCCCAGTTCCACTCCTAGAAGCAAGACCACCATCAAATTCAAAGAAAAAGCAATTTTCTAACTCTCGATTCCACTCCCAGTAGCAAGAACGCCACCAAAATCAAAGTAAAAGTAATTTTCTAATTTTTTATTCAATAAATACTTTGAAATTCAATAACTTTTGCACCACCGCTCCAAACGCCACGAAACCAAGCCGGTGCACCCCTCTTCGGCAAGAGCTTTCCGACGGTACCAAGCACGCGGCCGAGGGACGCACGGTCAGGTAGTTGTCCACGCTACAAACAAAACAAAACAAAACAAAACAAACTTTTCTGGTACATCTCTAGAATGAGTACTTATCTAATCTTTTCTATCCCATTTCATTGACATTTCTATGAAAACTTCTTTTCAAAGAAAGTGATTATTTTCAAGAGAAGTCTGGAACTAAGTAAAATCAATCCCATGCTTTTGACAGTGATCACGTAGTAAGCAAATATGTAGACAACTTACTCATATGCCTTGTGTAAACATGTATAAATAAAATACCATGTATATGAGTAGAAGAAATCAACTATTAGAACCTCTTGAAAAGAAGTAATTTTTGTAACCAAAAGTACTCCATCTAATGCAAACATTTTTCTATGGATCATTGAGAAAGTAGGAAGATAATATTCTTGTGTAAAGAAAGCTCCCCAGCATTTTTGAGAGGAAGTGGTCCTCACCTGTACCCGTCCCAAAGACAAATCACAAAATGACGTCAGTGAGGTTGCATCAGGTGTCTGCAGACCACTACACTTGCTATTGTTTTCACTTGAAAAAACTTGGAACTAAACATTTACCTCAAAGTCTAGTTAACAAACACATACAAGCTTAAATCATAAACCACAAACATAATCGAGACCTGACTGTGAGCAGAAGACTGTGAGGAAGCCATTTGATCAGAAACCCTTGTACGCAGCTTAATCGGTATTGAAGCACTAGTCAGGGCAAGTATTCAATCAACAACTTCTTGCAATGTAGGCAATAGTTTTCTATAGCAAACAGACTCTTTGTAATGTAAGCTCAAGAATCACTTAGCTCAAAGTACCAGTGTAAGCTCAAGAGTCACTCAGCTCAAAGCACTAGTAGGATCAGTACAGTTTATATTGGAGAATGGTAAGAGCCCAATAGTCATATCACAATGAAAAATAGGAAAAGGAAATAGTATATCCTAATAGGAAATTACAATGTCTTCTAAGTCATGGTAACTCTTTTCTATATTAAATGTAAGCTTATAGGTTTTTGAATTTTTGTTTTAAAGCTTTGAAACTTTAAAGCAAAGATGTTTGAAGTTTTTGCTTTTGCTACCACATATACTATGACATGAATTGTAATAGCATAATATAGTATGTAAAGCCCTTATCTAGGTAATAGGCTTGAATTATGAATCTGAAAAAACCAAACCAAACCAAACCAAACCAAACCAACAAAACAAAACCAACCAAAACCAAACCAAACCACCAACCAAAACCACCAACCAACCAAAACAAATAAACAAACAAAACAAACAAAACAAACAAACAAACAAACAATACTTACTTTTCTAGGACATCTTTGAATCTTCAAGGCACCACCATGATTCCTATTTGATTTTTCTATACTTCTTTCTAAACTTGGAAATTTAATGCAATCAGTGGTAAAACTGGAGTACAGTGGTAAAGCTTCTAAGATAAACAAGATCAGCTTTGCATTAGGGGCAGTAAGGTGCCTTTGGAGCATGTTAACTCCCCTACAATTTACAAGCCTCTTAATTGACAAGCAAATAGATAGATCACATCACACATCTAAGTTCACAACTATTTGCGCATGTCCATCACCATGTTATTCAATCGTAAGTCCAGTACCAAAACTTGCCATACATTACATGGCTAAGTTGCAACAATATTGATAATATTACAATCACTAGAGTAAATGGAGTCCAGAGAGTTCTATGCCAGAGATATCAAGCTTGATATAGACCAAGCTTTTGACAAATCAAATAAACATCATTTCTTTACTCCTAAAAGTAAACATAAGTTTAAGGTAAGGAGCAACTTCACATCATGCAAAAGTTTTTGAAGGTTTTCAAGAAGCCATGGACCTCACCTGTGTCCATCCCAACAACCAAACAAGTCAATGTGAGGTTAGTGAGGTACACCAGGTGTCTTCAGCCCATAGCACATATTATAGATGTCACTAGAATACACTCAAAAATACTCATGCAAATCAAACCCAAGGCTAAAACTATAGCTGAACCTGAAAAATAGTTGAGCATTGCGCCTTGCTTTGTGAGGGATCCATTGCAATTTGAGAGTTACCACCAACAAATTCAAAATCATTTTGCTACTACTATATGCAGGTTGGCTACTGGAAATGCTCAAAGCTCTACAGCCTGCGGAAAGCAAGGTCAGAGCTCTACAGCCTACGGAAAGCAAGGTCGAAGCTCTACAGCCTGCGGAAAGCACGGTCGAACTGGAGAGAAGATAGGGAACTGGAGAGAAGATAGGGACCAAGGCTCCACGACTTCATTTCAACTCGTCCTGTTCAATCATCAAGGCAAGGCTGTGATTTGTCAAAGCTGGCATGCAGCTTGGTGCAGTCTCTAGCCGTTCCACCAAATTTCATTAAATAGCAGCCCTTCTGCTAAGCTAGTGCTAATTAAAATGAGCCAATAAATTAACTAAAGGTGCTCCAAGCACTAGGGCTATAATTCCAAAGCCGGCCAAATCTAAGGAGGTAGTTAAACATGTGATATGGCCAAGGTGGTAGTTAGCTAGTCCAAATCAAATGTACTTTATGCATGAAGTACATTTTTCATTTCTTGCAACTTGTTTTAAATCCCTTTCAAATCACAAAGCTAATAGATATTTTGCATATCTAAAGTGCAATTTGGTCACAATGTCAATTTCAGTTCTTTTTTAAAAATGAAGCATGGAATCCCTAAAGACTTCTTTTAATTTTATCTTTAGACTAAGTCTTAGCCTAGGATTTGAAGTCTAGAGAAACACACACACACACAAGGTATTGATATCTAATTCATACCCACCCTGTTGATAAATTGCACAAGGCTAGCAGTGAGCAATATCAGTGTTGATCTGCCTGTCCTTAACCAATCGAAACATGCCAGGACGGCAAAACTCTCCTACATTGACATTATGTATGGATGAAGCACCTCTACTCGTGATCTTGGTGGATTCTCCCTGAGTACAACGTCAAGTTGGTGAAGCAGGTAAGATAGGCGTGCTGGACTGGTGTTGTCCAAAAGGAGAGGTAGACTAATCTTCATGCGATGATTTCTGAAAATCTCTTGAACCTGTAAATCTTTCTCACCATTCAGCAGGTATTAAACATGGTTTTCTTTTCCTGAGTTTTCATAGGCCTCCTCGATATCTTCAGAAAGACACCGCTCTCATAATGTTCGGTAGGCTTTGTTCTTCTCTTTCATATCCAAGTCCAATGTGCGCTTCCAAATTAACTTCACAACGCGTACTCCAAACGTTTGTAATATTACTCGAAGAACGAAAACACCAGGATATGAATTACAATATATCACTATTTCAATGAGAAACACTAGTAGAGCCAGAGACCCACCATACAATTCTATATGTTTCAGTATGAATCTCAGGCTGCAGAGAGTCTCTTCCTAATCTATAGCTAATCACAGCTGCCTCCATATACTTGTAGGTTTGGATTAAAGAGAAGAAGTCATGCAAAATCCATTGGAAAAGCAAACCCTTGTCATTTTCTGCAAAACAAGGCTCCCTCAACGGGATAGAATGGTGTGTCGCCATCGAAGGTATCGTCGGTAAACACATACACAATCACAGCAGTGAAAGCGAGAAACAACGGTCCTGCTAAAAAGGTCACTTTTCCTGCTCCCCTTTCCACGAGCACAGACACCAACTGGGCCAAAACACAAAAGATGAGGATCACCACGATGAACCAGGTCAGGAAGGCCATTCTCTCAGAGACCCCTTGACATTGAAGCGGGAGAAGCTGACTGCGCTCGCCGCAATAGAGCTGGCAACAAGCGGTATATTTGGCTATGTGGATGGTATCCGAAATATTGAATTCTGAAACTATATCGTAAATTGTCGCAGTGACATTTTTGCAACTCTCGGACCCAGTGAAGCCTGGATATTCAAGACGACACCATCGGCTGTGGCAGTTCTGCAGCTTCATTTTCGTCAATAGACTTTCGATCTGCTCACCAAAGGGACTACTACCGGAATCGAAGGAGGATCGGGTAAACAACCGCGCGCAATCTCCTTGAATTGGCGCGATTCTGGCGTCCCCAATTGTGACCTACAGACTATGTTCAATTCACAAAGGTCTCAGTTCACGACAGTATGGATTTATCGAACTTGGTCAGTGTATGTAAAAGGGAGGCTGGGTTTCGTCGCTCAACAGAGTCTATATATGGTATACAGAGTGAGTATGTGGGGTCAAGCTAGTTGGATTGGTGCCTTGCGTACACAAACTCACGTTGTTTCGCAATGAGGCAGCAGGGTCTGTATAGTGACCAAAATTGTCTGTACGGCTCCTCAGGCAACCCCAATCCTTGCATTTTCTGATAGATCCCATTTCATTAGGGAGTCATAATACTTTTCTTGCATGGGGGAGGACCATTGCCCCATTTTACAGTGTTATCTACGTCCCCAAAGTTACAGTACAGCATATATAATTATTTCAAAAATAACACCACCAATCTAGTCTAGGATTGATCACATTTTGTACCAAAGTTTGTACAAAAGTATATTCTTAGTGCTTCTAGCTTTATCCCTTAACTCTTAAAGGACAAAGAGGTGATCCTGGAAATATTCCTTTTCATTACCGTCTATACCGAGTGAATCATTGGTTTAACCCCTAACTGCCCAAAGCCCCAAACACCGTTTTTTGGTAGCATAGCCATTAGGAAAATTTTTGAACCCTCTAAGGGGCTGCTTCACAGTGTAAAGAATTTGATGAGAAAGAGTTACTCAGGCTCTAATTAGAGTAACTATTGAAGTAACTATGGAGTGATTAGTCTCTGTATCACTTAAATGTGGCCCGAAATTTTGGCTTGGGTACAAGAGATATGACGCCTGTCTTTGCTGAGGTCAACTTGTCCCTACTTCAAAGCTGGATTTTGCTTCTTCTTTGGTGTAAAGCTAGGCCCCTTTATCAAGCTTGAACAGTGCCGTCTTCCTTACACATAAAACATGGCTCCTTCTTTACATTTTCAGTTGAAGATTTTTGATTGGCTTCTTGTGATGGAACTCAAAAGGCACTTGATCCGCGAGAGAGTGCTTGAATTGCTCGAGGGCCTTTAAGTCACAAATCGCAAATAGGTAGTTAGAACTAGCAAGTCAAAGTTACCCGTTCCTACGTGGTGGCATTGATGCCAGCGTAAACATTAATCTTCTTCCCCTCTTTTCCAAACTTAGGTATACAAATAGTAAAACCACTCACAAACCCTTAGAGGGTTCAAAGTCTTTCTAATGAATTTTGGGCAACTAACTATGAATGGAGATTTTATTTTTTTTCTTTGAAATTCCACACAATATTTTCCCCAAGAGTAGCTTTAAGGGCCAACAATTTCATAACTTTTAATTGCATGGTTAAAAACTTATTGTATGATATGTGATTTTCAATGCTCGGCGGGCAGCTAAAAAGTTCTTCAAAAATCACTTTAAAAAAAAACAAAATTGATATTGGTTCTCTAGATTCATATGTACATGGAAAGCTTTGAATCATTCTATTCTCATTAATGAGATGAAAACTATGAGGAGTTTTAGTTTGCGGGTAGTTCTGGAATCTCTACTCTAAAATAAATGTTGAAGTCATTTGATATTTAATTCAATTTTCAATATATTTGAAAAAAAATAAAATAATTGGGTGTAGATTGTTATTACAACATTACGACCATTGGGATTGACATTTTTCAATTCTATAATTATATTCTTGACAATTTAGTATTTTGAATCATTCTCTACTTCTTTCTACTCACTATTTTTTTCCTTTATGTTGTACAATTCTAAATGATCTAAATTTTTTCAAGCATGAATCCAACTTGTCTAGGAAATGAAGCCAAAGAGTAAACAATATTTTGGACATTTTTTCATACAAATGTGACCTTGTGAAGGGCGGTTGTCCAATTTTTTACGGAGAGAGAGAATTTTTTGTGAATTCAAACGCTATTATCTTGCAATCTATAAGGCTGAAATTTTTGAAATTTTTACCACATCTTCTCAAACCAATTTACTACAAGATCCTATGGTTACATATTTCCAATAATATTTTTTTTCCTAAACCTTGGTACTTGTGTTAGAAATGGTAGTTTTGGAGCATTTTTGGTGAAAATTGATAGTCAAATTCATTCAGGGGTTAAAAAATAACAAAAGTACTTGTTGGAAGTCAAACTACTGTAGAAGACCTCCCCTTTTCACAACAAAATATCAAAGATGAATAGTTGCACTTTTGTCCTACACAAGAGATCCTTTGTCTTTCATTGACCATGAATTGACCGTCTTGATGTTTAAAGCTCAAAGGACCAAGGCCTTTTTTTTGTCAAAACACACTAAAAAATTGCCATTTCTTTTGCAAGATGAAAAACTATTAAAACGTTGTTTTCTTGGCATACCTAACCGTACATCTTGCATTAGACAAGTATAAAGATGCATGGTAGAAATTTCAGAAAAGATTTTATCATATGGATTGCAAGATTTTTGTATTTAAAGTGAAGGAAAAAAATTCTTTTGCACCTTCCGTGACTAGATTTTTGACTTTGAATCTTTTAACATTAAAAATTTTTGCACTACAAATTTTGAATTAAAAAATTTCAGTGTTTAAACATTGAGTTGAGTAACTATATAGGAAAATAAATTTTTAAAAAAAAATCATTTAATTATCATTCTCTAAAAAAAATGTTAAGTAGAAGTAGGTCCAAAATGGAATAAAAAACGAAATCATTAATAGCTCTAAGATGAAATTGAAACACAATAATCCTAAGAGTAAGATTGTTCTAGCAAGCAAATTTTACCTTGTTAAATAACTTTTTGTAAAAACTTAAAAAAATCGCATTCAAGAATGATTCCTATAAGTTATTTTTCAAAAGGATGCTTAGATTGCTTGAAAAACAAGATTGTCTATAACTTTCTCATTAGTAGTCCAAATAGAATGAATCAAATGTATCCAAATAGACAAGATTGTCTTTTATGAAAAAATAAATTTCAAATTTTGATTTTGATCTTTTCATGATTTTTTTGGAGTTGCTCAGAGCAATTGTAAAAAACACATATATTATTTTATGTCACACCTTGCAAGCTAATAAGTTATTTGGCCATAACTTTTGCATTTTGACTCCAAATGTCTTAAGGTTTATAATTAAGGTACTTACAATATGACTATTATATACCTTGCCTAATATTTTTTTATTTTCAAAAATATTTTACTATCCAAAAAGAGCCCCCAATTTTATGTCACACTTGCCAATTTGGGGGGGTTTAGAAACATTTAGTATCCCAATAAATAAATTTTGAGCTAAACTTTGGAAGAAGTAGTCTTCTAGTAGATTTTGATATTGTCCAAACAAATATTAAAAGCAGTTAATTTTATATCGTGTGGAAGTTCACAAAATGAGTTCTTTTTGCTTGCATTTTGAAATAGATAAAATATTATTTTGGTGGTTCTTTTAGTGAATGACTATCTTCATAGAGTTTTTAAAATGGTCGTATTTTAGTTTCTTTATAAGTTATTTTTTGTATTTTTTAAAAATTATAACATCAAAGTGCCTATTTTCTTGAGAATTTGTACTTTTCTAGTTCTCCTAACTAGAAAATATTTCTATGCTTATCCTTCCTAGAGTATTTTCTTCTTGAAAGTGCATATACTATTTGTAATTTTCAAATATTTAAAAATCATTTTTCTAATTTCAAAGCACTCTAGAAAAAAAATCAGTAGTACTTCTAAAAACGCAACAAATAATACAAGCGTCTCTTCCAATGACCCCCCACTGACCACCATTTTGGGCTTAGGATGGCATTATATCTGCTTTTGAACACAGATTGGAATAAAAATTATATTCCCAGGAAGCTGATGTGATTTCCTATCTTCAAAAAATGTTTCAAAAAATCTCATCAAAAAATGAGATCATAGGAACTTGTCCAAACTTTGTAGTATCCCCTTGTAGGGATCACTTGGTCCTTTAGTGGTTAACCCTATAACACAGCAATCTTAAAGTTTCAGTGGATGATAGATAATCCTTCTATGTAAGATTGAAGTACAGATGTTTGTTGACTACAAGAGATGACAGTGTTTTAAAGATGAAACTTCATTCAGTACTGAATTGCTGAAATTTGGTTCTGCATGCTAGACGGTGACGTTGTATTGTAGAAATGAGGAAATTAAAGCGCATAGTGCACATTGGTTAATGCAAATTCTTAAACACGACTTATTTGGTTGCTATTGGCTATTGGTCCCATTCAGGTAGTGCTGGTTGGAATTTGAGGGCATCAATCTGTAGTATTGTTTTGTCGCAAACTGCTCATAAAAAACTTATTTTAGAATTTTTTTGAATATGTGAGAACTGGACTCATTTCATTGGGAATTTTGGAGTCTTCAAACTTTGATTTTTTCAACTGTAAATGTCTCCTGTAAATCTATGCTATTGAACATGAATAAAGAATTGTCTTCTGAAAACGTTTGAGGTCCACCACTTGTCATGCTTAGGATTTCCTGCAAAGTTGGTTGATCTTTTGTGAGTAAGTCTGCTTCTGATATGGTAGCCAGCCCTTTCAAAAGGCCCTTGCTGTGAACATCAGTTTCTGTCTTTTCCACACTGAGGTAAACCAGCCTAAAGCCGTTAGCCTCCTATTTCCGTCATCCTCCTATTTCCGTCATCCTATTTTTGGTCCCATTTCCGTCACTACACTCATCCAACTCCAGTCACTTTCCTGACAAAATCAGAGCATTGATATCACCAAGACTAATGTGTCAATTTTTCATTGGTCCATACTTACGTGCTAGTAGATACATGGAAGGGTGGTTATGGGTTGTTGCTATGATGTTCATGACCCCAATCTACAAGTGATTTTGTAATTTCAGGGTTGACACTTCAAAAATTCGCAAAAATTACAATTTTGATTGAAAAATTATAATTCCACTTGGGTTTGATTTGCGAAACAAGTGCACACCTCTGAAAAATACATGCCCTTCTTGGAATTGACCCCAATAAACTCAAATTACAAATCAGGGTGGTAATAGGCTTGTCTACCTTACTGAATGTGGTACGTTGACTTTGAGCCTTCCTCTTTGTCCTCTGCACTCCAGAAGAAGGTTTAGATCAAAACATAACTTCTTACCCCCGTAAAATAAGAACTCAAGAATACCATCATTGTGCAGAGGCGCATCTGAAACCATATGAAATGAAAACAATGAATCTACCACATTGGACACTGACGACACTGACGATTTAGAAGTTCAGTCGGGTACTGTAGTCTTACAACCGGCCAATTTGACCCATTCACAACTTTTTGTACAATGTGCAATATAATTGGTATGTTCTAGTGAGCATAATTATCACACAATCCTCACACAATTCCAATCAAGCATATAAAATTTCAGTTTCAAAAAAGCAAAATTTCATTTTTGATGAATTTCTAAAGTTCATTTTCATGATTTTACATAATATTTTATTGAGAATAATTAGTGAATATGAAGCATCACAAGACCAAAATTTGTGAAATAAATATTTTTATATTTTAACAAGATTTTCACACAATAACTACTTTTGTACATTTCAGCATGATGTTACTTACATTTCAGCACTTTGCCAAAATCTTGTTAAAATATAAAGATATCTATTTCACAAATTTTGATCACATGACACTTCACATTTAACTCTTCTTAGCTCATATTGTTACTTAATGGGATGTTTTTTAATATGAAAGATGTGCATATGAATGTTTCCTACATATCTATGCAATTGGATTAAAAAAATTCATCACTAATTATTCTCAATAAAATATTATGTAAAACCATGAAAATTAACTTTAGAAATTCACCAAAAATGGAATTTTTCTTTTTTGAAACCAAAATTTTGTATGCTTCATTGAGACTGCATGAGGATTGCATGATAATTATGCAAGATGAAAAATTCCAATTCTTTTTCTATGCTATGCAAAAATCTTTGAATACTTCAAATCAGCCGGTTGTAAGAATCCTGTACCCGACTGTACAATCATGGGTTCACGTGAAGCTCAAATCACGAGTTCCATGGGTTGATTTGGAGTATATTGCCAGATATATTCACATGTACGTGTCTTTAGGCGAGCTCTACTGCGAAGTTTAGAAGTTTTGTCAGAAGCATGGAGTGTGATATTGACTGCTGCAGGCCGACGGCAGGCTAATTGCAAGCTACCAGCTTCATTATGCAACGAGATTAGCAGTTGGGAATACATGTCCATTTCCATGAAACGTGATTGTAGTGAAAGGTGCGAATCATGGATAAGATGCACTCAATGGAGATTGCCGCATCGGAGAATATAATGTACATTGGTGGAGCGATAAATCCTCTTTATTAAGAGTCGTAGATTAATTCTGCAATCATCAATTTCGTTAGATTGGCATTCTGGAAATAAAAAAATATGACATATCTTTACGAGGGTCTAATTTCAGGCCTTAAACTAAAACAAGCATAGATTTATTTTCAAGCCGCGCGTCCTGAACGTGCCAAGGTATTGGAATGTCGCCAGTTTAACGAAATGGACGTTTGCAGTGTCGCCAAGTAAGATTGCAGGATTAATTACGTACCTATATAGGTGCACTATAGCTGGTGTGAATGGCTGCAACCAAATGTTCCAGCAAATGCAAGCAAGGAATAATCTGCAGTATCATGACTGAGTGCACATGCGGCGGCGGAGTAAATGAGCAGATACTCGAGCTTTACTCCATTTCTTGGCCCTGGACCGATGGGGAGGAAGATTTGCGTTGACAGTCTAAGGTAAGGTATGTGCACCTAAATGCAACCCTATTTCTGGTCCCACTATCTCGGTGATCAAATGACCAAAAAGAAAGTATGAGACTATTAGCGTATTAGCGTATTCAACTCGAAAGTACCATGAAACACACAATCGTGATGGGGTTCGTGGCTTTCTTCACGGATCGGACTCTCTTTTTGATGGATTTCGTTTATCTTTTGACCAACATGCTATGTAATGTTCTTTATTGATTCTGGCGATATAAAACCCAGCTTCGTCTGCACTTTATTTTTGCATTTGTCTGGGACTGGCCTTGCAACATTTTCTTTTGCTCTTTTGCAAATAGAAATTTCTCTTCTGTTTGTGCCAACAAAGAACAAAGAAACAACCAGAAACAAAATATTTTTAAGGTTGAGGTTACATTTAGGCAATCAACTTACGTAGGTAACATTGTGCTCTGTTCTTGCCTCCCTGCTCACTTGTGGTTTAAGTTACCCGAATCTGCAGAAACCAGGAGCTCCCCAGCAGGCAGGTGAATCAAATCCTCTTCCTGAAGAAGAAGCAGAGAAGAAGTTGTAGGGTAGAAGCAAGCCACGCCATATTCCTCTCGGGCTACCTTCTATATCGGTTTGGCTTCGCACGCACGAAGTTCCACACGATCATGTTGCTGGTCATGGCGGTAGCGTATCTTCTGTTGGCGTTGAATGTCCCTGCGTGTCTGCACTATGGGTCCATTTTGTTGGGGCTTTCGTTTGGGACGCAGTACCGGATTTATACCACCATTGTGGCGGAGGAGCTCGGGTTGAAGAGGTTTGCGACGCTATATAATTGTCTGAATATCTCTTCTTCCATTGGGAAATTTATCCTCTCCGGGCCACTGGCAGGTATGTCTCTTGCCTCTTTTCGATTTGATTGAATGTCGTGCTAGCTTTGGGGCCGTACGAGAGTTATCGTGAAAGTCTTTGGAACATAGCTTTTGGACTCAGAGTCCGTTCTGAGATCTGGTTACTCAAGAATGTTTTGGAGCCTAACATAGCAAAGCTTTTTGGATTATGGTTATTTGGCTCTTGATTTCATATAATGTTATAGTGACTTAGATTTGTCTTTCGATGGAAGTGGACATGGCTGAATCCCCCCGACAGCTTAAGAATGTTGTGCACTGCACATGGAATTTATCTGATCAAAATTTTGGAATATTTTGGTTGTCGCAGGTCGTTTTACGACGACGACACTAAGAGACAAGCGGGGCGATCACACTTGGCGATCAGTAATGCCAAGCTGGTGTGTGACAGAGCAGTTGCTTTCGTTGCGCTTGTTTGACTTTGATGGCGGTGAGCACTGGTGCTGCTGGATTTGCTGCTGTGGTACTGCACTCCGGGATTTTACATGGAGCTTCGTAAGGACTTTCCGAGATCCAAGAAGGCTGAATGAGCCCATGAAGCTTCACAAGAAAGAGGATGATGCGTCACAGAAAAACAACCACAGGCACTAATTCAAATCTCATAACCAAACAACTGAAAGTTTGTACTATAGAGGACATCTAGCATTTTATACGGTCTCTACCTCCACTCCTATGTAGTTTAAACTTCTAGTATAGAGCTTCAGACCGACACTAGAGTTGTCCACCAAATATGGATTATTTGGTGTGTGAAAGTAAAGGTGGAGCCTAACAAATACTACTATTGATTGCTTATATATCATCCAAAAATTAGAAGAGAGGGGTTCTTTGGAGGGGTGCAAGAGATGCTCTAACTGTCCATGTACGCTAGACTTCCACTAAACTTGTCCTTAGACTTTCATTAAAGTGTCTTTCAAAAGCGTCATTAAATTGTCTCTTTATTTAACTGTGATTAATTGACTACTAATTATATCAAAATTTGGTTATAGGTCCAGCTATATGACGGCTTTAGTAGTTTGGGGAGCTTCCACTTTGAAAATTCATAAAAATTACATGTCATATCTAAAAAAGTCTTTCTTTTTTTTGAAAATTCGTGATTTTTAATTGCTAATACTACAACAATATTATTTTTAGAATAAGGTGCTTCCATCTATGAATTGCTTATTTTGATGGATTTAGATTTTCCACCATAATTGTCAAGTATGTATCACTATTGATGTGCATGAAAGATTTTTAACTAAGATTATGAATGTATAGAAAGCTACAAATCCAAGATGCAGGACGCAAGAAACCAAGATGAAATGTAATGCACGTTAAAAACTCTGAATATGAAGTGGAAACTTTGGCATTAAATGTAGAGGTAGTACAATGGAATTTGGATAATGTACCCTAAACCCAAAACTAAGTCTATGGTGGCTACCCAGATTCTACCGTAGAAAATCTAAACAGGTTTGTCTTTATTGAGATGGACTAGGTAATTAAAGCAGGCCAAGCTATAAAAAATAATTGATAGTTAGGACCTACCAAGCCACGGGCGGCAAGGTTGGTACTAACTTGCGACTATTTTTGATGACTTGACCTACTTTGCAATTACCGGACATAATGTCAATGTCAGAGAGTTGAGCCATTTGACTTCTTTGATTGCTTAACCAATCAAAACGTGCCAGAACAACGAAAGTCTCCTACATTTAGATTATGCTACATGGATCCACACTCACTAGGTTAACACTGGTTAGAAATAGTAGAGATTTATCTTAGGTTTCTTTCACTATCATACCAATGAAACTTCTACTTCATACCCACCCTGTTGAAAAATTGCACAAGGCTAGCAGTGAGCAATATCAGTCTTGATCTGCCTGTCCTTAACCAATCGAAATGTGCCAGGACGGCGAAACTCTCCTGCATTGACATTATGTATGGATGAAGCACCTCTACTCGTGATCTTGGTGGATTCTCCTTGAGCACAACGTCAAGTTGGTGAAGCAGGTAAGATAGGCGTGCTGGACTGATGTTGTCCAAAAGGAGAGGTAGACTAATCTTCATGCGATGATTTCTGAAAATCTCTTGAACCTGCAAATCTTTCTCACCATTCAGCAGGTATTCAACATGGTTTTCTTTTCCTAAGTTTTCATAGGCCTCCGCGATGTCTTCAGAAAGACAGCGCTCACATAATGTTCGGTAGGCTTTGTTCTTCTCTTTCATATCCAAGTCCAATGTGCGCTTCCAAATTAACTTCACAGCACGTACTCCAAACGTTTGGAATACTCGAAGAACGAAAACACCAGGATATGAATTACAAAATATCACTATTTCAATGAAAAACACTAGTGGAACCAGAGATCTATCCCACCAAACAATTCTGTATATTTCAGTATGATTCTCAGGCTGCAGAGAGTCTCTTCCTAATCTATAGCTAATCACAGCTGCCTCCATGTACTTGTAGGTTTGGATTAAAGAGAGGAAGTCGTGCAAAATCCATTGGAAAAGCAAACCCTTGTCACTTTCTGCAAAACAAATATTGTCATACTCATTAGAATGGCTAATTAATGTCGAAATGTCAAGAAATCAATTGGTAGGCCCATCTCACCATCTGGAACATCCGAGCTATTTAAGTCCTAGTTTTTCGTGCTTTGAAGCAAGCCATTTTGACAAATACGATAATGAACATAGCATTACTAGCTTAGTTACTACTTTCTTATCCAAAATTTGATCATAAACATACCATTGAATTCAACCGTGCCACGAAAACTGGCGAAAATCAGTACCTTGATGTCCACATGAAGCCCGAAATTTGCACATGGAGAGTTGAGTGAAAATCACAGCCAGTGTTAGAGAAGCAGGTGGTACCCACAACATCAAGTGAAATAACACCAAGTCTTCAATGCATGTCTTCGTTAAGAAGCTGTGAGTAGCCTGAGCAATGAACCATGACACCATTGCTAAGTAAATCCCAACACATTGGCCAGCAGGAGTTCGCCAAGTTGGGTGACCTTGAGCACCTCCCAACACCCACAACCTACACATTTGGTTGTCCCCCGGATTTTCGGTATGCACACTATTATACCCTCTAATCCAATCCGCTCTGTACCCAACTGTTCCGAGTGGAGAACCCAAAGTATGGAGAGTGCAAGCATCCCTATCACTAAATTCCATATTCTCACAATTTCCGTATAATATTCAACGAAGAGTATGCTCTCCGCTCTCTTGACCGTCAGGACCGTCCACATCGGGAACATGGAAACCAGGAGCACTGTTGCTGGTGCGATCTCATGTGTTAGGTGGATGCTGTACTTAAAGCTTGAAAAAAAGTAGCTGAAGGCTGACACATTCATGGCTCCCACAACGGGATAGAATGGTGTGTCGGCAGAGAAGGTATCGTCGGTAAACACATACACAATCACAGCAATGAAAGCGAGAAACAACGGTCCTGCTAAAAAGGTCACTTTTCCTGCTCCCCTTTCCACGACCACAGACACCAGCTGGGCCATAACACAAAAGATGAGGATCACCACGATGACCCAGGTCAGGAGGGCCATTCTCTTAGAGACCCCTTGACATAGAAGCTGGAGAAGCTGACTGCGCTCGCCGCAATAGAGCTGGCAACAAGCGGTATGCATGGCTACAGAGCTGGTATCCGAAATATGGAATTCTGAAAACATCTCGGAAATTGTCGCAGTGAAATTTTTGCAACCCTCGGACCTATTGAAGCCTGGAAATTCAACAAGACACCATCCGCTGTGGCAGTTCTGCAGCTTCATTTTCGTCAATAGACTTTCGATCTGCTCACCAAAGGGACTACTACCGGAATCGAAGGAGGAGCGGGTAAACAACCGCGCGCAATCTCCTTGAATTGGCGCGATTCTGGCGTCCCCAATTGTGACCTACAGACTATGTTCAATTCACAAAGGTCTCAGTTCACGACAGTATGGATTTATCGAACTTGGTCAGTGTATGTAAAAGGGGAACCTGTAGAAGGGAGGCTGGGTTTCGTCTCTCCACGGAGTATATATATGGTATACAGAGTGAGTATGTGGGGTCAAGGTAGCTGGATTGGTGCCTTGCGTACACAAACTCACGTTGTTTCGCAATGAGGCAGCAGGGTCGCCTTTGCACCCTTTGAAAAGGGGACCTCGTCTTGTGAACAAAATTGTCTGTACGGCTCCTCAGCCAACCCCTATCCTTGCATTTTTTGATAGATCCCATCTCATTAGGGAGGCATAGTACCTTTCTTGCATGGGGGAGGACCATTGCCCCATTATACAATGTTATCTACGTCCCCAAAGTTACATTACAACATATATAATTATTTCAAAATAACACCACCAACCTAGTCTAGGATTGATTTATTGAAACCAAAGTCTGCACAAAAGTATATTCTCAACGCTTCTAGTTTTATATCTTAATCCTTAAATGTCAACATGGACAATTGGCGTCCGATGGATGACAAGGATTTCTTCTAGAAGGATAGAAGTTCAACTATTCATCTTTGGAATTTTGTTGTGAAAAGGGGAGGTCTTCTATGGTAGTTTGACTTCCAATGAATGCTTTTACAATTTTTTAAGCTAATGATTCACACAGAATGAAATGAATGATTTCTAGGGTCACCAATTGTCCTCTACTTATTAAAAGACCAAGGCTTTTTTTTTGTCATAACACACTCAAAAAATGCCATTTCTATTGCAAGGTGAAAAACTTTAAAAAATTGTTTTTTGGCATATCTAATCGTATAATCTTGCACTAGCCAAGTATAAAAATGTGTGGTAGAAATTTTGAAAAAATTTAACCATGCAAATTGCAAGATATCTATATTTCAAATGAAGAAAACAAGCTTTTTGCACCTTCTATGAATATATTTTTTGACTGTGAATCTTTTTAACATAAAACTTTTTTACTGCAAATTTTGAATTTAAGAATTTTGTATTTAAGAATTGAGTTGAGAATATAGGTAAGAAAATTTCCAAAAAAAATCACTTAGTTTTCTTGGGTGAATGCAAGAAATACTTAAAGCATTTTGTCACACCCTAATTTTTGATTTTTTTTGGGCCATAACTTTTGTGTTTTAGCTCCAAATGACTCAAAATTTATAGGAAGCTACTCATAACCATTATACACCTTTTCCAATTTTTCCAAATATTTCAAAAATAATCTACTCTTTTTAATCAACCTCAATAATTTCTCACAATGGATGATTTAGGGGTCTTTTGCACTTTTTTTAATCCAAAAAACAAATTTTGAGCTGAGATTTGAAGAGAATGGTCTTCTAGTAGACTTATAACTATTGTCCAAATGAATTTAAAAAATACTCTTATGTGGTGTAGAAGTCTACCAAAATAGCTTCTTTTTGCATTTTTTTTTAAGGTATAAAACATTATTTTGGTGTGTTTCTTGGTCAAATCCCATCACCAAAAAGTTTTCTCAAATGGGCTACTTTTAGATTTTAAAAAATAAATACCTACTTTAAAAAAGTTAAAATTTTCAAAGTGGTGTTTTTTTCACCTATTTTAGGATGAATTTTGTGTCCAAAATTCTAGTGAAGAAATCACTACTTTTGACAATTTAAATTGTAAAAACATATCTTTTTTTTTAAAAAGAATCTAAAAATTTTCCATCTGAAAAAACTTTTTGGTGATGGATTTTGACCCCAAAACGCATTAGATGATATTTGGTAGTCTTAGAGGGCCCTTTTAGTCCCATTCTACGATCTGCCCAGATTTGATGAACGTTGATACGGGTGTGTTAGAATTTTTTTTTGAAAAAAAATAAATAAATAAATAAATTTTTTTACCAGAATATCATTTTCAACAAAATAAATTTTTTTTTTTTCAAAAAATGATGTGGCAATCACTGTGCCATGTCAACCAGCTACTACTACTGCGTTCTCGCAGTTTGGAAGCGCAGCAGACAGCAGGGGAACTTGGAGCCCTCTAAGACCCCTGAATCTCATCTAATGCACCAAGATAATATTTTATACCTTTGAAAAACAATGCAGAAAGAAAGGAGCTCTTTTTGTGGACTTCTACACCATATGAAAATAAGTGTTTTTAAAACTTATGCAGAAAATAGCTATAAGTCTACTAGAGGACCATTCTCTTCAAATTTCAGCTCAAAATTTATTTGTTTGGATTAAGAAAAAGTGCAAAAGATCCCTAAATCACCCATTGTGAAAAATTATTGGAGCTGTTTAAAAATAATAGATTATTTTTCAAAAATCTTGAAAAAACAAAAAAAGTGTATAATGAATATGAATAGCTTTTCTATAAATTTTGAGTCATTTGGAGCTAAAACACAAAAGTTATAGCAAAAAAAAATTAAAAACTAGGGTGTGACAAAACGCAACAAATAGTACAAGTATTTCTTGCATTCACCCTCATTCTCTAAAAAATGTGTTAAATAGAAATAGGTCCAAGATTGAACAAAAAACTAATCATTAATAGCTGTAAGATGGGATTGAAACACAAGAGTTCCAAGAGTCAGATTGTTCTAGCAAGCAAATTTTACCTTCTCAGATTTTTTTTTTAAACTGTGAAAATTGCATTCAGAAATGAATCCTATAGATTATTTTTCAAAAAGATGCTTAGGTTGCCTGAAAAACAAGATTGTCCATAACTTTCTCATTAGTAGTCCAATTAGAATGAACCAAACCTTTCCAAGTAGACAAGATTATTTTCTATGAGAAAAAAAAAACTATTTTATCTTTTTGTGTTTTTCTTCCATTGACCATCATTTTAGACTTAGCTTTTGCTTTCAAGCACCAATGAGAAGAAAATTGATGTGATTTCTTATCTTTTAAAAATGTTTTAAGAAATCATATCAAAACTTGAGATCATAGGAACCTATCTAAACTTTGTAGTTTCTCCTAAAGGGTCATTTGGTCCTTTAGTGGTTAATCCTAAAATGCGGTACCCTTCAAGTGTAGATAGATGATAGATAATTCTTCTATGTAATGTACAAATGTAGATGTTTGTCTTTAGAATTTTGTGAGAAAATTAAAGGTCTTGCACAATATTTTGACCTCCAATGAGAGCTCTTGGTGTTATTTAAGCAAATGATTCATATTATAAATGTACAACTTAGTTATTGAAACAACAAGAGCTTCTTAGCTTAGTTTTCTATAGATTTTAAATTCAATTTTTCAATTTTTACCATCAACTTATTCAAGTTGAATAGAACTTGTATATCTTCTTGAAAACCTTGCACAATAGAATGAGGGTTGCTACTATGTAAGCATAAGAGTGTGAGCCCATGAGCCTAGAATACTACACACCTATATTGTAGGTGTATATACCATAGAAAGCGTTTATGATTATAGGATATACTTGTTACAAATATCCATATTATAGGTGTTCATGATACATACACCTTCTATAGTGTATGGTATTTATATTATAGGTACCTAAATTGTAGGCTCAATGCTCACAAGCTCGTATTCTTGGGCTCACATACTCACACCGTTGACAATAGAATTGAGCCATTGGAAAGCTTTTCTAAAACTTGCTTTATGAATTTTAGTTCCTAAAGTTCTTTAAACTCTCACAGAACATTTTGAAAGCTTGAATAGGTTCATACGAATTCAATTTTGAGCAAATGACTCCATATCAAATACACACTTCTATAAGCTTTCCAAAATTTTAGTCTTAGAAGAACTTCAATTGGATTTTGGAGTCAAATGTTATGAGGCTCAAAAGTTTATTAGTATGCTTAGGCAGCATACTAATAGAGAGAGAAAACATTGGATAGATAGCCACGCAAGCTTTAAGGCTTTCTTCATTAACTTTGAATACTTATATCTCACAATTTAGAAAGCCAAATGGAATGAAATTACTTCTACACATTCTCCCATTGAATAGAGTAATGATGCATGATTAAAAATGGAAAAAAACTTTCTATTTTCCAATTTTTATTCAATGCACTAAAAATGGAAGTTTTAGAATAATTTTAGAACCATTAGCATACAGCCATACATACCGATGTACATTCATGAGATCTTTTAGTTTTAGTTTTTTAATTTTTCATTGAAAATAAAAAAAGATTTGTGTTGACATTTGAGATTTCTATTCTTTTAGAAAACAAACTTATGAGAATATTTCACCGCATTGGCAAGAAAAACTTTAGATTTGGCTATTATAGAATGTATGGGATCCTAAACCCATTTGCTTTTCAAAAAATGGATTCCTATGACGATTTTGGTCAATTTTCTGTCAAATGATCTTAAGTGAAAAGAGGGTAGCCCATCTCATATCACCAAGATAAACATCCTATACCACGCACTCATCTAATACATGCCTATGTAGGTTAGGCAATGTTCTATGCAAAATTCTCACCATTTAGGCTCCAAATTGGATCAAATTGGGCCCGAAAAACAAACTCCAACACACTACTAATCCTAGAAACACCCAAATTTAACATGCATGAACTCAAATGAATTTGCACTTTAACACTATAAGAAACTTGTGTTCATTAGATGAGATTTGGGGATCTCAGAGGGCTAGGAATTCCCTTGCTGTCTGCTGCGTTTCCAGACTGCGGGAACGTAGCAACAGCAACTGCTTGACGTGGTCAAGCAACTGCCACATCATTTCTTGAAAAAAAATTAAATTTTTTTTTTTGCTTAGAATGATATTTTGGTACAAAATTTTATCTTATTTATTTATTTATTTTTATTTTTAAAAGTTTTCTGACACATCTGTACTGGCGTTCACTGAATCTGGGCAGATCAGGGAACAAGCCTGAAACGGCCTGAAACGGCCCTCCAAGACCCTCAAATATCATCTAATGTTTGGGGCATGTTTTCACTATTTTTTCATTTTTGGAACGCATTTTTGTGGGCATCAAATAAAACAACCCATGTTTTTATGTCAACACTGATGTTCAACATCCCAAAACACACAAGCTTCTTATAGTATAAATTAAATTCTAATGTTTCATATTATGTCCAAATTTTCCTAAAAATCACCATCAAGGTACCTCAATGGGCTCTATTTGAGCTATGACCAACATTTCATGTACACCTCAATCAACCTTTAGAATCCTCTCATGTTGCATTTTCCAAATTTTCAAATACTCTCAAATGCCTTCAACCATTTAAATTGGGCAATACTCTTGTAATTTATAAATAAGCATGCAAAATAATTAAAGTTAGTCACATTCATTTTAGCTCATTCAACCCTCACGGTTTATAGTTCATGCAACATTATTTTCACCCCTTTTCTCACCCATTTTATATGAACACAACAACCATGGATTCATTACTCTACATGTATATTAAACCAAGGCACTCACACTCACCTAGTTCATGCAACTACTAAGGAAGTGTTTCATGCAAGCGTCAAGTGATTGTGTCTACCGGTATTGACAAAACACCATGCATTATAAAAAAATCAACCCTCAAGAGCTCCTTCCCTTCACTAAGGGATTCTGAGTTTCCCGCAAAGGAACTCACAGCCCCTCTGACCACTATTCATCATCAATGATGAATAGTGGTCACAACAAAAAAATATTTAAAAAATATTTAATTTTTAAAATATAAAGAAATCTTAAAATTACAATTAAATAATATTTAAATAATAATTTAAGATGACAACGATAACTTCGGCCACATCAAATTTGAATTTTATTTATTTGTTTATTTATTTTTATAATAATCATTTTTTTAATTTTTAATCATTTTTTCAATTATATTATTGAACTGTCCCAACCAATCAGGCCCTACAAATTGCTAGCCCAAATTTTAAGTTTAATTTTAATTTTTTTTTTTCCATTTCTTTGGCCAGTGTTCTCTGTTGTCCAGGAACTCATAGACTTCCAAAGGCCTCATTTTTCTTGTAATGAATTCCCAAGTGAGTGTTTTTTCTAATGGTGGAACCTTGTGATGCTTAAGTTTTATGGCCTTAGTCTAGGTGCACTTTTCCACTATCAATATACTCTTTTTTTTTTTAACTTCATACATCTTAATCTATTCCTTGGCCCCACATTTTCTAGACCAAATGGCAAACAAGGTTAGAAACAACAAGACCTTGGAAAAAATCAAACCATAACTTACACCCATCCCCCCTTTGGCTATAGTGAACTGAATCCATTGCTCTCCCCAATTTTATCCCAAATAAAATTTGTTAAATTTAAATTTATATTTCCAATTAGAAGAGGAGAAATGTAGAAGATAACTCAACCCCTAAAGGATTGGGCGGGGTCCAAATTTCCAAAATTATAAGGATCTTTTAAAAAAAAGCAATTTATAACAATGACTCTCAAACAATATTTGTAAAATATGATTTATAGATCACATCCATATGGTTAATCCAATCAATATTCTACAATAAAATTTGAAGCCAAAAATTGAAAATTCCTTCTAAAATCAATTATAGATTGAATAGTTATGACTTTTATAAGAATTTTTTCTATATGTTCAAAATGCCTAGTTCTAATCATAGTGATTATTGAAGATTTTTATTTATTTATTTATCCATGTCGTTTTTCAAGGGTCATTATTTGAATTGAAAAAGTTACTTTGAGGTTACCGATACCCTTTGAGTTATAGAATATTTGCAAAGCAAAATCTTTATAATTTATATCGTACAAATGTTAAAGAACTAATATAAGAATCATCATAAAAATTAATGGATGAAAAAATAGATTTCGATAAATTTGAGATGTATTTTCATTCATTCATTGTTCAAAATTTGCACCCATGGTCCTTTATGGGTTCACCCCTAAAGTCCCATTGTCCCCTCGGGGGACAAAATGGATTTTGGGCAAGCTCCTACGGTCTCAATATTTGTTGTGATTTTTTGAAATTTTTTGAGAAGATAGAAAATCACATTATCTTTCCGAAAATGTAATTTTTATTTCAATCGGTGCTTGGTAGCAAAAGTTATGGCAAAAAATGTAGTTGAATAAGGTGCAAAAAAACTTGATTCCTTCACTTTAAATGCAAATGTCTTGCAATCTACAATGTCACATTCTTACACTAGTGTAGTACAAGATTCTATGGTTAAATATGCAAAAAACACATTTAAGTTTTTTTTTGCTCTTTGCTATAGGAATGGCAATTTTGAGTCGTTTTTGATGGAAAAAGGGCCTTGGGACTTTAGGGGTTAATATGAGTTATTGAAGTTTGTAGTCTAGACCCAAAGATAGACTAGCCCAGAAGCGACGCCAGCGCCAATTCGTGGCGTTTGGATGACTATTTTGTAGTCTACACAAAGATTAGAAGCATTTTGTCATCCACTTTTCTTTTGTTGGCCTTCCATGGTGGGTTATGAAGAATTTTCAATTGAGTTTGTAGTCTTCCTAGTGTTTGTCTTCAAGTGAATGAGAAGCTAGTAAAAAGAACGGATTACAAAATACGCTATTTTAGTGTATTTTGGGAAGTTGTTGCTCCTTGCTCTCAATTTGAAATTTCTTTACAAAAGTGATATTCTTTGAGTTTTAGCCAAACTAACAAAATGAAGGTCATCTACTCTAGTTTCTACTCCAATTTGAATTTTGAAAAAATTCCTAATATTGAATATTTTATTGCAATTTGAACTTTGAATGCATTTTCAATGACTATTATTTTCTAGTTATAGAATGATACGGAAATTGAATTTACATGATGATGTTTGTCACTGTAATATACAAACATGGTGAAATTTTCAGAATTTTGAAATATTTTTCTATTTGATACAATTTTTCTTCACTTTTTCTTCAAAAACTCTCAAAAAAAACAATTTTTCACCAAAAAATCTAAAAAAATTTATAAAGTATAGAAGATATGTAGATCCATCTATAAAAAATAAATATAAATTTTTTCATTCATAACTAGTTGCAAAAAATAGAAAACTAAGTGATAAACAATGAGGCTTGAAATCAATGGTCATGGGTCCGTCCTTTAAGGGCTAGGCTACACTTGAACCATGAATTGATTGCATTTACGATAAGGCTCAAAGCATCTCATTTCTTCAAAGTGACATGTTTCAATGACACTTAGCTTTGTAAATGGATGACTTTCTAATAAGCCCACATGAAGGGGGTCTATTTTACACACGCACACCTAGAATCCTCCCTTGGAATGACTTTAGGAGGATGAGCAAGGGGGTCACCTCACCCCAACTCAAATCTTGGGTAAACAATCAAGGAAATTTTTTCTCCAATGGAGTGCTGAAGCTATTTACACCCATTGGCATTAATAAAACACTATTCTCCCTAAATTTTGTAGCAACTGAACAAATTCATCCATTGGAAATAGAGGAATTTATCACCAACTGTTCCCCCCAATAAACGGTTCCCTCCCCAAAAAAAACTCTACAGCTTGAGTGATAAATCGCCCAAAACAAAACACTGGTCGCAAATGGGGTGGGGGCGATTTTGGGTACTGTTGTCCCCATTAATAGATGATAAAACTTCATCCATCCTACCGTGGGCAACTTTCATACATCCTCATGCAGATCATTATAAGTTGCATTCTTCGAAAACACATCGAAACATCAGAGAAGATGATCAATCATTGAACTTGTAAAACATAGGGCAAGTGTAGGCCCAACACATCAGCAGTATCATGTATATAAACAGGTCCCAGGTTCGTCTCTCAACCTGGACCCATCTTACTTCAAACCCAAAAAATAAAAATGTACTCAGATTCGAGATGGAAGATCTCAATACCTGTTATGATCACTTGACAAGCTGCAAGACCTAGACCCAAATGAGAAGATCTTCATCAGGATGATCTTACATGCTATCAGTGGCAAATATGTCACGTTCACGAAGAATCGCTTCACCTAGTCTGTACTAACTCCGAGCATTCTTCCAGGTTGCAAAGCTTTTAGTGGGGTCTTCCCGGCTCAGCAAATCTGCCAGAAAGAAGCGTCTTGAGTTATATCCTCAGATGCGAAACGAAGTATTGATAAGCAGAAACCAAGAACCAGAAACATAACTCATACTAACGTATCTCAAGTGAAAAGAATTTCACCTAAAGGCAATACTTACCCAAGCTCTGACAGCTTCAAATGTGATTCGGCGTAGTCCTCGAAGAACTTGTCCTCATCCTGAAACGAAGGAACAAGATAATAAACACAGCAACTATCAGAGGAACAGGAAAACACGAAAAATGAATTGTAAGTAAGCGAAGTACACAAAGGCACTGGCAGTGCCACAGCAAGACTGATTCGATGCTCCTGACATGTAACACGTTGTTAATATTGTGTAGACAGTGTTTAATGTTACCTTGGCATATAACTCCACCAATGCACGAGTGTTGGGATCATCAAGAAGCGCCTTGTCAGATGGGAGCATGATCAAACCATCTTCCGCACCTTCCAACAAAACCCTGCAGAAGTGGGACGCCATAAGTTTCCTCCTAAAGACATGATAAATTAACAAAAGAGCAAATGAGAACACATCTACTTGTTTATCTTACGTTGTGCAATGCACGCACACAGAAAGCATAGAACGTAGACTCACTTGAAGTATGTGTTGGTGAACTGCAGCGGATCAGCTGTCCATGCACCCTCAAATCCAGAGCGATCCTTGTGACATCTTCCCTGTCAACGAAAATCTAGGAAGGTTAAAGGGAGTCCGCAATATTACCAAGTAGAACACTCAGGATCACTTGAGGTGGCACAAGAGAATAAATTTCTGAAAAAAAATTGCACAGACAAATTGGCAGGTGTTCCTACCAACGTATGGGCACCGGACAACGTCACAATATCCTTATCGGCTAGTCCCATGTGCTTGACGAAGACGCATCGGAGGTGATCCATTCCTAGAGAAACCCAAAAGTCCACAAATCAGTCAACACAACGCTGAATGAAATCACAAAGTCAACATCAGAGGCGAAAGGTCAACTCACTGACGAATTCATTGGCAATACTCGTAAGGCATTAAAATTAAAATTTAAGAGGTTCCAGACCAATGTCGAGAATCCGGAATTCCTCAGAAAGGATACCAGTGCAACAGGATGCAGGAACCGTTTAGTACCTTTAGTGGCGTCAGGGAGTCGACCCTCAACTGGGACCGTAGGATGATCCTGCAAGCCACGAAGATGGGAAAGTTGGCTTTAAAGACCAGCCAAATAAAATAGCCAAGATATTAGCAATCAGTCAATAATACTGCGACTTGATGTAATTGAACTTCAGCAATCATTCACAGAACTTAGGTCTAAAGACAGCTGCAAGTCATTGCTGAGTTGAATAAATAATTATAACAAAGCAATCCCAGAAAGCAATAGAGACAACAGAAATTCGAGATCGGTCAGCCACTTGAATTAGTTACCTCTCGGCCAGGATGGAAAGGAACATCGGGTCCACCGGTGACTTCGACAGCCACAACTCCAGCGAGCTGCAACAACAGGTTATAATTCAGCAAGATCACAATAGGCTGGCTGTCCTGAAGAAATTCAGATACCTCTAGCCTCGCTGCAATCCTTGATGTGTGAAACAAATCGAACTGCAGTACAAAGGTTCGGATAGCATAGAGCACCTAATGCAACAGCTTCACATAGGCATCAATAACTACAGCTCCCAGAATTAGACCGCGGCAGGTACAAGGCTCTATACCGTGTAAAAGTCAGCATAAGTCAAGTGAGGGAATTGTTCCTTGATTGGCTGCAGCAGATTCACAGCAATCTGGAGGCCGGCATTGGCGCCATGGGCAAGTTCTTGTCCGAACCGGATTGTTCCCAGTGGACCTCCGGTCTTGGTCTCCTGATCGTAAGTGCCAGATCCGTGCCATCTGAGTTAATCGAAAAATGTAACATATTAGCTCAAGCAGTAATCGTTGATCAACTCCGGCCCCGGCTTCTACAATGTCAATAATGATCTCATTCTCTAATAGATAAGTATATACACGAGCAGAGAATCCGGGCAATGGAACTTACGCGAGACGCAACATGATCGGGGCACAATTTTTCTCTGCGTATACACCACATTCACATTTGCAAATTAGTCCAGCCGTTGCTCGTATAAATGAAGCTAAGGACAGCAAATTCAGAACGGCAATCATGAACACAGGCAGTTCCCCCGGATATTATTTCGTTATTGAGGTTGAAAGACGAGAAATTATCGCAAACTGGAACTGCATTTTAACAATTTGAGAAAGTCTATGATTAGGTCGAATGCCGCACTCAATCGTGTCCACCCATTAATATCTAAGACGCTGCAAAAGCCACAAGCCCCATGCTCACAGAATTATGAGAAACCAACTGGCACACCACGATCCACAAAACACTACGACCCAGAAGAATACCTACAGTTCATTAAGAACTTACCTGCAATCAAACCCCTCAATTTCCTGCGAGCTTTCTCAATGTCGAGAGCATATTTCTCGCTAACCTTTGGGTACACCTTCGTCATTCTGGAAAACAACGTTCGCGGTATGCTCGTAAGTCTTAAAACAAAACCAGCTTGTAAGTTGCAGCAGGATCTACCGTGGGAACCACAAGAGATGGCATTTGAAAAAGAGATACTGAACAGAAAAAAGACCCGAAGTAGGACTCCGTAATGAACAGAAATCAGATGATTCTATCGCACTACTAGAACGGTACAACCGGGTCCAGTTGGACCATGAGAAATATACGGAAGAATAGTACATGTCCTACTACATTTAATCAATTCCCAGGACAAAAAAGTACTTCAATGCACATTTCAATATAGTAATCGCCATTCAAACCATGCAGCAAATTCCAAAGGTAGGAGAAACACAGCAAGCCCACAGTACAAGGAGAAAACATGTCACAATTCTCTTGAAGTGAACAGAAGTAAAGATACCTCTTTAACTAATTACAAGTAAAAAAACGAAGGCTCTGGGAAAATCGGTCTGGATCTAACATCAGTACGCAAATAAACAGAGGTCGAAAGCAGATAACCGTGAGAATCTGCCCTTAACGGACACTAACAAAGTTAGAACGAGTCTCTATAAACACCAACGATTAGAACGAACCAAATGTAAAACTTCCACCTTTCGGCAAGGCAATACAAATGTGCACAAACATTCTAGTGAAATCAAACACCACGACCAGAAACAGCAGCAGCAGCAGGACACAAACCAGGGCACACCCAAGCAATATCACGATCAGCTATGGCCTCGAGACATACTGCAAACCATACCACCCAGACGAACAGCTGCAGGTAGTCTAATATTGCAAAATAAGGTGATCTAATATTGCCAAATTTGCAACATAAAAGCCACGCACTGCACACACTCCAGCAGAGCTAAAAGCGACGATTGGGAACAAAACCGCCATTTCTCAACCAAAACTTCAGTTAAAAAACGAAAAATCCAGACCATTTCCAATCCTAACATTTTGGAGCCTAACATAGCCAAGCTTTTGGATTACGGTCATTTGGTTCTTGGTTTCATATTATGATATAGTGACTTAGGTTTGTCTTTCAAGGGAAGTGGACATGGCTGAATCCCCCCGACAGCTAAAAATGTTGTGCACTGCACATGGTGTTTATCTGATCAAAGTTTTGGAATAGTTTAGTTGTTGCAGGTCGTTTTACGACGAACAAAACTGAAAGACAAGCGGAGCGATCACACTTGGCGATCAGTAATGCCAAGCTGGTGTGTGACAGAGCAGTTTGCTTTCGTTACGCTTGTTTGACTTTGATGGCGGTGAGCATTGGTGCTGCTGGATTTGCTGCTGTGGTACCGCACTCCGGGATTTTACTTCGAGCTTCATAAGGACTTTCCGAGATCCAAGAAGGCTGAATGAGCCCATGAAGCTTCACAAGAAAGAGGATGATGCATCACAGAAAAACAACCACAGGCACTGATTCAAATCGCATAACCAAACAGCTGGAAGTTTGTACTATAGAGGACATCTAGCATTTTACACGGTCTCTACCTCCACTCCTATTTGGTTTAGATTTAGACTTCTAATATAAAGCTCCAGACACTAGAGCTGTCCAGCCTTTCCAATCAATTTTCAATCTTGTAGGACCAAAGTAGAGTCTAATATTGCCATGATGGCAGATATAATGGTGATACAAGACACCTCAAATTGGAGTGGCACCTACTCTTGTCCTTGTTGCCTCTAGACATCAAGTACTGTTAATTCAGGCTTTACATATGATTTCATGGGTGTTTACTTACTAAACAATCTAAGGTGATAACACTCATAATTGTCCATATACCCTAAACTTCCACTAAATTTATCCCTAGACTTTCATTAAAGTGTCTTTCAAAAGCATCATTAAATTGTCCCCTTATTTAACTGTGATTAATTGACTACTAATTATGTCAAAATTTGGTTTCAGATCCAGTTATATGACGGCTTTAGTAGTTTGGGGAGCTTCCACTTTGAAAATTCATAAAAATTACATGTCATATCTAAAAAAGTCTTTCTTTTTTTTGAAAATTCATGATTTTTAATTGCTAATAATATAACAATTTTATTTTCAGGAAAAGATTCCTCCATTTATGAATTGCTTATTTTGATGGATTTGGATTTTCCACCATAATTGTCAAGTATGTATCACTACTGATGTGCATGAAAGATTTTAAAATAAGATTATGAATGTATAGAAAGCTACAAATCCAAGATGCAGGACGCAAGAAACCAAGATGAAATGTAATGCACATTAAAAACTTTGTATATGAAGTGGAAATTCTGGCATTAAATGTAGAGGTAGTACAATCAAATTTAGATAATGTATCCTAAACCCAAAACTAAGTCTATGGTGGCTACCCAGATCCTACTATAGAAAACCTAAACAGGTTTGTCTTTATTGAGATGGACTAGGTAATTAAAGCAAGCCAAGTTATAAAAACTAATTAACAGTTAGGACCTACCAAGCTATGGGCAGCAAGGTTGGTACTAACCTATGACTATTTTTGATGATTTGACCTACTTTGTAATTCCCGGACATAATCATATGTCAATGTCAAAGAGTTGAGCCGTTTGACTTCTTTGATTGCTTAACCAATCCAAATGTGCCACAACAACAAAAGTCTCCTACATTTAGATTATGCTACGTGGATCCACACTCACTAAGTTAATACTAGTTAGTAGTAGTAAAGATTTATCTTAGGTTTCTTTCACTATCATACCAATGAAACTTCTACTTCATACCCCCCTGTTGAAAAAGTGCACAAGGCTAGCAGTGAGTAATATCAGTGAGTAATATCAGTCTTGATCTGCCTGTCCTTAACCAATCGAAACATGCCAGGACGGCAAATCTCTCCTGCATTGACATTATGTATGGATGAAGCACCTCTACTCGTGATCTTGGTGGATTCTCCCTGAGTACAACGTCAAGTTGGTGAAGCAGGTAAGATAGGCGTGCTGGACTGGTGTTGTCCAATAGCAGAGGTAGATTAATCTTCATGCGATGATTTCTGAAAATCTCTTGAACCTGCAAATCTTTTTCACCATCTTGCAGGTATTCAACATGGTATTCTTTTCCTGAGTTTTCATAAGCCTCCGCGATATCTTCAGAAAGACAGCGCTCACATAATGTTCGGTAGGCTTTGTTCTTCTCTTTCATATCCAATTCCAATGTGCGCTTCCAAATTAACTTCACAACGCATACTCCAAGCGTTTGTAACACTCGAAGAATGAAAATACCAGGATATGAAACACAAAATATCACTATTTCAATGAGAAACACTATTTGAGCCAGAAACCAATCCCACCATCCAATTCTGTATGTTTCAATATGATTCTCAGGCTGCAGAGAGTCTCTTCCTAATCTATAGCTAATCACAGCTGCCTCCATATACTTGTAGGTTTGGATTAAAGAGAGGAAGTCGTGCAAAATCCATTGGCAAAACAAACCCTTGTCCTTTTCTGCAAAACAAATATTGTCATACTCATTAGAATGGCTAATTAATCTCGAAAATGTCAAGAAATCAATTGGCACATTTCCAGACGCTCATCTGGAACATCAGATCTGTTTCAGTCCTATTTTTTTGTGCTTTGAATCAAGCCATTTAGACAAATACAATAAATAATGAACATGGGTGATTGCAAGAAAGACCTGGTTCAGGTTGCATCACAATTGAAGTGACGGATTTGTTATCAACTATAACTTTTGAAGTATGAACTTGATTAATTTGAATTTTTTATTGGAGATGGCTAACTTGATAGTGTTTAGATCCCTTAATTTTTTTTAATTTTACAAATCAATTTATATTTCAATTTCAATTTAGCTAATTTATCACACTTTGCAGTTTTGGGGATTTTAGAATTGGAGAATACCCAAAATTAATGATCTAGAACTAAAAATTTTGTGGTCTATTTGCATAGTAAGAAGTCATGTGTCTACCAAATGAAATTTAAAAATATTTTATTTTCTGCCCTCCACATGCGTGCTAATAGGGGCCCCTTGTACACACAGTTCTAAACATTCAAATAGTTTCAAGATCATTTTTTTGGTGAAATCTCTTTCCCGTGAAGTCTTCCCAAATGTCCAATTTTTAGTTTCTTCAAAAATTATTTTTTCCTATTTTTAAAAATTAAAATGTGAAAATACCTATTTTCATGAGATTTTGCACCTTTTCTAGTTCTCCCACTTAGAGAAGTTTTCTATGCTTTTCCTTCCTATGGGACCTTCATCTTAAAGGCGTATAAATTAAACATATTTTTTCCACTTTTTTAAATTTGTTTTTCTAATTATAAAGTACTCCCAAAAAAAAATGAGTACTTATGGTTGGTCTTTCTTGCATTCACCCACATAACATTACTAGCTTAGTAACTACTTTCTAATCCAAAATTTGATCATAAACATACCATTGAATTCAACCATGCCACGAAAATTGGCGAAAAATTAGTACCTTGATGTCCACATGAAGCCCGAAATTTGCACATGGAGAGTTGAGTGAAAATCACAGCCAGTGTTAGAGAAGCAGGTGGTACCCACAACATCAAGTGAAATAACACCCAGTCTTCAATGCAAAACTCCGTTAAAAAGTTGTGAATCGCCAGAGCAATGACCCATGACACCACTGCTAAGTAAATCCCAATACATTGGCCAGCAGGAGTTCGCCAAGTGGGATGACCTTGAGCACCTCCCAACACCCACAACCTACACATGTGGTTGTCCCCCGGATTTTCGGTGTGCACACTGTTATACCCTCTAATCCAATCCGCTCTGTACCCAACTGTTCGAAACAAAATCGAGTGGAGAACCCAAAGTATGGAGAGTGCAAGCATCCCTATCACGAAATTCAATATTCTCGCAATTTCCGGATCGCCATATTGTAATGTGGATGCAGAAATGAGCTTCCCTCTCTTTACTGTCAGGTTCGTCCACATCGGGAACATGGAAAGAAGGAGCACTGTTGCTGGTGCGATCTCATATGCTAGGTGGATGCTGTACTGAAAGCTTGAAAAAAAGTAGCTGAAGGCTGCCACACTCATGGCTCCCACAACGGGATAGAATGGTGTGTCACCATAGAAGCTAGGATCTTCGGCAAATACATACACAATCACAGCAATGAAAGCGAGAAACGACGGTCCTGCTAAAAAGGTCACTTTTCTTGCTCCCCTTTCCACGAACAGAGACACCAGCTGGGCCATAACACAAAAGATGAGGATAACCGCGATGAACCAGGTCAGGAAGGCCATTCTCTCAGAGATCCCTTGACACTGAAGCAGGAGAAGCTGACTGCGCTCGCCGCAGTAGAGCTGGCAACAAGCGATGAGCATGCTGCTGTCCAAAGAACTTAGATATAAAGTGTTCAATGTCTTAGCGACATTTTTGCAACTTTCGAAGCTGACGACTTTAAATTCATAAGGACACCATCGTTCGTGACAGTTCGGCAAACCCATTTTCGTGAATAGACTTTCGATCTGCTCACCGAAGGGACTACGTACTACCGGAAGGAGGATCGGGTAAACAACCGCAATCTCCTTACATAGGCGCGATTCTGGCGTCCGCAATTGTGACATATAGACTATCTTCACAAAGGTCTCAGTTCAGGCCACGAATAAATTTCAGGACAGTATGGATTTATCGAACTTGGTCAGTGTATGTAAAAGGGGAACCTGTAGAAGGGAGGCTCGGTTTCGTCTCTCCACGGAGTCTATATATGGTATACAGAGTGAGTATGTGGGGTCAAGGGCCTTGCGTACACAAACTCACGTTGTTTTCCAGTGAGGCAGCAGGGTCGCCTTCGCATCCTTTGAAAAGGGGACCTCGTATAGTGAACAAAATTGTCTGTACTGCTCCTCAGCCAACCCCAATCCTTGCATTTTCTGATAGGTCTTTCACTGGCATCTAGGGAGGCATAATATTTTTCTTGCATGGAGGAGGACCATTGCCCAATTATACAATGTTATCTACGTCCCCAAAGTTGCATTATAACATATATAATGATGTCAAAAAGAATACCACCATCCTAGTCTAGGATTGATCAACTTTTGTATCAAAGTCTGTACAAAAGTATATTTTGCACGCTTCTAGCTTTAACTCTTAACCCTTAAATGTCAACACAGACGGTTGGCGTCCGGTTAAGCTAATGATTCACACAAAAATGAAATGGATGATTTCTAGGGTCACCAATTTGTCCTTTACTTATTGAAGGACCAAGGCCTTTTTTTGTCAAAACACACTCAAAAAATGCCATTTCTATTGCAAGGTGAAAAACTTTTTAAAAATTTGTTTTTTTGGCATATCTAACCGTATAATCTTGCACTAGACAAGTATAAAAAGATGTGTGGTAGAAATTTCAAAAAAATTTACCATGCAAATTGCAAGATATTTGTATTCAGGAAAGGAAAGGAAACAAGTTTTTTTGCACATTCCGTGAGTATATTTTGTGACTGTGAATCCTTTTAACATGAAATCTTTTTACTACAAATTTTGAATTTAATATTTTTAAATTTAAGAATTGAGTTGAGAATATCAGAAAAAAATTCCAAAAACAAATCATTTAATTTTCATTCCCTAAAAAAGGTATTAAGTAGAAGTAGATCCAAGATTGAATAAAAAATTAAATCATTAATAGCTCTAAGATGGAATTGAAATACAGTAGTCCCAAGAGCCATATTGTTCTAGCAAGCAAATTTTACCTTGTCAAAGAGTTGTTTCTTTAAATTGTGAAAATTGCATTTAGGAATGAATTCTATAAGTTATTTTTTCAAAAAAATTCTTGCACTGCTTGAAAATAAGATTGCCTATAACTTTCTCATTAGTAGTCCGAATAGAATGAAGCAAACTCCTTTCTAAGTAGACAAGATTGTTTTCTATGAGAATAAAAAAATATTTTTCTCATTCTGCAATTTTGTTAGAGTTTCCCATTGGCCATCATTTATTCATTTTAGACTTAGGGTGGCATAACTTTTGCTTGGGAGCACCGATTGGAATAAAAATGATATTTCTAGAAAATTGATGTGATTTCCTATCTTCTAAAAATGTTTTAAGTAATATTGTCAAAAATTGAGCTCATAAGAACCTGTCTAAACTCTATACTTTTTCCTGAGGGGCCATTTAGTTCATTAATGATTAAGCCTATAACGCGGTAGCCTTCAAGTGTAGATGGATGAGAGATAATTATTCTATATAGTGTACAAGTGTAGATGTTTGTCCTCAAAATTTTGTGTGAAAATGGAAGGTCTTGCACAATCTTTTGACTTCCAATGAAAGCTCTTAGTGTTATTTAAGTAAATGATTCATACTATAAATGTACAACTTAGTTCTTTTATTGAAACAACAAGAGCTTCTTAGTTTAGTTTCCTATAGATTTTTCATTCAATTTTTCAGTTTACCATCAACTTACTCAAGTTGCATAGAACTTGCATATCTTCTTGAAAACCTTGCACGAATGAGGGTTGCTATTATGTGAGCACAGAAATGTGAGCCTATGAGCCTAGAATACTACACACCTATATTATTGGTGTATATACTATAGAAATCATCTATGATTATAGGATATATATATATATGTCACAAATATCCATAATTATTATAGGTGTTCATGATACATACACCTTCTATAGTGTGTAGTATTTATATTACATGTACCTAAATTGTAGGCTCAATGCTCACAAGCTCACATTCTTGGGCTCACATACTTGTAATTTTTCAGTTTACCATCAACTTACTCAAGTCAAATGTTATGAGGCCCAAAAGTTTAAAAGTAGCTTGGACAGCATACTTATTGAGAGGAAGAGCATTGGACAAGTAGCCACGCAAGCTTTAAGGCTTTCTTCATTAACTTTGAATGCTTATATCTTACAATTTAGAAAGCCAAATGGGATGCAATTACTTCCATACATTCTCACAATTGAATAGAGTAATAATGTATGATTAAAAATGGAAAAAAACTTTTGATTTTCCAATTTTTACTCCATGCACTAAAAATGGAAGTTTTAGAACAATTTTAGAACCATTAGCATACATAACAATGTAAATTCATGAGATTTTTTTATTTTTTATTTTTTATTAGAAAAAAGAAAAGAGTTGTGTTGACCTTTGAGATTTTTATTCTTCTAGAAAATGAATTTATGAGAGTATTTCACCGCATTGGTAAAAAAAAACCTTTGAAATTGGCCATTGGAGAGAGTATGGGACTTTAAACCTATTTGCTTTTCAAAAAATGGATTCCTATGATAATTTTGGTCAATTTTGTGTCAAATGACCCCAAATTGGATGAAATTGGGCCCTAGAAACAAATTCCAACACACTACCAATTCTACAAACACCCAAATTAACATGCATCAACCCAAATGAATTTGCACTTTAAATTAAATTCTAACATTTAATCTTATGTCCAAATTTTACTAAAAGTCACCATCAAGGTACCACAATGGGCCCCCAATTAAGCTATGACCAGCATTTCCAGCACACTTCAATCAACCCTTAGAATCCTAATTTGCATTTTTCAAATTTTCAAATACTCCCCAATGCCTTCAACCATTTAAATTGGGCAATACTCTTGTAATTTACGGATAAGCATGCAAAATAATTAAAGTCAATCATATTCAATTTAGCTTATTCAACCCTCACGGTTTCTAGTTCATGCAACATTACTTTCATCCATTTTCTCACCCATTTTGTATGGACATAACAACCATAGACTCATTACCCTACATGTATATTAAACCAAGGCATTCACCTAGTTCATGCAACTACTAAGCGGAAGTGCTTTATGGAAGAGTCAAATGCAACACCATCAATTTCCAAGTAATTGTGTCTACTAGTATCAACAAAACACCATACAATACAAGAATATCAACCCTCGGGAGCGCTACTTCCCTTTACAAAGGGGCTATGAGTCTCCCACAAAGGAACTCATAGCCCCTTTGACCACTACTATTCATCATCAATGATGAATAGTGGTTACAAAAAATAAAGATTTAAAAAATATTAAAATATTAAAATTACAATTAAATAATAATTCAGGCTGACAAGGATAATTTCATCTACATTAAATTTGGAATTTTTGAATTTTTCTATTTATTTTAATAATAATGATTTTTTTCATTTTTAATTATTTTCTAAATTATATTATTGAACTGTCTCAACCAATTAGGCCCTACCATTTGCTGGCCCAAATTTTTGATTTTTTGATTTTTTTGTTTTTGTTTATTTGGCCAATGTTCCTTGCTATCCAAGAACTCACGGACCTCTAGAGGCCCTATTGTTCTTGTAATGAATTCCCAAATGATAGTATTTTCCTTAACAGTAGAACCTTTTGATGCTTTAAGTTTTATAGCTTTGGTCTAGGTGCACTTTTCTACTACCAATATATTATCTTTTCTTAAACTTCATACATCCTAATCTATTCCCTGGCCCCACATTTTCTAGACCAAATGGCAAACAAAGAAAAAAACGACAAGATCTTAGAAAAAATCAAAATATAGCTTACATCCACCCTCCTTTGACCGTGGTGAACCGATCCATCACTCATCCCCAATTTTATCCCAAATAAAATTTACTAAATTTAAATTCATATTTCCAATTAAAAGAGGAGAGGTGTAGAAGATAAATTAATCCCTAAAGGATCACTTAGGCAACGTCCAAATTTCCAAAATTTTAAAGATCTATTAGAAAAGCAACTTAGAACAATGTTTTATGATGACTCTCAAACAATAGTTGTAATATATGATTTATATGTCGCATTTGTACGGTTAGATCAACAATTACACAAATCAATATTTTACAATAAAATTTGAAGCCAGAAATTGAAAATACCTTCTAAAATCAATTATAGATTGAATAGTTATGATTTTTATAAAAAAAAATTCTATATGTTCAAAATGCCCAGTTCTAATCATATTGATTATTGAAGATTTTTATTTATTTATTTAATTCAAGTCATTTTTCAAGGGCCATTATTTGAAATGAAAAAGTTACTTTTTGAGGTTAGACCTAACGATACCCTTTGAATTATAGAATATTTGCAAACCATAATCTTCATAACCTATACCATACAAATGTTAAAGAACTAATATAATAATCATAACAAAAAGTTGATGGATGAAAAATAGATTTCAATAAGTTTGGGATGTATTTTCATTCATTCATTGTTCAAAATATGCACTCATGATCCTTTATGGGTTAACCCTTTAGGGCCAAGCATGCCAATTTTGGTCTTTCTAAATTGAATTTTGAGGATTGGAATACTTTTCTAGCCTTAGTTGCCTGTGAATTGTGAACGAGATGTGAGGACACGGGAATTTCGCTTCCAGTGAGCCATAGGCCATCAAATTTGGAGCAATAATGATTTGTCTATGGCAATTTGAAGTTGGGATTTCTAAAGTTTCAAAATACACTGTGGAACATGTTTCTCTATTGAATTTATTTGTGTATAACTAAAGAGAGCATGCCAACTTCACCATAATGTTCATTACAATTTCTTCTACTTTCTATAAAATTTCATAGTAAAGTGAGCTTTTTTGTAATTACTATGATTTTTCAAAGATAGAAACTCTTAAAAATCTTATAAATTCCATTTTTTCCCAAAAAATATTGAAAAATCAAATTGAATAGAAAATGTACATGATAATTTGTGGGAAAATAATAACTTTAATTAAACTATAAAAATTTAACATGCAAATTTGATTCCAATAGAATACAAGAGGTCGCTTGGGGCTCCTTAAGCCCTAAAGGATTAATATGAGTTATTGAAGTTGGAAGTCCGGCCCCAAGGACAAGACTAGGCTACACTTGAACCATGAATTGATTGCATTTACGATAGGGCTCAAAGCATCTCATTTCTTCAAAGTGACATGTTTCAATGACACTTAGCTTTGTAAATGGATGACTTTCTAATAAGCCCACATGAAGGGGGTCTATTTTATACACGCACACCTAGAATCCTCCCTTGGAATGACTTCAGGAGGATGAGCAAGGGGGTCACCTCACCCCAACTCAAATCTTGGGTAAACAATCAAGGAAATTTTTTCTCCAATAGAGTGCTGAAGCTATTTACACCCATTGGCATTAATAAAACACTATTCTCCCTAAATTTTGTAGCAACTGAACAAATTCATCCATTGGAAATAGAGGAATTTATCACCAACTGTTCCCCCCCAAAAAACTCTACAGCTTGAGTGATAAATCGCCCAAAACAAAACACCGGTCGCAAATAGGGTGGGGGTACTGTTGTCCCCATTAATAGATGATAAAACTTCATCCATCCTACCGTGGGCAACTTTCATACATCCTCATGCAAATCATTATAAGTTGCATTCTTCGAAAACACATGGAAACATCAGAGAAAATGATGTGCACTCATTGAACTCGCAAAACATAGGGCAAGTGTAGGCCCAACACATCAGCAGTATCATGTATATAAACAGGTCCCAGGTTCGTCTCTCAACCTGGACCCATCTTACTTCTTCAAACCCAAAAAATAAAAATGTACTCAGATTCGAGATGGAAGATCTCAATACCTGTTATGATCACTTGGCAAGCTGCAAGACCTAGACCCAAATGAGAAGATCTTCATCAGGATGATCTTACATGCTATCAGTGGCAAATATGTCACGTTCACGAAGAATCGCTTCACCTAGTCTGTACTAACTCCGAGCATTCTTCCAGGTTGCAAAGCTTTTAGTGGGGTCTTCCCGGCTCAGCAAATCTGCCAGAAAGAAGCGTCTTGAGTTATATCCTCAGATGCGAAACAAAGTATTGATAAGCAGAAACCAAGAACCAGAGACATCACTCATACTAACGTATCTCAAGTGAAAAGAATTTCACCTAAAGGCAATACTTACCCAAGCTCTGACAGCTTCAAATGTGATTCGGCGTAGTCCTCGAAGAACTTGTCCTCATCCTGAAACGAAGGAACATGTCAAGATAATAAAAGCAGCAACTATCAGGGGAACAGGAAAACACGAAAAATGAATTGTAAGTAAGCGAAGTACACAAAGGCACTGGCAGTGCCACAGCAAGACTGATTCGATGCTCCTGACATGTAACACGTTGTTAATATTGTGTAGACAGTGTTTAATGTTACCTTGGCATATAACTCCACCAATGCACGAGTGTTGGGATCATCAAGAAGCGCCTTGTCAGATGGGAGCATGATCAAACCATCTTCCGCACCTTCCAACAAAACCCTGCAGAAGTGGGACGCCATAAGTTTCCTCCTAAAGACATGATAAATTAACAAAAGAGCAAATGAGAACACATCTACTTGTTTATCTTACGTTGTGCAATGCACGCACACAGAAAGCATAGAACGTAGACTCACTTGAAGTATGTGTTGGTGAACTGCAGCGGATCAGCTGTCCATGCACCCTCAAATCCAGAGCGATCCTTGTGACATCTTCCCTGTCAACGAAAATCTAGGAAGGTTAAAGGGAGTCCGCAGTATTACCAAGTAGAACACTCAGGATCACTTGAGGTGGCACAAGAGAATAAATTTCTGAAAAAAAATTGCACAGACAAATTGGCAGGTGCTCCTACCAACGTATGGGCACCGGACAACGTCACAATATCCTTATCAGTTAGTCCCATGTGCTTGACGAAGACGCATCGGAGGTGATCCATTCCTAGAGAAACCCAAAAGTCCACAAATCAGTCAACACAACGCTGAATGAAATCACAAAGTCAACAACAGAGACGAAAGGTCAACTCACTGACGAATTCATTGGCAATACTTCGTAAGGCATTAAAATGTAAGAGGTTCCAGACCAATGTCGAGAATCCGGAATTCCTCAGAAAGGATACCAGTGCAACAGGATGCAGGAACCGTTTAGTACCTTTAGTGGCGTCAGGGAGTCGACCCTCAACTGGGACCGTAGGATGATCCTGCAAGCCACGAAGATGGGAAAGTTGGCTTTAAAGACCAGCCAAATAAAATAGCCAAGATATTAGCAATCAGTCAATAATACTGCGACTTGATGTAATTGAACTTCAGCAATCATTCACAGAACTTAGGTCTAAAGACAGCTGCAAGTCATTGCTGAGTTGAATAAATAATTATAACAAAGCAATCCCAGAAAGCAATAGAGACAACAGAAATTCGAGATCGGTCAGCCACTTGAATTAGTTACCTCTCGGCCAGGATGGAAAGGAACATCGGGTCCACCGGTGACTTCGACAGCCACAACTCCAGCGAGCTGCAACAACAGGTTATAATTCAGCAAGATCACAATAGGCTGGCTGTCCTGAAGAAATTCAGATACCTCTAGCCTCGCTGCAATCCTTGATGTGTGAAACAAATCGAACTGCAGTACAAAGGTTCGGATAGCATAGAGCACCTAATGCAACAGCTTCACATAGGCATCAATAACTACAGCTCCCAGAATTAGACCGCGGCAGGTACAAGGCTCTATACCGTGTAAAAGTCAGCATAAGTCAAGTGAGGGAATTGTTCCTTGATTGGCTGCAGCAGATTCACAGCAATCTGGAGGCCGGCATTGGCGCCATGGGCAAGTTCTTGTCCGAACCGGATTGTTCCCAGTGGACCTCCGGTCTTGGTCTCCTGATCGTAAGTGCCAGATCCGTGCCATCTGAGTTAATCGAAAAATGTAACATATTAGCTCAAGCAGTAATCGTTGATCAACTCCGGCCCCGGCTTCTACAATGTCAATAATGATCTCATTCTCTAATAGATAAGTATATACACGAGCAGAGAATCCGGGCAATGGAACTTACGCGAGACGCAACATGATCGGGGCACAATTTTTCTCTGCGTATACACCACATTCACATTTGCAAATTAGTCCAGCCGTTGCTCGTATAAATGAAGCTAAGGACAGCAAATTCAGAACGGCAATCATGAACACAGGCAGTTCCCCCGGATATTATTTCGTTATTGAGGTTGAAAGACGAGAAATTATCGCAAACTGGAACTGCATTTTAACCATGCGAGAAAGTCTATGATTAGGTCGAATGCCGCACTCAATCGTGTCCACCCATTAATATCTAAGACACTGCAAAAGCCCCAAGCCCCACGCTCACAGAATTATGAGCAACCACCTATACACACTACGATCCACAAAACACTACGACCCAGAAGAATACCTACAGTTCATTAAGAACTTACCTGCAATCAAACCCCTCAATTTCCTGCGAGCTTTCTCAATGTCGAGAGCATATTTCTCGCTGACCTTTGGGTACACCTTCGTCATTCTGGAAAACAACGTTCGCGGTATGCTCGTAAGTCTTAAAACAAAACCAGCTTGTAAGTTGCAGCAGGATCTACCGTGGAGACCACAAAAGATGGCATCTGAAAAAGAGATACTCAACAGAAAAAAGACCCGAAGTAGGACTCCGTAATGAACAGAAATCAGATGATTCTATCGCACTACTAGAACGGTACAACCGGGTCCAGTTGGACCATGGGAAATATACGGAAGAATAGTACATGTCCTACTACATTCAATCAATTCCCAAGACAAAAAAAGTACTTCAATGCACATTTTAATACAGTAATCGCCATTAAAACCATGTAGCAAATACCAAAGGTAGGAGAAACACAGCAAGCCCACAGTACAAGGAGAAAACATGTCACAATTCTCTTGAAGTGAACAGAAGTAAAGATATCTCTTTAACTAATTACAAGTAAAAAAACGAAGGCTCTGAGAAAATCGGTCTGGATCTAACATCAGTACGCAAATAAACAGAGGTCGAAAGCAGATAACCGTGAGAATCTGCCCTTAACGGACACTAACAAAGTTAGAACGAGTCTCTATAAACACCAACGATTAGAACGAACCAAATGTAAAACTTCCACCTTTCGGCAAGGCAATACAAATGTGCACAAACATTCTAGTGAAATCAAACAGCACGACCAGAAACAGCAGCAGGACACAAACCAGGGTACAC
Organism: Neckera pumila; assembly: GCA_963969595.1. NCBI lineage: Eukaryota > Viridiplantae > Streptophyta > Bryopsida > Hypnales > Neckeraceae > Neckera > Neckera pumila. The sequence goes on along the minus strand of OZ018415.1, from coordinate 17,849,124 downwards.
CCAAGCAATATCACGATCAGCTATGGCCTCGAGACATACTGCAAACCATACCACCCAGACGAACAGCTGCAGGTGGTCTAATATTGCAAAATAAGGTGATCTAATATTGCCAAATTTGCAACATAAAAGCCACGCACTGCACACACTCCAGCAGAGCTAAAAGCGACGATTGGGAACAAAACCGCCATTTCTCAACCAAAACTTCAGTTAAAAAACGAAAACTCCAGACCATTTTCCAATCCTGGAAGAAAACAAAAGCGAGAATATCGATCCACGTACCTGACTGTGTGACTGATGTCGTGTAGACAAATGCGAAAAACGAGCGCAAGCGATCCGAACGGGCGCAACAACACGACCGCAGTATGGCACGCAACAAGCACACGAGCTAGCCCGGACGTTACAAAAATGGCTCCTTTCTAGACCGATCTTAAAGCCTCCAGAGTCGTTCATTCTCATCCAATCCAACGGCTGCGATCTGATACCATTTCCACCGTCCGATTTGCTTCGATCCACGCCGTCGTTGCGGTTTTTTGACCCAGATCCGCCGTCAGATTTGTTTGGGTACAGCGAAAGTGTTCCATTATTCATCCCAAGAGATGGCAGCCAGTGTGGAATGAGTTTAGGAGAGCTTTGGACCGTCGGATTGGGTTCTACATCCAAAGGTGAAGGGAAGCTAGGAGGGTGATTGGCCCGTGTTGGTTTCGAGGGGTATGGCCAATGGGTGAGCCCCTTCGACGTGGAGGCTTGAAATTGGTGTGGGGAGTCAAATTGGTGTGGAGAGTCAAATGGGGTGACCTCGTGGTTCAGGGATGACTGATGATGACATTGCTGTACTGGGCTCTTGAGAACTTTCAGTGAGATCTTCCTCTGGGGATGGAGTTCTGCCGTGCTTTCAGTTGGAGATGCGTAAGTTAGCTGCATGGGATTTTTCTGGTCCGGTGCTAAGGTAAAAGACCCCATTGCGGCCAGAATTAGGAGTGTGCCCTCATGCCATTGTTGAAATTTTTCAAATTTTTTTCCACACAAAGATAAGTGTGAGAGACATTGAGGACATTTAAAATTATATTTTTTGGACCAACTATGAATTAGTTTTGAATTTTTGAAGTGATCAGCCCATAGGGGTCTGTAGGCTACCTCATGACCAACAAAATTTGAATCCAATATGGTCATCTTCCTACCCAATGCAGTCATAACATTTTCAAACATGGAAGACCTGAAAAATCAATTTTTACAAAAAATTTACACTGAAAAGTTGGAAGTACCTATTGAGGTTACTAATTACTCCATAATTACCATGTAAGGCATTGATTGTGGTTTGAAAAAACACAATGGGGTCATTAGGTGTCCATCATGAGCCAATTGACCACAATGGGGTCTTTTACCTTAGCAGTTTGTGGGATCATTTGGGTTGAAAGGTGGAAGGTAGTCTGCTCTAAAGCGAAGAACGTAAACTCCTTGAAACAATTTTCAATAAAAATTTTCTAGGAAGAAAAAAGGAATTGGCATCAAAACCAAGTCGTGTCATATTTTTTGGACCTTGGACCTTCATGTATAGTGGAATGCCCTCATAGTGGGAGGGCCTCCCGTCATGTGAGGGCCGTGACACAAAGGTGAGGGCAGGAGCCCGAGCCTAAGGAGCGGGGGCCTCCCATCGTGTGAGGCTCACATGTGAGGGGGTCTTGCTGCGTTAACCCCTAAAGGACCAAGGTGATTTTTCTATCAAAAGCCACTCAAAACTGTCATTTCTATTGCAAAGAGAAAAGAATTGTAAAAGTTTTTTTTTTTGCATACCCAACCATAAGATCTTATATTTGACTAGTATATGAATACATGGAAGAAATTTTAGAAATTTTAACCATGTAGATTGTAAGATATGTGCAGTTAAAGTAAAGAAAACAAATTTTGGGGCACCTTGCTATACTAGATTTTTTGGCTTTGAATCATTTTAGTTCAAAATTTTTGCACTACTGATTTTGATTTTCAACTTATTTATGTTAAGTAGTTGAGTTGAGAATCTACAAAAAAAATTTAGGAAAAAAAGCACTTAATTGTCACTCATTAAAATACTGTTAAATAGAGGTGGGTTCAAGATTAAAGAAAAAACTAAATCGCTAATAGCTTTTAGATGGAATGAATCACAATAATTTCAACAGTGAGATTTTTCTAGTAAGAAAATCTAACTTTAACTAATAAGAAAATTTGAAAAATTCTAAAAATTGCATTAAAAAATGAATTCTACAAGTTATTTTTTCAAGAAGATGCTTAGATTGCCCAAAAAACTAAGACTGACCATAACTTTTTCATAACTAGTCCAAATTGAATGAAACAAAGCTTCACATGTGGACAAAAATATAATCTTTAAGAAAAAAATTTGAAGAAGACTATTTTGACTTTCTGTGATTTTTTTGTGCTGCCCGCCAAACTTCATTTTTGCTTATTGTGCCATAACTTTTGCTCATGCATCAATTAAAATAAAAATTATATGTTTGCAAAGCTCTTGCAAAAATACACAACCTCAAAAAATCCCAAAAAATTCCACTAAAAATTGAGACAGTAGAAACCTACCTGAACCCAAATTGTCCCCCAAGGGGACAAATGGTCCTTTAGGGGTTAAGCACGTGGACTGGCACCCGTAACAATGCAAAGCATTGTAATGAATGCCAGGTGGTGTATCAAGTGTCTGGTACTGCCACAAGTGCATTCCTCCCTATAAAGAGGGGCGATTTGTAGAGGGACATACCCAACCCGAAAGAACTTAACAGGATTAGTTCACAGGGGGTGTACTTAGTGTATCTAATCCAAACTACGTGCGACCAAAACTTTGTACCTCCTATATTATATCCTAAAATTTAAGTAAATGAAAACAAAACAAATATGAATATATTTTCCTAATTTGAATGTTTATGTTTTGAATTATTGATATTTTCATTTGCTACTGATAATTAGTTACAAATTTTTGAAGTAAACAGATACACTGCAGAACTGAAAAATAACTTTCACACCCCTATATTATATCCTAAAAAATTGTCTAAAAAATGAACAAAAAATTCCTAAACTCTCTATTGAAAATAACTCTCTATTGAAAGCTCATTTTGAGTTGAATATTGATGCAACGATCATCTAAATGTGTTCATTTAGATGAACACATAAATATTTGAGTTGAAAAATATGCCATTTTAGGTTCATTTTCAACCTCTTCTAGAAATCATTCCATATTTCAGTTAAGTTGGACATTTTGGCAATAGAAACCTACAGTCATTACCAAACAATGCTCAAAATTTTAGGTTGAAATTATAGTTTATTAGAAACCACTTGTTCGCACGTGGTTTGTAGTAGTAGAACCAAGTGCCCTCCCCGAGGATTAGTTACAAATTTTTGAAGTTGAAACATAGTGGTCACTAAAAGCAACCACCTCCTTAAATGTACACTATTAGTACATTGAAGAAAGCAAAATGTACTCCCATGTCATGATCACTTTTAGAGCATGGGTGCTTTCAGTGAATTACCTTAGGGTGGTTCCCATGCTTTTAAGCAATTTAGTATAGTTGGAGTCATCTTTGCTAGAATTTTTTTTTGCAATATTGGCAATTGAAAATCATGAATTTTCAAAAAAAACTACACACAGACACACATATATGTATGTATTTTAGATAAGGCATCATGTTTCTATGAAAAATATATTTATGAATTTTCAAGGTAGAACTTCCTAGGGCACCCCAAACCGCACTCTACTTTAGCTACCTAGCAGAAATCTACAAAAATGAGCCCCTACCAACCATAGTTAAGCATAGGCACAGGTTCAAGGTACTTTGACAGAGACTTTTGAAGACAGTGAATGGACGGGAATGCGTACTTTGGCCTTACTAACAGTCTCAAGACTGAAGAGTGTGCTGTACACAAGCTTTCATTAAGGTAAACATGCTCATTACCAAGCAAATGACCTTGAAAAAATTGCTTGTCAACTCACATACTTTTTTACGCATATTCAAAATTTCTTCCATGCATATTTATACCTGTCTAAAGCAAGATCTTGTGGTCAAATTGTCAAAAAAATCAAAATTAAAATCAAAATTTTTAAGTTTTTTGCTTTTGTTAATAAATATGACAATTTTGTTTGCTTTTTGATGAAAAAGGCTTTGAAATTCCAAGGTTAAAAATTTAATGGAAGGCTGAAAGTTTTTCAATGCATAAGATCAAAAAACATTCTAGGGTGAATGCAAAAAACACCTATGCTGGCTGTTTGCATTTTTTTTGGGACAGCTATAACTTTTGCTATAACTTTTGATTTATAGGTTTGATGCCAAAACCAAAAAAACGAGTTCTAGATGTCTTGATTGTAATTGTATTCCTTATTTTTTAGAAATTAAAAAAAATCTATTCATATTTAAAATTCAATTTTGTTAATTTGTCGCACTTTGACGTTTAGGGTTTTTTAGTACTATTGAGCGCTTTAAATTAATAATTTTCAGTTGAAATTTCTATGGTATATTCCTCAAATAGATAGATATATTTCTACCAAGGATCATTTTTAAATACATTATCTTATATCCTCCACAATTGTGCAAATAGACCTCCCTTGCACACGTACTTCTAAACATTAGAGATGGTTTTGACTTCATCTTTTTGGTCAAATCTCATCACCAAGAAGTCCTTTCAAATGGCCGATTTTTAATGTTGTTCAAAATTGTTTCCCCTATTTTCTACAAATCAATATGTTGAAGGATCACTTCCACTATATTGAAAGTTGACGATCCAAATCAATCTTGCATACTCCGTACAACTTACCCACTCTCAATGATGTTATTGACGTATTCACCTTAGACGGTAGTGTCAACATATTGTGCAACATACTCAGCTTAGGCAATAGAAAAAAAATCAGTGACCTCAACTTTCACTCCATGATTCCAACGCTCTGTTAGAAGACCAACATTCTTTAGCTGAAACCCAATCTTTCCAATTTCTATTCTTAGATCATGAATTTCTGATCTACTTTGATTCAGAGTAGCAATTTGTGAATTTTGAAGGTGGACTTGTGGTGTGATTGTGGACCGAGTTTCTTCTACCCAACCTAGAAATATGGAAATTTAGTAGACAAATTTGCAATGTGGCGGAAGGCCGGGTTTCCTTGTTGCCCATACATTAGGGGAGATTTGAGGGCATTGAGGGCCGTTTTAAGCCTGTTCCCAAATCTGTCCTGATTATACAAACAGCCGGTACGGGCTGCCATTTTTTTTTTTCCTCCCAAATATCATTTTAAGCCAATTTTTTTTTTTTAAATGACGTGGCATACTCTCAACCACAGCAACCAGCAGTTATCCTGCATTCTCGCAGTCTAGGAATGTTGCGGGAACGCAGGATAACTCATAGTCTCTTGGAGGCCTCAAATCTCTTCTAAAGTTTTCATTGGAGAGGGAATTTTGAGATCCTCATTCTTATTATTGTTTTAGAATTGACTGTTCATAAAGTAGGCCAAGTTCCCTGTTGCGTCTATTTGAGTTGGGGCCAAATATTTCTATAATCCCATTGTTGCCACCACTCTTTAATCATCAATAATGACAAGCCGATAGCATTCACAAACTATACTCAAACATGATAAAAAGCACATATATTTTGGACACCTAAACAATAAAGCCTCAGTAGACAATTTTGCATAGATATGGAAGATAGATTACTGGTTTTTGAATGCATGTATCTTTAATTCAAAGACTAAATACACAATTAACCCCTCATGGAAAAGAAAACTGGAGTTTTTTAGTGCAATAAAGGGAGTAACTAAATGCACAATGGATACTTGCAATACCAATTAATTTTTGAAAGTAATGCAACTTTCATTTGTGTATGTTGTCATGTCTTTATATTTGAATGTACCTGTGTAATTTTACGTCTTTAAGCACGGTTATCAATTAAAACTATATTACAGTTCAACCGGGGTCAGCTTCAATGATGGAGTGTGGAAGATGGAATTCCAATTGGTGGTTGAGCGAGAAATATTAATTAAATTCATTTAATAATTATTAAAATGATTAATAATAGTATAGCTAGAAGTTAATTTTAAAAATAATAACAAATAACTACAAAGTAAAAAAATTGGATAATAAAAATTCAAAATGAAATATAATAATAATGAAATGAAAGAATTGATATATAGAAGAAGGGAAAAATTATACATAGTTGAGGTAATAGTTTACGTGAGTAATTAATTGGAAAGAAATAATGTGGAATGTACTAGTGTAGAAACTGGAAGAATGTATCTTTCAATTGGTTGATCCAAAAAAATAAAAAATAAATAAAAATGACTTAAAAAAATTAGAATTAAAAAACAAAACAAAACAATAATATATACATGTTTGAGAAAAAATTATTATTATAGTTTTAAAATTTTAAAATTTTAGAAAGATTTGAAGTTTAAAATTTAAAAAAATCTAAAAATTATTACCTATACAAATGAAATGCAAACATTCTTGAAACAAATTTTTAAAGACAAATTCAAATACAAGCTATTCCAATTATCACAATTATGACTAAATGAAGTATTAAATTATTAATGAGCAATTGAAAGTGATGGAAAATGATGAAAAATGACTGATTTGGGAAAAGAGCTGCTAATGAAGTTGAAACTGATTGGGAGATTTTGAAAAAATGCAGCGGAAGACAAGAGAACGGATCTTTTGCATTTTCAATTGGAGAAAGATTGATATAAGTACATTCTCACATTCTGTTTTAAACTGGAGTTTTGCAAGAGTGAAGTGCCGATTGTGGTGTGAGAATGAACAGATTGAGAAGCAATTGGTGAGGATTTTGGGTATACGTAGAGCGGAAATTTGTGCAGGAGCGGTGCGTGGAGAATCAATTGGCACAATGGAAAGAATGGGAAAGATTTAAATGATGATTTGGTGTTCTTGAAGGAGGTTCCGGATGCCAAGGGGCAAGCCATTGCAGATTATTTTTGATTGTTCAAGAAGCCCAAGATTGAAGAAGAGGTGTCTAGATCGATGGAAAGAGAAGCGGTAGTTGAGAAGAGCACAATTGTCATTCAATCAACACCTTGCCCACCATTAGACGAGAAAGCTAAATTTTATTGGAAGCCAAAGGTGGTGAAGCATGTGCAATAGGCTGGAGTCCTGCATTTTCTATTGTCAAGTCTACTCCAATTACTGGTGAGAGAACAAGAGGTCTCCGAGTTTATAGAGAAGTATCAATTGATGACACGAGTTGGTTTTGTGCGAGGGAAGTGAGTAGGATTGACCTCTAAGGTAGTGAGTCAAACATTGAAATTACCCAATCATGGTATGTTATGGACAAGCTTGAAGGAGTTGAAGAAAAGTATCTGATTGGTGGATGTTTTCAATACCAGCACGTTTATTACCAAGTGGACAACAGCCAAAGACCCGTTGGATAGGCTTTCAAAGGCCCGATTGACTCAAGAGTGGAGACCAATGGTGGAGTTTATGCAACATTGGTTCTTCTTGGACATAGATTCCGATTGGTGGAACTAGGGGTTGTGGTTGCAATTGTAGCCTTGTTCCAGCATGGTGTAATAATTAATTGGTCACAAATACTAGCGAGAAAACTTCATCAATTGGTGGAACCCAATTGACTTAGAGAAGACTTTTTGCGGGAGATATTACCTCACAAAGATATTGAGATGGCAGAGCCGATTGTGGTGACAGTGAAGCTAGAAACAAAAGGACAAGAAGATCATCTAGTGAATGTACTACTGTTACAGGGTTTGCAAGGACCAGAATTAAATCACAAGTTGGCACAAGATGCAAATCAATCGGCAATGTTATTGGCACATCCTACAATTTTGAGGATTATAAACATCTCAAGCAGCAACATGGGCACCTGCAAAATCAATATCAATTGCTGCAGGTGCAGGCTCATTGATTGAAGTATACTAATATGGGAGAGTTGCATAGGCAAGTGGAAGATCTCAGTGCTCAATTGGAGAATTGCAAGGAGGCAATGGCATCAAAGAAGACCTTTATGGATATCAACACCAAACATGTTCAATTCCAATTGGAAGTGGTGGCTTAGAAGCAACAAATTGAAGATTTGACCAATTGTTTGGAAGTGGCGGAGCGGAATGTAAGTTGTTGATACAACTATCAACCAACTGGAAGGGGGAAGAGGTTGTCATCTCTTAGGAGCAGACTGATCAACAATTGGAATTTCGGGAAGAAAGATTAACAATTAAGAACCTATTGGCGTTGTTTTCATATCTTTGGCCTGCACACAATTTGAAGCGTGCTTATGTTTACAATCGGCAAGTACTTGTTTCAATTGCCAAACTTTCATTGCAGCAACTCCTATCAGTGCCACCATTCCAAAGCATTTGGAAATGGTCTGAAGTAATGAAGCAAAAAGATCTATTGGTGGAAACTATTGTGTGTGGTGACTTATTATTGAAAGATTTTGTGGCCGCCTATTGGTTAATTGGTGACTTTGGAATCTGATTACTCCGTTATTATTGCCAATTGGAGGAGGTTTAAGCAAAAGGTCACCAACCAGAGGTTCAATGTGCTGAATGAGTGTGCCAGCCAAAAGGTATTGTATAGGGTAAGGTGGTGGCAGCTAAATTGACAAACAATTGGGGGAGTGTCCAATTGAAGAGTGGCGATTTTTATTGCAAAAGTTTTATATTAATTACCAATCAAAAGGGTGGTTGATTCAAATGGTTAAGGAAAATCAAGCCCGATCAGTGAAAACTCAATTTGTGGATGTGCACCCTAGCGAATATTTCTACACTTATTGGAAAACCAAGATCAGGTTGGAGAAATTTGTCTAGGCCAAATCTTTCTCAGTCCCGACTGTTGCAATTTGAAATTTATACGCAGGTCATATTTAAAAATTAGTATTGTATAATTGGCAAGTTTTGCCTGAAGCAAGTGTAGGTATGCCATTGAATCTAGATACTTGGAATTTTGCAACAATTGGTAGTACCCCAAATGAGCAATTTTTAGTGAAATGGAAAAACTATTCTCTACAGTGAGTGACCGATCAGATGTGCTACTCTGAGAAGTATTGCTATGGATTGGAAAAGATTATAATTATGAACAATTGGCATTGAATAAGCCAATTGATTGCTAGTGAAGCTGATCTCCAATTAGACATTGATGGGGTATATGAGCACATGAAGGCAAATTCCAATCAGCATTTTGTTCTTTGCCATTACCAGTGGCGGATTGATGTCTAATTGGTACAATTGGCCGATTATTTTTGGCAAATGGGGCAATTGGGTGGAGTCTGTGACTTTGTTTACAAATTTTGGCAAGAGCATAAAAACCATTAGGATCCAGTTTGTTACAGGACGGCAATCTTTTGCAAAACAGTGGTTGAGTGGTGTCAATTCTTTAAGATTATCATAATTCCCAAATTGGATGGCTATATATTGCAGGATGGCAAATTATATGCTGGATTGAATTACAATTGTTGCAAGAAGATGTGCCTATTGGAGCTATGTATATGATGCATTTTCTACAAGGTGGACATTACAATTTAATTGGTGATAAGAATGTCAATTGGAAGGGCTTGTTGGACGTATTCCTCAATAGGGATAGGGATGTGTCAAGCCAAAAATAATCACAAACTCGATAGAATTGTCTATTTTTCTTGTTGTTAGTAGCAAAGATTCATTTGCTAGGAATTTTGTGAGAGAATAGGAAAGATTATGAATAAAATATAAATTATATAAACTAATCATTGGATTTGACACATTGGCCATTGCAAGTTGTCAAAGAATATGAAATCAAACTCACAAATCAAAAACACCCACAAGAATAATGAAATTTATTACAAGTTCCCACAATCAGTTTTTTAGCCACAAATACACAACAATCCAATCACAGAATTTAATTTATATACCATTAAAAAATTATATAATAAATTAATTAACATACAATAACTTGTTAAAAATAGATTATCAAATATACAGATGACAATTTTTACTTAAAAATAAATAACGAGAGAGGATTAGGAGAATGCCAATTGTTCTCGCCTCTATATAGACAATAATACAACTATTTGCCTTGAAAGGACTCCAAGAAGATTTGCCACCTTTTAAATCTAGTCTTTATAGAACTTTATGTATCCAATGCATATAAAATGACAATTAGCCAGTTATCCTCTATAAATGTAAAAATAGTTTGATAATTGGTCTCATTTTAATTAACAAATGACAAATAGTCAAAAACAAAAAAAGATTTTTTGACTACATAGCCCCCTACTTAAACATTTGATGTCCTTGTCAAATTGTATATTAAATGAGGCTTCTATTAGTGAATCTTGTAATCCATAATATGTACATTTAATGATTCACTTTAATCCAAGCACCTTCTAATATTTGAATGATTTAAAACAAAAATTAGACAAAATATTATAATAATTAAATTGAAATAGATTGATAAAAACAAATTATAATTCAATAGTAATTTTTGTGGTTGCTATAATTTCAATTAAGTATAGTACGATAGCAAGTAGATATTGCAATTTTAACATAAGTCACAAATTGTTTATATTCTTCACACTAAAGTTATATGCAGAATGGGCTCTTTACTTTCAAAATCTTTCAGAAGGATTATATCATTGATTATCTTGCATATTCTTTATTTGAGTGGAAGTTTACTACTATAATCCCTACAGTAACAAGGCATTTTTCTGTCAAAAACAACTCAAAACTACCAGTTCTGCTGCGTTCATCTAAGAAAAGAGAAAAAATAATTTTTTTACAAACCTAATTATAGGATCTTGTACTTAATTTATCTTAGATCATGTCATAAAAATTTCATAAAGTTTGACTATACAGATTAGAAGATATTAGCATTCAAAGTTGGGAAATTTTTATTTTTTCAACACTGACTTGCAATTTCAAATGACTTTGACTGCCATTTGTAAAAAAATTTGCACTACGGACTTTGAATTTAATTTTTCTTATGTTGAGTAATTGAATTGAAAATCTAGGAAAAAAATTCCAAAAAAATACACTTGATTTTCATTCATTAAAAGATTATTAAGTAGAAGTAGGTCCAAGATTGAAAGAAAACCAAAATTGCCAATAACTCTAAGATGGGATTAAAACTCTATAATCTCAATGGTGAGATTGTTTTAGCAAGCAAACTTAGCCTTGTCAAACAATTTTTTTTGAAAAATTGTGAAAATTGCATTCAAAAATAAATCCTACAAGTTATTTTTTCAAAAAAATGCTTTAATTGCCCAAAAAATAAGATTGTCCATAATTTTTACATAACAAATCCAAATGGAATGAATCACAGCTTCCCATATAGATAAAAATACAATCTATGAGAAAATAATTCTTAAATTTAAAAAAAAAAATTTTGTGTGAGAAGATTTCTACCTACCGCACCAAAAAAAAGGACCTTTTGTGCCATAACTTTTGCTCCCGAGCACCGATTGAAATAAAAGTTATATTCCCATAAAGGCTAATGTATTTTTCTATCTTTACAAAAAGTTTCAGAAAATAATGATGAATATTAAAGCCGTAATAGCCTGCTTGAAATCCATTTTGTCCCCCAAGGGACAATGGGACTTTAGGGGTTAATATTGATTTAAATTTTAAATTTTTAAAAATAATTAGAAATCATATTTTTTTAATTCAAAATAAAAAAGAGACTCAATTAACAGATCTTCAAAGTATTAGAAGATGCTTTAATTTTTCTTTTAAAATTATTTTGTTGTATATTCATATCTTTATTTATCTCAAATGTTTTTGTTTTCTTAGATATATTCTATGAATTTAATTCAATAAATCCTTCCATAGAGTTTACTTTCTATTTTAAAGATTTAAAAATTTCCACAAATTAATCACTTTATTTTTCATTAGTTTAGTAATTTTTAAAACTCAATTTAATCTATACTTATATTTATTTATTTATTTGATTCGATTTACAAACACTTTAGATTCTCTAAGTGGCTTCAATTGTAATATATATATATATATATATAATTATCTTTTTGACAATTCATAAAATGTCACCATTTATTTAATTATGAGTATATGTAGAATTAGAGTTCATTGTACAAGCAACTTGATGTTTTCTATTGTTTATACTTTATAAATGCTTTCAAAAAATATAATTGTTAATTTATTTTCACATTGATTATAAATTCAAGTGTTAGTATTTATATAAATCAATATAAACACACATCCCTTCCTTATTTAGTTAAACCTCATAACCTCAAGCAAAATAGAAAGTCCTCCAGAGTCCCAAATCACTATTAATAAACAATGATTTATTAAATATGATTTTATTTCTTACACATATATTTTGTTTAAAATTTTTTGGAGATAATTGATGTAATATTATATAAGCATGAAATCTTAAAAAATAGGCAAGAAGTTGTTTTTTAAGTGCATTCAATTGCATAATTTTTCATGTTTCCAAAATCAAAAGCCATATTAACTAAATTGTCAATCTTGTCTCTTGCTACAATATCATTTTTAAGGTCAATTTCTTTCTTTCTTGAAATAAAAACAAGCTTCCTTGAAGCTTTTGCTTTAGATATTCTTTTATCCCTATTAGAATGAATAAATACTTTGCTAAATTATGTAGGATGGTTAATATTCGATTTTGTCATACTAATCATTTTTGCAAACTCTTGACTTTGAAATACCATATTGTCTTTGAAATATGTGACATTTGTTTGTAAATTTTTACAAATTTTATTTGTGGCAACTTGAATTTTTTTAAAAGAGCATCCTTTGTAAATGACATTGAAATTCTTGGATGCGAAGTTTGATATTCAATTTTTTTTTAGTTGTTTCTTAAGGTTTTCATTGATTTGTTTTAAAGCTAATGTATAAAAAATGTTTTTAATTATTATGTACTAATTAATTTTGAGTGTTGCTCACTTTGAAAAATTCTAATTTCTTCAACTTTTTGAATTTGGTGTTGAAAAGATACATTGTCAATTTTCATATCCTCCTTACTTATTATAACTATGGGCAAATCTTTATTAAGTACTACATTCTTTTCTAACAAATGGTTCTTTGAAGAAGATAGTTTAATAGTAAAATTATTACACTTTTGTTTTAAGTCTTCTACCAAATTAAATAAAGCACTGTTCTCTACTTTCAATGTTTTTGTTATATGTCTTTGTACAACAATACCACATCCAACGATACCACACCCAACAATACCACATTTAAGTTTCCATTTTGTTTAATCATGTATTTATCAAATCTGAAAACATTGGACAAATCATTTTGAAGTATTTTAATTGAAGCTTTACAAATTTTTGTCTTTTCCTTTGAAGACTTTTCAAATTCTTCATGCAACTCAATCCAAAGATGCAACTCAATTTTATTTTTTTTCTTTTCCAATCTTTTGACTTTTTACAATTGACATTGATTTAAAGATAATAGAGTTACAATATTTCAAGTGTTATGCTGATTTGTCATATCTTTTAAAGAATAGAAAGCAATTTCTAATTGTAAATGAGCATTTTTCAAATTTTTCAAATTTTTCAAATTTTCAAATTTTTCTTTCTCAATATGACTTTTGCATTCAGGAGCTTCTCCACAATTACTTTGTGCAAGTTTGAATTCTCTTTTCAAGCTTTCCACTTCATTATTTAAAGTAGCCAATAATAATTTCAATGTGACTATAGTCAAATCTATTTTTTTGATCTCCATAGACAAATTCAGATTTTCTTTTTCACATTTATGGAGCTTATTTTCTTTGGCAATACCATTAATAACTCGATTTTGATATTCCATAATGACAAAATCTTGATGTTGGCGATGCTTTCCAAAAGCAAATTTTTCATTCTTTAGTGATTCTAATTCAACTTTTGTTTCTCAGAATGATTGATGTAATATATTCAAATTCAAATTTGATTTTTCTAATTCACTCAATAATAATAATTATAATTCTCAAGATCCTTTATATTGTTTCCATATTCAAACTTTGAACACACAATTTTTGGTTTACCATTCCAACTACCTTTGTAATAATCCATTTTAAAAGTCTTAATCAAGTCTCACTTTCATCAATCCTCTATTGTACAAAATTCCACGTCGTCAGCACCAAATGTTGAGCCAAAAAAAATTGCAAACCAATAGGATTGTCCATTTTTCTTATTGTATATTAGCAAAGGTTCATTTGCTAGGAATTTTGTGAGAGAATAGGAAAGATTATGAATAAAATATAAATTATATAAACTAATCATTGGATTTGACACATTGGCCATTGCAAGTTGTCAAAGAATATGAAATCAAACTCACAAATCAAAAACACCCACAAGAATAATGAAATTTATTACAAGTTCCCACAATCAATTTAATAGCCACAAATACACAACAATCCAATCACGGAATTTAATTTATATACCATTAAAAAATTATATAATAAATTAATTAACATACAATAACTTGTTAAAAATGGATTATCAAATATACAGATGACAATTTTTACTTAAAAATAAATAATGAGAGAGGGCTAAGAGAATGCCAATTGTTCTCGCCTCTATATAGACAATAATACAACTATTTGCCTTGAAAGGACTCCAAGAAGATTTGCCACCTTTTAAATCTAGTCCTTATAGAACTTTATGTATCTAATGCACATAAAATGACAATTAGCCAGTTATCCTCTATAGATGTAAAAATAGTTTGATAATTGGTAGTTTTTCTAGTTAAATGTGCAGTTTTATCAACTGGGAGTATAGTTGGGTGGATAATACTTATTATTTGTCAATAGTATTTAGCATTGGGTTTTAAAAAGATATTACAGCCAATTGATAGTTATGCCGTTCTAGATTTTGATACTTAGCCTTTAAATCCCAGTTGTGAAGTTTAGTTGACTTTGATGAACAGGGACTCTTTCCAATTGTCGGAAGTAAAAACAATTATGTGATTTTATATTTGTTGTATTAATATAGCAAATGTTTGTTAATTGCATGTGTGTAATTGTGTGTAAATCACTTGTCTGTGTAATGTGTAAGTGTGAATGCAAAGTGAGTTTGATGGTTAGAATGTGTGTTCAATTGGAATCAAAATTGTGGATGAGAAGGAGATTTAATAAAAGAGAAAAGTTGTGTGATTTAAAATTGAATGTGAATTGTTGAAAAAAACAATTGTTGGAATTGTTATGGAGCAAGATTTATACTGTGGATGTGTAAATAAATGTGAGAAATATCATAGAAGAATGTGGTTGGAGTTAATGATCGATATGCAATTGGAAGAGTAACTGTGTGCTTTGAATGTAAGTGGAGTTATTGTGTAAAAATCAATTGGAAAAATGGGTGTGAGAAATTGATGGAATCTTTAACAGTGAAACCAATTGTGAGGTTAATAATATATATAAGAATTAGATTCAAAAAGTTGATTGGATGTTGAGGGACTAGCTGTGAAAACTTGTGTGTGATATCAAATTAGAAAACCAAAATGTAACAATTGGAGTGAAATGGTGGTGTACTAAATGAGTGAAATTACAAGGAATTTATATCAAATGAAAGCATTGAAATGAAACATTGTGAGATTAAAATATCTTGAGAGAACACAGAAAATAAGAATTAAATTTAAGAAATACAGGGTTGTAATTAAAACAATTTTAGAAAGTAGTCCAATTGTAATAAAACGTGCAAAGTACTAAATATATTGTTGGAGATACTTATTGGAAAAGACAATGCCGTGGATTTTTGTTAAAAATTAAAGAAAAGATCAATTGGAATTACAAAGCTTATTGTTGGTAATTTATTTTTGAAGCAATAGTCAATTGGAATAAAGAAAATTGGAAAATCTACAAGAACAACAATAATAATAAGCAATACTGTAATCATTAAAAGTTAATATGTAGTAGAACATTTAAACATTCATAATCTTGCAATTGACAAATTATAGGATAAATTTTAGATTCCTATGTGAAATATCTTACCTCCTAGAGTTTAAACTACTTTAGGGATTTATTTTAGAAAAGAAATAAAACCTACTTACAAGTTTTGAAACATTTTGTTTTCATTCAGCTAAATGTCTTAGATCAATAGTATACCAATGGTTGGAAGAAGGAATTCCACTAGGATATTTGATGTTTGCATTCCATTGATTGGTTGATCTTGTGATTAATCTTTTTTATTTGTCAATGCAACTCCTAAAGTGTAATTTTCTAACTCATCACCTTTAAAGTTTGTGTCAATTTCTAGAATTCTATGTACATATTCTTGACTCCTAAGAAACGAACACAAACCATTGTTTGTTTCAAATTTGTATATCATTTGACAAAAAACAATTTCTACTCCTTTTGGATGTCCTTCAATGAACCATGTGATAATTGATGATTTCAAATCATTGATATCAATGTGGGGCTTGATATAAATTTTTTTGTTGATATGCATCTGAATAACATTGGTTGGATTCTCTTTATAACCTCCAATACACAAATAGCAAGTGGTAGGTTTATATTTATAAAAATAACTACTATTTTTTGTTGCAGAATGTGGCATAAGACTCTTCCAAATGTTTGATGCGCACTAATCATCCAAATCTTTGAATGCCTTATCTGCTACAAGTGATATTTTTGAGTTGTGATATGGGACAGTATCTCTTTCTATACCCCTTCAACATTAGTCAAATAACTATGGCTTTTGTTCTTGTAATTAATCTTGATGTCAACTGATATAAACTTGTTTCATATGCATCTAGATATAAAGAGCTACAATGTAGGACAATTCCAATTGCAGGGTTGATGGAGGAATCCATCAATAACAATTAACATTGTCGAAGTAATCCTCACTAGTTTTTTCTCTTTGAATATCTTTTGCAACTTCATCTTGTAATTGTTAAACTTTTCATATTTTTAATATGGTTCATCATCCTTTAAAACACTACTATTTTGGAGACTAAAAACTTTATATGAAGTTCTATATTTTCAAGATACTGCTATATAATTTACTAGATTATGAAATAACACATTGAACTAGTAACTCACTTTTAAATTTAGTGAGTTTTCTACATCCCTCCAATACTTCATGAAATTGCAATAGACTATTAATTTTAAAATCCTACAATTCCACAATCCCAATATTCACTTGCAGTGTTAGTCACCAATCGCCATCTTTATAATCATTAGCAAACAGAAAAAAAAACTTGATTGGCAAAAGAAACATTTAGGACCACACAAAGGGGAAGTACACAATTGGTGATTGGCAATTGGCGATAAAAAGGAGACAATGGATTTATCCATGTAATGATAGATACTTTTTTATCATTTGCATCAACATGTGTTTTAATTTTTAAACTTTTAGAAATGTGCATTGAATGTATATTTGTTGAGTGATTTCTTTTTTTTACCAATAGCAATATATTTAAGCTCCACAAATTGATTTGAAAAAAACTTATTGATAGAATCACCAAATTTGAACATGTGCTTCCATATATTACTTGCAATTAAATCACCTTGGGTCCTCCATGAATACTCTTTGTAATGTGATTCTTTTATCATATGATATTGAATCACATTACCACTTCCATTAAGGCCACCATAAGAGCCATGTCCATGGCTAATTGATAAATAGTTTCCTCTTTTTTCCTCTTTTCCATTTTTCCTTCTATAAAGACAATTTTTATAATAAGTATTCACTAAAATCAATGTACTTCTATAAATCGCTTTTTCTAATAACCATGATATATAAAGCAAAGAAAATATATTTGTCATTTAAATGACTACAATAGAGTTTTTTATTGTTTAAGATCAATCCTCCATTTAGAACTAATAAAGGCTCATTTGTGGTATTTATTATGTGCTTATACGTGTCATGTTATTTTCACATATCAATATAATTAGAATGGATCCAAAAAGGACTTTTTAATTCATTTTTGTTTTTTTCATGCGTCTATTTGTGATCCTTTGTACTAATATGCTATCGTCAACTTTACATTTTGTTGATAATGTAGTGAAAAATTTATAAATATTAATTTTTCTTCAAATTCCAAAGTGTTGCAATATCACATTTGCAACATAATTGTCTTCTATTTTACATTTAACAATAGGTTGATTATATTTTTTCACTTATAGTATATTGAGAAAACTTTTCTATAATGCTATAGAATTGTTCTAAGCTTTTGACGGACACTACACCACAACTACACTAGTTCATTTCTTTTTTATAGAATTGTCCACTTCAAAATTATTAGGTACAATATTACTTTTATATGTAATCTGAACATTTTAAAACTCTTTTAAATAAGATTTGTATATTTTATGACAATGGGTCTGATAATAATTTTTATGTAGGTTAGGACTTTGAGGTAGTTTAGGTTTTAGATCAAAAATATTTATAAAATATTGAATTTGTAAAGTACAAGTGTATAGTACAACAAACAACTTCATAAATGACTCTCTTCTCTTGTGATTACCAAACACACAATCCTTAGCCATATATCCTCTATAGTCAAGTTCTAAAACATTTCTATTGTCAATATATTTCACACTTTTGACTCAATCTTAGAACTTTTTGTATTTGGATCTTCTATTATAACAAATAGTTAATCAAGACTATTAAATTAAGAATAATGTGTAATTTGTCACTCAACTATAGAGAGGAGATTATGTCAATTAGACAATGTTATTTGCTTCATCCACCAAATCACACTTATAGTCATAGTATTGTTTGTCTACATACTTAGAAAATATGTACAAACTAATTAGACTATTATTTTGGTGTTTTAACTAATTTAGAATCATAATTTTTCTTTGCCTATTGGTTCTCTATAACTAATTCAATAACCATATGATTAACTTTGTCATATACGTTTGGCTATCAATTCCCTCATGAGTATTAACTTAATTACTAGAGTGATTTAATTTTGACAAAGCCAAAATCAAAAGACAAGCAAAGGGACAACAATAAAGCATATTAGTATAATAAAAATATATATATTATGAATTTGCAATACACAATTATAAATTTTATTTACATAATTCAAATAAATAAAATAAAAATAAAAGTATCTTTTGTTTTTATATTAGATTTCAAATAAAGTGTAAAGTATGTTGAGTTATGCTTGAGGTAGAATTTATAGTTATTATTATAATTATTACATATATTTTGTAGAAGTTCTATTGAATTTATTATACTACTATTTGGAGGTTGATGAAATTACTAATGCATTTTTAAGACAAAGTCAATTGATCATTTATTAGTAGAAGGAACAACTTTTATTTTCAATTATATATTGTAAAATATGGTGTAGAATGTTGTATGGCTCAAATTTACATTATTGGATGTGACATTTTATTTTTGATAAAAGTCAATGAAATACTTTCAATGATGGTTTGTTTTTCCAACCTTAAGTTACCATGTATCCCTGTTGATGATCCAAGGTATTAACTAGATATTTTTTTTTGTGATTGCACAATTTATGGCTAGGATGATTAGACCTATTATGCATTTAGTGACACCAATATAGAAGACTATTCTATTTCAATCATGATGAGAAATAAGCATGTAGTGAACACGGGTCCATTCGTCATACAATTTAACCCCTAAAGGACCGGTTGTCCCCTCGGGGGACAATTTGGGTCCGGGCAGGTTCCTACGATCTCAATTTTTAGTAATATCTTTTGGGATTTTTAGAGGTTGTGTATTTTTGCGAGATCTTTGTGAATATATAATTTTTATTTTAATTGATGCCCGCGAGAAAAAGTTATGGCACAATAAGTAAAATTGGAATTTTGCGGGCAACAGAAAAAAAATCACAAAAAGTCAAAATAATTTTTTTTTGAATTTTTTCCTCAAAGATTATATTTTTGTCTACATGTGAAGCTTTGTTTCATTCAATTTGGACTAATAATGAGAAAGTTATGGACAATCTTAGTTTTTCGGGCAATCTAAGCATCTTCTTGAAAAAATAAGTTGTAGAATTCATTTTTGAATGCAATTTTGAGAATTTTTCAAATTTTTTTGTTAGATAGGGTTAGACTTTCTTGCTAGAACAATCTCACCGTTGGGATTATTGTGATTCAATTCCATCTAAAAGCTATTAACAATTTAGTTTTTTCTTCAATCTTGTACCCACCTCTACTTAACAATTTTTTAATGAGTGAAAAACAAGTGCTTTTTTTCCTAAATTTTTTTGGTAGATTCTCAACTCAACTACTTAACATAAATAAGTAGAAAATCAAAATCAGTAGTGCAAAAAAATTGAACTAAAAAGATTCAAAGCCAAAAAATCTAGTCAAGCAATGTGGAAAAAAACTTGTTTTCTTCACTTTAAATGCTTATATCTTGCAATCTACGTGGTCAAAGTTTCTGAAATTTCTTCCACATATCCATACACTAGTCAAGTATAAGATCTTATGGTTGGATAAGCAAAAAAAAACAATTTTTTAAACTCTTTTCTCTTTGCAATAGAGATGACAGTTTTGAATGGTTTTTGGTAGGAAAAACACCTCGGTCCTTTAGGGGTTAACCACTAAAGGCCCAAGGCCTTTTTTTTTGCCAAAAAACACTCGAAAGTGTCATTTCTATAGCTAAGAGTACAAAATCTGAAAATTATTTATTTTGCACACCTAACCATAGGATCTTACACCAAACGTTTATGAGAATGTGTGGAAAAATTTCAGAGTTTTTGATCGCATGGATTGCAAGATATCTGCATTTAAAGTGAAAAATTTTTTGTTTTTCAACACATTGTAGGACTTTGACTTTGAACCTTTTTAACCCCTAAAATACCGAGGCCCTTTTTTTGCCAAAAAACATTCAAAACTGCCATTTTTATAGCAAAAAGTAAAAAAAATTGAAAAATGTTTTTTTCTTCACATCTAACCGTAGGGTCTTACACCTAATTAGTATGAAAGTGTGTGGAAAAAATTTCAGAATTTTGACCGCACAGATTGCAAGATATCTGCATTTAAAGCGAAAAAAACAAGTTTTTTAGCACATTGCGGGACTAGATTTTTTGACTTTGAACATTTTTAACTTAAAACTTTTGCACTACAAAGTTTTGAGCTTTATATCTTTTTAGTGGAGAATTGAGTTGAGAGTCTAGGAAAAAAAAAGAAAATAAATAAATCTTGATTTTCATTCTTTAAAAAATTATTAAGTAGAAGTAGTTGCAAGGTAGAAGGAAAATCTAAAATATTCTTATACTTTAGATGGAATTAAAAGGCATTAATCCCAACGGTGAGATTGTTCTAGCAAGTAATATAAATCATGCAAAAAAAAACTGAAAAATTTGAAAAATTGCATTTAGAAATGCATCCTAGAAGTTATTTTTTTCAAAAAGATGCTCTAATTGCCCAGAAAACAAGAATGTCTATAACTTTCTCATAACAAATCCAAATGAAATGAATCAAAGCTTTCCAGATAGACAAAAATATAATCTATGCAAAAATATATATAAAAAAAATTCAAATTCAAATTCAAATTTTTGTCCTTTTTTTTTGCTGCCCGTTGTCCCCTGTTTCGAACTTATTTGGTCATAACTTTTGTTCCCGGGCATTGATTGTGAAAAAAATTATATTCCCTCAAAGCTTATCACTTTTTCTATCTTCAAAATAAGTTTCAAAATATCATGATAAAATTTCAGCCTGTAGGTACCTGCGTAAAATCCCAAATGTCCGTCGAACCGACAATGATCCTTTAGGGGTTAACTTTAATCTTTTGCACTACAAAGTTATGAGCTTTAAATTTTTATAATGCAAAACTCAACTGAGAGTCTAGGGAAAAAAAAAACTTCAGAAAAACTTAATTTCATACTTTTTAAAAATTGTTAAGTAAAAGTAGGTTTGAGATAAAAGGAAAATCTAATTTATTAATATCTCTAAAATGGAATTAAATTCTAGTAATTCCAGTGGTGAGATTGCTTGAGTAAGCAAAATAAACCATGTGGAGATTTTTTTTTGAAAAATTGCAAAAATTGCATTCAGAAATAAATCCTACAAGTTATTTTTTCAAGAAAATGCTCTAAAATGCATGAAAAATAAGATTGTCCATAATTTTCTCATAACAAATCCAAAGAGAATGAATCAAATCCTTCCAAATAGACAAAAACATAATCTATGAGGAAAAAAAGTGCAAAAAAAAAATCAAAATTTTTCAAATTTTTTTGGTTGCCCCCTTTCCCTTGTTTTGAGCTTATTTGGACATAACTTTTGTTCCTGGGCACCGATTGAAAAAAAACTATATTCTTACAAAGCTTGTCAGTTTTTCTATCTCCCAAAAAATTTCAAAAAATCAGGACAAAATTTCAGCCCGTAGGTACTTGCCCAATATCCCATTTGTCTTCCAAAAGGACAGTGGACCTTTTGAGGTTAAATTATGCCATATTGACTCTTTTGAAGCTCATAAGTTTTTAATCAAGTCACTTTTCAAGTCAAATTGACCATCCACATCTTGTAGTCCTTTTTCTTGAAAGACATAGACAATTCCCATTGATAAAATGAAACAATACTTCCCTGCAACTTTTCTACCACATAATGCAAGGGGGATTGGGGGGGTGGTATCAGCTTGGGCTTGGACATGACTAGAGAAGTCCCTGCCACCTCAATTTGAAGGCCAAATTTAGCGAGCATGGTTGACAATGCTCTTATAAGGTAAACTAGTCCATTGTGGTCAAACTTTCGAGTCTACCCTCATGTCATTGCTGAAAGTTTTCAAAAAATTTCCCACATGAAGACAAGTGTGAGAAATAGTAAAAGTACTTGAAATTATATTTTTCAAACAAAGTATGAATTTGTTTCGGATTTTTGAAGTGATTTGTCCAAAAGAGTCAATAGATTATCCCATAACCAACAAGAATTGTATCCAATATGCTCTTCTTAATCACCTAAAGTGGTCACAATAATTTCTAATGCAGAAGGCTATGAAAAGTCACTTCCTACAATGATTTACATTGAAAAAATAGTTGTTTCTAATGAGGTCACTAATCACTCCATTGGTGTCAGGTTAGACATTGATTGTGGCAAAAAAAACTGTCATGGGATCATAAGGTGTCCACTATAGGTCATCCAACTACAATAGGCTAGTTTACCTTACTCAGACGGTGGAAGTTCGTATTGCAGTGAATAATCACTCTACCACTATCAACTAAGACATTGATTCTGGCCACTAAGTCAACTTAATATAGCCCAAATCTCATTTATTTAAAAAATCCATCATGAGTTGATGCAAAATTATTATAGGCCATCCCGTAGGTGTTTTTGATGGGTCAGCCTCTGAAAGATTTTCATCAATAAAAGGTGCACCCTAGAATAGATTTTTACTCTGATGGCTTTGGCTTTTGCTTGTCATAGGCTAGTTTACCTTAAATAATATTATTAATGAGGTTAGTACTCACCTTCCTTGTGGAAGTGTAACAGCATCGCTACCCATTTCTCGGAAACAAGGCTAGATAAATGGGTTGGCTAGTGGCCAGTAGCTCTTGGGTTACTTTCGTCCGCCACCCATTTACGGGGAAGTGCATACGCCAAAACAAGACAAACTTATGCATTAATAACTTGTCATAACCAAGAGCCAACCAAAATGCTAATTGATAAAAAAATTAAGAAATGGCCCACAAACCAATAAAGCCAACAAGATCAAACCTGGGTCAAAGCGTGGCAGGGACAGGGAGCTAGTGTTTGGAGAGCTCATTTTGGAGTGACTGGTCTTCTTTTGTCCCTTTCTCGTGAATTGGTGGCTCTCTTTTCTTCCCGGCCCCGCTCAAATTCAACCTTGGGCCGGGAGCTTGGCCATGAATGGGTGGCAATGCTCTAATGCTCTTCGAGATGCTTGGCTATAGTTATAATTCTAAACATGGCATTGGCTCTCTTGAAGTCATTTTTGTCAAACTATTGCCAGGTTTGTTTGTGATCGAGGTGAGCTGGCCCATTCTGAGTGAGCAGAAGATGATGGATACTATGCTGGACACTTCATCATTATTGAGCAACCTTCAATGTGGAGACGTGGTTGCTTTTAAACAGTTGGGATTCCACTCAATTGGTTACTTTCAACGTTAGGGGGTCCGGGTTTTGGGGGGAGCAAAAAGGAACTCTCCAGCGTTGGTTAACAATGTTATGTATGCCAACATTTACAAATTGTTTGAAGTTACCACACTTCTCTCTTCGAACGGAAGACTAAGGTAGTATGTTCTAAAAGTGATTGACTTCTTCAAATCAACCCTATAAAATGGTACTGAATGGATATAAGGTGGTCTTTAAATGGACCACTTTAGTCATTGATTGAATCCATAAAAGAAGTATTCTTTATTGCAAGAGTCAGTCATTGGCCTTTGATTTCCTCAAATTACTTTAGAAGTTGTAAGTGGATGCATTTTGGGAGACCTAGGGTCACAAATAGATACCTACAATAGCAATCTTAAGAAATTCATAACTAATTCAAAATAATTCAAAAAACATGAAACCACTTGTGATACGTTTGGCATCCATTTTTCTTTCTCTGGAAATGAGTGAAAAATATTTCTATTCATGCAAACCTAAAAAAAAGGCGGACCAGCCCTTAAATGGTCGCTTTTAGAGCATCCTACCTTACAGTAGTTCACATTGAACTGGTTGACACCACAAAGGCCAACGGCGAAGGGGAATGGACTTGAAGTTTCTTCGCAGTTGGGTTTCAGTTAGATGCTGGCTTTCACACATGTATTTATAATTTGTTGCTCCACGTTCTCTACTTGTCGATCGATTTGGAGCATCGAGGGCGAGAGAATTTTGGTGAGGCTTGGAAAAACGAGGATGTTTTTCGACTTCAGTCGACAAACTGAAGTTTATAGTACTGTAGTGGTTCGGGGGTCAGGAATTAGGGTTTACAGCTAAGCCACGAGTTTGTAGTTGTTTGCAGCCATGGTGGTTTAGTTTGCGGGCTTGAAGAACTTGCTTCGAGTTTTTTATTATCAATAGGAGAAACAGAAATTATTGTTTTTCGCTTCTTTCCTGTAATCAATCAGTACGCAGCTGTAATGGATTTGGACATCGAAGAGCTCCAGAAACTATTTGAGCAAGCTCAGAATGCAAAAGCCAAGGTCCGACTCTCGGAGCGGAATGTGGTGGAGCTTGTGTCCAAGCTGCGGGAGCTTGAGCTCCTGGATCACGATCTGCTTCACACAGTGTCTGGGAAAGAGTACATTACTCAGGTGCGGCAATGACCCTTTTCAATGTCGTGTACGGTAGAGCCAGACAATTGGACATTCATGAAGGAATCATTAGCGAATGCGGACATACTTGCATCTTTATCAAAGTCTTTACCCTGCATAATTCTGGAACCCTAATCCCGACCACAATTACAAGGTTACAGAATTATGCAGGGTAGGTCTTTGATCAAAGAAGCTGGATTTGGGGTTGCAGCGGAGGTTCCCGATTCTACACGAGCCCCTTGTAGTTGTTCCGTCCTGAATTTTTCGTTCGTAATTGAGCGATGCCGGCTTTGGGATCAATGTGTTTATTGTTATCTCAGCGATGTGATCGGATCAATGCAGGATGAGTTAAGACGTGAGATTGAACTGGAAATTCAGCGCCTGGGGAGGGTTGCGCTAGTGGACCTGTCTGGTACTCTTGGTGTGGAACTTATACATTGTGAAAGACAAGCTCAACAGATTGTTCAAAGCGATGCATCGTTATCATTGCTGCAAGGGGAAATTCTCTCTTCCGGTTATTGGGATTCCATTGCAGAAGAGATCAATGAGTCGTTGGAAGTCGCTGGCCAGATTTCTGTTGGAGAGCTCGCTCGTCGATTTTCCGTTGGAGCGGAGTTGATAACCAATGTCTTGTCTGCCCGTTTAGGGACATCGGTGAGTGGTGTCACGCCTCGTGCTAGGGTTTCAGTTATACCAAATATCATGCTAAAGTTTGGTTGAACGGATCATACGATAGGTGACATTTATCATTGAATTTGACAGATTCATGGAAAGCTGGAAGGGGGTCAGCTGTACACTCCAGCGTTTGTTGCACGAATTCGGGCAACTGTCCGAGGGGCAGTGCGAGCTTTAATGGTTCCCACTCCAGTGACTAGTCTCTGGAGCTTTCTTCAACAGCAGATGCGAGAGGGAGACGAAGGACCAACAACTAAAGTGATTGGAGATGGAGGCCTTTTCCAGTCAGTCCTTCATCAGCTGATAGCAGATGGGGAAGTAAAAGGATCACTTCGTGGTGGAAACGCTGTCTATACACCTGCGGTATTGCTCCTTGTTTAAGTCTGTCCAACTAGGTTTTTCAACTTGAAGTTTCTTTTACCATTCCAGAATCCAGATGGTCTTGCTTTCTGTGTTTGAGATATCGGTATATGCACAACCATGACGTGTTAGCGTTTCTTCTTGTGATGTCAGAAAGTACAGACTTCTGACTGTTTGATCATGGCTGCATCCTACGTCTCTGTAAATTGGTTTTATTTTATTCTGGTTATACGCATGTTTTTCTGTCAGTGTGTGAAAATTAATCTTCTAAAGTACCAATGTTCAATAAACTTACGCCTTCTAGTAACGTTTAAGCATCTGGTAGTACGGGTATGGATTTTGCAACCTAAATTTACACACATCTGACTCTGAGCTTTTGACATTAGATTACAGCAGCCAGAAGATGCTGATCAGATATTAACAAGTAAGACTGCTTTTTTCACTCAGGTATTTGCTGGAGCACAACGAGGAAGTGTGGAGGCATTTTTTTCGCAGGTAAATTCTGTCTCCAGTAGAGATACTCGATGCCTGAAGTTATACTCGAGGGCTTCTTGCTAGTAAGTCTTTTGTTTGCAGAATGATGTCTAGGCGAGCTACTGATGAACTGGATGTTTCAAGCAGAATGGCTACATCACATATGATACACTGCGGAAGCTGAATGTGCCTCAACCGAAGCAGTATCTACAGGTCTTCACCTTATTATTTTGGGTCGTTATTAGATTTTAACTGCAATTATCCTCATCTACTCACGTTATACAATTGAGATTTCTTGCTTGTAAACTCTGAACTTCCTTATCTTACTCAAATACGCCTCTTGGGAACCCTTTGCTCTGGATGCTTTGTAATATCTTTATTCTAAACAGTTCCCAATCCTCTTTGTTGCCATGCAGGAAATGTACAAGGATGGTATTGCTTTAGGCTCTGTCTTCGTTCACCCGTCAATAACCAGTCAGTTGGATGCAGCGGCCGAGGAAGCAATTGCTGGAAATACATGGTAAATCAGTCTCTTTATGTTTTGTATGAAAAGTAGATATGATATACTTAGCTCGATTTATTCCAGGAAGTCATTATAGCAGGAAAGATTTACATTAAAGCACTTTTTAACAGAGTAATGGAGAACTTGGAATCCCGAAGGTGAAGTCAACTCCATGCTTGTGAAATACGTTGGTTCAATGAATTTATGTTTTTGTGACACTGTTAAGTCAGTTTTTTTTTCTTGTTGTGTATTTTGGAATTTGGAATTTGGAAATAAAGAATAGGATTCGTGTCTGCAGGTTTGATGCTTTGCCGCTGGTGCCCCCATCCATTGAGGCTACAGATGCAGCAAAACTGATGACGCTCTGTCCAAGTGTGCAAAGGGCCCTCAAGGTAAGAACTAAGAACATCTATCAGCTTTCAACAGGTTTAGTGACTAGCAATTGCGAATTGTTTGGGGAGTGATGAACAAGAGAGCTCATTGGAGTTATCTTTTGGTTATCTCCTAGTTTGTTTTCAAATACTAGGAAAAATAGAAGGGTTACTTGCATTCATGCGCATGGAGCTGCTGACTACGAGTACCTACGATTTTTTTTTTTACTTGAAGAAATCGTCTTGTGAGTATGTCCTCAATGAAACGATTGTCACAAGAAGTGCAGCGCTCAACGTGTGTCTATGTGGTTGTAGGACGATGCGGCTATTGTACTGGCCGAGACATGCTTGATAAGTACTGCATTTGTCAAGGTATGGAATGCCTTCCTCATCGTTTGACTTTCCATTTTGTGTTTTACATCCCGTGAGGACATTATGCATGCTATATTTCTCTACTGAAGCTGCTGCACTACTCTACGCTTAAATTCTGATATCCTATAGTGTACATAACGCTGGATTCTTCCACTTTTGAGTGAACTTTGGCTTGTCATCTTCAATTACATTATTCTTTTGACAAGGACTGCTATCATGTGTTCAGATGTTTAAATTTTTATCAGAACTATTCGGAAATGACAGTGTCCCTCTTTGGACAGGACCTTTTTGAAAAATCTGAGAATTTGACCCGTGAACTGGCCAAGAGAAATGAGGCAAATAGGAAGCCCAATAAAGTCGCTGTTCAATCCGTTTCTGAGGAAGTACTTTCAGGGACTTTGAATCCTAGTTCAGAAGCTGGCATAGAAGCTGGTGTTTCTGCTCAGGTCAAAGGAGGAAGACGAAAGAAAGGCAATCAAAGCAGTGGAACAACCCGACCAGCGGCAGAGGTTGAAACTGTTATCGCAAAAGAGGGGAAGGGGAAGAGACGGGGTAGTAAATCCAAGGGAGAGAAACAACCTGGAGAAACAATTGCTAACACTGTGCACGATGAGGACGACACTATTACTTCGGAGTTTCTGGCTTCTAAAATTCTCGAGTGGTTCCCTGACTTGGAAACTGCAGGAGTCGGTAATGACCTTTTGACTCTAATCATCTCACGTTGTTTTTTCAGTTGTAGTATTACCATTTTTAAAGGATAGTTCGTTTGGGCAAGGCAGTCGTCTGGAATGATCACATACTTCATAAGGTGAAATATTACGTCGTTACCTGATATTCTGATCTGAGAAATGTTGACCGTAGAATTGCATGACACTCACGATTGTGTTCTGCAGAGGAGGAAGAAGATGGTGTTCTTGTAAGAGCCTTGGCAGAGTTGCTCAGGCCTAGAGTGTTGGCTGCTGCAATACAAGCAAAACGTGCTCTTGCTTCAGCCCAGGCAGAAGACCGCCGTTCCCGGATGGATACCTTGCAGCATAAGATAGATGGGGTAATTATACTACTCCGTACTCCTTTGCACTGCATATAACAGGCTAACGAACGTCTTTTAGTTGCATCGTTCTGTTGTCGTTATTGGTTACTGTGTATTCAGCAGCTGATTATGACTGGTTCACTTTTGTAGATCTATCCCAATTTCCAGCTTTATTCAAAGGCCCTGGAACTTTTTGAAGACAACGAAAAAACTGGGGTGAGCACTTCCTTTAAATCTTCTTAGGGTACAGAGCACATTTGAGAGACGTATGAGGGGCTTAGTGTAATGCAAATTCCAAGGCGTGGTCTTGGTCACAATTAAAACAAGAACGGTGTGACCGTGAGGCTCTGTCCTAGGTAAACGACAATTCTAGGTATCGATTTTCAAAAATAAAAATCGGACCCCACCATCCTACCAGTCGGACTCCCTCCGACCAAACCCTAACCGCGTTGTGCACTGTGAATGCGGTTGTAGAGAGAATTTGGAAACTCGATTCAGAAACCATGGTCGATGCCATAGTCTCTGTCCAAAGTCTCTGTTCAAAGGACAGAGCCAATAAATATATCTACCTATGCTCCATTCTCAGATTCGTTGCATTTCTTTGTGCGTCCCATTGTTAATATGATAGGTTAGTGTGTTAGTTCTGTTATGATTAGAAATATCTTAGAATTCTATTCTCAGGTTTATGAAATTTCTTAACATTGTACTGGTCTTACTCAGGTCCTATTGCATCGGCATCTTTTGCGAACCACTGGAGCTGAATTAGTAGATTTTTTTTTAATTAACCAGGTATGTTTATTATTACTTATTTCTATTATGTTCTATTATGTTCTATATGTTCTAAATAGTTTAATTAGTTTCAGCTGACTTAAAAAAGGATTTGCTGGCATCTGGTGATTGTGTTTTGCATGCATTGATGCAGGGAGAACAAGATATGGTTGATGATGAAGTGGCCAGAGCAGACATCAAAGGAACGGAACCATTGAATTCCTTGCAAAGGATGTCCTTGGTAATGCTGATATGAAAATTGGGTCGGTTACGAGGTCGAATGGTTACAAAGTTTTCGTAAACCGGTGCTCCTGGACTTGATTGTGTACATTTTCACCATCATGATTCTGAGATAATCTTCCCCTTATTAATTTCTTTCATATCACCTCTACATTTTGTATTTATAAAAAATAAAGAACATGTTATAAGTCGTCCGAGTTGCAAGCATGAGTTTGGAATTTTGTTCCTCTCTATGATAAGTCTATTGAATACGTAGAAACAAGTAGTCCGTGTAAAGGTCCATTGATCGCTCAATATTGGTCCTGGGTTTGTTGGTACAGATTTTTGACAGTTCTTTGATTTGCTGGTTGACGGTGACGCAGGCTAAGTCGTTAGCAGGCCGTGCACTTTCCGTAAAGGCTTCGGAGTTGGTTGAAAGTTTGGAAGGAAAGGTATCCATAATTGATATAATTATTTTTATTGTGGGTCTGTATTTGGTCTATAAATAGGAAGCAAGTCAAAAAAAAAAAATCATTGATGCCAGGATTCTGTGGCACTTCCATGTTTATAATCTTTCATAATTGGATTGCATGTTGGTGCATTTTATTGATGGCGAATGGGGACGCATTTGTGCAGAACGTGGAAGCTTTTGAAAGGGCGTTTGAATCAGTTGTGAATCAGAGGTACTGGCCTGTTGTTGTTCTCGGCAAACATCTGTTTATTAGATGTGTATCGATCAGAATAAGCAGCCTGAGATACGTGAAGGATTGAAAATTGAGCTTGGTTAATTATATATTTTTTATTTTGGATGTTTGCATATCCAAATTGACACAGACGAGCAACATCCTTACAAAGTTTGAAAGTCGCGTACCTACTGATATTTTCTTTATTTCAGCGGCTTGCGTCTGAAGAAACTTGATAAAAAATCTGAGCGGGCCTTATTATTCTCCTATCGCAAGGTAATTTTCAACGGTAATTGGGTTAGCTTTGCTTCTTCTTTGACTATATGATATTCAAGTTTTGTATCTGAGGTGTTTGGCATTACCTGGTAGCACTTCTGGGAAGAATATACAGCCGTCATTTGCTTTGACGCATCACTACTGGTCTTGACGGAGGGGTCACGATTTCAATGCTAATTTCATCGTTTATCCTGAAGTGCCAATGTCTTGTTTCTTAGCTACAACTGATTTTGAAGAGACTTCATGCGTGAGTGCAAAGTTGGGGGCTGGTCATGATCTAATTGTCCGAACAAATTTTGATTGCTGTGGTTTTATGATCCTAATTAACTGGAAAGACAATATGTGCTTGGTGGCGGACAGGATTTGGCATTACAAGTTGAGGATGAGACTGATTCTGTAGCACTGCTGCCAAAAGTCGTGGGCCTCCTCTTTGTTCAGGTGAATATTCTTTCTGCGTGCTATTTTTTAGTCACTCTTTCATCTATTGCTGACTCATAGCTGGTTACAATGCTGCTCGTCATGCATATCTATTGGTTCACACTGTTTGTACTTTTCTTGAACTGGTACAGGTCCATAGTCGGGCTCTCCAGGCACCGGGCAGGGCAGTGTCAGCAGCTATTTTGCGATTAAAGGTTGGTATGCTGCTCCTTAAGTGCGGAAAATTTTGTGCATCATATCCTTTGCTAAGAATCATTCAAGATTGACTTCTCAGTTGCTCTATATGTTCGCTTTATGTGGAGAGGTTATATATTTGTCAATCGATCTGCGCGTAGTGCGGTTTGTGGTTCTGGAGAACCAGGCCCAAACGCCTTACTATGCGGCCCTTATAAGACGGTTTAAAGAAATTGCATACTTAGTACTGTAACTTATGTGTGTTCCCGATGGCTTCTGAGCACAGGGATCGATTGCTGATGACGTCTTTGAAGTCTTAATGGACTATCATAAGTGCACCGTTCAACTCCTGTCCTTACAAGCCGCTGCTAACTCAAAGGTTTATCCTTCACTTGCACGTAGTAGTTTATTCTGTTTCTAAATGACTGATTATCTTAGACTGTCCCTACTAGTTGAATGCCTCTCTTACTTAATTTTTGTTATCTTGACACAGGAAAGCGACTCTCCTGACGAAATCACCACAAAACAGGAAGAGTTGGAGATGCTTATTCCCAAATTGAAGTCTATTGTATCATCATCCTCGTCATCTGCTTCGACCACAAGTGATAGGCAATAACAATGACTGCTTCCCTAGCTCACGTTCATCTGGGTCAGTCATGTTCCCAATGAGAGACTCCTGCTTCATGGTAAAGTTAGCTTTTATTTTATGTTTTATTTATTTTGAATATCACATGATGTTGTATTTAATAACTTATGTAGTTTGACAATGTCATCTATTGAGATGACAATTATGAATACAATGTTTGAACAATGTTGTGAACCTAGGTGGCATGAGATGAATTTGCACTATCCACTACCCCAGTAATAGTGTTCCCTCATCTTAGGGTCATTGTTTTAAAGAAAGTAAAAATTTATTTGGGATTAAAAAATTCAGGATATTTATTTCTGAAGAGTGCAAGGAGGTTATTACATGAGTATGACGGCAGAGACATAGTTGGCTGGCTGCTGCAGGTGATGCAGATGCTTTTCTTTCCGGAAGTGTCAATGTTTGTATTGAGAGGCTTCAAAGGCTTGACAATACATGGTGTAAGCAGGACATTATTTGCTCTTCTTTGCAATTGGGATCTTTTTCTCGTTATTTTAACATGTGGTTAGTCAGTAGGTTAACATCCTTTTCAAATATAACGACTCTGGAAAACCTTAATTGCACCATGTCATTGATTGCATTGTCAGGATAGTGAAGTCACCTTTTTTGTTCCTGCAGGTGCTATACTGGCCTGCTCAAGTGTCGGAACTTGTTTGGAGACTTCTCCTGAAATTGATCTTCTTACCATGAAACTGAAATGACTACTCTGTTTTTAGTTGTTTAGTGAGACATGATTAACTGCACCCTTGGCCAGCCCTTATGTGATGTTGGGCCAAGTGCAAGGGCGGCAGTAATTGCATATGCATGTCTTTTGGCTCGATTAATTTTGGCCTCAAAGCCTGGGAGTAACTTAAATATTCAGGATTTGTGCTCTTTTGGAGTTCTGATAATAAGTCCTAAGTCAGACATTACATTCAGTAGCAGTAGCGACTGCCTTCCCTGACGGAATGATGTGGTATATTCCACACCAAATCAGTAATTACAAGGACACTTGGTGGAACATGTCAGAATCTAGGAAGGGGCCTGAGTCAATTACAAGGTCGCAGCTGCACTTTGATATTAACAACAAATTAAGTACTTTGAATTAAAGCTATAAATAAAATAACAAACTTATTCAAAATGGCAATCAATTTATAGAGATCAATTATCTCAATGCTTGAATTACATCACTTTGATGTGATTGTCATTCATGTTTTGTGTTTCCAATTGAAAAGACAACTCTATATATACACATGGGGTGGTAGAAGGTAGAACAACCCATGTGGGATAAATAAATTTGAATTTGTAGTTTCTCAAGCATGCATAGTTAAGTTAAAAATAAAAAATTGTGTTAAAAGTAGAATTTCAGACCTCATTTAGGCATAGTAAAATAACTTTTCTCAAAACACTTTGAACTAAAAAAAGTTTTTAAATGAACATAAGTTTCACCTCCAAAAATCCGTTTGGAAATTCAAATCTCCAATCAAAAGTTATGGACAAATCTAGAGAGGATTTTTAAAAATGTTAAAGAAAACGTCCATTTTCACCCCCTCTCAAATTTGTCCATAACTTTTGATTGGAGATTCAAAATGCCAAACGGATTTTTGGAGGTGAAACTTATTTTCATTCACCAACTTTTTTTAGTTCAAAGTGTTTTGAGAAAAGTTATTTTACTATGTCTAAATGAGGTCTGAAATTCTACTTTTAACACAATTTTTTGTTTTTGACTTAACTACAAGCGCTTGAGAAACTACAAATTTATTTATCCCACTTGGGTTGTTCTACCTCCCACCATCCCATGTGTATATATAGAGTTGTCATTTCACTTGAAAACCTAAAATATGTTATTGATGACAAATGATTGTAATGCATTATTTATTGGATTCTTTGCCAACATTTTTTTCTACAAATATTTGTTGATAAGTATGTGGTTTCAAAATTAACAAAGAAATGATACAAAATGTAGTGTACTACCACTATCCTGGTACGTAAGCTTACATTAATTATTTGAGGATGAATTCCATGGATGAGAACTCTGGGAAGGGAAAGGCAGCCTCTTTGAATGTTATGGAGTATTGTGATGATTTGGTTTTCCATTATTCCGTGTGCAAAAATGGAAATGGGGAGCTAGGTCTCTACTGCATGATACACCATGTTGTTTCAATTACTGCAAGATGCATTTAATGTTTTGTATTGCATTTTTCTACTAGAATGAGTTTATTTTATAAGAATAATAATGTTATTTGAGTAGAAACTTGATAGACACTGTTTGTTTTCATGTCTACAAGGTTGTATGGGTTTCTCATGTGACCTACTCACATAAACCATTGCCATCATGATCTCAAGGACATCCATGAAGGATGTGTCGTTGTACGTGATTGGCAATCTTAGTTGGTCCCCTACCTTTAAGGTGACCTTGTGGAGTATATTAACCTTTAAGAGAATTTTAAAGAGTGATATATAGTCAGAGCACTATATTTGACTTGTTGAAAATGATTTCTCTACTAAATTATGGACAAAACATAAACATTGGATTGCGGATTCAACAATTAATGTCTTTCCTTACGATAAAACTTTAACAATAAAACTTTCTCTTGTTTAGTTGTAGAATTGTAGAGTGTGGAATTCTTCAAATCACCTCTAAATGCCCAACCACATTCACATGTGCCCTTCAAAGTACAAGTTATTCCCAATTAACTACTCTCTAAAATCTAAATGCACTTGTTAACCACTAAAGGACTAAATTGCCTTTTTTGGCAATATAATGAAAAATGTACTTTATTTTTGGAATTTTTTTGGGGGGAGTACGTTGCGGTTCTACCAAATTTTTTTTCATTTGAATTGGTCAATGAAAAATTATAGTAGAAAATGTCATTTTCAATGGACGAGGGGTAGTACGGGCAAGGTTCTGTATACTGGAGCAAAATTGCAATACCATGTCCAAAAGAGCATGGGCAGGGCTATGGGCAGGCTTTCAACCAAGGTTTAGACTTGGTACTTCTGTGACAATTTATTAAACTTATAATCTTGTCACAATATACGAGGTGGTGGTAGGGAGGGCAAATGCTCTATAGCTTCTTGTAGCCAAATGGATAGTTACTCCTAACTACCACATTCAAAGAAAAAAGAAAAATGCCCAAAAAATCCATTGAATCAATAACCAATGTCATTTGACAAACTTCCATTTAAAAAATTGATGGTAATTGATACAATTACTTCTTTGACACTTGTTGGAATGATGGCTGGAGAGGTCATTTTTATAATCAAATTTGTTGTCCCCCATGAATCCTCAAAGAGTATGGGATAATTTGAAAATGAGAGCTTGACCACTCATCGTCAAAATCTAGGAATTATGTTCAAAACAGAATTTCAGACCTCATTTGGCATAGTAGAATATCTTATTTCAAAAAACTTTGAACTTAAAAAGTTGGTAAATCAAGCTAGTTTTCATCTTCAAAAGTCTTTTGTATTTTGAGCCTCCAAAAAAAAGTTATAGACAAAATTCAGAGAGGGTGTTTGAAAATGTCAATGAAAATGTCCCTTCCAACCCCTCTTTGAAATTTATCGATAACTTTGATTGAAGACTCAAAATCTCAAATTGATTTTTGGAGATGAAAGTTATCTTGATATATTGACTTTTGGTAGTTCAAATATTTTTTAAACACAATTCCTACTTTTCACTTAATATAATTTGAACTATAAATGTAATTTAAACACAATTCCTACATTTCACTTAGCTATGAGTGGTTGAGCTCCTAGTAATTCTAAATCACATATCCCACGTAGGTTGTTTTACTTCCTACCACCACATTTGTACAAAGATCTTTTCTTCTCATCTTAGAATACACAATGCACATGGCATTACAAGCTATGGGAGATTGGTGCCCTAAATTTTGAAGTCATTGAAATTTAATGGTGAACATTCTAGAATTATAGTTTATAGAGCAAGGAACATCTTCAAAATTGAAGGAAAGGAAAATATCTTTAAAATCAAGGAGAACTTTATCCAGTGTCCGTGGTTTGTGGTCAACCAAGCTTTGCTAACCTTGATCCAGCCTCCTGTGCCAGTCCCAATATGCACAACTGACCTTCACTTTAGCTTGGACACAGATTGATCAAGCTTGCCAAAGTTTGATACTTCGGTTGATTTTTATTTTTATTTTTTCCTCTTCTAGAGCTTGTTAAAATTTAGGACTCCACTGTTCATATTTTGAAGAAATTATTTTATGTGCAAGCCATAAATTGTTGAAAAAAGGGCTTTGTATGAGACTTTTTTTGAAGCTAGTTCCCTATTAGAATTTTTTGATACATATTCTCTAATTTGAAATGTTATGAAATTTTTTGAGTATGTAGACAACTTTATCAAAAAAGAAAAAGAAAAAGTTCAAGAAAAAAAGTGAAACTAACTTGTGCAAAAGCCTCCCAAAATTAGGGTTGCCCAGAATTTTTTTTCAACTTCAAACACTATAATCTCACAATTTGTACGGTTAAAACCTCCCATTTTTTACTACGACATAATGAAATAGTCTAACACTAGATCTTACGGTTAGATATGACAAGATTTTATTTGTCATTTTTTGGGGGCCTTTGTCATTGAAACGACCCATTTTGAGTGTTTTTTGGTGAAACATAGTCAAAGAACTTTAGGGATTAAATAGTTAGTGAACCAATTCTAATTCCTTTTATTTAGAATGGATGACAAGATTCTATAATATGTAATAAAAAACATTAAAGAATCCATCCAAACATCATCTTTGAAGGTGATTTGAGGAACTTGTCATAATTTGATGAATTTACTTTATTAACTCAGCTGTCTCAGCATAAGAGTATTTTTTTCATTCATTTGGCTATGTGTCACGTGGTTTACCAAGATGGATTGATTACAAAAGCAATAAAATCTTTTCTTGATTTTCAAATAAGATTATTTGATTAATGTATCATACAGAAAGTATGCTAAGTTTGCTTAAATTGAAGTATGGATGAAATTGATGGTTTGAAAGGTGAATGTGTGGGGATTGAACTAGGGGTGCTTCACTCTACATCCTAAGTCCCAATCCTCCAAGTCCCAACTTTTAAGGTCAATTTTCAATTTCATAGGAAGTAGAAGATGAAATAAAAATATCAAATGTAGGATTTAAAATTTCTTAGTGTAAAGACCAAAGTCCCAACTCTAAATTTCATTGTCTCATGTAAAATATTATCTAGCAATTCAATGTCCAAAAAATAGATCAAAAAGTAAAAAATCCCATTTAAGTGACATTTTTTGCATCAAATTTGCATTAGACTGATTAGGACCAAATTTCAACCTACGAGGATGCTTTATATAGTGCTTTTCCTCCTCATTTTATACTCAAAAATATTGTTGGGAC
Organism: Neckera pumila; assembly: GCA_963969595.1. NCBI lineage: Eukaryota > Viridiplantae > Streptophyta > Bryopsida > Hypnales > Neckeraceae > Neckera > Neckera pumila. Next base: position 17,811,704 of record OZ018415.1, on the reverse strand, counting down.
TTGGAGACCAAGTTGGGTTTTTATTTTTGCTAAATCCAATTTGGCTTCCAAGTCCCACTTCCTTGACACAATTTTTTTCATAAAATGCTGCCATATAGATATTTTGGAATAATATAGGACTTCCTACTTGAAAAATTGGGCCTTTCAAGACTTCAAACATAGTGTGAAGTCAAATTCCAATTTTTAGCTCTTCACTAATCAAATTTTGAGATTTCAATGGGACTTGGGTAGTGTGAAGTGGCCTCAAGATGCTCCAACTTGCAAAAGAGTTCTCTATAATAATATAGAAATTAGCAATTTTTATTATTTTTCATATAAGCAGTTGCCTGAAGGGCCAACAGTCCAACACGCAAGCTCTACAAGTCAGCCTCTTTGGCCTCTTTGTAATAAATAGTACGATTGTTTCGAGCTTCCAGACTTCAGTCCCTCTGTCGGTTTTAGGTTTTGTCGCAGAATTCTTTTTGTCAATGCGCCATAGCTCATTTCATTTAGGATTCGACCTTCAAGTCCATGGACAGCTTCAGCCGCCGCGTTCATATTCATGCAAGGGCCGCGATTCCGAATCGTGAAGGAGAAGCGTACCCCAGCGGTGTTGGCGCACAATGGTATTCATTTGCAAATTCATGGCAATGTGAGCCAGCGGGAGCTTCTCCATGAGTTAGGGTTTTTATTCTTGAGTGGCCTGTCATTGTAGTCCAAGCTTCCTTATGGAGCAGATGTAACATTGCACGGAGTGTGGGTTCAATGGAGGAACACTATATAATTTTTACAAGTGCGGATTGTAAGGCGCGGCATTGAAAGCATCTAACTGCATTGAATGGAGGGATAGAATAATATTGTTTGCAACGAGGGATTTGGGCATTGGAATTAGTAGCTATGGCGTACGCTATGCGACCGCCGCAGACGGGGCTGATGGGGGATCACTTGACAATTATGACGAGCATGCCGAGCTTCTCGTCCATGCAAGGCTCCTCGGACATGGGTTCCGAGGTCGCGGCGACAACGCCGGATGGTCGAGGCCGGGTGCCGGGTAATAACAAGAAGGACGACCGTATTCCGCAGTGGGGGTACCACGAGACGAAGGAATTTATTGCCATCCGTGCGGAGCTGGAGAAAGACTTCACGCAAACGAAGCGGAACAAGACGTTGTGGGAGCTCATTTCGGGGAAGATGAAGGAGCGCTCATATCGGCGCAGTGCCGACCAGTGCAAGTGTAAATGGAAGAACCTCGTCAATCGATACAAGGTCTGTGCATCCTACTTTTTTTGTTCCTGTGCAGTTTCTTATTTACATCGATTTTCAATAGTGTAGCGACGATTATACTTTTTGTTTGAAATTTAGTGGGGTTTAAAATTTAGTTTTTGTCATCGTATTTCGCAAAGTCAGGCAGCTCTCTTATTAACTCGTAAGGGACCCAGAAACCCAAATTGTGGCCCACGTTCTTTTAGCATTTTTTCGTAGGCCATATGGGACTTTCATTTGTCCAACTTTAATTATGTTTCGAACAACCCGCTCGCATGCAGTTTTTATTTACAGCAATTTTGAATTATGTAGAGATGATGAAACTGTTTCGATTCAAATTCACTTAATCGCGGGGGTTATGACTCGGTTTCGGTCATGGTATGAGGCAGCTCTCCTGTAAACTCCTAATAAAACAAGAGGCTCAAACTGAACTTCGTGATGTTTTAGCACTTTCCAGTACGTCACGTGGGACTTTGTTTTATCCAATTTTCTTGACCAACACTTGTAATGCTCGTCACTTATCTGGTGGTATAAAGTTTTGCCCTTTCTGAATTATGTTCTCCACGTCATGGTCAATAAAATTGGTCATTTCTTAAACCAGGCATCCTTGGTCTGTTCGGGGTTAAGCAATTATGTGAGGTGTCGATGTCCAGGGTAAGGAGACCTCGGAACCTGACAACGGGAGGCAATGTCCTTTCTTCGACGAACTCCACACGATCTTCATCGAGCGAGCGAAGAACATGGATCGGTTGTACTTGGAATCCGAACCCGGATTGCAGCCCAAGAAGAAGGTGAAGCGAGGCGAGCTCAAGCTGTCGGACGTAGACTCCGAGGAAGAAGACGAGCCGAAAGAGGATAACGAAGATGAGCGCCTGCAGCGCCGGAAGAAGAGGAAGTCCGACAAAGAGCGGCAGCGGGTGACCGCCGACAAGTACCGGGCGAACAGTATGCAGGAGGTCTTGGAGGATTTTTTCCAGCAGCAGCTGAAAGCAGAGGGCATTTGGCGCGAGGTTTTGGACAGGCAGGAGCTTTGACTACCATCTCATCGAGTCTTGTTCAGTTGTGGTGTTTTCATTTGTTGAGGATAAATTCACTTTTTATCTACACACACTTCATAAGGTTTAATATCATGTCATTTACTGTGGGATTGCCTTACTCTGAACTGTGAGATGACAGGCGGGAGCTCGAGCGGCGGTTCAAGGAGCAGGAGTGGCAGAAGAAGATGGAGGACCTGGAGCATAATCGGATCGCCATGGAACATGCGTGGTGGGAGCGGGAAGAGGAGAGCAGAGAGAGGGAGGAAGCGCGTGCGGAGAAGCGAGATGAACTTTTTGCTCAGCTTTTCTCCAAGTATGCTCAACGCATCACTCGGAGGTGAAATCAAAAGCATTCGCAATTTTTTTGGTACCCAGCACCGACTGGAGCTTATACGTTAGTTCTGGGATATCTGAGCCTGTGTGCAATTATGATCCCCAAGTAAGTTAGTTCAGGAAATGCCTGTATTGCTGGGTAGGAGAGTCAGAGGTGCCATGCTAGTCCTTCTCACTCTATTAGGCTGTACTGTATGTTGATGAATCACTGTCTGTACAGTACATTGAGAACCAATACTTTTTTAGAGTCTCTCAAAACTTTATGTCAACACTCAGTTCTGTAATGCATGTTCAATAGCTTCGAAATGTAAATTGCAAGTACCGTTTTTTTCTCGATGAGGATGAACGACTTTAAACCAGACTTTCGGCTCACATCAGATTTCATACACTTTTCTCGTCATCCGAAACGATGGCTTTAGTTAACCCTTGAGCGCCCTGGGTGCTGTAGCAGGAAGTGAGCACATTCTTAACTAACTGTTTTAAAATACATGTACTGTTATTTGTATTTGAAATATTGTCATTTAATCAGTTCTATAGAACTGGAAATATCCCGGAGACGCATCTATTAGAAGATTTCAAGGTCATTGGAAGATCACCATGTTTGTACAAAGCATATTTCAAACTTTGAAAACAGGATTCTTAGGAGTTCTTTGTTACAAGGAGAAATCTAGGTGTGAAGAAAAAACTATACACTTGTTCAGCTGTCTTTTAACCCTGAAATGCGTCGATGTCCATATTTTGGACGATGAACAGAGGGCTTCGAGGCACTGTTCTGTGCAACTAACTTCTCATTCATCCAATGTAATACTTGAATCTAGAAAAGGCAACCTTCCTTAATGACCAAATTCATGAAATTTTGGTAAATGATATTTCTGTACAAAGATATAAGCAAAAATATGCAAAAATTCAGAAAAGGATTGAGACGTTTAGGGGTTAAAGAATTATATAGAGAACATTCAGTTAGAAGTAGTCTTCTCCCCTGGCGAGAGAACTCGAAATCATGCGCACGACAGTGGCCAGCTGATCGAGTCAGAGAAGCATCTGTAGTCTGCACCGAGTGCAATCATCGATCAATTGGATCGGACGCAATGTTTGACTGCACCAACCGATCGATTACACAAGCTACTGCACATATCTTGAGACCTATCAACAATCATCGATCAGCAATACCTCAAATTTCTGATTCTTGCTCGCACACAAATCGAGCTCCAAAGACCGTTCCACTTAAAGCCCAATCAAAAACATGCCAAACATAGGCAATGACAGTAAAAAAAAAACCAACCCTACATGTTTTCAGACTAAGCATTACTATATTAAAAGCGAATCGACAGTCTCACTGTATATTATTCGACCACAACTCATATTAATACAACTCGTGCCTCGAAATATCATTCAAAACGTAAGAAATGACCCAAATACACTCCAAGGGTGATCCGGGGATAAAGCATCTTCTTCTTCTTTAGGAAAGTCACTAAGATCATAATGAGAAAACTCTGGCAATATTATTCACCAAAAATGTACTCAAGTACCCTCCAAATAAATAAATTGGAAATTTTTTTTTTTTTTCCCATCGTCAAGTCTATGCTTTGTGAAGAAACCCGCTCTCACTATTGTTATTCCAAAAATACCATCCGCTCCTCGAACCCTGTAGCAATCCAACCTGTCTCCACAATCAAACCAACCCCAAACCTCTCATGCTGATGAAAGATATCCATTCCATTTACTCTCCTTCGTACCCGCCTGACAGCCATAACATTCAATAAACACCCCATATAGCTTTTCCCAAACACCTCTTGGTCAAAAAAATGGCCGTGAAACATGGTAGCACGAGAGAGCACTATAAATCCGAGGGGCTCCGACGTATCCGTGTTGGTTGGCAGCACGATCCTACCCATTGTCGCAGGTTTAGGCGTATTCGACAGAATCTCGAATATTGAATGAAATTTGCTGCCATAGACTCTGGACTCCTCTAACATGGCAACCTTTTGGACCCTCAAGAATGCAGCCGTGGTGTAGAACAATAGCGTTCCTGGCGCAAGACTAACACCCTCCTCAACAAGCGGTGGATTGGGAACCCCAAGGTATTTCACAGGGACATCAAGGTATGTCGTTCTCTGCAGGGGGCGCACTGTGGAAACCCGCCTAGCTTGTCCATCTCGATCGCCAATGACCCATTCATCCACCAAGGATCCCTTCCGGGACTGGTATGACCCAGGTGGGTCAGGGAAATAAATGGACTCATCATCAAAATCATAATACACTACACCGCCCATCCAGCCAGCCCAGGACCAACTTGGCGTGACCAACTCTTCCACAAAGCGGCGTTCATGTGAAGGTGCTTCTAACGCCGGTTGCCACAGCATAGCATCTTCCAACACAGACATCGGCATACCAAACAAAAATGCTTTGTTCGGATCCAAGGGACTCACTTCAAAGCTGCGTGAGAACACGGTGATAAGGGCAAAGACGGCATTGTAGATATCACCATCATATGTCAGCTGCCGAATGCTATATGCTTCAATAACTGTCATGAAGGTACTCGCATACTCTGGTACTTCTGGTACAACTCGTACTCGGTCCTGGGGCGCCCTTGATGGATGTGAAGTCTAGGCAATCCTCTAGCATTTTTTGCTGGATAATACCCCGATTCCAAAGAGCTCTCAACAATCACATCCTCGCGGAACTCCTCACGCTGACACTCAAAAAAGAGCTGATCATTTGTGAAGAAAAGTCGCCGTCTTGACAGCATATGCTCCTGAAATGTCCATCCGCGCATGTTCCACTTTAACGTGGACAGCGCCTCTTGGAAAATCCTAAGCGGCACTGTCAGCTGCAATGACTGAATCTTTAGTATATCTTGTAGCTTCTGACGTGATCCCGGCTCCAGCCCAGGGAGTGGAGAATTCGCTGAGTCTCCACCGGCTGCAAAGATGGTCAGCGCTGCTGCACCATAGATCGCATGCATTCCTGCAATCTGGGTCTCCTTGTGGATAATATCGTCTTGAATAATACACAAAGCATCAACCCACAGATACCTTTCCTCAAGCTTCTGCACGAGCTTGATAGCGTCCAAGATGGTTCTCGGCAACTCCACATTCTTAAGACTGCCCCTCTTACGCCGCTGAGCCACGTTTCGGAGAGAGTTTTATACTCCGTGCTAATATTTACCCACACATAACTAAGAGCAACAAACCTGCAGTCTCTAGGGACCTCAACTATTGCCAAATTCACCACATCGATCATTTTCACACCCTGCGGCAGCTGCTCTACGACATCCTTCCACGCATCGGCGCAAGTCGGACCATGTTCCTTCTCGCAAATCCGCAGCCAGTTCTTAATCCTTTTGATGAGAACTTGCCCTTCTACCCTTCGCCCATAAAACGCGCGTTCCCGCCCAAACCTCTCTGCATCGTCTTCCATCATCTGCAGCTGCGGGATGGGTTGTATTCTCAATTTTGTCTGCATTTGCTGGATCGCAATTGGCTTAGAGGCTTCAAGTTCGATGCGATGAGCCCATAACGTTTTCCGCTCATGTGGCAAATATTGAGCAGTCTGCCCAGCCGGAGGCTTCTACAAAGAGCTGGACTTGCACCAATGTGAGGTCTTCGTCCGGGTGGAGGTCAAGACGCCAACTGCGAGAAAACGCAAGAGATATCAGGTGGCAGAGGCCACATGTGTCTTTGTTGGATAGGATTGTGGTGAGGGAACCAAGAATGATTGGGTGGTCCGACCGTAACACGCCTTCGCGGAAGAATCGGTCTAAATCCAGCTTGCTGCAGGTTTCACAGAGTGGCGAATCATCTAGAATTGGAGAGTTGCTGTTGTCTCTGCTTCTACTAAAGTATTTCCCTATCTGGTTACAAAGCGACTCCATGAACTGTGATGCAACCTACACAAATTCTGGGTATTGATTTGGAGGCGGGACAGATATACACTGCAGGTAGTGCGCCTGATGAAAACTTCCTACTCTGATCGCTTGCAGATAGACTGACCATATGCACAGCAGCATAGAGACCCTGCAACTACACACGCAGCACTGGTGAGTAACTACGAGGCAGGACGACCCACAATGTGACGTGGATTGCGACAGCAGATTCTGGAAAATACCAAGATGCTCTCTCAAGTCATATTTGACTGTGGGATCAAACCAAGACTTGAATACCATCTCAATGTTGATGTTGAAGTTAAAAAACATATCATCAGCCGAAAAGGACGAACAAGGACTGATAGGGAAAGAACAAGATTTTACTTGGATATTGAAAGACAAGCTAACACTAACAAATATCCAACCTTGGAGTCTGTTCTATTTGTCTTTTTTAACAATTTATCGAGGGTACTTGAAGCAGCAGTTAAGCCCGAAACCATACCTGTGTGAGCGGGGCCTACAAACGCTTAAATGCTAAGCGGTTTGAAGTGACCTTCATTGCGTACGACGGAGGAACTCTCCATGGTTATGTATGTCGTTCGCAGCAACATCAGCACCAACAAAAACCCTGACTTGCACCAATGAAACACAATCTCTGGAGATAAGCCCAAACCAATTGTTCAGGCAAACAACATCGTATCAAATCGACACTTACGTTGAAAACAATCTGACATTTTCACACAAAGCCCTTCGTTTTCGATCAGGATACAAAGACTAGATACGTAACAGTGGAACGACTTTGAGTATAGATGAGAATTGATTTGAGAGCTACCACTGAGGTTCTTCTTCGTGTGGCTAACTAGGATTCACTTCGGCAGTGCTAGAGCAACATTTTTCCCAATAAGCATGTGCAGTGGTAGGTCACACACATGGATTATTGGGAGAAAGCTGCGACCCATCGACTGATAGTATTAGACGAGAAGGAACATGTTTTAAGAAGTGACGAGAAACATAAAAGCAAGGCACCTACTAAATGGAGAAATAACATCAAAGCTGATAGCCAAAGGTATTCGTGGCATCACGTACTCCAAATGCAGTCAACAAAATATGTCACAAAGGAGAGAAGATTCTTTCCCAGAGGAGGACGTATCAATTAAAATAGTGCGTAACAAGACCAAGTAAGCAGACACCACATGGTAAATGCAAGCTGAATGAGGGCGAGGGATCACCTTCAATGAGGCAATCTTTGACCTCAGTTCCTCACCGATGCTGTCAGGTGCAATCTCCACATGTCACCACAAGCAGTGTAGGCCAATTTCGAATATATCCTACCGAGTTTGTGAAAAGGTAATCCTTCTTGTTCAGTACCTGTTAACACATCAACAATCGACATCTAGGAATCATCAACAAGAATACCTCGAAGAAAACTTGCATTAATGATACTCGAAATATTTGACACCTACATTGTGAACTTATGACGGCCCTTTTTCTCAAATTGAAAAGGGCCGTCATAAGTAAAATAATCCGACCATAGAGGCTCCACGTCAAGGCAACCGAAGCTTACATAGATGAGGTTCAAGCGATGATGGGCACACACTCACAGAGGATGCCCACAGGCTTGCAGCGCTAACAGCCTCTGCTTGATCTTGGATAGCTACATTGGTGATGTCAACGTCGGTTTTCCAGGACCTACCTGATTCACAAAAGGGTTCTCATAATGCAAGGCAAATTGGACACGACACTGCATCCCCAAATAAGCTAATAATGAGCTTAGACACAAACGACCTCCTGATGTATTTAAATCTCAAAAGCTAGCTGAATTGATAATGTGCATGCAAACAAGTACACTGAGTTTTGTAAAAATTCTCGTGAAAACTCCAGAAATTGAAGGACATCACAAGGCTTAATCTACTAAGAGATTGCCTGCCAGAGCCTCCATAGACTTCGCTCCTACCCTCTCCTGAAGAAAGTGACTCACCAAAACAGCGGCGTCATGCAAACTGTAAGGCTTATAAACGTATGAGATGAGTCACCACAGGAGGGCAGTACTCTCAGCTCCCAGATCTACGGCACATTGAAAAACAAAGCAATTAAGTGTTCCATAATTTCAGCATGGTTACTCCACCATCGAAATTGAAGACCCTTCACAATTTGAACAAATACGACAAAATCATCAGTACGTGTACGCCGTTTTCAATTTTGCAACAACTGCTTTTACAACACCGAATTCCCCAAAGAAAGCAGAAAAATTCATCGAATTTCTCCACGTACCAGCAATCAAACTCGCAGCTGCAATGGCCGGAGAAAACGACCGGAACACCGCAAGCGGTAACAAAAATTATTTAAAAATTTTGAATCCTTAAAACCTAATGCACTGTGACTCTTATCCCCTAAAATCAATGTCGATTCTGCGCATCAGAATATTGATATCTCAAAATCCAAAACCAATGTAGCGAGGATGACCTGGCTCCAGCTCCGAATCACATGCATCACGTCCAAATTGCTTCCCAAATCGTGTCAAGTTGTCCATGTGTGTCGTCGAAAACGACGCTAGTGTCACATTCAAGTAACAAGCAATTCATACGTCGTTGGTGCTGTATTGATCCAGCTAGGCACGGTGCTCAAGCCGTGGAAGGCTCTTGAGCCAGTGAAATTCTGAAGCAGATCACGCCAACTGCTTAAAACCGACACCAGATTGCTCAATATTCTAATTTCACAATTAGGTGAGTCACTTCAACCCCACAACTAAACTCTTCAAAAGCACCCACAGAGAGTGCAGGTGTCTGAAAAATTAGTGGTTGAAGCTGTCAAAAAACTCACTGTGGAGCTCACTCATCTGGTGATCTCCTGCCACACGTAAAACTACTTCTGAAGCCTCCTCCTCCTCTTGATTTGCTACTACATGTTGTCATTCTTGATCACCAGATTTAAAATTACAAAATACACTTGAATGCTGAGCAAGTGGAGGGGAGTAATTTATCATCAAGAGGGGTCAAGCCGTTGGACCCTAAAGTTCCCTACCTTACCCCAATCAACTTGAACCTGTGTGCAGTGCACCAATATCTTGAAACGTCATGATCATTGCACCCATTACACACTTCATAATTAATGATCACGTCATTGAACTTCCCCTGCATTCCTACAATGTGCAAACATATTCACAAGCTTCATTTAAAACGCAAATCCCTTAAACCTAAACCCTAAATCCTAAAACCCTTAAACCTAAGTATCTAATTTCAGGATGTTAGTCACGAAGTTTCTGCCACTCCTCGTGCGTTTTCCACAGCGGCTCTAAACTGTTGATGTTGCTCAGCCTCAGTATGATGCTATAAGAAATGACCAATCAAAGGTCCATGACCCGGCATCACCGACATGTTTTGTCGAGTTTGGTGGGAACCATTGCGAGGGCATAAAATCTACACCTAACAAACGAAGAGCCACAATGCACCTACTTTAGTAGTACTAGGGAGATATGACACCACAGAAGAGAAGCCCTGAGCGCAAACATACCTAGCTTGAAACCGGACTCTCGATGAAGTGTTCAATGCAAAAAAGCACCTTCAGCAGTATGTTGGCTCTTTGGTCACGCTATTACCCCTGTCGTGATGCTCTCTTCTATACCACCGTATTTGAAAAACTAACTTGATCCGTCATCATCCTGTCAACTCCATCTCTGTCTGACCAGGTCTCTGTGTGCAAGAAGGTAGATTTGCTTGCAAAAGCCCAAATGCCTTGTGTGCTTGCTTTTGCTCAAGCCACTGATATTTGACTTCCCTGGCTGGCAGCAGAGGCGATTTTGCGTCGCATAAAACGACCCAAACTCCCCAACAATGCCCTTAAGCTAATTACCTTCCTTATCATTCCACAACCACTTCTTGATTACTCCTTGGAGAAAAAGCAGATATGTGCAGTATCAAGATCAAAATCTCCATCTTGCAAGCTACTAAATGCATTCCGCTTAACAAGAGTAACCACTCAACAATTGATCGCGTACAAGATTCTCAAGCCCTATTTGAAACCAGACTTACAGGGTCCCCACAACTTCAAGGTCAATCAAAAACGGGAAAGCAGCTATGCCTGGCACAGATACTTGCTATCCAGCTGATCGCCATTGAACACACAAACTGCTGTAAATATTAGAATCTTGCAAGTAGAAAGAAGTTCAAATCCGCAACTTTCAGGAATTCTGTCCCTCCCGACAATTTAAATACATGTTCAAGGGACAGTGTTACGTCCACCAAAGAAGGCGCATCCACCAGCGTCACATACAAGGAGAACTTGCTCCACTTAGTGTACACCCACGCACAGATACACAACTAGATTCTTACCGAGAGGTGCGTGGCCTTGGAGAAGAATTAAGAATGTCGTCCCATGACTAGGGTTTGCAGCAATCGAAACGTGAAGAAGAGAAGGTGACCAGGTCCCACGGAGGTTGAATAACGAAGAGGTGATCACGAGAAATGTGGTCCAAGGTGAGTGCAATTCGAGAAGAACAATGGCGAAGCAAAGTGAACTTTTAAGTCGGTGAACACTACCGACTAAAGAGCATGGGTTGCTGCGGGCCCTCGAGCTGCGGGTAAAGCTCCACCTCCCACCTTAACCCCTAAATGGCCGAGGCACCAAATTTTGGTGTCGACAAAATTTTGAAATTAAATAAGACCTCACTAAGTTTCTATTTTTGACAAATTCTTTTTGATGTCTAGTTTTAGCATTGAAAAAATTGATTTTGAAAATGACTGATTATGATTTTTTTTGTTTAAGAGTTTGTGCAATCTTGGTTTTCCGTAGTGTTAAGGGCTTATGGAAATGAGCCTCAACTATACAAGATCTTGGAGAAAAAATCACATTAGAAATTCATGTAAAAAATTATAGAGTAGATTTTGAGAAGCCATAAATTGATTGGGGTTATGCATGTTAGGCCCTTCAACCTCATATGTTTTTGGTGACCAATTTCTTAAATTTGACATGCAAAAAGAAAGCTGAAAAACTTTCATAGATTTAACACCCTCATGATCAAACTTTATAATCTTTCAATCTTTAAATGATATTGTCGTGTTTTCATTTCCTATGTAATCTCTAGCATGTCTTGTTTGAATTTGTAAGGTTATAAATCCAAAAAAATTGATTCAAAATATCAAAATGTTGACTTTTTGTTCATTTAGAACAAATTTGAAGAAGCTTAAAACAGGCCTTGGGCATTTAAAGGTTAAAGCCCATTTCTATTGGTAACCAAAATAAGAGGCCCATTAGGTTGACCACGGGTAGAGAGGAAAAAATGGATTCTAACGTGTTGTAACTCCATACGTGTAAGAGCTTTGTGTCGGCTTGTGCTACATCTTCACCGGATGTGAACAGTTACCATTGCGGCACAAGGTATTTTTGGCTTGTTCAAACAAAGATTGAGCACAAATTCTCTTCAATCTACAGTTGTATGTCAATACAGAGACCTTCAGCTGTTAACCCTCAATACCCAAGCGGCAAAAAAAGTGCCTCTGAGAATTGTTCAAAGCCTTATTGCGGTTTGGAATGAATTGGAATTCACATACATTGAAAACGAAGCTTGTCAAGGATGACGGACTAACGATCAGAGCATCAATGCGGAAATGATTTGGAAAAGCTGAATTGCAATTCGCATGAAGAATTGCCGCCCAGCATAATTTCGGACATGGCAGTTTGGTTTTGGTGACCGGGTATAGCCGATACCCAGCAATTGGGGCGCTTTGAGGCAGAATCCAATATGCCGAGCTCGCCCTCAAGATTTGTTGGGGCTTCAACTGGACTGCCACGTGTATGTCTAAGCGCATAGTGCGGACCGCACCAACCAGTCAGAAATAGCCTCTCTACTGTAAAGGCCGTGAACTCAACTTGGTCCCACAAACTGATGTTGTTGGCAAATGTGATGGAAATTGTCATATACCTTGCAATATTTGTAGACCACCACATCCCAAATTTTGGAGATCTTTTGCATAGTAATTTGTTTGGAAACAGTCCCCAAAGTACTGGAGGCTGCAAAAAGTGTCTCAAAAGCTCCAAAGCATCGGCCTCTCAATTGTTATAATCTCAAAATCACGACGGTGATAAGAGCCAAAATTTGTCTCAATTGATTTGTCACTTAGCTAGGATTTGAATTCAACGGTGAGTTGTCCAGCAAGCAACTATATTTTGCACAGGGTGGTGCTACGTATGTCGAGCCCTCACAGCATCTCTGACACGCCATCCAGGCTTGGGCGTTGAAGGGTTAATAGCCAGTTCCTTTTTTGAAGTTCCTATATTGTTGAAAGAGCAACAGTGGGGTGCAACTTCCCTCGAGGGCATGCTAGGAGGCATTATAGCTATGTCAAGACCACCTAGATGGCCTTCTTTAGAAGAAACCCGCGTTTTAGGTAATGAGCCCCAATTTTCTTAAACGGGATTTAGGTGATGCCAATGTTGACAATCCAATGTTTTTATATCAACATTGATGTTATGTTAAATGTTCTTGTTAATAATCCTTTTTGCCATCCATATGAACAAGGACTTCAGTTTGAAATGAATTCTGCCAAGCACACAAAGCAATGTTGACATCAATATGGAGGTTACACCATGCCGAGATGCTTATCATAGATGACTATGTTGACACCAATTTGAAGTTATAGTGGCAATGCAAGATTGTTGGCACTGATCCAATCTACTTTGTAGTGTACAAATGTCATAGAAATCTATAGATATGTACAATATATTTATGTAGTACAGATGTAGAATAGAAGAAGCACAAAAACACTATAGAAAAATATAATCCTACACTTCATTTAATGATTCCATTGCGACTAAAGCAATGTATACACTACATTCACACTATAAGAAACCCCCGTTTTAGGTGACAAGCCCTAATTTTTTATGACGAATTTTAAATGATGTCAATGTTGACAACCCGAAAATTTATATCAACAAAAATGTACAACATAACATCAATATTGACAATCCAATGTTTTTATGTCAACATTGATGTTGCGTTGGAAATTTTGGTTGACATAAAAATTTTGGATTGTCAACATTGACATCACCTAAAATTTGTCATAAAAAATTAGGGCTCGTCACCTAAAATGGGGTTTTTTTATAGTGCAAATGTAGTATATACATTGCTTTAGTTGCAATGGAATCATTAAATGAAGTGCAGGATTACAAAAATTGCACTTGAATTCAAATTTAGAATGAATGTGAGCTACTTTCCATCCAATATTCATCATAATCATCAATGTGGAGAAGTCTACACTCTGTAGGATTCATTGTGGGGTAGTTGCAAGAAGGACTTGACGATTTTGACTCAAAACAGCCTCAGTATTGGTATACTGTGACTTTTGGATTTAATTTTGAAAAAATAAAAAAAAATATGGATGATTTGTAAAGCACTCAAAATAGTATGTATGTGAAAATTCAGACCTAAAAAAATTTATCTCTAAAAGTTAGGCAATTCTAAGAGTGATGGAAAATGCAAGAAAATACATAGTTGGGATTTTATATTTAGAAAATAGTAAAAAGAATGCCAAAAATTAAAGAAAAAAATTTGCATTTTTCCTAACTTGAAGGTGCTTCTCCTCCTCAACCATTTTTTATTTTTAGAAAATGAAATTGTATTCTCTGCACATGCTCAAAGGTAGTACACTTTGAGCATATGTGGAAGGTGGACGTTTTATTGTTTTTGAAAAACTTCTTCGTAGGCTTGTGCAACTTTAGTAGAACTCCTTGCCTACCAATTTTCACCTTCAAATTTGCATATTTGAGTAGGAAATAGTACTAAAATCTCCAAAATGGCCAAAGTAGACATCCTATCGGGGGCAATTTAAAAATAGTAAACTAATTTTGAAAAACTGGAAAAAAATTTGCAATGTCTAAAACTACCATATGTACCTTGTTTTCAAATTCATGAGAAAAGTTATACAACGCAAAAGTTATGAGCAAAAATGTATATGTCTAAGGCAAAGGGGACACCAAAAAAGACAAGTGTTTCTTGCAAGGACCTTGTATTGATTTGCAATTGCGAAAAGCAACTATGAAACGACTAGAATATTTGTTGATTTGTAGTTGTTTTGTAGTTGTATCCTAGTTGTTTTGTAGTTGTTTTGTAGCCTTGTCCTAGTCATTTTGAAGTAGTTTTCAAAGTCATTTCCCGATTGTTTTATATCAATTGTTGCATATCAATCATCAAGAGTACCATCAGATTATACTTATAAGACTTGTAAGCTGTTGTACTCTTATGTAATGAATTTTGGTAAAAATTTGCTTCTAAACTCAAACATATATCCTCATTATATTTAGCATTGAATAAATGATGAAGTTCTTGTGCTTCCGTGGTATCCCAAATATTGATGTGTAGAGCCTTGCACAGTCATGTTAGTTTTTTTGCAAATTGCATGCTTTAGCTACTCAGCATAGGAACTACTATCTAATTAATGCACTATAAGAAATCCATGTTTTTTAGGATGTTTTTACTATTTTTTGGAACGCCTTTTTGTAGACATTACAGTTGACAACCCATGTTTTTATGTCAACAATAATGTTCAATAAAACATCTTGATGTTTTATTCTTGACATCATTGTAGACATAAAAACATGGGTTGTCAACTGTAATGTCCACAAAAATGCGTTCCAAAAAATAGTAAAAACATCCCCCAAAATACGAATTTCTTACAATGATGCTTCAGGATTTTCAAAGTTATTGAAGTCAATTTCGTTAAATTGTTCCGATTCTAGCACCAAAAAGTGTCACATATGTGACACATATGTACACATATAAAAGTCTAGATAAAGGTCTAAAATCTAGGATTCAAGAGATATAGATGTACATTCCGGAAGTTGCCAAAATATTAGAATACTGCCAATTTTAATGAGAGAAATTGACGTTTTCATCAACTAGTTCTTCAGAGGCTCAAGTCTGTTTTTGAGAAGATTGATTGTTGCAGAGGATGATTTGGAAGACACAATGAAGAAATGGATCAAGATGAACCCTCAGTTGGTCACCCGCTCAAACTGGTCTACCGACCGTTGTCCATGTGACAATGGTTCCAACGCTCGATTCTGGACCTCTAACCACGTATCGGTTGAAGATCCATTAATTGGAGTTGTCTCCGTGCTAAAGCTTCAATTGCAAGTGTCAAATGCAACAGCCAATTATTATGAAGTATCTGTGACATCCTAGGAGTGAGTTTCACCTTCTCTCTTCAATTGATTTCGAAACTAACTTGGTCAATATACTATACAACTGCCATTTCAATTTGAGGTCACCTTAGATTGTATTGTAAGTCTACAATGCATGTAGTGGTACGGTAGAAGGAAGCAAGATGCACATGCGATTTGTCTAGAATTATTACATTTGGCATTATTGAATCATTGCACTAGAATCTCGCACATGTTCTTGTTCTTCATAGGCCCATCTTCCTCCCATGTTACATGGAAGCAATTCTAGCTGCACTGCCATGTACAATTATAACCAATGTGGCTTTGACAAGATAACTGATAAATTGCCTTTGGAGAGCAGCAACTTGACCAAGTTGCAAACCTTGTAAGTGTCCGCTTGAATTTTCATCTCCTACCAGAGCTTAGACTACCAGGCACGTGGTCATGATTAATTTACGACTAATATCAATTTGCCCCTACGTAGGTATATCCATGTCACTTGAGATATAAAAAATAATTCAAACCTAACGGTCCCTGTGTCAGTTGAGATATTCCAAAGGGCCAACCTGGCAACCTAATGTACCCATATGTGGGGTGCAACTTTTGACTTGTGGACATTTTCATGAGGAGAATCCTAGAAAATTTGAGTTTTCCATCTTTATTTCATAACAAGAGATACTTCAAAAATTTCTTATATTCTAGGGAAGAAAATGTAGTATTCCTTTTATGTCTAGAAGTCCATTCACCATTTCACCTTGAGTCTTGAAAATCTCTCTATGACATAAAAATAGATAGTTTTTTACTCTAGAATTTGACAAATTTCAAATTTCAACTGACAGGTTTTATATGGTTGAAGATATGGCACCTTAATGGATTGAAAAAAAGACATATTTCTTCAAATAAAGAAATGGCAAATATGGCAAATTTCATTAAAATGGTGCCATTTTGATACTTTGGCACTTTTATAGTTCAGATTGCCCATTCTAAAATCTACACCTATCCTAGATGATTTAGACCGCTTGTTCTGAAATCTACACCCGTCCTAGATGTTTCAGAACGGGCGGTCTGAAAGTGGCATATTTCACATGCCAATTTAATGAGCTTTGCCATAAATTTTTAAAGCAAACTTTTTATCTTTATATTTTCTAAAAAAGATTACATGACAATGCAATATTTTGTGCTCCTTCTACACTACATCTGCACTAACTTAATATATTGTATATAGCCACAGATCCCTATGACATTTATACATTACAAAGTAGACTAGAATAGTGCCAACAATCTTATGCTGCCACTACAACTTCAAATTGGTGTCAACATAGTCATCTAAGATAAGCTTATCGCCATTGTGTAGCCTTTAGAATTCAAATTGATGTCAACATTGCTTTGTGTGATTGGCAGAATTCATTTCAAATTGAAGTCTTTGTTCACATAGATTGCAGAAAGGATTACCATCATTAGAAAAGATATAAGCCCTCCAAAGGGCTATTCCAGATTGATGGACCAAGCTATTTCCAAGCTTGATTTGTCAGTCTTAAAAAGTCTCCCGGCAAGCAGTCAGCCTTGCCAAAACAATCAAATTTTGCATTTTTTTAATTATTTTTTATTCTTTAAGATTAAAAGATAAAAAACATTTTTTTACTTTTTTAAATAGATTTTCAACTCGTAAAACTTGATTCTTACGCCACTATCACTGCAATTTCAGCTGCACAAGAATAGAAGAAAAATGAAATTTTCAGCCTCAAAAAATCAAATTTCAGAGTATATCAAAGGGTTGTGGAGCAGTCCTCTGGAGGCCTAAAATTTTTTCTAATGTCTGTGCCTTGCAGTGTTGCGACAGGGAGTACCAAACAAAGGTTAACTTCATAAGCTAATTAACTACAAGGCATTGTTTGAATATGTTGACATCAATCAAATTAGTGCATATCGAGACAACTTATTCCACTAAAAATAACGGTCACATTTCTTTGCAAAGAGGAAGAAACGATTGACTCATTTTAATTACATAGTAAGCCCATTTTCCTAAGTTTGATATCTAGAAGGCAAGAAAATATTAGAAGGAAAATCCTTGGACAGCTTGTAGATGTTCAAATAGCTGAGGAAATTGTTCATAATATCAATTCTGTTAAATTAGAGATATTTGCATAGCCAAAAATTGTGACATATATCTTCACAAACGTCTACTTTGAGTGCCACAAGCTAAAACTAGCATAGATTTTGGATCAAGACCACCCATCTTGAATCAGGTGAAAATATTGAAATTCACCAATTTAACAAAATTGACGTTTCATAGGCTATCACTCAATATGAAGGTAACACAAAGGGATATGTACTAACCTTGATGTGAAGTTAGTCTATTTTTGCACTGCTATTGGTGATGAGCACTCCAAATTCTTCAATTCATTATTGCTTTGTCTATAACTTTTGATTGGAGATTCAAAATGCCAAAGAGATTTTTAGAGGTGAAAACCTATCTTCATTCACCAACTTTTTAAGTTCAAAGTTTTTTGAGAAAAGTTATTCTACTATGCCTAAATGAGGTCTAAAATTCTACTTTTAACACAAATCTTTGTTTTTGACTTAACTATGAGTGCTTGAGAAACGACAAATTTTAATTTATTTATCCCACATGGATTGTTCTACCTCCTACCACTCCATGTGTATACAAATAGCTTTGCATTTCCCTTAGAAAACCCATAATACAATTGGTTTTGTATGAATGCAAGTTAAATGTTTGGTTCATTGTTTTTTCATTTACATGAAAACACACAAAAAAACAATGAATCCAACATGTAGCTTGCATTCATACAAAACCAATTGTGTTTTGAGTTTTCAAAACACACAATGTTTGCATAGGTGTAGAGTGCTGGTTATTGTGCACTTGGTTTAATGGGTGGATGAACTCTGGTTTTGTTTTAATTTTCAATGTACCTTATACAATTGCACCCGGGTGATTTAATCTTTGACAAAGTTGACGTGTATATTTTAGCTACGGATGGTGTGATATATTCTACACCATCTCTTCCAACAGATGAATGGTGTGGAATATATCACCCCATTCCGTTAGGAGAAGGCAGTCCACCACTTTGCTACTGAATGTTTCATTCACTTTATATCTCTATGGAATGCATTCCTCGTCATCGTCTAATTCATTGTATAGAATGACAAATTGAGTTTGAAGACGTAGGGCTCTCATTTTTGAAACTCAAACTAGAATCAAAATTTCCGAAGCTGAATCTTTAAAGTTGTTATCAAAATTCAAATGCAAAGCAAAAATTGAAAGAATACCTTAAACTCGGGAGTAATGGAAATAAAATTCAAGTTGAAATGAATCTCACATTTGCAAGAAACTTGCAACAAACTAAATCAATTGCAATCTAGGGAGATAGCAAGAAACGCTTGCCAGTTTTGTTGCGTTTTATAACACTCATGCATTTTATTTCGGAATACTTTAAAATTACAAAAATAATTTTTTAAATTATTTAAAAATATGGGCAATATATACACCTAGAAGATGGAGGTAATCATCAAAGGAAAATCATAGAAAATTTCTCCAAGTAGGAGAACTAGAAAAGTGCCAAACCTCAAGAAAATATGTACTTTGATGTTTTAATTAGTAGAAAATAGGAAAAGAATTAAATAAAGCAAATGAAATTGGCCATTTGTAAAAATTTTATGGAAATGATCATTAACAAAAAAAAGCAAGTAGAAAGAGGCTCACTTTGTGGACTTCTATACGACATATAATTAGCTATTTTTAAAAAATCCTTTGAACCAAAAAGCTAAAAGTGTATATGAAGACCATCCATTCCAAATTCCAAATTTCAGCTCCAAACTTGTTTTTTGGGATACTACTTTGTTCAAGAAAATCCAAAATTGGCAAGTGTGACATAAAATTGGGGACTCTTTTTGAATAATAATCCATTTTTTAAAAATTCCAAAAATTAGACAAGGTTTATAATAGTGATGAGTACCTCGCCTATGAATTTTGAGTCATTTGGAGCTAGATTGCAAAAAATTATGGCCAAAAAACAAATCAACAAGCAAGGTGTGACTCAAAATAGGACATGTATTTCTTGCAATCACTTTCTAAAGCATCCAACGGTCAACAATCATCTATTGAAATGTGGCGCAAAGTTTGTGGTATGTGTTGGAGTCATGATGGCAACCTTGGCCACCTAATATTCAAAGATGTACTTGTTGCTATACTCTTGGCCATAAGATGATTGATCAAATACTATAACTTACGTACTATAAATCTAACATGTGCATCCTCTTATTACATTGGCCTACATGCATTTACCATTGGGCAAATTCATTAGTAACAATTTTAATGACCAAAGTAGAAGGTTTTTCTTGGGCTCAAATTGTAGTTCCTAATGTAGTGCCATCTTCAATCCTTCTTTTGTAATTGATACATCTAGAATTTCTATTAAGGTTGTTTGTTATCTTATTTGTGATGCAGCTTAGAATCTCCAAGCGTGACACTAAGTTGTCCTCTTTCTTGCCTTAGTGTTCTTTGTAAAGTTTGAATAAAATGGCAAATATACATGTCCAACCCTGTCTTATAATTTCTTCCCCATCCATCTTTTTTAACTAATATTGGGGTCATCAATTATTGTAGTTTCTTTGTAACCTAGTGCAATAATCATTTAGTGATTGCGTCTCCACTAACCTTCCATCAAATGAGTGATTGCACCCTTTTTCTTGTGGCTTTACCCTCTAAATTCCATTCTAATCTTGGTTAGTTCTTGTTGAGGATTGTAAAATTCCCTTATACAGTAAGGTCTAGTTCATTTACAAACTGCCAATTTCAGTGAGATATTCAAATTTTTTGTTTAATATGTAGTGTAACTGGTATATTATTGGTAAACATATTTTTAGTATATTTTTTATGCAATCCCTATCAAGCATACCAAATTTTAGTTTCACAAAAGAAAAATCTCATTATTGTTGAATTTTTGTAGTCAATTTTCATAGTTTTATATAGTACTTTATTAAAAACAATTGGTGATGAATTTTTAATTTGACTTTTTAGATATGTAGGGAATATCTATATGCATATCTTTCCTATTAAAAAACACCCCATTAAGTAACAAAAATATGACCTAGGAAGAGGTCAATGTGAGGTGTTATATTTCCAAAATTTGTTAAATACATATCTTCATATGTTAACTAGATTTTGGCAAAGTAATTATACCATCATATTGAAATGTACAAGATTAGATATAGTGCAAGGGTCACATTTCAAAATCTAGCTCAAATATAAACATATCTACTTCACAAATTTTGGTCATATGATGCCCCACATTAAATTCTTCTTAGGTCATATTTTTATTACTTAATGGGGTGGTTTTTCAATATGAAAGATGTATGTAATGATGTTTCCTACATATCAATGGAAATGAATAAAAAAGTTCATCACCAATTGTTTTCAATAAAATATTATGTAAAATCATAAAAATTGACTTAAAAATTGACCAAAAATGGAATTTTTCTTTTTTAAAATTGAAATTTGGTATATTTGACTGGAATCTCATTAGAATTGGGTGTTAATTTAATCCCTTAAGAGCATCCCTATCAACCCCATTCCCTATCCCTATCCGGATGAATTTCATCCAAATAGGGAAGAACCACCACTACTAGTAGCCTGTATCCGGAAGTTTTTGGATAAAGTGGTTCCAATCCTCCAAGTGGAATGTTGAATAGGAGATTGGGGTTGTATTAAATCCTATATGTATTTTTGCCTGCTTTTCTAATATGCGCTTCTTTGATTAGTCGTCGTACTATTGCTTTTATCTACTTCCTGCTTTCTTGGTTATTGCTTTTGCTTGCTTGGTTGTTTATTTGTGAAATTTTCAACGTTTAGGGGAGAACTGGTGGGGTTTGCTATTCTCTATCCCCATATTTGAGGATGAAGGAGATAGAGATAGGGATAAAGGATTCACTAGTGGGGATGCTCTAGGGGATGCTCTAAAAACCATAAGTGCATATTTGGAATGAATGAATGGGAACACATCCCAAATTCACCAAAATGTATTTTTTCATCCATCAATTTCGTTTGAAGATTCTAGTGTTAATTCTTTCACATTTGTACAATATAGATTACAAAGATTTTGCTTTGCAAATATTTCATAATTCAAAAGGTATTGGTAGGTTTGGCCTCAAAAAGTGATTTTTTTAGTTTAAAAAATGACCCTTCCATTAGAGCAAAAATCAGCCCTCCGGAGGGCCATTCCAAGTTGACACGCCAAGCTTGAAATAGCTTGGCATGTCAACTTGGAAAAGTGTCCCCCGGTGAGCGGTCAGACTGTTAGAGTGTATGCTACTTGCCAAAGCAGTCAAATTTTCCAAGTTTTTATTTTAACTTTTTTTATAAATAATTTTCGTAAATAATTTTTAATTTTTAATTTTTTTTAGATTTTTTATTCGTAAATCTAGGATCCTACGCTACTATCGTAGCAATTTTAGCTGCACAAAAATAGGCAGAAAACTAATTTTTCAGACTTGATAAATAAAATTTCAGGGCACTAAAGGGGTCTGTGGAGTAGCCCTTTGGAGGGTAATTTTTTTCTCTAATGAAAAACGACTTGAATCAAAAAATAAAATAGAAAATTTCAAAAATCACTATGATTGCAATTCAATATTTTAAACTTGTAGGAAAAAAAATCTTATAAAAAATCATAAGTACTCAATCTGCGATTGATTTTAGAAGAAACTTTTAAATTCTAGTTCCAAGTTTTATTGAAAAATATTGGTTTGTGTATTTGTTGATCCAATTGTATGGATGTGATCTATAAATCATATTTTACAACTTTTGCTTGAGATTCATTGTTAAAATATTGTTCTAAGTTGCATTTTATAATAGAGCTTTACAATTTTGGAAATGTGGACAACCCCTTGGACCTTTAGGGATTAAACAAGATAAAAAGTATTAATTCTTTTCTATATTTTGCAATAAAAATTGGAATGGTTCAAATTGACAGTTTGTAAATGAACTAGACCTTATTGTACAATTCTCTACATGAATGATTGATGGGGGTTTATGGACCATTCAATTTTCTTGGCATAAAATAAAACAAAATTGGCATTGTTTGTTTTGCACAATCAACATTGGTATTTTACTCAATTCTAGTGAAGCATGCCAAATTTGAGTTTCAAAAAAACCAAACTACGTTCTTGGTGAATCTTTTTATTTAATTTTTATGGTTTTACGTGATAATTCATTGAAAAACAATGTGATGAATTTTTTAAATTTTATTGCGGAGATATGTGGGAAACATCTATACACACGTCTTTCCTTCAACAAGCATTTCCAAAAAAGTTTCACAATTCCCTGTGTAGAGATTTCCATATCAGCTTGACAATGCCCTCATTTTTGAAAATAAATGTTTCTTTGTTGTAATTAGATTTTTGCATTTTTTTCTTCACACCATAATTAATTACATACATTTGAGCGTCATGGTTGAATTCTTTTGCAAAAATTTAATTACACTAAAGATAAATTTATTTTGAAACATTTGGACACAACCATCAATCTTTTTTGTAGGGCACTATAGGTCTTTATTGTGCCCCTCATTTTCTTTTTCAACTCCAATTCCATTATCTTTCCCTTATTTCCCTTAGAAATCACTCTATTTATTTTATTATTTTTTGAATTTGGAATAGAAAGAGCCCTATATGGGCAATTTTGTTAAAATGGCAATATTCCATGTCCCATTTTCGGAGCGACCACACTGAACAGCAAAAGAGACAACTAAAAGGGGTACAGATTTCAGAATTCTTGGTCTTAAGCAGATTTCAAATATCTAGCACTGTTGTAGATTTCATATTGCGTAGTTTGAACTTTGAAAGCAACATCTATGATACTTGTAGATTTCAGGCCTCAAGGAAATTTATAGATTTCAAAAATCTAGTATAGTTGAACATTTCATAGCAACCCATCTAAATTGTGAAAACTGCCAAAGTTACGGAATTTTGCCATTTTAACAAAATTGTCCATCTATGGCAAATGCTCTCACTTAAATTGTTCAATGGAGACCTTCACATCCTCTAGCCATTACAACAATTTCTTCCAATGACCTCAATGATGTGTTCAAGCGTTATAGTAACCTCTTTAGATGAGACTTCATATGATATTATATCATCTAGCTCTTCTAATGTTATATTAGAACAATGTCCATTTTTATACAATGGCTTGTCCGAGATCAAGTAAATTTGGTCTAATTGTGCCAGAATTCTAGTTCTATTTTGTTGACAGTTGTTTCAAGAGTATTTCATATTTTTACCAATCTTTTCATTGTCCTCTATTTAGAGTGCAACGTTTACCTCATTAAAAAGCAATCTTTTCGAAATGGAAGTAAGCCTCCTACATGTCATGGTTTTGCCCCCCTCTTACATCCACCATATTGAATTTCCCTTTATAGAATCCATAACTACAATGTTGTGGTGATGTTGCTAGCATATCTTCCTATATCACGCATCACTGTAGCTAATGGAATGGAATATTGGAGGCCTATGTGTTGGTTAAATCAATGTCTTCCTCGAGCAACCCACTCATTACCACCCAATGCAATTTGTTTTGAATCAGTGTCCCTATTTGGGTCACCAATCGTGTAAGTCTGGATTCCAAAAATATTGTTGCCTTCTCTTTGTCGGCTTAGATTTGAGAGTGAATGTAAGTGTTTGTTGCTTCCAAGCACCAACCTTTGTTTGTAACCACAACTTTAATTCTCCCCAACCTCTAAGCTCCTACTCCCCTTACATTTGTGCTCTTATAGTGTGAGTATGTCCAATTTTGGTCTCAATCCTTGAATATATAACTAGAATTAACCTCACAGGCCGGATTCATACATACATACATACATTATAATTCATAATGTCGAATTCATTGTAGTAATTGTTGAGGATGTAGTTGAATACCACCCTCTTCATGCCACAAGACTTAGGGGCCATCCTTGCATGGATCCTAGAAGAAACTTGACCTTTATCCTTTGCTAATTACTTTATCACTATAAAATAAGGTCTTGTTCTATGGTCTCTCCTAGCCTTTGATAACCATCTATGTATCTTGTGATTCTTTTTAAGGTCATTAGATCTACTTCTTCAAGCCACGTTTGTTTCTTGATCCATTGGTTATGTTTTTTTAGCATTTGGTCCTTTATCGCATTTATCATCATATCAAGCCTTAGTAGGTCTAGTTTTGGGATCTTTTGCAAAGTTTTGGATTTTTGGAAATTTAAATTCTAAAAGGCAAATTTCGATAAAATGGCGGTATTCCCAGTGCCATATAATCCTTGTGCCATATTCCTCGTGCCATTTTTTTAGACCGCCCGTTCTGAACATCTAGAACATGTATAGATTCTAGACATCTAAGTTTTTTGTAGATTTCAAAAATCTAGGAACAATATAGATTTCAGACCGACCGTTCCAAAAAATCTAGAACTGGTATAGATGTTAGATATCTAGGACAAGCATAGATTTTCAGAATGTACTACCAATGTAGATTTCAGAATGACCATCTTGAACTGAATAACGTGCCATTGTAATGGAATACCGCCATTTTAATGAAATATGCCATCTAAATGCTAAAGTCTTCTTTTGAGCTTCTTAGAATTTGCTCTAAATTGAAGAAAAGGAAAGTATTTTAAAAGACTACCAAAAATAATAATTTGATAAGGTTTTATTTAACTTCAAAGTTTTATTGACAATTTGACATCAAGATTTGGGGCCTTGGCCATTTCAGTGTCATGCTAAGGAGACCACCTTCAAATTCTTCTACTTCATTTGAAAGAAAAGTTTGCTGGAAGTTGGATGGATGGTTTGCTTCCTAAGAGCTTCTCCTGCACCCCTCCAAAGAACCCCTCTCCTCTAATTTTTGGATGATAAGCAAACAATTGTAGTGTTTGTCAGGCTCCACCTTTACTAAGGCACACCAAATAATCTATATTTGGTGCAAACCTTTACGGTCACTACAAGCTATATTATCTCTTGGGATTAGCAATTGTCATAGCCTACTTATTGCTTTTGCAACATCTGTGACTTGTGATTGGTTGGAAGTGTATTTAGTAAGTTGTACTGTTGGAGATTCAAATGGCCATCCCCTTTAAATTAGATAGATCTCAATTGAAGGAACAAATAGTTTGGAGGGCTGCAGGAGATGCCCTAAGGCTTGAAATTGTACACAAACTCCCCTAAACTTTAGACAATTCTGACCTCCAAAAATGATTATAAGCCAAATCTATACAGTAGCACTAAATTAAAGCATAAAACATGTCATAACATACAAATCAAACCAACCTAGCTAATATAGAGTTGAAAACTATTTTTACACCAAATACAAATATAATCTACATCAAAATCTGAAATGTACACTATTGATACATAGTGATACAAATAGGGTCTCTCACCTCCAAATGAATGCTCGCAAGACCCTCTTATTACCTAAGTTGCAACTGTGGAACTCAAGGATACCCAGGCCATTCTCCATTCAGAGCAGCCCCACTCCAACACGGGGAAGCAACACTTCAAATGGTCTTGAACCATTGATCTTAGAAGATCTTCTAAGATCAATGGTTCAGACCATTTGAAGTGTTGCTTCCCCGTGTTGGAGTGGGGC
This sequence comes from Neckera pumila, assembly GCA_963969595.1. Lineage (NCBI taxonomy): Eukaryota > Viridiplantae > Streptophyta > Bryopsida > Hypnales > Neckeraceae > Neckera > Neckera pumila. The sequence goes on along the minus strand of OZ018415.1, from coordinate 17,785,456 downwards.
TGCTCTCAGTCTCATAACATTTTCAATTCAACTCAAAGACGACCATTATTCCATATATCATGTCGCGTGTAGTACTACAATAAATGAACAGTGAGTCATTTGCTTCACTGCTTGTAAGTTGTCAAGGTTTCGACGTATCTTCTCCCCTGGCGAGAGAACTCGAAATCATGCGCACGACAGTGGCCAGCTGATCGAGTCAGAGAAGCATCTGTAGTCTGCACCGAGTGCAATCATCGATCAATTGGATCGGACGCAATGTTTGACTGCACCAACCGATCGATTACACTAGCTACTGCACATATCTTGAGACCTATCAACAATTATCGATCAACAATACCTCAAATTTCTGATTCTCGCGCGCACACAAATCGAGCTCCAAAGACAGTCCCACTGAAAGCCAAATCCAGAACACGCCAAACACAGGCAATGACAGTAAAAAACAACCAACCCTACATGTTTTCAGACTAAGCATTACGTACTATCTAAACAGTAAGCGAATCGACAGTCTCACTGTGTAGTATTCGACCACAACTCGCGCCTTGTTACAAAGGTTCACCACATATTATTTCGAAATGTAAGCACGTACTGCATACCGCAATTGTATACACCTGAAGCGAAGAAACAGAGCGTCCTGTTCCTAAAGCTGGTTCAAAATCAACGTCACACAACCACAACAAATGCTCCCCATGCCAAGTCACACCATCGAAGCTTAGACCTGGATCCAGGTCCTCCTCGTCCTCGCCTTCCTCCCCAGTAGAGGCGTCGTGATACTGCTGGTACTCAGAAACCAAATCGTTCATGTCGCTAGCTCTCCGCCTCAGTGAACTCCAGTGTAAGATTTTTTCAAAATTTCCAATTGGAGTTGAAAGTACAGTGGAGACTCTTCATTTCATATTTGGACTCACATTCAAAAAGCACCACTTCTATGGGTATAATTCACATCAAGAGTAAATAGCAAGAAATGACCCAATACACTACAAGGGTGATCCAGGGATTAAGCATCTTCTTCTTTAGGAAGGTCACTAACATCATAATGAGGGACTTTGCAAGACTATTCACAGAAATGTACTCAAGACTCAAGTACCCTCCAAATAAATAAATTGGATGAAAAAAACATTTTTTTCCATCCTCCAATCTCAGCTTAAGTCATCCGTCACACATTTAGTGTCCCCAATAGCCGTACAGGGTTGATAACTTTCATAAGACATGACTAATATTTATTTTGAGTCACTACATTTGAACGAAAGTCTTTAATTTTTGTAGGCCACTCTGTTAGACTATTACAATGACGCTTTATTTTGGAACCCACACTAGATAGACCTAAAAGTGTAGCACCACAGGTGCAACAATATAATGGACCATCCGACGTCTTGAGTGTAAACAAGAGATATCACTCATTTGGGATTGCAAATCACAAGGACAGAAACTCATCAGTCATTGTACTATACATCTGGTTGAGAACAAAAGTTGTCCAGAGGATGTTACATTTTTTATGGTGGTGGTTGCTACGTGAAGAAACCCGCTCTCGCTATTGTTACTCCAAACATACTATCCGCTCCTCGAACGCTGTAGCAATCCAAGCCGTCTCCACAATCAAACCAACTCCAAATCTCTCATGTTGATGAAATACATCCATTCCATTCACTCTCCTTCGTACCCGCCTAATAGCCATAACATTCAATAAACACCCGATGTAGCGTTTTCCAAACACCTTTTCCTCAAAAAGATGGTGGTGAGACACGGTAGCACGAGAGAGAACTATAAATTCGAGGGGCTCCGACGTATCAGTGTTGGTTGGCAACACGATCCTACCCATTATCGCAGGTTTAGGCGTATTGGACAGAATCTCAAATATTGAATGAAATTTGCTGTCATAGGCTCGGACCCCCACTGACATGGCCGTCTTTTGGACCCTCAAGAATGCAGCGGTGGTGTGGAACAATAGCGTTCCTGGCGCAAGACTATCACCCTCCTCAACAAGCATTGGACTGGGAACCCCAATGTATTTCACAGGGACATCAAGGTATGTCGTTCTCTGCAGGGGGCGCACTGTGGAAACCCGTCTGGCTAGTCCATCTCGATCCCCAATGACCCATTCATCCACCAAGGATCCCTTCCGGGACTGGTATGACCCAGGTGGGTCAGGGAAATAAATGGACTCATCATCTTCATCATAATACACTACACCGCCCATCCAGCCAGCCCAGGACCAACTTGGCGTGACCAACCCTTCCACAAAGCGGCGTTCATGTGCAGGTGCATCTCGCGCCGGTTGCCACAGCATAGCATCTTCCAACACAGACATCGGCATACCAAACAAAAATGCTTTGTTCGAATCCAAGGGACTCGCTTCAAAGCCGCGTGAAAACACGGTGATAAGGGCAAAGACGGCATTGTAGATATCACCATCATATGTCAGCTGCCGAATGCTATATGCTTCAATTACCTCCATGAACATCCTGGCATACTTCTGGTACAACTCGTCCTCGTACCTGGAGCGCCGCTGACGGATGTGAAGTCTAGGCAATCCTGTAGCGTGTTTTGCTGGATAAGACCCCGATTCCATAGAGCTCTCAGCGATCACATCCTCGCTGAACTCGTCACGCTCACACTCAAAAAAGAGCTGCTCATTTGTGAAGAAAAGTCGCCGTCTTGACAGCATATGCTCCTGAAATGTCCATCCACGCATGTTCCACTTTAACGTGGACAACGCCTCTCGGAGAATCCTGAGCGGCACTGTCAGCTGCAACGACTGGATCTTTTTAATCTGTTGTAGCTTCTGACGTGATCCCGGCTCCAGCCCAGGGAGCGGAGAATGCGCTGAGTCTCCACCGGCTGCAAAGATGGTCAGTGCTGCTGCACCATAGATCGCGTGCATTCCTGCAATCTGGGCATCCTTGTGGATATTATCGTCTTGAATAATACACAGAGCATCAACCCACAGATACCTTTCCTCAAGCTTCTGCACGAGCTTGATAGCATCCGAGATAGTTCTAGGCAACTGCACATTCTTAAGACTGTCCCTCTCACGCCGCTGAGCCACGTTCTCTGAGAGAGTTTGATACTCCGTGCTGATATTTCCCCACACATAACTAAGAGCAACATACCTGCAGTCCCTAGGCGCCTCCACTACTGCCATGTCGACCACATCGATCATTTTCACGCCCTGCGGCAGCTGCTCGACGACATCCTTCCACACATCGGCGCAAGTCGGACCATGTTCCTTCTCGCAAACCCGCAGCCACTTCTTAATCCTTTTTATGCTAACCTCCGCTTCTACCCTTCGCCCATGAAACGCACGTTCGCGCCCAAACCTCTCTGCATCGTCTTTCATCATCTGCAGCTGCAACATGGGTGATATTTTCAATTTCCTCTGCACTTGCAAGATAGCCATTGGCGTAGAGGTGAGCAGGGTGATGCGATGAGCGCATGACTTTTTCCGGTCAAATGGCAAATATTGACCAGAGTCTGCCCAGCCGCAGGGTGATACACTGAGCCGGACTTGCACCGATGTGAGATCTTCGTCCGGGTGGAGGTCAAGACACCAACTTCGAGAAAACACAAGAGATATCAGGCGGCAGAGGCCACATGTATCTTTGTTGGATAGGATTGTGGTGAGGGCACCAAGAATGATTGGGTGGTCCGACTGCCACACGCCTTCGCGGAAGAATCGGTCTAGATCCAGCTTGCGGCAGGTTTCACAGAGCGGCGAGTCATCTAGGAGTGGCGAGTTGCTGCTGTCTCTGCTTCTACTAAAGTATTCTCCTGTCTGCCTAGCCATGTAGTGTGAACTAACCCCGTAAAGTGACCCCGTGAACTGTGTTGCAACCTACACAGACTCTGGGTCTTGATTTGGAGGCGGGCCAGATAAAAACTGCAGGAAGTGCGCCTGATGAAAACTTCCTTCTCTGATTGCTTGCACCAATGAAATACAATCTCTGGAGATGGGTCCAAACCAATTGTTCAAGCAAACAACATCAAATCAAATCGACACTCACGTCGAAAACAATCTGACATTTTCACACAAAACCCTTCGTTTTGGACCCGGATACGAAGACTAGATACTTAACAGTGGAACGACTTTGAATTTAGATGAGAGTTGATTTAAGAGCTACCACTAAGGCTCTTCTTCGTGTGCGTGTCTCACTAGGAATCACTTCGGCAGTGCTAGTGCATCATTTTCTCCCAACAACACACATGGATTATTGGGAGAAAGCTGCGACCCATCGACTGATAGTATTAGATAAGAAGAGACATGTTTCACGAAGTCAAGAGAAACATAAAAGCGAGGCACCTACTACATGGAGAAATAACATCAAAGCTGACGGCCCAAGGTATCCGTCGCATTACCGTACTCCAAATGCAGTCAACAAAATATGTCACAAAGGAGAGGAGGCTCTTTCCCAGAGGAGGACGTATCAATTAAAATAGTGCGTAACAAGACCAAGTAAGCAGACACCACATGGTAAATGCAAGCTGAATGAGGGCGAGGGATCACCTTCAATGAGGCAATCTTTGACCTCAGTTCCTCACCGATGCTGTCAGGTGCAATCTCCACATGTCACCACAAGCAGTGTAGGCCAATTTCGAATATATCCTACCGAGTTTGTGAAAAGGTAATCCTTCTTGTTCAGTACCTGTCAACACATCAACAATCGACATCTAGGAATCAACAACAAAACAACCTCGAAGAAAACTTGCATTAATGATACTCGAAATATCTGACACCTACATTGTGAACTTATGACGGCCCTTTTCCTCAAATTGAAAAGTTCAAACCAAAATAATCCGACCATGAAGGATCCACGTCAAGGCAAAAGAAACTTACATAATTGAGGGCCAAGAGATGATGGGCACAGACTCACGGAGGATGCCCGCAGGCTTGCAGCGCTAACAGCCTCTGTTTGGGTAGCTACGTTGGTGATGTCAACGTCGGTTTTCCAGGAACTACCTGTTTCACAAAAGGGCTCACATAAGTGCAAGGCAAATTGGACACGACACTGCATCCCCAAATAAGCTAATAACGAGCCTAGAAACAAACGACCTCCTGATGTATTTAAATCTCAAAACCTAGCTGAATTGATAATGTGCATACAAACAAGTAGACTGAGTTTGTAAAGATTCTCGTGAAAACTCCAGAAACTGAAGGACATCACAAGGCTTAATCTACTAAGAGATTGCCTGCCAGAGCCTCCATAGACTTCGCTCCTACCCTCTCCTGAAGAAAGAGACTCACCAAAACAGTCGGCGTCATGGAAACTGTAAGGCTTATAAACGTATGTGATGAGTCACCACAGGATGGCAGTACTCTCAGCTCCCAGATCTGCGGTACATTGAAAAACACAGCAATTAAGTAATGATCCATAATTTCAGCATAGTTACTCCATCATCGAAATTGAAGACCCTTCACAATTTGAACAAATACAACAAAATCATCAGTACGTGTACGCCGTTCTCAATTTTGCAACAACTGCTTTTACATCACCGAATTCCCAAAAGAAAGCACCAAAATTCATCGAATTATTCCACGTACCAGCAATCAAACTCGCAGCTGCAATGGCCGGAGAAAACGACCGGAACACCGCAAGCGGCAGCAAAAATTATTTAAAAAATTTGAATTCTAACATCCAAATGCACTGTGACTCTCCGAAAATCAATGTCGAAAACACCCCTCAGGATATTGATATCTCAAAATCCAAAACCAATGTAGCGAGGATGACCTGGCTCCAGCTCCGAATCACATGCATCACGACCAAATTGCTTCCCAAATCGTGTCAAGGTGTGCATGTGTGCGACGCTAGTGCCACACTCAAGCAACAAGCAACTCATATGTCGTTGGTGCCGTATTAATCCAGGTAGGCACGGTACTCAAGCCGTGGAAGGCTCTTGTGTCAGCGAAATTCTGAAGCAGATCACGCCACCTGCTTAAAACTGATACCAGATTACTCAATATTCTAATTCCGCAATTAGGTGAGTCACTTCAACCCCAAAATTTAGCTCTTCAAAAGCACCCACAGAGAGTGCAGGTGTCTGAAAAATTAGTGATTGAAACTGTCACAAAGCTCACTGTGGAGCTCACTCATCTGGTGATCTCCTGCCACACGTAAAACTACTTCGGAAGCCTACTCCTCCTCTTGGTTTGCTACTCCATGTTGTCATTCTTGATCACCAGATTCAAAATTACAAGAAACACTGGAATGCTGAGCAAGTGGAGAGGGATAATAAATCATCAAGAGAGTTCAAGCCGTTGCACCCTAAAACACCCTACGTTACCCCAAAGCTGACGATAGAGCGTGTTCAGTAGATCAGCTTTGGCGTTCTCCAGAGCGGTTCTAAACTGTTGATGTTCCTCAGCCCTCAGTGTGACCCTGCCTCAACGACATGTTTTGTCGAGTTTGGAGGGACCCTTTGCGAGGGCATAAAATCTACGCCTAACAAACGAAGAGCCACAATGCACCTACTTTAGTAGTACTAGGGAGATATGACACCACAGAAGAGAAGCCCTGAGCGCAAACATACCTAGCTTGAAACCGGACTCTCGATGAAGAAATCAATGCAAAAAAAGCATCTTCAGCAGTATGTTGGCTCTTTGGTTGCGCTGTTTCCCCTGTCGTGATGCCTTCTTCTGTACCACCAGATCTAAAAAACTAACTTGATCCGTCATCATCATGTCAGATTCATCTCTGACTGACCAGGTCTCTGTGTGCAAGAAGGTGGATTTGCTTGCAAAAGCCCAAATGTCTTGTGTGCTTGCTTTTGCTCAAGCCACTGATATTTGACTTCCCCGGCTGGCATCAGAGGCGATTTTGCGTGGCATAAAACGACCCAAACTCCCCATCAGTGCCCTTAAGCTAATTACCTTCCTTATCATTCCACAACCACTTCTTGATTACCCCTTGGAGAAAAAGCAGATATGTGCAGTATCAAGATCAAAATCTCCATCTTGCAAGCTACTAAATGCAGTCCGCTTAACAAGAGTAACAACTCAACAATTGATCGCGTACAAGATTCTCAAGCCCTATTTGAAACCAGACTTACAGGGTCCCCACAACTTCAAGGTCAATCAAAAACGGGAAAGCAGCTACACCTGGCACAGATACTTGCTATCCAGCTGATCGTCATTGAATACACAAACTACTGTAAATATTAGAATCTTGCAAGTAGAAAGAAGTTCAAATCCGCAACTTTCAGGAATTCTGTCCCTCCCGACAAATTAAATACATGCTCAAGGGACAATGTTACGTCCACCAAAGACGGCGCATCAACTCCACCAGCGTCACATACAAGGAGAACTTGCTCCACTCAGTGTACACCCACGCACAGATACACAACTAAATTCTTACCGAGAGGTGCGTGGCCTTGGAGAAGAATTAAGAATGTCGTCCCATGACTAGGGTTTGCAACAATCGAAACGTGAGGAAGAGAAGGTGACCAGATCCCACGGAGGTTGAATAACGAAGAGGTGATCACGAGAAATGTGGTCCAATGTAAGTGCAATTCGAGAAGAACAATGGCGAAGCAAAGTGAACTTTTAAGTCGGTGAACACTACCGACTAAAGAGCATGGGGTTGCTGCGGGTAAAGCTCCACCCCCCCACCTTAACCTCTAAATGGCCGAGGCACCAAATTTTGGTGTCGACAAAACTTTGAAGTTAAATAAGACCTCACTAAGTTTCTATTTTTGACAAATTCTTTTTGATGTGTAGTTTTAAAATTGAAAAAACTGATTTTGAAAACGACTGATTATGATTTTTTTGTTTAAGAGTTTGTGCAATCTTGGTTTTTTTTGGTCTTGAGGGCTTTTGGAAATGAGCCTCAACTATACAAGATCTTGGAGAAAAAATCACATAAGAAATTCATGTAAAAAAATTATAGAGTAGATTTTGAGAAGCCATAAATTGATTGGGGTTATGCATGTTAGGCCCTTCAACCTCATATGTTTTTGGTGACCAATTTCTTAAATTTGACCTACAAAAAGAAAGCTGAAAAACTTTCATAGTTTTAACACCCTCATGATCAAATTTTATAATCTTTCAATCTTTAAATGATATTGTCGTGTTTTCATTTCCTATGTGATCTCTAGCATGTCTTGTTTGAATTTGTAAGGTTATAAATCCAAAAAAATTGATTCAAAATATCAAAATGTTGACTTTTTGTTCATTTAGAGCAAATCCTAAAAAGCTCAAAACAGGCCTTGGGCATTTAAAGGTTAAAGCCCATTTCTATTGGTAACCAAAATTGGAGGCCCATTAGGTTTACCACGAGTAGAGAGGAAAAAATGGGTTCTAACGTGTTGTGACTCCACACGTGTAAGAGCTATGTGTCGGCTTGTGCTACATCTTCACCGGATGTGAACAGTTACCATTGCGGCACAAGGTATTTTTGGCTTGTTCAAACAAAGATTGAGCACAAATTATCTTCAATCTACAGTTGTGTATCAATAAAGAGACCTTCAATTGTTAACCCTCAACACCCAAGCGGCAAAAAAAGCGCCTCTAAGAATTGTTCAAAGCCTTATTGCGGTTTGGAATGAATTGGAATTCACATACATTGAAAACAACGTTTGTCAAGGATGTCGGACTGACAATCAAAGCATCAATGCGGAAATGATTTGGAAAAGCTGAATTGCAATTTGCATGAAGAATTGCCGCCCAGCATATTTTTGGACATGGCGGTTTGGTTTTGGTGACCGGGTATAGCCGGTACCCAGCAGTTGGGGCGCTTTGAGGCAGAATCCAATATGCCGAGCTCGCCCTCAAGATTTGTTGGGGCTTCAACTGGACTGCCACGTGTATGTCTAAGCGCACAGTGCGGACCGCACCAACCAGTCAAAAGTAGCTTCTCTACTGTAAAGGCCATGAACTCAACTCAGTCCTAGAAACTGATGTTGTTGGCAAATGTGATGGAAATTGTCATATACCTTGCAATATTTGTAGACCACCACATCCCAAATTTTGGAGATCTTTTGCATAGTAATTTGTTTGGAAACAGTCCCCAAAGTACTGGAGGCTGCAAAAAGTGTCTCAAAAGCTCCAAAGCATCGGCCTCTCAATTGTTATAATCTCAAAATCACGACGGTGATAAGAGCCAAAATTTGTCTCAATTGATTTGTCACTTAGCTAGGATTTGAATTCAACGGTGAGTTGTCCAGCAAGCAACTATATTTTGCACAGGGTGATGCTACGTATGTCGAGCCTTCACAGCATCTCTGACACGCCGTCCAGGCTTGGGCGTTGAAGGGTTAATAGCCAGTTCCTTTTTTGAAGTTCCTATATTGTTGAAAGAGCGACAGTGGGGTGCAACTTCCCTCGAGGGCATGCTAGGAGGCATTATAGCTATGTCAAGACCACCTAGATGGCCTTCTTTAGAAGAAACCCGCGTTTTAGGTAATGAGCCCCAATTTTCTTAAACGGGATTTAGGTGATGCCAATGTTGACAATCCAATGTTTTTATATCAACATTGATGTTATGTTAAATGTTCTTGTTAATAATCCTTTTTGCCATCCATATGAACAAGGACTTCAGTTTGAAATGAATTCTGCCAAGCACACAAAGCAATGTTGACATCAATATGGAGGTTACACCATGCCGAGATGCTTATCATAGATGACTATGTTGACACCAATTTGAAGTTATAGTGGCAATGCAAGATTGTTGGCACTGATCCAATCTACTTTGTAGTGTACAAATGTCATAGAAATCTATAGATATGTACAATATATTTATGTAGTACAGATGTAGAATAGAAGAAGCACAAAAACACTATAGAAAAATATAATCCTACACTTCATTTAATGATTCCATTGCGACTAAAGCAATGTATACACTACATTCACACTATAAGAAACCCCCGTTTTAGGTGACAAGCCCTAATTTTTTATGACAAATTTTAAATGATGTCAATGTTGACAACCCAAAAATTTATATCAACAAAAATGTACAACATAACATCAATATTGACAATCCAATGTTTTTATGTCAACATTGATGTTGCGTTGGAAATTTTGGTTGACATAAAAATTTTGGATTGTCAACATTGACATCACCTAAAATTTGTCATAAAAAATTAGGGCTCGTCACCTAAGACGGGGGTTTCTTATAGTGCAAATGTAGTGTATACATTGCTTTAGTCGCAATGGAATCATTAAATGAAGTGTAAGATTACAAAAATTGCACTTGAATTCAAATTTAGAATGAATGTGAGCTACTTTCCATCCAATATTCATCATAATCATCAATGTGGAGAAGTCTACACTCTGTAGGATCCATTGTGGAATAGTTGCAAGAAGCACCTGACGATTTTGATTCAAAACAGCTACAATATTGGTATACTGTGACTTTTGGAATAAAATTTAAAAAATAAAAAAAAATATGGATGATTTGTAAAGCACTCAAAATAGTATGTATGTGAAAATTCAGACCTAAAAAAATTTATCTCTAAAAGTTAGGCAATTCTAAGAGTGATGGAAAATGCAAGAAAATACATAGTCGGGATTTTATATTCAGAAAATAGTAAAAAGAATGCCAAAAATTAAAGAAAAAAATTTGCATTTTTCCTAACTTGAAGGTGCTTCTCCTCAACTATTTTTCATTTTTGGAAAAAAAAATTGTATTCTCTGCACATGCGCAAAGGTAGTACAATTTGAGCATATGTGGAAGGTGGACATTTTATTATTTTTGAAAACTTTCTTTGTAGGCTTTTGTAACTTTAGTAGAACTCTTTGCCTACCAATTTTCACATTCAAATTTGCATTTTTGAGTAGGAAATAGTACTAAAATCTCCAAAATGGCCAAAGTAGACATCCAATTGGGGGCAATTTAAAAATAGTGAATTAATTTTGAAAAACTAGAAAAAAATTTGCAATGTCTTAAACTACCATATGTACCTTGTTTTCAAATTATATGAGAAAAGATATACAACGCAAAAATTATGAGCAAAAATGTATGTGTCTAAGGCAAAGGGGACACCAAAAAAGACAAGTGTTTCTTTCCAGGACCTTGTGTTGATTTGCAGTTGCAAAAAGCAACTACAAAACGACTAGAAAATTTGTTAATTTGTAGTTGTATCCTAGTTGTGTCTTTGTTGTTTTGTAGTTGCTTTGTAGCCTTGTCCTAGTCATTTGAAGTAGTTTTCAAAGTCATTTCCCAATTGTTTTATATCAATTGTTGCATATCAATCATCAAGAGTAACATTAGATTATACTTATAAGACTTGTAAGCTATTGTACTCTTATGTAATGAATTTTGGTAAAAATCTGCTTCTAAACTCAAATACATATCTTCATTATATTTAGCACTAAATAAATGATGAAGTTCTTGTGATTCTGTGGTATCCCAAATATTGAAGTGTAGAGCCTTGCGCAGTCATGTTAGTTTTCTTACAAATTGCATGCTTTAGCTACTCAGCATAGGAACTACTATCTAATTAATGCACTATAAGAAACCCATGTTTTTTAAGATGTTTTTACTATTTTTTGGAACGCATTTTTGTGGACATTACAGTTGACAACCCATGTTTTTACTGAACACTATTGTTGACATAAAAACATGGGTTGTCAACTGTAATGTCCACAAAAATGCATTCCAAAAAATAGTAAAAATATACCTCAAAATACGGATTTCTTACAATGATGCTTCAGGATTTTCAAAGTTATTGAAGTCAATTTTGTTAAATTGTTCCGATTCTAGCACCAAAAAGTGTCACATATGTGACACATATGTACACATATAAAAGTCTAGATAAAGGTCTAAAATTTAGGATTCAAGAGATATGGATGTACATTCCGGAAGTTGCCAAAATATTGGAATACTGCCAATTTTAATGAGAGAAATTGACGTTTTCATCAACTAGTTCTTCAAAGGCTCAAGTCTATTTTTGAGAAGATTGATTGTTGCAGAGGATGATTTGGAAGACACAATGAAGAAATGGATCAAGATGAACCCTCAATTAGTCACCCGCTCAAACTGGTCTACTGACCGCCATCCATGTGACAATGGTTCCAACGCTCGATTCTGGACCTCTAACCACGTATCGGTTGAAGATCCATTAATTGGAGTTGTCTCCGTGCTAAAGCTTCAATTGCAAGTGTCAAATGCAACAGCCAATTATTATGAAGTATCTGTGACATCCTAGGAGTGAGTTTCACCTTCTCTCTTCAATTGATTTCGAAACTAACTTGGTCAATATACTATACAACTGCCATTTCAATTTGAGGTCACCTTAGATTGTATTGTAAGTCTACAATGCATGTAGTGGTACAGTAGAAGGAAGCAAGATGCACATGCGATTTGTCTAGAATTATTACATTTGGCATTATTGAATCATTGCACTAGAATCTCGCACATGTTCTTGTTCTTCATAGGCCCATCTTCCTCCCATGTTACATGGGAGCAATTCTAGCTGCACTGCCATGTACAATTTTAATTGGTGTGGCTTCAACAAGATAATTGATAAATTGCCTTTGAAGAGCAGCAACTTGACCAAGTTGCAAACCTTGTAAGTGTTCGCTTAAATCTTCATCTCCTACCAGAGCTTAGACTACCAGGCACGTGGTCATGATTAATTTACAACTAATATCAATTTGCCCCCTACATAGGTATATCCATGTCACTTGAGATATAAAAGATAATCCAAACCTAAAGGTCCCTGTGTCAATTGAGATATTCCAAAGGGCCAACCTAGCAACGTAATGTACCTATATGTGGGGTGCAGCTTTTGACTTGTGGACATTTTCATGACGAGAATCCTAGAAAATTTGAGTTTTCCATGTTTATTTCATAACAAGAGATATTTCAACAATTTCTTATATTCTAGGGAAGAAAATATAGTACTCCTTTTATGTCTAGAAGTCCATTCACCATTTCACCTTGAATCCTGAAAATCTCTCTATGACATGGAAATAGATAGTTTTTTGCTCTAGAATTTGACAAATTTCAAAGTTCAAATGACAAGTTTTATATGGTTGAAGATACGGCACCTTAATGGATTGAAAAAAGACATATTTCTTCAAATGAAAAAATGGCAAATATGGCAAATTTCATTAAAATGGCGTCATTCCGACACTTTGGCACTTTTATAGTTCAGACTGCCCATTCTGAAATCTACACCTATCCTAGATGATTTAGACCGCTTAATCTGAAATCTACACCCGTCCTAGATATTTCAAAACAGGCGGTTTGAAAGTGGCATATTTCACATGCCAATTTAATGAGCTTTGCCATAAATTTATAAAGCAAACTTTTTATCTTTATATTTTCTAAAAAAGATTACATGACAATGCAATATTTTGTGCTCCTTCTACACTACATCTGCGCTAACTTAATATATTGTATATAGCCACAGATCCCTATGACATTTATACATTACAAAGTAGACTAGACTAGTGCCAACAATCTTATGCTGCCACTACAACTTCAACTCTATCCCCCGCACATCATAAGGTTTTCTTCAACGGCGCCGCAAAATATTTCAAAATATTTCTTTTTGCGCAGATTGGTGTCAACATAGTCATCTATGATACGCTTATCGCCATTGTATAGCCTTTAGAATTCAAACTGATGTCAACAATGCTTTGTGTGATTGGCAGAATTCATTTCAAATTGAAGTCCTTGTTCTCGTAGATGGCAGAAAGGATTACCATCATTAGAAAAGATATAAGCCCTCCGGAGGGCTATTCCAGATTGATGGACCAAGCTATTTCCAAGCTTGGTTTGACAGTCTGAAAAAATCTCCTGGCAAGCAGTTAGCCTTGCCAAAACAGTCAATTTTGCATTTTTTTTAATTATTTTTTATTCTTTAAGATTAGAAGATAAAAATTATTTTTTTACTTTTTTAAATAGATTTTTAACTCGTAAAACTCAGTTCTTCTGCCACTATCACTACAATTTCAGCTGCACAAGAATAGAAGATGAATGAAATTTTCAGCCTCAAAAAATCAAATTTTAGAGTATATCAAAGGGCTGTGGAGCAGCCCTTTGGAGGCCTGAAATTTTCCCTAATGTCTGTGCCTTGCAGTATTGCAACGTGGAGTACCAAACAAAGGTTAACTTCCTAAGCTAATTAACTACAAGGCATTGTCTGAATATGTTGACATCAATCAAATGCGTGCACATCGAGACAACTTATTCCACTAAAAATAACGGTCACATTTCTTTGCAAAGAAGAAGAAACAATTGACTCATTTTAATTACATAGTAAGCCCATTTTCCTAAGTTTGATATCTAGAAGGCAAGAAAATATTAGAAGGAAAATCCTTGGACAGCTTGTAGATGTTCAAATAGCTAAGGAAATTGTTCATAGTATCAATTTTGTTAAATTAGAGATATTTGCATAGCCAAAAATTGTGACATATATCTTCACAAACGTCTACTTTGAGTGCCACAAGCTAAAACTAGCATAGATTTTGGATCAAGACCACCCATCTTGAATCAGGTGAAAATATTGAAATTCACCAATTTAACAAAATTGACGTTTCATAGGCTATCACTCAATATGAAGGTAACACAAAGGGATATGTACTAACCTTGATGTGAAGTTAGTCTATTTTTGCACTGCTATTGGTGATGAGCACTCCAAATTCTTCAATTCATTATTGCTTTGTCTATAACTTTTGATTGGAGATTCAAAATGCCAAAGAGATTTTTAGAGGTGAAAACCTATCTTCATTCACCAACTTTTTAAGTTCAAAGTTTTTTGAGAAAAGTTATTCTACTATGCCTAAATGAGGTCTAAAATTCTACTTTTAACACAAATCTTTGTTTTTGACTTAACTATGAGTGCTTGAGAAACGACAAATTTTAATTTATTTATCCCACATGGATTGTTCTACCTCCTACCACTCCATGTGTATACAAATAGCTTTGCTTTTCCCTTGGAAACCTAGAATACAATTGGCTTTTGTATAAATGCAAAGTAAATGTTTGGTTCATTGTTTTTTCATTTACATGAAAATACACAAAAAAACAATGAATCTAACATGTAGCTTGCATTCATACAAAACCAATTGTGTTTTGAGTTTTCAAAACACACAATGTTTGCATAGGTGTAGAATGTTGGTTATTGTGCACTTGGTTTAATGGGTGGATGAACTCTGGTTTTGTTTTAATTTTCAATGTACCTTGTACAATTGCACCCGGGTGATTTAATCCTTGACAAAGTTGACGTGTATATTTTAGCTACTAATGGTGTGATATATTCTACACCATCTCTTCCAACGGATGAATGGTGTGGAACACATCACCCCATTCCGTCGGGAGAAGGCAGCCTACCACTTTGCTACTGAATGTTTTGTTCACTTTATATCTCTATGGAATGCATTCTCCATCATTGTCTAATTCATTGTATAGAATGACAAATTGAGTTTGAAGACATAGGGCTCTCATTTTTGAAACTCAAACTAGAATTGAAATTTCCGAAGCTCAATCTTCAAAGTTGTTATCAAAATTCAAATGCAAAGCAAAAATTGAAAGAATACCTTAAACTTCGGAGTAATTGAAATAAAATTCAAGTTGAAATGAATCTCACATTTGCAAGAAACTTGCAACAAACTAAATCAATTGCAATCTAGGGAGATAGCAAGAAACGCTTGCCAATTTTGTTGCGTTTTATTTTGGAATACTTTATTATTACAAAAATAATTTTTTTAAATAATTTAGAAATATGGGTAATATATACACCTAGAAGATGAAGGTAACCATCAAAGGAGAATCGTAGAAAATTTCTCCAAGTAGGAGAACTAGAAAAGTGCCAAACCTCAAGAAAATATGTACTTTGATGTTTTAATTAGTAGAAAATAGGAAAAGAATTAAATAAAAAAAATGAAAGTGGCCATTTGTAAAATTTTTATGGAAATGATCATTAACAAAAAAAAGCAAGTAGAAAGAGGCTCACTTTGTGGACTTCTATACGACATATAATTAGCTATTTTTAAAAATCCTTTGAACCAAAGCTAAAAGTGTATATGAAGACCATCCATTCCAAATTCCAAATTTCAGCTCTAGACTTGTTTCTTGGGATACTACTTTGTTCAAGAAAATCCAAAATTGGCAAGTCTGACATAAAATTGGGGACTCTTTTTGGAATAATAAACCATTTTTTAAAAATTCCAAAAATTAGACAAGGTTTATAATAGTGATGAGTACCTTGCCTATGAATTTTAAGTCATTTGGAGCCAAATTGCAAAAAATTATGGCCAAAAAACAAATCAACAAGCAAGGTGTGACTCAAAATAGGACATGTATTTCTTGCAATCACTTTCTAAAACATCCAACAGTCAACAATGATCTATTGAAATGTGGCGCAAAGTTTGTGGTACATGTTGGAGTCATGATGACAATCTTGGCCACCTAATATTCAAAGACGTACTTGTGCTATACTCTTGTCCATAAGATGATTGATCAAATACTATAACTTATGTACTAAAAATCTAACATGTGCATCCTCTTATTACATTGACCTACATGCATTCACCATTGGGCAAACTCATTAGTAACAATTTTAATGACCAAAGTAGAAGGGTTTTCTTGGGCTCAAAATGTAGTCCCTAATGTAGTGCCATCTTCAATCCTTCTTTTGTAATTGGTACACCTAGGATCTCTTTTAGGTTGTTTGTTATCTTATTTGTGATGCAGCCTAAATCTCCGAGCTTGACGCTAAGTTGTCATCTTTCTGGCCTTAGTGTTCTTTGTAAAGTTTGAATAAAATGGCAAACATACATGTTTAAACCTGTATTATAATTTCTTCCCCCTCCATCCTTATCAACTAATATTGGGGTCATCAATTATTGTAGTTTCTTTGTAACCTAGTGGAAGAATCGTTTAGTGATTGTGTCTCCACTAACCTTCCATCAAATGAGTGATTGCACCCTTTTTCTTGTGGCTTTACCCTCTAAATTCCATTCTAATCTTGGTTAGTTCTTGTTGAAGATTGTAAAATTCCCTTATACAGTAAGGTCTAGTAAGGTCTAGTTCATTTACAAACTGCTGATTTCAGTGAGGCATTCAAATTTTTTGTTTAATATGTAGTGTAACTGGTATATAGTTGGTAAACATATTTTTAGTATATTTTTTATGCAATCCCTATCAAGCATACAAAATTTTAGTTTCACAAAAGAAAAATTTCATTATTGTTGAATTTTTGTAGTCAATTTTCATAGTTTAATATAGTACTTTATTAAAAACAATTGGTGATGAATTTTTAATTTGACTTTTTAGATATGTAGGGAATATCTATATGCATATCTTTCATATTAAAAACCACTCCATTAAGTAACAAAAATATGACCTAGGAAGAGGTCAATGTGAGGTGTTATATTTCCAAAATTTGTGAAATAAATATCTTCATATTTTAACTAGATTTTGGCAAAGTAATTATACCATCATATTGAAATGTACAAAATTAGATATTGTGCAAGGGTCACATTTCAAAATCTAGCTCAAATACAAACATATCTACTTCACAAATTTTAGTCATATGATGCCCCACATTAAATTCTTCATAGGTCATATTTTTATTACTTAATGGGGTGGTTTTTCAATATGAAAGATGTATGTAATGATGTTTCCTACATATCAATGGAAATGATATGTAGGACTTGGAATTGAATAAAAAATCTCATCACCAGTTGTTTTCAATAAAATATTATGTAAAATCATAAAAGTTGACTTAAAAAATTCACCAAAAATGGAATTTTTCTTTTTTAAAATTGAAATTTGGTATATTTGATTGGAATTGCATAAGAATTGGGTGTTAATTCATCCCTTAAGAGCATCCCCACCAACCCCATTCCCTATCCCTATTCGGATGAATTTCATCCAAATAGGGAAGAACCACCACCACTAGTAGCCTGTATCCGGAAGCTTTTGGATAAAGCGGTTCCAATCCCCCTAATGGAATACTAAATAGGAGACTAGGGTTGTATTAAATCCTATAAGTATTTTTGCCTGCTTTTCTAATGTGCACTTCTTTGATTAGTCGTTGTACTATTCTTTTTATCTACTTCCTGCTTACTTGGGTATTGCTTTTGCTTGCTTGGTTGTTTATTTGTGAAATTTTCAACGTTTAGGGGATAACTGATGGGGTTTGCTATTCTTTATCCCCATATTTGAAGATGAAGGAGATAGAGATAGGGATATAGGATTCACTAGTGGGGATGCTCTAGGGGATGCTCTAAAAATCATAAGTGCAGATTTTGAACAATGAATGAATGGGAACACATCCCAAATTCACTGAAATGTATTTTTCATCCTTCAATTTCGTTTGAAGATTCTAGTGTTAATTCTTTCACATTTGTACAATATAGATTACAAAGATTTTGCTTTGCAAATATTTCATAATTCAAAAGGTATTGGTAGGTTTGGCCTCAAAAAGTGATTTTTTTAGTTCAAAATGACCCTTCCATTAGAGCAAAAATCAGCCCTCCGGAGGGCCATTCCAAGTTGACACGCCAAGCTTGAAATAGCTTGGCATGTCAACTTGGAAAAGTGTCCCCCGGTGAGCGGTCAGACTGTTAGAGTGTGTAGTATAATTTTTCTAAGACAAAACCAAGGCAATTGCAACTGGGTTCGTTCGAGGGAAAACTCAAATTAGCTTAGTGTTTTTGTTAGCTAATGTCACTTTGTAGGTAAATTATGGCGTTAATCTTAATATTTTAGGGTATTTGATGTATTTAATATTCTATTTAGGAATGGGTAAAGTATTCTCTCTCTAATTTCCGTCCAATTATAAATATAAATTTCTAACCACTAAGTCCGTCTCAGTCTTATCTTAAAATAAGATTTGAATTTAAAGGTGGGAATTAAGGGAACCTGCATCCACAAATCTCATACTTTGAATTCACTGAAATGTATTACAAATATATTTATTTGCAACCTGCATCTCACAATACATATTTGAACTTTGAAAATTCGGTTTTACCGAGAACTCATAAATTGTTTTACACAAATATTATTTCACATTTAAGTCGCTTTAAGCGCTAATGCCTCAATTACTTAAGTAAATGTAACACATGTCCTTTTTAGGAATTAAAAACAACCAAAGACATTGCTTTAAGCAAAAACATTAATGCACATATGCTTTAAGCAATTCTAAAATTTCCCTTGAGGGATATAATATATGTTTTGCTAAATTATTTAAAGAATTACAAATTCTTTCCTTTTTCTTTTAAGGCTCCCTTTTTACTTGACTATGTATTCTTCCTCATTCAGCATCTCCTATTGATCTTTCCTTAACGCAAGTTTTCTCCAATTTGTCTTTAATTGAATCTTTACTTTTATGCTCTATCTTAATGTTTTTCTTTTTAGTCTCACACTCTAATTTTGCGTAATTCAATTGATTACAAAATTTACAATGCTTCATTTTTACTTTAGCAGATTCTCTATCCATTTTACATCATTTGTATTCCAATTATATTAATTCTATAGTCAAAGCAATTGATTTCTCTCAATATGACACTTCTACAACAATAGAAATTCTCTCAACTTGCACTATGGATATAACAATTCCACACACCAGTATCACATATAATTTCTAATAAAAGAATTTAAATACACATTAAAGCATTCAATCATATACTCATGTCTTTAATTGGAATACCATTTATTTCATATTTAGAATGTACATCAATTGTTTGTAATTGTACAATAATTTCTATTCACTAGAATTGTAAACTCATATTCTAACTCAAAATAAATTTCAACCCCTAATTTTATTTCAAATATACATGTCCATTTGTGGTATAGAGATATTCCAATCCTTTAAATAAAAATAATTACCACTCACTGGAATTATTAAGTTTCAAAATAAAAATCCAATCTCTGGATCACACAATTTTAAACCAATCACTGGTTTACAAATAATTTCCAATCACTGGAATTATTAAATTAATTACTATCTTAATATTTTGCTCCCCTATTCTTCCACTACTCACTTTAAATATTGACACAAAGAAAATTCTCTTAAGAGATGGAATATAATTAATAGACAAAGTACTACTCACAAGATAATAAAATTCTCTTAAAGAGGTTCTCCTTCATAAAAGATTGCTCAAGGCAATGTAATACCGAAAAATGAAACTTAATGCTTGAAGCAATAAACATTAACACTTAAGTGAATAAATAACTACAACTCAAGATGACAATGATGAATCAACAAAAAACATATAACTTCACAACACAAAACACAAGAGAAAATAAAGAGAGAGCAAAGAATGAGAGAAAAACACTATTTATCACCCTCCTCTCTTAAACACCCCTTCAAATCTTGCGATAAAAACTGTCACAATTCACAACCGTTCAAACTAAAGGGACTTTTCACATTTAAACATCAACTACTACCACATTCACACTTTATTACTCAAAACCTGGAACATAAAACCCATTTACACTCAAAAAAATAAAATTTTACTATAAAATGAAATTGTCTCGATTACAGAGTGTATGCTACTTGCCAAAGTAGTCAAATTTTCCAAGTTTTTATTTTAACTTTTTTTATAAATAATTTTTGTAAACAATTTTTAATTTTTAATTTTTTTTAGATTTTTTATTCGTAAATCTAGGATCCTACGCTACTATCATAGCAATTTTAGCTGCACAAAAATAGGCAGAAAACTAATTTTCAGATTTGGTAAATAAAATTTCAGGGCACTAAAGGGGTCTGTGGAGTAGCCCTTTGGAGGGTAATTTTTTTCTCTAATGAAAAACGACTTGAATCAAAAAATAAAATAGAAAATTTCAAAAATCACTATGATTGCAATTCAATATTTTAAACTTGTAGGGAAAAAAATCTTATAAAAAATCATAAATATTCAATCTACAATCAATTTTAGAAGAAACTTTTAAATTCTAGTTCCAAGTTTCATTGAAAAATATTGGTTTGTGTATTTGTTGATCCAATTGTATAAATGTGATCTATAGATCATATTTTACAACTTTTGCTTGAGATTCATTGTTAAAATATTGTTCTAAGTTGCATTTTATAATAGAGCTTTACAATTTTGGAAATGTGGACAACCCCTTGGACCTTTAGGGATTAAACAAGACAAAAAGTATTAATTCTTTTCTATATTTTGCAATAAAAATTGGAATGGTTCAAATTGACAGTTTGTAAATGAACTAGACCTTATTGTACAATTCTCTACATGAATGATTGATGGGGGTTTATGGACCATTCAATTTTCTTGGCATAAAATAAAACAAAATTGGCATTGTTTGTTTTGCACAATCAACATTGGTATTTTACTCAATTCTAGTGAAGCATGCCAAATTTGAATTTTAGAAATACCAAACTACATTCTTGGTGAATCTTTTTGTTTAATTTTTATGGTTTTACGTGATAATTCATTGAAAAACAATGTGATGAATTTTTTAAATTTTATTGCGGAGATATGTGGGAAACATCTATACACACGTCTTTCCTTCAACAAGCATTTCCAAAAAAGTTTCACAATTCCCTGTGTAGAGATTTCCATATCAGCTTGACAATGCCCTCATTTTTGAAAATAAATGTTTCTTTGTTGTAATTAGATTTTTGCATTTTTTCTTCACATCATAATTAATTACATACATTTGAGCGTCATGGTTGAATTCTTTTGCAAAAATTTAATTACACTAAAGATAAATTTATTTTGAAACATTTGGACACAACCATCAATCTTTTTTGTAGGGCACTATAGGTCTTTATTGTGCCCCTCATTTTCTTTTTCAACTCCAATTCCGTTATCTTTCCCTTATTTCCCTTAGAAATCACTCTATTTATTTTATTATTTTTGAATTTGGAATAGAAAGAGCCCTATATGGGCAATTTTGTTAAAATGGCAATATTCCATGTCCCATTTTCGGAGCGACCACACTGAACAGCAAAAGAGACAACTAAAAGGGGTACAGATTTCAGAATTCTTGGTCTTAAGCAGATTTCAAATATCTAGCACTGTTGTAGATTTCATATTGCGTAGTTTGAACTTTGAAAGCAACATCTATGATACTTGTAGATTTCAGGCCTCAAGGAAATTTATAGATTTCAAAAATCTAGTATAGTTGAACATTTCATAGCAACCCATCTAAATTGTGAAAACTGCCAAAGTTACGGAATTTTGCCATTTTAACAAAATTGTCCATCTATGGCAAATGCTCTCACTTAAATTGTTCAATGGAGACCTTCACATCCTCTAGCCATTACAACAATTTCTTCCAATGACCTCAATGATGTGTTCAAGCGTTATAGTAACCTCTTTAGATGAGACTTCATATGATATTATATCATCTAGCTCTTCTAATGTTATATTAGAACAATGTCCATTTTTATACAATGGCTTGTCCGAGATCAAGTAAATTTGGTCTAATTGTGCCAGAATTCTAGTTCTATTTTGTTGACAGTTGTTTCAAGAGTATTTCATATTTTTACCAATCTTTTCATTGTCCTCTATTTAGAGTGCAACGTTTACCTCATTAAAAAGCAATCTTTTCGAAATGGAAGTAAGCCTCCTACATGTCATGGTTTTGCCCCCCTCTTACATCCACCATATTGAATTTCCCTTTATAGAATCCATAACTACAATGTTGTGGTGATGTTGCTAGCATATCTTCCTATATCACGCATCACTGTAGCTAATGGAATGGAATATTGGAGGCCTATGTGTTGGTTAAATCAATGTCTTCCTCGAGCAACCCACTCATTACCACCCAATGCAATTTGTTTTGAATCAGTGTCCCTATTTGGGTCACCAATCGTGTAAGTCTGGATTCCAAAAATATTGTTGCCTTCTCTTTGTCGGCTTAGATTTGAGAGTGAATGTAAGTGTTTGTTGCTTCCAAGCACCAACCTTTGTTTGTAACCACAACTTTAATTCTCCCCAACCTCTAAGCTCCTACTCCCCTTACATTTGTGCTCTTATAGTGTGAGTATGTCCAATTTTGGTCTCAATCCTTGAATATATAACTAGAATTAACCTCACAGGCCGGATTCATACATACATACATACATTATAATTCATAATGTCGAATTCATTGTAGTAATTGTTGAGGATGTAGTTGAATACCACCCTCTTCATGCCACAAGACTTAGGGGCCATCCTTGCATGGATCCTAGAAGAAACTTGACCTTTATCCTTTGCTAATTACTTTATCACTATAAAATAAGGTCTTGTTCTATGGTCTCTCCTAGCCTTTGATAACCATCTATGTATCTTGTGATTCTTTTTAAGGTCATTAGATCTACTTCTTCAAGCCACGTTTGTTTCTTGATCCATTGGTTATGTTTTTTTAGCATTTGGTCCTTTATCGCATTTATCATCATATCAAGCCTTAGTAGGTCTAGTTTTGGGATCTTTTGCAAAGTTTTGGATTTTTGGAAATTTAAATTCTAAAAGGCAAATTTCGATAAAATGGCGGTATTCCCAGTGCCATATAATCCTTGTGCCATATTCCTCGTGCCATTTTTTTAGACCGCCCGTTCTGAACATCTAGAACATGTATAGATTCTAGACATCTAAGTTTTTTGTAGATTTCAAAAATCTAGGAACAATATAGATTTCAGACCGACCGTTCCAAAAAATCTAGAACTGGTATAGATGTTAGATATCTAGGACAAGCATAGATTTTCAGAATGTACTACCAATGTAGATTTCAGAATGACCATCTTGAACTGAATAACGTGCCATTGTAATGGAATACCGCCATTTTAATGAAATATGCCATCTAAATGCTAAAGTCTTCTTTTGAGCTTCTTAGAATTTGCTCTAAATTGAAGAAAAGGAAAGTATTTTAAAAGACTACCAAAAATAATAATTTGATAAGGTTTTATTTAACTTCAAAGTTTTATTGACAATTTGACATCAAGATTTGGGGCCTTGGCCATTTCAGTGTCATGCTAAGGAGACCACCTTCAAATTCTTCTACTTCATTTGAAAGAAAAGTTTGCTGGAAGTTGGATGGATGGTTTGCTTCCTAAGAGCTTCTCCTGCACCCCTCCAAAGAACCCCTCTCCTCTAATTTTTGGATGATAAGCAAACAATTGTAGTGTTTGTCAGGCTCCACCTTTACTAAGGCACACCAAATAATCCATATTTGGTGCAAACCTTTACGGTCACTACAAGCTATATTATCTCTTGGGATTAGCAATTGTCATAGCCTACTTATTGCTTTTGCAACATCTGTGACTTGTGATTGGTTGGAAGTGTATTTAGTAAGTTGTACTGTTGGAGATTCAAATGGCCATCCCCTTTAAATTAGATAGATCTCAATTGAAGGAACAAATAGTTTGGAGGGCTGCAGGAGATGCCCTAAGGCTTGAAATTGTACACAAACTCCCCTAAACTTTAGACAATTCTGACCTCCAAAAATGATTATAAGCCAAATCTATACAGTAGCACTAAATTAAAGCATAAAACATGTCATAACATACAAATCAAACCAACCTAGCTAATATAGAGTTGAAAACTATTTTTACACCAAATACAAATATAATCTACATCAAAATCTGAAATGTACACTATTGATACATAGTGATACAAATAGGGTCTCTCACCTCCAAATGAATGCTCGCAAGACCCTCTTATTACCTAAGTTGCAACTGTGGAACTCAAGGATACCCAGGCCATTCTCCATTCAGAGCAGCCCCACTCCAACACGGGGAAGCAACACTTCAAATGGTCTTGAACCATTGATCTTAGAAGATCTTCTAAGATCAATGGTTCAGACCATTTGAAGTGTTGCTTCCCCGTGTTGGAGTGGGGCTGCTCTCAGTCTCATAACATTTTCAATTCAACTCAAAGACGACCATTATTCCATATATCATGTCGCGTGTAGTACTACAATAAATGAACAGTGAGTCATTTGCTTCACTGCTTGTAAGTTGTCAAGGTTTCGACGTATCTTCTCCCCTGGCGAGAGAACTCGAAATCATGCGCACGACAGTGGCCAGCTGATCGAGTCAGAGAAGCATCTGTAGTCTGCACCGAGTGCAATCATCGATCAATTGGATCGGACGCAATGTTTGACTGCACCAACCGATCGATTACACTAGCTACTGCACATATCTTGAGACCTATCAACAATTATCGATCAACAATACCTCAAATTTCTGATTCTCGCGCGCACACAAATCGAGCTCCAAAGACAGTCCCACTGAAAGCCAAATCCAGAACACGCCAAACACAGGCAATGACAGTAAAAAACAACCAACCCTACATGTTTTCAGACTAAGCATTACGTACTATCTAAACAGTAAGCGAATCGACAGTCTCACTGTGTAGTATTCGACCACAACTCGCGCCTTGTTACAAAGGTTCACCACATATTATTTCGAAATGTAAGCACGTACTGCATACCGCAATTGTATACACCTGAAGCGAAGAAACAGAGCGTCCTGTTCCTAAAGCTGGTTCAAAATCAACGTCACACAACCACAACAAATGCTCCCCATGCCAAGTCACACCATCGAAGCTTAGACCTGGATCCAGGTCCTCCTCGTCCTCGCCTTCCTCCCCAGTAGAGGCGTCGTGATACTGCTGGTACTCAGAAACCAAATCGTTCATGTCGCTAGCTCTCCGCCTCAGTGAACTCCAGTGTAAGATTTTTTCAAAATTTCCAATTGGAGTTGAAAGTACAGTGGAGACTCTTCATTTCATATTTGGACTCACATTCAAAAAGCACCACTTCTATGGGTATAATTCACATCAAGAGTAAATAGCAAGAAATGACCCAATACACTACAAGGGTGATCCAGGGATTAAGCATCTTCTTCTTTAGGAAGGTCACTAACATCATAATGAGGGACTTTGCAAGACTATTCACAGAAATGTACTCAAGACTCAAGTACCCTCCAAATAAATAAATTGGATGAAAAAAACATTTTTTTCCATCCTCCAATCTCAGCTTAAGTCATCCGTCACACATTTAGTGTCCCCAATAGCCGTACAGGGTTGATAACTTTCATAAGACATGACTAATATTTATTTTGAGTCACTACATTTGAACGAAAGTCTTTAATTTTTGTAGGCCACTCTGTTAGACTATTACAATGACGCTTTATTTTGGAACCCACACTAGATAGACCTAAAAGTGTAGCACCACAGGTGCAACAATATAATGGACCATCCGACGTCTTGAGTGTAAACAAGAGATATCACTCATTTGGGATTGCAAATCACAAGGACAGAAACTCATCAGTCATTGTACTATACATCTGGTTGAGAACAAAAGTTGTCCAGAGGATGTTACATTTTTTATGGTGGTGGTTGCTACGTGAAGAAACCCGCTCTCGCTATTGTTACTCCAAACATACTATCCGCTCCTCGAACGCTGTAGCAATCCAAGCCGTCTCCACAATCAAACCAACTCCAAATCTCTCATGTTGATGAAATACATCCATTCCATTCACTCTCCTTCGTACCCGCCTAATAGCCATAACATTCAATAAACACCCGATGTAGCGTTTTCCAAACACCTTTTCCTCAAAAAGATGGTGGTGAGACACGGTAGCACGAGAGAGAACTATAAATTCGAGGGGCTCCGACGTATCAGTGTTGGTTGGCAACACGATCCTACCCATTATCGCAGGTTTAGGCGTATTGGACAGAATCTCAAATATTGAATGAAATTTGCTGTCATAGGCTCGGACCCCCACTGACATGGCCGTCTTTTGGACCCTCAAGAATGCAGCGGTGGTGTGGAACAATAGCGTTCCTGGCGCAAGACTATCACCCTCCTCAACAAGCATTGGACTGGGAACCCCAATGTATTTCACAGGGACATCAAGGTATGTCGTTCTCTGCAGGGGGCGCACTGTGGAAACCCGTCTGGCTAGTCCATCTCGATCCCCAATGACCCATTCATCCACCAAGGATCCCTTCCGGGACTGGTATGACCCAGGTGGGTCAGGGAAATAAATGGACTCATCATCTTCATCATAATACACTACACCGCCCATCCAGCCAGCCCAGGACCAACTTGGCGTGACCAACCCTTCCACAAAGCGGCGTTCATGTGCAGGTGCATCTCGCGCCGGTTGCCACAGCATAGCATCTTCCAACACAGACATCGGCATACCAAACAAAAATGCTTTGTTCGAATCCAAGGGACTCGCTTCAAAGCCGCGTGAAAACACGGTGATAAGGGCAAAGACGGCATTGTAGATATCACCATCATATGTCAGCTGCCGAATGCTATATGCTTCAATTACCTCCATGAACATCCTGGCATACTTCTGGTACAACTCGTCCTCGTACCTGGAGCGCCGCTGACGGATGTGAAGTCTAGGCAATCCTGTAGCGTGTTTTGCTGGATAAGACCCCGATTCCATAGAGCTCTCAGCGATCACATCCTCGCTGAACTCGTCACGCTCACACTCAAAAAAGAGCTGCTCATTTGTGAAGAAAAGTCGCCGTCTTGACAGCATATGCTCCTGAAATGTCCATCCACGCATGTTCCACTTTAACGTGGACAACGCCTCTCGGAGAATCCTGAGCGGCACTGTCAGCTGCAACGACTGGATCTTTTTAATCTGTTGTAGCTTCTGACGTGATCCCGGCTCCAGCCCAGGGAGCGGAGAATGCGCTGAGTCTCCACCGGCTGCAAAGATGGTCAGTGCTGCTGCACCATAGATCGCGTGCATTCCTGCAATCTGGGCATCCTTGTGGATATTATCGTCTTGAATAATACACAGAGCATCAACCCACAGATACCTTTCCTCAAGCTTCTGCACGAGCTTGATAGCATCCGAGATAGTTCTAGGCAACTGCACATTCTTAAGACTGTCCCTCTCACGCCGCTGAGCCACGTTCTCTGAGAGAGTTTGATACTCCGTGCTGATATTTCCCCACACATAACTAAGAGCAACATACCTGCAGTCCCTAGGCGCCTCCACTACTGCCATGTCGACCACATCGATCATTTTCACGCCCTGCGGCAGCTGCTCGACGACATCCTTCCACACATCGGCGCAAGTCGGACCATGTTCCTTCTCGCAAACCCGCAGCCACTTCTTAATCCTTTTTATGCTAACCTCCGCTTCTACCCTTCGCCCATGAAACGCACGTTCGCGCCCAAACCTCTCTGCATCGTCTTCCATCATCTGCAGCTGCAACATGGGTGATATTTTCAATTTCCTCTGCACTTGCAAGATAGCCATTGGCGTAGAGGTGAGCAGAGTGATGCGATGAGCGCATGACTTTTTTCGGTCAAATGGCAAATATTGACCAGAGTCTGCCCAGCCGCAGGGTGATACACTGAGCCGGACTTGCACCGATGTGAGGTCTTCGTCCGGGTGGAGGTCAAGACGCCAACTGCGAGAAAACACAAGAGATATCAGGTGGCAGAGGCCACATGTGTCTTTGTTGGATAG
The DNA here is from genome assembly GCA_963969595.1 of Neckera pumila. Lineage (NCBI taxonomy): Eukaryota > Viridiplantae > Streptophyta > Bryopsida > Hypnales > Neckeraceae > Neckera > Neckera pumila. The sequence continues at coordinate 17,757,124 of OZ018415.1, read as the reverse complement.
GATTGTGGTGAGGGCACCAAGAATGATTGGGTGGTCCGACTGCCACACGCCTTTGCGGAAGAATCGGTGTAGATCCAGCTTGCTGCAGGTTTCACAGAGGTCACTGCTTCTACTAAAGTATTTCCCTATCTGGTTATAAAGCGACGCCATGAACTGTGTTGCGACCTACACAGACTCTTGGTATTAATTTGGAGGCAGGGCTGAAAAAAAATGCAGGAAGTATGCCTGATGAAAACTCTCTACTCTGATCGCTTGCAGAGAGACTGACCATGTGCACGGCATACTAGAGGCCCTGCAACTGCACAAGCAGCACTGGTGAGTATCTACGAGGCAGGGCGTACCCACAATGTGACGGGGTTGCGACAGCAGATTCTGAAAAATACAAAGATGTTCGGTCAAGTCGTATTTTACTGGGATCAAACCAAGACTTGAATACCATCGCGATGTTGATGTTGAAGTTAAAAACAACCCACAGCCGGACAGGATGAACAAGGACTGACAGAGAAAGAACAAGATTTTATTTGGATATTGAAAGACAAGCAAACACTAACACATATCCAACCTTCGAGTCTGTTCTATGTGTCTTCTTAGCAATTTATCGAGGGTACTTGAAGCAGCAGTTAAGCCCGGAACCATACCTGTGTGGGCGGGGCCCATGAACGTTTAAATGCGAAGTAGTTTGAAGTGACCTCCATTGCGTATGACGGAGGCAACTTCCATGGTTATGTCCTTCGTTCGCAGCAACACCGGCAAGCAACAAAACCCCTAACTTGCACCAATGAAACACAATCTCTGGAGATGGGCCCAAGCCAATTGTTCAGGCAAACAACATCAAATCAAATCGACACTCACGTCAAAAACAATCTGACATTTTCACACTAGCTCCTTCATTTTCCATCAGTATACGAAGACTAGATATATATGTAACAGTCTGTGGAACGACTTTGAATTGAGATGAGAGTTGATTTGAGAGCTACCACTGAGTTTCTTCTTCGTGTGGCTAACTAGAATTCACTTCGGCAGTGCTCGTGCATCATTTTCTCCCAATAAGCATGTGCAGTGGTAGGTCACACCCATGGATTATTGGGAGAAAGCTGCGACGTACGTAACTGGCAACAAAGTCGCATTCAGCCACTACTTCCGGATTTGTCGAATCTCTCAACAAGTATATAGTTCTCAATTTCATTTCTCCGACGATCAGCCAGCAATGCTATTGAATTCAATACTAAAACTAAGGCCACAGTCAACACACCAGCCTCACACACTTGTACACAAGGAACAGAGCACTTCTGACTCAAGCAAGTCACCGTGTATTACGTAAGTAGGCACTTACATATTTGTCAGTACTAATGCCTAGTACTGAGATCACCCGTACACCCAAATACCATAGCTAGGAATACAATGACAATAAGCTAACACCACAGCCATATATCCTAAACAGGAGCAGCTCCGTCCTGTGCCAGGACATACACTCGCTCATGCATCATGCTAATAATGATACTTACAGACTCCATTTCGTGATACAGAGTGGGAACCGTCTGGTATGATTATTTGGAGTCTATTACCCAGTTGTCCTACAGATTCCAGGTAGATTGACAACACCACCACGTACAACCACGTGTTAAGTCTCTAATGTGTTGTACTCCAATAAATGCCAGTCGAAAAAATTTAAGGTGAACCTCATCTATACGTACTGATGACTTGAATTAAATATTGCATTATAAACTGGCGATATTCGCACATCCGTACGTCACTGGCAACAAAGTCATTCGATCAGGCACTATTTCCGGCGGGGACGTACTTGTCGGATCTCTCAACAAGTAACTTAGTACTCAATTCCATTTCTCCGACAATCAGCCAGCAAGGCCAATCGAAAACTTTGAACCTCGATCATATATATCATGACTTGAATTAAATATTGCTTTAGAAATTGGTGATATTTGCACAGCCCAAAACTGTGACATAGATCTCACAAAGGTCTAGTTTCAGATTCACAAACTAGGACACCCGTCCTGAACCGGGCCAAAGTATTGGAATATCATCAATTTTAACAAAATTGACCTTTCATGGGCTATCACTCAATTTGAAGGTAACACAAAGGGGAAATGCACTGACCTTTGATGATGAGCACATCAAATTCCTTGATTAGTGCTTCTCCTTCAATTGAAACTTGCCTGGCATTTCCTCATTCCAAATCCAGGTTTTCGGGGAACAAGTTTCAGTTTCGTAGGCAGAAAATGTTAAGACAGTGGCAAAAAAATTAGTGAGGCAAAGCAGAAAAAAGTAGGAAGGCAAGGCACTGCATCTGCATGAATTGCGTTGTTACCTCTCAACTTGAACTCTCAACAAGCACCGAGACAACATCCTTCAGTTTCTGGGCTCAGTGAACTTCATCTATCCAGCAAGCAATATTAAGAAAAGACTGCCTGTCTGTACCAAGAACATCATTCAGTAAATATTAGCAACTTCCTCCATCATTTAAAAGGCGAAATAATGTGCAAGTACGGGGGAGGGCTTATCAATTTTCGATAAGGAAAAAAAGAAAAAGAAACCAAACTAGTGTTTCGGAAGCAGCTTACTGGAAACATCATTACGGTAACTGCAACAGACGAGTCGCTAATATAACTACTGTACAGTACAGTACACAAAGTACACTAAAAATGATATTTAGTGTAGTATGACATTTAGTGTTTTACCCCCCTACCAGCCACAACACTAAATCTGAATTCTAGCGGATTTAGTGTTGTGTTGGACTTCAATGCGCCGACTCCGCCTTTGCCTCCGCTACCTTTGCAAGTTCAATTTTTTAATGTGTTCTAACACTAAATGTCAACCTTTTCAGATTTCAGATTTACCATAGAACATATTTAGTGTTAGAAATCAAATTTAGTGTTACTTACTTATGATATTTAGTGTCAAAGTTCGTAATTAGTGTTGCCAACACTAAATATCATTTTTAGTGTAGTGAAATTAGGTTGCCCCACACTAATTTCTCAACAATCCACACTATAAACAGATTCACTCCTACTGTACAATGATGCATTCAATCCAGAGCCATGTGTATGGCATAGATTAGTGCAATAGTTCAAGGTTTGGTTCAGAGAGTTCCATGCACCTCCATATGGACAAGCATTGATCCATGAGGTAACTTATTTGAGGTAAGGTAACCTAATTGACAAGGCAACCTAAGGTAGAGTCGCCACCCATTCCCGACCTATAGGTGCACATATTTTTGACCAAGCTTAAAATGTATTTTTTTTCCTTTTCAAGGTTGGACCTAATAAATATATGACACATGTTCCAAGTTGTGAGAAAAAAAGTAGGAAATAATGATTAGGAAAAAAGTTATTGAATGATTAGAATTGGAAGAGTCTAGACGTTGGCTATGGGTTCGGTGCACTTTTTGCCTTTCAAAATTATAGTAATTTTAGTTCAAGTGATAAAATTACCAAAAATTTTGCGATCCTTGTCATTTCTATTGGTGTACCTCTGAAAAATATTTGCTTTGCCTTCACTACTCCAAATCATGTTGGAATTCTTTATTTAGTCGGTTATGAGTGGCTCTACCTTAATTGCACTATTTTGTGTAGGTATAAGGCTTCAGAACCCTTCGTCTTGCCATATTGAATCCTGATTATTTTGAGATAAGAAAATATCTACTTATATTACGGTAGATAACCTCCTCATTATTAAAAATATGGCTCATGATATTCATAAAATCATATACTGAAAATAACAAAAGCAAAAGCAAATTAGATGAGGATGCACTTGCCTCCGTCCGCGTCAGGTGCTCCGGATCTGTTTTTTCTATTGTTTTTGTTTTTTTTGTTTTTTTTGTTTTCATTTTCCTTTTGCTCGTTATCTCTTAACTCCTAAAGGACCATTGTCCCTTTGAGGGACAAATGCGTTTTTGGGCAAGTACCTACGGGCTGAAATTTTCTTCTAATTTTTTGAAACATTTTTTGGAGGAAGAAAAGCTGATTAACTTCGTGGGAATCTAATTTTTTTCACAATCGGTGCTCGGGAACAAAAGTTATGACCAAATAAGCTCAGAATAGGGGATGGCAGGCAGCAAAAAAAATTTGCAATTTTTTATTTTTTATTTTTAGGTATTTTTTTCTCATAGATTATATTTTTGTCTATCTAGAAAGCTTTGATTCATTTCATTTGGATTCTGTATGAGAAAGTTATGGACATTCTTGTTTTTCGGGCAGTTAGAGCATCCTTTTGAAAAAATAACTTCTAGGATGCATTTCTGAATGCAATTTTTCAAATTTTTCCAGACTTTTTTTTTGCATGGTTTAGTTTATTTGCTAGAACAATCTCACCATTGTGATTTATGCATTTTAATCCCACCTAAAATATATGAATATTTTAGATTTTCCTTCTACCTCGTACCTATTTCTACTTAACAATTTTTTTAATAATGAAAAATAAATTTTTTTAAACTTTTCTTCTTTGGCTAGATTCTCAACTTAATTATCGAGTAAAAACATTAAAAGCTCAAAATTCTGTAGTGCAAAAAAATAAAGTTAAAAATGTTCAAAATAAAAAAATCTAGTCCCACAATGTGCTGAAAAACTTGTTTTTTCCCCTTTAAACGCAGATGTCTTACAATCTATGTGGTCAAAAATTTTGAAATTCTTTCCACACACTTTCATACTAGTTCGGTGTAAGTCCTACGGTTAAATGTGGAAAAAAAATATTTTTCAAGTCTTTTTACTTTTTGCTATAGAAATGGCAATTTTGAGTGTTTTTTGGCAGAAGAAAGACCTTCAATTGGTCCTTCAGTTGGTCCTTTAGGGGTTAATTGTCCAACCTCCAAGGCTTGGCTGATTTGTACTTGTTTCTCTTCTTTTAATGCAATAGTTTTCCATTTGTTCAAAATAAAATAAAATAAAATAACAAAAGCAAACGACGAGTAAAAATATCTCCAGAGGAATAAAAGTGACATGAAGTACCACCCTTAGCAATCCGTTCAAATTGTCCAGGGATTTTATTACAGAGTACAATATTATAAATATAAAGACGTTAAATAGTATTCTCCACAATAATTAACATCAATGCCGGCCAAATAAAGTTGATGAATAATTAGAGTGTCCAAATTTTTTTACCATATTGTATAATAGTAATTGCTAGTGAAAAATAAAATGGACCATACTAAATAAATATTTTCGTATACTGCAAATCATCCAGAGAAACGTGCAAAGTTAAGAGAATTTTTACCTTAGTAGTTAGCTCAAGTGCTTAACCAAAGATGACGATCATTAAAAAAGGCAAATTACTGGTAAGTGTTTCACAGAAACATCCTACGCACAATTGACCTTGGCAAGTACTATGCTAAGAGCATCTCCAGCAGTCCGCGCTAGATGGACGCACCAGACTGCTGGAAATGCTTGTCAGACAATAAAAAGGGGTCGGTGCGTTGCTGAGTCTCCAGTAGCACCCGCTTCCAAGCCACGCCATTAGTCAGTTCACGGAAATCAAAACAGGTCATTGATTTTGAGCCCAATAAGTTGGGCACCACCAGACTTGGAAAAAAGATTTTAGCAATTTTGATTGGCTTGCTAAAACTTTGTCACCCCACCATGTTGCCGAATCCTCCTACCTGCATGGCTACAATTCCAATGCGCCATGAAAATCTGTGTCTTGCTTGGTTAGTGTGGCGGAAGTCAAATAGCTCGGACACTATAGGTTTAAGTGTGGGATGTAGGAAGTGGCGCGAAGAGCGTTGAAATTTCAGAGAGGCTGCAACTGGTGGGACGCCACATCTCTCCAGGCCGCGCCAAATCCTTTAGCGTGGCAGTCTAATGTGGATTGTTGGAGATGCTCTAAGAGCCTCGCCACCGCAGGGCGCCAAGTGAAGCTAACCCGGTGAACTGGCGCGTCAAACCAAGTATATTCCCCCACCGTATGCACGCTGACTTGCCAGAAATGTCTGGCCACTTCAAGTTTTAAAGAGGGGACGGGCAAATGGAGAAGCCTTGGCGCGCCTCACAATGGGGTTTGACTTCACTTATTACCGTGACTTCAAGATATTGACACCCCCAACTAGCAATCAAATGTAATTAAAAGAATTTAACTGCCATGAAATTCCCTTCATTTGTATGAAAAACAAAAGGAAAAATTACTTTTAACTACAAGAAAACTTCTTTTACCTATGTCTATTAAAAATGGAATGTAAGTATTTTCAACTTTTGTTGAGTTCTCAGTGAGAAGAGTAGCACACTATATACACATGGGGTGGTAGGAGGTAGAACAAACAATTTGGGATAAGTAAATTAGATGTAGTAGGAGCTCCACCACTCATAGTTAATTCAAAATTATGAATTGTGTTAAAAATAGGATTTCAGACCTCGTTTAGGCATAGGAGAATAACTTTTTTTTTTAAACCTTAAACTAAGAAAAGGTGGAGAATCAAGTTAAATTCCATCTCCGAAAATCTGTTTGAGATTTGAAGTCTCCAATCAAAAGTTATGGACAAATTTCAGAGTGGGGTTGGAAGGGATTTTCTTTACATTTTCAAACATTCTCTCCCCATTTTAACCCCACTCTGAAATTTGTCCATAACTTTTGATTGGAGACTTCAAATCTCAAACAGATTTTCGGAGATGGAATTTAACTTGATTCTCCACCTTTTCGTAGTTCAAAGTTTTTTGAGAAAAGTTATTCTACTATGCCTAAATGAGGTCCGACATCCTATTTTTAACACAAATCCTATTTTTGAAAAAACTATGAGTGGTGGAGCTCCTATTACATCTAATTTACTTATCTCACATTGTTTATTCTACCTCTTACCACCCCATGTGTATATAGTGAGCTTCTCTATTAGTTCAAAAATACAAACTAAGTTGGAGATGCCTTTGAAACAATGTGATCTAGTTCTCCATGAACTAAGTAAAAGTTTTTTGAGTTTCATTTTAAAACCATCAAAATCTTTTGCATAACAAATTTGGCACCCATTACACATTTGGCGCCCTTGTTTGGTGTGTCAGCTGTGTGGCAGAGGAAGAGTGGTAAAACCCCACTCTTCAAATCCACTCACCAAAACCCTCTTGACGCCCCTGCTTGAGGAGTCTGCGGTGGCGATGCCCTAATAGAGCAAATGGAAGAATCCATGGCAATGGATCTCAATTTGCAGTCTCTTGGACAGAGGAAGTACATTCCGCAAATTATGTACTGATTTCCTCTCAATGGAAAATCAAGGACCACCACCATGCAAAATGCTCAATATTAATGCCAAGTATTTTACAAAAAGACACATCCTGTGCGCAATTGCCATTCAAATACTACACACCGTAGCAATCGGATTCTAGTTGATGAAAAACAAAATATTCCCATTCATTCGATTCTTGATTGCGATTCTAAATGTCTTTCGCTAAGTATTTTTCAATTCTTTTTTAAGAGACTCTGCCCTACACAAACAAAAGACTGAAAGACGCTCAAAAACGTTCAAAAACATTCAATAGTTGCTGATCTGAAGCCACAGTATGACAGTATTTAGTTTCCACGTAACGAAGAACAGAAGCAGCTATCATTAAGAACAAAAAGATCGATCTCAACTTAAGGTTTCTTGAAGAGACAAAAGAGTGAAGAGTCAGATGCATTCTCTAGGCTATCCCAGATATCAGTGCAGGTTTCCATTGAAATTCGCCGATCTACAGTGGGGGTTTTCTACCCTGTACTAGGTGGAAGAAGCGAAGAGAAGCGCATACTGTATATATTGAAAGAGAGTCAAGATATGAAATAGCAAAGTGATGAGGAAAGTCACTCTGCAGCCTTGCGTAAGAAAACGGTGCCATGACAAAGTTGCAACTTGATTTAACCATCACAGTCCTTGCAACTAGAGAGTTGCAAAGACATTAAACTCCCAAATTAACACAAGCAGGATTAGGATGTATTGAAGTACGTCATTGCGCACCATTCTCACACACACTGATTGAATCCAAATCACATCTAATATTTTCATAGGTTGCCAGATGAACAGTAAGAAGGGTTCACAGATAGAACAACCTAGGAAACTTCTAAAAAAATACGATTTAGGATTGGAACACATCTTTCGACCTAACAATTGATCTTCGCAAAAGAAAACTTGTTCAAATAACACCACAACGTTGCTAGGAAATCAAAATGCAATTGCCAAAAACTTGGTCGTAAATTACATCCTCATATCTCTCCCGAAGCCTATAGTTAATTCTGAAAATCACAATAAAGCCTTCACCACACAGCAACACGAAACGCACAAAATACCTAAAAACGAAAACTTCACTCTTAACAAAGTCCACATCAACTGATCGATAACAAAATCATATCCTGTAATTTGTGTATAGGTTGTCAAATGAACAGTAACATGGGAGCTCTTATATTATAGAACAAGCTTATTATGGAACAAACCATTGACCTAATTGATCAATTCAAGCAAAACTCACACCATACCACGATGGGAGAACAAACTCTTTCCGGAGAACGAAACAAAGCAACTCTTTTTTCCGTTCACGAAGTGACATGTGATATGTGCTTATGTGATATTTTTTATTTAATATGTGGAAGAATGCTGAAATTTGGAGCACCACTATAACATTTTATATCACCATTTTAGCACTTCACAAAAAATGATAAAAAAAAGAGAGGTTATAATACCTTTGGATTTTGTGGTGATTGCACAAAAAACACCTAGACTATTTTTTGTCGTACGTCTTTAGCTGATTTGTGTTTTGGCCATAACTTTTGCATTCTAGCTCCAGTGACTCAAAATTCATAGGTGAGGTATTCATGACTATTATTTGCCTTGTCTAATTTTTTGAAATTCTAAAAATCTTTTATTATCCAAAAAAAAAAAATTATTGTCAAACTTACCAATTATGGATTTTTTTGAAGAAAAGAGTGTCCAAGGAAACAAAATTGGACCTAAAGTTAGAACAAATGGTTTTGTGGTATACTTTTAGCTATTGTTCAAAGAATTTCTAAAAGAAATTAATTATATGTTGTGTAAAAGTCTACAAAGTGAGCCTCTTGTACTTGCAATTTGAAATATGTAAAAAATTGTTTTGGTGGTTTTTTTGGTGAATGACCATCTACATAGAATTGCCACAAACGACCAATTTTTATTTATTTAATTATTTTTCTATCTTTTCCTAATTAAAACATGAAAGTATCTGTTTTCTTAAGATTTGACACTTTTTTACTTTTCCTATTTAGAAAAAATTTGTATGCTTTTCCTTCGATGGTTAACTTCATTTTATAGGTGCATACATTGGCCATATTCTTTTTTTAATTTTTTTTTTTTTTAATTTTAACCCCTAAAGGACCAAGGCTTTTATGCTGCCAAAAAACACTCAAAATTGCCATTTCTATAGCAAAGAGTAAAAAAAATTTGAAAATTGTTTTTTTTTTCACATCTAACCATAGGATCTTACACCTATTTAGTATGAAAATGTGTGGAAAGAAATTCAAAATTTTGACTACATAGATAGCAAGATATCTGCGTTTGAATTGAAAAAACAAGTTTTTCAATACATTGTGAGACAAGATTATTTGACTTTCAACCTTCTTAACTTAAATTTTTTGCACTATAGGGTTTTAAGCTTTAATATTTGTGGTAGAGAATTGAGTTGAGAGTCTAGGGAAAAAAATTCAAAATAATTTAATTTTCATTTTTTCTTAAATTGTTAAGTAGAAGTAGGTACTTGTCGAGAGAAGGAAAATTGAAATTATTTATATCTCAAAGATGGAATTAAGATGCAAAAATTCCAATGGTGAGAATGTTCTAACAAGTAAATGAATTTATGTGGAACTTTTTTTTTGGAATAAATTTAAAATTGCTTTCAAAAATGAATCCTATAAGTTATTTTTTCATAAAGATGCTCTAATTGTCCATAAAAACAAGATTGTCCATAGCTTTCTCATAACAAATCCAAATGGAATGAATCAAAGCTTTCCATGTAGACAAAAATATAATCTATGAAAGAAAAAGATGAAAATGAAAAAAAAAAATTAAATTTTTTTTATTCCTCCCTCTTCCCTGTTTTGAGCTTATTGGGGCATAATATTTTTCCCGGGCACCGATTGAAAAAAATTATATTCCCATGAAGCTCGTCAATTTTTCTATCTTCCAAAAAAGTTTCAAAAAATCTTAACAAAAATTCAGTCCATAGGTACCTGCCCAAAATCCCATTTGTCCCCCCAAAAGACAATGGTTAAAGTACTCCCAGAAAAAAAAGTATGAGTATAATAAATCGCAACAAAATTAACAGTTGTTTTGTGCAATCAGCCTTCAGTTGAACATAAAGAAACTGAAGAATATACTGATGGAGGAGAGACGTTATGTTTAGATACACATGCATGATGCTAAGAATTTCACAATGAAGTACGGACTTGGTCAAATTTCACATAAGTTAATCCCTAAAGGACCAAGCACCGTTTTTTGGCAACATAGCAGTTTTGGGCAGCTCACTACAGATGGAGTTTTTGTTTTCTTTCTTTGAAAATTTTACAGAACATGTGCCCGAGGAGTAGCTTTAAGGCCCAACAATTTTCATAGCTTTTGACTATACGGTTAAAAAGTTATTGAATGATATGTGATTTTCATTGGACGGCAGGCAGCTCGGGCAGCTCAAAAAACTTCTTTAAAAATGACTTTAAAAAACAAAAAAATCTGAAATTGGTTCTTTAGATTTATATAGAAGTGTGAAGCTTTGAATCATTCAATTTGGATCTATGAGTCAAAAGTTATGAGGATTTTAAGTTTGTGGGTAGGTATGGTTTTGAAAGACTCCATACCTACCCTCAAACTTAAAATCTTCATAACTTTTGACTCATAGATCCAAATTGAATGATTCAAAGCTTCACACTTATATATAAATCTAAAGAACCAATTTCAGATTTTTTTTTTTTTTAAAGTCATTTTTAAAGAAGTTTTTTGAGCTGCCCGGGCTGCCCGCCGTCCAATGAAAGTCACATATCATTCAATAACTTTTTAACCGTGTAGTCAAAAGCTACGAAAATTGTTGGGCCTTAAAGCTACTCCTCGGGCACATGTTCTATAAAATTTTCAAAGAAAAAAAAATAAAAACTCCATCCGTAGTGAGCTGCCCAAAATCGCTATGTTGCCAAAAAACGGTGCTTGGTCCTTTAGGGGTTAACTGACCTTAAATTGCACAATCAAGCAATTCAGCATGATTTAGCATGGTTTTCACTATTATATTGGGAAAAAAATTGTGGGGCCCCAATGGTAATCAAAAGGGGATTCTAGATTCTTATAGAATGCATTTTTTAGACACCATGTGAATAAACTACAAATTTTTAAAGTGCTGAGAATAGATAAGGTAAACCAATTCATTGTGGTCAAATTTTGGAGTCTGCCTTTGTGCCATTGCTCAAATTTTTCAAATTTTTCTCGATACAAAGATAAGTGTGAGAGTCAGTGAGGACATTTGAAATTGTATTTTTTGGACCAAATATAAATTAGTTCTAAATTTTTGAAATGAACAGCCCGTAGGAGTTTGGAGGCCACTTCATGACCAACAAAATCTGAACCCAATACGGTCATCTTCCTACCCAACGCAGTCACATGGAAGACCTAAAAAATCAATTTTTACAAAAACTTTTACGCTAAAAAGTTGGAAGTGCCTATAGAGTTTAGTAATTATTCCATAATTACCATGTAAGGCATTGATTGTGGTCTAAAAAACCACATTATCATGGGCCATTTAACCGCAATGGGGTCTTTTACCTTATACCCAAAAGCGATCATAGTCATATGAACAGTGAGAGGACATTGTGCGATTTTTAGGAAGCGTGCGATTTTCGGTGTAGTTACCTTATTCAATGTAAGAACGACCTACTCTTATCCCCGGGCGGCCTCTCTTGGCCATCGTCAGTTCTGGAGCTAGAACCGAGTCATTTCAAGTTTTGCAGAGTTTCCGGCTGTGTGCAATTGCACGTGCGTGGAACTATTATTATGTTTCTTCGTATTAGCTACACATAAATATACCACAATTTCACTCAAATACCAGTTTAAACCAGTGGAACAGTAGCACTCAACAAACTTGCGATCCTTGCTTTCCAAGTTCAACTAGCTGATTTTGAAGCAGTACTGCACGGGAACCGGTACTCGGATGAGTAAAGCATGTGACAATTTCAAACCAAGTTAATCAGTATGTCTGTTTACATACCGTTACACCGTAATTAAGTTGCAGTGTTGATGCCAGGCTAACAAAGCGATAGTAATTTTTGCAACGTTGGTACACTCACAAACGATACAGAATTTCTCTCTGATAGGAACAATAGTAGTAAGTTACTGCTACAAACTGTTTCATGTTGTGAAACTTTGGAATTCTAGACAACATCAATTAGTTAATTCGCTTTCATTTCGGCTTCTTCACTAGCAAGGCAAAAGCAGGAAAGTGTTCACAAACATTCACTGCAATAGTGTTTCTATTCCTTTGGGATAAGGAACAAAGCAGAGCAGCATCCATTAGACGCAGTCATGAAAAAAATCAAATGTGATTCCATTGCCTGTTGATGAAACAGTCAGAGGTGTAAAAATGTAAATAGAACGTCATGAATATTTACACCATCTGAAAACCGAAAAATACATCTACAAATTTTAGAACCAAAAATCTATCACAAGGTATGTCCTTATTCACAATCAAGACCATTGCGCTGTAATGAGAATGGCCCCATATCACCATCCTGCTCTATTGAACTAAGTATGGCCGGTCACCTTGAGCTTGGCCTTGGCCAACAACCCAGCTGGACCGGACGCGTGAGTACCGGTACCGTGTGTTCCAGGGGTATGGGTGCCGTGCCCGGTAACCGCATTCTCCACTTGACCCACCACACCAGTGTGTCCGGGAGTGTGCGTTGTTCCAAGACCGGTTCCGGGAGTATGCGTTGTCCCAAGACCGGTTCCGGGAGTGTGCGTTGTTCCGAGGCCCGTGCCGGCACCGAGACCGGTTCCGGGACCGTGTCCGGTGGTGTGGGTTCCATGCCCGGTAACTGCATTCTCTACCTGTTGCACAACACCTCCAGGGTGGGTACCAGTGTGCGTGCCAGTGTGGGTTCCATGGGTGCCGTGTCCGGGGGTAACTGCATTCTCTACCTGTTGCGCAATACCTCCGGGGTGGGTACCAGCGTGGGTGCCTGTCACTGCAGGAACGTAATTAGCATTAGAATGATACCAAACAAAATATTCTCTGATCCAAATCCGAAAGTATGCACTAAGCTCTGTAATAGTACAATATACCCTGAGCATCTCTCCTATTGAACACACATATGAGTATCCCACATCCACATAATTACCAAACTCTCAATTCGAATGCACGCAACCCATTTAACTCCCGAGTGAGAGTAATTACAGAGACTACTTCTGAGCAACAACTGGTGAAAAAGAACAGAAAAATTGTTAAAACAGGGGTATTGAGCAACATAGCTAGCATTCCAAACTCCGGAAGGCCGGGTAGCATTAAACTTTGACTTCTCGAAACTACTCAAACCCTCGGCGATTGCACAAAACTTCGTTACATCAAAAAAGCCGGGATACTTCACTGCAACACTGTCGTTCTACACCAAATACGATCTGAGACTAGAACTGAGATGGTGTGTATCTGTAAAATACCTCCTGTGCCATGGGTGTGTCCATGTCCAACTCCCAACACATTCTTGACCTTGTCCGTCACGCTCTGCTTCTGCATCTTGACTAACTGGAAAGATCGATCTACTGAAGTCTCAAAACTAGCAACTGAAGAAAAAGATGACTGCTGGACGACGTACTGCAACCTGAATGAAGATTCTCAAACTACTAGAAATGGAAAACGATCAAAGCGCGTGAGGTGTGTATGATTCTAAAAGTGTTGGAGCATGAGACCAGCTGGGCTTGATATATACTTGTGGGGAGTTGTGTAGAGGCGTCCGCAATTGCGTACAGGCAGTACCGGGGAGTACCTTGGGTACCGTAATTTGGGGGCTTGTGGGAGGACCAGCCAGAGGGCGACACGCGTGAAGAGGGCGAAGAGGGAGTCAGGGAGAGCGCTCTCAGGCTGCCACCGCGACAAAAAGCAGGAACCGGATGGCTTTATTCCCTGATTGTCAGGGGGGCGGATCGTGGAGTCTCTACGTGTCGTTTTGCCGTTAATCCAGGTGTCGATGCCAGGATTCTTCCGGACTTCCGGAGTCTGTGCAGGACGGAGATGGTCGTCTCAGTTAACTTATTGGGACTTCAGATCCAGGGTTCGCTCGTGTAGCAATCAACAACAAGATAAGGACGACAGTTTATTCAATGGCAGTTAACCCCTAAAAGGACGGACTGGTGACCATGGGAATCATCCCTTCGGACACCATCATTGGCTTAGAAAAATGGGGAAGCACTCATTGGAAGTCAAATTATTGGAGAAGAATTCCCCTTTTCACAAACAGACACAAAACGTCCGCAGTTTCGTTTATGGGTTAACCCTTGAACGTCGAGGAGGCCATTCTATGGCCGATGGATGACAGAGAATCAAACTGAATAGGACAGAAGTGCGCTTATTCATCCTCCCAATTTGTTGTGAAAAGGGGAGATCTTCTATAGTAGCTTGACTTCCAATAGATACTTTTGAATTTTTTAATGTAGATGATGTCACACGGTGACAAAATAGAGGATTTCCACGGTGACCGGCCCGTCGTTCAAGGGTTAAAAAGTACTCAATATCTTTGCACTTGGTAATAGGGATGACATTTGCAATGTGAATCTGGTCCAGAGGTAGGTCTAAATTCGTTCCCAAGACTCTCAAACACGGTACTCTCTAACCCCTAAAGGACCAAGCTGCATTTTTTGGCAACATAGCGATTTGGGGCAGCTCACTACAAATGGAGTTTTTATTTTTTTTCTTTGAAAATTCTATGCAACATATATCCAAGGAATAGCTTTAACCCCTAAAAGAACAAGGCCCTTTTTCTGCCCAAAAACACTCAAAACTGCCATTTCTATAGCAAAAAGTAAAAGAATTTGAAAAATGTTTTTTTTTTCACATCCAACTGTAGGAGCTTACATCTAACTAGTATGAGAGTGTGTGGAAAAAATTTCAAAATTTTTGACCGCACAAATTGCAAGATATTTGCGATTAAAATGAAAAAAACAAGTTTTTCAGAACATTACGGGACTAGATTCTTTGACTTCGAACATGTTTAACTTAAAAATTTTATACTATAGAGTTTTGGGCTTTAAATCTTTGTAGTGCAAAATCGAATTGAGAATCTAGGAAAAAAAAATCCAAAAAAACTCAATTGTCATTCTTTAAACAATTGTTAAGTAGAAGTAGATACGAGATAGAAGGAAAATCTAAAATATTCATATATTTTAGATGGAATTAAAATGCACTAATCCCAATGGTGAGATTGTTCTCGCAAGTAATATAAACCATATAAAAAAAAACTGAAAAAATTTGAAAAATTGCATTCAAAAATGCATCCTAGAAGTTATTTTTTTCAAGAAGATGCTCTAATTGCCCAAAAAACAAGAATGTCCATAACTTCCTCATAACAAATCCAAATGAAATGAATCAAAGCTTTCCAAAGGACAAAAATATAATCTATGAGAAAAAAAAATTCAAAAATTCAAATTTTTGTCTATTTTTTTTGTTGCTCGAGCTGCCCGCCGTCCCTTGTTTTTTAGCTTATTTGGTCATAATTTTTTTTCCCAGGCACCAATTGTGAAAAAAATTATATTCCCACAAAGCTCATCAGTTCTTCTATCTTCAAAAAAGTTTCAAAAAATGAGGAGAAAATTTCAGCCCTTAGGTACTTGCCTGAAAACGCATTTGTCCTCCGAAGGGACAATGGTCCTTTAGGGGTTAAGGCCCAACAATTTTCATAACTATTGATTACATAGTTAAAAAGTTATTGCATGATATGTGATTTTCTTTGAACTTTGGGCAGTCCAGGCAGTTCAAAAAAATTCTTTAAAAATGACTTTTGAAAAAAATAAAAATTTGAAATTGGTTCTTCAGATTTATATATACATAGGAAAATTTGAACCATTCAATTTCAATGAATAAGTCAAAAGTTATGAGGAGTTTAAGTTTGTGAGTAGTTATGGTTTTCAAAGACTCCATACCTACCCTCAAACTTAAACTCCTCATAACTTTTGACTCATTGATTGAAATTGAATGATTCAAAGTTTCCCATGTATATATAAATTTGAAGAACCAATTTCAAATTTTTATTTTTTTTAAAAGTCTTTTTTAAAGAAATTTTTTGAGTTGCCCAGGCTGTCCAAAGTTCAAAGAAAATCACATATCATGCAATAACTTTTTAACCATGTAATCAATAGTTACGAAAATTGTTAAGCCTTAAAGCTACTCCTCGGGCACATATTGTTTAAAATTTTCAAAGAGAAAAAATAAAAATAAAATTTGTAGTGAGCTGCCCAAAACCGCTATGTTGCCAAAAAACGCAGCTTGGTCCTTTAGGGATAAACGTTAAAAGGACAGGTTGGTGACAAGGCTTTTTTTCACAGTAGAAGCTGTGTAAGCTTTGGTAGCATTTCTTAGCATTAAATCTAGAGGGACGCCAGTGCATTTGTTGCTTTCTATCAGAACTGGTAAAATTTTGCCAAAAATAAAAGTCCTAGTTGGTGACTGTGGAAATCATTTGTTGAATACTATAGGAATCATTGGCTTCAAAAAATGCAAAAGCACTCATTAGAAGTCAAACTACTATGGAAGACCTCCCATTTTTACAACAAAGTTCTGAGAATGAATAGTTGCATAGTTTCTGTCCTATACAGAAAGTTTCATTGTCATTCATCGGACATAAAACATCTGTGGCATCATTTATGGGTTAACACCAAATGAAGTGCAAACATACATTGTTATAACAAGTTAATACATTGGAATTATTGTATTTATAATCTATGAGAAACATTTTCTTAGGTTTTATAAATTTGCTTGCTAGAACAATCTTACCATTGGGATTATGGTATTTCAATTCCATCCTAGAGCTATTAACGGTTTAATTTTTCCTTTAATCTTGAATCTACTTCTATTTAACAATTTTTTAATGAATGGAAACTAGATGTGTTTGTTTTGAATTTTTTTATAGACTCTCGATTCTAATTTCATCATATAAAATTAGAAATTCAAAATTAATAGAGCAATGATCTTAAGTTAAGAAGGTTCAAAGTCAAAAATTGTAGTTGAGCAAGGTGCAAAAAACTTGTTTCCTTTACTTTGAATGCAAATATCTTGCAATCTACATAGTCAAAGTTTCTGAAATTTCTTCCACACATTCTGACACTAGTCTAGTACAAGATCCTACGGTTAAATATGCAAAAGAATACATATTAATTTTTTTTCTCTTTACTATCAAAATGGTAGTGTTAAAGTGTTTTTTGATGGATAAAAGGCCTTGGAACTTTAGGTATTAGCTTATAATGAATCTAAACTTTGCGTAGGGTATTTCTTAACCCCTAAAGGTCAGCGACTATGTTATCAACAAAAATGCTCTAAAACTGCCATTTTTAGTACAAGTACCAATTATTAATTTTAAAACATTTTTGAACACTCGCAACCATAGGATCTTGTAGTAAGCTAATTCGAAAAGATGTAGAAAATTTTTTAGAATTTTTTGCCATGTAAATTGTAAGATATTTGCATTTAAATTGACAAAAATCCTTTTTTTGGCCTTGCAAAAAATCGGGCAACTGCACTTTAAAAGGTCACATTTGTATGAAAAATGTCTAAAATGGTGGTTACTCTTTAGATTCATTCTTCAAAGCAAGTTGACTACATGTTTGAAAACTTCAAATCATTTGGAATTGTACAATATATAGGAAAAAATAGAAAATGATTCAAAATACACTAAATTGTTAAGAATTTAACTGTGGAATTGAAAAATGTCAATTCCAACAGTTGTAATGTTGTAATAAACAATCTATATCCTATGCTTTTATTTTATTTTTTTAAATAGTAAAAATTGAATTAAATAAAGGATTCTAAAGTTTTATTAGAATAGAGAATCTATAACTACTCGCACACTAGAACACAAACATTCTCATATATCAAAATGGAATGATTCAAACCTTTTCTTGTATGTATAAATCTAGAAAATTAATTTCAATTTCTTTATATTTTTTAAAGTGATTTTTCAAAAAAATTGAGCTGCCCAGCAACCGCTCAGGGGGTGCAGTAAGCGGTGTAGGTAGCTGGATACGTGCAAACAAATGATAGGGTTCCTAAAAAATATTTGAGTTAAAAATTATAATCTCATTTGGTATACTATAGTATTCATAAAATAGCATTGGATGTCTTATAATTACTATAGAGTGTTGGATAATAGGATCAAGTAGAAAAAAAGTTAAACCTAGGATACCCCCCTCGATATTAAATTAGAGTGACAAGTACCCACTTTAGAATTGCCTTATGAGCTGGGCCACCCGTCAGTATAATAACTATACAATAATTTTGGGGATGTTGAAATAGTTGTTGTATCTGGGTTTAGGATGGCCGTAAGACAACCATCCGATTTGGTATGGTACACGATCTGTTCATCGACGATCACGGACTGTCGTCGTGGATTTGGTCACAATCGTTCCCTTCAGGATTTGGCACTTTGGCTCCGTGACGTTCCTCATTTTCGGAGACGGTTTGAAGCTTGGGGTTCTGGATTTGTATTTAGAATTCTTCCAAAGAGTTTGGAAGGTTCACAGGGTTGACCCCCAAACAGATATTTTGGTTCGGTTGTTTTGCAAGATGACGTTGAATTTTAAATTGAAGTTATACACTCTCGTAGAGGAGAGCGCGCAATCAGAGCTCTTCAACCCATTTTCATGCCAAATTGATGATACTTTCGCCGATTTGCGGTTGCGGTTGGAGAATGGAGGTTGCGTGGACTGGCCGTTCCAATTCTGGGACTTTGATGAGAATTGTCGTGTCCGCAGAAAGTTTGAGATACTAAATCCTATCTGTGACCGGGTCTATGTGATTCCTGAGGAGGAAGTGGAAGATGGACAATTTCCCAAGCGGTTTAGGATTCCTACTGTTGTAGAAACTGGGAGCAATGACGTGGTTGCCCCCCTCCAAAACTGAACTGCCTGCTCTTGCCGAATTTGCAGACGCTGTCCTCTCGGTGTTGTAGGAGTCGGAGGTATGTTTAGGGGTTCCCATGTCCGAAATCGTTGAAGAAGAAGAAATTTTTTTGCAGTCCAAACTTTTGTCCAATGAGACGATGGCAAATTACAAACAAGGGGCCGAGAAGCTGAAGAACAACCTAGCTGCTATGGACTTTGTTGATCACGTATGGAATCTCAAAAGTTACGACCAGCATAGGGTTGCAGCCATCAAAATCCATTGCGGGGAGTGCAACAAGGAAATCGGTGGGAGCAGTGGTGAACACGATCAGTACGCAATTCAGAACTTGTTTGCCAATTTTAAAAAGTCACATTTGCACTCCACTCTCTATATCAAGCAGAGGTGCAAGGGGAAGGACATTTTGTATGCTAATCACCCTAAGAAGGAAGGAAACAAGGGTAAACTGATAATTTTAACTGCAGCTCACTACAAGCGACTTGTGGAGGAAGGGATGAGCATTTTGCAAATTGTTAATGATTCTTGCTCTTTAACTAATCCTTCATTTGTATTAGTTGTAGATGCTGAGGTTTTACATTTGAAATTGTTCTGGTATAAGGTGCGTTGCAAGCTTGATGGAGAGATTATATTGTTGTGCCCTACTAAAAACAATCTTAGAATAAACTTACAAAACCACTTGCATGGTCTAGTTCACACAAAATGTGCCAAGGATATGGCTGCGGCTAGGAGATCGTCTTGCAGGTCAACTGGGATCAGCACTGGCAAGCGTGGTAGGCCAACATCAAGGTCTAGAGCCACCATTGGCAATCAAAGCGACTTGCATATCTAGTTTAGCAGTTCATCCACTACAGATTCTAGGACATCAAAGGACTCTCAGTCATGTAAGAGTTCGGATTCAATTCTTGCATTATTGTGTTGGGGTTTTTGGAAGAAGACAACTGAATATGGTGGTAACCGGTAAGCTTTAAAGGGTGGATTCTTTGTTGCACGATCCAAAATCAGGTAGGCTATGGATATTGGAGGCAAATACTGCTGCTAATTTTGTGTACAAAAAAGACAGGGTCGTAGTCAGTGAGTGCTTCCGGCATGTAGATTGTAAAAGATTGTCTATTACAGGAGAACCATTTTTGAATTTGATGTGTTCTAAGTGCTCAGAAATTGTGCATAAAACGGACTTCAGATTGAGGATTTGAGGGTGCTTCGTGAAGGTCGTGCACTTGTAAAGCAAGGTCTTAGGAATACACATTCTGGGAGAAGGGTAGATTACTTGTCATCCCTAGAGTTAGCTGCACATTCTGGACAACTGGCTAGGAAATGGCATGAAGAAAAGGCCATGCATTGGCTAATGAAATCTAGGGTCGCCCAACTGAAAGTAGGACAACGTGGTCTAAAACTAAATGCTGTTGAGAGCTTTAACCGAAAGGATGTGCTGACTTTTGTAACAACATTGTGGCTGCTTACAAAACAAACGCTTTTGGGGGAAAGCCAGCCTTGTGGGACTTCCTCAAGGATGTCGCCACAAACTTGAATCGGGTCAAGCAGGGTCACAGATTCTTGAAAAACACAAAGTCCTTTGCCCAAGCGATGAAGATTTATGGAGGCAAGCGTATGTGTGACCTTTTTGCTTTGAATTTTGGGGGTCCATTTTATGACAATACTAAGCGTGAGAATAAATAAGGGGTGCAATTCATTGCTGGAGAACATGCAGAATTGTTTGAAGCAGTTGCGCAGATTTACAAGGAGGCGAAATTGGCTCATAGAGTTCATGGGCTTGTGCCGGTCATCTTGGCTGAAGATGAAACCAAGGTGAAGTCACGGATTTCTTGGGAGGCACAGGCTTATGGACTTGTAGGTTTCTATAGCGTGAAAGAGGGTCACCTGTGCGTGTCAACGTTCAGGCCGCTAATAGACAACGGTGAGTCTAGATATTCAGCTATTGTTGATTCTTTTCGTTTAAATCAAAAGGGAAGTTTTGCGAGGGTCATCATGGTTAACCCTTTGCATGATAAGCTGCCCAGGCTAGTCCTTGTGGTCTCCTATATATGCAATAGTTTTGATTCCGAGTGGGTTCAAAATCAATGGAACAATATTGATGCTTTGTAGCAAGAAAGTTGTGGGACAACGGTTGGTCCAGTTATTGGTCATGCTTCCGATGGAGACTCGCAGAAGAGGCAACTGATGGTGAAAGATTACACCACCAAGGTAGGCTTGAGGTACAAGATTTTGTGGGAAGGTTGGTCTCTGTCGTGTGAATGGTTGGGTGAAAATAAAATTTATGGCTTACATGATCAAGATTTCATCTACAATGGGAAGAAATTTATCAACCCACTTGACAGTGCTGTAAAAAACCTGCAACTAAGGGCTCTTGTTTGTTACCTAGACCATCTTGGGCAGGTGTACCAAAAGTTTGTGTTGGATGAGCATGGTTTACGAAAAGAGGATGTTCAACGCACTGACAGACAGAATTGGGCGAGAAAATAGTATATTTGTGCACAGAAAGCAAGGACATGCTTACATGATCTGTGAAGTGGGAGAGACGCACATCAGAAAAGAACTCTAGGGATTGAGCTATATTTGAAAATATGTGCAGATTACATTTCCATTTTCCTCTCCATTTCTTTGAATCTAAGAGAGAGAGAGTTGTTCTTGCTGGCAAAGTGTCATTCTTCTTTTGTATTTGGAAATTATGGTCCAAGTACGGGGACCACAGTGTGGGAGGAAACACAAAGACACCAACCCTGCAAGAATATTTTGTAAGTAACCAATGCTATTTGGACGTCCAACTGTCTTGTCATTTTGTGGTGTTATTGATTAGGTACTTTAGAGATGCCTTCTCTCACTTGTTGGTTCCATTTCACCTCACAGGATCTAATTTGTGTGAGATTTTCTTTAGCAAGGTGGGAGGAATGCAGGGTATGGAGAGAGCTTACAATTTCCAAGAACTTGTGGGGTGTGCTAATACTGTGAACCAGCTGGTTGCAATTGAGTACGGGCCAAATGGATTGCGCTTTGACCGGGCACATAACAAGCAATGAAATATATGGGCGGATTTGCACCCATTAGAACCTAGACAAGCACCTGCAAATTTGGCGGATTATAGCAGCTTGGCGACAGATGAAGACATTGTGGGTGCGCTACAGGAGGGGTTGAAGGAGGTCCAAACACAATTGAAGGTGTTAAACATGGCCCCATCAACTTTTGCTGCATCTAAAACTTGGTTTATGCAACCGTAGACGGTGGAGAGTGCAGATCCCAAGCACTGGGTGTACGTGCCACTTGCAGAACCGGTGCCTGGTGAAGATGGGGATGCCGAAGTCTTGAGAGAGTCCCTTAATGTACAGATGCAGGAAGATGAATCCGACTGTGAAGACCAAACAGACAACACGGAGTTGTGTGCAGAGGAAGATGAATCTGAATCTGAACATGATAATCTCAAAGTCGCCGAGGAAGAATGCCGAGATGCAATATTTCAAATGCTGGACTGTGTGGAGCCTAGCCAACCAGTTGGAAGTAATTGTAGCACCACTAATTCAAAAATTGAGCTCGTGGTCGAGTAAATGGGCCAAGCCATTTACAAGTCAACATTGGTAGCCGATTTGAATGGAAATCCATTCCTATCTAAGGACCATCTAACTCGGATCAAGAACAGTGTGTACTTCAATAACACGGAGGAATACCTATCCGCTGCTAATTCTACAACAACCGCTTTGCTTGGACTGGCATTAGAAGAAATTTTAGGCCTTTGGAAGGCTGCTCACAGCCCTTCGAGGTACCTTAAAATTTGCTTTTATTTAGCTCAAAAATTCGTTTTTCCCCTATTTCCGCCCTTTTAAAACTACAACAATAGTGGCGCAGGAACCTAGAATTCTGAATAAAAAATTATTTAAAAAAAAAAAATTTAATCTTAAAAAAACATTATTAAAAAAAAAAAAAAAAAAAAAATCTGCTAGACTTGACTGCTCCGGCGAGCAGTCAGAGACTTTGACTGCTCACCAAGAGCAATTTCAAAGTTGACAGGCCATGCAAAGAATAGCATGGCATGGCAACTTTGGACAGCGCTGTAATGGGCTGAATTTTTCTCTAATGGCAATGACTTTAGAGTGTTGTTTGTCCAATCTTTAATCAATCCTTAATCAATCCTATGCAGTTACAGCTGCACGGAAGAGAAACCGGAGAGCAGCTCAGGTAGGACGCTCAACTTGTGTGGCTGTTGGTGTAGACATTGGTACTTGGTGGCTGGGACATGTCCAGAAAATGAGGAGGAGAGTTGGAAGTAAGTGGAGATTATACAGGAACCCAATCGATCTTATGTCCCTTACCGTTGAAGGTAAGAAGGTAAGCTCTGCACCTTCATTTCAAATTATGCTTAATTGGTTCAAGATAGCACCTGGACGGAACAAATTCAAGTACGATGTTACGAACACTCAATGGATAGATATAGATATTGTACTTTGCACTTTAGCTTTGTCTTTCAACTCCAGAACCAATGTTTATACACTAGACAAAAGCAATAGGAATGTGTTGAATGAACTTATAGCTACGGGTCCTTCTGGTCGTTGATGGAGCAACGGTTGGATCTTACAACATGATGAGCGGTTTGTTATAATTCAGGTATGTTAAGAGAATGCTGATTTAGTGCATTTATTCTTTTTAGCTTGCATTTGTTGTATGAGGCATGCTTGTCTCGTGTGCATATGAGTAGACTTGGTACTACACCTAAGCTTTGAGTTCTATTTTGTATCATTCAATTATACTCCGATAGTGTATTGTGTCTGTTTTGTGCCCCAAATTTGATGACTGATTTGACTTGCATCGGACTTGGAATCAAATACAATTCACTGTCGTACTTTGCGCCCAGTTTTACCAAATGGGGACTTTGTCGTTAAATACCCTGCATGTACTCCAATGATTCCAAGAGGTACCTCAAACTCACCTTACAATTCATCACGGATTTAAGAGCATTTCACTTCAATTTTCACGTGGTTTGCATTATTGGCTTTGCATTATTTTATGGTAGTCATTGGTGTCATTTTGCTGCGGGGTGTTGTTGGCCTTTAGCTCAAGTTCGTGCACAGGCTTTTCTTCTTGGCAGTTGGGACGTGTCTGCCAAGTATTTTTTTCAGGTGGATGTTGAATTTATTTGGAGGCTTCAAGAGAGGCCGCTACATCACGGAGGTGTGTTTTGCAATGACTGCATTCCTCTTCTCCATGTAATTATAAATTAAAGTCATCACTCTTAGATTCCATGAGGCATGCAATTTTCCATTTCTGGCTTCATTTTTAGTATTGTTTGAGTCTGATTTGAGTTGTGTAGTGCAGATCCCCTTCCAATTATAATGATGATTTTGAAAACATGCAATTTAAATATGATGGTTTTTCATGTGGCAGGTATGATTGGTGACCCTAGACCTACTTGATTGGAATCACCCCTATGTCACTCAAGGGATTCTCCAGCTGATCTGCGCCATCTTTGCGCCGTCTTTGCGCCCAGACTAGACATGCCAGGACCTTTGCTGTCAGGTTCTCCACCTATATACCATAGCAGGTTACATTTCTCCAATGCGGCTCCTTCCTTCTTCAATTTTTGGGTTTTGTTGTGGAGGGTGCACAATTTGGTTGTGTACGCGGAATACTTTTCCACTCCTGCATCTGGGCGCGGCCTTGGAGCTGTGTTCCATTGCTAGTTTTGTCGCCCTTCCCTTGTGGTATTTGTCGCCCTTTCCCGTTGGTGCTTTTGTTGTCATTTTTAGATCCTGCTATTTTCTTCATTTCTTGTCCGCAGCGCTTCCGCTTCAAAGTTTCAAGTTCAAAAACTTTGATCTTGGCAGGTGCGCGGTTGTGGATTCCTCACTTCGGGGCTTTGTGACCCAAGCGAAATCATTGTTGATTGTCGCGGCTTTTAAGTGCGCCCTCCTTGCCCGGTACTTCCTAAACGTGCTCCCTTCTATTGCTATTCCTCTCAATTCTTCTTCGGAGTGCAATGTAGTAATTGTAGTTGTGATTGCGATCTCTATTCTCTTGTTGATGGATGCGTTCAATGATGCCTCATGGTTTTTTGCAGCTGTGTACTTTGGGGCGCACCGTTGATCTATGGCAGCGTGGTTACTGTTCACTTTAGCGATTCCTTGAGCTTGACTTGTCATTCCGTGCAGGTATGTTCACTCCTAAACCCTTTTTTCCTAAACCACAGAAACTTGGGTCAATGCCTTCATCGTTTTTGTGTTGCACTTCCAAGGTCCCTTTTTTGAAAACCCTTTTCATCTATGCAGATTTTAGCCGTATCTTGTCCGATGGAGAGCGCTGATGCCGGTGGAATTCTTCTGGACTGCATGTAACCCCTTGTTTGCAGCTTTCCAACGAATGATTGGGTGCGTGCATTTTTGAACGACGAGCAGGAATTGGCGCTTCTTCCACGCCTTGCAGCCACATGCAAGGAATGGCGGGGCGCACTTCAAGGAAGTGTTCCATATTCAGCCCTCTGCGTTGCAATGGCGGATTTCCTGCAACAAACACCCCAAGGACTCTCTCGTATTGGGAGCCGACGAAGGAAGGAGGAAATGGCATTCTTTGCTTCCAAGTATGAGAATGCCAAGTATTTTCTCTCTCGCTCATGGTAATTGCAAGTGGATGTGGAAGAGCGCATACGCACGGCATCTCTGGCGGAGTTGTCCCTTGCTGAACTGCAAAACCTGCGTTTGAAGTTGCAGTCGGGGTGGGGTGCAATTGAAGTAAAACTTGCTGCTAGAGGGAAGATGCAACACTCAAGTTGGACGTGGATCACACTTGCCTACCGTGAGTCTTCATTGCACAAGAGAGCTTGAAGGTATGTCCATGCACGCTCTTTTGCAGGGATTGCTTGAAGTTTTGTTTTTCATTTCCCGATATAAATTCATGTTGCTCTAGATTCTTGCTGTTGTCATCGCTACTGTTGTTGTTGGAGCATTTTGGACTGATGGTTGTCTTTCTATGTTGTTGTGCAATTGGTCACAGTTTTCCTGTTTTTTGGTGGCGGATATTGGTGGATTTAGTATAGCACTTTCTGTAGAGGACATTCTTGTGCCATATGGCCCTCCATTTTCTTTTTGTTTTTTGTCATGGTTTTGTGCAAGTTATGGCTGTGCACATTACGATAGTTTGTGATAGAACTCAGTTGACTATAGGTTTTGCTTGTCGCCACAACTTGCACAAAACTATTCATGCAAATTGTCATTTTTCACTATGTTTTATAAACACATAAATTGCATTGGATTCTAGTGTGGTATTCTTTGGAAATGTTTGCTGAGAGAGCCTGTTTGATTGGTAATTGAGTGAGTGAGAATCGCTGGAGTGCGAGAAGGCTGCAGCAGCTTCATCTCGAAGCAGTGGGAGATTGTCGAAGTTACATCGGCAAGGGGCAAGGGCTGTGACGAATTCACGGAGAGAACCTGTCTGATCAAGAGCGCAGCAGGTGAGTGGCAAGATCTAAATTGTGAGGCTGATCGGGGAGAACCTGTTGGAGGGGAAGCAAGTTTAAAAAAATCAAACTTTGATCAATTCGTCAAGCACTGGTCGGCAAACCTTGACCTGGTGAGTAATTCTTCATTGTTGTTGTTTTTGACAATCAGTATTTGGTGTGGATTCACAAGATTGAAATCCACAATCAAAGCAACAAGGCGGCAACAAAACACAACGAGCATTTTGAGAAACTTGGCAATCTAGAGTGCGAATAGCGCAGCTCATACGCTAGAAGCGACGAACCAAAATTTCTTTTTCTTCTTCTTCAATCGTGAATTCTCAATGATTGTAGTTGATTGATTGAGAAACCCCACCACTCACAATCGCGGAATTCCACAAACCAGAGCAGATTTGGATGCAAAAATTGTGAAATTTTAGATAAAATGCTTGATTCAATCTCATTGCAAAAGAATCAAATTACAAAATTCCGGGTGAATTTGATTGTTGTGGGCTTCTAATACACTGATAGATTAGTTGTGCAAGCAAATCCTCAAGAAATTGCAGAAATTGCACCCGAATTGAATTTTTTTTGGTGATCGGAAAGCATCGCGCAATTTGTGGAAGCTTACTGCATTGAAAGCAGGGTTCACATGATCTTGGGGTCTCCATTGCGCGGTCATAGGGTCCCAATCTCCACAGCTATAGGGGCTGCAATCCACGGTTACAGGTCATTTGACCATTAATCTGTGAATTTCAGCGTTTTCAGGGACTGTTTTCAGATTTTAAGTTATTATAATGTGCACTAGTGTGACCCTGTGCCGTTGGCCCAATTTTCATCTACTCCCGGTTCCACTCTTGGTTCTACTTCAGATTCTACTCCCAATTCTACTCCCGGTTCCACTCCTAGTAGCAAGAACGCCACCAAAATCAAAGTAAAAGTAATTTTCTAATTTTTTAATCAATAAATACTTTGAAATTCAATAACTTTTGCACCACCGCTCCAAATGCCACAAAACCAAGCCAGTGCACCCCTCCTCGGCGAGAGCTTTCCAACGATACCAAGCACGCGGCCGGGGGACGCACGGTCAGGAAGTTGTCTACGCTACAAACAAAACAAAACAAAACAAAACAAAACAAAACAAACAAACAAACAAACAAACAAACAAACAAACAAACAAACAAACAAACAAACAAACAAACAGCCTCATTTAAGGTATTGATAAAAATATAAATTTAGTTTTGGTCATAAGTTTTATATGTGGTGAAATTGCAAATCATTCCAAGGATATGTTTGTATGTTAACACTTGTTGGTTTGGATTCATTTGACAAAACGAATAAGAAATATTTGACATCATCATACATTGCACAACTGGGAATCATTTGACATAGAATACGGAAACGTTAGACATTCTTGCATGATTGCATTAGTTGTAGATTGACTGGACTATTTGACATAAAAACATAAAAAGGTATAATGAACCAATTATATATACTATTTTATCAATACTATCTTGTCATGATTAAGTCCTGGCGCATGCATCATATAAGATTCATTTGACAAAACCTGATTTATTTGACAAAGAGTGATTTGACCTCCCTTAGAACACTATATAAGATTGGGAATTTATACATACATTGGTAATGGACTGGCCAAAAAATTTTACACACGGGAATAAGAATGATATAATATTATACTAAACTTGTAAACATAAATCTATTTGTAAGTGACTTTTAGTCATAAAATGTTAGACTGATTAAACCTTTCCCTAGAACAAAGAACCCCTATACTATTATTCCTGGCTTTTGTGGAAGTGCAAAATCTGGTTTACAAAATGTGTTAGCTCATTTTATGAATCTAAATGATTGTCGTAGGAAATATGTATGTTCATGCAATTTGGTTTCATACATTCAGAATTTGGAATTTGAAATTTGGCAAGGTGTATATTTTTTTTTTTCAATTTCGTACAAATGTGCTGTAGCAAGCTATATGTTCTTTTTCCCTTTCAGTTCCATACATTAACGTGTGAGTTTAGTAAAAGAATGTTGCATGGACAAATTGTATTTCTTGTTGATACATACGTTCTTGGTTGATTCTAGTCTTGAGATTCTATAATAGCATTGAATATATGTTTAGTGAGTACTTATGCTTAAGAGTTTGTTGTATGTATTTAAGAATACCATTTTGTGAATCCTAAAGCTTTAATGCAAATTTTCTAATTCTAAATAATGAATAGGCCAAAAACAAAATAGAATTTCAATTCCTAATTCTAAATACTGAGTAGGTCCACCAAAAAAAATAGAGATTCAATTCTCTATTTCTAAGTAGTGAGTAGGCCAAAAAAAATGGAACTTTAAATTCCCTAATTCTAAGTAGTGAGTGGGCCAAAAAAAAAGGGGAACTTCAAATTTCCAAAGTCTAAGTCGTAAGTAGGCCCAAGAAAAAAGAACTTCAAACTTTGAAAAACTAAGGAGTAAGTAGGCCAAAAATAAAATATTGCTTCAAATTCCCTAATTCTAAATAGTGAGTAGGCCAAAAAAAAAGGGAAGCTTCAAATTCCCAAAGTATAAAAGGTGAATAGGCCATAAAAAATGGGAACTTCAAATTTCCTAAGCCTAAGTAGTGAATAGACTCCAATAATATAGTAGAATTTTTTTTTAGTAAATATAGCCTATAACATATTCAAGGCAATTAGGAATTATAATTAATATATGTCCCTTTCTTGATGGTTCGAATTAGAAAATTATATAATGATAGACCTCAGAATAATCAATGAAAAAAAAAGTAATAACCCCCATATATATATTCGGTGTGTGCACCTATATTTTTTTTTTTTTTCAAGGAGTGCAACCTCCCAGGCCAACCGTTGAAAATGACATATCATATAATGTAACATTTTAAACTTTCATAACTTTCATAACTTTTTAACCATGTAGTCAAAAGCCTTGAAAATTGTTGAGCATTAAAGCTACTCCTTGGGCACATGTTGTGTGAAACAATAAAGAAAAAAAATTAAGCTTCCATTTGTAGTGAGCTACCCAAAATTGGTGTGTTGCCAAAAAAATGTTGTTTGGTCCTTTAGAAGTTAAGTTCCAAAGGACAGAACCTATGACTATATCGTCAAACCTGAAAGTCCTTCAGTCTATCTATGTCCTTCATTTCTTTTCTATTTTAGAAATGAAATCATATATCTGGTAGTTGTCATAAAATTCTCAAATATATTTGTGAAAATTTCAAATTCTCATGAATTTTTTAAGATATCCAATACAAATCATGTTAAAAAAATCCAAAATTTTCATAATTAATAGAAGTGTATCCAAAACTTTTATTATGAAAGAGTATAGAATATTGTGGTATAAAGAAAATTTCCATGTCACTCTATTTTTGGAAACATCGTTGTAGATCTTCAACTTCAAACTTCACTATAGTATTTATTATAAGGAATTTTTCAAAAAATTTGGATGAATTAGAAACTACACTTTAGAAGCTTCATTATGTTCGCTAGTTTTGTTGAATAGCAGAAGAAATCATTTTGAAAGTCAAAATCAAGTTCTATAGAAAAAAAATATTGAAATATTGAAATACATTAAACAATATATCATTTTTTTGATAGAAAAATCCATATAAAATTAAAAAAGAACTAAAATGTCTTGAATCTAATTCAATGATGTTTGACTATATAGCATCAATAAAGTTGTAGTCACCACTAGAAACTCATCAAGGAAAGCTTTTACTTTAAAATATAAAAAAATTATTGTTGCCATTAAAGAATGATGAACAAAGTATACTATCTGTGCAAAATGCACTAACTTTTGAAGAATCTTATGAACAAAGTAGGATGACCTTACCATGAACATGAGTTTGTAAATTTTGTGTATTTCTTGATTTCAAGAGATAATAACACTATTTGTTGCATTTTGGTTCAATACACATGAATATTCTAGAATACCTTAAGATTAAAAAATATTTTTAGTAAATATAAAGATAAATGTCTATTTCTTAAAAATTTAAGCAAATTACATTCGAGCTTGGAATATCAAATATCAAATAACTCTCTAAATAGGTGATCTAAAAAAATGGTAGGTTTCAATAAAATAAATGTAGACTTTGACATTTTGATTTGTAAAAAATAGAAGAATAATTATTGTTTTTCAAATGTTCATTTGTGACAACTATATGAAGGTGATTAACATTTAAAGTCCTATTGTCTCCTCAAGGGACAATATGGATTTTGGATAGGCTACTACGGCCTCAATATTCATCATTATTTTTTGAAACATTTTGTGAAGATAGAAAAATACATTGACTTTATGGGAATATCATTTTTATTTCAATTGGTGCTCGGAAAAAAAATTTATGGCACAAAAGGTCCTTTTTTTGGTGCAATGAATAGAAATCTTCTCACACAAATTAAAATTAAAATTCTTTTTTAATTCTTTTTCTCATAGATTGTATTTTTATCTATATGGAAAGCTTTGATTCATTCCATTTGGATTTTTTATGTTAAAGTTATGAACAATCTTATCTTTGGGGCAATTAGAGCATCTTCTTGAAAAAATAGTTTGTAGGATTCATTTCTGAATGTAATTTTCACAATTTTTCCAAAAAAATTATTTGACAAGGCTAAGTTTGCTTGCTAAGATAATCTCGCCATTGGAATTATAGTGTTTTAATCCTATGTTAGAGCTATTGACGATTTAGTTTTTCTTTCAATATTAGATGTACTTCTACTTAATATTTTTTAACTCCTAAAGGCCCAAAGTTCCAAAGTCCCCTAGGGGGACACTTGGGATTTTGGGTAGGCTCGTGTGACCTGAAATTTTGGGCTGATTTTTGAAACTTTTTTTGAGGATAGGAAATCACATTAGCTTTCTAAGAATATAATCTTTTTTTCGATCGGTGCCCGGGAGCAAAAGTTAAGCCACCCGAGGTCAAAAAAGCAACTCGCCGGGCAGAAAAATAAACTGTAAAACATTTTTTTTTTTTAAAGCTTATTTTTCTCAAAGATCATTTTTTTGTCTACGTTTGAAGCTTTGATTCATTCTATTTGGACTCATAATGAGAAAGTTATAGACAACCTTGTTTTGTGGGCAATCTAGCATCTTCTTAAAAAAAAAACACTTATAGAATTCATTTTCAAATGCAATTTTCAAGGGTTTTTTTTGAAAAAGGTTAAGCTTGTTTGCAAGAACAATCCCATTGTTGGAAGTATGGTGTTTTATTTCCACCTAAGAGCCATAAACGATTTAGAGTTTCATTCAATTTTGGACCTACTTCTACTTAATATTTTTTCTGATGTAAAAATAAAGTTTTGACATTCTGAAATTTTCTTCCCCAAATCTCAACTCAAATGTTCAGCATAAAAAAAAATAACCCAAAGGTGTATAGTGCCAAAAAAATCTACAAATGGCCGTCAAAGTCATCTGACATGCAGGCCATAGTTCAAAAAAAAAAAAATTCAACTTCAAAAGCTAATATCTTCCAATCCGTACGGTCAAACTTCATGAAATTTTCACCACATATTCTAAGACAAGTGAAGTATAAGATCCTATGGTTAGATTCTAAGAAAAAATTCTTTTTGGTTTCTTCAATGATCGCAATAGAAATGGCAGTTTTCAGTGGTTTTGGAGCCAGAAATTGCCTTGGGCCTTTAGGGGTTAAAGAATGAAAATCAAGGGTTGTTTTTTAAATTTTTATCCTATATTCTTAACTCAATTATTCAATATAAATTAAATTAAAAATCTGTAGTGCAACTTTTTTTTACAAATGGTGGTCTAAGTCATCTGAAATTGCAAGCCAGTCTTTCATTGAAAGATTTGTTTTTTCCAATTTTGAATGCTAATATCTTTGAATTTGTACGATTTAACTTTATGAAAGTTTTGCCACATAATCTAAGATAAGTTAAGTAGAAGATCCTAAAAATAGATAGAGAAAAAATATATTTTCTCTTTTCTTAAATGAACCCAGCAGAACTAACAGTTTTGAGTTGTTTTTGACAAAAAAATGGCCTTGGGACATTAGATGACATTTGAGGGCATTAGAGAGCCGTTTCAAGCCCGTTTCCTAATCTGGCCAAATTTTGTGAACATTGGTTCGGGTTGTCAGAATTTTTTTTTTTTCAATTTTTTTTTTTTTTTCACATATCATTTTAAGCAAAAAAAAATTCTTGAAAATGACGTGGCACAGTCTCGGCCACATGAGCTAGCAGTTATCCTGCGTTTCTGTAGTCTAGAAATGCAAGATAACTCGGAGGCTTCCAAAGGCCCCAAAGGTCTTCTAATACTTTAGGGGTTAAGCACCCAAGATCCACCCATTATTTCTTTCCATGGGCGGATGATGCGTAGAGGGAGCTTTATTTATGAACTACTATACAATATAATATAATATTAAATTTTTGTTGGAATTCATTTTTACAATAGCTTCAAGTCTATTACAAAAGCATCTCTTTTAAAAGCATTTCTACTTAAGATTCATTTGAATGGGTAGGTGTCAATAGTTCTTACAACCCTTAATACTACAAAGTGTGTCATATCTTTGGAGATTAATATTTTCTATTAGTTTACTTTTAGAAAATAATAAAAAATATCAAATAAAATTAAATAGTCATATTCACCTCCAATATAAATTACAGCTACATTAGCAAGCAAATTGAAACAAAAAATTGTATAGGTTATTTTTTGCAATCACCTCAAAGGTGTAAAGTATAAGTTGTTGAGGATAATTTTTACTTACTTCTAAAAAGCACACTAGTTTCAAATAATAGCATTTCACATGTGGTTAACAAAATCACTTGTTTTGGTTTATGAAAAAATATTAGTGAGATTTCTCACTAATATGAATGTGTTCATATGCAAAAGGTTCTTGTGTTCTTGTGCAAAAGGTTTATCTCCAATATTTGCTTGTGGAGGTTTAGGTTTTAGAGTTCTCATAATATTGAACTTTAGATTATAATTAAATATTATAATTTAGTACATGTAAAATAATTTTGTCCAATAAACAATGAATAATTGAGAACCGCAAATTTCAAATTAAATATGTACAGAAATAAAAAAAATCTTGTTTCATTTTGTGTTGAAAAAGGGCCTACAACAAAATGCTTTAGCATTGAACTACACTTTTAATTCTCTTTAAGGTTTCCTTCTCTTGTAATTTCATTATAATTTGCATAATTACTCATAATTATAGATAATGAGCTTTTGAGTTTTCTTTGTGTACCAAATTTGAACTTACTTAAATCTAATTTTTTTCATATATCCATATATTAAAAAACCTACAAAATGTAATGAACTTTTGTATGTCTAGTTCAAGTCAACAAACAAGAAAAAGAAATGTATAGTTGGATACTGAAAGCTTACAAATTGCCTTGTGAAGTCATTGAAAAACTTGTACATAATATAAAATAAGATTGACTTTTTTTGTCCTACCACTCAATTCTTAACCAATTCCCGTTACAAAAATATGAAGCCTTAACAAGGCCACTAAGCTTGGACCCCCCATGGTGATATTATGGAAAAAAAAAAAAAAAAATTGAAAACTGAAAATGTGACGTAGTTGCATTTTGACCATGTCAGTGCCACATCAGCGCCATGTCATTTTGAATACCTTTTAATACTTTTTTTCAAAAAAAAAAAAGAGTTTTTTTTATTTCTTATTTTTTCTTAATTTCATAATTGCACTTGGCGGGTGCCAAAAATCACGCACTCGCAGTCTTGTTGAGGCCTGAAATTTTTTGTAATGATTCAAGCATACTAAATTTCAGTTTCAGAAAAGCAAAATTTCATTTGGTGAATTTCTTAAGCCAATTTTTGTGGTTTTACATAGTATTTTATTGAATACAATTGGTACTGAATTTTTTTAAACGATTGCATGGATTCATAGGAAACATCCATACACACATCTTTCATATTAAAAAAACACCCCCCCTAAGTAACTAAATATGATCAATGAAGAATTCAATGAAAAGGCGTTGTATGACCAAACTTTGAAGAAATGGAGATTTTCATATTTCGTAGTATTTGATCAAAATACATTGACCAAATAACAATGTATCACAATTGATATGTTGAACCACAATTGATGAATTATAAGGCTGAATACAGGCCTATACAAGGACCCCAAGGACCTTTCAAGGGTTAACTCGATTTTGGCAAAGTAATTGTACCATCATGCTCAAATGTACAAAATAAGTTGCCATGAGAGGTGCAAATAAAAAATCTAACTACAATAAAGAGATATCTATTTTACAAAATTTGGATACGGTCACCCAAACATCAAAATCTCTTTAGAAGGAATTTTGAAGCTTTTTGGGAGATACTTGATTGAAAGAAATATGTACATATAGATGTTTCCTACATATCTATGCAATCCAATTTTAAATATTCATCACCAATGATTTTCAATCAATGATAATGTAAGATCACAAATTTTAAACAAAACAATTTACCACAAATGGAGTTTTGATTTTTGAAACTAAAATGTGGATATGTTTGATTGGGATTGCATAAGGATGCAATGATAATTATGCTTTCTAAAAAAATACCAATTATAATCCATACTGTACATGTACAGAAAAAATTGAATGGCTCAAAAACTCAATTTGTAAGCTTTCAGTACTCAAATGCACTTTCTTGTAAGATTTGAAAATTTAACTAAATTGAGAAATGAAATAAGTAAAATTTATAAATTTAGAATAACATATCAAACCAAAGCTCTACTTACAAAACAAATATTGCTACTACATTCATTTATACTGCAATTTTTAGTGCTTGAAACATTTCAGTTGTTTTTAAGGTACAATATGTTGAAAATGATCTCAATATATTCATCATTCAACTATTATTTTTAGGATATATATACTAAAATAAAGATCTTTATAATTAAATTTTTATACAATATTATTTGTATAATCTAATTTCGAATCCATTTATCATCATATTTTTTTGAAATCACATCATTGAAATATGATTCATGAATTAAAATCTTTTATTTTTTATTTGTATTTAAATAATTTTTTCAAGATGAAATTTTAATTAATTTAGTTCATTACAAGTATATGTATAATAAAATAAAGAGTTTGAAAAAGAGATTTTCAATGGATTTATTGTTTATAAATCTTAAAGTGAAGATGCAAACCTCCATACTGAAACAAAGCTTAAAGAATCATAAGAATTTGTACTTATGTGAATAAAAAATTTTAAGTCATTAAATCTTTAAACATTGTTATTTGTAAAATATCTTTCAAAGATTTATACAATATTATATGATAGATCCTTAAAGAAGATATCAAAACCATGATTTTCCATTTTGATTGTTATGGTAAGATTTCTAAAGGTGAAATATTTCAAAATCCTTCCATTGAAGAAATTGAGCCTATTAAATCAAATAAAATTGTTCACTTAGATACTTTTGATAATAAAATTAAGAATGATTTGTCAAACACTCATATATCACGAGGTATCCAAACGTTACTAGCAACATGTATTGATGAAAAGCAACAATTCATACAACCTTGTAAAAAATTAAATTGTCTATCCAATACCAAATCTCATGGAAATAAATTGTTTTATAATGCAAATGAAGATGTTATAGAAGTAATTGACAAAAAACTCCAAGAAACTTGTGAATCTATAAGTATTTTGAAAACACATGAAAATTTATATAAATCACTTAATAGTCCTTATAGTGATTCAATTTTTGTTGAAAATGATCAAGAATTAGACAAATGCAAAGTTTTTGATTGCGAGACAAATGATTTGACACTTTTTCAATTGCAAATGTATAATGAAAATGAAACCAACTTCAAAGAAGTTGGTGACAAATGTAGTTTTCTAAGCCTTAAAGACAAAAATAAGGCAAGTGAAATTGTAAGATGTGCAAATAGCAAATATCAACAAAGTAAAATCCAAATATATTCTCATCCAAAGATTGAAAATTTAAGTTTTGAAGTAAATGTTGATGGAAAGTTTCAAAGTGGCACTGGTACTAGTAGATTTAAAAAATTAAATGTTGTGGTAGATAAATTCCAAAACAATAAGGATTTGAAAACTCAAAATGGAAATACCATAACCAATACAAAGCTTGATAATAACTTTGTAATAAATAATGAAATCAATAAAACAAATGAATCTTCTAATAACACATATACTAGTTTGGATTATGCAAATGATACTATTGATATGAGAAATAAAAATGAACACACGAATAACAAACAATTTTATCAAGATATAAAAAAGATATTACAACCCAAAATTTCTATTATTCCACAAAATAAAATGATTCTACGTGATTGTGACATTAAAAGACTTTTAAATTTTTCTGATATAAATCAATCAAAATTACAAATCAATAAAACCAACAAACAATTTCATAAAGATGTCAAAAAAGTATTATCAAAAGCCAACTATAATATTTTACAAAATAAAAATATCACAAAAAATTATAATTGTGATCTTAAATGCCATAATTGCAACAGTATACATACACAATGTATTTGTAATAGTATAAATTCACAATGTGATTGTAATAGTATAAATATAGAATGTAATTGCACTATCGGTATTATAAGTAATCATTGTAATTGCAACACCATAAATGCCTATAAATTTGAAAATGATACCAATTGTGTTAGAAATAATTTGAATACATTTCAACAACAATCAAGAGAAATATCTATTTATAATTGTAAAAATACACCTCAATCAAAAGTCAATCAAAATTGTAGTTGTAATGTTTTCAATAGTGGATTTAAAAATTTAAATGGAAGTTCATTGCTTCCAATCAATAAGTCAAATTCATCAAATTTTGAATTTCAAAAAGAAATCTTGTCAAATAATAAAACATTATTTGATCCAATGGATCCATTACATTTAAATCTTTGTAATGATTATAGGAGAAGTGAATAATTATTTTTTACAAGTTTTGGAAAATTTTGAAATAATAATAATTTAAAAAAGATATTAAAATCCTAATAGAATATTCACAAACAATTTTTTGAATTAAAATTTCATGTTATTAGTCCAAAATTATTCACTTTTCAAATATAAGTTGGATTATTCTAAAACTTTCTTTAAATAGAATCACAAAAAAAATTCAAAAATTCAATTCAATTTCCAAATATTTGCTCTTATTATGCTAAAATTTACTTTTGAATTCTAATAGTAAATGTACCTAGAATAAGTTTACTGTAAATAGAAGCCTTTCTTGGGATAGCTAAAACATTTAAAGTATCCTATTTGGTATTCTTTCGCTTAGCCTCTCCTTTACTACTTTTCAAAATGGAGTTTCCTTGGAAATTTCAGGAAATGTTGTAGAGGTAAAAGAATTTCCTTCACTACAAGCATGATAGTGCCTTCTTGTTTAGTATATTTAATTATTTTGAATAACTAAAATAAATAAATTTTCAGTTAAAGATCCATTTGAATCTACCTTAATATTAGTGATTATATTGTTGATAATATATTTAAATGCCCAAATTGCAATATTGAGCAAAAATCAATTTTTGTGATATTGTAGAGGTGAAAGAATTTTGTGGTATTAATATGTGAAATTACCCTCAGGAAATTACAAAGGCAAAGTGGAAAGTCCTAGCTTGAATATCCTAGCCCAAAAATTTCAATCCTTAACTCCTAAAGGACCAACATGCATTTTTTGGCAGTATAGAATTTTTGGACAGGTATGTACGACTAGAGATTTCCATATTTTTGGCTGAAATTTTAAAAGAAGGTGGGGGCAAGGAATATCTTTCATATGCACTAAATTTCATGACATTTGGAAATACGAGTAAAAAATTATGGCCTAATATGTTACTTTTTTTTGTAACCAGGCAGTCTGGGCAGATAAAAAAAATCATTTTTTTCGAAAACAAAAATTTGAAATTGGTTTTCTAGAATTATATGTAGGTAAAAAGCTTTGAATCATCCCATTTTGATCAATGAATCAAAAGTTAAGAAGATTTTAAGTTTGCAGGTAGTTATGAATTCTCTACTCTAAAATAAACTTTAAAGTCCTTTATCTTAGTCAATTTTCAATATTTTTTGAAATTTTTTTTTTTGGGATGTAGATTATTTATTACAACATTTCCACCATTGGGATTAGCATTTTTCAACTCCATAATTAAATTCTTCACAATTTTGTATTTTGAATCATTCTTTACTACTAGCTACTTACTATTTTTTTCCTATATGTTGTACAATTCCAAATGAAGTGAAAATTTTCAATCATGTAGCCAACTTCTCTAGGAAAAAAAATCCAAAGAAGCACCATCAATTTGGACATTTTTTCATCGAAAAGTGAGCTTGTAAAGTGCTGCTGCCCTGTTTTTTGCAGGGCCAAAAAAATGGTTTTAGTGACTTTGAATGCTTATATCTTGCAATCCACGCGGTGGAAATTTCTGAATTTTTTACCACATGTTTTCAAGTCAGTGTACTACAAGATCCTACGGTTACATGTGTCAAAAAAAGTTTTTTTTCCAAAAATTGGATACTTGTACTAAAAATGGCAGTTTTTGAGCGTTTTCGGTGAGAACATAGTCATAGAACTTTAGGGGTTAAAAAATGACATACAATTACTCCTAAAGATAATTTGATGAAGTCATATTTACATTGAGGTGATATATGCCTTGAAGTCATATGTATGTATTGGGATTTATGAGATTTGGTCATTTTTTTCCTACAAGCATTTCTTGTTTAAGTTCAATGACTTTACTACATAGGATAACAAATATACTTATCACTTGTAAAAAAATTTGCCCTTAAGAAGAAAGATGTTGAGGTAAAGTGAGTATGGTTAAGCTATAAATTTGGCTTAGCTATTGATTCTAATTCTATTATGAGAAAAAATGTGATTGTATTTTAACTTATATCATCATCTTGGTCTACATTGTAGTTTTTATTTATTTGTTTCTTTTTAACAAATGGAAAAAATAAAGAAACAATTCACTAATATATATATTAAATTCTCTTTAAACTGTAACTCATTTTTGCATTGCAACCCCTTGTAATCTTAGAAAATGTGACAAATTAAATACAAGAAATTTTTGAAATAAAAGTGATTATTGTAAGGGTGTTGGTACTATTGCAAAATTGTATTAAACAACAACACTAGTTTACACTAAGTCTAAACCTATGTAAATTTGTGAGGTGCATTGATTCGATATTTTGTAATATAAAATGAAATAAATACAATATATCTTTGCTAATTATATATGGTATTAAAAAGTATAAATTCCATCAATATTTCTTTTAGAGATTATTCAAACTCTTGCACTAATGAAAATGAGTTATCTATTAAAGAAGGTACATGAGGGATTCTAAGATTGTAAGGTAACTACATCTAATTGCATCTTATTTCTAAAATCAGTTACTATAGATTCTTGCCTGAAATGTACAACCTCTATTCATGACAACCTAGGGTCAATTTGTGGTACATCTATTTTCATCATGTAGAAATCTCATAATTTATTCCAAAAAAATATTTTCTAATTTATATTTAGAAATTATTTTTGAATATCAACAAGATTAAATAATAAATTTTTGCAATTCAACAAAGTAAAATACATTCACTTAAAGCATTACCAGTTTTTTTGCACCACCTATATTTGACTTTGAATGGCCACCTTCATTAATCCCAAACCACTATATACTCTCAACTTGGCTATCAAAAGCAACCAATGGGAGTTGAAGAGTTTTTGATGCAACTAATAGAAGTTGAAGCATTTTGTTGTGCTTCAAGTCTTGCTATTCAAAGGATATTTAGTATGTGGCTTGAGTTGGTAATTTGTGTTTTCAACTTTGAAGATTTATAGGATATTTCGTCATGAAATTACGAAACAACTTGTGGTAGGTTTCTTTTCAAGGAGGTTAACATTCTAACCAAAAAAAGCTTCATTTGATTCATCCATCTAAAAGGGGTTAGAAAAATGATGATTTTAGATGCTTCTACTTTATCAAAGTAAAGAAAGTGTCAAAATTGAACGTCCACACCATCTTCATATTTGAGGGACATTTGAGGTTTTAGGAGGGCTATCCTACGTAAAGGTCAAATTCAACATAACTTAAGTCACTTTTGTGAAAAAGTGCCACATGTCATCTTGTAATGGTTGCAAAGTGACGTGAAACTTTGAACTTGACATGAAAATTCAATATTGACACCTAAGTATCCAAACTTGAATTTCAAAATCTTTCTTACATAGACATATGTAGCTTGTTCAAATAACCAATCAATGACATGCTTCCACCTTTGTAAAGACCATGGGCACCCTCAAAGTCACTATTTAAAATTTTATCATACACAAAACCCTTATTAGGTTACCTTTACTTGGATAACCGAGTTGACTCTATGGTTGCTGTTTCCAAGCCCACACCCATTGCGGAAGAAACTCCAGCGATGGCGAGGATTAGGGTTTAGGGTTTTAGCAAAGCCAGAATGAGCCGTGAGCGTGAGCAGCTAGAATGCGGAGCTTGGGAGGCACAATTTTCGTCTTCCTCGCCATGTGTGGGTTCTCAATGCGGGGGGTTGCGTCGGGTGCGATCCGTGGCGATGGCCGTCTTTTTCACTTCGATGGATTCTTTCACAGACATGTCGTGAAGTAGGAGAATTGTCGTCATCATGGTGCGGCAGAAGCCGTGGGAGATTTGGCAGCATTGGCACCATGCTCGGCGTGCCTTTCGGTCGAATTCTCCTGCTCAAATTACTCAAACTCTGAATCAGGTGAGCAGCAGTAGTGCATTAGACGTTTTTCCGGAGAATAACCTTGCCGTTCTGTTCTGTTGCTTGGGGAGTACTATTGTCAGATAAAGAGATTCAAACCTCGGAGAGATTGCTCGCGATAGTCGGAAGCCGCAGCATGTTTGCCCAGGAATTGATTAGGGTTTAGGGTTTAGGGACTGGACACGCCTCCAGCACAATGTCTCTCCTCATGCGCTTTCTGTCGGGAATGTACCTAAAGTATCGAGGATTTGTTAGAGTATAGATGACCTGTTGGCGACCTGTTGTACAAGTTCATGAAGTCCTATCCGGAGTACAGAAGACTCTGATGTATCTGTTACAAGCAAAGCTTAATGAGGCCGCTCATCCTTGTTTTTTTCGTCGTGCAGAAGTTGTTGCAACTGGAATTTTCGACGAGCAGGAGTTCGTGTTGTGTCCCCGCAGTGTCCCCCTCTCGGCTGTATCATGCACTCCAAGGGACAGAGCCCCACATGGATACCGAAATAGCCTACTCGAGTGTGTACGATGTGAATCACCTCAGGTCCGCATATGAGAAGCTGCATCGAACAGTATCACCGGGGATCGACGGGAGAGCTCAAACTGAATTGACAGAACGCGGCTTCCAGAGGCTGTCAGAGGAGCTACGGAGGCATAGATATGCTCCCAAGCCAGCACAACGCATCATTCTTCCCACTCCAGAAGGGGGTCGGCCTCTGTCCATCGCCTCGACAATCGACAAAGTGGTACAAACAGCTGCGGTAATGGTTTTAGAGCCTGCTTTTGAGCCCACATTTCGCGACTCAAGCCACGGGTTTCGCATTGGACGCTCTTGCCACAGCTGTTTGAGAGTGCTGCGTTCCACCTGGCTGGGAATAACGTGGCTGGTTCCGATCGACCTGCAGAAGCTCTTCACCAAAGCTCATCACGAGATTCTCCTGGAGCTGATGGCTCCCGTTCTTCACTCGAGATCCATGGAAGATTTGATTCGGAAGCTTCTGAATGCTGGCTATGTTGATGTTTACAACCTCACGGACCGCACACAGTACAACACGGAGCTGGTTATGGGCTCCATCATTTCCCCGTTGTGTAACAACATTCTTCTCCATGAATTGGATTGCTACGTGGAGGATGAGCTTATTCCCATGTTTGGGACCCGCGCACTGAGTCCCTCTGGAGATGAGGGGCCAAAGAGACTGAAGTACCTGCGCTATGCTGACAACATTCTTCTCGGTCTCAAGGGTAGCAAGCAAGACGGCATTGCCATTCGCCAAGCTGTGCAAACCTTCTTGCAGCAGAAGTTGAAGTTTGATATTAATGAGCAAACAAGCCCTGTTTTGAACGCGCGCTCTGAAATGA
This sequence comes from Neckera pumila, assembly GCA_963969595.1. Lineage (NCBI taxonomy): Eukaryota > Viridiplantae > Streptophyta > Bryopsida > Hypnales > Neckeraceae > Neckera > Neckera pumila. The sequence goes on along the minus strand of OZ018415.1, from coordinate 17,714,568 downwards.
CCAAGTTCTTGGGGGCCTTGATACAGTATGGTTGACAGGCATCATCTATTGTCCAATTTGGCCACAGAATTTATGACAGTGCAGCAAGAGGTCAAGGTCAAAGGTTAAGCTTCGTATACTGGAGTCCAGTTTTTGACCCGTTAAGATTACTGTCCTTGGTCTTGTTCATTGATCGGAGATGTAGTTCCTGATGCCTTCAGAACGCTGGTGCTCTTGTTTGCAATTCGTAGGAAGTTTTGGTATCATTTCCATAGTGAGGCAAACTCAACACACAAGGGCTGGTCTTCTGGAACGTGGAGATTAGTAAATTGTCTGAAGAGGATCCCGTTGTTCGGATCCAACCACCGTTAGTTTTTAGTTTATATAATCAATTTTTTTTCATCATCTGCCCTCGTGAGGTTTGTATACTCTGCGAAACCTTCGACTGCAAGTATGTGTTCCAGGCTATTTCCGAATTCTCATTTTGAGTTGAGAAACTTAGTGATGATTGGTGAAAGTGTGCCTTAAGATTGAAAAAGCTGGCAATTTATACCTAGTACTTATTAGAGGATTTCCTAGAGCTAGCATTTGGTAAGCATTCAAAAATGAATTCAACAACCTTGATATACACGAATATATACAAATACATACGAATATATGCATGGAAATGTATACATCAGAATATAGATGCACATAAGAAGATGATACATGAGATACTTATTTCATATCTTTTGAAACCTGAGTTGAACGTTTCTGAACATACAGTAAATGATTCCTGAAAAAACAGCTCCACTCCTGACAAAAATAAAATTAGATTGAGTCAATTTTTCTGAATTGGGGCTTATTCTTGAAGAAAAAAAAATGGGACGGGCCAATTGGAGGCATTGTTTCAATTACTGCATTCAAATACAGAGCATAACACGCACTGTCACAACCAATGACTATGCACTCAACAATGATTAGCAGAGCGTAACGCACGCTATTTGTTTGCAGACGTCAATTTGTGGATCCATGATGTTCAAATATTGGCTGTTATTTAGCACAAGAAAGAAGGACAATTTGGATGAATAAAAATCCGTCCTAAAGGATGTAGGAACCGACTCTACTACATACCTCAACAATAGGATATTCTTCATACTTCACAAATTCGGTTCCTTTCAGGTATGTCATGAAATTGGAGTTATATATGATGTCAAACAAAGTTAATCAAACCCGAAGTTATATCCAAGGTTGTAAATTCATTGTAGACCATTTGGTCATTTTGCAGAGTTACACTTATTGGATTAAAAAAAAATTTAGCAAGTGAATGGCAAATCAAGGAATCTTCTAGAAGCATTTTGGTCACTTTGTTTTTGAAGAAAAAAAGATACATTTATAGAAGGTCAATATAAAATTGAGTAGCTTCCTACTGTGAACTTTGAGGGAGGACTATTTTTGTCCTTTGGGATGCTAATGTGTCTCTTAGTTCCCTATACAAAGCTAATGACAACCAAAAATTTGTCCCTTCACATTGTAAAATCTTTTGACATGTGTAAACACCACACGGCACTCACTCACTTCATGGATGCGATCCAATTCCAACCTTTTTGAATAATAATTCCAACCCTTTGAATCCCAATTGACTAGAAATCTACATTGGACTTTAGTCCATAATTGGTCTTGCCACCTTAACCCCAAAGTGCTCAAGCAACTTCAATTTTTGGCCAACTTTGGGCAATATTTTTGGGCAAAAGAAAACTTTTTTTCAATTTTTCAATTTTTTTAGAGATTGGTTTGTCTTTCAATATATTTGTATTCAAAACTCATATTGCAGTGATCAAACAAAAATTATGAGAGAAAATAGCACGAAGTGTTTAGAATTAGCCTAATGTTGAAAATTTTACTATTTAGAGAAAGTGTTGGTGTTCTCATTACAAAATCTTATGCATTTTTTCACAAATCAATAGAAACCATCATTTTGACCAATAAAAAAAAATCCAAATGCCAAAGTTAGAAACTATTTTTTTGGTGAATTTTTGAATTTACATCTTTGAAGAGAATCTAAAAATAACTTTATAATTTTGACCCTATAAGACACTTTCTATTTTTTGTGCTTCACATTATCCTCTTTGATGCAAACTTCAGAAAATTTATAGAACTAATATTTTAAAATACATTTGTATTTTGTCTGAACCACTTGAGTTTTCAAAGGTTAAATCCTAAAGGACTAAGGCTTTTTTTCAACCAAAAAATACTCAAAACTGACGTCTCTACACAAAAAAATTTGAAAATAGTTTTTTTTGCACATCTAACCATAAGATCTTATACTTAACTAGTATGAATATGTATAGAAAAAAAACTCAAATATTTTGACCACACAAATTGTAAGATATTTGTGTTTAAAGTGAAAAAAACAAATTTTTCAACATACTGCATGACTAGATTATTTGACTTTGAACCTTCTTAACTATAATTTTTTGCACTACAAAGCTTCAAATCTCTATGGTGGAGAATTAAATTGAGAGTCTATGAAAAACAAAATTCAAAAAAATTTAATTTTCATACTTTAAAAAATTATTAAATAGAAGTAGGTCCGAGATAGAAGGAAAACCTAAATTATTAATATCTCTAAAATGAACTTTTCGAAACTTTTATTATTGCCCCCTTCATTGTTTTGAGCATAATTTTTGTTCTCAGACACATTGAAACAATAATGACATTCCCACGAAGCTAATCAATTTTTGTATCTTCCAGAAAAGTTTCCAAAAATCAGGACAAAAATTGAGACCGAACCCTATACGAAATCCCCAAAGGACAAAGTTAAATTCTTTCCTACTTTGTGTGAGACCTTGACTAACACCGACCATCATCCTCGCTAATGAGACTTGATCAGAAGCTGACCGTCCCCACAATCGGCTAGCAGTGTTGCATCACGTGCATCATACACTCATTCAGACGAGATAAGGGAACTACTGCCTTCAGTAGTTCATATTTACAAATATCGATTGTCTGGGTAAATGTATCATGTCAATCGACTCAAACATAGCGACAGCATCATCATCCTTGTCGAGACGTACATTAAAATCTCTTCCTCTCGCTAAACCAAAACTGTTCCATGAAGCACCTTGTTTGCGGAATTGGACGGGGTGTCACTATAGAGCAAAATTGGCGAACTTGCAGCGGCAAATTCAAGTTGAAACTACATCGTACAAATATGGTACAAGGACATGGTACATGGGAGGAACCGGAGCCGTAAATATACAGAGAAACCTGCCTCTGACTGTCCTGGCTCTCAGGAACCATACGGTAGATCTTCTGTGAACCCCCAGCGCGCAAAGGAGAACCCCGAAGATTGTAGTTGATAGAAGACAATTTATTCCTTTTACATTATCTGGGACATTTCGGTGAGGAGTCCCTTCTTTCAGATTGTTGGAGAAGATCATAGTTGATAGAAGCCAGTTGAGATAAATTCTGTTCCACCACCCAAGTCAATTCCAAATATGAGTGGCAGAAACCTCACATTAGGCACTAAAAAGCAAGGAGAATGCAAAAATTAAATGAAGTTCAACGAGGACAACCTAACAAACACTTAGACGATGCAAATGGAACCGAGTGAAATGAGATGAAAGCGTTAAGCATGTAAAACAACGACGATGCTAGAATCTTAATAACAAATAACTGAAAAAAAAATCTGGCAAGGCCTCGAGTCACAAAAGCTCTACTGCAATTTAAAATGCTACTTCTGTTACCTTGAACGAGAAGTTGCTGAAGGAGTATTTACAAGAAGATGAGGTTTCAAACTCAGCCAGGGCTCCAAACTCGTCCCTCTGTAGAACCACAAGAAACCAGACCAATTTTAATACACTGATTACGAACTAAACTAGAAAAAAATTCTACACAAACCATGTAGATACCCAGTAAAGACGCTGTGAAATTTGAACTTGGATCACCCCAAAAATATCATAAGCATCTTTGTTGGATTCTTCAGCAGGGATTCGGCCACATGGATTAAATTATTCTTTAGTAATTAGTCGATGTACTTACCTCTGATTTATGGTTTCGGGAGAATGCAGCGTTATCTGGCTCTTTCACTGGCTTGCGCTTAACCTAGACACGTAATGTTGTGATTCATTTATTCATAAATCAAGAGATTTTGATTATATTATTTAAACTACATCAAGTGTTTCTTACTTCGATGAAAACATAAAACTCAGCAGAATATGATTTGAGACGAACGAAATCAGTCGGCTTGCTTTGGGTTCCAACTTAATGTATTTTAATCATTCCTGATCGCACTGAGGAAAAGAATTGAGCATTACCGCTTCTTCAGGTCTAGCATCAGAATCACTCGTGCTGCCACTGCTAGTGCTCTCAGCGTCACTATCGTCGACAAAATGAGAGTCAGTTTCGTGACGGCCCTCATTCGAATTCCAAGCAAAACGAGAAGCGAAGTAGCTGGTGTCATGAGCATTGTCCGGGCTTGGAATAAAAGCAGCCTGAAAAGCACCTCCAAGATATTAACTTGTGCGGCAATCTCAAAATGCCAGCCATGCAACAAGTTTGAATAAAGTAAAGCATTATAAGAGAACCACTGTAGAAACCAGATATTACAACAATTGCAGAGAAGTAGCAAATATTCCCACCTTTTGTCTGGCAAGTGTGTCCCAGTTGATGTCTTTGAAGAATGGGTGAGCTTTTACCTGTGAGATAGTTGGAAATAAATAAGAGATACACACAATTATCGGTCGCAAAATTACAACTGATGATAGTACTATTAATACCAAAAGCTCTAGAAATACAGATGAGGCGACTCCGCTTTAACGACCTTCAGAGTGAAATCAAGGTAACAAGCAGATTACCACCAAACTACCTTCAGAGAACTCAATATGAAGAAGATAGAAAGGATTCTCTATATTATCAAATTTCGGATGGGAAGCAAAGGTACCTCTGCAGCACCCTTGGCGCCAAGGCGTTCATTAGGGTCCTCAGTCAAGAGCCTGAAAACAGAACAAATAAAATAAAAGACTGCTTTTGAGTATTATAACACGAGACTACGTATTTCAACAATGTTAACTTGCATCGTACTTGGAAACTGTTGACTAGAGTAAGTTTAACACCGAACTTATGCTGATATTTACTCACCTATTGATCAAATCTTGGGCTTCATGTGACATATATGCGGGGACTGCAGGCCAGGGTATATGTCTATTCAAAATATTGTCAAAGATAATCTGCAAGAGAGAAGGAATCACAATCAATCAGTCCACATATACACAATCCTCCAAAAGAATAGACTAAAGCGGCTGACTACATGCTTGTCCCTTGTTGAACTACTCTTGTATGAGGGAAAGTATTCATACTGAGACATTTCCGCCAATATATTACAGCTTGCATCAGTATGTCCACAAAACATGTAAACGACATACCTGAGGATATTCCGCATTGAATGGAGGAATGCCAGTAAGAAATTCAAAAAGGATGACCCCCGTGGACCACCAATCAGCGGCAGGGCCTGCAAGTTGGGTTGCAATGTAAGAACTTTGAGCAGTTATCAGAATTAATTGATCATTAACGATAGTGTTGATCCTTGAAGACCGAAATTAATGATAAAATCAAAGTTTCATAGAATTATCACTGAGCATAGACCGAGGCTGTAACCCAAGGACCCAATACAGCAGATCACCATACAAACAAGCTTGTAATTAAGGTGGAATTATGCATATTCTACACTGCATGAACAAACCCTCTCATATTTCTCAGGAAAGGAAGAAAGATAAGATATCTCATAACTAGAACATGATGAGCAATATCAACCAGATCACTCGAGTGCCACTGTAGCTGAGCAACTTGTTGAATGGGAACAACTTTGCAGGATAAGACTTTGAACGTCACATTTCTTTATGAAAACTGCGAACAGTAGGCTTCAGCACAAAGCAGAAATGACTTACCATGGGAAGTCCCAAGTAGAATTTCTGGTGCAAGGTAGTCAGGGGTTCCCACAGCCGAACGCTGCTGCCGAATCTTCCTCTGATGGACGTGCTTAGGAGAAAGGCACTGATCTTTCTCAGACTCCTCCATAAGCATAGTCGCAGTTGCGGCAGGGCCTGACAGATCGTCCGTGCTGTTGATAAGGCCTACTCTTGAAAGACCGAAATCTGTAAGCTGCACAATATTTGCAGTAATTGCGTTGTGAGAACATGCACAAGAGAATCATAGAATCAATGAAAAGTACATAATGAAGAAAGTGTACTCCTGAGGCTACTTCTTGTCCTACCCCAGAGACAGAGATAGCAACCCAAACTTAGAACAGACAAGCAGTGACTTGTTAAGTCAGTGCTTAGATAAAATTGATATTTCAATAACTTGACTACGTTGCAGGAATGAAAAGTGAACGAATACAGCTGATTATAATAGTACGTATCTTAATAGAGTACCTTGATGTGGCCATCGTGGGCGATCAAAATGTTATCTGGCTTAAGATCTCGGTGTACAACTCCTAAGGAATGCAGATATTCCAATGCTAGCACCTGAAATGGTAGATCCACGACAAGGAGTCAAAAATGACCACCAGCAAGAAGTTATTTCGGTCAGGTTGACAGCGTGAATGTCAGAACTACTATCACCCTTCGGTAGGTAAGCAGAACCACTATGGCCACTTTCATCTTGACAAATTTGTTCAAGATGGTAAGATGAGAGCAAAATCGAGACTTCACTGGGTAAATATCATTTCAGAACTTAATGATCGTCAAGATCGTTATGTAAGTGAAGAAGTTTAAAAGTGCGTTGCAGACATGTTGAGCATTGGGTTAATAGTGTGAGCAAGCTCAACACGACATTTGCAACGACAGAAGATAGCAATCAAGGAGCAGACACCTTACCAGTTCAGCTACGTACACACGAGCCATGCTTTCCTCCAGGCACCCAAGACTTCGCAACATAGAGTACATATCACCGCCATTCAGATATTCCATCACCAAATAAAGGTTATCCCGACATGTGAAAGAGTAAAAGAATCGAACCTGGAAATTAACAGCACCAACCGTTAGCTTCTATGCAAATTATGCTGAGAAGAAACCCAATACAAATGCAGATGGCAATGGGATAGGGCATTACCACAAAGGGATTGCGAGCAGATATCAGAATGTTGCGTTCGGCTTGTACACTTTCAACAGCATTTTTTCGGATCATATCGGCCTTCCTGAGAACCTGCTTGAAACAAGGTCAAATTTGTTAGAAGGGATCCAAATCATCTGGTTATAGGCAACCTCTGTTAATATATTGGGTACCAAAGAATCTAACAACAAAAAGAATTAGATGTGAGATGTTAGAAATAATTTTACAAGAAGTGCATCTGGCCAAAAGAGACTACTACAGACCACAAAATCAACCGAAATTGCAAATGAGACGTCTAGGCAAAAAAGTTGGTTACTTTTTTCTGTTCATATGCCTGATGATAAATATATAGTGAACTGGCATTTTCCCATGTCTTGAACCTTCCAAGAGTCTAAAATCGGTACCTTGATAGCAAAAAGATCCCCAGTTGTGCGTTTTCTTGATAAACACACCCGTCCAAATGCACCTCGGCTAATAGGTTTTATGATCTCAAAATCGTCTATCGTTGTACGATCCTTATACAACGGGTGCACAGGGGTAGACTTTGGACTATGAAACGTATCATCTTCCACAATCTCCTCCTCTGCTGCACTACTTGCCGCCTCCACGCCATTAGGATCCAGAATCTCAACGAAGTAGTGGTATTTCTCCCTACAGAAAGTTTGTCATGAGTCAAAAAGTCAAGATCTACTCTTCCGATTATACAGAGAAATAAAATGGAGTCTGGAATGGTCAAATTTGATGGACTCAACATAAGAAGCAGACAGGTGAAAAAAACATATCTCAGACTATACGACACGCGATGACGGTAAATAGTGAGGAGAAATCAGATCACGCGATGAAAACGATAAGAACTTCCAGAAGTTCCATCTCATACATTGATTGTGGCCTCGCCGCCACTCAAAGCTGCAATATCGAGAGACTCAACATCTCACCAACCTAAAACTTATTGGTCCCATCATTCCTTATCTACTAACCGACGCTTCGCCTGGTTATCTGGAGTCTCTTCAATTTCTCTTCATGGATGAGAAAGAATAGAAGAAATTCATTCATTGCTAGAGAGTGAAGTTCTTCGAAACGAACCGCTACCACAACTGAAAACTTTTTTAACATAAGTAGGTTACAACTAGGCAATCAAGAAAGCGAAGAACTTACATGCAGAGTTTCTCTATCCGCTTTCCGAAAGTAGCGACAGTGAGTGCCTCCACCTTGTTACAACGGAGGACATCTTGCAAGTCTTGCAAACACGACATCAAATACTCGGCCCCGTCTTCAATCACCTGCGCGCCAGCTATACATCTAGCTATGTCTGCAAGTTCATTTATCTGCAAAAATGCAGTCAATCCAACGAAGTGAATAAATGCCATCAGAAAGGTAGTCGTAAACAGGACACAAAATGACTAGAACATTTCATAATTTGAAAACATAAATAGAATGAACATAGATTGCAGACCTGCATGGGATCGTCAACTTCGTTAAAGCTATTCCGATCTGAAAGTAATACGTCAATCTGGCTAGTCCTTGGTGTGCCAAGTGGAGACCGGGGAGTCAGACTTCCAGCCGATGAGGTTGCAGCTAGCGCACTTCCTGAAGATGAAGCTGGGAGGAATGATTGCTCGAGCTTCGGACCAAATCGTGTCTTACACGTGATTGCGTTGAAATTTCTGGTTTCATCGCCTATGCTGGCAGCATCAATCTCATGCAGGTCTTCCAACATTTCTTCAGACCCACGTCTTAGTAGCTCACCCCCAACTTTATCAGCAAATGCTGAATAAGAGCTCCATCTTTCTGACAAACCTCCGTCCGAATTACCACCTCCAGTATTGGGGCTGGACGTTTTAGCAGTCTCCGGACTAGCAACAGCTGCCATGCTATAGCTTCTGGGTGTGAAAGATTCCACCATTCTTTCTAGTGTTTCTGCTACTCTTCGAAGACGCTCATCAACACCAAGACCTTGTTGATCACATCTGTAAGCAAAGAGAGAAATTCAGCACGACTTTGAACAGTCCAAGCTCGAACTTCGTTGCAATATTCTAGAAGTCTTCGATCCTAAAATCCGAACTTGCGCATGCCTAACAAAGTAATTGTTCAGACTGTCAATGTAAAGAAGCAATGAAGCAACCAAGAATATAAGAACTCAACCTGTCAGCCAGGGCACAGACTCTAGAATGGTCCTCCAAACGTGATGTTGCAACCTCGTCTTCACATATCCTGCAAATAACATCCAGGTTGTCGTCTAAAACCTCCGGCTGATCCCTCCAATGACCCCAGGAAACTCGCTGCTGCCTCTTCGAAGAAGGTATGCGCTTCGTCTCTTTCGATAATCTGCTTGTTTCACGCTCTTCATCCACGTCTGTCTGCGAGTTTACTAGGTTTTTATTTACACTAGATTCGGTCAAGTCGATTGATACTTCATGTGATTCAAGCTCGATAAGTGGAACAACTGAGAAATTTTTCCAGCTTGCTAGCCGTTCGGCTACAAGGGAATGAACTGGACTTACAGAACCAACTGGACTTGGCACAGCAGGCTCCTTCACCAAATTTTCTTCCTGTTCCGTTACGTCAGAAAAAATAGAAGCTCGTGAGGTCGTAGCTTCATCACTGGCTATTTTCACTTGAACGGGAGATTTCGACGGTGCGCTGGGTTTTTTGAGTTTAACGACGTTTAGAAGAGCTTTACCCTTCTCTTTCCATCGTGCCAAGGATGACCAACTTTCCATGGAAGAGCCAACTTTTGCCTCCTCCTGGAGCCTATGAAGCTCGTATTCGTCTAAACCATTCTCTTTTTCAAATTGTAAGAGACGTGTACAACGAGTAAGTATGAATAGCATCCGAGTGTGCAGCCTTTTGAGAACCCCCATTGGAAGTTCTTGCCGCTTATCATCCAGCTCCTGGACAATAGCTTCACATTGCCTCCGAAACTCTTGAGGATCCATGAAAGCACATTCTCGAGCCAAGAGTAACAAGTCTTCAATTTTCTCCTGCTGATAAGGCTCTATGTCAAGTACTTCCACAAGATCACCGGCAAAAACTGCCAACTCCGCGTTAACTTCTTCCTTAGCTGTATGAAACCGTGCCCCAAGAGCTGCCATAACTTCCTGCAAATCAAGAGAAATGGCAACTTTATTTCTATCTGTATAAAAGCGAATATTATTTCCGAACGGAATTTGCATATTGCATCTCCCAATGCACATAAAACACCAAAGTAAATAAGCACACACCTCCAATTCGTGAAGGCTGTTAGGCCGAAGAAACTCATAAGACCTCACACCCCGAGGGTCAAGTTCATGCGAGAAGCTCTTGATGTCGGTTCCCTTTCCTTTTCGTGGACCGCCAGTCATACGCAGAAGAGCTTGGAATCTGGGTGACTCGATTTCCTTCGGTAGTTCGGACTGACAAATCGAACTCTGCTTTGCTCCAATACCAAAGAATTGACACTAAGATATTTGTTGCCTTAAGTAAAATAATTTCCACTAGCGTCTGGGCGAGCTAACTCTCCGCCCTTGACATTGACTCTCATTCCTTTTCTCATCTTCCTCCTAGAGTCCCTACTTTATAAACTTCTCCCGAATTTTATCTTATATACTAAGTTGCACAAATGAAATGATGCCTACACCGAGTTCCTTATTGGCTAATAATTGAAGACAAAATAACTCAATATACCAACTCAAGATTAAAACATGAATCTCATGAAATATAGTCATTCCAAAAAACGGAATGCATATGACATACCTCGCTCTCTTGCATGGTTACATCAGAGCTTCTACTCCCCACACCATCAACTTCAGGGCGCCAATGAGATCTTGATTTGTCAACAAAGGAATCTATATTGACAACGGCAAGAAATTGTCATTCAAGATACCTGAATTAGGCCCAACAAACCCTAAAAATTCAACGAATCTAGGATCAAACATTAGCAAATCACACCCAAGATCAATAGCAGAAACGAACTTCATTGTCACGAGAGTGTACCGTTCGGAAGCACGGTAAGTGTAATTCGCACTTTACTACCATCGCTACACCTAAAGGGGAAAAAGGCATGCAAGCTAACCTTGAAGTAGAGACACGCTACCCGCAGGGACGCTTCGCGCAGGCTGAAACCCTACAGGGCTTCCCCCCATCGAATTCCCTCCAATTGAGCCAGTGTCAAAATTGCTATCGATATCTACCCAACTACTAGCTGACTCTGGCTGCGAGACCTGACCAATTGAAGCTTCTTTCCTCGGAATTCCACTAGGCGATATGGCATCTTCAGATAATTGGCTTGCTTCCGACAAACTTCTCTCTGCAATTTTATCACTGCCCAAACCCAATTTTGAAACTGCAACAAATGGAGACCCACAACTCCCTTCCATGTTGACGCTCGAAGGAATTTCTTTGGACTCTGCCTGCATGCATCTTCGTCCTCTACATTTGCTACCATCTTCTGTGAGCGAGTCCTTGGGCGAGACAGAGTCTCTTGCATGAACTTTTGCAGCTTTCGCAGCTTTTCGAACACCTGGCGAACGAGATGAGTTCGAGCTACGCTGTACAGACACTTCCTCTCTTTTTTCGTTCCCAATGTTGAATCTGCTCTGAAGAGTACCTGCAAAGACCGGGCCAGATCGTGTGCTGGTGCTGTACAAAGGTCCTGATCGCGTCTTGATGCGATTCAAACCCAACGCGAAGCCAAATTCACTGCTCAGGAATGAGGAAGACTCCGCCGTTGAATCCGTTGTGGTAGTCTGGACCTTCCCTGGGGCTGATATTCGCCTACCCTTCTCAACCTTTACACCGCTTCCCCTGCTAGAAGAGTCATCCTTACTCCAGCTAAACAGCCTCGTCGATCTCCGACTCTCGGCAGTATCCTTCTTGACACCTTTCGCATGAGCATCATCCTCTGCCCTTTTATACACCTTATTTTCTTCGGCTCCTTTCTTATTTTTAATCCCTTCCTTGCGAACGGTGTCTTTCTTCTTTCCACCATCCTTACTAACAATCGAACCAACTGCCGCTCTCCCAAACGGCCCCATGTGGACGATGCCCAAGAATAAAACAAGAGTGGCCAAACTTCCCCAACTGTTCTTTATTACACCGGTGAACTATACTCTAATTCCATTTGGTAATCTCAAGAAACTCACGTACACGCAGTAACATATCACAAGCTCCCAGTTCACGCTCCCATCGACCTCGAACGGCGAAACCACTGCAAGGCTTAGATGGCGCTATAACAACCTTATGCGGTACGCCCTAGTCGTTGTTGTCAAAATATTTCATCACCGAGTAGCAGAACGGATAGCAGACCGGATATGGAACCGACTGCCATCTGAAAGCGCACACAAGCGAACTACTCGACAGACGCCAGTCTTGACCAAATCAAATAAGAAAGAGGGACGCTAAATCCGCTGGAGAAATTCGTGCCGCTGTTCCCTCAAAATCCTTCTTTCGTGCTTCATGCTGTACAGAAGTGACCCTACGAAGTCACCAGCAAAAGAATTGAAAGGTCAGAAAGCCATCCCCCATGTGTTCAAGAAAATTCGACTCAAGAGTGTAGGAGAAGCGGAAGGAGGAGAAGAAGCGCAAACAGGAAACATAGATTCAGGAAGAGTAAGACACGCGGCATCTTGGAACACTGGAGACTCGTAAACTACAACAACATACGAAGAGGATTATGAATTCAAAGTCCGATAATCTTTTCCAGGAAGGTGGTGCAGACACAAGAGAAGAAACTAAACAAGACGTGGGACCCACTCGCTTTCAAAACGTGGAATTCAAGCTCGTTCAGACCACCAGAGTTCAAATACTTTCAAAATTGCCCGATTATTGAAAAAGGCCTGCTAAAAACCTGACGTCTCTTCCATGTTCACGTCACATGATTGCTCTTGCAAAAGTACTGCAAGGCGTCCTCTAATGGCGATGATTTCGTTCACTCGAGAAACAATAAAAGACATCGAACGGCATCCCACCACAAATCTGCTATTTCCAATTCAATTCAAGAAGTCGACTCTTAAATTGATTCCAGACGCAGCCACCAGAATTACTATGTCACAAGTATCAAACCCGTCCTGTGTACCAATTAACGATAAAAACTCTCCACAGGATAGAAACTGTCTGAAATAAGACGGAACTCCTTGAAACCGGTATTCTCCGTTTCAGAAACCAACACAACTACAACTTCTTCTCACCTTCACGAAAAGAGAGAGAGAGAGAGAGAAAAAGAAGAAGCCAAGGCACAGACGTGACCTCAATTAACCAAAAACCTCACACCATTAATCGCCAACTCCGTCCATCCCACTACAAACCGCCCACGCCTCTCACCTCTATGCGACACTTAATCAGAAAGCTATCAGGTACAGCCAATTAAAAGAGTAACCGCCTGCCTCTCCTACATAACGCGCGATCCCTCCAGTTCGCCACAAATTTCAATCCACAATCCACGCCAATTGAACCCTAGCATAATCCACCGAACATTCAAAAAGCGACAATCCGTTCCTCCCAAAGACCAGCGGCACTACTCACAGAGAATTCGAAAAGAACATTCCGAAGACGGGCAGGTAATCGCCACCAAAGACTCCGCAGAAACACCTAGAACGCCACACCCTAGTCCCCAGACGGTACACACAAAAACTACTCCAACAACCAACACTGCCCCCCTCCGCAGATTCGCCATGCGGGTTCAAAGATCGTGTCCACAACTAACACGAGAAAATCAGAAAAAAACGAACTACCGGCTCTTCTCCACCTACACGGAACCAGAAAAGCTTTAGAAAGAGCTCACCACCTACCTACGACGACGACCAGCGGGGGGACGCGGCCATCATCGGCGGGCCTGACGTCGCTGTTGACAATCAAAGAACACGGCCATGGTGGCTAGGCCTCTGCAAATGGGGAACTTCCGCCATAGCCAAGGAGGCCACATAGCCAGCCACGCCATCAGTCACAGGCACGAAGGCGAAGCGAACGAGCTGCTGCCTCCAAACCCTAACTCCACCTCATCCCCGATTTCATCCATCCAAAGCGACGGATCCATGCTTCTTGTCAGTGTTCCGAGGTGGATGAGATTCGTCGGGGGCTGGGGCTGGTTCCACTTGGCGGAACGGGTCTATATTCGTCGGGGGTGGGATTTTATCTAAATTAGTCTCGGGAGGATTTACTATTTCCGAAAAGAGTCTAAATAAGAGGCGGACTGACGGATGGATGCTCTGGGGAAGCTCCACGTTATCTCTCGGCTAGTTTTTCTCCGCAGGGGTCGGTGCTTGTCCGCTCGGCTTTATGACTTTTGGGGGAGAGACGGAGACAGTGAGACACGGCGTGAGTTACTGTGTCGATGCAGACAGTTTTTTAATGGTTTTTGGAGTTATCCGTTAATCCTTGTTCCCTGTAGGAAATTCCGTCACTTCGAAATTTTTTTATAGTGAAAAAATATAAGTTACAATTTGAATTCAAGGGAAAACTTATTTGAACTAGGAGGTACAGTCAGCAGTCAGCACTCAGCACTCCAACACCAGAGTGACTTGGTTGGCCTTGTTTGCATTGTTGAAAACTTTCAAATTATTTTCTATGCTAAAGAAAAATGTGAAAAATGGGGAGAGCAATTGAATCTTATTTTCTCCACAAATTATGAGTTTGTTATGAATGTTTGAAGTGTATTGTCCAATTGGCCCCAAAGAGTATCTAGACTACCCCCAAACCAAGCAAAAGAGTATTTACTAATCCCTTCATCACCATCATCCAAGATAGTGATTGTGGTCACTAATTCAACTTAATGTAGCCCAAATCTCATTTATTGAAAAAAGAAAATTTGTCATGGATTGATAAAAGACTTTAATGGGTCATAATGATTCCCTAAGCAAGAATTTGTGACGAGTCTTATGCCTATCATAGGTTGGTTTACCCTATTTGTAGGGACACTTTAAAATCTTATACAATAAATACATTAATATATATATATATATGGAGTATATAAATTTTACAACTATAATTGCAAAAGTCTACAACAACACTCCCCTTGCATATTGTTGATTGTACGAGACATGGAAAAGGTGTGCATGATGATCGCAAGAATGCTTGTTACGCTCTAATTTTCATTATGAATGTCGAATGAAATAATTTAATGACATTTCTCGACAATAAAACATGATGGATTTTGTAATAGGAGTTGTGACAAGGGTCGTCATTGTGTACCTTGCCTAATCTTTTAGAGAAAATTAAAGTTTCATTTATGGCAAAAAAGTGTTGATCATATCCTTCACCTACACTATGTACAAATGGATGAATATTGTGAATGCTAAGTATTCGTAGACCACAATAATTCTGAACATTGTTTGCAATAAGTAAAACATTAAATAGAAGAAGAAAAATCTCACATGTGATAAGTGATCATTCCGTGTGATACGTAAAATACCATCAGAAAAGGTTTGCCACATCTCAAGAATTTAAAATTAGCATAATAGTCATACTCTCACCAATTAATTACTTTTCATAATTTTGTAAGTCTTTTACACATTTGGTTTGATGCGTCTAGAATTTTTGTTCCTTGGGTCCCACGTAAAAATACCAAATTGAAAATACCCTTCACAAGAGTTAGATTTGGCATAAATTAAATCATTTTTGTCAAAAAGCGCCACATGTCATCTTGTGATTATTATGAGGTGGCATGGACCTTTACATACATACAATAGTGTGCGTTCTACTAAGCCACTCCATTTTAAGTTTTTTCGATTGTTGAGCAAGCAATGCAAAATTCAAATCAATCCCTACTCAATCAATTCCAAAAGTTCTACATTACTAGCTCAACGCTCAACGCCAAAAAACAATAAATGGAGCCTTTTTAGTGGTACATGCACTATTTTTGATTTGGAGGTTTTTTCATGGGAGTGTGGGACAAAAAGAGTACCAAAATCAATAAATGGAACCTCTTTAGTAGTACACATGCCGTATTTCAAATTGGGAGATTTTGAGTGGCCCAACAACGAAGGGAGTGTCGTACCGTTTTGAACATCGAAAACAGATCCATCCAGCAAAGTCAAGGAAACAAGAGTGTGTGCTCTCCCAAATCTCATGCTAAGAAACACCTTGGCTCCATCCCAGCATCCAATATGGTTGGAACTTGGAAGAGTGCCCGCAGCCGTCAAACACAAACACCAAATTTTTTATTACCTTCGCAAGTTCGTGTGTCACATAAGCTTTTACCAAGTTTCGATTTCTCAAGCAGCAGTCACAGAGAAAACTGCACCCCTCGCGGTCCAAGAGTGCAAAGTACGTGTCCTCCAGGACTCCTTAAGGTGGAAGCACCCAAAACCGTCAAAATAAGGAATTCATCATATTTGGAGGCACCATTTCAATTTCAAAAAAATAATATTTTTTGTGGTAAAGGTAAGAGAAAACCATGAATTTAAAAAAAAAAAAAAAAATTGAACTTGGCATGTATTTTCGATGAATTTTAAAAGTTGCAGTCCCCTAGACCACTAGAACGGTCTTGTAGGTGGACTTAAATCTGAATTCTGACAAATTCAGCACTTATCCAATCACAATGAAGAGAGGAGAAAACTTTGTGACACACGTCAAAGACCAAGACCATTCAATGGCAGTGTAAGGATGGTTTAATGTCCATCTAGGAACAAAGACTAGGTACAGGGATGCTATAAGATGTTTCTACCTTATACCACACTTATTATGCCTTTGAAGGCCCCTTTGCAATCATAAATTTTGGTACCAATTGTTTGTCACTTCTCCTGGAACGGGTTCGTTCCGTATCGTCCATTTCTTTACTTGTCAAACCAGCCACACTCCATGCCAATAATTTTTTTTTTTTTTTTTTTTGACGAAGCCACCAGCCACAGGTGGCCTGGTGGATGCCAGTAACTTAGACCTACAAGAGTCCATGGCATGGATGGACTGACCGTTTACCACAACAATTAGATTCTAGTTGGAATGATTCTGGGGAACTGATGGACCAACTGGCTCTCATCATCCCAGAAATAAGTGCTCAGCTTACTTCCACTATTCACAAGATTCGCATGGAAGGGGAAAGCAATCAGAGCCACAGGACGTGAAATCCTGCATTCGAACTGGGACCCACAGGGTGAAAACGCAGGAATTTTACCCCCCAAAAAAATGTAAGAATTTTTTATTTTCCATGTATTGTTATTTTTTGAATTCTGAATTCATATTTGCAATCAAAGGCCCCAAATTAGCTAGTAGAGGTTAACATTTAACCCTAGACACGGCTCAAAATAGGGGCAAGATTTTTCTTTTACCCCCACCAATTTCTGCATTTTCACCCTGTGGGTCTTAGTTCGAATGCAGGATTTAACGTGTTTCATCAGAGCCAGAGCCAGCCACAGCCAACCTACAAGAATAAGGTAATAAGGCAGCGACCTTGGGAGAGCTGATTGCATGTGCGGGGGAAGCTTGAAACAATTTGCAGTGAATTTTCGTAGGAAGGAAAATGGAATTGGCATTGAACCCAAGTCGTTTCATGTGTTTTGAACCTTTGTGGAATTAGTTACAAATTTTTGAAGTTCAAAAGCAGTGGTCACAAAAAGCGACCACCTCCTAAAATGTACACTATTGGTACATTGAAGAAAAACAAAATGTACCTTTGTGTTAGTGTGTGTTAGTGGTCACTTTCAAGAGCAAGGTTGCTTTTAGAGGTTGGGGTCAACTACCTCCCTTGCTTGGTCCACCCAAGTCATTCTAAGCGTGCATGTAAAAAAAAAGCCCCCCTATTTTGTGCTTGATTCATTTACCTTGTACACCCCTCCTAGCTAATTGGGGCCTTTGATTGCAAATATGAATTCAAAATTTGCAAATTTTATCATGCGTGGAGAATAAAAAATTTCAACATTTTCCCTTGGGCCAAGCAAGAGGGCCGGCCTTCGTTTGAGAGCACCCCACGTTATTACCGTAATTGAAGGTCTAATGTGGCACCTAGGTGCGAAATTGAGTTTTTCACATCAAATCCACATCACCTTGTGCCATTCACAAGATGACATGTGGCACCTTTTTTTTTACGAGAATGACTTAATTTTTGCCAAATTTGACATTCACTTAGGGTAATGTGCTACAAGGGTTACCTGAGCAAGTGAGCATGGGCCAGGGAGGACTCACCCCTCTATTGCTCCATCGGAAGGGTAAATGTAAAAACTGCCCCCTATTTTGTGCCGCTTAAATTTTGTATTTCTGCACACCTTCTAACTAATTGGGGGCCTCTGATTGCAAATATGAATTCAGAAATTGCAAATTTCATTAAATGTGGCAAATAAAGAATTTTCAGGGTTTTCTGCAAGGGTAAAACTTGGGGCAATACAGGGGTCAGTTCTCCCTGGCCGTGAGCATGAGACTGTAGTTCTTATATTCAAGTTTTTTTAAGATGGTCAACCCCCATTTTTAGTTATTTTTCAAAAGCACTGGTCAAGATTAGTAACAAAAACTTAATCTCAGTCATTTCATTATCCTCTGGTGGAGATCACAAGCATTTTGAGTATCGGACAAAAAGCAAACTGAGGTGGCCAATGGAATAAAACTGATGAGTTGCAACTGAAGAAAGAAAAAAATGCTTTTGCATTTGAGACCGTTGTGAACAATGTCTGTAGTTCGACTAGATGTGCGGCATGGGGTTCGTTCAGATAGCACGGGCTTACCATTTCATAGTTGCTGCCCGATTGGGGGCAGTAGCGCTTTGGGGCAGTAGCGCTTTGGGACAGAAATTTTATTTTGCTTCAAAATTTTACTGTTTTTTTATGGAAACTACCGTATATATCAGATTGTGTTTATTATTTGAAACTGGCTAAGATCCCTTTAGTCAAAAGTTTTTGTCTTTGAGATAAATACCGGTAGAACAAAGTGTTCAATATTTGACTAGTCTGTGTTGGAAACTCATGGTTCGGAGAAAGGGTGGATGTTTTCATCATCAAATCTTACCTTTACCATAAACCAATTGAAGCTATAATTATAATTATAGAAATGTTTGATTGCTAAAAAATAAAAAATATATACATTGCTTGATGGTCAAAGTTGGCATTATTTGTCAAATAGTTAATTAAAGTTGGCAAATGGGATTTGCCAAATGCTTAACCCCTGAAGGTCGGAGACTATATATTCACCCAAAACACTCCAAAATTGCCATTTTTAGTACAAGTATCAAATTTTAGAAAAAAAACTTTTTTGGACATATGTAACCTAACCGTAGGGTATTGTAGTAAACTTGTTTGAGAATATGTAGAAAAAAATTCAGAATTTTCCACCTTGTAAATTGCAAGATATTAGCATTTGAATTGACAAAAAACTTTTTTTGGCCCTATGAAAAATCGGGCAACTGCACTTCACAAGGTCACCTTTAACCCCTAAAGGACCAAACACCATTTTTTGGCAACATAGCAATTTTGGGCAGCTCACTATGAGTGAAAATTTTAGTTTTTTTCTTTGAAATTTTCATACAAGATGTGCCCAAGGAGTAGCTTTAAGGCCCAACAATTTTCATAACTTTTGACTTTACGGGTAAAAAGTTATTGCATGATATGTCATTTTCATTGCTCGGCGGGTAGCCCGGGCAGCAAAAAAAAATTCTTTAAAAATCACTTTTTAAAAAAATAAAAATTTGAAATTGCTTCTTTTGATTTATATGTACGCGGGAAGCTTTTAATCATTCCATTTGGATTAATGCGTCAAAAGTTATGAGGATTCTTAATTTGAGGGTAGTTATGGAATCTCAACTCTAAAATAAGCTTTGAAGTCCTTTATCTAACTCAATTTTCAATATTTTTGAATAAAACAAAAAACATTGGGTGTATATTGATTATTACAACATTACCATTGCTGGGATTGGCATTTTTCAATTCCATAATTAAATTCTTGGCAATTTAGTATTTTGAGTCATTCTCTACCTCTTCCTACTTACTATTTTTTTCCTATATGTTGTACAATTCCAAATGAGCTGAAAACTTTCAAGGATGTAGCCAACTTGCCTTGAAGAATGAATTCAAAGAATAACCACCATTTTGGACATTTTTTCATACAAATGTGACCTTGTGAAGGGCAGTTGCCCAGATTTTTGCAGTGATTAAAAAAGGATTTTTGTCAATTCAAATGCTATTATCTTGCAATCTACATGGCAAAAAATTCTGAATTTTTTCCGAATCTTCTTAAACCAGTGTACTACAAGATCATATGGTTACATGTGTTCAAAAATGTTTTTTTTCTAAAATTTGGCACTTATATTAGAAATGGCTGTTTGGGAGCGGTTTTGGTGAAAACATAGTCAAAAACCTTTAGGGGTTAAATGAAAAAATATCTAAAATGGTGGTTATTCTTTGGATTCATTCTTCAAAGCAAGTTGGCGACATGCTTGAAAAAATTTCAGATCATTTGGAATTGTACAACATATAGGAAAAAAATAGGTTGTAGAAAGAAGTAGAGAATGATTCAAAACACGAAATTGTTAAGAGTTTAATTATGGAATTGAAAAATGTCAATCCCAACGGTTGTAATGTTGTCATAAACAATATACATCCTATGCTTCTTTTCTTTTCAAAAAATATTAAAAATTGAATTAAATAAAGGACTTCAAAGTTTATTTTAGAGTAGGAAATCCATAATTGCCCACAAACTAGAATACCTCATAATTTTCATCTCATAAATCAAAATGGAATAATTCAAAGCTTTGCACGTATATATAAATCTAAAGAACCAATTTCAAATTTTTTTTTTAAAAAAAAGTGATTTTTCAGAATTATTTTGAGCTATCCACCGACCGTTGAAAATGACATTCTATCCAATAACTTTTTTAACCATGTAGTCAAAAATTTTGAAAATTGTTGGGCCTTAAAGCTACTCCTTGGGCACACGTTGTGTGAAATTTTCAAAGAATAAAAATAAAATTTCCGTTTGTAGTGAGCTGCCTAAAACCGCTATGTTGCCAAAAAAAACGCCGTTTGGTCCTTTAGGGGGTAATAATAGAATTAGTTATCTTCCCAAAAAAGTTTTCATACGTTTTTAGATAATTTTCTCCTAACCCTGAACCACTAGATACAATAATTAATGAATTTCTGAAGTTAAGCCTTCAAATTAAATTGAAATATTCTATATATCTTTTCTAAATTTGACAATGCAGATAAATTCTACTCTTAATGCTTAACCCCTGAACGCTCTGACATCCATATTCTTGATGATGAACTAATTCCTTTATGCCAAGGATTTGTTCAAAAACCCACCTTTTCATTTATCCAACATGATTTTTGAATCTTCAAAAGTTAACCTTTCTTTATAACCTATTTGATGAAATTGAAGAAATTATTGTATTTGTCCAAATATATAAGTAAAAATGTCCAAAAATTCTGAAAAAAATTTAAAAAAATGAAAGAATTAACATTGCCTTCTTTGATGTAGACTTCCAAAAAAGTTATGAAACTTATATTTTATAATATATTTGCATTATGTTCTAGAAGGTTGGATTTTCAACGGTCTTATACAATCTTGATGATTTTGTATAATCTTATAAGGTTAGAAGAACGTAAAGATGTGGCTTATAATGGTCCAAACTATTCTTTTTAATGTTGAAATTGAATCACTTTCATCCAATCTAGTTTACAACCTTGTTAAATTTAAGTCATGTTAATTATTTTATACAAGATACTACACAAAAAAGTTGCATACTTGTGCAGATTTTGCTTATTGCCCTCACATTGTAACTAATTTTGAACATTTGAGTATGATGGTACAATTACTTTTACCAAAATCTAATTACAGTAAAGAGATATGAATTTCAAATATTTGGGAACTATTAATGCAACCATTACGACCTCTACCAAGAAAATTGTGAAGCTTTTTTGGAAATGCTTGTTGAAGGAAAGATGTGCGTATGGATGTGTCCTATGTACCTCCACATTTGAATTTAAAAAAAAATCATCATTAGTATTTTTTTAATGAATTTTCATGTAAAACCATGAAAAAAAATTAAAAAAAGTCACCAAAAACGGAATCTTGGTTTTTTGAAACTAAAAACTTGGTATGCTTGAAGGTGATTGCGTTAGATATGAATGTTGATTGATGGAAACAAGAAATGCCAAATATATCTGGGATAGTCTTTGCTTCTTCACGGCAGTCAATGAAGGTTGAGAATTAGGAGGTGGCATTTAGTCGTTGGTTATCCGCGGCTTGTGCCGTCCCTGTTTTGTGAAGGTTGAAAACGGCTATTTTCCTCCTCCGCAAGACAAGAAGTTTAAGTGAAGAAGTTTACAAACCCCGTCAGACCAAACATAGATGCCATAATAAACTTTTCAATGGTGCTCGTTGCATCATTCTCCACAACATGCAAAGAAGGGGTGTCACACCTTCTTCAAGGAGAATGGGCTCTCATTGGCTCCACTTTCTTCTCAACCTTCATGGAAGCGAGAAGGTGTGACTACCCCTATTATGAGTAATGTCAAAAAAACTGAAGGGTCCAAATAGGGGGCGTCAAAACTTTGTCGTAGGCCACTGTACATAACGTCTTGCTTGCTACAGCAGATTGGATCCAGGCACCTTGAAGGCTTGAACTCCCTGTATCCCTTTTCAACAGCTCCTTTTCTCCAGTTCAAATACTACTGCCCTATCAGATCTGTGACCGTCACCAAGTTCAAATTTGAACTACAGTGGAAGTTATCTTTTCCTGTAGAACTGGGCCTTTGGTTTGTAATTTAATTCAAAGTACACACACGTGTCCCATAACCCATCCTTTCAAAAGTTAGGATTTCTTTATCTACAGTAGCAACCCGGACTGATGACGACATGACCCAGGAGCACATTTGGACTTTCAATTTGACATGAGTCATCGTGGCAGTCCGTCCATCAAAAGAAGGACCCAAAATCCACAATTCTTGTGCTTTTGACAAGGGCTGCTTTGTAGAGGGCTGCAAGTTAAGTCACTGCGCATGTGTTCAGGGCATTGCCACCGTGGGGCGGTCAAATCCCCACGGGAAACAATGGCAACGGCAAGTTTGGTTATTGATCTGGCTCCCGGTGAGTCGGGACTTAACTATAGTCCAGGACATGCATATAAGGTAGGAGGTCCAGCATAAAACACTTGAGCTCTAAAATTGCTCATCTCCTCAAATGTACACTATTTGTATAAGTTGCTTTTTCATGGTACCAACAAGGTACAAATAGTTTACATTTCAGGAGGTGGGCAATTTTAGAGCCCACTCCATTACAACTTCAAAAATTCAAAAGTAATTCTCCAAAGTTCCAAAAAATATGAAATGATTCGGATTAGATGTCAATTCCATTTGTCTTTTAAGGAAATTTTACTAATATATATTTAAAGAAGTTTCACCTCCCCAAATTCAATTTCAGCTCTAAAATGGGTGCTTTATAAACCTCCTACCTTATGAACACTCCAATTTAGCTGAATTGACTCCAGGCTCCAGGCTCCAATTGGCCATTGCTTCCTCAAATGCTCCCAATTTTTGCGCCTACCAACTCTTCTTGACTCCAATTGAGTCTAGTGCCCTCCAACCGCTCTCCAACCACTCGTCTACGCAAAAAATATTCAACTCTAGGCTTGGTCAAAAATCTCCTTGTTCACGCCAAGTTGAGGTAATTGAACGGAAATATGGTGCGCCATGTGCTTCGAAAAAAGTGCCTACCATTGTGGGGGTTGTTTTGGCTCCCAAGCCCAAAGTACAGAGTCCTTTTTTTCTGTTTGCTGAGCCATGGTGGCAATGCTCTCAATAATACCAACCAAGCTAGTATTTTTCAAACTAAGCTTGTTGGGATTTTTCCAAACCAAAAGAATTTTTTTGGATTATTTATAAATACATGGATAATATACTGGTGTTTGTTTGCAATTATAGCAAAGAAAATGGGATATGCAATTGCATGTGCCCATACCTATATATTTCTATATGTATATACCTCCAAATGTACTTATCCCTTCTTTTTTTTAAATATATATTTATACATATGCATCCATGTCTGTATATCTAGTTGTAATATCTATATATCTGTTGTGGATCCCAAGTAATTTAAATTTCTAAACAACACCAACCAACCCCAGATTTCTATGCAAAGGGTTGTTGTTTTGGAGGGGAAAATAGCATGAAGTAACCGCATTCTTGACCTATTGATTGAAATACAAGTCTTCATGTTTATTTATGTAATATTTTAACCTGCTAAATTCCTAAATCATTTCATTAATCAAAATGAATGTTTTGTGATTTCAAACAAGGCCCTACAAATGCAATTTTGGTATTTTTTTCTAAATCTTTAAAATGTATAAAATGGGGCATCTTTCTATCTTTCCAATGAACCAATTTGCAAAGCAAGTAGGTTTTGATTAGAGACTTATATCAATTCTTTTGGTCTAAAATTTCAAGCATATAAATTTCTATTTATTTTTTAGTTTAATAAGAATAATCTTCTTGAAGAATCGACGCATACGTACAAGAAAGGTCATATTCATCCCCTTTCGAATAGTGAGGTCAAAATTATGAGGAGTTCTATATTGTGGGCAAGTATTAAATCTCCTAAGAAAATATTTTATGAAGTTCATTAATTAAATCGATTTTGGAAAAAATGAAAACTAAAAACTGCATAGAGTTTCGCTGATTTGTTACATCATTCCCACCATTCAAATGGCATCAACATTCTAAAACTCTTTATTAGATTTATTAGCATTTTAGTGTTTTCTATCATCTTGAACTTTCTCCGACATAATGATTCCCAAAAGGATAAAAATTAAATTTAACAATTAAAATTTTCTTTTAATAAATTTTCAATTTTCAATTCCATTTCCAAGTATAAATACATAGCATTATTCACCAACTTAAACTATTCCCCCTTAGAGATTAACCCCTAAAGGACCGAGGCCCTTATTCTGCCCAAAAATACTCAAAACTGCCATTCCTATAACAAAAAGTAAAAAAAATTGAATTTTTTTTTCACATCTAACCAAAGGATCTTAAATCTAACTAGTATGAGAGTGTGTGGAAAAAATTTCAGAATTTTTGATTGCATAGATTGCAAGATATCTGCATTTAAAGTGCAAAAATCAAGATTTTCAGCACATTGCGGGATTAGATTTTTTGACTTTGAACATTTTTAACTTTACAATTTTTGCACTACAAAGTTTTGAGCTTTAAATCTTTGTAGTGGAGAATTGCGTTGAGAGTCTAGAAAAAAATATAAAAATATAAAAAAACTTAATTATCATTCTTTAAAAAATTGTTAAATAGAAGTAGGTACGAGATAGAAGGAAAATCTAAAATATTCATATATTTTAGATGGAATTAAAATGCACTAATCCCAATGATGAGATTTTTCTAGCAAGTAACATAAACCATGCACCAAAAAAAACCCTGAAAATTTTGAAAAATTGCATTCAGAAATGCATCCTAGAAGTTATTTTTTTCAAGAAGGTGCTCTAACTACCCGAAAAACAAGAATGTCCACAAGTTTCTCATAACAAATCCAAATGAAATGAATCAAAGCTTTCCAAATAGAAAAAAATATAATTTATGAGAAAAAAATATTTAAAAAAAAATTCAAATTTTTGTCCATTTTTTTTTTGGTTGCCCGGATTGCCCGCCGTCCCCTATTTTGAGCTTATTTGGTCAGAATTTTTTTCCCCGGGCACCAATTGTAAAAAAAACTATATTCCCACAAAGCTTATCAGCTTTTCTATCTTCACAAAATGTTTCAAAAAATGATGACAAAATTTCAACCTGTAGGTATTTGCTCAAAATCCCAAATGTCCGCCGAGCCAACAATGGTCGTTTAGGGTTTAAGATAATCCCTCCCTCCATCTCTGGAAGTGAATTTAATTTAATCTGCCGAATGTCATTGTCTGGGAAGTTGCAAAGCTAGGGCTCCTGCTTTTGGGGGAAACAAAATGAACGCCCTAGCATTGTTTAACAGTGTTATTTATATTGAAGGAGTCTCAATTGTGTCTTTTTTGGGGGGGGAATAAAATGTGGAGAATTATTGCATTAAAAAAATCAAAAATCAAAGTAATAGAAATCAAAGTAATAAAAATCTTCGCTAAGGGCTTGTCTCTCTGGTTTTGTGTAAGGGAGGAGGTTCTTAAACCGATTGGGCTCTAAAATCACCCACCTCCTCAATGTTCATTGCTTGTACATGTTGCTTTTTGCAATGTACAAGCTGTGAACATTTGAGGAGGTGGGCAATTTTAGAGCCCTCCGAAGCGTCAAAAATTTGAACTTCAAAAATTCATATCTAATTCCACAAAGCTCCAAAAAATATGAAACAACTTGGGGTGGATGCCAATTTCATTTGTCTTTGAAGGAAAATTTACTAAAAAGTATTTCAAGAAGTTTCACCTCCCCAAAATTCAGATTCAGCTCTTAAGTGAGCGCTTTATGCACCTCCTCCCTTACTGTTTCCCTTTCAATAGAATTGTCCATGTGTTTCAAGAAAAAAGAACAAGAAAAAAAAAGTAACAGCCGAGCCAGAAGGCTGGACAAATGAAGAGAATTTTCAGAAGTCTTTGTACTATTGTTAGGTCAAGAACTTAGGGTTAAATGCAAACCTTATTGATATCTCCCCAAGGACATCCTGTTGAATTAGTTATGTTATTGGCCTCTTGATATTTTATAACTGAGGACAAACATATTCAGCAAGATTAATGCTAGGGAATGCAAAATGAATGACACGTGGATGATTTTATCTGAAAATACCCAATTTTATCTGCGCCAAATTTATACAAAGATATTGTTCTGGACACGCATCTCATGACTTGTAAATCAATAGACTGGCCAAATTAATGCTCCTACAAATTAGTTTTGTAGAAGTTATGGAATGGAGGTGATAATAAATTTGGGAGTCAGTGACATGACATGGCTTTCACAAGTTTTGTACACTTCAGATACGTAGCAGATATTTGGGACACTAATACTGGTAGTTCAGAGATTTGAAAACATGGGATGAACTAAGGTAACTGACCCATTTTCAATCACTCAAGCATATTTGCAGCACATATTTTTTGAGTGCAAAATTTTTCCCGCTTACGGAAATAGAGTTTGGAAGGATTGCATATTTTTTCAAAATTTTATTACCGAAATTGTAATTACTATGAAATTTTTAGAAGAAGATTCTCTTAGACCTATAACAGTGATATAGACCTTTCTATTTCTGACCATAGACTCATTGCAAAATCGACCAAGGATTGGTTACAATATTGATCACCTTGTAGCCAATCATATTGCGCCACACTTGCTCCGGGAATTGAACCACAAATTCACGGAAAGACAACAATCTATATCACCGAAATGGAGGGCGATCAAAAAGGGGTTGGCTATTTCAGCATCTCGTTTTCATCTTTTGGGTACCGAACGGATTCAATGGTTCAATATTATCTCTTCCATTCCACCAGAGTGGAGATCTATATTCACACATCATTTTTTCCAAGCCTAGACATTGGAATGGTTTGGCATCTTCAATCAGTTAGATGAAGCTCTTCCTTTGATTGTGTGGCACCACAATAACATTTTATATTCCCACTTCAGCACTTCATAAAAAATGAAAAAAGAAATGATTAGAATATAATATTTTGAGCTTAGAAGAAGAAGCACTTATAAAAACAAAGAATATTCAATTTAATAATTAATTTTAGAAGGAATTTCCAAATTTTGAATTTTAAAATTTTATTAATAAATATTGATTAAAGTAATCATATATTCAATCCTACAAAAACAAACCGTGGATCATTTTTAAAACTTTTGTTTAATCCCTAAAGCCCTGAACATGCTTTTTTGAGAACATAGCTTTTGGGGGCAGCTCACTACGAGCGGAGTTTTTATCTTTTTTCTTTCAAATTTTCACACAACATTTTTCCAAGGAGTAGCTTTAAGGCCCAACAATTTTCATAACTTTTGACTACATGATGAAAAAGTTATTGCATGATAAGTCATTTTCATTGCTCGGTGGTCAGCCTGGTCAGCAAAAAAAACTTCTTTAAAAATCATTTTTTAAGAAAATAAAAATTTAAAATTGGTCCTTTTGATTTATATGTATGTGGAAAGCTTTGAATCATTCCATTTGGATCTATGAGTCAAAAGTTATGAGGATTCTTAGTTTGAGGGTAGTTATGGAATCTCAACTCTAAAATAAACTTTGAAGTCCTTTATTTCACTCAATTTTCAATATTTTTGAAAAAGAATAAATACATTGGGTGTAGATTGTTTATTACAACAATACAACCGTTGGGATTGGCATTTTTCAATTCCATAAATAAATTCTTAACAATTTAGTATTTTGAATCATTCTCTACCTCTTCCTACTTACTATTTTTTTCCTATATGTTGTACAATTCTAAATGATCTGAATTTTTTCAAGCATGTATCCAACTTGTCTAGGAAAATGAATATAAAGAGTAACCACCATTTTGGACATTTTTTCATACCGATGTGACCTTGTGAAGGGCAGCTGCCCGTTTTTTTGCAAGGACAAAAAAAGGATTTTTGTCAATTCAAATGCTATTATCTTGCAATCCACATGGTGGAAAATTCTGAATTTTTTTGCACATCTTCTTAAACAAGTTTACTACAAGATCCTAAGGTTACATGTGTCCAAAAATGCTTTTTTTCTAAAATTTGGCACTAGTATTAGAAATGGCAATTTTGGAGCGTTTTGGGTGAAAACATAGTCAAAAACCTTTAGGAGTTAAATGTCATCTTTAAAATATTTTTGTAAGTTGTTTTTAGAAATGTAAACTACTCCAAGGTTCTTAAGAGGTTTCCTTAAAGAAAAGAAAAACATTTTAAATGTCTAAGTGTAGTTTTAAGAACCAAAATATAAAAAGCACATCATTTAGACATATCATATCTTAGATACCATATCCCTTGTAAAATAAAAAATTAACTAATGGCTTTGAATTCATTCAATGATTGGTACATACCACTAGTAAGTTGTACACAAAGAACCAAACGAAATTCATCCGTTTTTCATAATGAAAATGAAATAGGTGACCTTTCAAAGCGTCTTTTATTGCCTTCTCTAATCTAATTGGGTTAAGAGTAGTCCATGACCTTCATAGATTAAATAAATGCTCAAGGTACCATATTTTGCTTTCTACTCAATTATGAAGTTAAATAAAATCATATTGAAGTAACATTTTCAATCTATATTTTAGTTGAATATCCTTTAAGTCTATTTTAAGCATCAAAAATCAAATTTGACAAAAAAAATGATTACGATATTTCTATTAAAGATCTTTTGCAAGTGTATCCATTGCAAATCTTAATTTTTTAGTGCTAGAGACTCTTGGAGGTGAGTCTCAAATACATTGAATTTTTTGGGGGAAATTACACTGGTAATTCATTTACAAGAATTGTAGAGTAAATTTGAGAAGCTATAATTTGATTATGATTGTACATGTTGTATTTTGTAACTTCATATTTTTTTCATTACTTCAATTTTAGATTTGACATGTAAAAAGAGGGTTTAAAAGGCTTCTAATCATTGTGACAATTTTAACACCTTCATGATCAAACATTATAATCTTTCAATTGATAAGTGATACTATTATGTTTTCTTTTTCTAAAGATGTGATCTATAATACATCTAGTTTGAATTCACATGAATATAATTTTAAAAATTAATTGAAACTTATCAAATTTAGGCTTTTTATGTAGTTTTGAGCAAACTCCAAGAAGTTCAAAAAGGTCTCTTAGGCATTGGACATTTGGCTTAGTCTGTGCCCAAATTCAACCCACAAACGTACACTATGAACTAGATTACACCACTTAACTTTAAAAATTCCACAAAGCAAAGTGTAACTCGGAATTTGATGAACTATTGCCATTGAATTTAAAACAAAGTCTATTTTCAGGAAATATTTCATTATTAACAAATTCAAATTTTGAAAATGGATAGATAAAAAAGAAGGCCATTGACCAAAAAATGGTTACTTCAGTCATTAGGGGCTAAAAAAATATTCCACAACTATTATCATCCTATCATGGTACCAGCTTTAGAAGGCCAAAGGTGAACCACCTCCCACGCTTGTCCTTCTGAAATCCTTGACTTTTTTTCCAAGGCTACATGTTAAAAAAAAGACCCCCTATTTTGTCCTTTATCCCTAAAGAACCATTGTCCCCTTGATTGGAGAACAAAATGGATTTCTGGTAGGTTCTTATGACCTCAATTTTTGGTGAAATTTTTTGAGACTTTTTCATAAGACAAAACCATTGATTAGCTTCATGGAAATATGCTTTTTATTTCAATTGGTGCCTAAGAGCAAAAATCCTAAAATGGACCTCCGCGGGCAACACAATAAAATCACAAAAATTTAAAAAAACTACAAAAATATTCCTAAAATATTATATTTTTGTCTACATTTGAAGCTTTGATTCATTCTACTTGGAATAGTAATAAGAAAGTCAAGGACAATCTTGTTTTGGGGGCAATCTAACCTTGGAGCGCCGCGGGCACCATTCCAATGACAATACTGTAACATAGAAAGACTTCAAAAGCACTTTTTCATCTGTATTTTTCTACTTGACCTCCATGGTGGGTTATGAAGAGAACTCAATTGAATCTGTAGTCTTGCAAATGTTTATCTTCACATAAATGAGAAGTTCTTAAAAAAAACGAATCATAAAATATGCTATTTCAGTGTATTTTAGGAAGTTGTTGCTCCTTGCTCTAAATCTGAAATTTCTCCACAAAAATGATATTTTTTGAATTTGAGTCCAACTAACAAAATGAAGGCCATCTACTCTAGATTCTACTCCAATTTGAATTTTGGAAAAATTCCTAATGTTGAATATTTTATAGCAATTTGAACTTTGGGTATATTTTCAATGTCTATTATTTTCTAATTATAAAATGATGTGGAAATTGAGTGTACACCTTGATGTTTGTCATTGTAATATACACACTTGGTGAAATTTTCAGATTTTGAAGATAATTTTCTATTTGGTGTGAATTTTCTTCACTTTTTCTTCAAAAATTCTCAAAAAAATCGCATTTTGGGGGGAAGTACAAAAGACATGTAATTTCATCTCTGAAAAATAAAGATAAAAGTTTTCATACATATCTAGTTGCAAAATGGTAGCAAACTGAGTGATGGACAATGAGGTTTGAAACTAATGGTCATGGGTCTGTCATTTAGGGGCTAAGCATTTAAAAAAAAAATTAACTTACATTATTCATTTCTGAATGCAATTTTCACAGATTTTCACAATTTTTTTTGACAAAGTTAAGTTTGCTTGCTCAAACAATCTCACCATTGGAATTATTGTATTTCAATCCCATCTTACAGCTATTAAAGATTAATTTTTCTCTCAATTTTGGACCTACTTCTATTTAACAATCTAGACTCTCAACTCAATTATGCAACACAAAAGAAAATTTAATTCAAAGGTTGTAGTACAAAATTTTTCCACATATGGCAGTCAAAGTCATCTGAAATGGCAGGCCAACGTTCAAAAATACTTCTTTTCTTCCTAACTTTGAATGCTAATATATTCTAATTGTATTGTCAAGTTTCATGAATTTTTACCACACGATCTTGGACAAGTGAAGTACACAATCTTATAGTTAGATTCTTAAAAAATTTGCTTTATTAGATTAACTCAGGAAAAATAGTAGTTTTTGAGTGATTTTTGATAGAAAATGGCCTTGGTCTTTTAGGAATTAGTTTATACTCTGTACCACTCCCTAGCTAATTTGGGGCCTCTAATTGCACAAATATGAATTCAAAATTTCAAAAGTTCATCATGCATGGCAATTGAAAAGGTCCAGTGTTTTCTTGGAGGTAAAAAGAAGGACAAGCCAGGGGTTTGGTTTGCCCCAACCAAGTGGCACTAACCCTTTTTTTTGGCACCATAGTTCCAAATTGCACGTTTCAAAATAAATGTCTACTTTTTTCCAGATAAAAGTCATCTTTTTTCGCTAGGAATTTTCCATTTCTCTTAAAAATATGGATGAAGTCACCAAATTTGGATGAAAAAGTGTATGAATATGATTGAAAAAGAATTTTTTGGCCCGAAAGATGGATGAATGTATAAATACAATGCTTCACCAAATTTTAAGTGATCGCCATCATGAATAACACTTTTTCAAAAAGTAAAAAAAAAAGGGCTGAAACATGGCCCTAACTTCAGAAACATAGGCACCAATCCTCCAAGTTTCCTACCGCCAAGATACCAAAGTCGACTACTTTATTGACACCACTTTTTTGGCCCCAAAGATGGGTGAATATAGAAATACAGTGCTTCACCAATTTTTAAGTGATGGCCATCCTAGCACTTTCTCAAGAAGTACAAAAATAAAATAAATAACAAATTGAGTAGGGTCTGATTTGGTTTCTGGTTCTTTACTTTTCTGGCTCTCTGAAAATTTTAAAAATTGATCGCCAGGGTTCGTCATCTGGTCCCCTTGTGTACTGTTCTGTTATTGTCAATGGAATTTGTCCATGTGTTTCAAAAAAAAAATAGTGAAAAAAAAGGGCTGGAACATGGCACCAGCGTCAGAAACCCGTAGGCACCCACCCAATCCTCCAAGTCTCTCCTACCGCCTGCGGAGATCCCAAAGTCGTCTCCTTTATTGACATTGGACTGCAAATGATGTTGCGAATCAGCTGACATATGCTCAATAGTTCCCATGAATTCTTCGGCTCTTCACATTGATAACTACCTCACCTTACCTTCCGTTGCTTGACCGAATAATATTCTCGCCAATACAATTTGACTCCCGGCATCATCATTTGGTGAATGTGCGGCATGAACAGCAGCGAAAAAGGTTGGTGGGGTCAATCAATGGGTTTGATTGGAGGCTTGCATCACATGACAAGACAAATTTTAAACAAAAAAATATTAATGGTAAACAAAAAAAATATTTTTGTAACAACATTCCC
The DNA here is from genome assembly GCA_963969595.1 of Neckera pumila. Lineage (NCBI taxonomy): Eukaryota > Viridiplantae > Streptophyta > Bryopsida > Hypnales > Neckeraceae > Neckera > Neckera pumila. The sequence continues at coordinate 17,681,663 of OZ018415.1, read as the reverse complement.
ATACCATATGTAATTATTGGGTTGGTTTTGTTCATTTTTTATATTTATATATGGCAAGATATTAAGATCTTTGAATTGTCCGTCCTGAAGTCAAATAGTGGTAACCAAAGGGACCACTTGGTTAACTTACAGCCAACTTCAATGACTTCTATGAACGTGAACCATATTACGTTGTTAACTTGAGGTATACAAAGTGGACAATTTTGTTTGCGACATAACTTCTTTCTCCTTTTTTATAGACATTCCTGCCATGTAATTAGGGAATTGGGGAAAAGTTAATTATATTATTATTTTGGTTGTTGGGTAAAAAGTAAATCTTCATTACATTTTTATCACTCTTTGATAGTACTCCCTTCGTCCCACTAATAACCTCCAAAAAGCTTCTTCACAAGGGACTATCTACAATTTTAGTCCTTTTGCTAGTGATATAGGCATTCAATAACCAGTTACCCACCCTTTTGATCTACGCAAAATCTCGAGCTTAAGCGCCATCATCTAGGCACCCAAAATCTATGCATAAAGTATCATTTTTGAGCATATTATGTGGCACATGTGACACTTTCTTATTACAACTAATCAATAAACAGTCTTCCTCATGAATGAAGGTATGATTCTTTGTCCTTGTGGATGTAAAGTTTTATTGGAAAGTTTGGGTATAGGCTGTATTATATATACCCCTCTTAAGAGTTCTATAGTGTATAAGATGACTTCTCAAATTGACTTGATGCATGTTTCACCATCTAAATAAGCGATTTTATAAAATGATATTAATTATATAATTTAAATAACAATTACTATCTAAAAGTAGCCTAATCCATTTTGGATTTTAGCAAGATAAATTTATGCAATGTAAACTAAAGACCTTGCTACTTAGATATTAATCCCTAAAAGACTGGAGGTGTTTTTCAAGAGAAATTGTTAGAAATTGCCATTTTTTAGTGCATTGCACAAAATTTAAAATAATTTTTTTTTGGAACTTCAACCATATAAAAGTGTAGTAGACTACTATAAAAACGTGTTGCAAAAATCTTAGCCCATTTGACTTTGTGGATTGAAAGATTATAATGTTTGGAGTGAGATTTTTTTTATTCTTGCAAAACAGGGTCAACAAACTTTGAGCCTTCTTACAATAAATTTTTTTTTTGATGAATTTGTATCTATCTACCATTGGGTTTCTTGTTAGGTACACTTGTGCAAAATTTTGGAAGCAAATATAGAGCCTAGCGTATCCTAAATCACCCTCCAATGCAAGGCTATAAAAATGAAATAGCAATATACTACCGTACGTGTAGGTCAATTTTGTAAATAATTAGGCAAAATTTCAATCGTATCTGAAATTTTAAAAATTCTACAACTATTTTTTGAAAGTCTGAAAAAATTTCAAGAGAAGATCTGAGAAAATTTCAAGGGGTAATTTGAGAAATTTCAACTAATCTGAAAATAAGAGAAATTCAGGAAAATCGAAATAGGTTGCCAAATTGTCAAAATGTGAAAAGTAAATTATTTTGTCAACAACTTGCCGAATTAGACCTAAACGTACGGTAGTCATCTTTTTGATGATTTCTTGTTTTTTAAGAATTTTTAATTTGAAACCCAAATAGTAAAAAATTAAAGATAAACATTTGGAATATGTTGGAACATTACACATTACAAGACAATAGGGCTTGAAGTTAGAAGAAAATATTTATTTCTTGAAACTTCTTTGACATAGCCAATAAAGTTTGACTCCCTCTTAAAATGATATTTGAAAACTAAAATTTGATATTTTTTGACAATTTTCGGCCATTTTTTACTAGTCACAAATATGCAACATTACAAAAGTTGATGAGGGTTTTAGCAAAAAACGCCCAAATTGCCAAATGTCTTCTAGATAGCATAATTTTTTTATCTAGGCATCCAATCGTTTTTTTTTCTAAATCCCCATGAAGGGGGTGAATGTTCCCATCTTGTAATAAAATTTGGAGAACATCCATTAAAAATTGACTTCATATGACCCTACCTAAGTTTCCAAGTATTTGTTGAATGGATATTGTATCATCATGGGATTAAATCCTAAAATTTTAAGAGATCAAAAGTTTGTTGCTAGGCATTTGGGTCAGCTTGTTGCAAGATAAGTTTATGATTTTTTTGAATGACAATTTTAGAGAAGGTATATTAAATCAACATCTAATTAGCAGTGCAATTTCATGAAATTTTGACCCCACTTCTGAGATGTAAATCAAAAGTTATAAGCTCTGTTTTTTGAAGACCAAGTTATACTGGGCTATTTTGAGGTTATAGTTATAGTGACAATCAAAATTGAATACAAATTAGAAGTGTCAACTTTCATAAACAATTACAATTTTCTTAAAGATTGCTTTATAAATCTGAAGGTTGAGTGAAACAATATATACTAAATCTTGTATATATGTGCAAAATTGCATATCAAATTGATAACAAACCATTCTTCTACAAAGCCAAATCAAGATCTATATATTGTACTTACTATTGTTCAAAGTAAATCCTCAAACTTCTTAATTTTATCCAATAACGTTTTGCTTTGAATATAAACTTTTTGCTTCGAATGACAAACCAAAGCTACATGTCAAATGGTTGGTCGCCTATTAATATAATAGAAATCCTTCTTGGCATATTTTTGTAAAGCTTCTCATAATCTTTTGCATCAAAACCAAGATAAACACTACAAATTTTCCCGCAATTCTTGAATTCCTCTAAGCCTTGGACAGATTTGGTTCAATCATTGCTTAAGAAGGTTCCAAAAATATTCCATTGGATTCGAATTTGGAGATTGTACTAACCAATGGAGGAGTTGAAATGGTTGGGAAGAGAGCCACAATAGAACACTTTTTGCCATTTGTTTAGGATCATTATCATGTTGAAAAAACACCCTACTAGGATCTAAGTTGTATAGTGCTCCATAAGTAGGGTTCTAAAATATTTTGTACAAATGTTGCTCCATCCTACCTTCAATTTGGTACCAAATATCCAACCCAAAAGCTGTCAAACAATCCCAAATCATGATTGAACCACCACCTTGTTTGACAATTTGGCTAACATATTGAAGTCTACATCTCTCTTCTTTTCTAAACCAACACCATACATGATCTACCATCTAAATTAAACAGGTTAATCTTGGTCTCATAGCTGAAAATAAGACGTCTCCAATCATCAATAGTCCAATTTTTGTACTTATGAGTAAATCTCAACCTTGCAAGAATATATCTTCGAGCAAAAAGAGGCTTTTTTTGTTGCACATTAATACCAAATCAATTTCTCTCAAAGCACGCCTCAAAGTAATGTATGGGAAGTATTCACTTGTTTTTTTCTTGAAGTTGCCTTGCAACCACACTTGCTATTTTGAAACAACTACCCATGACGAGGAGCACACCATATTGTTTCTTTTGCTCTCCTAGAATTCTTGTATGTCATCCTCTTTGCTTTTCTACTTCACCACTAATCTCCTTTCCCATATGAGCTATTGAAGACTAACTCATTTCAAATAACGTTGCAACCTTAATTGTAGAAACACTGCTCCTAAGTTGCACCAATGCTCGGTACGTCTGTGATTCAATCAACTAAGGCAAATAGATATTATTGACAAATCAATTCTCACTGTAGATTGTACACAACAAGAGTGACATACTGAAGTAAAAACACTTTCAAATCTCACAACAAAGAGTGCATTACATTAGAAGGGATTTGAGGCCTCTAAGAGATTGCAAGTTATCTTGCGTTCCTGCAGTGTTCCCAGACTGCGGGAATGCAAGACAACTGCTGGCTAATGTGGCCAAGAGTGTGCCATGTCATTTTCGGGAAAAAAAAATAGCCTAAAATTATATTTGGGAGAATTTTAATTTTTTTAAAATAAATAAATTTTGACAGCCTGTACCGGCTATTCATAGCATCGGGCCAGATTTGGGAACGGGCCTAAAACGGCCCTCCAATGCCCTCTATCTCCCCTAATGTGAAATTTTGAAGTTGGCCAAGCAGCAACGACCAAAATTAAGTAGTGACGACACTCTACTTCAACAACAAGTTTCTCAAAATCCCTAGCTTGTACAATGATGAGATTTTTCATCCATGTAGAAGATTGGATAAGTACGCACAATAAAATTTCAGTTTACTGCGAGTGTTGTGAAGTTGTAAGGTAGGGTGCTCTAAAAGTAAAACTACTCTAAAAGCGGCCACTAAGACACACATACATTTTTCTTTTCTCAATGTACAATAGTGTACATTTCAAGAGGTGTGTGCTTTCCATAACCATTACATGTCAACTTCAAAAAATTCAAATCTAATTCCACAAAGGTCCAAAAATTATAAAACAACTTGGATTCAATGCCAATTCCCTTTTTCTTCCCATTAAAATTGACTGAAAATTATTTCAAGGAGTAAAGTTCCCCTCCCCCCCCCCCCCCCCCCCCATGCAATCAACTCTTTAAAGGTCGCTTTTAAGACCACACTATCCGTTACTTAGTTTTGATTGTCAGTACCAGGGCTTTTCTTTTTTCATTTTTTATGAAGTGCCAAAGTGGTGATATAAAATGTTATAGTGGTGCTCCAAATATCAGCAATGCATCTACATATTCAATAGAAAATATCCCATCAACACATATCACATGTCCATAAAAAAAATTTCATCCACAAATTTGGTGATTTCATCCAATCAACTTTTTTTTAATTCAAAGTTTTCTAGCAAAAAAACTTCACATTTTCTTTTGCCATTTTTTAGCCAAATTAATTTTTTTCTGGTGCAGTCTGGCACCGTAAAGCCCAAAAAAACAAACAAACCCCATGATTGTCACTAGATGGTTGCATAAGTCTCACACATGTTACAGTACCAGGAAGCCCACTTAGGGTTCAAAAGTAAATGAGTACAACGCAGATGGAACCCCAGTGAGGGAAGCACAAGGACCAGTCTTCCATGTGTTGTGTTAACTTACTTACCAGTGAGTATACTCCACGCTAGAGCCACAGTTTCAGAGCAATAGTTTGCTGCAGTACCAATCTCTCAAGATATTTGTTTCCCTGGAACTCATCTTCATGTCATGTTATCAAGTGTCAAGGAGTGTGCTGTGGAGTTTGTCAAGTGGTGTGGAGCTGGTAAGCCGCTTAAGTACACTTTGAGTGTTTCTTCAGTATGGTAACTGAAGGGCAGGGCAGGGGTAGCCCACTCTTAGGTTTCTGGAACTAAAAGTATGTTCTCACTTCACTTAGTGTTAATAAAAGAGTGTTGTTATTGAGGGTCTTGGAACAAATTTAGACGTACATCTGGATTGTATTCACATTGCAAACATCATCCCTAACATCAAGTGCAAACATACTCTAATAAATAAATTATTATATGGGTCGATTTTAAGGAAGTCTACTAAAAAAGGAGATCCTTTAAGAGCTGATTGCCTTTTGGGGGAACTGAATTCCTTCAAACAATTTTCAGTACATTTTCATAGAAAGAAAAATAGAATTGGCATCTATCCAAGTTGTTTCATATTTTTTGGACCTTTGTAGAATTAGTTATTGACTTTTGAAGCTAATATGTGGTGGTCATTAAGAGCAACCACCTCCTAAAATGTACACTATAGGTACATTGAAGAAGCAAACAGAACCTCTGTGTCATGTTTGCTTCTAGAACACAACCACTTTTAGAGCACATTACCTTATTTGAGCATTGCAAGCGTTTCTCTATAAGTAAACCTAGGACTGGCCTAGGGCTAGCCCATCCTCAATTTAGTTTCCCACCGTGTGCATGCTCAAAATCCAAAATTTAGTTTGGGCCCTCTCAAAATCAAGTTTTATTCTCTAAAGTCCCAAGGCCATTTTTTTTGTCAAAAATCACTTAAAACTGCCACTTTTGCTACATTCATCCAAAAACACAATTTTTTATTTTATTTTTAGAATCTAATGTAGGATCTTGTACTTCACTTGTCTGAGATCATGTGTAAAAATTTCATGAAGTTTGACTGCATAGATTGGAAGATATTAGCATTCAAAGTTGAAAAAGAAAGTTTTTTTGTACACTGGCCTGCAATTTCAGATGACTTTGACCACCATTTGTGGAATATTTTGGCACTACAAACTTTGAATTTAAGAAAAAAAATTATGTTGAAAAATTGAGTTAAAAGTCTTGAATTACCAAAAAAACAAACCACTTGATTTTCATTCTTTAAAAAATTGTTAAGTAGAAGTAGGTCCAAGATTGAAAAAAAAACTATATCATTAATAACTCTATGATGGGATTGAAATACAATAATCCCAACGGTGAGATTTTTTTAGCGAGCAAATACAACCTTGTCAAACAATTTTTTTTGAAAAATTGTGAAAATTGCATTCAAAAATGATTCCTACAACTTATTTTTTCAAAAGATGCTCTAATTGCCCAAATAATGAGGTTGTCCATAAGTTTCTCATTATTAGTCCAAATAGAATGAATCAAAGCTTCACATAGACAAAGACATAATATTTCTTGAAGAATTTTTTTTTTGACTTTTTGCAGGATTTTCTTTGCTGCCCACCGAGTTCAGTTCTAGGCTTTTTGTAATATAACTTTTGCTCTGGGTCACCAATTGAAATAATTATATTCCCACGTAGCTAATTAGTATTTCTATCTTATGAAAAAAGTTTCGAAAAGTTTGATAAAAAATTGAGATCACAAGAACCTGCCCAAAATCTCATTTGTCCCCTAAGGGGATAATGGGACTTTAGGGGTTAAATGCCATCCTATTGTGTTCGATCATTTGCATTTGGACCTTATTGTCACTTTGTTTTGTCGTCAAGGAGTCCAAATCTGGAAGATTGGTTGGTGAATAGGGGCTTTGGAGCTTTGGAAAATGAATATATAATACCTCCCACCAACACACTAAATCTAGCTCTTGTTGGGCCATCATATTGAACATAAGTAGGGATGCAACCCAACCCGTTCCACATTCTCAAATAATGAGCCTATGCAAGCTGCATTGGCAAGGCATTTTGATAGAGAAACGTCGGCAATGCCCTTAGTACATGCAATACTAATAAGGTCAAACTAAAGAGTCACACCCTTTTAATTATTGCAAAGCTAAGATATTATTTACTATATTGGACTTCTTTTCAATGTTCTTTGAAATGACACTACACAAAAAAATATATATTTCGTGTCACCTACACTAGTTGATTTAAAAATGCTATAAATTTTTGCTCTTGATGGATACTTTTACCAATTATGTTTTTAGAGATCTTCCTCTTTGAATAGTATTGGTATCTATGCTTTGAGTAGAAATATTCAATTTTATAATAAATTATAGCCTTGAGTAAGTAGTTAGTATGGACGATACTAAAAATGTTTTGAGGTGTAGTTTTTCAAATGACTCTATTTGCACCCTTACTAATAGGCCCTTACCATAGGGATGAAATCAAATCATTCTACTTAACTTGAATAAGGTAGGTGATCCATTGTCAACCATCCAGTTACGACAGATAGTTGCAATTGTTTGATTCACCAATTTTTTTGAGGAAAAGAATGACAAATCAAGGAACATTCCACTTATATTTTGGTGAACTTGTTTTTGAAAAATACACGCATAATAGGTGGTCAAGGCAAAATCACATAGCTTCCCATTGTGAACCATGTGGAGGAGACTATGCTTGTCCTTTTGGACATCAATAAATGTGGTTCTCTTAATTCCCTACAGACAGTCAATTAAATCCAAAAGTGTTTCTTTCATATTGTAGAATACTAAATGGACCATTTGCCATGTGTTGAAGCCACATGGTGATGTACACTGAATTCATTAAAAAGTGGTTACTTTCAACCCAAGTCCAAGCCTTTGGAACCTCAAGTCCACGCTGAGGGTCCACGACTAGGGATCCGAATTGGTGTGGGTCCCCAATTGGTCTGCCTTCCTTCGGTGGTCCTCTCAGGTTTGTCTGCAACACTGAACCATAGCTTCACATTGTCTGCAACAGTAGTCTTCACAACTGCAGTCCAGGCATACAGGCAGATTTCCACACTTTCCCTTGGGTAAGATCTAGGAAAAAATTCATGGTTGAATTTTCTTCGTACTATTTCCTTGTAACTTAGACTGTCCATTCATGAAGGAATGGCTTCTCGTAAAGTGAAAACACCCAACAACATCAAAATAAGTAATTCAGCATAGTTGGAGGCACTTTTATTTTTTATTTTTTTTAAAGAAACTCAATATTTTTAGGATTACCAATTGAAAATTATGAATTTAAAAAAAAAAAATAGAACTTTTGAAAAAGGTATGTAACTATTATGACTTTTAAACGTGGATGCTTCTTGGGCTACTAAAATTGTCACATAGTTTGCTCATAAAATTGAAATCTATAGAATCAATAGTCAATCAATTGTAATCAAGTGTGATAATGGTTTAATTGCACTTTTAGGTACTTTCAATATTAGAAGTCTAGTGGTTAGAAATAGGTAATTATATCGATGGTTTTGGATGTTTTCACCTTACAAGAAACCCATTTGTAGTGCGGTCACAACAAATGCAATTTTGGACCCACTTCCTTAACTTTGTAACGTTGCTGCAGACACCAAGTGTCCAATGGAGGACAAAAAATCCTCTTATGTAGGATAGATGTGCAGATGTTCATTGTTTGACTTTTGTGTAGAAAGGGGATTGAGGTCTTGCACAGTAGTTTGACCTCCAATGAGTGCGCTTGGTTAATTTCTTAAGCAAACAATTCACCCGCTACCAAAAAAGATTATCTCCACGGTGACCAGCCCAATGTTCCAGCCCCATTAATTATCAACAAAAAAATTACCCGTTGGTACAATGAATAGTTGCATTCCGCATTTTCTACAACTTGAACTTAAATCATTCATCACATACTCTGTGCAAAATGAATTGATTAAACATTTATTTATTTATTTTTATTTTATTATTATTTTTTGTGCGGCGGTGTTGTTCCATTTTTTTCATGGGAACCAAAATGGAGAGGTTGTGAGCAGCAATGGTAGCTTTCCCCATTGGAGTGGTCCTTGATTGGTCCATCTCCAGTTCAATCATGATGCACGAGAAGACAAAAGCTCGGTCCGTCTCTGGACGGAGAACCTAAAGTGCCTGTCAAACAGGGAAAAAGAAGGTCGGATAATGCATCACCCCAATGGACCTATTCTACAACTCCATTGTGAGTTTTTTTTTGTTCGCCCAAGCAGCACCCTTGTCACCGAGCCCTCACTCACTCTCCCATGTGATCATTTGTGTGGCTTGGATTGTGCAACATGATACATCTCTCGGAAACTTTGGGTGATATTCTCGTGCACACCTTCATCATTGGGAATTTGTCACTTTCCCCAAACGGAGGTTCTGAATTTTGAATCCCCAAAAGTGTCGAAAAGAAGCTTTGGTTGGAGAAGACTGATGAGTTGGCCGTAGTGTTGACCTACCCAATAGACCCTGTTGTTTTTTTACAAATTCATAATGGGTTTGAAAACTTATTTTGTTGGTAGGGGGGTGGGGGTAAAATAAAGAACACCAAAATCCGACACCGGTTATTCCCTAATGACCCAAGGGGTGGGGGGTGGGGTGGGGGGGGTACTTTCAACAACTGCCAAAAAGACTTGAGCAATTTGTTTTCTCAATTTTTCTTAAGATCAGGTAGAATGTAACCATAGGATCTTGAAGTTCACATTGAGAGTGCATTTCAAAATAACTCAGATTATTTGACCGCACAATTTAGGAGATATTTAAGTACATTTAAAGTTTCATTTGGGTCAACGGAAATACAAGGCAACACACTTTGAAGGAGCATATTTTTGTGAGAATATTTCAAAATGATGCCTTTTAATCATCCCATTTTGATCAATGAGTCAAAAGTTATGAAGACTTTTAGTTTGCAAGCAGCAATAGATTCTTCATTCTAAAATAAACTTTGAAATCCTTTATCTTACTCAATTTTCAATATTTAAAAAAAACAAAAAACTAGAATGAAGATTGTTTATTACAACATTGCAACCATTGGGATTGACATTTTTCAATTCTATAATTAAATTCTTGACAATTTAGTATTTTGAATCATTCTCTACCACTATCTACTTACTATTTTTTTCCTATATGTTGGACAATTCCAAATGATGTGAAAATTTTTAGGCATGTGGCCAACTTGTCTAGAAAAAAGAATCCAAAGAAGCACCACCATTTTGGACATTTTTTCATTGAAAAGTGAGCTTGTGAAGTGCAACTGCCTTGTTTTTTGTAGGGCCAAAAAATTGATTGCAGAGAATTTGAATGCTTATATCTTGCAATCCACGTGGTGGAAATTTTTGAAATTTTTACCGCATGTTCTCAAGTCAGCATACTATAAGATCCTACGGTTACATGTGTCAAAATTTTTTTTTTTTTTTCAAAAATTGGGTACTTGTACTAAAAATGGCAGTTTTGAGCATTTTCGATAAAAACATAGTCACGGAACTTTAGGGTTAACAAACAAATTATCCATTGGTATGATGAATAATTGCATTCTGCATTTTCTACAACTTGAACCCCAAAATCATTCCTCACATACTCTGTGCAAAATGGAATTGATTGAACATGATTCAGTTCTCGAGCAGCATGTGATAAGACTTTTTTTTTTTTTTTTTTTTTTTTCTCTCCCTCGGTGTTGTTCCATTTTTTTCATGGGATCCAAAATGGAGAGGTTGTGAGCAGCAATGGTGATATTCTCGTGCACACCTTCATCATTGGGAATTTGTCACTTTCCCTAAACGGAGGTTCTGAATTTGGAATCTCCAAAAGTGTCGCAAAGAAGCTTTGGTTGGAGAAGACTGATGAGTTGGCCGTAGTGTTGACCTACCCAATAGACCCTGTTTTTTTTTACAAATTCATAATGGGTTTAAAACTTATTTTGTTGGTAGAGGTGGGGGGGTAAAATAAACAACACCAAAATCTGACACCGGTGAAATGTTGACCCCTTGGCTTTGGTTTGGATGGAAATGGAACTTGCACACAATATCTAAGGTTGGAGGTTCTTAAACCGCTCGGGCTCTAAAATCACTCACCTCCTCAATGTTCACTGCTTGTACATGTTGCTTTTTGTAATGTACAAGCAGTGAACATTTGAGGAGGTGGGCGATTTTAAAGCCCTCTGAAACGTCAAAAATTTGAAACTTCAAAAATTCATAACTAATTCTATAAAGCTCCAAAGAATATGAAACGACTTGGGTTGGATGACAATTTCATTTGTCTTTGAAAGAAAATTTACTAAAAAATATTCCAAGAGGTTTCACGTCCCAGAAATTCAGTTTCAATTCTTGAGTGGGTGCTTTATGGACCTCCTACCTTATAATGGTGAGGAGTAGAAGGGCAACAATAAGGTAGAATTGGAGGGACCATTTTAACCCTAGAATGATGTTGAGGACCAAAAGTGGACAACTAATGACTTCATTGTGCATTGTAGAAACAAAGAATGCCCCTATTGATCCAATAGTTGAAGAATTTCAATAACTACCTTGGTCATGGGGGGCCGCATCCTTCTAGGATTAAGTAATGAATGGAATTCTTTTATAGTGTTATGGAAGTGGTGGCTTCATAAAAAGAAGGATTTCGTTAATTTTTTTTGGAAATTAAAAGCTTCCTTGTGCAACATTTGATATTATAGTATCTTTTCTTACTGTACATCAAATGGGTTTTGGATTTATCTAGAACTTGCACCCTCAAAAAAAACACATCTACTTCTCTATGTCTACAAATTTTTGGCAACCGCTTGCATTTTACTTCATAAATGTTTGCTAATGTGCAAATGATTTTCATCACATTATTTTTCTCTTACATGTCTTTGATACCACATAGCTTGTAGGGCTAGTTTAAGGTGTAGTCACCTTCAAAAGTTCTTTGCTTGGCCTTTTCGGAATTTAAACGTTTTGATGAAGCCATAAGTTAGTAGTACAAAATAATTAACATATGAAATCTTCAATTTTGAAATGAAAAAGTTTATTTGAGTTATTAGGAAATACACTTAAATTTTTTATGTCACAAGTTTGAGAACCAATAAAATCCAATCTAATTATATGTATATAGAATGGAATGTTCATGTGAAACTAATCGTTTGTGTAAATCTTTAAAACCTATTCTAAAAATATGTCAAAATGTGCCATGAGAGTGAAAATGAGGAGATTTGGACTCAATAAGATTGGGAGGAATGAACCAGGAATTCATGGAGCTTAAGACACAAATACCCCAAAATGCCACTTTTTCATATCTTACAATCACCTACAATCAAATTCACATGCGAATATGCAACAAATAGTATTAGTGTATTGTAGAAGCACCTTCTTGTTCTTTTAGCATCTTCCTTAAAAAAAGTTTCTAGATTTAAAAAAATAGTGAACTCTTTATTTTTATTTAGAGCATCCCGTGCAATTTAAAACCTTGCTATTGGATGCTCTCAACTAATGATTGCAAAATGAATAGTATTCAACACATATTCATTACTTTTGAAGTTAAAATGTGTCTTTTCATGTTGAATAGGTGCTTCCACCTTGCTTGGCTTATGTTATCTACCCTTTGGTTGACATATCACAACCAATTGAGCATAGCTACAGGATTTTTGCATACCAAACTTCACGAACGTAATTGACAATCCTCCACTTTTATAATAGTGGGGCTATTTTCAAAGGATTTGAAAAGGGATGCTTTTTAATTGGATGATAGGTGACTAGGTGAGTACGGGTGATAAATATAATCAATGTTTTCTATGATTGTGATAATGCACTATAAATAGAATCTATACGGAAATGTCAGGGTTGGAGCTCACATGTGGATATTCTATTTGATGTTATCTTTTTTTACATTGATTAATTTACTTAGTATGAAGTTTAGATTATTGGTAAATTGTGATCATGACATAAATAGTGTTCAACTCATAAATTATTTGTTATTATTCAAGTCAAAAGTGTCTTTTAATGTTACATGAGTGCTTCCACCTTGCTTCACTTTATTTTATCTTGTCCCTTGGGCTAACATGTTGCAGCCAATATTGTGGTTAATAAAATATAACCGCACGATTTTTTGCATGCCAAACCTTATAATATAGTTGGGCTATTTTTCAAAAGATTTGGAGGAGATGCTCTTTAGTTGGATGATGGGTGAACATATATGACAAAAATAACCAATGTAATCTATAATTGTGATAATGCATTATGAAGTAGGAAACCTACCCAAAAGTGATGGATTGGGATTTGCATACGATTCTATTGCAAAGTGCAAAAAAATAAATTTTAACTTGTTTTTTCCGCATATTTAACCATAAGATCTTGCACTAGACTAGTACAAGAATGTGTGGAAAAATTTTCATAAACCTTCACCATATGGATTACACAATATTTGCGTTGGAAATAAGGAAACTATTATTTTTTTCCACCTTGCATGCCTATATTTATAGGCTTTGAATCTTCTTTTTTTAAAATTTTTGTACTATCGATGTTGAACTCAAAAAAAATTATATTGAAGAATTGAATTGAAAGTCTAGGATTTTAAAAAACAACAACTTGGTTTTCATTTAAAAAAAATATCAAATAGAAATAGATATGAGATTGAAAGGAAAGTTAAATTATCAATAAGTCTAAGATGGAATTGAGATACAATAATTCCAAAAGTGAGATTGTTTTAGCAAGTGAATTAAACCATGTTGAAATTTTTTTCTTAAATTTTTTTTGTGAAAATTGCAATAAAAAATAAATTCTTTAAATTACTTTTTCAAGAAGATGCTTAGATTGCTTGAAAAACAAGATTATTCATAATTTTCTCATCACTAGTCCAATTAGAATGATTCAAATCTTTCTATGTAGACAAAAATATTCTCTATGAGAAACAAAATTTAGAAAACATCTCTTAATAGTGTTGTGGAAGTGGCAACTTCATAGCGGGAAAGATTTTGGATTTTGTTTTCTAATTGAAACTCTTGTTTGTACAACATTTGATATTATAATATCTTTTCTTATTATACATCAAATGGATTTTGGATTCACCTAAAACTCGCACATTTGAAAAATCACATCTAATTCATTGTATCTCCAAATTTTTTGCACCCTTTTGCATTTTGCTTCAATTCATAAACATTTGCTAATGTGCAGATGATCTTCATTACATTATTTTCTCTTGCATGTTTGTGGTACCGCATATAGCTTATAAAGCTAGTTTAAGGTGTAGTCACCTTCAAAGTCTTTTGTTTGGCTTTTTTGGAATTTATATGTTTTGATGAAGCAATCAATTAGTAGTACAAATAGTTACAATATTAAATGTTCAATATTGAAATGAAGAGGTTTATTTCAATTATTTCAATTATTAAGAGGCTTACTTGAATTTTTTTATGTCACAAGCTTGAGATCTAATAAAATCCAATTTGAGTATATGTACATAGAATGTAACATGTGAAAGTAGTTGTTTGTGTAAATACTTGAACATATTCTAAAAATATATCAAAATGTGTCACAAGAGTCAAAATGAAGAGATTTGAATTCAATAAAATTAGGAACAGTGGACCATGCATTCATGAAACTTAAGGTACAAACATCCCAAAGCACCACTTTTTTATCCTTCAATCTCCTAAGATCAAATTCTTAATGATGTTCTTAGTGACCTCAACAATAGTCTAACTCAAGCCGTTTCGTTATTTTGTGACACTTGAATAATATTCTGCACACTTTCCTTGCACCCCAAGAATCTTGGTGTCCACTAGGTGAATTGCGGATGATTTCAATAGCTTTCTAAAAATACTAAATGAAATAAATGAAGTACATCCATATTTGTTGGAAAAAGGTTTGAATTTTTTAATTTGTCTGTTCTTCAACAATGTGACTAGAGTGGTCACTTGGTATTTCATGATTTTTTGCAAGGTTCTAAGTTAATTAATATATGAATGAGAAGGAAAAGAAACTCAAAAAAAATGAGGGTCTTGTGTCTAGAATCTTCTTAGGCCATAATTTATTTTGCATAAACATTCTCACTCACATTTCGTTTCCTACGAGGGACTCTTAAGAGCTAAATCGGGACACCCTTGAAGTACAAAATCCTCGAACTTACATTGGTTGCCTCAAAGAACTCTTCAATTCTCACTAATTGCTTTTAAAACCAATGAAACCAACTTGTGTCTGTTTGTAGTTGCTCAAAATGGAGATGACGGACAACAATAAACAATCTTGGATCTTAACAAACAGATCCTTCTCTAGTGTCACTATGCTATACATGGAATAGCCCACTATTCATGTAGAGAGACCCAAGATTCATGGACAAGCTTGAACTCAAAGATTTTCAATAGCCAAAAGGAGCCGCAATTCATGGGAAGAGAAGGGTCCACACTAGTACCTTGACGTTGAAGAATCATATGTTGGGTGTGAGTGTGGCAAGCTGAGTGCCCTGGAAAAAAGTGAAACCCGAGTTGGGTGGCAATGTAACGTCAACAACATGCAATAATAACAATATTAGTTTGCACTTTGCAGCATGTCGAGACTGCAAGATCTGTTTGGGGAAAGGTGACATAAATCATGCTACTTAGGCTTGACTCACTGCTGATAAGAAGAAAGAAAGAAAGCGCATGTTGTCGTGTTCCAATCAAAGCCCCAAACGTGGGCAAGCAAACGAATTAAGTTAATGGCTTTTAATTTGCAGTTCCATAGGCACACCGTGCTCTTCTTGTGTGGTCACTTAGGTAGTTGATTTCGATGATTTTCTGAATTCAATGAAATCTCATGATTCTGGACTCGATATAATCAAAACGAGGATTCCATGAACTCGGTCAAGAGAATACTCGCTTGACAAAGCAAACCACAGACTCACCGCCATCAACATTATTGTAACCATGTTGCAATAAACCAGCAGATCGATTGTTTTTTAGTACTCACCTTTCTTGTGGCTAAAGCGCTAATTTTTAGGTGGAGGCGACTTATCCTCTGGGGAAAAACCTGCATCATTCAAGGTTCCTCAAAACGTGAAATTTTAGCTGAAGTACAGCACAACCCAACAGTCGAGGGTGCACAAAATGTGTAACATTTTTGTCCGCCAACAATTCACGAAATATCAGCAGCCTCTTCAACAACGTACCTAGACTATGTTTTTGTCTAGGATAGCAAAATACTTTACTATTTGTTAAATCTTATTCTGGAAATGTACTCTGGAATGTATTCTAGGAGTTTTCAAAATTCATTCAAAGTGGAAGTGCTGGTCTTTGACTCATTAAAAAGTTGGGAATGAATCTAATGATCAGTATCGGGAACAGGGGTTGGGGAATTTTTCTTTGTGGCTCAATCACAAGTATAAAATCGTGTTAAATTCAAGAATACATCGAGTAGTTTTACAGGAGTTATATCTACCACTCCCAAGAGAATGACTTACGGCTGCGTTGCTTGAAGAAATGCAGTTCAAGCAGATTCTCAATTCTCCAGTGAAACCTCCTGCAGAAACATTTCAACCTCCTTATTGACTAAAAAAGCATCCAAATGTTGGTCGGTTGTTTCAACTTGCAGAAATTCATGACACAAGCACTTTCTTCAGATGGGGCATCTGAAAACCTAAATCTAGTAAATGTCTACCAGTCCAAGTTTTTTCAGAGCTTAGTACAGTTCAACGTCACAAGTTGGGCAGTCTGAACTTTTCGTTTTAGTAATTACCCATGGATTTGCGAGAATTGTGAGACCTACATTTTGAGGCATGATCAGCAGTGTTAAAAGGCTCTCCAAGACCGGCAATTCTCAAGAGAAAGGGGCCTGGATGAATTAGACAGTCAAAGGCTGTTCGTACAGTCTAGCTTCAACGACAAAGTCCAAGCCAAGAGCCAGAGAGCCAGCAGCAAGAGTCTTCTTCTGGTGTCTGTGAAATTGGACGACAGCAGCAGCAACAACAACGTTCCAGAGCAGCAGGTAAGGATTCAAAGGCACCATTCGTCATCAGTAATCACCAGAGAAGACCTAAAATTCCAGACCTAATTTCACAGTGCAACTATAGAATTTCACTGCTTGCATATGGAATTTCGGGCTCAAAATGTGAAATTCTATACCATAATGGAATTGGGTCTATGGACTTTTTGGATTTCTCTGGTGAAAAGAATCTGGCTTCTACCGAGTCACAGAGGTGGTGAGATAAGGGAGATGATCACTCTCACGTACCTGCAGAGATTTTTTCGATCACATGATCCTTCATGCGGAAGTACTGGACAAGAAGATGGGATCCATTCAACGAGAGTGACGCTGGAGTAGTACCTGAAAATGATAGAGGCGACGGTGAGACGGTGTGTGGTACTTGCGAGACTCATTCTTCGGCATCGTAACCGATAGAGGACTGATTTCTCACATGTGTACATAGCCACTAAGCCCTAAGCCCTAACCCTAATCCTCATCGTTTTTTGAAACTACCCCCTTGTTACCAACAGCAACGCATCTCTTCCAATACTCTTGGTTCACTTAGCAAGTTGGGGTAAGAATGACTTAGGTTAAATGTTGGTCTTCCACTGAACTTTGAACGGAGCGGAAATGGGGTTGCCCACTGATCCTTGAATGGAAATTAGGGTTCGCTCCTATCCCTTCAGTAATGGTCTTCAACCTCCCAATTTGAAGGGTTGCGTAAGAAATCATAGTGAGAAAACAATTTCCCCAGTGATCTCCCCAGTGAGGTCAATTTAAGAAAATGCTTCAAGACTATCCTCTGTCGCAGGCTTTCAGGAATTCGATTGGCAGAGGACAATTTCTTAAAAAGCCTGCGACTGCATGTGCGATAGTATCCTGTAGTCGCAGGCTTTTAGGAATCCCCAAATTGCACGAAACCCTAAAACTTTGACAAGCATGGTTTAGGACTGGAGTCATGGAACAATAGGAAACTGATTACACATCCAATGAGATTGAACTGGCGGATTGGACACAATATGAGATTCGTACATTGCGTTGTAAAAATCTCGTAAATTTGAAAACATTTGATCTCCAGGCTCCTGTGCCCAACCGTTGTATGACAAACCAGTTTTGCATATCTTTGTTGCATACCGCACAGCAGTAACTCTGATTTTTTTAATGAAAATAAGATCTCCATTCCGAGGACTGAGATACGGCAAGAAGGGCTACTGAAGCAGCAAATGTTTCCACAGACAGGGCTGTTTATATATTTTGTAGATGCAACAATACAGATAACTGCATTGATGTGAATGATTGTGTAATTTTTCTGCATATGCTTGCTGGTTTAGAACTCATGTTAGTTCTTAAGTTATGTAGACATATGCTGTCAAACGCATTAGTCTGCATTTGATAAAATAATATGCAATGCCAATGTGATACCTTCAGTGTGGAATCTTAAATTTCATCTCTTTGGATTCAGTTTCACCTTCAGTTAAGTTGGTATGTTGTTCGTTGCCCATACATACCTGACGTACGAATGTTGAAGGTAAGCCACTCCACCGATGAAAGACAACTCACAATAAGCGTGGTATGTCACATACTGTAGTTATAAATATGATGAGATCACTCAATAATGCGCAAGCTTTCCCATTGTATGCCTTGCACTACCAAAAATCTATTGCTAAGTGCACCATTGGATGTGCTCCAAATTCAACACACCAAACCACCAAGTGCATGTCTACTATTTAAAGAGTAATGTTTTGTAAACAGGTACTGCGGATTTCCAAAAAACTGTCTGGGATCTCAAGGTTTGGGTTTCCATGCGTGCACATCTCATAAGGAAAGAGCGTAAGATGTGCCAAGTCCCCGAAAAGAACGTTTCATCTTGTATCCACTAGACAGCAGTTCTTCAGACGTCTTAAACCTGCAGAAAACCTACAATTGACGAGCACTTCTCCAAAGATATTTCCTGTTGGAATGGGTCCTCAATACTCCGTGCCCCTGCAATGTCAGGATTCCCAGTGGTCTGTACAAAATTTCATTCTTCAGGTAGTGGATTGAACCTGATCTGGTTCTGAGAACCTACATATGTGACATAGATACACTCATAGTACATGGTTTTGAGTGTCATAGTGGCTCAGCCTTGGCATTCAACCCTGAGCAGGAATCCATACCACTCAAATTGTTTCCAAGGAACTTTTCCAACTTCTTTGGTATGGAAGTTGTCAAGATACTGCCTTGATCATATCCATCCATGAGAAGCTTCCCTATTTTTTGCTTCCAATCGTTTCCAAGCTCAGCTGGATCTTGTCCCTTGTTGTAGTCATGTACCACACGATCGCAGAAGTTGAGAAGCGAACCCAATCCACTGCTTCGGTTCCATCCATAGTCCTCCAAAGTAGCTGCATCATCGTCCGTGAGATCCGTACCCACCTGTTTCCAAGAAACATTTTCTTAGCACAGGAGCTCCTCGTGTTCATAAACGAATTAATCCTTCTATTTAAAAGGGAGTAAGGTATCTTGATCCCCAAGTACCCAAATGGCCAAAAGTGGTCGCTTCCTTATCTCTAATTGAAATAAATCACTTAGGAAGCTTAATAAAACGTATAAAAAGAAAGAAGAAATCACGCCCTACATTATTTTGAATCATAAAACCGAGATTTGGAAGATACCATAATCGATTCTAAAGTAATCTACTTGATTCCAAAGTAGACTTTGTAATTTTCATTTTGGGCAGCTAGAGATAAAGACATGACTTAATATAGCCCTGGTCCACTTTTTAACACGCACGCACTCATCCAGTCCACAGCAGGTGTCTTTCCATGGAGCGTTGTGAAACCAGCAAAAATGCTTCAAATGACTGCACTTTCTCAGATTGCCCAAGAGATAGGATAGGCAAAAGACGGAAATATCATCCAATGTTGTAGGGGTTGGTTTACCACTAGCTGACGATTTTCCAGAAGAGCTGCACGACCATTTGATGCGACGCTCATAACAGTGATCAATCGCTGCGCTTGCCATTTTACAGGTAATCGCTGAACCAACTCAAAAAAGTATGTGGCATATCCATACTCAGGGCGCTCAAGTACAACCCTAGAAATGACAATACAAAACCCATAAAAACAAAGGACAACAAAACTATATAATCCACAACATGACTGAAAGGAAGATCTGAAAGAGATGCGAGTTGCACATACGAAGTCCATAAATACAAAACATAGTCGATAGTTTTGAAACAAAATTGCTGCAACTGGGTCTGCATTGAAGGGTTCACTGAGAAATTACCTATTATGTTTTTCAAAAACAAAAATAAATGCACGCAGGCGTCTACACCAGCCCCATTCCACCGGCCAATTTCGTTTACGCAGTAATTTCGTCTGCCATTTCAACAGACAAACATCAGAAATTGTAATCCTCTAGAACCCACTCTACAAGTTCATCCTGCAAAACATGATTGCAAACATTATTAGAGATTAAAATTCCTTCACAAAGTACACCGTCATAGATAATCAAAGCATCACATACTGAACATTGAATACTTATCTAAATAAACGACCAGGCCTGCTAACGAAGTGAGAACGTGGAGATAGGTCAGAAAAGTGCCTGCTCAATCAACGACAATAAACAGGCAAGGCAGTAACGCGGCATGTTGCCTGACCCTTGTCCTTGTCCTTTAATAGGTATAAGATCCTTTGCAAGTCCTGCACCTGCTCCCCAAAGCTACACATACAAAAAGCAGCCAGCTTAGATACTAGATAGGTACATTGAGGTGCAACATTCCACAGTGCATCAAGTACTTGAAGCTTACACCATACCTTGCCAACAACACCCTCAAGTTGTCCAAACTCGTTTGCAGGACTCTCACTAGTCCTCGAATCATTTGAGCCCATATCCTGATAAACACTCATATCTTCAAGCAGCCCTTTCTCTTCCAATTGCTGCGAAATTAAGCGTTTTAGTCAGATTTTATGCTTCTACGTATAGGTACCTATTGTAAGGTTCCAATGATGAAACTAGCAGCAACTTCAGCTTACAAAGTATGGTTTGAACAGAGGAGTCCACACAAATAATAGGAATACCAGAAGACAACAAGGGCAATTTACGCCCTAAAGAAAGAGACACTCGCGATGTTGACAAACTAGTACTCATAAAGTATTATTAAGTTAAGGCAAACAAAGACCTAGGGTGACCAAGCCCAGACACCAAAGGGGTTATCAGAACGCTGGCGGTGGTACTATTTGGGACAAAAGATTCTGAAGTCGTGGGAAGTTTCATCTTAATTTCTCTACGAGAGTAAAACTGACAATACGTATGCTCTTGAGACCTGAATCCTAACGCCTAACAATGCAACAAGATCTTGAGAAACAAGGAAACAGGAAAAACTTACCTCCAGAAGACCGGGTGCATCTTCCTGCAGCGCAACTTCGATCGCCCTGCATGTCCAGAAAAGCAAAACAAGGGTTGTGTCTCAAACGTGATCAAAGTTTCTTATTCACTTAAGGGGACAATACTCTTTAATCTCCCTCGGAATCTGTCCTCGGAAAGACTGAGGATAATGAAACCGTTGGGGACCTGATCCGGTCTCCTACACCGACCCCCGCTACCAACTACCAAATCATTTATTCATACACTTGGTTGAACTTATTAGCAAGTGGTGCAAGCATGACTTGGCTAATGTCTATGGTCACTCAGCATTGAATGCAATGGGGTTGTCTACTGTCACTTGTAATGGTTTACAAACTCCCACCTTGAAATTGCTGAAGAAATTCATACATAAAGATAAAAAATTTGAACTTAGCAGACCTGGCTCTTGTACCCAAAGATCTCTCCTCAACACTATACATCCCCCCCAAATCACACTCCTACATATGTTCAAAGGCTTAAAGTGACGCAAACAGTACCCTGTATCTTACTAACAAATGAGTCGCCCACTAAGCATTCAGTTAGTTATAATTAGTCCCGGCAACAATCTCAACATACAACGCAACATGGTGGAGCAGAACTCATCTCAACAAAGACCCCCCCAAAAAATGTGTCTGATTTCTTTTAAAGTCTCTAAACTAGATCCTTGCGTTACATAGATCCTCCATCCCACCAGAAAATACTGTGATGTACGTATCAGTACCAAAAAACATTATAAAGAAAATTTAGCTCAGTGAAACACGTACACGTTATTTCTCTTCAGAGGAGTGTCGTGAGGCAGTGACTTGCGTCTTCTTGATGATTCCATGTTTGAATCCTCCCGTGGCATTGTTTTCTCCTCCACTCTTCTTTTCTCTCTTCTTTTCTCCACTCGTTGTGGTTTCAGTCTATGGGCCAGTGGGAGGTCATCCATGTTATCCTCACCTGAAAAACAAGCTGAGAAGTATTACAGAATCATACAGTTTATACTAGACGGTTTTGTACAAGATGTTTCATATCTTATCAAGATGTTGGTTGAAGGGTTTTCTCTATTCGCAGCATGATATTTAAATTCCATGAGCCTACAAAACTACTCAAGCACCTGTATTTTACAACTTAAACCATTCCTCACTAGTGCTCTTCAATACTATCAACATAACGGCAATCCCAACCACACAAGAGAAAAAACTTTCAAACTCTGCATTGGCAGGATATATGCACTTACTGGAATTGCCATCAAGTCTGCTTTCATCTCGGTGAACAGCATCACTTCCTGAAGTCACAAACTCAACTTTCACAGATTCGAAGTTTCTATTAGTGGCCACAGGCAAGATATTTGAAACGGAGAGAACATTCCTGGCCATTTTTGGTTCTTGGTTTTGAATATTTCTTGGTCTTGCATCCGATTCACGAGTACGAGTTTTACCGCACTTTCCGCACGGAATTGTTACTGGCTCCTCTAATTCTGCCTTGACTGTACCAAGTGGTGCGGTTACAGCAGCTTCAATGTAATCCTGCTCTTGCAAATTCCTCTCCTTGGCAGACAGATCTGCTTTTAGAGCAAGAAGAGTTGCCTGCAGAATAAAGTGTAAGAGAAAAGTAAATGATCTACATGCAGCAATAATGAATCGATCACGTAAGAAAACAAGCTCTTAAAATTTCAGAAAGAAACCATAGAACGCTTCCATGCACATATTGATTCAATAGAGACTCATAGTTTGGCGAATATTTATCATCGATACCACTAAATGCTCGACTCCTCAGCAATAACAATTAGATCCTCAGACTACAGGGCCAAAATTTAGTTAAGCACCTTCTCTTTTTCAAGCTGCTTCTGTACTTGCTTAAGTTCAACCATCTGCAAACCACACCGTGCAATTAGAGCTCCCGTGAAACTCACATTTCATAAGGTAAGAAAAAGTATCTACATCGTTAAGAAAGGAAAGCTGTAAATCTACACATATATGCAAGGATGGAGAGGACACAAGGAATGATAGTCACATTCAAGGACAGGCATGGGAGATAAGTCAGAGGACATGGAAAGGGAAAAGAAGCACTCCGTTGCTCTTATGGTGAATAGATTATTATGACAGAAACCTGCAGAGCGATCTCAGTGCTTGTGCGTTCCATGCCATCCTTCTCCTCTCTTATTCTTTGTGCCTGCTCACCTCCAAAAAAATACCGTAAGCAAGGCCTCTAAACAACCAAAAATAGGCAAACAAATAACAATCAGTTTAGCAGATCTTTTAAAGAAATCACTGCATGATTAGCTCACTACTGTCGAGGCATCTGCAAACAATTTCTTCAACAGTGCTTTGCGATCGCTAAAATAAAAGTTTGTTTAAGGTGATTACATTTGGTACATAATGACCGAGTCGACACTTCATTGAGCCCTCAGCCGAACATCTACAACTACAGTTCATCTAAAATATCTACAATATATGGAGGTTTCGGACCATTTCACTGAATGTCAACATTTTCTGCATAATTCTTTAAATCTATGATCAGCTTGTGCAACGAGTTTTACCTCCTCTTCCAACTTCCTTCGTTCTTCCATAATTTCATTCTTCATTGCAGTAGCTTGTCTCTTCTCTTCCTCCAAAGCAGTGTGCATAGCAGCAGTTTGTTTCTTTTCTTCTTCGAGAGCTTCTTTGTTGATAGCACTTTGCGTAAAGCTCTGCTCTTTTTGCCTCAAGGCTCTGCAAATTACACAGGTTCATGATTCTTGAGACCCAAAAGATCATCTGAAACCAACCAAAGCTCTTCAAATCACGGGCGATCGTCACAGAGACATTAAATCAAGGAATTCGTGTACCTTTCTCGCTGCTGCATTGCCGAATTGAGGTCTTCCCACAATTTTTGACAAACTTTTGTAGCCCACTCAAAACTACTAGATTTCTGTGCTGTAGCCTCACCAGACTGAGGAACAGGAGGTTTGCCTAGTATGCTTGGTGGCATTTCTTCCTCAAATGATGATAATGATACAATGGTATCTGCATACAAATAATAAATGTGAAGTTGGTGAGATGGAATCTAAGAAATCTAGAATTTTGCTTCTGAAATTTGCTAAATTCCCAATACTGCTCAGTTGAAAATGCAACGTACGCACTAGGAGCATGCTAACAAGGGATGCAAAAAACTGCTGCCAAACGATAAACATTGGACAACTAAGGCCTCGCCCGCTCAATCCAAGCAGCAATTAAACCAAGACTAAAAAATTCTGTCGATTCTGTAAACAGTGCTCAGAGATCTATTAATGACGGTCTGAACTGCACGTTATTGTGCTCCAACATTTCAGATTCGTCTAGTTTGATGGATAGCAGACAACAAACACTGGAGGGTTTAGGCAGACCTGCATGAACTGGTTGGACATTCTTCGCTGTTGGAGAGCCAAATTTTCTTTTCTTTCTCGTTTTCGTGGGATCTCCATCATGTGCTCCGCAGTCCCTTCCTCTAAAACTCTTGGGGAGACTTTGTGAAGAGCCACAAAATTCACCCCTGGTACCCTGGTTATGAACTCTCGGATTCTGATCTACCGAAACTTTACAAGCATCGGGAGAAGCTCTTCTCCGAGGCAGAAACGGCCTGTCAGAGGTGATCTCCAGGGATTCCTGAATATGCATCTCGCTATGGCTGTTCTCATAGCCCGGCTGATTTCGGTGACCGTTGTCAAAGCCTGGTGGATAGCTTGGATTCCGTTGAGAATATTCAGGAGTAGGAGGGGACTCTGGAACGTTGCTTGCACCTCTCATTCTTGATGTACCCTCAGATTTCTGAAAGTAAGGTCCGTTGCCTTGATGGTGCAAATGGTCTGGTTCCCAACCATGCGGTTCTTGTAAGGGAGACGGGGAACCCCGCATGTTGGCAAGAAACTCCTGCCGGTTTAGATTCAAAACTTCCAGAAGACAAACTCTCACACCTGTGTATGTATCTTATAACCCTCATTGACCAGCTATAGCGACAAAGCTCAAGGTAGAGACAATAGCAATCCCTGGAGATCACCACACTCTTGGTCTGCTCCAAACCCTCACAAACCCTCCACCTACTAAGATGGCAGCCAGACACTCCCTTCTCCTTTGAATTTGGCCTTATATATGACTAGCGCATCGCCAATCTATCTTGGCGGCAGGCCATCCATTCACCTTCCTGCTCGCCCTCCAAACAAACACAACCTGAACAACTAAGACGAGAATATTGTCACATTCGTTAAATAGCGTGTATTAGAACGCCAAAATTGCTCAGAACAGTAAAACTTGGACCGTACGGATTTGAGGTTTCAAAAGGGCGACTTAAACAGCGCAAATTTCACTAAAATCCACAGATTAACGAATATGAGGTTCAATAGAAATCGATATCCTCACTCACTCACGCGCGCACACACACACACACAAAGGTAACAGGACTTGCGCACATTCAAAACCTGAAGTTAAAATTTGTATGAAAACTAGAAAGAAACGCGAAGTCAGACTGTGCAAATTTCACTAAAATCCGCAGATTAATGAATATGAGGTTTAATAGAAATCAATATCCTCACTCACTCACGCGCACGCGCGCGCGCGCACACACACACACAAAGGTAACAGGACTTGCGCACATTCAGAACCGGAAGTTATAATTTGTATGAAAACTAGAAAGCTAGACCTCAATCTCTACGTCCAATGATTCTATGAATCCAAAATTCAACCCCCAAAACTGGACTGAACTCTTAAGCCAAAGGTGAAAAACAATTGTAGAAAACAACTGCCATGTACCTAAAGCATCCGCAATCTCGAGTTGCTGCAGCAATCCATCGCGGCTCAAGAAAACGGGACGAGACGAAACTGCATTGCAGATCGCAGAAAGAATTATACCGACCAGGATAATAAACTTCCGCCTCGTTTATAGCGATCCTTTAGTTCAGAAGCTGCTTGAAGACGAACAGCTATTGAAGACGGACTTTGAGAAGTCAACACCAGAGTAGGCCGGGAGGGATCTCTCCCGCGCGGGCTATGGCGATGGCAAGTGGAAGTAGCAGCGACAACCGAGACAGAGTCGTCGTAAACCCTAAAAATTCGTGCTCTTGTCATCCATACTGAGAGTCTTCTAGTCCATGGCTGAAATCTACTGAGTCGTAACATTTCAGTTAACTGGTCTTGTGGAAATTTATAGACTTAATTTTTGTTACAATTCAAATGGTCACTTCCAATAGAAAAATCTGATCAGAAGTGACCACCACATAAATAAACCCCTCAAGGGCCGCCTCAAGGCTCAATCAGTGCCAAAGGTCATTTCCAAATTCAATTTGGCCATTTAAATCATTGTTGAGTCCAAGTTTCATATTCTTGATAAACACATAGTCTTAGTCTTGTGTAGTTTTAACCTTAAAATCAATTTGAAGTGTCTCTTCAAAAACCGTCGGCATTGTACTATATAATACCTTGCCAAAAAGAATGTCATCGCTTTAGTGGCAGCGAGTGGATGACGATCTTTTTGGCAAGGTACTGCACAGCAATACAACATTTGTGCAACCTTGTGTTAGATTCTGCTTGGAGGCGATGGAGAAGGAATCTTGCGCATGGGGGCAACATTAGTTTGACCTTGCGGTAGATACTGCACTTGAAAGCAATAGAGAATGAATCTTGCGTACGGGGCATATGTGTACCTGGATGGAATGGCCAACAGTAGTACAACATTAGTTTGACTTTGCGTTAGATACTGCTTGAAAGCGATAGAGAATGAATCTCGTGCACAAGTCCATGTATTGCCTTTTAGAATACAGAGATGGAATGGTGAAAAGACACGAACTTCAAATTATAGATCTCACAATATGCTAGTTAGTCAGACTATAGTATAAGCAAAGTTAGCATGGGCTATATGTAATAGCCCACATTAGACCTAGACACATTTTTGTTTAAAAACTTATAAGCTTTCTCATGACCTTTTTACTTTACTACCATTTTTTTAGTATTTTCAAGAAACTTAGAAGGATTTATCTCTATTCTAGTTAAAATCAAAATGCACTACCCAGTTCCACACAAAATGTACTACCACTTAGTGCATATCTCTTAAATCTAATATAGATTAATTAAATTGAAGTATTACATTTGAAAACACATAGTTAATTATTAAGAGATTTTTCAAGATTTCTATCAAGGCATACTAAAACAAATGAGAAACTTTGGTCATTTTTGCTACTTAGTTTTCAACTTGACCTCCACTTTTGGTGAAAATTTCATATTATTTCAAATTGTTTGTAAAATATGTATAAAATTCATAATTTGAATCATGATTTTGAAATAAGTCCTTTTTCAATAGTCATTGCTCAATTTAGAACCTTAAAATGATCAAACTTTTAATGTATGATATTCTCAAGGTCAAATTTACTTCACTTGCTATAAATGTGTAAGCTTATATGAATGAATTAAGCACATTATCATTATCATTATCATTACACTCAACTGTGACCATTAAAATTCATTCAAAACCCCGAATCAGAGTTTGAGATTCAAAACTCCAAATTCACAAACAAAATATAGAAAAATTAGTTTAAGTTTATTATAAATTGTAAATTACAAATGATGGTAGTTCAAATAAGCTATTTTTTTTGGAAAAAATTGATTATATACTAACAAGCACAAAGAAAGTATACTCAACCTAAACTATATTCTCAAATTTAATTTCGAGCATGATTCCAAATTGCAATCTAATCATCTATTAGCTTAGATTTAGCGTCTAAAATTGTAGAGACTTATTTAGGAACACTTCATACAACTTCATACACAAAATCCTAAGAGTCCTCAATTTGCTCCCTCAATTCTATGATTCCCATAGAAAGAGATTTATATTGATTCAAGATAGTGTTTTCCAGCATACCTACTTGCGAAATATCAAAACCTTGCATTCTAACCATTTTTGTATAATTTTGGCAAGAATCATAAATATTGTTTAGTTTGAAAAATTACATGTGTGAAATTAAATCACATTTGTATAATGTGAAGCATATGGAAGAGTTAAATATAACTTTCATTGTTTCAAAATTCCAAAAAATTGCAAAATAGAATGAAGAAGCACTTTAAAAACTTGTCTTCAAGTGAAATATAAAGTCCTCTCACATTTTATTATTACACTAGTATAAAGAGGTTCTTTTGAACATTAACCCCTAAATGCCCAAGGCCTGTTTCAAGCTTCCTGGAATTTGCTCTAAATTGAACAAAATGCCAACATTTTGATAAGTTGTATCAATTTTTTTTGAATTGTAACCATACAAATTCAAACTAGACATGTTAGAGATCTCATAGGAAAAGAAAACACAACAATATCACATATGGAGTGAAAGATTATAATGTTTGACCATGAGGGTGCTGAAATTGCAAAAATCTTTCAATCCTCTTTACACAAATCATATCTAAAAGTTGGTGACCAAAAAAATATGAGGTTAAAGAGCCTAACTTATATTATCCTAAATCAATTTACAGCTTCTTAAAATCTACTCTACAATTTTTTTAAATGAATTTTGAATGTGATTTTTTCTCCAAGATCTAGTGTATTTGAGGCTCATTTCAAGAGCTCTCAACACTACGAGAAGTCAAGATTGCGCTGGGTATCCTTGCACAAAATCTTGCATAGAAAAATCACTATCATTTATTTTCAAGATTGGATTGTTGGTGCTAAAATTAGACTTCAAGAAGAACTTTCTAAAAATATAAAATACTAAAAATAGCAACTTGGTTAGGTTTTATTTAACTTCAAAGTTTTGCAAACACTAGATTTGGATGCCTTGGGCATTTAAAGGTTAAGCTAGCTCTAGAAACATAAAGTTTTGACTCACAAATTGACTCATGTAATAGATAGACACAAAGTTCAACAGAGACAAATCTTGATATTTTATAATGCACTTTGGAGAGATTGTCCACAATTGTTTTCCACAATTCTGACACTCATGGACTTGATATAGAATGTAATTATATTGCCATGAGAAAAAGCGACTATTAGGAAGAGTTTTAGTCCTCAAAAAGGCTATCAATTTTTGATTTTCGGCATCCCTGAAGTGCAATCACGGATTTTTCTAATTTTATTTTTTGAAAAATTCCAATTTGATGTGGCACCAACAATACTGACGTGGAATCATACATGCCACGTCAGATTTCAAATTTTCAAAATTTTATTTTATTTTATTTTCCATAATTGCACCGCGAGTTGCGGCCCCTTTGAGGGCTGAAATTTTTTGTAATGAGCTCTTGTTTGCATACATAGAGCAAAAATTTACTGGGAGCATACAATTCTCTAATGTGCAAATAAACAACCAAGCACTTGATGGTAATGTATTACACCTAGCTTAGTGGGCTTGAAGGATCACTCTATGCCACACCCAAGCAACTATGTAATGTACAAATTCTACAATAGTTTAGACAATCTTTTGACCTTCATCACCAAGAAAGTTGAATAAGCACAAGAATGTTGTAGACAAACAATAGGTCATTGTAGTAGGAGCTTCAAGAATCACATCACTATATCTGCACCCCCTGTCTCTACATCACATCAAGAGAAAAAACAAGGCCAAAGTTAGGCTAGTGGACCAATAAGCACCATTACAAAACAACTCTTAACCCAAAACATGCTACTTCCAAACTCTAAATCACATCCAAAACTTCAATGACAGTAATAAAATGTTCAAAAAGGAAGAAGAAATAATACCTTATAATTTCTAACAATAAAAATGTATTTATGGAAAATAGCAATTGATTTTAGATTTTGAAATGGGCTTTCTAATCGTTAACTTGAGGTTGATGTAACAAATTTGTTGTTCTTTTGTCTCTAAAGGCAAGATTGCAGATATTATAGGGTTTAGTGTTTTGGATGGACTTAATTCCAAGCAAGGTTTTTTTGTTTGAACCTGTGTGATGTCAGCACAAGCTTGTAGCACTTCCTCCAAAGGAGCCCAATCTCCAAAATTGCGCTCAACAAATTGGTATGCCACACCTCCGCTTCCAGCGCGGATAATGTACAAGCCACCTTTGACTGTGCCATGTCCATTGGTGTTCCATGCCATGCCTGTAGAAGAGGCCCGCTTGAAGTTGGCAAGGGAAGCTCGATTGAGGAAGAAGCCAGTTAAATAATTCTCACGGCGCACCTTGCCTTCGCCTAGTGCTTTGAAGAAGCCCTTTCGCTCGTCCACGACCACCATGCCACCCCAATACCGGGGCCAAAATGCCTTCAACTGTAAGCATTATCATCGGTCCTAAAATACATCAATATCATACTACACAGCCAACCAACAAGGTCACAAGTGACTTGTTGTAATATAAACTATCTAAAATTGTTCATTTTAAGCTTAATATCTATGCATTCGTAGAATCCAAAATAGCAATTCGAGATAGTTTTCCCTTGTAGGCAATTGGAAATCATAAAATCTCAAATAGAAGAAACATCTATCTCAGATAGATTTTCAAAGATTTATTGTAATTTTTGTAACATTCATAATTATGTGATTTTTTCAAAGTCAATACTTGAAGAAACATTACAATATCATATAGGTGTAACTTTGAACCGTCGTCAGAGATTCTATGCCATTCACTAAACCTTGATTACTTTACAACCGTGTTGCACCACAAGTAAAGACGAAGAATTTCCAATGTGATGCTTCTTACTATTACTTCAAGAGGCGCATATATGACAGAATTTTGGGAAGACTAAAATAATTTTAGACACCTTGATCCAATTCACCTCATCTCCACTGGCTCCATATCAAATCTAATAATAATAAATTGTATATCCCGCTGCAGTAAGCGGATATGCGTCGAGGAGACAAACCTCACTCTCGATGTGATCGTTGAGGCAGACAACTAACTGAACGCCCATAGCGTCGAAGATGGGCTTCCTGGTGTACAGCTGATGTGCTTCAGCACGGCACATCACACATCTGTCCTTGCAAACACATTCAACATCATCCATAATGGAGAGTCATTTCAAGCTGAAACTAACAAAAGAAAATTCAAAGTCCAGTGTGTCAAAAGCAGCCTTGTCGCTGTCTCATTGACTAGACAAAGGATAAGTACCAATTCTTCTACTCAATCAAAGTCTTATCTATGAAAAAATGCAGATTTCAGTGTTCTTGCTTGACTGGAAAGATTAGGCATTCTCTCCATTAATTCACTTGAGCTTTTGAGCATTATCTTCAGGACTCCGATACTGAGATGACCAGTTCACAAAACTGTGACAAGTTTTCTTGGTTGGGAAGGGGAGATGTAACTTATAAATCGGTTGTTTCCAGAAAGAGTTATCTGAAACACTCTTCCAAATTCTTGATTTTAAGAGTGCAACTTAGCAATATGTCCACTAACTTCCTCTGAGGTTATTTTGTTCATTTACAGAGAAAAAGTTTGTTTACATGCATGGTAAAAAATCCTCACACCACCAAATGACAAATGGTTTCTTCTTCTAAATTAAGAGTCTGTTTGTTCAAGGTACCATGCCAAAATTAAGTCCCCACAATTCGGTAGTGAGAGCGACACAATGACTACAAACTACACAATACATTCATCTGGGTTAGAGGTGGTAGAAAGAGTCTGTTTGTTCAAGGTCCAGAATTAAATCCCCACAATTCGGTAGTAAGAGTGACACAATAACTACAAACCTCTGTTAACAAATTCATCTGGGTTAGAGGTGGTAGAAAGAGTTTCTACGGTTGCACCATATCACAAAAGTCTAATACAATCCAACAGCTAGACTGATATAAGTTTGGGCCAGTGACTCCTCTCGAGATTCTGATCCAATGTGCAACAAGGATTGTGGAGGCCAGTGTCAAAAATGTGGCTAAACTTGGCAAACTTCTACCAAAATGATTTTCTTGCTCTGAAATATGTGAATACCACAGTTTTAAATTCAAATTTGTAGCCCATTGAGCAGAGTATTTAGCAACTTGAGTAACTTACGAAAAATCACATTTGGGATCACTGGTGGAGGCTCATACACAAATTCCTCTTGTGGATGGGAGATGCATACCCGGGACGGCGAAGACACAAAAGGAGGGTAGGTTTATCAGCCCAGAGGTCCGACACTTTGGTGGGCGCCGGCAATGGAGCCTTGGGAGTGCCTTGCTTAAACGGATTGTTCCCCTTGCGGTGCTCCGGCGTCAGCTTCCGGACCATGATCTTCTCAAGCACTGAAAGAGGGGTCACTTCCTCATTCGTAGCTTTGGATTTCACGAATCCACAAAGCCGAGGCTCCGCGGCTGGAGCGGAGAACATCCCTCGACTGGGGACAGCCGGGCTCTGACCACCGTAGAGCCCGTTCACCAACACTGGGGCCTTAAAATCTGCCACAGCAACATAACCAGCATGGAGCTCATTTCTGAGGAGCATTTGATGTGACGAGCATTGTTAAAATTCATGACCCTGTTCTTTTAAGACCCTTGATCGGCACAATTGAGCACGACTTGACAATTGAGGTTAATTTCAGGGTTAACGTTACAGTAGAGTGTCAATATGGAAGTACATCCATTGCTGCTCCCCTAGATTGGCATGTTGGTAGACTCATATCAAGGCTCTACTTACATGTTACTAAGTCCACTGGCACCGTAGCTAAGCACTGAAGGAAAGAATGGTGCAAATACAACGACATCCAGACATTGATAAGAAATCGAATGGTTATCAAAACTCAGTCCATTTGCAATAACTAAGCACGAAAGGGAAGACTGGCGCAACGCCACGACACCCAGACATTGATAAGAATTCAAATGGCTTGTGACAACTCAGTCCATTCGCCATAGCTAAGCACTGAATGGAAGAGTGGCGCAATCCACAGACATTGGAAAGAATTCGAATGGTTTGTGAGAACTCAGTCCATTCGCGAAAGCTAAGCACTGAATGGAAGAATGGTGCAATGCAATAACATTGGAAAGAATTCAATGAACTGCGAGAGCTCAGTCCATCTGCCATAACTAAGCACTGACGGAAAGAATGATGCAAATACAACACCACGCAGACATCGATAAGAATTCGAATGGTCTTTGAGAACTCAGTCCACAGCGAAACACTGAAGGAAAGTCAGTCTGGTGCAATGCCATAACATTGGAAAGAATTTTAGTGATCTGTGCGACCTTACCATCGTTGCCGTAGAAGTTGTTGAAATTTCTGATGGGCGTGTCCATGTTCGGATGCGAAGCCTCCTCGTGAGGTTGAGTCTGGATCAGTGGCGAGGATTCGTTGAAGTCTCGGAGGTCCCCCCCTCCACGGTGAGCGGCGGTGACCTGCCGTGCGGGGAGCACGAGATCGGAGGGCACCTTGATGGAGCATACGCTACCCATGTCCAAGAAGCGCGCGACGTGGCCGCGACGCATCCGGTACTGCGAAGTCAGCTGGGTGGGGCTGGTGCTCAGAAGCTCAGTGAGAGTGCGCCCGGAAGCTTCCAGTGTGTTGGCGTAATTCATGAGGCTTCGGTCGTGGAGGTAGGTGCGGAGCTCCAATGCGTTCTGTAAAAGGAGACAGCCACGTGCAAGAAGAATCTGTTAGAATGCCTCGCATTCGTGGCCGGGTTTCAGGTTTTGAATGAGAATGTGGTTGAACTTTGCTTCTGATCGAGGACAACATTCAACAACTTTCAGCGCCCGATTTAGTACTTGTTATGTTGAACAGTGATCAACACGGGTACGAGTTACCTCAGTCACCTATTCCATACAGTGAATATGAGGGAGAGATGGGAAGTTTGACATTGAAAACTTCCATGGGTATTTTGGACCCTGAGAATCAGGATTAGAAAGACAATGTGGTTGTACTTGCTTCTGATCGATCACAAACATTCAACAACATACCTTCGTCATGCCAGAGATGACACACCCACTCGATACAGTGAGTGTACAGTCTATAGGGTAGAGATGAGAAGCAAGTTTGACACTGAATACTTCAATGTCCCACTCCCAAATTGCCACTTCAACATAACCATGAAAAGCATTCGCCTAAGAATTCAACTAACCCTGAAACCCACTATTCAACGCAGAGCCTTTCAAATGCCAAACTGGTTGCTGATGAGCAATTAACACAAAAAAAACACCAAACTCCCTCATCTGACAAGTCACCAAGCCCAAAACAAGCACACTTCGCATCTTGGTACAATGCAGTCCAATTCACTTCCACAATTATCCAATACAATTCACTAGATTGCAGTTCATTCACACCGTTTGATAAGCTTCAGATCGACCTTCAGGAACGGACGCTGATAGAGAATAATGTCAATTTCGTTAAATTGGCGATATTCCACAAGCCAAAAATTGTGACATATATCTTCACAAAGGTCTAATTTCAGGCCACAAACTAGGACAGGTATAAATTTTGGTTTCAGACCGCGTGGCCTGAACCGCGCCAAAGTAATGCAATATCGGTCGAACTTGCAAACTACCCACTCACAACATTCAAAAACATTGAAACTCAGAGGATTCCAAGTGGCGATTCTCACATTGTAACGTACGTAATTAACAAGAGAACAAGCCAATGCTAACACCAGTCAGTTCACCAGAGTCATATTGGGACAGATGTAGAATCAGGAACCTCTGCTGCAAGATGTCTCTACTAGAGGAATCTTGAAGCGGAGACATCTACGGGTGCCGGAGTATACTGCCGGGGGCTGGGTGAGTGGGATTTCGATTCGACCTTCTACACTGCCTTACTCCTCCAAGTAGAGAAGGAAACATTGCGCAATTCAGCAAATTCATCCAGACAGTCACGTCAGCACCCTTATGGGCATGAATCGATTAGTGGATCTCATTCCATAAAGCCAGCATCCCGACCGCAACAGCTGCAAAGAGAGAGAGAAGAGAGGGATCTAGCAACAAACCCATTGCCGCTGGTTGAGTCCCAGCACATCCATATCCTCTTTGCACATCACTTTGAGCGTGGGCACATCAGCCCACCCATCCGCCGCCAAGCTATCGATCTGGTCCATCAACACGCCATTCCCCACGAAATCGTCCAGCGCGAACGACGCCATGCTTCCTCGTCGTCTCTCCCCAAACAATCCCCCAACACCCCAACCCCGAAACGCAATCACTTCCGGATCTAACAAGCTCTGGAACCCGCCCTGACGCATCTGCTGCAACGTCTGATCCACTGGCAAATCATCGGAGAGCTCCATAAATCAGTGACGACGAAGACTCTCGCATAGCGTCTGGATTGATGAGGAATCGAACAAGTGCAACTAGTAGTAGTAGTGTTGCTGGAATCTGCGCAGATGGTTTTGCTTTAGCTTTGGGACTTTGAGACTTTGGGACTTTGGGAGGTAAATGCAAAGCGGCAGGCGAGCTTCCCTTAAGGCTGCAAATCGTCGACGAAAAGGAGCCGCTGTGCGGGAAGACTGGAACTGGGACGACTGTCCCCAAATAGGATACGCTTGGGCTTGGGCGGGGTGCGGCGCACGTAGATGTTCGGAGGGTTTGACGTATGGGGGAGTGACACGTGGTGGGTGTGGTCTTGGAGCTTAAATTTGGGATGCATTTGTGGGTCCTGGTTCTGAGAAAAGATGGCGCCATTGCAGGGGGCTCTTAATTTCAAAGGGGAGTTGTTTTATTGTGGTGAGAGGAATTCTTAATTCATTATATTCTTTATTGGAATTATGGAAATTAGTGTGGTGTATTTAATGGGGCTTTCTGGCTTTTTGTGAAATAAGGGCTGTCGTGGAGAGTGATTGTTTTAGGGGGTTCGACTGTTGGGGTTGTCTCTTGTGGCGCGTTTCGCATCAGGCGTGGATGGTGAGGAAATTCAGCATAGTTGGAGGCACCTTTTTCTAGAAAAAAATATTTTTGTAGTATTAGCAATTGAAGTTCATGAATTTTCAGGGGGGAAAAAATTAATTTATGGATAAGGCATCCAAATTTTATGAATTTTCAAAGTTAGACTCTCTAGGACATCCCGAACGGCACT
Source organism: Neckera pumila (assembly GCA_963969595.1). Taxonomy (NCBI): domain Eukaryota; kingdom Viridiplantae; phylum Streptophyta; class Bryopsida; order Hypnales; family Neckeraceae; genus Neckera; species Neckera pumila. Next base: position 17,645,561 of record OZ018415.1, on the reverse strand, counting down.
CAAAAAAAATTGCTTTGGTCTTGAAACCGAAATGTAGAAAAATCAATAGTTAACCAACCACAGTTACGTATAGAGATGGTTTAATGACACTTTGGGGGACACTTTAAGGAAATTCGATTATGCAAGAGTGGGTATTGGGACGGGATTGGCTCGTGGATTGGGTGTTTCTATCTTAAAGTACTTCGCTCAAAAAGCGACAAGGTGCCACAATAGCAAAGAGAATCTGACATCTTCATTGTCGCATTATCATTTGCTCAGGGAAAACCATGAACCTTAGTATTTATCACTAGTTTTCAAATTTGAATTCAGCAAAAGAAAGAAGGTTAACTTTGGTTTGAAAGATCAACATGAGGCATCCAATAAAAATGGTTCAATTACAGAATAGACGGACCTAAAAGTTATGGACAAATTTGATAGAGGGTATTTACAAATGTTCAAAAAATTGTCCCTTCTAACCCCTCTTTCAAAGTTGTTCATAACTCTTAGATAGAGGCTCAAAAGCTCAAATGGATTCTTGGAAATGAAAGGTAGCATAATTTCCCCACTTTTTTTAGTTCAAAGTTTTTTCAAAAAAAATTTCTACTATGCCTAAATGAGCTTTGAAATTTCAGTTATTACATTCATTTTTTTATACTTCTTCAAAATGAACAACCAAGATCTTTTTCTTCCTAATTCATATATTCCACATGTATTATCTCTCCTACTCCTACCCTACTAGTATAAAGAGCTTCTCTCCACAACTTCTAACTCACAAAACTAAACAAATGGCTTATTTGACACTTAATATTGTTTCAATTAAGTCAAATTAAATTCAACTAAGTCAAATTTTGTGGCTTGATTGGATTTAATTTGACGTAATTGAAATCATTGTCAATTAAGCAATTAAGAATCTTCAATTAAGAACCTTCGAGGGATGTAAAGGTTAGAAATTGCAAATACAATGGTCTGTATGTTTAAAAAAAAATTAAAGTTAAAAATCTATTTTAGTTACAAAAACAGTCATAGCCTAACTGTTTTTGTGACATTCACCCAAGCCAACTGCTCACTTTGGTGTTTTTTGGGAAGTGTCAGACTAGCTTGTTAATAGCTTGGTATGTCAATGTGAAACAACCTTCCAATGGCCTCAAATTTTCTCTAATGATTCTGAATCAATGATTTAGATTTGCAAGCACCCTAAATCAACGGTCTAGATTTGCAAGGACACTACTAACACATAGTACTGGTAGTACTGTATACTATTGCTAGTCCTATAGTCAAAAACTGCATTTTTGAACCAAAAACATGAAGTGTTTTTTACAATCACCAATAATTGCTTGTTCTTTCTTCAAAGTACTCCTCTATCTAGTGCAATTTTGAAATCACCTTCTTTAGGAGATCAACTTTGACATTCCTGCCTACAATTCTTCATTCTTTAAAGTATTAAACCCTTGTATTTTTTATCACTTATTCACAAACAAATACCCTTATCTCTCAATTTTGCTAGTTTATTCTAATAAGTTATGCTATGCTCTTACCTACAAAGTTCCTCCTCCAAAAGTTAACAACATTGAATTGGACAAAATGATTCTATATAACGTAAAGAGTTAGAATAAAAATATGAACCAATTTACTTTTGTATAAACATTATTGAGCTCCTCTTGCCTATACACAAATTTTGCTAGCCCTGAACATTCCAACAATAATTACTTGCAGACTTTCATTAACATTTACTCACTCATCCATGATTTTTTCCACATGCCCATTTATGTATTCATATATGCATGAGTTTCATCTACCTCAATGGATGCAACTATTGACAAGAGTAAATTGCTTCCTTGATTCTTTGATTAAGATGAAATTTATTAACCCTTAAAGGACATTGTAAGCCCCATAAGCATTTTGGAAGTCAAATCTTGAATTTTTACATAGTTCTTGACTTTAAATGTTTTTAAGCTTAACTAAAAAAAAATTTAGAACCAATAATCTACTTTTTGGTCCAATTGAATTTTTTTCAAAATTGCTAAAATTGTAAATTTTGTGACACTTTGAAGATAGCATCTTGAAAGCTCAAAACACACCACTTTTGAACTCTTTCTATTAAATTTCTCTTGGTGTGAGGTCAAGGAGTGCATCAATCACACCATGATGTTTGTCACACTATTATTCCCCTTTTTCATAAAAAAATTCATATTATTTTAAGCATATTTGCAATTACTATGATTTTTATAAGGATTTAAAAAAAATCATATAAAATTTAATTTTAGGTTTTTTAATTATGAAAAAATGAAATTGAATTTGAGACATATATTGCTACATGTGAAAAATATCAAATTTTTGAATGTGTGTTTTATTGTAGAAATCTAATGAAGTTTGACCAATCCTAGACATGAAATGTCGTTTTAAGGGTTAAAAATCATCATGTAGAAAATCCTCGTAAGTATCGAACGCCTTCCCAGATCAACCCATGCAACAAGAATTAATGAAATCAACCAAGGCTTTGAGGAACATACAAATCAACACCGGTGTCGCCCAGGGCTTTTTTTTTCATTTTTGAAGAAGTGCCATAGTAGCGATATAAAATGTTACAGTGGTGCTCTAAATTGCAACATTCATCCACTTATTGGATGTATAGTATGGTTTTCATCCACAATTAGGCAATTTCATCTAATATTTTGTTTAATTTCAAAGTTGTCTAGTGATTTCATCCAATTTTTTTGGCATTTTTTATAACCTTTTTTAGCCAGAGTTTTTTTTTGGTGCAATCTAGCACCAAAAAGCCAAAAAAAAAAAGCCCTGGTGTCGCCATAGCGATCTTCCCCACTTTGTCATCACCTTGCACAATCTTTTCATCTGCGCCTGAGACACAGGAAAGAAGGTTCGTTACCCACGCTCATACTCTGCATTTCAAGCCACAAAAACATAAAACAAAAACCTAACCTCGGGAAGTCAGAGTTGGGACCAAAATTATTTGTTAAAAAGTGAATGTGACTTTTGTGAGTCTTTGGCACCTGCCATACCAAGTTTGTGAGGGTTAACACAGTGACCAGGTTTGATTTTCATCTGCCGTTAGCCCTCAAAGAATGGAGTTTATGACCGTGTGAACAACGTCAATATCTATCCGTTGCTAAGTATAAGAGCAAATTATTTTATTTTAATTGAATTTTTCAAAGACAAAATCACATATTTTCTATAAGTTGTACTCCCTCCATCTCAAAATAAATCCAAGATATCTTAGAAATGGCTAGATTAGTGCGTGAACTATTCCTATTTTCAAGGGATTGTGGAGATATTGTAGCTTCTACTAACCCCCACTAGGTGTGAAAGAATGAAAGTCAAAAGTGAAGCAGTGCATGTTGAAAACAAGCGGCGAAAGTAACAAATTTTTGCCCTTTTTGGAATTGCTCTAGTGGTATTAATTGATCATTCTTCAAGCAGTGTTGGTGCAGTGACGTTCATTGATGTCCTCTGTATTCAATTCCAACAATGTCTTGTAATTCAACTCCAAGAAATTCTCAACAAGAAATTTGTTAGTAGCAGTTTTTGAATAGTTTTGGGTTAAATTCCGTGTTAAATTCTTCACCTTTGGTTGGTTAAAGGTTGCATTTTGATTCCCTTTGCAAGAATCGAATTGCTATATAGTCTTTGGAGTGTGACATGTGCAGATTCTCTTGTTTTAGGGTGTTCAAACTAGCTTCAGTTGTTGTCTATCAAGTTGTGGAGAGCCAATTTCGAATTTCATTTGAGACAAGTATATTTGGAGACCTTGTAATTATTTCAAGACTGAGGGAGTAAAAAGCTTCAAATTTTTTTATGAAATTTTGAAATTACTGTGATTTTTTCAAATACAAAATATGCTTGAAAACTCTGAAAATGGCACCTCAATGTATATCATAGTGTGGATTCCAACGAGTCAGAGGATTCATTAGTTGGACATCACATGTATGCGAAACTTCTCTGGGTTTGAAATTTATGGGCGATGACCAAAGCATCCACGAGTTCTCAAAATCAATATGTACTCAACATTTTGGGGGTGTTGGGCTTCAAGTGGGGGTAGCAATTCGGTGCTGTTGTCTAACCCTTGTTCGGATAAGTAAATGGCTGAAGGTTGGCTTTTTACAGGCTATCAGTATGGATGTCATTTTCTGAATTCTGGTGCAATTTGAATTTAGAGTTCAATAGGAGGGACAATTAATTGCTGCTTAGGGAATTCATGTAACATAAATTCCATGTAACATCATCCACTGGGCGTCTGACACAGATTTATGCGCTCCAGACGTCTACATGCAACCCGAAATCCTAAACTCTAAACCGTAACAGTAAACCGTCAATCTAGGCTTGCACTCCTTATTCTACGTGATACCAAATTTCACCGATGTGTCCAAATCCAAATTTTAGTGAAGTCGATTTTGTGGAGTCAATTTCTGAACTCAGATAGTGATATATGCTTGAGATCTTTGAACAATAGAATTTGTCATTTCAAGAGGAGTTTTGAAAATCCATACTGAACAAATGTTAGAAATCAAGCTGTTAATTGCAGTTATGTCTGCCTAGACAAAAATCTATAAGTTTTGTATGCCATATTTAATATGGTGTTTTACTCAATCAACCATATCGTGTTTTGTAATTGAAACTTTTTAAAATCCTACCTGGCCTTTTCACAACGCTATTGTTATACCTAAAATCATGTCACAATTTGTCAACACACTTGAAATTGCTCTGTAATTCTCAAGAATGATGGTTCTCAACTTCCTATAGCTATTGATAACAATGCCTGTCTCATTTTAGTTTGGTCTTGAATCTTTTTGACTTTAATATCAATATTCCTATAACCACACTAATAATACTTTACTTGTAAATATAAAATGTACATTCTTCTGAACAATGGGACCCAACACGTCTCTTTTGCATTTAACCCATAAAGGACATGCCAAGTCTCCGGGGCTTGGTTTTGAGAGAATCAGTGACAAAAAGTATTTTTTGCATTTTATTGAAATGTTTCATTGGACACTTTGAGTTCTTAGCAGCGTTCCAGCAATAATCCCTCCCAATGTGGACAGAGAAAAATACAAGAATTGGGTCCATGAAATTGGACATGTTCGTAGGGAGAGGCTGGCGATGGTTCGTGACAATGGGAGAATTCGTCTTTGCTTTCACGATTTATTCTAGCGTGATCTTCTACCCAACAGGACTCGCACTTGGGCATACTCAGCGGCTTTGCACCCTATGGAGTCACGGATGAAGCATTTATCAGTCAATTGCAGTTCCATCTTCGATTCCAGTTGCACTGTTGTGACCAGCAATGAAGTTTACCATTTTCCGACTTGGACTTTGTTCAATCAGTCCAACTCAACATTTCCAACATGTCTTAGCAATCATGCAATGCATCGACCCTCAATACTTGCAATTCCATTTGGGGCCACTACTCCAAAACTGCGACTGCAATTGGAATTGCAACTGTGGACGGTGGAGTTACCTTCCAGGACTCAACTCCGACTCGATCTGCCTCTGGTTTTTGAAAGTCCTCCTAGCAGCAGTCCTGGTGCTCATCTTTGTGGAAGTTAAGGTTTGCGAAGTAGGGTGGCAGTGCTTCTTCTCCATCAGCGTCTGCGCTTTGTTGTTGTTTTAATTGACGACTTTCTCTCTCACCATTTTCAAAGTTCCCGACACTAAGTTTCATGCATTTAGTGTCTAATCCCAACAGTTGCGCTCCGTGAGTTTTGCGACTAGTTGCTGGTGAGGAGCTTGTAAAACTACTTGCTGGTGAGGAGCTTGTCATATTCGCAAGGAACAGTCTTTGGTTTTTTAAGACGGATGAATTATATGTCGTGAAGTCGATGAAGGGTGACTGTACACTGCCGAACCTTCAATGCCAATGGCCCCTTGGAATTATTCAATGCTTAAACATTCTACTATTGCACCTGCATGGGGCACTGATGAAGGAGCCTGCTACACAAAGGAACAAATTTGGTTGTCATGCGCAGGTTTTGTGGAGATCTTCAAAGCCTCATTGATGTCCACATGGAATGCATGAACGTCAAAGGGCCTCCTTTTCTTCTGCTTCCAGCCAAATGGGTGATGCACTGGATTGTCAAAGATATGGTTAAGTTGCACGAAAGGGGTATCACAGAGATTTGAAAGGCTCAAAGACTCCGCACAATCAGCTCCAACTGCAAGACATTGAGAGTCCTCTATCTTTCAACATCCAGCTTTCTGAATCGCCTGTTAATACAATATTGACATTTTGCATAAGCACAACACAAACAAACTAAGCTCCCAACATCTCCTACTGTGACAAACTCCCTGAACTTCACTCAATACATGGGAAATTATAACCCCAAAAGTTTAATCCTAGTGGTACTTTTTACCAAACTGGACCATGTAAGATGGAGAAACATACGGAATGACCTAACTCACTATACATAAGGACCAAGGAGTATTGGCAGTTGAAGCCCAAAGCAGTACGATAAATGACAAAATTCAAAGACGAAGTCAAGGAAAATGACACCGAGATACTTGATTTGAAGGTGACATCATCATGTAGAATATTAAAAATCGGTGGACTAAGAAGGGGCAGGAGACAATTCCTCCGCTAAATTCAGTGTTATAATCCCCAAAGACACAAACCTCAAACATCATCATGTAGAGGTCCCAGAATGAACGTCAGTCTCTAACTAGTTTATCAGAAATGAGGATCCAATTAGATCAAACCAAACCGGCTTATTGCTTGGCTTGTTTGTTTGCCTCCTCGCCCTTGGGTGCTTTCTTTTCCTCCATCATATTCAAGGGGAAGAGATTATCTGGCAACGAGACTGGTTCCTTCAATGTCACATACGCCTTCTTGTAATCAGGTCTCCGATAAAAGGCCAGATTCCCCTTGGCGCGTTTCTTCTTTCCCTCCATGTTGAGCGTATTCACCTTCGCCACTTGCAATCCATATATGCTTTCCAGCACTCTCTTGATCTCTATCTGTACGAATATTCAATTTCCAAAAGTAAGCAACGTAGCCACGAACAAGAAATCAACTAGAAGCAATTAGAATGCTTCAGTCTCGGAACAAGTCCATCCCATGTCCAGAGAGAAAATCCTAGATTAAGTTCCAACCAGTAACCATGTTGCAAAGAACAGAAACCCCATTTAGTTCCATTTCCTAATTGCGCTTTTCACTTAAACTCCGTTTCTTTCGATTCCATTTTTTAGGCTCAGATCTTAAGCAGGAAATACACATATCAAGATTGAAAAAAGTTTAAAGACGATCACATTACTAATGAAATAAAATCTGAGAACAAAATAGGACAGTTTATTCCGATTTCCAGTAACCCTGCCATGTTGCACTACAAGGGAATGGAGCAGCAAACCTTAGAAGCACTCGGGATGGTTTTAAACGCTACTTCGGTGATATTCTCCCGTGAACTCGGCAAGAGCAACTTCAACGGCAGATTCGCGAAGTGTATGACCCTCCCTACCGCCTTCTTGGTCGCCATTGACCCCTCCCTTTAGAAATTCTAAATCGAAACAAGTAGACCCTGCCAAAACATGATTCAGTCACGCCAACTATGAAACTTGGAAAACGACGTCACACAAGCTCTAAAGACCGTAACTTCACGCCTGCAAAGCCCTCCGCTCAGTTCGAGTTCAGATTTAGGGTTTAGGGTTTAGGAAGCTGAGAGGCAAATGTTAGGATTCACGCGTTAAAGACCAGCGACTCAGCGAGCGAGGTTTAGGGTTTCCAAGAAGAAGAGTTAGTCGAACCTCTTATTGAGACTCTAACTTAGACAATTACAATCAAACCCTAGTGCACACTGATAATTCAAGTATCGAAAGCATTCTGGACAACTTAAGAACTGTTGCCAATTTCAGTTTTCTTACGGATTCAGAGGGAAATTTAGTGTGATGTTTCACGGCTGCAGATTCAATGTCCAGGAATAACAACCGAATCCCCCATTGAACAGGAAACTCATCAAATTACAGACACAGCAAATAAAATTCAGCAATTAAGAGCTCTGAAATCAGCTGAAATCAGAGTGACACTAGAGGAATCTTGCCTTTCAAACGATTACGGAACTATCAAGCACGCTTTCCAGCACTCGATCGTACTTCTCAGCAGACGGATATAAGCGGAATGAACGTTTGCACAAGTTACAATTTGACCAACTGCCTTTCATTACCAGGCACTGAAAGCAAGGAACGAACCACTAAGAGAAATTCCCGCAAGTGATGAAATTCGCCGCAGACACCGAAATGCTGTGATAGACCCGCACGAGAGAGGAGAGGAGAACCATGAGCCTTGAGAGACGACAGAAATTTGGGAGTATCAAACCCTAGCGGATGAGAGTGCAGTCGGATGAGAATCACAGAATGAAGAGTTATTCATCCAATTTGTTCATGCGATGAGTTGCACGTAATATGGCAAAGAAGTAATCCATTCTTGAAAACAATGATCTTGTGTTTTGACAAGATGAACTTTTGCAAAATCACTCTGATGCTTTAACGTTCAGGAAGGATGTTGAGGCCTAAAAGTAGTCAATGGATGACTTTCAACGTTAATTTAAAAATGAAGAATGCAACAATTGGTTCAAAAATTGGATCATTTCCAGCTAAGTACCTTGGTGATATGTCTCATCTTCTTTCCAAAATGGCCTTTTCCCAATTGCAACACCTTCTATTGTAACTAATTTCACTTTGTTGCATCTAAATGTAATAAAATTTGTATTGCATTATGACAATGCAATATGGTGTTTGACCTTGCAACAATTGGAATTTGGTTTAAAAATGAAAATTTTATGAACTCATTAAAAACATTCATATTCCACATCTGACAAATTAAAAATTCACTCACTATTCCAAAATCTTAGGTTGGATTATCATTTCAATTGTGTATGCAACTCATAGAACTACATTAGTCATTCAATGGATGAAAATAGTCCTTTTAACTCCTAAAGTTCTATTGTTTCTTTGGGAGACAAAATGAATTTTGGGCAGGCTCCTATAGCCTCAATATTTGTTTTGACTTTTGAAGCTTTTTATAAAGATAGAAAAACGCGTTAGCTTTTGAAGAATAAAATTTTTGTTTCAATTGATGTCTAGAAGCAAAAATTATGGCACAATAATCCAGATTTTTGTTTAGCAAGCAAAGATTTAAAACACAAAAGTTTTAAATAAAAGAAGTTTTTATAGACTGTAACTTTATCTACATTAGAAGCTTTGATTCATTTCATTTGGATTAGTGATGTCAAAGTTATGGGCAATCTTTTTTTTAGGGCAATCAAAGGTATCTTTTTGAAAACATAACTCTTGTAGGATTCATTTCTAAATTCAATTTTCACATTTAAAAAAAAATTCAAAAGGTTAAGATCTCTTGCTAGAATTATTTCACTATTTTTATTAGTGTGTTTCAATTCCATCTTAGAACTATTAACAATCTAGATTTCCCTTCAATCTTGAAACTATTTTTATTTAACAATTTTTTAATGAGTGAAAACTCTTGTAGGATTCATTTCTGAATTCAATTTTCACAATTTCAAAATAAAAAATTCACAAAGGTAAGATCTCTTGCTACAATTATTTCACTGTTTGTATTAGTGTGTTTCAATTCCATCTTAAGACTAATAATAATCTAGTTTCCCTTCATCTTGAAACTACTTCTATTTAACAATTTTTTAATGAGTGAAAATTTAAATCTTTTATTTTTAGAATTACTTTTCTAGACTCTTAAATTTATTTTTCAATATAGAAAATTCAATTTTAAAATTATTGGTGCGAAAATTTTAGACTAAGAAGATTTAAAATCAAAATTCTAATCAAGCAAGGTGCAAAAAAACACTTATTTCTTCACTTTAAATGCATATTTCTTGCAATCTATATAGTCAAAGTTTTTGAAATTTCTTCGAGATATTTTTATATTAGTTTAGCACAAGATTCTGTGGTTATATATGAAAATAATAATAATAATAATAATAATTTATTTTTTGTTCTCTGCAGTAGATAGAGCAACTTTGAGTGACTTTTGATGGAAAAAAGGCCTTCAAACTTTAAGGGGTTAAGAGCAACAATGGAAAGCTATCTATTTTTTGCCATTTAGCATTTTTTTAAAAAGAGGTTGAGTGACAGTTGAAGGACGCAGCAAGTGTTGCCAATGTTGTTCCAAATTTGGCATGTGGGAGGACATCAAAAATACCATTGTTATTGTGGATCCATTGAAATTGCATATGAATCTTGTATGAATGCAAGAAACACTTATATTTTTTTTTATCACATGTTGCATATTGATTTGTTTTTTGGCCATAACTTTTATCCTATGACTCCAAAAGACTCAAGATTCATACATAAGGTATTCATGACTATTATACACCTTGGCTAATTTTTTTGCATTCTTCAAAACGTTTTATAGTTTAAAAATAGCCCTCACTTAAATGTCGCACTAAACAATTGGGGGGAAGTACTATCTTCAACACCAAAAATCAAAATTATAGCTGAAATTTGGAAAGGATGATCTTTTAGACTTCTTGTATAGTAATAGCTATTGTTAGACGGAATTTTAAAAATAATTAATTCCATATTATATAGAAGTCCACAAAGTGAGTTTCTTTCTACTTGCATTTTGAAACATGTCTTATATTATTTTGGTATTTCTTTTGGTAAATAACTATCTAGAGATGTTACAAATGAACAATTTAAACTTTTGTTTTATTATAAAAAATTCCTAGTATGTTTCACAAATTAAAACGTCGAAGTACCCATTTTCAGACTTGAGATTTTGCATTTTTTTAACCCCCCTACATAGAGAATTTTTTTACGCTTTATCTACCTTGGGAAAAATCTTTTTACAAGTATATACATTGGCCATATTTATTTTTTTAAACTAGAGTTTTTTTTTCTGATTTTGAAATACTCCTGCAAAGAAAAGATGAATACTATGAAAACACAACAAAAGCAATATATATTTCTTGCAATCACCCACTTCTAACATGTCTTCTCAACAAAATGTTATCGATGCTGCAGCGCGACATGTGTTGGAAATCTATAGCCAGAAATCCATCAATTGACAGTGAGGAACTGAAACAGAAAAAGAAATTGGTTGGAACTTTGGACCAAGAGCCACTCAAGCGCAAATAATCTGAAGTTAAAGTCCGTCCATGAGATCGATAACTTATCACTTTGGACCGAGCTTTGGACCAGTGAGGATCAGCGATTGTAAAACTGGCTAAATTGCACTCCAGTTCTACCAAAAAAAATCTTACGCGAAATGTACATAGTAGAATTTGTTGGAAAAATGGAGATTAAAGCTAGAATGTACCCCGATTTTTCTGTTCGTGGACAAAAGCTTGTATTCATCCTTGCGGATGCTCGCAAATACGTGCTACCTTCCTGTTCGACAGTCGTTGGGGTGCAATCTGGGTCATCCGCAGGTATCTGGGCGGCGCAATCCTGGACGCCCATTTTACAGCAGGGTTTAGGGGGGAAGGCCTTCTCCTCCTGCGTCTCATTAGCGCGCCTGTCTCCCCACTTACACAATGATTCGCATTAGTTTTTGTTTATAGTCGCATTAGTTTTTGATTCGCATTAGTATTTGTCTTGAATGCTGCTCCCTGTTGTGGTGACATCCGCGCCTTCCGCGCCCCCGTCCGCGCCTATAAACTTCTGGAGATCTGTTCCTTGAATGGGGAAGCAATTGATTCTCTTTCAAAATGGTATCTCCTGTAGTTTGATTTTCGAATTGTGGAGGGCGTCACTTCCAAGTTGTTGTGAATTTTGGAGGCTTCCGTTGTTTCTTGCATTCACTGCATTTAGGGAATGGTGGCTGTGAGTGAATGCCTTGGAGAGTTGCAGGGAGCTGTTGGTGCACGAAAAATGTCAAATTGTCGACTGCAAAGGACGCAGGGCAAAGTTGCCGATTGCAAACGGTGGCGCAAGAGTTTTCTGTTTCTTCAGTGTTGCTGTGCATTTAAGTGCTTCCTTGTCCATTGCAACTTCAATTGCGGTCTTTGCTTCCTTGTTGTTTTCTGTAAACGATCTCGCTCTTTCATTATTGGTTTTGTGCCAATTACTTGTCTTCTGCACTTCTGTTTGTGGCCTTTGCGTTGCAATTGTGGATTGAGAGCGGTGCGGTTTGTCTTGTGGTTCATCGGGTTAGTTGCTTCGTGGTCTTCTCGGTCTTATATTTTGCTGTTCAGAATGCCTCCGTGCCTAAAGCTTCCTGACAACTTCAGGGTCAGATGCTTTGGCTCGAGCCGCAACAGTAACGGGATAGGTAAGTATTTGCCGAACCCCAGCGCTATTGACAATCCGATGGCGATGGACGTTGGTAGATGCAAGGTCACACACGTTTCGGAGACGCACCTCTCGCATTCCATCTCTCGGCCAGCCCCACGCAATCCGCTTTCGGAAGCCACTGTTTTGTCCCTAGGACTTGCTGATCCGACGCACGAGTCATCCACGGATGATGAGCACAATGTTACGGCGGGGAGGAAGAAGAAACATGCTGGCGCTCACGTTTCCCATAAGAGGAGGAAGATTGCTCTGGGGACCATCACTTGGAGGTGGCAAGAAGTGTGGGCCTGCAGGTTTCTGTGGGCAGAGGGAGACTTCGATTCAAATGGCAATCTCACTGGTGTCGTTTGCACGAGCTGCACCCCAATGACGGGGAGGAGGAAAGTGATGGTCCCAAAGTTAGACAATCTCAAAAAGCATGAAGGCAAACGGACTTGTAGAGAAGACGGTGTGCCACTTCCACACCTGAACAAAGGCGAGACTTCCATGAAGGCGGACTGCAAGCATCTGAAGCTGTGCAAAACCTGGGCAGGTAGGAAGCATTGTGGCACCGTTGCAGAGCAACTCACAGCGGGCTTGGACAATTCTCTACTCTCTTTCAGATTCTTAGTTACAGTCGTCCCATGTGTGATTATGAGAGGTCACAATTTTTGCTGAAACATTTGAAGGTAAAGAATTTGCCAACTAAACATTAGTCTGAGAGTACAATTTGGGAGATGTCTGAGCATTTGCACGCTTGTGTTCTAATAGCGTTGAAGCAAATTGTGCAATCAGCAAAGGTGATCTCGATTAGTACCGACAAGGTGACTGCAGTGAATACTACTTCATGGATCGGTGTCCATGTTTATGCCATGCAGAGTTGGGAAAGAATGCCCCATTTGCTTCACTTGTCTTGTCAGTGATGGTGGCACGGCAGACAATCTAACGACTATAATTATGCAGGGTTTGATTAACAAAGGAGGTCTTTCTCATGAACAAATTGCTTCTAAACTAGTATACTTCGGGGCTGATGGTGTGAGTACTTTTCATGGGCCTAAATCAGGTGTAACAGCGCAGATTAGAGAGAAATGGGCCCCCTTCTCGTTGGGAGCCAATTGTGTGAGCATCAGGCTCAATCTTGTCATGGAGACTCTCTCCAACTACCCAATGGTCTCTCCGCTTGAAGCTCTGGTCTAGTCTGTTTACTCGTATTTCTGTCGCAGTAACAAGCGGCACGTTGAGCTGGCGAAGTTGGCAAATCTCATGGAAACTAAAGGTAATAAAATGCTTCGCAATGTAGAGACACGGTGGATCTCGATAAGGAGCCCTGTGCAACAGATCATGGCAGAATACGACACGCTTCTTGTGAAAATGGGCATAGACATGATCGGGGCTCTGGTCAGAAAGGTAACACGGGTGCTGGTGATAACTTCGACATGCTTTCTGATGTTGGAATGTTGCTGTCATTGGCGTGTTTCATCCTGTTGGTGAATGCAGTGTACAGTCTCATGAAGCTTTCTCAAAGCCGTGACATTTTTGTATGCAATTTCATGCAAGCTGTGAAAGTTTGGCAGCATAAGTTAGCCCGACTATTTGTGGATACGGCCACAGCTTATGGCAAGGAGGACTTTCCGAAGTACAATGACCTCATCAATCTTCAGAGTGATGACTTTTGTATGCACTGGAAAGACTTGCCAAGTGACTCCGGTATATACCATGACAGAGAAACCGGGGAGCACATATTTGTCACGCAACAAGATTTCCATCGCGTGCAGGACTCCGTGGAGCAGCAATTCTCATGTATTGTTTTTTTTTTTGGCGTCTAGTTCTTTTTGGCTTTGCAAGCTGGGTTTTTTTTTGGTTTCCAATTTTTTTTGGCCTTGCACGTATATATAGTTCTTGTTCCCTAAGTTATTTGGCTTTGTTATTTCATTCATGCTTTCTAAATCACTTAGGATTGTAATGTCTAAAAGTTTTTTTTTATTTTAACGTGTTCAGTGTTCAGTGTTCACTATTCAATTCAGGAGCTTCGGCAAGGACCGGACTCCACCTTATGGTTTCTTTTTTTTTCTTAAGCATTGCTTAGTCTTTTTGGTTTTGATATACTGTCTTTGCACGTAGGTGTATGGCAATGTTTTGTAGGCTATTCTCTGGACGTAACTGCATTGCTGAGTTTTGCTGGTCGATGTCCATGCCGCGTTTCACGTCATGTGCTTTATTATTATTCATGCATTGGTTTCTTCTGAACTTGCAGGAGCTGAGGGTGTTGATCTTCTTCTACAGACCATATCACTCATTTGTGAAATTGTGTGCTGCTTTGGCAAATATTGCATAATCCCTTAGCGATGAATTGGACCGTAGGTTCCCACAGCAGGAATTGCTCGATGCCTTTGGCATAATATACCCCTAGTATTGGAGGCAAGAGGGCGCCGATGCCAGCTTTGCCATCCACTTGACGGTTCTGAAGAGTTTCTACTGTCATGCACGAGCTGTTAATAATGGCCAACCTTTGTGTGAAGGGGGCAACCCTCATATCGCGCTTGAGATGCTGAATGCTGCCAACTTAGACCTGCAACAAGGTTTATTCAAGGTCACCATGAAGGAAAATTGTGAGGCAACGTGTGGCCAACGCTTGGACGTCAATCCAGTCATCAAGTTGTGGCGGAAATTTTCTCAATCCCGCCACTTGAGTAAGCTGATTTCTGAATATTTCAAGGTGGCTGAGATCGGGTGTTGTATGGTGCTGGGGTCTATTGAGGATGAGCTTTGTTTCTCTACTTTGAAGTTCTTGAAATCCACATATAGAAACAGATTGGAGAAGCACTTGCCCCTTGTAGTGCGCATGTTTGGCTAATAGTACTTTTCTCTTCAGAACTCTCCTTACAAGGAAGCTATTAGTTCATGGAAAAGCGCTGTGAAGGTCGGCAGGCAAGGGGATTACTAAAGTAGACGGGCATAGCAGTATCCTTTTTGTAGTGTCCTTGCCATTTTAATTATCTTAGTTTTCATGAGGTTTTGCCGGCTTTAACGCTCATGTTTCCTTGACTACATTTTGCTACAATAGAGGCAAGTTCTGCTGCAACGGAGGTGGTGAATAGTGATCAAAACTGTGGGCGTGTTCTGACGAGGTAGAGGTGGCTGCACAAGACAAATGAATGATGCTGTGGTTTTAGGAGATGGAGCAATGGCCTGCTGCGACTGTGGCGTGCCCAAGTGACTTTTTTGGAACTAATCCCTAATACTAATGTGGCTTGTTTGTTTGTGTGTAGAACACTGTTACTGCATTTGGGCAGTCTTGCCATATGGCAGGAAGGGTTCAACTCCCTTAACAATGACATAACTCAAATAATAAAGAATTGGACTGAAATAATTCAAATGACTGTGAATTGGAAAGAATTGGAAATGAACACTAGCAATGGAGAAATCGCCAATCCAAGAAAAAGCAAAAAAAAAACTTCACCAATCTCTCACTGTTCTCTCCATGACTTAGCAAGTCTAGCAATTGTAAAATAAAAAAAATAGCCATGAATGCACTGCCCATTCGTTTGTAGAATCACAGCTTTTATAATACCCAAAAAAAAATGGGGAGTAAAATTGCCCCTTTTCCCCCACGGCTTTAGGTGCCACATTTCACCCAAAAAAATTAGGTCGCGGAAAAGGCAACCCTTTTGCACGGCCATAGCAGACCCTGCTAATCCCCAATTTCAGTTCTGGGATCGCTGGTGAGGATCGATGCTGGAGCCCAACTCAGTCTGCAAATGGAGCTTTCCACCTGGAACTAAAAGTTCAGTTCGGCTGCGGCCAGGCATCACTGACTGGCTGTCCAGTCCTTTCAAGTGTCGGCTGCAGGGCGCCAGAGCCCAAGTGCAGCAGGTGGCTTCTGTTCGGGGCAAAGGGCTGGCCTCGGGAAATTGCCCTGCGAATCCAGGTCTGAGACTCTGAGGTGGGCTACGCTGGCTACGCTGCATGGAAGGAACGAATGCATGAATGCATGGCAATCGGGGTTCAGTGGGCGTGGAGTGTTGGGGGCCGCTGGATGACGGAACACATGGAGTCAATCGCACCAACGATCCATACCGGCCTCGGATACTGGTTACTTGCCTGCACCTTAGGTAGCCAGTCCAGTCCAGTCCAGTGGGGTACAGCTCAGCCCTTTTGGGGGGGGGGGGAGAAATGGAGCCAGAAAGCACCATTTCATAGTGAGAATGTTTTTTTCGCCAGAAAAAAAAGTAACCTTTTTCGCTAGAAAAGTTCGCTAGAATCCAATTTTAAATATGGATGAAATTGTCAAATTTGGATGAAAAAAGTGTATGAATTGGATTGAAAAGTGTTTTATGGTACAAAAGATGGATGTACGAAGAAATAAAATGCTTCACCAAATTTTAAGTGATCGCCGTCCTGGCATTTTTCAAAAAAAAAAAAAAAAAAAAAGGACTGGTACTACAGCTCATTTACTTTTTTTTGCTCCCTGGCAGTTTTCACTAGCAAGTTCCTAAACTTGAGGAAGCCACATCATGCTTAGTAATGAACCAATTTCCAAACTGCAAGTTGTGCAATGGAAATTGTCCATGTGTTTCGAACAAACAAAAAACAATAAACAATAAAAACTGCAAGTTCGGTGGAATTGTAGAGAAGAGTATTTTATCACCATAACAAATATGTACATGTGAAATTCAAAAGCATACAACATTTTGTACACTATCTATCATCTAGTAGTACTACCCTTCACTAAATTTTTGCTCCCATTCGATTAGGCATGTTCAAAATGATTGTTTGTAGTTGTTGTAGAGAGGCACTTCATTCATACCACTTGAATTGTTTGTATGATTAATTAGAAGAGATTTGAGGCCTCCAAGAGACCACGAGTTATCCTACGTTCCCGTACTGTGGGAACGCATTAAAGCTGCTGGCTGATGTGGTCAAGAGAGTGCCACGTTGTTTTTGAATAAATAAATAAATAAATTTTGGGCCTAAAATGATATTTGGGAGAGAATTTTTATTTTTATTTTTATTTTTTAAAATTCTGATAGCCCGTACCAGCTGTTCAGAGATCTAGCCAGATAGGAGAACGGATCTGAAACGGCCCTCCAGTGCCTTCAAATCTCCCCTAATATTTATTGCTTATTCTTCACCTCATTGCAAAAAATCTTTGACTATCTTCCTAAAGATAGTAGATAGTATATAAAAGGAATCAAAATTGTTATATGATTTTAGATTTCACATTTTTCACTTGTTATTATGAAGTTGCAGTTCACTTCATTGAAATTCCAACATAATTTGCAGTTTCAAAATTGGTTCGTTTTTTAGCATGCAAGAGCTTCCTATAGTTGTTGAACTTTGTAATGAAAACTGAGTGAAAAATTTGTAAATGAGTTGTATCTCACTGTACAGTGTTACTTGCACTTCAACATGTCTAAAATTTGTGGAAATTTTTTTCCATTAGTCATAGGCTCATAGCCATTTTTGAAGTATATAAATATTTATGAGAGTCACTATAATTACATCTAATATTTGTCCACATAAGCAATTGAACATTGTTTTGATTATGACAATGCCTAATTTCTGGTTAGTTTCCCATGAAAGTTAAAGAGCATTTCAAATTCTCTTCTTTGCAGCTTTTTCTGATATTTTAGGAATGAACTGAATTTTCAAAGTACAAAAAATAGGATTATCCAAAGCAACCGTAAATTCTCATGAATTACTATAAAGGCAATACATTTTACCCCCCTAGAGGACCAAGAGTGACTATTCAATGTACTCAAGAAATCTCGAGTAGTTGCACACAAAGTCAACTTTGGTAAGAAGTTTACAAAATTTTGACAAAGGGTGTGAACTTGTACCCCTTGGATGAGAAAACGTATGCATTTATTACCAATTGATGTCTACATCTAAAGTTATATTGTCCTTGATTTTTCAATCAACTTGCGCAATTTCAAGTAACACTTGCAAAACTCTTCCTTCACTTTTGAAATTTGGTAGTTTTGTAACTAATATGATACAAAATGCAACCATCAAAAAAATAATCAACATCAATTCATAAAACTGTTGATATTCTATTACTTTGGCGCAATTTAGGACAAGCAGTTTGAATCCAAACTATACAATGGTCATAGTTTGTGGCTGGAAATTAGACCTTTGTAAAGATGTATGTCACAGATTTCTGGCGCATAGAATACTACCAATTGACGTTAACCATATGTAGTACAAAAATCTCATTCTAGGAGGAATTAAAGTCTACTTACCCTTTTAGACAAGGTCAGAAAAATCTTTTCTTCTAGCTTGAAATGTTATAATCTTGTAATTTCTGTAGCCAAAATTTTTGAATTTTTTTTACAAATTCCCATAGTAGAATGGTTCAAATTTATATAGTTGAATTTTTTTAACTTTATTTTTTTATTTTTTTCTCTTTGTCCAAGAAAGTGACAATTTTTGACAATTTTTGGCTGAAATGTGCCTTAGTCCTTTAGAGATTAACCCTAAACGGGACCAAACACCGTTTTTTGGCAATATAGCGATTTTGGGCAACTCACTACAAATGGAGTTTTTATTTAGTTTCTTTGAAAATTTCACCAAACATGTGCCCAAGGAGTAGCTTTAAGGTCCAACAATTTTCATAACTTTTGACTGCACAATTAAAAAGTTAATGCGTGATATGTGGTTTTTGTTGCTCAGCGGGCAGCTCGGACAGCTCAAAAAACTCCTTCAAAAATCACTATTTTGAAAAATGAAAAAGTTGGAAGTGGTTCTAAGGAAACATTTAAGAGTAGAAAAGTTTTATCACTCCATTTTGATTAATGAAGTGAGAGTTATTAGGATTCCGGTTTGTGGATAGGTATGGAGTCTCCGGATTCCAAACCTACCCACAAACTGGAATTTCTAATAACTCTCACCTCATTTAACAAAATGGAGTGATTCAAACTTTTCTACTCTTAAATGTTTCCTTAGCACTACTTCTTCATTTTTCAAAAAAGTTATTTTTGAAGGAGTTTTTTGAGCTGCCCGAGCTGTCCGCCGAGTAACAAAAACCACGTATCACGCATTAACTTATTGTGTAGTCAAAAGTCATGAAAATTGTTGGACCTTAAAGGTACTCCTTGGGCACATGTTTGGTGAAATTTTCAAAGGAACTAAATAAAAACTCCGTTTATAGTGAGCTGCCCAAAATTGCTTTGTTGCCAAAAAACGGTGTTTGGTCCTTTAGGAGTTAAGCAAGAATTTGAAGGATTTGGTTTTAATGAAAATGATTACAATCAAGTAGAATTACCTTACAAATTCTTGTAAATTTGCACCAATTGAAAATGATTTTTTTTAAATGCATACTGCATCAATAGAAAAAATTTCAGCCCACAAGAGGGCCTGTCAACTTGGAAAAGTGTCCTTGGTGAGCAGTCAGAGTGTATGATTGCTCACTGAAGTAGTCAGATTTCGCAGATTTTTTTTTTTTTTTTTTTAATATTTTTTTTAAAATATTTTTTTAAGATTATATATATATAAAAAAATATATATATATATATATCTTTTTTTTTTTTTTTTTTTTACTTGCAAATTTGGGTTTCTGCGCTACTATCACATTAGAACTTGCTGCGTGGAAATAGGACATAAAACCATTTTTCAGCCCCCCAAAACACTATTTCAGGGTCCTTCAAAGGGCTGCGGAGTAGCCCTCCAAAAGGCCTAAAATTTTCTCTTATGTCTTATTGGTAAAATATTTGTCAAATTTTAGAAGTAAAATAGGAGTTTTGCACTAGTTGTCTAAAATTGCTCACCTTATTTGAACGAATGCAAATATATCATTGATCTTAGATCAAATGATAAGTTTATAAATGCTCTAGCTTCTTAGATCAACACAATTAACTTTTTGGATGGGAAGTCAAGGATAAAGGCAGGTCATTGTACAACAACACTACATATTCGTAAAACAATGGCTTATCACTACAAGAGAATGGGGTGTTTTAAGTGAGTTTTTAAGTATAGTCCTAGACATAAGGTTTTAGGTGAAGACCTTTATGACAGTTTTCAGCAAAATTTTACTAGATACACATGTATTACTAGTAAAATTTTGTTGAAAATTGCCTTAAAGGTCATTACTTAAAATCTTATGTCTACAATTTTACTTAAAAATTCACTTAAAACACCCCATTCTCTTGTAGTGTATTAAACATGGGCAAGAGTTACATTCAAGATTTCTATAGTGAAAAGAACATGACTTTTTCAAAAGCAAAGGGACTCTTGCCTTGAAGCTTAAGAATGTTATAATTGGGCATATATATGAATGATAAGAATTCCTTCAAAATCAAATAATTATAAATTTTGAAAACAAAAGTAAATTTGTTGAATTTCTTATACACTATTGCTAGTCAATTTTATCACTTCACTACTAAAATAGATATGAATATATGGTAAAAACATTGTAACCATTTTTAGAGTGATAAATATTAAAATAATAACAATTTTTGAATATAAAATTTTTTAATATTTTGGATTGAATTCTAAAAGAATCACAACAACATTAAAGGAATCTATAAAATAGAACAAGTATGATATGAGAAGTGTATGAGAAGTGAGGCTTAACGTGCAACAAACTCAAACTCAAACTGTATGGAGAACATTCTATTGGTGGAATACTTTGCATGAAAACCATTGAGTTCTTAACATTTACTCTATATATTATTATTAAATCATACCTATTCAATGACATTTCAAGTTTCAAAATAATCATATGAATATATGTGAGCATGCTAACTTCATAATCTTTAGCAAATGAACTAAACTCAAGTGCATACAGTGATTCAAAATACTCTTTATATTTATCCTTCAAAGCCTTTAGGTAAATTTTTGGCATAATTTTTGTCTCTAAATGACTATTTTTTAATGTTTCAAGGAAAAATTGAAATAATCTTTCTTTGTCAATGCAATAGTTTAAAAATATATTGAGTTACTCTAGAAGTAAGTTGATTTTTCTTGGAAATTTTGATAATGTAAATTGTACAACTATTGTGTTGGAAGTAGGAAGAATTTTTTTGTTTTTGGCCTTGCTAAATGGGTCTAATAGATTTTGAATCTTCTTATAGTGAGACTTTTAAATATATTTTTTTGAATTTGAAAAACATTGAATAGTAGACCATATTAATCACATATTTAGTATTTTAGAAGTAAAGAAGGATTTAGCACAAGTTATTTGCCTTGCCTAAATTTTTTGGGATTTACTTAGCTTTTGATTATTGAACCAACAAAACATTATAAGCTCTAAAAGGGGGTACATTTCAGCACCCAATGTCCAAATTTAATGGATTTCCCTCAAAATGGACTTTGTATGAATCTACCAAATGTCTTTTTCAAAGACAATTGTCCTTCAAGGATTAAACAATGATAGAGAAAAAACTTGAAGTTCATAATGCACTTGGAATCTTGAATAATGTTGTACAACATTCAATAATTAAAGGAGACATAATGGTTGTTTGTACAAGCTTATCACCTTCATTTTGTAAAAACGTATCCAAACCATTCAAACCTATTTGTATCTTTGTCTACATTTCTTCAACATTTCAACTTGAATATTACATTTTTTGAACAAATGTGGATAGGGACACCAATGTGAAGGGGTCCATAATGGGTATGCCTACTTCCGTTGAATCAATCCAACATCATACCACATTATAGCAATAGTCTTTCCAAAAGTTACACATATGGAATAATTTAACCCATGTAAGGATGTAGTGGACTTTTTGCGTCCAATAGATGACTTCACTCTTACATGTAGAAACAAATAATGCACCTATTGGTTCAATACTTGGAGCATTAATTTTTGGTGACTACCTTAGTCATAGGGAGTTGCTTCCTTTCAGAGTTAACCTCGTAAGGACTTCGTGGAATTAAAAGGTCCAGTGAATGACTTCAGTATTTATAAATGAGAAACAAAGAATGCACCTATTGGTCTAATAATTGGAATACTTTAGTGAGTAACTTGGTCGTGGGGGGCCGTGTCCCTCCAGTTATTCCCTAAATGATGGAGCCTATAATTGTATAGCCAAACTCAAAAGTCCCCCCTCTCTTCATCCTTTCCTCTCTATTTATGAGGATCTTTAAAATAAATATTTCATTATAGTTAGAAATGAGATCATGTGTCTAAATAGAGGAAATCATCTTGAATGTCTAATTCCAATTTTAAAGAAAAAAAACTCAAAGTAGTGAAATACAATGTATTGTATAACAATTTGGGACAAACTATCCCATATAAAATAAGAAAACAACTAGGATGTCTTGAATTTAATCCCTAAAGGACCAGAGGAGTGTCCAGATTTCCAAAATTGTGAAGATCTATTATATAATGCAACTTAGAAGGATATATAATGATGACTCTCAAACAATAGTTGTAAAATGCTATTTATAAATCACATCCATATGGGTAAAATTAACAAAAATACATACCAATATTTTTCAATAAAATTTGAAGCCAAAAATTGGAAATTCATTCTAAAATCAATTGTAGATTGAATATTTATGATCTTTAAAAGATTTTTTTTGTAAGTTCAAAATATTGAGTTCTAATTATAGTGACTTTTGAAGATTTTTATTTGATTTTTTGATTCAAGTCATTTTTGAAGGGTCATTTTTGAACTGAAAAAAGTTACTTTTTGAGGCTAGACCTCTTGATACCTTTTGAATTATAGAATATTTGCAAAACAAAATTTTCATAATTTGAACCATACAAATGTTAAAGAACTTATGTAAGAATCTTAAACAAAATTGATGGATGAAAAAATACATTTCGATGAGTTTAGGATGTATTTCCGTTCATTCATTGTTCAAAATCTGCACTCATGGTCCTTTAGGGGTTAAGTCAATGATGTGAATATAGCATCACAAAAAAATTACACACAAAAAATCACATGAAAATCATCCATTTTTCAATATGCACAAAGCTTGTTTGACCACCCAAAGGAAACGAAATGTCCTTGATGTCTTTCCAAGATTATAAAAGATGAATTTTGAAAAAGTTGCCATTGTTGAATTGACAAGTCTATAAGTAGTGCCCATCAATATATGAGACCTTCATGGTACATGTGACCTTAATCTTTAAAAGACATTTCGTAACTTTTGTCAAGAATGACAAAAATAACTAGCATTGTAGGAGCCGGAGTGAATATCTGTCTCAAAAAATTATTGCATTTTTTTCTTCCTCCTTGCAAGCATAATATAGTTTTTTTTTTTGTGAAGTTCAAATCGCCAAAGGAAATAGAGCTCTGAATCGTAGGTCAAGGTAGAGTTATATACTGAAGGTACTCAAGCAAGGGCCTTTGAATTGAGAGCGGAACTTTTTACAAACACCAATATGAAATTACTCTTGCAAATAATTGTTCTCATGCTTGCTCGGTCTAAAATCAGTGTGGTAGATTCCTTGGGCTGTCCCTGAGGAATGAAAATGTCCTTCAGCCAATTGATATTTTGAACCAATTGAGTTCAAAGTGACCAAGTTAATCAATTTCAATGCACTCACTTCAAACTCCACTTTTCAAGACCTACCACTGCTACAACTCCCCCAATTCAAGGCAAGCCCAAATCAGAAACGTTCAGGTTGGGGGTTGGGTCCTTTTGCAAATTGTCCCTCTTTGTAGGGAGGAATGCATCTGTGATAGTATCGGGCACTCGTTACATCGCCCGACACTCGTTACAGTGCTTGACACTCGTTACAATGCCTGGCACTATTACGGATGCCATTCTGCGTGCTTAATGCAATGGGACCCCTTCACATGATAGGAGGCCCTTATGTGAAGGCATCCCACTATACAATTAACCCTAGACGGACGCCTTAGTGATAGAATGCTCACTCAAATAGGATTCAATTTTTGGACCAATAGGTCGATTCTCTGGTTCAGTATTAATAGTGAAAAAAGTTCGCCATTTCCACGGATGGGGGTCCCAGAACAGCCACCCTAAGTTAGCTGAGGGGATAGATGGAGAGCAATGGTGAGCCACTCAAATCACCGTACGTGGCTCCAGCATCGGCGTCCACATTGAGAGCCAGCCCCAGTCGCCCCAGCCGCAGGCTCTCTTTCGCTTTTTAACTTACCACATTCAGTTTTCATTCTTTATGCCTCGCCATCACCACCCCATCAACCTTCCATGGCTCGCATTACGTGCAGCTGATAGTGCAAACTTGTTTTCTTGCATTCCAAAGTTGACGAATTGCGTTCCAATTCTTTCTTGCAGCACGAAGTTTGCTAAATCTGCTTCTCTTCTCTTCTAGATGGTCTGCGAGGAGAGATAGCAGTTTAGAACTCGAAAGAGATTTGAAGAGTGGTTCGAGGGATTGATTACTTGGGTTGCCATTCGACGATGCACGTGCTTACTGAGCTTGCAAGCTAGTTAGAAACAAATCCTGTTTTTGATGAATTGGGTACTTGCTATTCTAGCGGGTGGCAAGCAATTTGCGTTTTGCGAGACACTTCATGGTGTCAACGGCGCGTTTGCAGGAAGGGCGGATTGTAGCAGTGACCCAATGTGGATGGAGCGAAACTCAGTATTAGGATCGGTTGGAGCGAACTACTACTCTCGATAGGAGGTCAGAATCTCCTGAAGTATAAGAGAGGGCGAGATTTGAGAAGTTGAGAGGTTTGAGAGTTTTCAGAAATTTGGGAGTTTTGGGATTAGAGTTCGCAATGCAGACGGTGGGATTCCGAGCCGCGACGAGCGCGACTTGCTTGTGCTGGCGCGACGGTGGTTTCCTCGCGGGCACTTCGAGCTCCTCTGATGGGACTGCCTCGTGGTTGTCCGTTCGCCGCAAAAAATCCGCGACGAGCTTCTCTCGCGCAGTGTTGAGTCAGCGCGAAGCTGCGACGGTGCGCGCACAGTCCAGCACGCTTTCGGAGCCTGCGGGCCGAGAGTTTCCCTCGGCCGAGCAGAAGGTTTCCGAGGCCGTGGCCAAGCAGGTGGCCATCGTGGAACGCGAGCAGTCGCGCGGCCGGAGTTTTGTGGACGACGTCCGCCCCGACCTCACACCAGTTAGCAGCGTGGAGATTCTGGAGGAAGCTTATGTCCGCTGCGGCGAGGTTTGCGCCGAGTATGCCAAGACCTTCTACCTCGGTACGTCGCCATATCCACCAACTTTTCACTCTTGCTGCAATGGGGGTTAATCACGGTGCAGGTTTCCTGTGAAACTGTAAATGTGGGTCATGTCTGCATGTTGCTCGCCACGTAAAGAAGAGACTTCATTAATAATACTCCGTACAATACAGCAGATTCTCCGTTGACTGTAGAGGTGAACTTCGATTTGTCGGAAGTGTGTAAACTCTTAATCTACGGAGAATTAGCTTTTTGCAATTGATTCTCAGCTTAACACATATTGAATGTGCAATATTTTAAGATTCTAGTTTGTTGTAAGGAAAGGCTCAAAGTTCGCCTGTATGGTGAACGGAGACATTACATTACTGCAGTTGTTCTCATCTTTATCCATTGGATATCGAGCTGCACTGCTCACAAGTGCCCATGGTGCACAACCCTGTTTTCATCTTTGTGCATTGAAAACCGAGGTGCAGATAAGTGCCGTGGCGCGTAATCCTTAGTACATGGTCTCACTTGTTTAGAAGTTTCCGAGCTCCTTGTGATTAGTTCTAACAGAGATTGAGTTCGTTTTTTCAATATTAGTCTACAGTGGAGAAGAGTGCGTGGTTCCATCTGCAAATGCTAACTTACTTTCCTCTTCTTTTTTGTTTGTTTCCGCAGGAACCAAGCTGATGACTCCTGAGAGGCAACGGGCGATCTGGGCGATCTACGTGTGGTGTCGAAGAACTGATGAGCTTGTGGATGGACCAAATGCATCTCGCATCACGCCCACCGCGCTCGACAGGTGGGAAGACCGACTGGAGGACATCTTCCGCGGACAGCCTTACGACATGCTTGACGCGGCTCTTGCAGACACCGTCTCCAAGTTTCCTGTTGATATTCAGGTATTGCTCTTTTGTTGCATCCTAGGAAGCATAAGCAATGTATGCAGCTCATGTTTGAAGTCCTTGAAACCTAATCTTACGTACCGATATGCAGGTATTGCTCTTTTGCAGCAATCCTCGGAGTATAATCAATCTATGAAGCTTATGTTTGTAGTCCTTGAAAATTAATCTCATGTACGGTGAAGGATACCATTTTCGTCAGGAGTGTGTTTTGTAGACATCTCTATAGGGCTCTGAAGATATCACTTCTTATACAAGAGCCGAATTTGTTGATGTCAAATTTGTCTTACTCAGTGTATGAATTTCTGATGCAGTCATTTGAAGTGGGTGCTTATAGACCAATATTGAAGTGAGAGTAGACAAACGCAGTGAATTTAAATACGAGTGGTCATAGGCATTTGGCTTATTCCACGTACTAATTGAAGGCCAATCAAGTGCAAGTAAAGAGGAGTTTGTTGTTGGTAATAGGTGACAATGCGGGAGACAGAATCAGCTCTCGTAACAGTTAAATTAGTATTTTTCTTTCTGAGAGTGCGTGTAATGATACAGCCGACCTGAATTGATTTTCTTGATTTATGTTGGCAGCCCTTCCGAGACATGATCGATGGGATGAGGATGGACCTGGTGAAATCCCGGTACGCCAATTTCGATGAGCTTTACTTGTATTGTTACAACGTGGCCGGCACTGTGGGTTTGATGAGCGTCCCTGTCATGGGCATTGACTCGCAGTCCAGGGCCACCACCCAAAGTGTGTACAGCGGAGCCTTAGCATTGGGGATCGCTAATCAGCTCACCAATATCCTGCGAGACGTCGGAGAAGAGTGAGTGCATTTCTCCCTGTACCCGTCTCTGATGGCTGTCTGCATTGTAGTAAATGCATCAATACCAGAAAAACTAAGATTTAATTATCCTTTTGAAATTGCTTTGTAATGGTTGCACCTCGTTACACTCTTGACACTTCTGGAGGCAAATACCAACTGGAAGTTCGTTCGAGCAAAGTCATGTTGAATCAGTGGACAGTGGCTTATTGATTTGACAAGCTCTCAGTTGTTCTATGGAGCTCAACTTTGCAGAAGGTGTCGGTGATTCCTTTTTATGTCAATTGAGAGGGTGGTCAGCAAGAGTTTTTTAGAATGTCGTGCTGACATGTGTAGTTGTGTACTTGTGGGCTCTTTTTGTACTAGTGCACGGAGGGGAAGAATTTACCTGCCGCAAGACGAATTGGCTCGGTTTGGCTTGACGGATGAGGACATCATGGCTGGAAAAGTTACCGACAAGTGGAGGGCTTTCATGAAAGATCAAATCAAGAGAGCTCGTGTGTTCTTTCAACAAGCCGAGAACAGTGTGCGTGAATTGGACAATGACAGCCGCTGGCCAGTACGTCAATGACCACCTTCTGGTTCTCATATCAATTTAATCTATTTCAACATAATTTGACCTAATTTCTTAAATCACCAATTCCTTCACATCGAATTTGCAATCGACTCATGCCCGTGACACTCAAGAGTTTCCATAACAAACTCTCAATAGTTGGGCCTATTTTGATGGTATTCTGGTTGTCTCCACCGTCTTTTCTGGGTTTTTTTGTCAATCAGATCGCTCATGTGGTGATCTAGTACAACAGTAAAACTGCTACTTGTGCAAATTTCAATTTAGTCCATTGGCCTATTGGGTGACATACTCCACCTTAATAAGTGAGAGGAGTCAAATATGTCCATAAATTTCATTTTATTTTGTAGAAATATGGTGATCTCAACCAGTGCATACCATAGAATTTTGTGATAGATTATCCTCCTCACACCTGGGGTTGTTTTTTCGCGATATTTCGACACTGAATTTATTCCAAACGTATCGTCTAGGACTGCATGTTGGCTCCCATGCCAATTGTGAAAGCTCAAGCTGAAGATTGCTGAGCAAGTTTTGAGTCAGTTTTGAATCAGTTTCGAATCAGTTTTGAATCAGTCTTGACTCTTTGTTTGGTGTCTTGCAACAGGTGTGGTCAGCGCTGCTCCTGTACCAACAAATCCTGGACGCTCTTGAGGCCAACGACTACGACAACTTCACGAAAAGGGCTTACGTGAACAAGTGGCAGAAGTTCGCCTCACTGCCCGTCGCTTACGGCCGTGCGCTGATGAAGCCGCCAGCCGCGCCAGCCTCGTCACGGTTGGTGCGCTCGTAGTCATGCTTCCATTGTAAAATACGTATCATTCAACTCGTCGAAAAGCAGAATTCTTTAAACTCAGCCATCAATGAATGCCAGGGTTTTGAAAACTTCGAATTCAGCAGAGGATGAGAGGGTTAGGAAATGGAAAAGGTAGAGGAAGCTTTTTGACCACCGTCTCTCAATTCTGGAGAGACTGGTCGACCATTTATTTGCACACTTGGCCATGTTGACCGTGGCGTTTGTGTTTTCAACTACTGTAATCAAACGACAAATGTTATGATTCTCCCAGCGTTCACTCACTGCGTTCAGGGGAGTGGGGAGGGATGATATTTCTCGCAATGAGACTCTGCTTTTACATTCCTAGAGTGAACCTCAATGTTGGATGGTCGAAATTTTACTTCCACGTTTCTAGATATAACCTTAATGTTGGAGGGTTGGAACTCTTCTTTCACATTTCTAGACATCACCTCTATGTTGGATGGTTGGATGGTTACCTCTTTGTTGGATGGTTGGATGGTTACCTCTATGTTGGATGGTTGGAACTTGGTCAGTCGGGCTCAATCGAGGGTGTTGAAGAAGGGCCGACTATATGCTAAAGCAACTCACCTTTTGGAAAGAAGATGTCTCCTTATGTAATGAGAGACTTATACCCATTTTGGAATGGGTTCCATTGAGGTTATGAACAAGAGAATGGAAATGTAGTGTTAGTTATCAACGGGTTTCTTTTGGAACTATAGCTCTATAGTAAAGCCCTGCATGCCCTCATACCAAAGGTGAATTTTGGGAGGGAGTCAGGCGCAATGGCTTACACAACTAACA
The DNA here is from genome assembly GCA_963969595.1 of Neckera pumila. Classification (NCBI taxonomy): domain Eukaryota; kingdom Viridiplantae; phylum Streptophyta; class Bryopsida; order Hypnales; family Neckeraceae; genus Neckera; species Neckera pumila. Next base: position 17,616,407 of record OZ018415.1, on the reverse strand, counting down.
ATCTGGCGTTCAAACACTAGAAACAAAAACCTTGTAGGTTATAAAAAAAATACGGCTCCCATCCAATGAGAGATTTGTTGTTTGACTTGAAATGGATTCCAATGTGGTTATGGTTTTGTGTTAAATTTGTGTAGTTTGTAATCCATTTGAATTAGTTTTTCAATGCAATTTGTGTTTGCTTTGACACAAATTGAATGTATCATTTGAAACCATAAGTAGTTTCATCCTAGACATTACTATAGATGTCACCACTATCTTTATTATGAACCTATCTCTTACTAGTTGTGGTCATATAAGATAATTACACCTAATTTTGACCACTTTCTAAAACGACACAATTTAGATTCTAGCCTAAAATAAAAATTCCTTTATTCATAAGAGATTATAGTTGTTTACCCTAAACCCTATTTTCAGTACTTTGGAAATTTGTAGTTTATTCAGTTCGTAAATACTGTAGCAAGCAGATGCATACCACGTGTCACCAACGAACTGCTGACCTATTTAGATAAACCCATGCAATCATTAGATGATATTTGGGGGTCTTGGAGGGCCGTTTCAGACCTGTTCCTTGATTTGCCCAGATTTAGTGAACGCTGGTACGGGTGTGTCAAATTTTTTTTTTTACCAAAATATCATTTTAAACAATTTTTTTTTTTTTCAAAAAATGACGTGACAGTCGCTTGACCACGTCAACCAGCTGCTGCTGCGTTCCCGCAGTCTGGGAACGCAGCAGACAGCACGGGAACTCGGAGCCCTCCAAGACCCCCGAATCTCATCTAATGTCAGTTTCAGACTTTCAGTTGCGTTTCAGTTCCTCTTCTGTCGAGGCTGGCCGCACTTTCTCGTGGCTGCCCCGTCACCTGGACCCACGTCCAGTGGCGTCCAGCACAGCAGCTCGTCACGAGGTCCGTCCGCCGCTACACTGCCGCGACTCTCACCACCACTCTCGCAAATTCGCAAATCATCAATAATCCGCATCCCACATGAACTTTCCTGATTCTCCACACCAGCTGCAATTCTCATCCCCTGCCACCAATTTCCGCACCCTTCACTCCCAATTCTCTTCACGCAAGCCCATACATGCATAGCCTACGCCTTCTGCGCATGCTTCGCAGGCTGCACTTTTGGAGCTGTCACTAGAAAAAGCTCGCGAATTCAATCGCGACTCGTGTTGGGTAGAGGGCGTCGATTTGGGTCGATTATGCATTTGGACGGGCGCGATATCCGAGAAAATATCGAAATTTGGACGAAAATTTGGAGCGTGAGGCTTGATTTGGACGGATGATCGACGCCATGGAGAGTGTGGCTGGATTTGGGGGGTTTCGTTATCGCAGCTTCTGCAATTAGCGTTTGAATTTGTGCTGTAGCTTGGGCATTGAGTTTTTATCCCCTGCGATGAACCCTTGCACTCTGGGTTCGTTCACTGATTCTCCGCACGCACGGCCATAGCCCATGCCTCTCCGTTCGCATGCTGCAGTTTTAGAATTGCGACTAGAAAAAAGTCGCGAAATCAATCGCGATTGGTGTTGGGTATTGGACATCTTTTCTAAGTCGCTTGTGAATGTGGAAGGGTGTCGATCGTAGAAAATATTGTGATTCGGACGACGCCGTGAGGTTCGATTTAGAATTTTTCGTGGTCGCGGTTGCTTGTTTCGGTTGCAATTAGCGTTTCAATTATTCTCTAGCTTGGGTTTCCATCGCTTGAATTGGCGAGTAATTACCGATTTAGACGCCATAACCTTTGGGTGCATCGAACCTTCGAGGTTCAATCCGAGTTGTGCACAATTGAGCGAGCAGGAATGACAGAGTAATTCTTTAGTGATGGTTCGTTTCATGTGATAGTTCCGTTCCTTGTGTGACTATTCAGTTGTTGGTGGGTCGCGAGTGCATTCTGAGGCGTCTAGATTCCCAGTGTAGAACATATCGCGACTTGCACGAAGCGTTAGAGCCCCGTAGTTCTATGCGTGGTTCGATTTGCATTCTTTAGTGGTCGCATGTGCTTACTTCTCCTACAATTAGCCTGTGAGTTCTTCTCTAGCTTCGGTTTTGATTTTTGCATCGTTTGAATTGCGAAGAATTCTCCTTTTTTGGTGGAATTCAAGCGTCGAGGCTCAATTCGACTAGAGCACAATCGAGCAGTACTTAAATTGAATTGTGTGATGGTTCCTTGCTTTCTAGATTGTTGCTCACAGTAGTAATCGAGCTTGCAATACGCACGAAATTGAAGTATGGGTGGGCGAAGGTTTCCTTCCTTGTTAGCTTCGAGACTCTCCTCGTCGACGCGGGGGCGTTTGCTAACCTCGCGGACGTTTATGACGGAGAAAGATCTGCAGGGAGACGAGAGGGAGGAGAAGAAAGCCACCAACAAACTCAACTTGTTCTCGGCCGTCAATCAGGCGCTTCTCACCGTGCTGGAATCCGATCCAAAGTAAGCTCCTCTTCGCCATAGCCAAAGAATCAGATTTCGAATAGATCTTTTTTGCGAGGACGGTTGACGCCAAAGCATCAGTGACGCTTGCTTGGTTGCATTTCGTTGCAGATCGTACGTGTTCGGCGAAGACGTGGGATTCGGTGGGGTGTTTCGATGTACCACAGGATTACGTGACCGATTCGGAAAGCACCGTGTCTTCAACACTCCCCTTTGTGAACAGGTAAGGCTCAAAGGAAGCTCTCCTTCTCCTCGCCATATCCACGGAATTCGAAGCTTACGAATCAGACTTCCTGTTGATCATTTTTCATTTGCAATTGCGAACTGGTTGGTGCATTCCAGGCTCAAACGAAGCTCCCTCTTCACCATAGCCAAGGAAGACAAAGCAACTGCGGAACTGATGAATTATTTTATTCCTTTCCAACTGTTTGTGCAGGCGATTCTAGGGTTTGGAATCGGATTGGCGTCTATGGGCAACCGCGCCATAGCGGAAATCCAATTCGCTGACTACATCTTTCCTGCACTGGATCAGGTGCGGACAGCCTGTCTACCGAAATTTCATGATCTGTTTGATTGATCATGCTGTGAAAAATCCAGAAATCAGATGGAGCCAAATTGCATATCACTAGAACAGTGAAGAAATTGCATGTGTTGAAAATAAAAAATCCTGAAGCCCAATTTGGGACTCTCGGTCCTGATCGTGCAACTGAAAGCGCCGTTCTATATTTGTGGATGTCTTACCTGATGCTGTGATAACTAATTGGCAATTTAGATTGTAAACGAGGCTGCAAAGTATCGGTACCGGAGCGGAAATCTCTTCAATTGCGGAGGTAAATAAAGTCTGCTCTCCTTCCTCGTCAACAATTTTCTGTAACCCTAAAACGATGAGTGGCAAAGATTTATAAGGCCCGTTGTATCCCAATTACAGGGCTGACGGTGCGGGCACCTTACGGAGCAGTGGGACATGGAGGACACTACCACTCGCAGTCTCCTGAAGCTTTCTTCTGCCATGTCCCTGGAATCAAGGTCCGTTGTTGCAACCTATTATTTTCCTTTGTATGCTTGTTGTAAGCATCTTGCTCACTTGTTTTAGTTGCAGTTTGTATCTTGTTTGCTTTTGAATGCTTGGTGTATGATTCTTGCTCACTTGCTTTTGTTGCAGTTTGTATCTTGCTTGTTTCTGTTCGCATGTTGATGCCTACTTTGGAGCTCGATTGTTGAGTTGGTGAAGTGGTTGTTTGGAGGAATTCGGCAGGTGGTGATTCCGAGGAGTCCAGCCCAAGCGAAAGGTCTGCTGCTAGCAGCGATTCGAGATCCTAACCCCGTCGTCTTCTTCGAGCCCAAGGTGCCAAGTTCAACATAATTTAGGGTTTGGGGAACTAGAACTAAAGTTTTGTTATTCATTTTGTTGGATTTGTTGGATTGTTGGATTGTTGGATTGGTTGGATTGGTTTTGTTGGTTTTGCTGGTTTTGTTGTGGTGCTTGTTTCGACCTTCTGAGCTCTTGGATGGTGGGATGGTTGTGTTTGGGAAGATAGTGGCTATATCGATTGGCGGTGGAGGACGTTCCTGTGGACGATTATACTCTTCCTCTCTCGAGCGCTGAGGTAATGACATAATTAGTTCTTACATTATCATTAGATTTTAGTGACCACGTTGAATTCTGAACTATAATTTATCTCTAGTTTCTTACATTTCTCATCTCCAATGCTGAATGAATTGGGTTCAACTTATTTGTTGAAAGCGTTAATTGCAGGAGTCTAAACTTGTCAATCCAATTACTATTCATGTGAAATGCAGAAAGTTGGGGTTTTTAATTGGAGTGATCCATACATGCAGGTGATTAGGAAGGGAAGCGACATCACGCTGGTGGGGTGGGGGGCGCAATTGGCGATCATGGAAGAAGCGTGTGAGGAGGCCGCCAAAGAGGCCGGCATTTCCTGTGAGCTCATCGACCTGAGAACGCTCATTCCTTGGGATAAGGCCGTCGTTGAAGCTTCCGTCAACAAAACAGGCAGACTCCTGGTAAAGGCATCCCCATCCGTCCACTGAATAGGAACCAAACTGTTGGTCAATTGGAGTGTTTAACTCTCAGATCGTTGCCCTTTTGACACTTCAACAATTGTTGTAAAAGTTTGACTAGCTTACTATTGTCCTGTTCAGCAAACTTGTCATACTAATAGTGTTGACACCACTATGCTTCTAATGACTCTTGTTTCTTATATTTTTTCTTCTAGATTCTGTCTGTTAATGCTGTGTAGGAATTGGTGTTGATTTTTATCAATCATGTTAGAAGATGGAGAGCTTTGGTGTTAAATCACTAATATCGTTGACAACCACTAATATCTCACAAAATTGAAAATTGTTGTAAAGTTTGACCACTATTGGTAGCAGTTTAATATTCTAACTTAATAGCATTGTTTCCTTCGAGGCCTCTATTTCCTTCAGTTGGATTTTCTTGCCAATGTTGACTTGTTGTATAGTGGTGTTGATTTCTATAGGCAATCAATATCGGAAGACAAAGATTTTGGTGTTTCTGTGTGGAACATCTTTTAGGCAGAAACCCATTTAGAACTTTTTAGTCTTGTAAAGCTATAAATGGATGGTGATGCAGATGCCTCTTGGGGAGAGTGCAAATTTTATGCTTCAAGTGGATTTTGAATTCCTTCAGATTTGTCTTTATGATTGTGAAGTTAAGGTTTCCTTTCTTCTTCTTTCTAAGAGGGAGGATATTGGTGGCAGGTGAGTCATGAGGCGCCACTTACAGGAGGATTTGGGGCAGAAATTGCAGCCTCCATCACCGAGAGCTGCTTCTTGCGAGTATAGACTCTGCTCTCTTTCTTGTTAATTCTAGATCTTTGCACTTGTTTTTTCTTAACCCTTCAATCTTTTTTACAAATATAGATTTATCTTTTATAGATTTATAATTTTGGATTCTAAAATAGATTTACATGACAGATTAGGAAGGCATTGGTATTACTTATATCAAGAATGTGTTTGAAAACAAACAGATCAAAAAATGTGTAGTTTATGATCAATGTGATTTGATTGATGATCTAGGGGTTAGTTTTGTTTAAAGGTTATTATTTTTCTTTCTTTGTTTCTTGCATCAATCATTGAGACTAATCATCTAATTTGGTTAGTGAGTTCTTAATCAATTGTTTTTGATATTCAATTGATGTATTGTTATAAAATATTCCATTTTTTGAAAATATTTTGAATGTTTGGCAATTAATGAATCTTTATGTGGCACTTGGATTTCAGTTGGAGGCACCTGTTTCACGAGTTTGTGGACTTGACACCCCATTTCCTTTAGTGTTTGAACCTTTCTACATGCCCTCAAAGAACAAGGTACAAGTTCCCCAACCTTGGAATTATTGAATCACCAAACAACTTTTATATTTTATGTTATACATGTCTCCTTTTATCATTAATGCTTAAACCATCAATGGTAAAATTAGTACAGTTTTTCTTAAGTTCAACCTTCAAACATAGAAGTAAGTTGGATTCTAAAAATTCATCCAATTATTGTTTGATGTTTAAAAAAATAAAATTTAGAGATCCTTTTTCTATTGTGAGTTTTTCATGGTCAAAGTGGTTTTAGTGATGATCAAAGATGTCACTGTAGTGGTTTAATGGCTAAACTTGTTTTCTTTTTTGTTTGTGTAGATATTGGACGCTATCAAGGTCTCGGTGAACTTTTGACACTAGATCATGGCCTTAAATTAGTTGATGAGTGGTGAAGAGTTGTTGCTAAACATTCAATAGAAGTTCATGAGTATCAAGAGAACATATAAACTTAGCAAAACTAGATGAGAAACTTCTTTATACTTAAATGTGATCAAATTGCTAAATTTGAAATGAGATTTTTGAGATTTTCACTCATAGAGACTTTGAGCATTAAGATTCAATTGCTGTATAAGAATATTGCATTTAAATCATAATAAACCTTAATGTTGAAGATGGTATTGTACATCTGTCTACTAGTTGAGTTGCTTCAATCTAACTTGTATATACATTGTCAAATTGTTTATATCTTCAATCTGATTTCATAATAAATATCTTTATGAAGAATTGAAGTTACAATACATATATATATACACAAATATTCAATAAAATTGTTGTTACCAGATAGATTCAATAGTTAGATATTTTGCAAATAGAAAATACAAACCTTTGCAAGCTATACTATATAAAAAATATTGATTTCAACTATCATAAAAGCCTTGAAAATGTGTATGATTTAGTTTTGACCTCCTCGTCATCTACCATTGCTTTTGCCATTGCTTGACATTTGAGCATTGTTATTGTATCCTCCATTATTGCCGCCATTGCAAGATCCTCTATGGTTGTCATTGTTGACAGAATTATCACTACTGAAGTTATCAAAATTATCAACATCAACAATTACAACAGTCTCCATTGCGGCCACCTCTACCATTGCCTAATCCTTGGTTGTTGCCATTGTTCTCACCATTGCCACTGTTATTGGATCATCCATTGTTATTATTGCTCTACCATTGCCATTACTATTGCTATTATAATTATCAAAATTATTAGCATCAACGATTTTGGTAGGTATGCCTCTATTGTGACCACCTCTACTATTATCTTACCTTTGGCCATCCCACCGTTCCCACCGTTGCGAGATCCTCCATTGTTAATTAGTATTGTTATTAGAAGCACTTCCTCTGAAGGTACCGTTGACACTATTGCTACCAAATCTATTGGTATAATTAGAGGTATCAAGATTTGTTGTTGATATTTGAGGAAGATTCCTTGCAGCAATTGGTTGCATTGAAGTTTGATATATAATCAACAATAGAACAAATGAAATAAGACTTGAAAACTTAATGAAAGCCATAGGAACTAATTAAATCTATAACCAATCTGAACTGAACAGAAGAATATATATGTACAAAATGAAATTAGATTGTATGTGCTTGTAATACAATCTTATATACCATATTAACCTTTTATATATTGCTAATTTTTAGGTGGATAATTATAAAATTTATTTTAAATTCTAATTTTATTAACAAAATTCTATAATGAAACATGTAATGTACATTTGATTAAATTTTTTCATAAAAAGAATGTGAATTGCAATCTACACCTTAGATAAGCTTGAATTCTTACTATATTTAGATACCACACTTGTTAATTTGTTACGGTAAGATCTCTAAAGGTACGCGTCATTTGGTCATATTCATGGTACCATTGGAAAGCTCTCTAGGAGGAGGGGTGCACGGGTTTTGTTTTATGGCATTCCAAAGTTTTTAGAAAACTACTTTTGCTTTTATTTTGGTTGTAACAATTGCAAAAGGCATACTACTGGAGTAGGTGGTTGCTAAAGCTTCTTGTTACCCAGATTGTGGTTGCTAAAGTCTTTAGCCCATGAAGTGGAGGTTTTTGCATCTAAATTGACAGTTGTGCCTTTGTCAACTCAATAGTATCTCTTAAAATATTTATAAATTCTTGTTTGATTTATATAAATATAAAGCATCATGAGTTTAGATTTATCTCTCTATATTATTAAAATTCTAATAAACCTAATTGCAATCTCCTCATATTAGAACTCTAATTTTAAAATATTTTTTTTTATAATTATTATGTCTTCCACTAAAAACTCTTACTCATTCTATTTCACTCAAAGTAGATTATTTTCATCTAAAATCATCCAAATTGTGGTCTCAAATATTCAAACTTTTGCACCAATTGAATTAACTTATCTAGTCTTTATTGCTATTTATACCTTGAGAAAATTTAAAATTAATTAGATTTTTCTGGTTATATTTATCAATTTATTTTTGTGTTTTTCTATTAAAAAATATATCAATTATATTAAATTTCACAAAACCAATTCAGAGTTTTTACATTGATAAACAATGTATAATCTCATTCTGTAATAAATATATAAATTTAAAACTTATAAAATCAAAAAATCCAAATTGAGGGCAAAAACCATTTAGAACCCATTAGTTTTGTTGTATACTTACAAATGCAATTGAACAATTTAATTTCAAAGCCCTCCTTAGATGTTGTAACATTATGAACATTAAATAGAATAAGGTGCAAAATTCAATATGAATACTTCCATCTTGAATTTGAAGTACAAATGTATGATTTGAAAGGGCTATTGAACAAATTAAGAGTTCAAATTTTGCTTATAGATGTTTTTAAAGTGTTTTTTTGACAATTTGGTCAAATTGGTTAAATATTTTGAATGTTCTTGGTACTTGTTGCTTTTTGGTTAGTAGAACTAACAAAGAATCAAACATGGTCTAAAAAGTTAATTACTTGACCATTTGAATGTTCAAACTAAATGCAATACCAATACATTTAATATGGAAGTGAAGCACATTGCTCATACCTAAGATGCCCAACTCCAAAATTTTCACCTTGATATTTTGTGGTATTGGAACACAACACACCGTAATATTCAAACTTGGTTTCAAAACTCTACAATACATACCATACGTGTCAATCAATTTCATAAATAACTAGGGTAAATTTGGAAGATGTTGAAAGTTTTAAAAACTATTTAAAACTATTTCTAAAAATCTGAAATAATTGTTTTTGAGAAAAATTAGAAAAAGTAACACATTACACATGAATAGAAAGAACCAATCCAAAATTAGGAGCGTCCTCATAAAGTGCCAAAAACAAAAAAATTCTTGTCTCCCTACTAAATTGTCGAATTATTAAAACTAAACTATTTCAATAGGATAGTGCCAAAACTGCTGTGCATGTACGGTATTAGTCACACGAACAATAAAAATACAGGGTACTAAACTGTTTTGGACATGGTCTTGTCTTATATATAATTACCAACAGAAAACTCATCCTTTCTTACATTTGGTTGAACTTCAATGAGCAAGTTGGCTGCAAGGAAGACTTGCTAATAGAATCTAAGTATACTACAACAGTCACGGATCATGAACCCTTAAACGTTTCAATGCTCGGCCAACTTGCGCACTTGTGAAGGGTTCACCAGACTCTTGAACAGCCCCAGCTTCTTCGAGTCCTTCTGCAATCCGTTTCGCGCAGCCGCGATTCTCTTTGAACCTGCAACTCATCACAATTCAACACTAGTTAGGCCTTGTAGAGACCCATTTCAAACACTTGATGGAGTAGGGCAGTGTCTCTCAGACTAGCTACGCTGCACTCAGCAACTCCTTGGAATCCAGGGTCACAACCCTAAACATAGCTCTTGAATGTGAAGGGAAGGACACAAACCTCTCAAATAGGTCCTTAATTAGATCTTCCTGAAAGTCAGTGAAAGCTCCTTTCCTCTTCACGGCCTTCTGCCGCTTTACTTTGCCCTTCTCCATATTGCTGCAGAAAAGAAGAGATATCATAATCTTCTTCCCAGGCAACCACAGATCCGAAAAAGAATGAACACCTATCAAAATGGTTCTGTTCATTATTTTGAAACTCTATCCCATTCTTGGAGACCCCATGGTTTTAGACAGTTCAAACCACATTTCTCGCAATGACCTTGAAATGAGATATTTAGATTAATAATGTACTAATATAATATGTATAATGTGACATGTCTACCAGGTCAATACGGAAGCAATACTGAACTGTGTATCTAGTCAATACTGTAGTATTACTTCTTCAATCTAGTAAAGAAATGCACGCAGAGAAAACAAGTGATCACAAACCTGTCCATCGATTTAAAGCGAGTCTCAACAGTGGCCATTTTTGCATCGTCGTCATCGTCATCGTCTCCCAGACTCTTCAACAAGTTTCGTCGGTACTGAATGTGCGCATTATCGCCCATGTCGACGTCGTCATCGTCTCCTGAACTGTCCAACAAGGACCTGCGGTCCTGAACCGGTACTTCCTTGCTCATGTGTTTACAGCTCCGGGAAAACTTTTTCAGATCATGAATCAAGTAGTTCGCTGTTATAACTTGACAGTCTTGTTTTGATTTCCAGAAAAGAAGGTCCACAAATAACATGGGTGACGTTTTCAGCTTCTCGAAGAGATGGCGAACAACTTTTGTCAGAAATGCTATCACAAACTGATGTTGGTCGGAGTTTCTGATGGTTCGGTTCGACAGGATCTCGTAGCAGGTTTGTAGTATTGAGAGCTGCAAAAAGAGCACGAGTTTTCCAATAAAAGGGAGCCCAACCTTCGGAAGTCTTCGGCTTTTCAAATATAATACAAGCCACAGCACACAGCTCCACAAAGAGAACCCTAATCGCCAGAAATGTAATGGGGGAAAGAGAAAGCGAGTTTTCGGACTGCAACTTTGAAAATCCAAGGTTTACCTGATACAACATGGGTTCCATACTGAGGTCCTCGCAGATTCGCTGCAGCATCCTTACAATGTAATAGTTTATGGCCGGTGTGTTATGCAGATAGTTCTTCAGAAGCCAGCAGTAGTTGTGCAAAATTGTATTGTCAGCGAACATCCGTACGCACTTGCGGACGTCCAGAGTCTCTTCCTTAGTTCGCATCTCCTCTTCTTCTTCCTCTTCACTGTCGTCCTCGCTACCCTCTCCTTCAAGTTCCTCCTTGTCCTCCATCTCATCGTTATCAAGTTTCTCTGTGTCATTCTCAAGTCCTTCCTTGTCCTCGACCTCATCGGTATCAACCTTCTCTGTGTCATTCTCAAGTCCTTCCTTGTCCTCGACCTCATCGTTATCAAGCTTCAGAGTGTCATTCTCAGGTCCTTCCTTGTTCTCGACATCATCGCTATCAAGCTTCTCAGTGTCATTCTCAGGTCCTTCCTTGTCCTCGATATCATCGCTATCAAGCTTCTCAGTATCATTCTCAGGTCCTTCCTTGTTCTCGACATCATCGCTATCAAGTTTCTCTGCGTCATTCTCAAGTCCTTCCTGGTCTGGAACTTCAACGTGGCCATCAGGGTTAAGGTTCGTATCATCAGGCTCCGAATGCCGGGCGATCAAGACAGGTGCGTTTACATTAGAGTCTTCTGGTCCAATTTGGACTTGACTCGAAGCAGCTGTATTAGCCTCGTCGTGGACGACAACGCCCCCTCCTGATTCAGGTGGTTTGCTGGTTTTCTTTAGCGGAAGCTTGGAATTCTTCTTCTTGGGATTTCGAGCTTTCTTCTTTACCTGGAGAGAGATACTGACTGGCACATGTAAGAACAAGTCGTGGGTAATACTCTGCAAATGACAATATACTCGACAGTAAAATAAGGATAGAGAGGATGTAATGACTTACTCTCAGTGCTCCATCTTGTTTCGTCATGGAGTCTAGTAGCCGAAGCACAATATGCGTAGTCTCTATCAAACCGGTCAGCTGACTGCACCCAAAGGCAACTGTCAACATAGGAAATTGCAACCTTCCTTCTTTTCAAATCACTGAATGACTGGAAAAAGATCCCACATTTAGAGAAATAATTTAATAGTATTCACTTGCTATGGTTCGAAGTATTGCTTAACATGCCTGCGCGGTTGTTTATGAATATCAAAAGTCTTCATAAGACGAAAGATGAAAGGGAGTATTCCATTCTCTGTCTGGTCATAGAAGACTTTATACAACAGAATTCGCGCTACCCTCATTTCTTGCTGTCCTTCACTAGCGTTCGGGTCCGATGCCTTGAGTATGTAGTCTAGCATGTGAATCTGCCAACAACAAACCAGAATATACTGTCAACCGGCATCATTGATCATTTTATATTCGAACTCCTTGAAAATGCATATGGACAACATACCGATAAAACATATCCAGTAAGTCCAGTTGTAGCTTCATCAATTCGACGAAGTGACTTGAAGATAAACTGGTGCTAACTCAGCGTTTAGGTTCTCATTTTAGCAAAGTTTAAGATGGTCACAGGCATCTCATGAATAAGCGATAGGAAAGTGGTAAATTTACCATTTCTTTGAGAAGTGATCCTGAAGATGTTGCTGGGAACCACTCGTTGCTCAACTTCGCGGCTTCGACAAAGGCCTGCCATTTCATGGTGACGAGAAGGAACATGTCTTCATCCATAGTGGATGCAATTCTACCACATCGTCCTTGAAACACAGCAACACTATCTTCAGTCGGGTTTTGGCTCTCCCCACCTTCCTGTAAGCTTTCGCTGGGCTACACAGAGCAAGTCATGAAACTGTCACACATGTTGTACTGTATAAATAGTCTTCGGTCAAGACTTCCAATCACTTACCAAACCCATACTCCTGCGCGTAAACGGATGTGGAAGTTTAGGCTCACCTTCTTCCTCATAAGAAGGCACCGCTGATATGTCGTAAAAAAGTTGGCTACAGCAAAAAACATTACGATGTCTTGCTCCTGCACATTGTTCCTCTCACTTCGAATATCCGACTTAATCGTCTGCATAAGCACTGCAAGAGAAAATCCAAGAGACAATGCTTCTTCCATAAGCTCATGAGGGACAAGTGAAGATCCTTATTATGCGCAATATATATAATAGATTCTACCAAGATCCTCATATGAGGCATTGGACTAGGGCTATCAATGAGTTCTACATCCCCTAAGCAATTATTTAAATCGAATCAACAAGACTTACTGGAACTTCTGCCTTCGTCTACTAAAACCAGAATAACTCACAATTGTAATTTCCCTCCAGAAGCTGGTCTGAAAATCCTCTCAGGAAACTGCATACAGTGGAATTGGATCGAACATGCAACGGAAGGTCGGTCGCAACCTTCTTCACAAGCCCTCTTTTGATTTCAGGTTTCTGAAATAAATTATCTAAGGGCGACTGATAGGGATTTCTTGTGACTATTGTCTTGGATCCGTCCTGACAAAAAACCAATAATATCAAAGCTCATGTCAATTTAAAAAGGTGCAAAGGATCCTACACAGGATAAGAGTGCGAAACGAGAGCAGACAGAACTTCATAAAAACTTAACTGCATAATACACATAAAAGACTAGACTATTGCAATACCTTCCCAACGCGGACGAACATGCCGCAAAAGTTAGAATGACGAGGACCCCCAAAGCTGCGGTTGCGTCTGTCCTCTCGCTCCTTATTCATCAGTGCCTCGAGCACTTCTCCAGATGGCTGACTGTTAAGTTTCTGAGAATTACAAATCATCGAATTTATCATCGAGAATTCCACAGGCTTATCAACGAGTCGGATGCCACTTGATTTACGTCAACCGAACGTCTCTGCACATGCTTCTGTTGATAATATTACCCCCCACAGGACCAGAGAGTGCAAATTGGGCCTCGTGTTAACTTTTTCATTTTCAAGTTTCAGTAAGTCATATGACGTCTTTGTCTTGGTCAACTTTCTTAAATTTTTTGACCAACACATGCGATGTCGTACACTAATTTTGGTGATAAAATATATGCCTCTGTCTGAATAAAAAATTTTACAATATGATCAGTTGAATGGGTCATTTTGAACCATAAATTCTTATTGCTGTAGGGTTACAGGCACTCAGACTGCAAGCAAAGTGACTTAGGCTTCCAGAAGCACCCGAGGAGTGACGCACGCACAGAAGGCAAAGTTTAGGAGGAGCTACAAGACGCCAAGTACCTCGTGCACTTTTTCACGAGCTGAGGCAATAACATCCGGCGTCTGGCCGGCCAATAAGTAGTTAAGAATTTCCAATACGAGAAGATTGTCTTGCCGCAAGAATGGCTGCTCCCCGCCCACATGCTGCGTGAGAGCCAGCAGTAGGTCCATCACATTCTCGTTGAACAGACGCTCGATGAGCGCATCCTTGATATATAACGCTTGTTGGCTGTCAACCACAGAAGCTCTTACCAAGGGGGACGATGGGTCATCCACGGCCAAGAGATTCCTTATCAACGTCAGCACCAACTGGAACATTTTGCCATCCATGTCTGTGACTGTTCCACTGGACCACCAACACATTATAACAGAAATCAGTTTCCGCTCCACAACCTCCATCTTAGCTTGGGATGTTTGCCAACAAGCAAATACAAATGCTTTGCCGACACTCCATGAATAAATGCATTGACCAGACCTAATCAGACAGAGCTCATCTCGATACTGTCTGCAAGTACCTCGTACCTCGTACCTTTCCATGTGCTCGAGGGGGTCTTGGAGATGCGAAACAATAACCCCAATTGCATCATCTTCCAGAACAGCTTCCTTGAATTGGCGCAAATACTCTAATTGTTGAGGTATACCAGTTGAAGACGGGTCAATCGGCATAGTCAAAAACACCATGACCTTCACTGCAGACAAACACACAGTTCCATAGACGTCAAAACACCAGCATTACTGCCCCGGTTCTTCCAGATACTGCCTAGAACATTCGAACTTGCACAGACCTGCCAGAATGTCAGTTCAGGAAACGGCAGAGTTACCGGGAAACGGAACATTCTCGTCCTCCGGTTCCTAATTTAGTAATAATTTGGGCGTTACTCACTCTTTACATGTCCTTCAAAGCTTCAGGCCCGTCTCTCAAATGTCTTCAAAACAGAGTCGAAAAAAACGCAGTTGAAGACAATCAAAAACACGTCTTTCAATTGAGAGAACAAGAACGATCCGCTTTACAGTCACCTACAAAGTGATATCCTGCTTACCAGCATTAAGGACAAGGTCGTAGTCATCTCGGTATTGAATAATAATGGGAAGTATATCTTGCCGGATCGTGTGCCACTTGCCCAGCTGCATGAAGATTTCCCGTTCAACGGGGTCATCCCTCCTCAGAAACCGTTGAAGATGTCTTAGGTGGTCTGAAAAAATACATACACCCAGAGCATCTTGAAATTTTTCTTTCCCAACGGTCACAACACTATTCAAGACATTCCAAAACATTCCGCACAATTCAAGTCACCTATTCAGCGTGTTGCGATATATACCTAGACAATTGTCGTGCTTAACATAAACATCCCTGCCATTCGAATCCTCCCGCAGAGAGCCCAAAGCGGTGCAAACGGCAGTCAAATGTTCTGTGTCCATTTCAACCTCAATCGAGGACCCTCACAACAGGCGAACCCAGATCGCACACCCAATTCCAATTCAGAGTTTAAACAAACCGGGCTCTCAGCGTCCCAAATAGAGATCAATTCAAACGCTCATGATCACCAGCCCCGAATTCACCACATTGTATCTACAGATCCACGAACTGGTGTGGATACACAACAGATTACACGCTCCAAGTGCCCACCGAACACAATCAGAGAAACTACAAGAGTTCCGTTAGAGCTTGTCAAAGAAGCTACCATGAACTCAACTTCGACTTTTAAGAGACGGGAAAAGTCTCTCTAAATACGCGAGGCGAACGAGCACAGGTGAAGCAGCAGAGCAAGGGTGAGAGGCTGCAACTGAAGGAGCGAAGATGAGACAAATGAGTGCCAAAGCTTCGGAACGGTGGAAGCAACGACAATATGAGAAGCTCTGCAGAAGAAAGGCGCGGGAAGGTGAGGTTCAAACCAAATGGTGGGAGCCACGCTGGGTGGCGCTGCGATGGGGACGGGGGCGGGAAACCCGAAGTTCCCCGCCCTTTTTCATATCCGTAGTTCCCTTGCGTGCGTTCCCGCAAAATTTCCTGAACTACTTTCAGATTACACTGATACCCCAAAGTTCCATTATCTTGAATTAGTGCAAATTAGTGAAATACTATTGTATCATACCAAAATTTAAAAAATTGGTGAGACTAAGATTCTATTCATAGTATATACATTCATTTTGTCAAAAAAATTGGCATTTGACAATTCCACATTGAATTTTCAATAGTGTGAGTTGTCAAACTTTTTTGTGATATCATGTAGTACAAAAGATGTGCTTATGGATGTTTCCATCACATGAATCCAATTGGATTTTGAAAATTCATCATTGACAACTTTCAATCAATCATCATGTAATATCTTGAAAATTGATTTTAAAAATTTGCCCAAAATAAAGTAAATTTTCAAGAAATAGAAATTCGGCATTCATGATTGAGACTACATAAGAATGCAATGGTGTGAATATATGCACAATCGATTGTTTTTGAAATGGGGTGTTTGTATAGGAAACCAAGGGAGAATGTGAATCTTTTTGCCCGGGCATTATACATTGAAAATTTGAAATGTGTACTACTTATACATAGCAGTACAAATAAAGTGATTGTGAATTTTCACACAAATAGAGACCCTCCTACCTTAATTCCAATCTACATAGGATACTACAAAATAAAAGGACTGAATATAGAAACCAGGACTGGTTTCTGATTTTAGGGTTTGACCAAGAGAATGGTTTTATGTTTTTTCAGGAGGTGGCAAGGTTTGAGGTGGCGTGGTCATGGGAGTGCGCCCCGTCATCCAGTTCAAACGGTTTTTGAAAATGTGCCCTCCCGCCCATCTGAAGTGGACCGATGATCTTCTTCATCCATTTTCATCGTCTTCATCCATCCATCTGGCCGGGCTCCCACACCATTCAGTGCCGTTCTTCATCAGTAGTGCCTCTGTCTCTGACACTCTGCATTGCGTTTTGCGCTTGTTTTTGAACCGAGCTCCCAGTGGCGGGAGATTTGTAATGTGGTACCTTAGCTCTCCTTTGACCTGCACACTCTGTGTCCTTCATTTCCTTGTCTCCGTTGTTGGCGATTTTGCGCCACAGATTTGCGGAACAAGACCTCGTTGCATTGCTTCGGTGGGTTGTTTCTGCTGCTCTCTCATCCGCTTTCGAATCCAGTTTCGGTGCACCTGAGGTTAGTGAAGTGGCCGCAGCAAACGGACTTGAATTCGGTTTCGGACACACAGCTTTTGCGGTTTTGTGCTTGTCTTAAAACCGAGCTTCCAGTAGCGGGAGATTTGGATGTGGCTCTGCTTTCTCTCAGCTCTTGCAGAGAGTGCAAGAGAGTGTGTCCTTCACTTCCTTGTCTCCGGCCGTTGCTGGCGATTCAGCGCCACAGATTTGGGGAGAAGCACCTGCGATTACTGTTTCTATATTGCTCCCACTCTCTTTCGATTCCCGCTTTGGAAGGTATTGATGCACTCGACGTGACTGAAGCGACTGCAGCAGACGGACTTGAATTCGGCTATTCGCTCATTTGGTGCATCGCCAGGCGACGTGATGTTGTAGTGGAGGCCTAATCCCGAGCTCGGGGAGACTGCTGCTGGACTGCCATAGCCGACCTGGTTGAGTTTGGAGCTTCCCTGTTTGTGAGAATGCGAATGCTTCTGACCAATTGTGAGCCTATCGTTTGTGTGAGAATTCGGATGTTCCGGTGTCATTGCGAGTCCCCGTTTCCTCATATGGAATCACGAGAGTTTTGCCTCGATGCTGCTTGTCCGAGTATTCCAGTTTGTGAGCTTATTGCTTCATTGTCGGCAGCCACGTTGGGCGGGAGCGCGCTTTGACTGTAGAGTAATTTAGATAGAGAGTGTGTAGGGATTGGGATTGAGGGTTTGCGAGAGGACAGAGGGGGAGTTGACGAAGAAATGTAAGTCGGAGCAAAGTCGTGACCGCCATCCAGTAGATAGCCATGGTTAGAGAGACAAATGCTGGAGCTTTCTATGACAAGCTTCGGAAGGCCGTAGCGACGTCCGTGGGATCCCCTCTGCTGATATTTCCGTCCGCCGCGGACGTGGATTCCCTCTGCGCTCTGAAAATCGTCACCCACCTCTTGGTCCAAGATTCTGTCCGCTACTCTGTGTACCCTGTGGCTGGTTTCCAAAGCATTCAGAACCTCGCAGGTCGATCGCTACGATCGGAGGATGACACCGTCGTGATTCTCCTTATCAACTGGGGCGCTTCACGCAATTTGCACCAGCTGCTGCAACTGGGTTCCAAAGTGCAGGTGTTTGTGGTGGATAGTCACCGACCCATTCATTTGCACAATTTAAGTGACTTGAATCCCCAGGTTACGGTGTTGTTCACACAGGATGATGAAGCGCAGGCGGACATGCCGTACGGGTTCATGCTGAATAGGTTGTCAAGTTTTACTTCCACTTATGATTCCAATCCCGATCTTTTTGAAGAGTCGGACTCCGATTCGGATTCGGATTCGGATGACGAGGAAAGGAGACGGAAGAGGCGGAAGAAAGGAGATGGGGATGATGAGCCCAATCGCGAAGAGGAGCTTCTGAAGGCGGAGTACTACCGGATGGGCTGCTTCCATGGCCGGCCATCGGGTTGTCTCATGTTCGACATCGCCCACACTCTGCACAAGAACACAAACGAGCTTCTCTGGCTTGCCGGTGTGGCATTGACGGATCAGTTTGTACATGAGCGGTTAAGCAAAGAGCGATACGACTCGACCCAATCCGAGCTTGAAGGGTTTGTAGCGTTGGCTGGCAATTTGGAGAGTAACACCAGTGTGACATTGAAGGACGGAACGCGAGTACGTGCACCGGATGTTTCAAGGATAATCTTCGACGAAGAGCCTCGCCTGATGCTCCTCAGGGAATGGAGTTTGTATGAAGCCATGCTGTGCTCCTTTTACGTCGCACCGAAGTTAAAGACCTGGGGTGACAGTGGCTTGAAAACAATGAAGCTTCTGATTGCCAAGATGGGAATTTCTCTTGCAGAGTGTCAGCAGCAGTACCAGTACATGAAGAATGATACTAGGAAAGGGTTGAAACAAATGCTAGAGAATGTGGGGAAGGAAGCTGGCCTAGGTGATCTTTATTTCCGAAATCTGTACAGATTTCATGGGTATAGCGAGCAAGTGTCAGCGGCGGATGTTGTCTATGGCGTCACAGCTCTGCTGGAAGCCTCAACTGCGGATGTGAAGAAAGATTGGACAGACAACTTCTGTGCTGCCCTTGAATCTCTCTCTCCGGACAAGTATGACCATCTGCGACGTGGAATGCAGCTTGCAATTAAGGTGCAGCGAGCATGTATTAGTATTGGTAGTGGTGCAATTGTAAAGAAAGGTGAAATCAAGATGTGCAAAGCTTTCAGGTGGGCTACTCTTTCTGTGCTTGTCATCTGAACGTAGCCTTTCTTTTTTCTTCATCTTTCTTCATGTAGAATCACTGCTTGGCACGTTCAGTATCACCATTTTGGCTTCTGATTGATTTCGATGTGCAATTTTGGTCGCAGGTATTTTGAGCTACCCAAGTCAATAGATGCTGAGCAGCTGGCACACCCGCTGTCCCTTACCAAGCTCTGCTACTTCGTTATGGATTCTCTGAAGGAGCAAGGCCGGGCAGTGAAGCCCATGATATGCTACGGAACCATTCCAGGGCCACACAATGAAGCCCTCGTTGTAGGCGTTTCCCACCGCCCACGTCTTGGAGCCGCAAACGGCAACAGGTTCGGTTTGGTCTTCAGAGCCATTGCTGAGAAGATTGGATCTAATTTCAGTCATGATGCGTTTGAGTCGTCATGGATTCATTTACCTGCTGCTGATGTCACGCGGTTTATGCACGAATTGCAAACCTCACTCGCCAGCTATAATTCGCTGTGAAACTAGCTGGCGATGAGTGTGAGAGTTACTGTCGTTAGAATCCACCGATCCTGCACAACCGTTTTGTGTGCAAGATTCTAAAACAGGTTGCCCTCGTCAAGTAGCAATTTTTTAAGGAGGGAGCCCAAATCCCCTCCGTCCGTGTAAATTTGCACCCCCATGATTGTAAGGTCATTCCACCCAGGAATCTCAAATTATTCTCAAGGAATTCTGGCTTTATTGAAAACCAGAATATTGCACATACATCCAAATGGTCAGGCGTGCATTCTCATGAATGTATCGGCTTGTCCATTGGCCTTGCTTGACAGTGTTTTCGTTTTATGGCTCTTGCGCTTCCAGCATGCTGAAACACCTCTGTTATACTGTCCCTTCAGAAAAATAATTTTAGTGAACAGCAGGGTGAGCCTGGTTTCCAAATGAGGCCCTGGCAAAAATTATTTGATTTTTGGATCAAAAGGTGCATTCTTCATTGACACATTAATCTTTTTGGCTTTTGTAGTGTTTTGAGGGTTAAACCTAAAATGACTAGCCCATAATCATGGATTTAGAATTCTTCACCTTATTTTCTATCAAGATTACATAGCAATAGGCAAAAATATATTATAAAGTTAATCCAATGCCATCAATCATCCATTTCCAACTTCTATTAGACCCTCCCATTACCACAATCTTAGCAATTTCTTACCATTATGACAATGTGTTTGGGCAAGGGACATATCAAGCTGTGATTTTACATGGGGCTTTAGCACTTTAGTTCCAACAAACTTTGAAGAATCCCTAAAAATTCATTTCTTGTTGGAATGTCTTGTATTGATTCCTACTTGCAAATGGATTCTCTCAAACTTCTCAATCTTTGAAAAATATATGAATTGACAAATAGTTTCTCCAAGATACCTACATTAAATAGTGCAATTAGGTTGCCTCAAACTAATATCTCAACATTCTACACTATATCAATATCCGAGTTACTCTAGAAGGATGTAAAGATGTGGGGAAACATATGTGCCACATGGGTTTGGTACATTGATTCATGGCTCTAGATCAAAGAATGGCTTGTGCCTCCATCTGGATAAGTCATGAGTCATGATGTAACATGAGGTAACTTCTGGGGGTAAGGGTTAAGGCAACCCAATTGCCCTATTTAGTGTAGATAGCAACTCTGCTTCGTAATAAGCTTGTTACGTTCGTATTATTTCAATGCTGCAGAATCCAGACCAGGGTGACCACAGTATTTAGGAGAGTCAGTTTCATTGACCAATCATGTAGCAAATTGATGAATGCCACATTGGTCTGCCATCTGAGAAGGGAAATGGTCCACCGCCGCCGCTCAATCATGTCTTATTTCAGACGCTTAAAAAATGTTTTACACATGCACGAGGATGGTTTTGGGAAGATGCAGGACGCTGAGAAGCGATCTTTGGGTAGGCGAGTCAAATTGTGAGACCATAATTTTATGATTTTCTAAGAGTTTCATATGCTATTTCGAAATTGGAGGTGGTCAGCAGTCGCCGTTCAAGCTATGCTAAGATTTTTACTTACTGTAGTAACAAATCTGTACGACTCCATTAAATAGCAGTACTGTACATTCACTTGACATGAATACCTACGCCAAAGTCAAGGAAATAAAATTATGTGTAACATTCAAGACTTCATATTACAAATCTGCAGCACAGATTCAACCAACTTCTACTTAGGTCGATACAACACTGATGCAACTTGATACAAAATAAGCAGAGAAACTTGCATTCCAAGTTAAAAGGCATGGCAAAAAATCTGTCGCATGCTCGCGAAAAGAATCTAATGATACAAGCCAAAGCAAATACGGTAGTCAATCAGGTTTAGCGCATTCAAACCCACTGCTTTGTGCAAAAGGACAAAAGAAAAGAAAAGAAAAGAAGGAATAAGAAAAAAGCATTTGGTGGAGCTAGACTTGAAGCAGGCAGCAGCAGCAGCAGAGTTGTACGGAGAAGCTCATCACGATGCCCCTCCGCTGCTTATAGCATTTGCAACCTTGGGACTTTCGATGCTCAGTCGCCGCTTTGCAGCTTTGGTTCGGAAGCACCACACCTCAAAAGCCTCGCTCAAATCAGGAAACCTGCAAACCAGGAGGACAGGCCTACTTCGTCAAGAACAAAAGAAAGACATTCACTACAAAGAAAGCACACATTTTGCACAAAATTGGCTAAAATAGCATTCCAATCTGAAAGTTATTTAACATTCTTCTACTTCCATCAAGCTCCTATTCACTCATTCCGATGATATTAATGGCAAGATAGCAAGCCTACATACAAACTTAGCAAAGCATTTGTTAGAATCAAAATGAAGGATCCAAAATCTTGGAAGTAGAGAAGCTTCTAAAGAATGTCGAAGTACACGCCCAAAATCACCACTCTAAAATATGACTAGGAGGACGGATAACTCCTAAACATCTGTTTCAAATCACCTACTAAAACTTTGAAACTTCATAACTTCGCAAAATATAAAATATCCAAAATAACGCATTCTTTGGAGCGTTGGAATCCTGATCTATTAGCTAACAAAACCATGTAAAAATTTGACTAATATAAATAACTATGCTCATCATCAATTTTGACTGTCGCTACCTCGTGACATGGGTACTACTACGAAGGAAGTTATGTTATTACAATCAAAGGCCTTATGAACTTCTGTAAAAATGAAATTCTAGGATACCCTGCACACTTGACACACTATCATTTACAGCAGCACACTTATTACACACTTGAATTATACGACACAGTGAAAAAGTTGGAACACCAAATGGCATGAGCACTTTCGGTGACTAGCTTAAGTGTCAGTTTTAGATCATCAATTTTTGCACACAGTATCCAAATAACTCAATTTTGCTGCGTTGAAATCCTCTCATTTGTTAACAAGCTCATGTCAAAATTTGACCAAAGGAGACCCATCGTGATTACCTGGCGTGATCCCAGCGAAGCCAGTCGGCGAGAATTTCCGCTTGATCCCCCGAAGGTAGCGACAGCACCAGAGAGACGAGCGCATTTTCAATGCTCTGGCACAAGTCCATGTCCATTTCCATACTCATCTTCTCCACAGCAAACAACGAGTCCAGCACCGGCTTCGTTTCTCGAATGAAAGGCAACCACACTTTCACCAGCTGAGTGCGCTCCGTAGCAGTCAGAATCACACTCCCATAACCCACGGCCTTGAGCACCATGGACGTGATCTCCATCACGCGCAGCTTCGTGTCCCAGAAACTCTCCCGCAGCTTATCACTTGTCAAAGCCTGCACCATCGCCACAAACGGGAGCTACAAAAAGTTAGTGACATGTGAACTGCTTGGTTCTCCCAAATTCCCCATACAAAATCAAAACTTTAGGCAAATCGCCGAGCTATTGATTTCATAAAAAATTCTATTTCAAGTAGAAATGCAAGGAATAACCAAACCATATCAATGTATACATGATTCATAATTGAGAACTTATGAGACTGGTTGTTTGGCTGCCCGAACACTACCTGGACTGGGCAATGAACGGTGTCTGCCGGTAGTTAGTGAGACATGTGAACTAGTTCATTCTCCCAATTTGCAGAGCGATCCAATTCATAAAATTTTAAATTTCAAGTGAAATTACAAGCAATAACTTAAGCATATGAATGAAAAACTGATACATAATAGAGAACTCAGTATACTAGCTGTTTGGCTCAAAATGGTCTCCCCGGACACTACCTGGGCAACCTCGCTGGAAGCCTCCACCCAAAACTCCACGAAGTCGGGGTTCAGCCCCACATGGGGAAGCACACGTGAGGCCCACACGAGGTCAGAGACCTTCTCCAGGATGCTCTTCTCAAACAGAAGTTCTGAATCCTGCGTCACGAGCGCACTGAGCTCGGATTTGAAGCCCTCGAACAGCTTCAGGAAGTGTATCTTCAGCTCGGATTTCAGGTCATCGTCGGCTATCAGCAATGGTGCGTCGTCGTCCTCCTCTAGCATGTACTCCACCTTCAGAAAGAAAAGGAACATCAAAATCTAAACAAATAAACGAAAAACAAGAAAACAAACAAGCAGATGCTACGAGAGGCTCTGTCTCATTGGTTGTACAGTTACATGCTAGCCGTGAAGTTGCACTGTAGATGTTTCCCATATCTCTTCAACAGGGGTCCAAACTTTTTCTCTACGACAGAGTTTGAATATATGACAAATGCGTGGTACGAACAATGACAGTGTGCAGTAGAATTCTAGAATGTCTAGAATTTTCGAGGTCAAGAGAAAGAGGTTTGCGTGTAAGGTAGAGGCTCCATTAACCATCCAATACGTTAAAGGCTCCATAGACCATCCATATGAGCTTTAATTTGAGCTAAGTGTGGAAATATTTCATCCATTGACATTGAGTTTTTTGCAATTGACTTTTAGCTTGACACAAAATGAACGTGCAAACTTTGACACGGTGCAAATTTCTAGATTGTTGTAGGGAAAGGTTCAAAATTCATCTGCATGGTAAATAGAACCTCTCCCTAAAAGTGTGGTGAATGAAGACTTTACATTAGTTTGAATATGTGTCAAGTGTGTGCAGGAGACTTCTAGAAATGTCTAGACAATTTTAGAACCTCAAGAGAGAAGAGGTTTGCGTGTACCTGTTCCTGAGCCGCCACTTTGAGATCACTCGGGAACTTCTCCAGCTTGTTATCCCGGCTCTCCGTCGACGTCGCCATATGCACCGCCGACAGAAACACGTTCCTAATAGACGCCGCGTCCACCGGCTGCAACCTCGCCAGCACGGGTTGCACGTGCACCCCCAGTCCAGCCACGAGCTTATGCGTGGAGCTTACAATCGCAGGCAAGGCCTTCAGAATCTCCTCCTCCTCACTCTCCTCCCACGGCACAGCCTCCAAGTAACGCGCACACTTCGTCGCAATGGCGTCACACCCGAGCTTAGTGGCCACTTTCAGCATCCCCAGGGCATTTTTCACACTATGCCACATGTCCCCAACAGGCTCCTCCAAGTTGGAGTACAGCATGCGCAGCAAGTTCACGTGGTGGTCGATGTCACTCTCGATGCAGATGACTTCTACGCAGCTACGAGAATCGAGAAGGTTGTAAGTAGGCCATTCATCTGAGAGCCTGAGTGCAAAATATTTGCTCTTTGTGCAGAGAATCTCTGAGTGGGAGTAAAACCAGTCGTCACGGCCGTGGATGGTGCGTAAACGGACGATCACGTCGCTGGTGGCGCGCTCGCCCAGCTTGCAGACGTAGCTGAAGACGCTGGAAGGAGGATCCACCTCGCCTTTGGCCATGGCTGGGGGAAGGACGAAAAGGGAAGGGGTGAGTAAAGAATCCGGACACATCACAGCCATACGGAATTGTAACCCTGTTTTGTGAATGTTTTGCGAAGGTGTGGTGAGCATGGATCAGTTGTGGAGAGGAGAGGATTCAGCACTTGTGATGGGCACTTGGAGATGAAAGGAGAGGATGCTGGATTTCAGTTGCGTCAAGAAGTCTGCTGCTGCGTGTATTCGCTCTTCATCACTGTCAGAGTTTCAAACAGCAAGGTGAGCTCATCTCTGAAACTAGGCTTTGGTGGAATATTTGAAATGCAATCATATGACGTTAAGAAAACCTCAATAAGGCCGTATACTCTACAGGTGGAAGGCAGACATTTGAAAAGAGGAGCGGGGTAACATGACATAACCACTCCCTTTTCATGGCTCTATTTTGAAACTCAATTTTCTCAAAGTCTGCCACTTTCACTATTGGACCACCCAAGATTGTCGCGTTAAAATTGAGATTATGTTAGGTAACTCCAATCTGGAGTCTCTTTGTGGAGATGCATTCAGTGAAGGATGCATACTTGAACATGTAACTATTTTCCACAATGAGACTCCAGGCTAGTACACAATGCCACCTGGGCTACAACAGAGTTTAAAGCCCTCAACCGCGTAACCCACCCACCCAAAAACAGGATCATGAAAGCCCCTAATTGTCACCCATTGAAAGAGGGTGATTGAAGAGGCTAAAGTTCGCTTCCTCTTCTGACACTGGATGGTAGCTATGCAATTCTGTTTATGAAACTCTACAAGTTGCCAGTTCAGCTCACCTCCAATTACACCGTACAACGTTGTGAGTGTCGATTTGGGTTTGGAAGAGTCCAATATCCTGTCCATGAGATAGACAAACAATGCAACATTCAAAACTCACACAACCGCTTCCAATAAACTTAGTTTAAGCTATCTAAGGCTGGAAAGTCTTTCGGAGTTCCGTGAGCCAAGTCCGTACATATTCTACAGTATCTAGATGGCCACTTAAAAGACATTACCACTAGAGGCTCAGAATGTGAAGAAGGCACTTGTGTCTAGTATGTTCAGGTGTAGTGGCGCTCTTGCAATGAAGGCTGCCTGTTGAATTTTATCCCCAGAAGAAACGAAATTTCATGGTTTTCAAGTGACAATTTGATTGATCATATTGTGGAAAGATAAATTTAGACACGATTAAATTTAAAATCACCAGGATCAGTGAAGAATTGAAAAATATAGGAAGTTCCCATATGATCCACTCAAAGTGCCAAAACAAAAACAAGGCCCAATTTCAGCCTCCTGCCCCTTTAAGAAATAACTAGAAATCGGCTCAATTTTACCTACTCCTCCTAAATTAAATTGAACGAACTGAAATAAACGAAATACGTAAATAGACAATATATTCAATATGATCACAAATCAATAATTTGGCTAAATCAATACTAAAAGTATAAAAGCCTCAGAGTTGCAAACCGTACAGATTAAGATGAACGAAAGTATGACCCAGCTTGCGCCGTCCTTGCGACTTTCTTGCAGGCATTCTCAGGTCTTTGTCCTGGAACTAGTTGGAGGATGACCTTGCCTGACGAGCATTGTCTCATTAAAAAACTGTTCCTGATGAGCGTCAATCGAATTGAGCTGACCTGCACCCTAGCAATGACAAAGCTCCCGAGGTTAAAATTCACCCAAAAAACAAATTAAACAAATGTCGAGGTTAACTAAAGCCAAAATTAATATCTTCCATGCAAAAAGAGCACCCAGATCTTCATCCCACAATATTCTTTGACTGGTGGCAAATCAGAAAAAATCCAGCGAAGTTAGAGATCTGACATACTCTCACATGTGAAAACAAGGGCTCATAGGCTTGAGGAGCACTGACTTGTTCAGATTAGGCTCAACTTTCTAAAACCAGATTCCTTATCATGTGAATTCAGAGAGAGCTCAACAAGATCTCTTTAGAGTATTCTGCACTACTCTCACAAACATTCGCTGAAGTATTTGATACTTCACCGTCTCTTCCTGACCTAATGCTCTCGAAGATCACCGACCCAATATTTAAATTGAAAATCTCTCAACGAGACACGCGTGGGGGAACCCGCATAAAATATGAATAAATTTTCCACAGCTAAAATTACACAGACTAAACGAAGCTCAGAGCCTGGCTATGGTGTTCAGAACCTCAAACTTCCCCAGACGCTTGGAAAACTCCAAGCCGGGTACACCAACCAAAATTGAAGCCATAAACTAGGCACACAAAATCGATGCAAAAACCAAACCCAAACCCATCTAGAACTCAAAAGAAATTCCAACAAAGTGAATCTAAACCTCAAGAAAAGTTGCAAAAAACGCGACCCCAAAACGGTAGCTTTCATCCCAATGCCCCAAGCATCATCCTCGATCACTAGAAAAACGGGAAATTCATACTCCCTAGCCATCGCGTTAACCTCAGAAAGCCCCCAACACCCCCAAACTAAAACCAAAACCAAAACCAAAACCAAAACGTCAAACCCATCGTTAGACAAGTAGCTCACCGAGTATGACAACCATCACCACCGAGGCGCCTCCCCCGAAGCATCCAACAACATAACCCTCACACAAACAACATCCAAACACACACACAACGTCTACCAAGAGAAAAGAAACAAGAAGGCCAAGCAAGTGGACTCCCCCAACTGACCAAGTGCAACGGAGACTGTGAAAGAGATTGCGGTAAGTTGCAAGTGGGCTCCGGCAAGAGGAGGACGATGCGGAGGACGGTGATCAGCAGTAATGAACGAGGATGGATTGGCACGCATGTCGGAAGGAAAAGGGCCGGGAAGAACAGATATGATACAGTAGTAGGATTGAAAGAAAAAGGGCATGAGCAGTAGCTAAAGAGAAGGACTGTTGGCGATGATTGGGGGATAACATCGGGGATAGAAAAATTGTGGATTGTGGAGTGGGTTTGCTTGCTGGCAGAACCAGAGCGAGCGAGTGAGCGAGATCCTCACTTTCTGATGAAGATTTTCCATTTGTGTGACAAAAAAAGATTAAAAAATGAGAGATTATCAACAGAAGTGTTTCTTTCAAGGTCCTGTTTTGCAGTGAGTGGCTTGGCCTGGTGTCAGTCAGACTTTGAGAGCGGAGGGGACGGATGGTCTCCGTCTTGGGAATGGAATCAATCTGGGAGCATCGACGGCACCGAATTCATGGCGCTCTGGCAGACCTGCACGACAGCTTAGTACTTTGGCCTGTTTTGGGCTTCTCCAGTGCTTACGTTTTCTTCATTTGCTGGATGGCTTGCCTGGCCTTGGATTCCTCTTTTTCTTAACCCTTGAAGGACGGACTGGTAGCCGTGGAAATCATGTATTGTGATTCCGTGTAACATCATCTACTTTGAAAAAGCCTAATATATTCATTGGAAGTCAAAGAACTGTTGTAGATCTTTCCTTCCCACTCCTAATACCAAGGATGAAAAGTTGCACTTCTGTCCTATAGGAAAAGATTCTTTGTCATTCAAAGGACGCAGAACGTCCTCGTCGACGTTCAAGGGTTAAGTTAGGTCCGACCTTGGTACACACCTTCTTTATTTCAGAAACTAAAGCTAGGATTTCCATGCATGTTTTGTGTGGGCAACAAGCCTGGGACAGGGACAGCGACTCTTGAGGCATTGGGCTTCAAAACTTCCCCACCTTCCTCCATTTGTAAAAATAAAATGAAAATAAAAAAATTTCCCTACCCCGATTTGCAATGGATTCCATTCGTTTAAGATTTAAAAAAAAATCTCCACCCCTTACACAGCCAACGAAATTATCTCCATTGAGCTCCCCCAAGATCAAAGCTTTGAACATCATTTATCAGGGCCTGGTGGAATTTTGACTGAGCCTATTTTGATGGAGATTACCTTTGTCATTATCATATTTTTGTCCCCCCGCCCCCCAAAAGTGCATCCTTGGGAAGAGAAGTGAGAAAATCTAGAACAATGAAGTCTTATTTGATGACTCTCTTTTTGTTTGGCGAGCCTAAAAGGACCAGAAATAGTGGGGGAAATTTTTGAGAGCCTCACCACCATCTACTCTAAGAGCATTCTCACCCGGCTTGCAAAATGCGGAGGGGATTTGGCAGGCAAAATGCTAGGCCATCCGCTTTGCAAGCTAGGGTGACCCACCCGTAACCTGTTAAGCAGCCACTAGTAAGGTTAATTTCGGGTTGTAATTTCTATAATCTGTGAATAACTCTGTGACTTCTTCCCAACCAAATTTTTATAACTTCTTCTCGACTGAAATTTATGTAACGTCCTCCTGACAAGATTTAAGCTACTAGCTTCATTGAACTAAGGCAGACTTACCTTTGGTCGATCATACTCACAACCTTGAACCATTCACAATACACATGATCTTCACAGACTTGATTCTTAACAAAAAGAACCTTTTACTCCAAAAATATAATTGAAGAATGAAGCAAAGAATTGGGCACACAAAGAAGAGCATTCGTGAATTATACTCAGAAGTTGGTGTGAATTACATTCAAAAGTTGGTATGATTTAATTCATTAACAGTACCACCACCATTCCAATCAGAGCTCAAAGGTTGAATTCCCAAAAAAGCTTTCACCTCAATAAGTCCCTGCTTGCTGGAAAAGTGTGTCAGAGCTTGTCTTATGTGGCTTGCAAGCCTGACTTTGGCCTACAAAATGACCCTATTTTGCAAGCCGCGAGTGTTTTTGGAGTCAACCTGTTCGCAAGTTCATCCGATTTGCCAGTCGGGTGGGGCAGTTTTGCAGGCCATGGTAAACAAGTCATCCATTATCCCAGACATGTGGGGATGCTCTAAAACCTATCATATAAGGTTTAGCATATAGATTTGCTCGGGTTGAGGGGTGATGCTCTTGTGAGATTTGTACGACAGGACTAAGACAAGAAGGGGCTACAATTAGTTGCGCTTACATTACACTTCTCTTGTTAGGAAACCCTCCCCTCAAGATTCAATAATCAACATTATTTATCAATGTGCGGGGCTCCTTTTATATTCCCTAGAAATTTAGATGTTAGACTTGAAGAAACGAACTAGCTAGAGAAGGATCACATTTGTTATCACTACATCTATATCATTCCAGTAAGCATTTGATACAACATTAATAGTGGGCATTAAACCTTCATTTTTTGAAAACCCAACTTTGATATCCCCTATCGACAAACTTCAAGAGGGCCCTTTTTATCTTGAAGGGAAAAAATGTTCTCCCAAAGGTGTTTAAACTATTTACTCTTATATTATTTATATAACAAATCCAACAAGTGATTATTTCAAAAAAATGCTATAATTACCCGCAAAACAAGAAGCTCCATAAATTTCACATCACTAATACAAATGGAATGACTCTAAGTTTTCATATAGACAAGAATATAATCTATGAGAAACAAATTTTTATGAATTAAAATAAATAAAAAAATTGTGGATTTTTTTGTTACCAAAAAATCTACTTTTATGAACTTAAAATAGCATAACTTCTACTCCTAATTGAAATAAAAATTATATTCCTCAAATTCTAATGTGATATTCTATCTTCAAAAACAATTTCAAAAAAACGTGCCAAAAATTGAGGTCACATGAGCCATCCAATATCCCAAGTGCCCCCCAAGGGAACTTTGGGACTTCAGGGGTTAAATTTATCAACTTCTATCAAAATTAGGTTGTAAAAATTGCATGCATTTGATTTAAGATTTGAAAATTCATCAACATTTACACCTAAAAAACTTCATTTGTACGCTTTTTTATAATTAAATCCATCAAAAAAAACTCTAAAAATAGACACATCGTTAAAATAAATTCTAAAAATAAAACTATGAAATTTATTAAAAAGTTTTTTTAGCTAAATCCTATTTATTTCAAATTTATTCTCCAAGTGTTTTAGCATATGAAGAAAAAATGGCTCAATATATATCAGCAACTTACTTTTTCATCACCTCTTGATGACTACTATACTAAGATGAGCAACTTCTTTAAATAATCTAATACTTTTGAGAGAATAAAACCACCATTTTCTTTAAAAATCATGATGATAATTGTAGTTTAGATTTTACCTTACTTGCAAACACCCTAGACTGTCTAATAGTATGGGGGTTCAAAATCTAGGGAATGGTCAAATTGACTATTGTATTGCGACTAAAGTCACTCGTATTATAGAATTATATGGGATATATGTTTATATAAGATTCACAAATTATACAAATAATTCAATTTCATTCTTATTTTCAAGGTTATAATAATGTGGCAGTCCATTAGCAATGCTATGGACGCATGAATGCGGTCCCGTTCCTACCTAATATAGGGCAGTTTTTGCATTTTGTCAGGTATAAACCACAATTTGTCATACTCGTGCACTATCCGACTTAGATAAATGCAGTGATAGATATATTATACTAAAATGTATTATATATATATATATATAAGTTGCACATGTTTCTTAATTAATGGTTATATTTCTACCATTGGCAAATTGTCTCAAGTAACATCTACCTAGCTGATTACTTATTAGGATGAGTATTCAAAACCAGTGTTTTTTTTAGCTATTATTAGCCAAATTGGTACCAAAAAAAATCTCTAGCAATTAGCTTTTGAACAATTTTAGTGTTAAAAGGGCCTTGGAAGCCAGATGGCAAAACACGTCTTGAATTAAAGTGCCAAATGGACTCCGCGTGAGGGTACGTAACCCTTGGTGTTACTAGAATACTAGACCCTTTCTCAATTTTGATGTTGCGGCTTAAAGTGAGATTGCCTAAACGTGTCTAAACTCTATTCTTCTTCGTTTCAAGATCGCCAAATTGTATACCTCCTTTATGGCCATGTCGCCCATTTTGATTGTGAGTTAAATGCTATATAGCCAGATGGACTCTTCCTCTTGTTGCATTAAAGCTAGTTTGCATCTCTCTTGTATTACCTTATCGCCATAATTATGTTCATTTTGAGGCCTAGTAGCTTAGAGATTGTGATTAGGCTTTAGTTTTCAATGCTAGTTTGTGGAATTTGTATGTGACTCTTGAATGCAACAGAATGGAGTGGAAAGCAAGTGCAAGGTGCAAGTGTTGCAATGAGTGAAGGCTTTCAATTTACTCAAAATGGAAAGAGTTATGTTTTTGCATCCCATTGCCCACATTTTCTCTTGTTGGGCACTACTTTGTGTCACTCTTGTTAGGCTAAATTAGTCTAGTCAGCTTGTAGAATGAATAGATATAGCGTTCTGGAATACAGAGCGTCACAGCTCTTGGTTACCATTAGAGACTCACCTATAAGTTTTGTAATTTTTTATCATATCATATATAATAAACACATACTTTTGTACTTCTTCTTACTTGCACATACTATGTAGATTCTTTACATGGTATCAGAGCCATGGTTAGTATTTAACAATCAACCTGTGTTATCCTTCTACTCCTAGAGCTCTATGCTTTAGTGAGGATGTTTATGATATACTTATAACAGATGAAGAGAGACCTTAAGTCAAAACTTAGTGTCGAATTCAAAACAGGATCTTCCAACTTGCTTCCAAGCTTGTCGAACACACACCGATACAGGAACCTACATCGACAGAGGAACTCACACAGGAATACCAAATCAAGCAGCAAACATAATTTGTTAACACTGAATATGGACTCGCCAATGATCCTGCAAGTTACCATGATGTATTAGTAAATTATGAAGACATGTACAATGAGATTAACCCTCAATATTTTGCAGACGACTCTTATGTTGATTTATTAATCCTATAGCATGGCTTCTTCGGTTACTAACTCTACATCCCGAGCATACTCTATTTTAACTCTTACTGCATCAAACTATGCTACTTGGAGCATCAAGGTTGAAATACTCCTTATCAGGTCTGAACTTTAGTCCGTTGTGGATGGCAAGGAAACTGCTCCTCCCTCTTCTAATGCTACAGGACTTATAGCCTAGCAGCTCAAAGATGCTAAAGCCCTTGCAAATATTCTCCTCCATTGTGGAGACAAGCAGCTTATCTCATTACGTCTTCTAAAAACTTCTAAAGAAGTGTGGACCTTATAAAATAGATATATGAAAAATCTAATAAGGCCAGTCAAGTAAATCTCCACAAGAGATTGTGTCGAATGACTATGGCTGAAACTGAAGATGTCATTCAGTTTTTGGAAAACTGGCAATATCTTTTACAAGAGGCAGCCATAGCTGGTTATGTTTTTACGGATGCTCAACAAGTGAATTTACTATTAGCAGCAATACCACATACTTGGAGTTTGTTTATAACTACTCAAGGAGGAATATCAAATCTTACAATCGTGGACCTTCTTTCAAACATACTTCAATAAAATGAAATTAATCATTCTATGATGTCCAAATCCGATAAGTCCTCCACACAAGCTTTTTATGTAAAAGGATAATTTACTAAACCATATTTTGGACAACGTAAAAATTCCAACAACCCAATCAATTTCAAAAATATTGTTCATTACAGCCAGCCAATTGTTTCACTCAACCTTGTGGTACTATTATTTGCCATAATTGTGGCATACCTGGCTATAAATCTCCAGATTGTCAGAAGAAAAGATAGGATCGCAATGGTACTTCTAGCTCAGTGCATTTGAATAGCATCACAAGTGACGATCCACTTTATTTATTCTTTGCAAATTTAGATTACTCTCACCAAGCCATGTCATGGTACCTTGATTCTGGGGCTAGCCAACACATGTCCTATTTCAAAATTATCAAGAATTATCTTCACCTCGTCTTATAATTTTAGGCGATAATAGCACACACAGTGCAATTGGATATGGCTCTATTGTTGTTCAACTTTCAAGTGGTCAACAATTACAATTTCCAGATGTTTTATATGTCCTGGGTTTAGCCAAGATTTTATTATCCGTGGCTCAAATAATTAATACTAGCAATACAAAAGTTATATTTTATCGAGATTACTGTATTATAATGACTAATTCTCTAATCAATCATAAATCTATTACCTATAAAATTAATAAAGAAGGAGGCTTATTTTCACTCGGAATTGGTATTGAACCACTAGTTTTTAATAATCTTGCAATCACAAAACCTGATTTGGACGCACAGCGATGGCATCATTGTTAAGGTCATTTAAATATAAAATGTCTTCTTTTGATGCAAATTCAAGACCTTGTTAAAGGTTTACCCAATCTCAAATCAACCCTCCCTACTTGTACAAATTGTATTTTTGGAAAGCAATCAAAATCTGCTTATCCATCAAATAATGCCACTTGTGCTACTAAAGTTTTGCTTTGGTACATACAAATCTATGTGTCTCTATGCACACACCCTCATTCGGTGGTGCACTTTATTTTATCATTTTTATTGACAATTATTCAAGATTTACTCATTTATGTTTTTTTTCAAAGAAATCCAATACTTTTTCTAAGTTTCTCTAATATAAAGCCCTTGTGGAAAACCACACAAGCTACAAAATTCTAAATATTCTTTGATCGGATAATGGTGGTGAATTTTGTTCTCATCAATATGTGAATACATCAATATTGTGCTGATCATGGGATAGCCCAGCAACTAACAAATCCTTATAACCCAACCCAAAATGGTATTTCTGAACAACGCAATCGCACTTTAATAGAATTTGCACGAAGCATGTTACAAGCTTCTCATTTAGATAATATTTTTTGGGCTGAAGTTGTCTATTTAGCTTGCTATCTTCAAAATTGTTCTTTAACTTCTGCTATTCCTAATGCCAATAATACAAATTATGGACTAGTTTTAAACCAAACTTGACTCATCTTTGTATATTTGGTTGTCAAGCTTATGCTTATTCCTGCTGACAAGCGTAAAAAGTTGAATACAAATACTGTATCTTGTATTTTTTTGGGATATGGTGAACCCCAAGGTATTAAAGAATACCATTTATATAACCCTAAAACAAAAAGAGTTTTCTCTAACCATGATGTTTGTTTTTCTAAAGACTTGATTCTAACATGAAGTCCTACTATTTCTGATCACACATTCCCATCCTCAACAATCATCAATCAAGATATTCTTTATTTAGTACCCGATACCAATACAAAGCCATCCAGCCACACTAAGCATGATCACCTTTATACCCCTCCAAATTCTCCTTCTGCTCTACAACCAGATATTCCTCAACAATACACATCACAAATCTCATCTCTTGGTTTATCTCCTCCCAACAACACCTGTCTTCTCATTTACGAGCTCATCTCAAACAAGCACAATCTCCAGGACTCTCCTCTCCCCGTGTATCCAGTCGTTCTACAAAAGGTAAAGTAGAGCCACCCATAACCGACCGAATAAGGAATTCCAACATGATCTGGAGTTGTGAAAGCAAAACAAATATTTTTCAAAGGTACATCGATAGAAATGACAAGGATTGCAAAAAAATTGGTAATTTTATCCCTTGAACTAAAATTATTAGGAATTTTGGAAGGCAAATAGTGCTCCAGACCCATGGCCAACCTCTAGACTTTTTGAATTCCGATCATTCAATAACTTTTGTTCTAATTATTATTACCTACTTTCTTTCTCACAACTTGGGACATGTATCATGTCTTTAATTGGTTCCAACCTTGAAAAGGAAAAAAAAAGCCATTCTAAGCTTGGTCAAAAATACGTGCACCTATAGGTTGAGAATAGGTCACTGATTGGAAATGGGTGGCTCTACCTTACATGGCAAACCACTAAACATTGTGATGAAAATCATTTTGCTTATGCTTTTATGACTCAGATATCTGAACCCTCTACTGTACAAGAAGCATTATCTAGCAAGGATTCTTACCACTGGCAAGACGCCATGAATAAAGAATATAAGTCATTAATCCAAAATGACACTTGGGAACTAGTTGACCCCCCTCTGAATTGTTCAGTTATTTCTACAAAATGGTTATTTTGTCGTAAATATAACTTTGATGGATCTCTGGCTCAATATAAAGTTAGATTTGTTGCTCGTGGCTTTATGCAAAGAGAAGAGATAGACTACACAAAGACTTTTTCTCCAGTTTTAAAAATGACCTCCTTGCGTATTTTACTTGCTTTGCCAACCATTCTTAGTTACCATGTCCACCAAATGGACGTTACAACAACCTTTTTGTACGGCTTACTCAAGGAAGCCATTTATATCAATCAACCCGAAGGTTTTGTAAAACTTGGACATGAATCTAAAGTGTGTCGCTTATTAAAATCCTTATATGGGCTAAAACAATCTGCCAGGGATGGTATGAACTTTTAGACGCTTTTGTTCTTAGTAATGGCTTTATTAGAGGTAAGGTAGAGCCACCTATAACCGACCGAACAAGGAATTCCAACATGATCTGGAGTAGTGAAAGCAAAATAAATATTTTTCAGAGGTACATCGATAGAAATGACAAGGATTGCAAAAAAATGGTAATTTTATCGCTTGAATTGAAATTACTATGAATTTTGGGAGGCAAGAATTTCTTTAGACCCATGGCCAACCTCTAGACTCTTCCAATTCCAATCACTTAGTAACTTTTTTTCTATTCATTATTTTCTACTTTCTTTCTCACAACTTGGGACATGTGTCATGTATTTATTAGTTCCAACCTTGAAATAGAAAAAAACAAAACATTCTAAGTTTGGTCAAAAATACGTGCATCTATAGATCGGGAATGGGTCACTGGTCGAGAATGGGTGGTTCTATCTTAAATCTAATCATAATGTGTATACTAAGCGATTTGATCTTTTTTTATTATTTTAGGCATCTATATTGATGACCTTATCATTATTTCCAATGATCTAGAATATTTAAGTAAACACAAACTCCTCCTTTCCCAACGTTTTTCTATGACTGATAATCAGGAAATCTCAGTGTTCAAGTTTGCCGTAATCGTACAACTCAAACTTTAACCCTCTCTCAAGAGAAGTATAGTTCAAATATTTTAACCAAATTTAATATGCTTACTTGTAACTCTGTCAACACTCCTCTTGAACCTGGCATACGGTATTCATGCACTCAACGTGACAACCTTACTCCAGCCGAAGTTCATTTTATGGGAATGTTCCTTACCGGCAGGCTATTGGCAATTTGCAATATTTAGTTATTTATACACAATGGGACTTAGCTTACTCAGTCAACCACTTAGCTCAGTATATGTCTTCCCCAGCTCCTATTCATTGGGTTGGTATCAAACAAATCTTTCGTTATCTACATGGCACAATCAATTATGGTCTTGCTTATTCGGCTCTTTCCACAACTCGATCTAATTCTTATATTCCATGTGGGTGGAGCGATGCGGATTGGGTTGCAGATATTGATACTCGCCGGTCAACATCTGGCTATATTTTTCAACTTGACAACACCTGCTTAATTTCGTGGCAAAGTCAAAAAACTATCCATTGTAGCCTTATCCTCAACTGAAGCTAAATACATAGCAATTGTAACTGCCACTAAAGAACTGTTATCGATTCACATTATCATTCAAGAATTAGGATATTCTTTCCGACTTCCAAGTCCTATATTTTGTGATAACCAATCTACCATTGCATTGACAAAAAAACCCAAGTACCATGATTGTTCCAAGCATATTGATATTCGCTTTCACTTTATACGTGAGAAAGTTCAAACTAAACTATTGAAACTTGAATTTACCCCAACTACCACAATGTGGGCTGATGTCCTCACCAAATCATGGAGTAAAGCTAAACATCAAGCTTGTTTATAGGGACTTCCTGGAACTTCTTCAACATCGTAGCAAGGGGGAGAGTAGCTCTACTTCGATTTTCCAAAAGAGCATCTACAGCTGAAGGGGGAGTGTTAGGCTAAATTAGTCAAGTCAATTTGTAGAATGAATAGACATAGCGTTCTAGAATACAGAGCGTCACAGCTCTTGGTTATCATTAGAGACTCACCTATAAGTTCTGTAATCTTTTATCATATCATATATAATAAACACATACTTTTGTACTTCTTCTGCTTGCACACACTATGTAGATTCTTTACAACTTTTGCCTCACATCCTCGCCTTCACTCTCTCTCACAATCACACAATCAGGTTTGTTCCTTGCTTGCTCTTGGTCTACTTGCTTAGATTACTTCTTCATCTGATTTGCTTTGAATGATTTCTTGTTTGTCCCTTGCTTGCTCTTAGTCTACCTGCTCAAATTACCTCTTCACCTAATTTGCTTTGAGTGATTCCTTATTTGTCCCTTGCTTGCTCTTGGTCTACCTACCTAAATTGCTTCTTCACCAAATTTGCTTTGTGTGATTTTTGTTTTCATTTGCACAATATGCTTCAATAGTTTGTACTTGTTGGCTTTTGTGTATACCTTGCATGGGTGGTTAAGTTTGCATGCCATAGCTTATAATTTAGGGTTTGTGTAGATTTCATAACTTTGGTTTTCTTATAATTTAACAAATATAGCGTTCATTGTTTAGGGTGCAATGGAGGGCAATGATCCTGCGCTTGTTGAGAGGGAAAAATGAGCGACTGCAGAGGCACTTGCAAAGAAAAAGAGAATACATAAGAAAAAGGCGAGGTTGGAAGTAATGGCTCAAGCGGTAGCAAGAAAAGTCCTCTAAGATGCACGGTAGACAAACAACTTGGGAAGAAGCAAGCTAGAGAGAAAAATGACAT
The DNA here is from genome assembly GCA_963969595.1 of Neckera pumila. Taxonomy (NCBI): domain Eukaryota; kingdom Viridiplantae; phylum Streptophyta; class Bryopsida; order Hypnales; family Neckeraceae; genus Neckera; species Neckera pumila. Next base: position 17,577,797 of record OZ018415.1, on the reverse strand, counting down.
CCGATCTTTTTATAAGACGTTTAGAAATCTTTTGAACACAATGCTTCTTTGAGGGGGTGCAAATAAGGCCATTGTTGATGTTGTTAGAGTTGAGGAATTGGCTACCTTGGCTCCCGCCTTGGCTGCATTGAGCCTTAGCAACAACGTGTCTGTAGACACACCTCCACTTGAAGTAAGATGTGGGTGTGTGGAGAGCTTGAGTGTGAAAGCTATATTTGAAACGGCTAGGGTTGTAACTGTTCCTTCAAGCACTTCTGATCAAGGGAGGAGTTCAACCGAAGGAAAAAAGAACAATACTCTTGTGCTGTTATTGACTAGGGGTTGTAAATGTATTGAGTGACTCCTCCTGCTCCGTATACAGTGAGGATGAACATAATTTCAAAGAATTTTTAAATGAAGGAACATGGTTTGATGTTGAGTTCGGCAGCCCGAGTGACAACGATGTGGAGGAACTTCAACTACAGTCTAACACACAAGTGGGAAGTAACAAGCAAGACCGGAAGAAGGCATAGTCATTCAAGAAAAGCTATGAGATGACTAGAAAATTTCAAATTGAATGGTTTGCCAAATTGCCGTAGGCAATAGGTAAGGTGGCTGATAATGGGATCATGCACCAAATTAAGTGCATTCCTTGCTCCAAAATTAGAGTTAAGGATTGTATTCTAAGGCCAAAGTGGCATGGAAAAAAACACATATGTGCGATAAGCACAAAAAGAACATGCTTTTCTTTGCTACCAAAAGGCCCACCACCGTTCTCCAACAACTCAACAATGCCATTTGGGTTGAAAGTAGAATGTACAATTTGCAACTCTATTTCAATTGTTGTCTGATGGACGTCCAATGGTTGAATTTGAATCTAGATGTGCCTTGCAGTATAAGCTTTTAAAAGTATTGACCTTTGTTAACAATTTATTGGAGCAATGGATCTGGTTGATTCATAGCCACTCATATGTATGATTTTGTGAAAACCAAAATGAGATAAATTATAGGTGCTGCAACTTATATGTCTCTAATGTGTGATGAAACGTCAACTTTCATTATTAAAAGGCTTTCCTTCATGTTCTATATTGTCTGTAATTTTTAAAATTTAAAATTTAAAATTATGAAAAGGCTTCTCTTTGTGTTCTATGTTGTCTTCTATTTTTTGAAATAGGCTTCCATGCATATCCAATGTTATTTTCTAATTTTTAAAAAATTATTAATAGGCTTTGGTTTGGATGTAGGTTGATATAGGCTTTGCTGGTCTAGTTGCTCTATCCTTACATGCTATTTGATATGTCATTCATGCAATTTTGGTGGTTTTTAGTACTATCGAGTACCTTTTTTGACAAGTTACCATGTCAAATTCAGTAGGCTAGTTCTTCTAATAAAAATACACCTTTTCAAAAGAGGGATTTTCAAAAATATATTCCAAATGAATTTTGCATTGGCCTAAAGTGTGCTATATTTAGGTTGAATTCTGGTTGAGTTAAAAATGTTTTTTTAGATTTTAGTTTTGATCTTCCTTCTTTGTTCTAAGTTGGCAACAATGGCCACTTTTAAAATAAATTTTCAGGTGCATTTTCCTATTCAAAAAAATAAAAATGTAAAAGTCTCATTTTCTTGCATAAATTGTAATCAATGGCTCATTATAATATTTTAAGGTACATCGAAAGACTCAGTACTACTGTTGGAGGCATGTAGCACCTCCAATCCACCAAAATGGATTGATTTTTCGATGAATTATATGTTGTCCTCTATCCTTGCTATTCAATGATAAACATTACATGCTGTTAGAATAGTAAATCTGAAATCCAATTGATTGTTCAAATTTCATGTTCTATGGCTCCAATAGTATCAAAGGTGACTCGTAGTACAAAAATTACTAAAAGCCTGAAAATAAAAAACTCAACAAATAGTACAAGTGTTTTTTGCAATCCTACAATTTTCTAAATTTTTATTTCTCAAAACATAATTACTACGAATTTTTTAGCTAGAGATTTTGTTCAACCCATATTGGTCATATAAACCTTCCTATTTTTGACCAAAAGCTAGTTGCAAAATCCACCAAGGGTTGGTTGCAATATTGAGAGTCTTGTAACTAATCATAATGCGCCACAACTATATCAAGAATCATGCCATAATTAACCACTATCCATCTCTTCCTGCACGAAAAGAGAGCAACCTAAATTGCCAAAATGGATGTATATGTGACCTAGAGTGGATTGCCTCCCATTCTTTGTAAGGCTAGATTTTGACTTTAGGTTCATTTAAGGGTTAAAAATTAACCAAACATATTGTCTACTAGAACAATACACCCACCTCCAATACAACCAAATCTTTATGATACAATTCAAAGAATTTACATATGGTCTGCTGCTATAGTAGATTTTCACTATAAGAAAAGAAACTAGATACGACAAGCCAACTAAAAATATAAAAATCCAAAGGATATGGAAGAAATTGACTTCCCATATTCAATTGACCTTATATTTTCAAGAGTAGTTTAAATTGATAGAAAGATACAACTTCTTTATATATGAACCACCATTGAACTAGCCAATAGTGAATTATAATAAAGTAAGATAATGCACCCATTTGATAAAGGCCAGGGAGAACTGACCCCTATATTGCCCCGAGTTTTACCCTTGTAGAAAACACTGAAATTTCTTTATTTGCCACATTTGATAAAATTTGCAATTTCTAAATTCATATTTGCAATCAGAGGCCCCAAATTAGTTAGGAGACATGAAGAAGTACAAAATTTAAGCGGCACAAAATAGGGGGCAGTTTATACATTTACCCTTTGACGGGGCAATAGAGGGGTCAGTCCTCCCTGGCCTTTATTAAAGGTTATAAATGTTTGTAGGACCAAAATTTTGTGTGAATTCTCATGGATATATAAAAGCAAATGGTGACCATTACATTTTGAATCAAATTTTGGTCACTTCAGAATTACTAAAGGCTTTAAAAGGCAAAAGTTTTGATGTGATCTAAGCCCAAGCCACATGCCATAGAGTAGCAAAAACATTATGAGGCTCTTGACACATAAAGACCTTCAAGAAGTAATTTTATTCCATGAACAAAAAATGAACCAATAATCATTCATAAAGTTTCACCAACCGGACCATTAACAGTCACATGATAAAATTAAATAAACCTCCACATGAATACTGAGACAATCCTCACAATATATAATAATTCTTCTAATAAATCCTTTATGAAAAACATATATTCTTGTGGATACACATTGCATAATCTTCCCTGATCAAGAGTAGTTATGTCTTGATACATAAGTGTTCGTTTCAGGAAGAAGACTGGACGAAAGAACAACACAATTTCTTTAGATTACAAGCAGTCACAAATCTGGCTGACAATGAATCACAATACACGATCCATACCTCGAATTTCCTTCTGAGTTGTGCTAGTGTCAGAAAAACAGTTCGCCGCCACCTCCGCCTACTGCTCGGTTTGAGAAGTTCCATTTCTGGCCCTGCTCCGGCATACACCGCTCTTGCGGTACAGCGGTAGTATCCATCTTCGGTAAGTCAATGGATTAGATAATGCTCGAGAGCCAAGAGCCTCGAGAGCAATGTCGAACATCATGCCAGGTCGTTCTTCAATCTGCATAAATATAATTAAGATCGCCCAGATCTGAACTGTTTGGTAGATCTAAGGGATTAGAATGAGAAGGATTCTGGATAATAATCCTCTTCCGACTAGCTAATGAGACTGTCTAGTGAGACTCGGACATGGTTGCTTTGAACACCGCACTTGGCATTATAAAGAGCAGATTCACAAAGCTTGGGACCAACTGGATCAGTTGACGAGGTTCAAGGAGGCCGGAACACCCATTTGCACAGCATGACATAGGCTGACAATCAACACGTTGCTTGAACCATGGAGCACTCACAAGCTGACGATTTGCAGGAGTGCAAAAAAAATTAACCAAGAAAGCATGAGCTTATTTGCTACGCTTCTCTATCAGAGCACAGAAACTTCGCAATGTCGGAAATTTTCGTGGAATATCGTGACCTGGAACGCCTTCACAAGGTGCTCACCCTCAACTTCTTGTTTCAGGTTTGTGACCTCGGAGACGGTGTACAAGATAAACAACTCATGCCAGTGTCGTTGTTCAGGTTCGTGACTTTGTCTGCATACACGGGCACGCTCAAGAACTTGCACTTCACGAGTTGCGCTGAGACTTCCACATCCGGAGGTTCCATGGTTCTGTCGTTGTCCTGCTACCAACCAGAAACTTGTCTCTTTGAGAAAAAACCAAACAAACAGACTTAGAATTTCTTCTAGAAAACTCATGGTAAGTAGCAGATATCCTTTAAAAGACCAAGGATTCATGGTTTAAATGACTAATTCCATTGATCATAATGTGAAAAACGCATAGTTCACATGGAATCAAATTTCATATCACCAGAATCTGGGAAGAACGTTGCACGAGTCCGTCAAAAAATAAAATAAATTGGACAAACAAAAACTCTCAAGGACCTACTCAAAACCGCTAAGAAATAAACGAGGCCCAATTTGGGCTCCCTGAATGACCAGCACGAAAGACACGAAAGGAAACCTGAGATTGAGGTCCTTCAAAACTGACATAGCCTAGCCTACAAAAACGGGGAACAGGGCAGAACCTGAGGATTGTGGTGTTTGACTTGTACAAGCCCATAGTTACGGGATCTTGTCCATTTATAATGTCGAAAGCCGTAGTCTTGTTGCAAGCGTCCAAGGCGACCGGCTGCTCTCATAAAATAGTAAGCCGATTTTGGAAGCGGGCGGTTCGCAATAGCACTTGTTGTGAGCTGCCGAAACAAAACCTTGCGATCCTTCGTAATGTCGGAGTGCCCCCCACAATGAACATCACCTGTTGAGTAGTCAGTCAGGACAGCCTTCAGTGATACTTGCAATTTACAGTGGTTTCTGGATTCACAATACTACCAATCATCTGCAAATTTACTGCTTCACCCAACCCTCTTATTTATCTACCCTTACTCCAGCACAAATACAAGAAATTGCAAGAGTCTACCTCCAAGCACTAGGACTTCCCGGCCAACTTCTGAGGTTTTCCAGACGTTGAGGGCGTCGATCATCGTGAGTTGTTCCTTGATGTGTTCACCAAATGACCAATGTCCCTTAAAATCCTCGAGTCGATCGAAGGCCACAGCCAATTTTTTCGTAAACCCTGGTTCTAGAAATACAAGAGGGGCAGGAGAGCACACTAACAGAGCCCGGATGTTTCCAAAAATGCCGTCTGAACTCAACGCTTCCGTAATGTCATTCCATTGAAGACTCCCTAGAAATTTCTTGTCATCATCATTGTCTCGATGAAAGGTGCGCGAGCCTCGGATATCAAGGAATATAAGCCCTACACCTCCTACCACGTGGAAATGATAGTCCTGCTTGACCAACCACCTCCCACAGTCAGTGCAGAGTACACAAAGACAAACACGAACTCGCAAGTGCCAAGCTCGAGAAGACGGTACATGTTCACAAGATCCAGACATCCAAAGCTCTCAACCTAACACTATCGTATATTAAGTACTGGTACTTGCCAATACCATTGCAGATACCCAAACATGGTTGTCCAGAATACACTTCCATTTAAAACAAGGCATTGGAAATTAAAACTGCATGCTGAATGACATTTACTGGTAATTGAAGGATACAAGTATATCAACCCTAATTCCAAATACCTTGCAAATATCTTTCACTTTTTCGAAGTCAACATCCTCGTAGAGCTGCCTTTGGTACTCCAAGCTTGCAATCCAGGCGCAACGAGCCACGAAGAATTCAGCACTGCTCCTATTCCAGTCATCCGTATTGTCCCCCCAATTGTCGCGAACCTCATGGTCATCGTAAATCATGAGGCTGGGGCAATTAGCTAAACACTTGGCAGTTGGAAGATGCCTCCATGTGTCCCTGTAAACTTCTCGGTAATATCCACATATAACATCCTGATGGTTCATCCACTGGTCCGAAGGCACATCCTTCAACTGCTCCATGCCCCTCTGAAAACGATCTGACCATGCATCCTTGTTGTCTGCAACTTCGGATGCAATATCAGCATCTTGGCGCTTGTCTCCATCACCATAAATCTGAAAAAAGAAACGGTACTTCTTTGAGTAGCTTCATCCCAAAATGAACAGTAACCCTTAGAGGAGACTTTACCTGCAGAAGCTTGTGAAAAACCCGTAATCATGTCTTGTTAAATTGTGGTCTGCATGTCGTGCCTATATTCATTTTCGTTCTGGTCTGCTAAAGACCTCACAAACTGAGTCACAACAAATTGCGGTTCCTACTTGTTCATCAAACCAACTCACCCATATATGCAATGAAATACACAATGCAACTCCATAATCAAGGAGCCGACATTCAACCATTTAGGTTCAAAAATGCAGTGTGTCCAGGCACCATCCTATGAGAGACACCTATGCAATAGAGAAGAGGTCAGACCTGGTCTCCAAGATGCAGAAGAAAATCCACCTTGCCCGCCTCGATAGACTTGGAAAGATGAGACCAAAGATCCCAGGCAGGAGCAATCAAAATATCCGTGATAAAGATTTTGTTGCAGCTGATCACACCAAATGAGAGAGTGTCTGCAGGTACTTCAGGGAATGTGCGAAAACTGCTAGCTACCATTACAATACAGCTTTTCACCTCCACAGTGTAGGAAGTTCCCGGCTTCAGTCCCTTAAACTGAAAGACAGAAGGCCTATTTGCAGTCACATAGACGGCTAGTTTTTGGTGGTCGCGTGAAGAGCTTTTAGATTTGGAGACTTTAGCTGGCCCACGTCGCCCACCAGTCAGTTGCTTCGATAAGAAGCTGGGTTGCTTCTCAAGCGCTTGTTCTTTCAGCTCAATCGTCAAGCTTCCTGTCTTGTCGATTTCGATCAGGATACGGGCTGTCGTGGACGTGACCTTGCCTATCACTGGCCCAACCCTCACTTGCGGTTGCTCAGTGGGCATCTTCAGGCTTCGTGAGCCGGAGTGTCCATACAACTTGCTGATAGAGTGAAGGAAGGACATTTGGGCATTCCGCTTCGCAGTCTTCAAATTCCATCTCGATGGAAGCTCTGGCAGTTCGCCGCCTTCTTCCATACTTGGAGACTTGGACAGTGACGTCATCACAGGGCTCCCCTCTCCACAAAACCAGAAATTGTCGACAGGAAGAAGGCGATAAAGTAGCAAAATATGATCAGCTCAGTGGTAGCTGAAATGAATTGGAATCTGCTGACCACACATGAAGATATACGGCTCACCGCACCCCTGATTCTCTCACGCATCTGGTCCTCTTATATAGCTTCCAACAAGTGACTTCAATTCCCTTCTCAACAGATGCATACCCAACCACAGTCCGAGGTTGATCTGAGATTTCCATAAACAGAAAAAGAACGAGGGTTTCTTTCACACTACTCGCAGCAGATCTTCAGAGAAATGGCGACCGTGTCAAATGAATCAAGATCGCTAGATCACTAAGCTCCTCATAGCGGCTTGCTTCAAATTCCAGAATGTTGCTTTGAATACAATTCCTGCCAGATCCAAAATAACCAATTAGATCGCTGGCCAATGGATACTTCCTCTTGCTCTACAAGCCGTCAACATCGATGGCTCGACAAGTATAATCGACCTTTGAACATTTTCTACCCTGTCCTAGTCTCAACCCTAGTCTCAACTCTCCCTCCCAAGGCAATGCTTAGTGAAGCAATACGGATTGTGCCATTCCTTGATCCGATTCCAACACCAGAGAAGCCCTCAAGGCACTAAAAATACATTCAAAAGACTTCAACCGGGAACTTCCTCACAAAACTATATCCAGTCTTCAGATCCAGAGTAGCTTCATTCAGCTTCATTTCAAAACTCTTCTGGATCGAGCTTCCTCGCAAAACTCTTCTGAATCGAGCTTCATGCACACAATACCATGCTGCGATTGATCCACACGTCTACCAGCGATTCAAACCCTATACAACTCCGTATATGTAGGGCCCAGCTGCTGAAAACGCTAAAGTAACATTAGGGTTCCGAAATTTGATCTCCTCGACACCAGCGAGAAAAGAAAAGTGTCGACTCGTTGCTAGCAGATCACGCCATTGAGGGAAAGCTTACACGCTCAACCACCATCAGACTCCTTGTTTGTGATGAAACTTCGTTCTCGCCAAAGCTTCAGAAAAACAATCCGTGTGCCACACAAGGCTCAGACGAATCGACAAGTAGTACTACCGACTCTCACTCCAGCTCCACCAGAAACGACTGATGACGATGACGATGAGATTAAGAAGTGCTCGAACGAAATCCAACCTCTAGAAAACAGTCGTTCACATTCCAGACTTGATCTACTGTAGGTCAAAACACTGCAAAGAATACATTATTGATGGAATTGGCAGGGTCTCGGTTTTCGCTTGATGACAGGTGTCGGAATCAGAATCTGACACGTTATGGGACACCTGTCATCAAGCAAAACCAAAATTAGCTAAAGGGATGCGCAACAGTATTCAGTTACTGCAGTGAATTCGACTGTAGGAACTAAAAATCTTCACTTGAGTTGAGACCCAAATGATTGAAACTTCTTCGAAAGCTTCACCGATTTGTCCTGTTACTCCGTGTTGACATTAATTTATCACATACACACTATTTGTAAAATAATTGAATTAGCAGAAGTTGAAAGACCCCTGAATTGTACCAATTTCCACAAAAATAAATTTTTGTAGTGACATTAACTCATTAGATAATGTTATTTTTCCCCATCACTCTAATAGGACAAATTAGAGCAGCTAATCGATGAACAAGCTGCTTTGCTATGACAAACATCTTGCAAGAAATTTGAGGTACAACCAATGTTTTTCTATATTTGGAATAGTGAAGCCTTGCTTGACCTCCCCATAGTGGAGAATATTTTGAGGGAGCTAGGTGCAGTGACTAAAATCCTCTAACAAGAATGATATATTGCCCAAATAAATAACATTGGATAGAACCATCATACTGTTTTCTTGAAATATGGAACTTCAATGCTTGTACAATAAAGCAATGATATTAACCTTTAAGGACAAGGGATTCATAATTAGAATTATATGTAACATTCTTAACCCCTAAGCGCTCGAGCGACCATTTTATGGTCGCTGCCCTACTTGGTCGGGCTGCCTAACCATGTGAAAATAAAAATTTGGGGGACCGGATTTTTTGGTAGGTGCTTGGGTGCAATTACTAGAATTTCCCATGAAGAAATGGTGAAATTTATTGCAGAATGCTTTCACTTTATTTTTTGGAAGTTTGAAGCTACAGTTTCATGCTTGAAGTTTATGAAATTGGGGATTAGACACCAATGGTAGGTGGCCACGTGTGAACTTCGAGGCACTGCCCCTCCCATGGGGCAAAGCAGGCAATATCAAACCCATCCCTGAAGGAGCCAGAACCCATTCCTGAAGAGGCCAGAATTGGCCTAACTGCACCTAGTTTCATAGAGTCTGCCTAACAAGAACGGGCAAAACAGCAGACTCAACAGAAACGGCTTCTTTGTGTCAGAGGGGGGGGAGGGGGCAGTTGCCAACCATGTTCAGCTGAACCACCCGTGTAGACACTACCAAGAAGAAAACCCTCCCCAACTTCAAATGCTGATGCAGAAGACAACAAAACTTGGAACAATATCTGAAAGCAAAATGACATAATGCGGGGCTGGGTGCTCTGAAGATGCCCTCAATGCATCCCGCAGAGGATATACCTGTAGAAATCAGTCAAAGTCTTACTGTCACGTGCCTTCCCTCATGTGGGTTTACATCACAAATAGAATCCTAAATGTGCAAGAATCACTGAAAGCATCTAGCATTTACAATTTATTGCCTTCCTAATCCACTTTAAATGAACTCCAAGAATCCTACAACTAACAGAATTAGTCACATGCTTCAAGTATAAACTCTTATTCAATGGAATTCATATCCGACACCACGCACCAAAAAAGTCAAAGAAAAATCAATGCATCTTCTCATGCTCTCCTGCATATGGTTCCGAAAGGTTTGAGACAGAAATCACAATGTCGCAATCCATTCAAAGGACCCAACCTTTGAACATGGATTCCTCTTATTCTATCCCGTTTCTTTTGCAATCTCAGTCTCCCGCTTCCGTTGTTGAAGTCATCCGCCATTGGGCTGTCCATTACCATGCTGCCTCTGAACATCAAGTTGAGCTTCTTCGTCTGTGCATGGACAAACACTACCTAGCTAGAAGACCAAGACTAGCAAAGAATAGAATGCTGCCCAAACATCCATCCAACAAGAACTTCCGACAATTGTATTACCGTAATGCAGCTGCAATTCTTGGGTGGGATCCACTCCGAAGAAACGAAGGGAAGGGCAAGGTTTCAGCGAAGAGGTGTACTTCCAACTCCGAACAATGGTTTTCCCTGATCCGGCCAATCACATAAGCGCACCTACAAGTGAACATCAAGGGAGGAATTGCAGAAGAACATCTGCATCAAGGGTCACAACACGGGGACAATAACAAGAGGCTAGTAGCTACTGAAGAACTCCAAGCACCTGCAATACAAAACGAAGGCCATCCAATCGGCAGATCAGGTAAGGCCATATTACCTACTCTTTTCCACGGCATGAAAGCTCTCTTGGATGCCTTGCTTTCACTGAACAGAAACCTTCCTAGCAGACCAGCATCATAAAAACAAAGGCGGGAGCAACAGAGTGCTGGATCAATACCAAGCAAAACCTGCTCCCCAAAACGCCGACCCTCCAATTGGTAGAGCAGGTTCGTTTCCTCACCCATTTTTTTTCTTGCATTCAAGTTCACATGTCAATGCAAGGTAGACTGAATCCAGACATTACCAACAAGAAAGGAATACGAAATGAAAGGCATACCTATGATACGGCTTGCCGACCCACCCATTGACAGATTAGTGAATCAACAACGACCAGGACTTGGCAGCAAGAACGACGACCCTCCCATCGACAGATCAGGTGCGTGATCTTCACCCATGTTTTTCCTACTTCTTATTTTCCTTGTAGGGGGTAATTTGGCTGAAGGAAGACCTTCTCTACAGGCATTGAAGACACAAAAAGAAAAGGAGTTTGAAGCACTGTAGTTCGGCAGCAACTACAACTTGCCAGCAAAACCGAGTACCCTACCAACGGAAAATCAGGTTTGACCCTAAACTACATTTCTGGAAGTTCCCCTCATCTCTCCTCCTATCTCTAAGTACTGCCAATTTCACTGAACTGAGTGGCAAAATCTCAGTGAAAGGAGACAACAGAGGTAGCAACAAGACAAGAACAAAGGAGCAGTTGCTACCAAAAATCGAGAATGAAATCCCTCGGAGCCCACAGACAGGTGCGATACTGAACTGAATTTCTTCCATTCTTGTCTGGTTTGGTGGGAAACTTCCGTGTTCACTAATCTGGACCACTGTAGGAGGACAAAAAGAGAAGGTACGGAGCCATGGAAGCTATGACAGAGCAGAAAACAAGGGGAGCCATGGAGCACAAAATAACAGCGACCTCCCTCTGAGCAGCAACTCAGGTACGTTCTGCAACCCCATTTATTGTTCAAATTTTTTTTTGGACTGAGGTCTATGTTTGGGCTTCACTTGATGGAAGTTTGCACCTCAAATGCAGGGCGTAAACGTCAGCATGGAGAGGCTACAAACGAACACAATGATTCTAGAGGAGGCTCCGGAAGACTCCCTACACACTGCACATCCCCAACCGCACCTCATCAACGTCACAACACCCCTGCGGCACAGTAATTCGACACAGGCTCAGTGGCGGAGCTCTGACCCGCAACAACATAGAGCCTCTGCTCCAGCAAAGGAGCCAGTGGAAGACGAGCCCAACATTCCGCCGTCCTCGTTTCCAATGCCGGTGAGGGTACCGCACTCCTGCCTTTGCGACAAAAACAAATGCGAAGAAGAACAAGAAGATGAAGAGGAGTCAGGGTTTAGCTTAGGCCTTGCCACATATTCTTACCTTGATGATGTGACCAAAGAAGAAATGTACTTTGTCATTATGAAAAATAATACTACAATTGCGTTGAAAAAAGACAATGTGCATGAAATACTACATGACGAAGAAGTCACTTCTAATTCTGAAAATGAAAGCACAGACTGTGAAGGTTGTAGAGACTCCTCTTGCAATAGCGAAGACAGTGGACAAGCCTTTGACGACTCGGAAGAAGATGAAAGCGACCATGGCGAGGATTGCAAGGAACCTGAAGAAACAGAGGAGGACAACCCAGAGGACCAATTCCCTGCAACCAAAAACAACGGATGTTCAAATTGCAGCTTTCCTTCATCCACGACCTTCGCGGAGGATTTCAGCAATGACTCCCACCTATCGCCAACGCTACTGCGACCATGCACGAGAGCGGCAACTAGAGCAGGGCGAGGGCAGGAGCAGCATGATGGCCAAGAGAGGTGGATACAGAGGGAGGTCGAAGCGGCAACGCCTCCCGATATAGCGGCTGGGTTTCCCAGAAGCGGCCGAGGTCTAAAACGCATGGTCCCGGCAGACGACGGCGGGCGGGAACTTGCGGCGGCTGATGGCGGCAACACTGCGGTACTTCTGGCAACGACAGGGTCATGGCGTGGCAGCAGAGGGAGGGGGCATGGGCGCAGTGGGCGACGTGAAAGGGATGAAGGTATATCAAGAGCAACACAGGGATAGAGAATATAAAACAAGACTACGCCCCATGTACATGGAGGAAGAGGTTTTTCAATTTTAGTCCTCGAGTGAAATGTTTTAGTGGCCCATCCACTGGTTTGACAAAAGACTGGGATCGAGTCCCATCGCTTCTTCAATTATTCGGCTTGTTCTGGTCTATTCAAACATTGAGACGTATATGTGCGGAAACGAATAGATACGCCACCGTGAAATTGAGGAGGGTCAAGCGTGGGGTTGTAAATCCAACGGGTCCCATTGATTATGAGACATATACCCGTGGTGGAACTGGGTGGAAAGCAATAGACGTGGGGGAGTTGAAGGCCTTCTTTGCAATTTCTTTATACATGGGACTTAAGAAACTTCCAAACATACATATGTACTGGCGGAAGTTGGAGCCATTTCTTTATTGCCCCGTGATATCCCAACTTTTATCACGAAACCGGTTTTTGCTCATATCAAAGTGCCTTCACATCATCGACCCTTCTTCCATGTACGTGGACCGTAAATCTCCAGTGTATGACAAAGTGAATAAAGTGAGGTGGTTGTTGAATGAATTGCGTGATTGTTGTAAAGCCTTATGGAATAATGGGGAGAAAATCACCATTGATGAGATGATGGTTTGTTATAAAGGTGTGTATTGTCCCTTGCAGCAATATATGCCCAATAAGCTAGAAAAATGGGGATTGAAGATTTGGTGCCTCGCAGATTCCGTGACACGTTTTGTCAACAACTTTGATGTTTATTGTGGAGCATCAACAGAAACTGTGGGGGCCCCTAAGTCCAAGAAAGGTGAGCCGAAGATGGTACAAAGGGTAGTTGAGTCATTGCTTTTAGGATTGGGAGGTCGAGGACACGTAGTAGTGATGGATAATTTCTTTACAAGCGTGGAAATATTTCGTGATTTGGAACAAGGGGGTACATATGCCACGGGCACTCTTCGAAGCAACCGCATAGGACTTTCGGATTTTATGAAGGATCAGAAAGCATTCAAGAAGTCCACCCAAGGGAGTTTGGAGTGGGCAATGCACGACTCTCGCAAGATGTGTGCCGTCATGTGGATGGATAAGAAACCGGTACTCCTATTATCTACGAGCTTAGTGCCTTTATCTTTCCCGTGTGAAGTAGTAGAGGTTCCACGCCGAGTAGGTGGAAAAATTCATAAAATCAAGACATCACCTGTTCATTTAGAGTATACTACTTTCATGCGTGGGGTTGATGTGGCAGATCAACTCTGCGGGTCTTATTCATGCCAAACGCGTTCTCATAAATGGTGGCACCGCCTTTTTTATTTCTTGATTGACACAAGTGTTGTGAACATGTGGATCATTTACAAGGAGATTTTGAAGAAAAAAGGACGCGAAAAGGATGCCTTGTCACATTTCAACTTCATAGTGGCATTATGCAAGGCGTTGACAAAGAGTTGGACGGGCCAAAAAGCAACCATTTATCTATTGTTGGATGACATGCCCCGAATTCATTGCCCTCAGAGAAGTCAATTGCGTCGTCGGTGTGTTGTGTGTAAGAGGCGCACAAATACTTTTTGTGCGATGTGTTCATTTCAGTGGGTGTGCTACACACATGGGTGCTACATGAAAATGCACCATCAAAGCGGCATGTTCTAGGTGAATGATGGTAATATTTATGTGAATGTTCTTTGTTTCAATGAGTGTTGTGCCCCCCTAAAAGTGAATGCCTTTACATTTTCTTTTGGCATTACTAAGTACTTTCATTTTTGGAGCTATGGTCTTTCCATTTCTTGGGGTGCTTTTGTTAGTAGTTCATTTGTGGGTTTTCCTTGTTTTTCTATTTAGTTGTAGGGTTCATCTTTGAAAAGTTGAGTTCCTTGTCACATGTATGGGGCTCTCTTGTTTTTATTGTATTTGAGCGTTTTTCAGATTTTTTTTTCAGGCAATGGTCTTTCCATTTTGGGGGGCTTTTGTCTTTCCATTTTTGGGGGGCTTTTGTCTTCCCATTTTTTTTGGCTTTGCTCTTTACATGTTTTTATGTACTTTGTCTTTATATTATTTTGGCTTGGGTCTTTATATTTATTTTTTGCTTTGGTCTATACATTTCTCGTAACTGTGGTGTTCACCTTTTGGGGGGCTTTGGTTTGTACAATCTTTGGGGCTTTGGTCTTTTTAACTTTTTTTAGGCTGTGGACTCTACTTTATTCATTTGCTTCTCACTCTTGTATTTCTTTCTTGCTTTTGGGTGTACAACTATTTCTGGGCTCTTGGCTTCGATTTTGGGCTTTACCTTTTTTTCTTTTTTCTTTTTTTGCTTAGGAGTGGAGAATTTGTTTTTTATTTGTGCTCTACATTTTTAATTTGTTGTTGGCTTTCTTTTTTTTATTTGTCTGTGAATTCCCAATTTCATTTTGATTCCAAGTGTACACTCACGTTATGTTATTTTATACTAGGTTGAGGTAGAGAATGTAGCATACAAGGAAACTTATTTTTTTGAGCACCCTATGCTTCGTCACAGATCAGATGATCAGGCGATCAAGTGGTGTATCAGACAAAGGCCTCGGCAAAGGAGGGCACGGAGGCGGCAAGAGGCGGCATGACAGCATGCGCTGCGGGAAGGAGCGGCAAGTACAACAGGGATTGAAATCAGCGGCAACCTTGCTAATTTGAATTGGAGTGGGGTTTGACATTCAAACAACTTCTTAGCAGGTCTCGGGAGGTGGGCAGCTGTCAGATAGGTGGGCGCCTCCGATTTGCTCACTGATGTGGGTCACTGGCGTGAAGGGGGGGTACATTTCTTGTAACCTGAAGAACTGACATGCCCAAGGTAGGCACGGATTGGGCCCGAGATTGAAGCAAAGGGCTGACCGCTGCTCAAAGTTCCTGAATTGTGATTTTCAATCTTAGGCTTTGATATTGCAAGCCCTATATAAAGTACTAGAACAAATGCAATGTTATCCATTTTTTGAATGAAAATTCTGAACTTCATGCTTGAATGACCTGTCCAGAAATTCTAGCATTTCAAAATTATCTGAAGACAATATTGGCTATGAAATGCAAGCTGCCCGTTCCCGTTTTGCACTGAAATGTTTTGAAATTGACCTTCAATCCTACTTTACAGAAGATCCGTGCGGTCAAATGCCTTGAAATTTTCAGGGTAAGAAATACAAACCACCTTAAACAAGATCCAACGGTTAGATTTTTGAAAAAGATGTTTTAAATTTTTTTACACTTTTTATAAGAAAACGGTTGTTTTTGCCCAATCTTGAAGATCCCCCCCCCTTGGGCGTTTAGGGGTTAAACTTCAAGGCATGTTTTTCATGAATAAAAGATTCTTTGCACTTTATAACATTTTGAATGCATGCTTACCTATGAATTGTAGGACACCATAACACAAATATATACTTGTTGCAATAATATTGCAGAAGGATCCCTCTACCTTCCCATGCAAGAATGCTATGATGTTGTGAAGTATACAATTCAAATGCCATGAACTTCATATCATTAATATCATATGCAGAACATTGTTAGTGTGGCTTGAGAGATAAGTAAAATTGGACAAAAGTAAGTCTCCAATTGAAAGAGTTAAAAACCTGAGAGCCAATTTTTGTCCTCTTGATACTGTTGAGGTTGAATAAGCAATACAGAATTTGTCTCAAGGGTTACTACCAAGTACAATACTATTGAGAGCACTTAAACTTGCACCTGAATGATGAGTAATCTCAAGCAGAAAATCATTGTCAGACCAGTCAATTAGAATATTTGTAGCCTTGATCAATGGCAAAAGGTAGTATCAATGAAATCTTTGGTAATTCCACACAATCTTGTGTGATATCAATTGGTCAAATCACAAGTCCTTTTACGGACAAGGAAGCCTACAGTTGGTCTCTTATTCTTTGTATAGCAATACAGACCAAGTTGATCACAGTGATATATCTGGGAAAATTGTTGGCATTCGGTGTGGGCTTTTTAGCAAATTATAGATTCCTATTTTTCCATGCATGTTTAATTCATGTTGGTTTGTAGTTTGTACAGTTGTGCCAATTCAAGGTATAATTATATTATTTGGTTACATGTTTGAAATTTTTTAAAATAGAAAAGAAGGCGGACGGTCGGAACTTTGGCGGACAGGAGGGTGGACGGTTGTATTTTTGGCAAACGTAGCAGTTGGAGGAGTTCATTCAATCTAATGACCTTGAGCATTTTCCCATTTAAATTCATGATACTTTTTCATAGTACAATCAATCAAAATGGTCATTTTAAGCATATCCATCTTTCTTTAAAGTGTTGGGATTGATGGCACATCAGGCACTAGAAGCATGGTTAATTTAGGTGTCTATTTGCTAGATTGGTTAGGTCAGATTTGCGCAGGAATTCACTCGTTTTTAAAATTTTAAAAAACTTAAAAAACTTGAGCTCTTTTCTATAGTACCTTGACATAATCGTGTACCAACACATCTAGATCTTCAAAAACATCAAGAGAGAATTCCTTTACATTTTGCCTAGAGTATGTATAATTGTATATTTATCTTAGTCTGCATATATTAAGACCTTTGTGAACCTGCTCACCAACTAGTAATTAAACTTGGTGCCAATGATATCAATCTGAAAAGCATGATGCAAGGAAACGCATATATGATGTCAATAATCATCTATAGCTGTAGTCTAACAATAAATTTTCGTCGAGGTCGGGAAAGTATTTGACAATTTACACACAAATTAGGCAAGAAATTGGATGAGGAATATTTCACAAGAAAGCATGTTGTTGGTCTCTAGACATGGACTTGAAACAGAGCAAAAAGAAGGACAAAAGAATTTGTCTTAAACATGGACTGGGAACATGGATGTGGATCAAGGCTAATTCCTAGCAATATATCATTGCTCTAGTACGCTGAGATATTGAGCTTCGGCTCAAAACAAATTCCTGCAGATGTTTACAAATCTGGTCCCAGTGGGTAGCAAAGCTCCATGAGTCATTGCAACTGTATCAAACACCAGCAACTTGGAGGCAAACAATATGAAGATGAAGATGAAGATGAAGTCAAAGTCGTCTAGACCATAGCCGTGTCAAAGTTGTAGCGCATCACATTTATGTGCTCCGGCACCATGGCCACCTCAGTCCATTTCAAAGTGCCACAAGGGAGTTGGAAAAGATGGATCATGCTTTGGCATCCTGAATCAACGTCCAAGTCCTTGATATCGACCACCTGCATAGGAGAAAATTCAAAATTTCCATCCATAAGATATGAAGAATTCCATAGTTAATGTCCAATGACAATAGAATAGGATATTATAGGAATGGAGTTTAGACACAAACAAAAAGACATTAGTCCACTTTCCATAGACCAAAAAAAATATTTGTCCACTTTATCTCCAAGTTCAGTAGAATTTCGCAAAGATTCCATCAAACAATGGAATGTCCAGATTGTGCTCCAAGAATGGAGGTGGTTTGGACACTGCAATTTGAAATTTCTACAATCATGGAGACCAGCTCTTACATTGAGGCAAGATTTGGGGGCTCAGAATTGCACAAGGTAAGATTTAGGAACAAACAACAAAATGGCATTTTCAACACCTGCCAAGCATTGGTATCGCTACTAACTCCTGGTTTCAAAAATATGTTGATTTGCCACCACAGCATCTAATAAAGAATCTAGTTGGCCGAAGTGGTAGACCGTGTAAACTTTTGTGGGTAAGTCCACTGCCATGGTGTAACCTTAGCCAAAAAAGCTTTGTTGGAGGAAGATTTGTTCGAAGCTTGTGAGAGGGTTGTGCACAAGGAGCAGTTTGTGAAGACTCGAGGCTCGCCAAGAGACGAGACAAAGGCCTTTGAAGGTGGCTCAAAAGACAAAGTTTGGGTGTAAAAAGGTTTCTGGCATGGTGTTAAGAGATTCTTAAGGAAGTGTTATAAAGAGAGGAAAAAAACTCTACTACAAAGTCCACTCCATTCATTAGTAAATGGAATCTGCATTTGAGACTCCCAAGTCAGGTAGAAGATGTCGAAATCTTAAGGAAACTGATCTAATCTTGTGTACTGTTATCCTATTACCAACAACAATTCATCTAAACTTAAATTACACTTGGTTGGACGTCCTACTCATCCTTGTCACCAATAGCAACACTCATCTTTTCAAATACTTGATTGGACTTATTAGAAAGTGGTTGTAAGCATGACTTGGATAAAGTTCTATGTCCACTGTTCTTTGAACGGAGATCTCCACTATCATGTTGGTGTCCTAAAAGCACTCACTTCAAAATTGCCATCTTTGATATTCTGCAATCTCACACTTTGATATTGTATAAGATAAATGATTGATCTCAATGCATTTGGTTCTTATACCTAAGGTCTTACTAGCAAGTAGTACAAATTTGGCTTCCAGGCTATTGTTTTATAGCTACTATTGTTTGGAATAGAAATGGGATTGCGTATTGTTACCAATCGAGGTCAACAACCTCCCACTTTGAATGATTGCATAAAAACTTACAAAATGGTAAAATTTGACTCCTGTATCCAAAGTGACCTCTCCACAACTTTCTAGTGAGATGACAAGAATCACACTCCATATATTGAAATGGTTCCAGCAGATAGTATTTCTACCTCACAAATTAGAGAGCAAAACTTACAAAGAAACTTGTGCACTTGGTTACTTTCTTCCCCACTTTAATAAGCCCCACCCTAGCCTCTCTCTGCACAATGTACTGGATTGTAGGAATTTTTGTCTACCTTGTTCCGAGAAAGAGGATCGAAATGAGCATCAGGAGCTCACAAACACACAAATCAAATGTTAGCACAATTAATAAAGACAAAATGATCAAGTTGTTTGCAAGCGATACTTATATGAACATAAACTGATGAGCAAATGTTCTCAATTTATAATCAAGACAGTCCTATATTGTATAAGAGTTACAACTTAAACTAGCATTAATCCATGATACACATTTCATTGTGAGAATTAAGAGGATGGAAATCCAAAGACATGTAGTATTGCAAAGCAATGCCTGTTGACCACTCTTTTTACACTGCACATAAAGCTTCCAAATTGTTCATCTTTAACCATGTCAACACTGACTTACCTGACACTTGAGCTGGCACTAACTCAAGTTGTCGATGATATATTCAAAGTGTCAACAAGCTGAAATATACTTCAATTCACAAAATGATCAATAAAATTAGTCACATAAAACTCCGTATCCTTAATTTATTAAGAGTTGGTAGTATATCAACAGTACATGCGCACCCAAACATTCAATGCCTCCTCGCTCTCAAATAGACCAAAACCTGCTACCATCAGCAATAGAAAGTATATATACTTGCAATGCACCAGAACTCAAATCAATTGTTACATCAGAATATATGCAGTCCAAATGAATTCTAAACACCGCTTCTACATGATACAAAGGTATAATGAGAATGGAAGTAAACCATTGTACAGAACCATCTAGAGCCATCCCTAAGGCAACCAATGCCTCCTGACTGCATTTACCCTGAAGACTTTTTAGTAAGAGAAATTTGACAACCAAACCACTTCACAGTGATTGAACTGCGATGCATCTTGTGATGAAGAAGAAGACGTGAAAAGATCTACAATCAGCTGGGATGCCTCCCTTGGATGGCTATTTCTTCGTAGGAGGATACCTAAGACTGCCACCCGCACTTTTGGAGGTCTCCATCTGGAGGTATGCACTGATCCATTGTTGCTCTTGGGGAGTACGGGTATGTTAGTTGGTGGAGCATCACTATTTGTAGAAGTCAAAGCTGAGCATATATTTTGCTTTGAATCCTTCTTGAAACCTCCTAAATAAGTCTCTAGACTATTGTAAGGAAAGGTTCAAAGTTCACTTATGTGGTGGATGGAGACTTTACTTAGAACGATGAAAATTAAAATGGGATCCTATTAAGGCCAATTTATGCTTTTAAGAACTGTAGATTTAGATTGAAGAGTTCTCAAGCATTTTGAAAAAGTTTCAAACTATAGTACAATTGCATTATTCAATTTTCTACAATAAATAAAGCAACACTATTCCTCGGCATATGGATATGTATGCACAAACATACATCATTGCATACATTTTGATCCTTTGAACTTGCTCATTAGCATTAGTCTATATACATCCAATTTTCCAAAATTCCTTGAAAAAAAGGGTCTCATTGGTCATAGGACATGAAAACATAATTATATAAAAACTCTGTTTTTACATATTCCATGCATATTTAGAAAAAATTAAATACCATCAATCTTTCTAAGTTCTTTTTTTTTTTCTTTTTTTTTTCACAAAATGGGCAATTTTATTCCAATGCAAAAAGATTGCCATCGACAATATGCCAAGCAAAGTCATTGCTCCTACTAGTGACACTATACATCTTCTCTCCAATCAATGATAGAAGATCAAGTCATGCTTTTCAAAGTGAAGAGTTATTGGAAAAGAAATTCAAAGCATAAACTAAATACCAATTAGTAGTTTATCACTTACTGGTACTCTATTTTTCAGAGACAATGGCCTATCCCTTATAGAAATTAAAGGAAAATAGAATATGCATTGGTATACAAAGTTTTGCCTCCAGCAACATGACAACAAAAAAATTAGAGTCCTAGACCTTTGGCATGAAGAAGGATTTTCCAACTATCAATCTCTCAGTTTTGGAAAAATTGAATCAGGATGTTGATAGCACTTGAGCCCAGAATAAAAGTAATATTAGATGACGTTTTGGGCATTGGAGGGGGGCAATTGCATACTACGGTGATCCACTATGGACTGTCACAATCCATAGTTTAGTGGGGATTTTTGAAGTTTTTATAATTTCAAAAATATACAAGCTGTAGAAAATGGAAAATGATGTGGATACTATTGTTGTATACTTGAAGATCTATTAAATACAAAATAAATTTTTGAAAAATTGTTTATACTCTATCAATAAAGGACTTTGAAATATACTCTTATATACTGTCATAGTCCATAGCATTAAAAATAAAGACTCATTGATCTATTAGGAATTCAAATATTTTGCAAAAGAGAGAATTATATATAAATAGGTATATATATAATCTGATGTTTTGTTTTGAAATATATAGAGTTTCTATCCCTAAATTTGTAGATATGGACTATTTATGTATCCTTATCTTACCTGAAATACTATTGATTTTTAAGGGTACATTAGACATACTAAAAATCAACTTTATACAAATCTATCTCATCAAAATAATTGTAATAGGTATTTCTAAGGGTGGCCTAACTTTCAATAGAATTAATTTTCATTATAATCAATTCTATAATTTATTGAAATAAATCACAATAAGATGTCATTTTTAAAGTTTTTTAATATAAATATACAAAAGCAATTTCCCTTAAATTTCTTCATCTTTTGCTTTGATACACTATAAAGAAATTATAGTAAAAAAATCAAAACTTTCGAGACCTTATGCAATAAAATGAAATGGACTTTTATGGATGATTTTTTGCCAGTTTTGGTCCACCATAGTGTGCAATTGCCCAGGGTGATTGCAAGAAAGACTGGTACTGAAACATTGTCACAAACGCAATGTTGAAGCTTCATTTTGCAATAACTTTTGAAGCATAACTCGCATGAACATGAAACTTTTATTGGAGATTTTTCTTATGAGGTTAATCATATCTCATATTTTTCATAAATTTTCAAAAATCATTTTATATTAAAAAATCATTTAAACTAATATGTCACGTTTTGAGTTTTTAGAGATGATTACTATGTAAGGAGTCCCCAAATTTAATGATTTGGAGCTGAAATTTCTATGGTCTAATTCCATAGTAGGAAGCCATGATTCTACCAAGGGGCATTAAAAAATATTTTATTTCTACCCTCTACGTCCATGCAAAGAGGGCTCCCTTGCGCACTCAATTTTGAACATTGAAGATGGTTTTAGGATCATTTTTTGGTGAAATCTCTTTACCAAGTCTTCTCAAATGGCATTTTTCAGTTCTTCTTTAAATTAGTTTTCCTATTTCTTACAAATTAAAATGTCAAAGTATGTATTTTCTTGCGATTTTGCACTTTTCTAGTTCTCCTACTTACAGAATTTTTTTTGCTTTTCCTTCGTAGGATACCTTCTTCTTATAGGTGTATACATTTCTCATACTTTTTATATTCTTTTAAAAATGTTTTTCTATTTTTATAGTACTCCCCAAAAAAATAGCTAAAAACGGCCAAAGTAGAACAAAAACGGAAGGTCATTCTTGTAACGACCCTGGAGGGCTATTTCAAGTCTGTTCACCAATCTAGCTCGATTATGCAAACATCGATATGAGCTATTAAATCTTTTTATTTTTTTATTTTTTTTCAAAAATGACGTGGCACAGCGCCGGGCACATCAGCCAGCTAGTGCAGCTGCGTTCTTGTAGTCTGAAAATGCAGGGAACTCTATGGGAACTCATGGTCTCCCAATGCCTCGAAACGTCATCTAATGAGATTTCTAGCAATGAGTACTTTGGTATTCTGCAAGTGATTTTGCAAAATAGAGTTCCAAGCTTTAGCCTCCAATTCCATGACTGCACGAGCATAAGTATTCACCCAGTCTATTTCCCTCTGTATAATTGGGACAAAAGGCTTCCCTTCACATTCCATCAGCACGGTGATCAAATTGTGAGGGTTTTATTCTATCAAGCATTATGTTTTTAAAGTCTAGAGTCGCCTTTAGTATACCCAGAATGTAGGAATCGTTTGCGAACTCTATCAACATATGAACAAAAGCCCCACCAACATTTCCAATACACATAAACATATAAGATTCAAAATCTTAGAAGCATAAATTATAGCCTTGGACAATCTGCATGGCTAGCAACGCTTGCACGGTGGCATTCTATGACATTTGCAACAAAATTCCTAAACCATTCCTAAAACTGTGGTTTGGACCACGGTTTGGACAACTCCAATATGTCCCATCCTGACTCCCACATCTGAAGGTCTCAATCAAAAGAGCAAGATTGCGTGGCTACACTTATTGACTAAAAACCGCATCCAGGTGGTCGATATATTCTTGAATTTTTGGTGGGCCTTCACGCACATTACGGCTAAAGCCATACTCATCATGATGAAATTCATTTGGGGTGTCAAAAAAGAAATCATCCACCAAGAACATTAATGCATAAATAATATAGGTACATGGCAAAAAGAAATCCTCTACTTCGTAGAGCTTGGCAAGGACTATTTGCATGTTTCACCTACATACAGTTAAACATAAGAAAGAATACACTTGGCCTAGTACAAAAATGGCAAATTGTGTGTTTCATGCCTCTAAACGTCTTTTTGCTTCTTAATGACACTTCACATTTTTTACTTATTTGTATCCACTTCTTTCATGTTTTTAAAATGAAAAAGAAACCATTAAAATAAAATATAGCATAGATTTGGGTGATTGCAAGAAACACTTATACTATGCAGGCTTTCAATCTTTTTTGTACTATGTACAAATCACTTTCAATACTATCAAAGGCATAGAACATGAAATCTGGACAATCAATTGGATTTTTGATCTATTATTTTGATAGCACATGATGTTCATTATTGGATAGCAACAATGGATGGCAATATTTAATTCACCATAAAACATTCTATATTGGCAGATTGGAGGCACTAT
Source organism: Neckera pumila (assembly GCA_963969595.1). Classification (NCBI taxonomy): domain Eukaryota; kingdom Viridiplantae; phylum Streptophyta; class Bryopsida; order Hypnales; family Neckeraceae; genus Neckera; species Neckera pumila. The sequence continues at coordinate 17,553,578 of OZ018415.1, read as the reverse complement.
GGGCCTCCAGTCCTCCACCAATGTTATTGAGTCTTTTTGTATACCTTGATGTACTATTTTGAGCCACAAACTACAATCCATGCTAGAAAAAGAGACTTTCATGTTTCTGTTTTTTTAAATTAGAAAACGCATTTGCAAAACTTATTTTTAAAGTGGCCATTATTGCCAACTAAGAGCAAAGATTGAAGATCAAAGCCAAAACTAAAAAATGCTTTTAATTAAACATAAATTCAGCCTAAATATAGCACACTTTAGTGCATGCTATAGTATTACTATAATATGTTGTATTAATTTCTCCAATTCCAATTTTAATTTTGATTTTATAGTGATTCAATTTTTGCATTTGTACTAATAGGACAAAGCAAGTTCATATAAAGGAGGAGTTTATAATTAAAAGCACCCATTTAAGAGTTGAAAATGAATTTGGGGAGGTTAGACTTCTTGAAATCTTTGAAAGGCAAATGAAATTGGCATCTAATCCAAATTGTTTCATTTTTTTGGAGGTCTATGGAATCAATTAGAAATATATGAGATTAAAATGCAATAGTCACTAAAAGTGTCCACTTCTTGAAATATACACTATTTTGTGCATTGTTGGTGCAATGAGAAAGCAAAATGTACCTCTGCATTAAAAGACGCTTGTCTTATTTTGCATTATAAACCCAAGCGCTTTATAGACCTCCTACCTTAACCCCTAAATTCCCATTGTCCCTCTGGGTGACAAAATGAAAAATGGATATATTCCTACTGTCTCAGTTTTCATTGTGATTTTTTGAAATTTTTTTGTAGGCAGAAAAAATCATAGAAAGTCAAAATAAAATTTTCAAACTTTTGTTTCATATAGAAAGTACTTTTGTTGAATGGAAAGATTTGATTCATTCTATTTTGGAATGATTAGTGATGAGAAATTTATGGACAATGGCTTGTTTTTGAGGCAATATAAGCATCTTCTAGAAAAAATAACTCATAGGATTCATTTTGGAATCCAATTTCTAAAAAATTTTCCCCCAAAAAAAGGTTCAATAGTGTTTAGTTAGTCTACTACACTGAATAGGGGTATTAAGAGGACCAAATAATTAAAGGGACCATTTTTTAGAAACTGTACATATTTGAGACAAGATGTACAACTCAAGGTAGATATTGTCGATTAATTAGTATAGGTCCCCTTAATACCCCTATTCAGTGTAGAACAATTTTATTGTTGAGTTTATTGAGATTACTAGATTCCATCTTAGAGCTATTGATGATTTAGTTTTCCCTTCAATCTTATATTCACTTCAATTTAACAATTTTTTAAAGAATGAAAATCAAGTGTGTGTAATTTTTTCTAGACTTTCAAGTGAATTCTTCAAGACAAACATTAGAAACTCAAAATTTTTAGTGCAAAAATTTTAAGCTAAGATTACTCAAAGTCTTAAAAATCGAATTAGACTAGGTGCAAAAAAATGAATTTATTCACTTCAAACACAAATATCTTGCAATCCACACAATTAAAAATTTTGAAATTTCTTTCACATAATCTCATACTAATCTAGTGCCAAATCCTATATTTAGATATGCAAAAAACGCAATTTCTAAATTTTTTTGCACTTTGCAATAGACAAGGCAATTTTGAGTGTTTTTTTAGATGGTAGTAGAGAAAAATAATTCCAACCAATTTTTATCAATGGTATAAGTTAAGAGATTACTCACCTTGGATCCCACACCCAACCTACCTATTCTCAGCAAGAGAAAAACGCAATGAATTTCTTATAAAAGCCCAAGAATATAAACAGTCTTCCTACAATGATGATTTTCCAATGGATTTAACAATGCTACAAAGTCTTTTGTGCCTCTTAAGGTTTTTAGTAAGTCCAATTACCTTTGTAACGTTGTTGTGGACACAAAGAGCAAATGTTCATCCTTAAAATTTTGTGCTAAAAGATAAAGTCTTGCACATGAGTTTGACCTCCAAAGAATGTTTTTAGAATTTTTTAAGCAAATGATTCACACGATACCAAAACGGATGATTTCCACGGTGACCAGCCCGGCTTTCCAACTGCAGTCGGGGATTAGAGAGCACTTCGGCAGGGTTCAATCGAATCCTTCAGTAAATCGGCTCGTTTCTATCTGAACAGTGTTTTCGGGCCCCTCCGTCATCGTCGTTGCACTCCTTTTTGCAGCCCGCCTTTGGGCTTCCAGGTTTCCCTTTGGAGACTACCTTGGATTCCGAGGAAGGGAGCCTCCTCCTCATTACTCGCAAGCATTCTCCTTCTCCTTCGTTGCCTGCAGCTACCATGCCTTCGCTGGGGCTGTGCAGGCCCCCCGTCGTTGTTGCAGCCGTGGCGAATGCGCAGTCGCATTGTGCGCCCTGTTGCTCCTCGGCGTCTACATCTGTGTCACGGTTCCTCGTGGGCGGCCTCGGAGCTTCGAGTGCGAGCGGGAGTTGGCGGCCGTCACGGCAAAAGCAGCCACGGGTATGGGTTTCCAATTGCAATTCCTGTGTGAGATTTGGGTTGTGTGTGAGATTTGGACGGAATCCAGGTTTAGTAGGCATTGATAGGGCGTTTTTGGAGCTAGAGTGAGTTCGCGGGGAATGAATTCCCTGTGGGAAGGACGAGAGAGTAGTCGCAGGTTGTCGTGATCTAGGTCAGAGAGATGAATTGCAGCTTTTCGCTGATGATTTGCCTCAGGGCTTGTTTGGCCCTGGAACTTAATAGGGGCATGTGGAGTGCCGGGTCCAAGGGAATGATGGTGAGGCGCACGCCTTCGATGACAGGAGAAGACCGGATGAGTCGTGGCGAGCTTATGCCTACGGCGACGAGCTTCCCACGCAAGCCGAGGCGGTCACGCAAGGCACACAGACTGTACAAACAGAGTATAAGTCGACTCCAGATTTAGATTACTTGCAGGTGTGCAGTTTCACCTCTTATCTCTTCGAATCTGTAGTTTACAACCTAGAATCACATTTCGTTTAGGTCTAAGATCTGTCAAGCCGGTAAGAGGCGTTTGTATAGACAATGTGAATTGAGTCGCTTTTCATCAGAATTTCCTGCTTAGAGGTGGGCTTCCGGGATTCACATTGCTAGGCTTGCGTGGATGAGATTGTTGTATGAAGTACGAGCGTGCTTCGAAAACCTAAATTAGTAGGTCACTTCGGCTGGAGTAGTGCTGAGGGGATACCCAGACGAGAGAATGTACTAGAGGTGTACATTTGAGGGGATAGTGTCCTCTGAGCAGCAGTCGCCCTGGTGATTTATAGGTGGAAGCTTCTAATGTCGTATAATGCCTTAGCTTTGTGTCGTTCCTGACGAAAAACTTTTGCAGGAACTTCTAGCTATTCAACAGAACGGACCAAGGGCAATAGGTTTTTTTGGCACTCGTAATATGGGGTTCATGCACCAGCAACTTATTGAAATTCTTAGCTACGCAATGGTTATCACGGTGAGTATGAACGGTTGTAGGTTAATTTAAAAGCTCCATGAACAACGCATGTATATTTAAAAAGAGCACCAGACCTAAAACCAACGCGATGTACAGGTCTTGTACATGTATGAGAGCGGTGCATTGTGTTGGCTCTAGGTATGCTGTTGGTTTTGAGTATGCCTACCTTATTGCCTGAACCTTGGCATTGACTTTCATGGTTGACTCATACCAAGCATTTCAGATTTTTCTATCATGCAGAGTAGTTTTCTTATTGTTAAGCTTTCAGTTGAAAGACAGTCTTTTCTATGTCATCGTAAAATCCCTTAACCTTTCGAAACTACATCTGATAAACTACTTTTCCCAGCACACATTTAACTCCAGTCTTATTTTCAGAAAAATCACATTTACACGTCAGGAGCAGCGGGAACAAACGCAGCAGTTATTAGGGGAGCATTGAGAGCGGAGAGGCCAGACCTCCTGACTGTTATTTTGCCTCAGAGCCTGAAGATGCAACCACCTGAAAGCCAAGAATTGCTAGCAAAGGTGTGTTACTCTGCTTTCAATTCCATATTGTGATACGGAGTATATCTCTAGACAGACTCGCTAGCCACTTAAGTGGCTAGTTTGTACTATAGAGGAGGAAACCCAGAGTACTATAGGGCCTGATGCCCTTTGAATACCTCCCTACATGAAGACCCCAATCCTGGCTTCAGGTTGCTCTTGAATATCCTCATAAATCACAAACCTTGTAGAGCAAAGTGAGTAGAGTTTTTGATGAGGTTGTTCGGCCCATTTGGGCTCTAATAAAGAATTACGACGAAGGGGCTTCATCGATTTTGGGGGGGTTTATGATACATCAGGGTGCTCTATATGTGGATGGGAATTCGTTGCCTTCAATACCCTATAGCATGCCCATTCTGCTCAGTGGGTCTTCTATACTACTCCTGTGCCATCTCAATCGATGGTGCGAACTAGGTTTCTTGGATTCGGTACTTCTTGGGGTCTGGTTGCCCTTATCATGTTTGACTTGATAGTGGCTTAGTAATGGGTCTTGAATCATAGGCTAAGGGTTACATGTGAAATATAATTCTATTTCAGGAACATATGCGTGAAGTATGGTTGTGAATCGCTCTTACATGTTGATGCATTGCAGGTTAAAAATGTTGTGGAGAGGCCTCACAATGACCACTTACCCTTGATTGAAGCTAGCAGGTAACATTGCTCTCAGATTCATAGTACTTTTCTTCTATCAATTTGGATATATGACTTGCTAGGGTTTCTTTACTCTGTAATTTTTTCTTGTAGAATTATTTACTGTGGTTTGATGCTTGTGGTCCTAGTACTAACATTTTACTTCCATGCATTGCAGATTGTGCAATATGGACATTTTATCCCATGTGCAACAAGTTATCTGTTTTGCCTTTCATGATAGTAATTTGCTAATGGAGACTTGCAGCGAGGCTAAAAATATGCGTAAAATTGTGACCCTTTTTTATCTGGATTGAAGGACGATAAGTCTGTGGTGTTGAATTTGTGAGGAAGTCACTTCTGTAGTTGATGCTCAAATATATGATTGAGCACATTTACAGGCTTTCGTGAATAGAATATGTTCAATTCTTTTTCCAAACATCTGTAGATTCAATTCTTTCACGATAGGTTTGTAGTGTTGAATTTGTGAGGAAGCCACTTCTGTAGTTGATGTTCAAATATATGATTGAGCACACGATACAGGCTTTCGTGAAGAGAATATGTTCAATTCTTTCTCCAAACATCTGTAGATTCAATTCTTACATGAAATCAGAAATCATGGCATTCACTATGTGCTTTTCATTTCAGGTTAGGGGTTGGTGTTTATGGAGAGATGTTATAAGTACTGTTCAGTTTGGTTTCTAATCTTAAGCTCCCATATTGTCCCTTTCTGGATGTGTTCGAACATTAAAGCCATTAAGTAGCAACAGTTGAAACTTTGTATGCTTTTCCTGATCAGCAAAAATTCAGATTCGAAGTTTTCCACTGTTGTCTGATTGGATAGCTTGCGAATCGTCATCAATTGTGTCAACCTCTGGATTTTAGAGTCCAGACAGATAGCTTATGCTTCACCGGGATCACTCTGCTCGTTGTTTAACTTCAATTAATTCTTTCAGGTCTTGTCTTCTTTTTCTTCCTCTTTCTCTGCCTCTTTGGCTTCTTTTAGTTCATGGACATTTCCCTTTTGTGCCTTTTGCTCATCGCCTGCAATAGTGTTAGCTTGGGTCCACGGGTACTTGGGTCCATCTGGTGTCAGGTTCCACAGGGCTGCAGCAGCTGCATCTGCAGCCCTAGGTGTACTGTATTCCAACAGTGCATTGAGTTGCTGAATGGCTCCAGCTTCTACTAACACTGCTCTGAGCGATTTGTGGAAGGAGATGTTTCTAATTGCGCGGGCTGCAGCTTCTTGTGTCCATGGAGTTCCGGGACCTGCCATGGCCACTAGCACATCTGCCGCTCCTGCCTGTTGGGACATCATTTGTATCGGTAAGTCACCGACTAAATTGAAGTAAGGTAAATACACCTAAATGTGTCCAAATAAGCAACTGAGCAGTATTCCTACTATGAAAGTGCCTAATCTTTTGATGGATGTTGTTGGAAGTCCAGAGAAGATTCTAGATTCTCTTCTTATGCATCATTTGGACACCACTCAAATAAACTGTGAATTTTCAAAATGCTGGAAATAGTTGTACCTAAAAGCACCGTAGGCAAGAATCAGTAGGGTCAGTTTTAGAAAGGGGTCACAATTAGGTGCAGTTAGCATACTGTCTATCAAATGCAAAATAGTATGTGAGATATCACTTGTGTGAACCGAGATCTCTGATTGGCTATGAAAATTAATAGAAGATTCGTCGAATCTAGTACCTCGATCATGAGACTAGAGTTTTCGAAGCTTTCGCAAGAGAGACTCCCCAAAGCGTGACAGGCGTACTCCCCAGCCTCTGGCGTTACGCAGTCCCTCACTACCTGCGTATGAGATTGAAAGTTGTGTTATGTAAGATCTCGCTCATATACAATGGGGAAAGTTAGAAGTATAAATCCGGCAAGCCGATGTATGCTTTACCACGTTTTACCCCTAATGAAATAAGTTACATCATGCATTTTGGCCCTCTCCGTTTTCCAAGATTCGCAAGTTTACGCAGAGTTGTTTACACAATCCAGAGCAAGCAAAGTATGCCTTTGCTATCACCTGAATAAGCTTTGGAATTGCCCCTTCTTTAGATACTTCAACGCGATTGCGTTCATTGACAGCCAAATTACACAATGCTGCAGCGGCTATTTCCTGGGTGGTGAAAGACGAGAACATTGACTTCCCATCAAGCATTCGGATCAACCATGGAATTGCTCCAGCTGCTGCTATACAAAGCTTATTGACTTCATTTTTAGCGGACAAGTTGACCAGTGCCCCTGCAGCTGCTTCGCTTGCTTCCGGTGTGCCCTGCACTCTCCAACAAAATCCTGTTATTTTGCAATAGACTAAATTACCGTCATGAAATAGGCAAATTTTCGATTTGTGGGATTTGATGATCATGATCGACACAGGATATGGAGGGAACGCAATCAACATGTATAATTACATGCAGTGAGTATCTTTGTGCGCGTGTGTGTGCTTGTGTCTTGCTTCAGAGTGCACAATGCAAGTACTGATTCCCTTGTATGACAAAGTGTGCTTATTCATCTAGATATTGACAGATCTCGCCACGGTAAGTATAATTCAACTTTCTAACAGCATCAGATATGACATGGACGCAGGAACTCAGCTGCGGGACTTCAGTTCAAAAATTAGAGACCTAGTGCATTTTCTAAGTTGGACATAATAACTCAATGTTTTCACCTGATGTAGCAGTGTGACAAGAAACGGGATGGCACCAGAAGCAGCCTGGGTAATCATAACATTTGTGCTTCGGCATAGAAAACGCAAGCACTTCGCGGCTAGCTCCCTTGAAAGTAAAGTCCCCTTCTGCATCTGGTAAATCAAAGCAGGTACAGCCCCTGCCTCAGTCACATTACAACGGCCATCATCTCCTCCATCTTTTGCAAATTCACAGAGCTCCTTGAGTGCACCTTCCTGGGCGTCACGACAATACTGTACATGAGCGTTGATCACAAGAGTTCCATATTACCCATTTGAGATTACTCTACATCCCCTGTACAGTACAATATGCGAACCAATAACTCTTGAAAATGACAAATTCAAGTGGTTTAGCCATATTTTCTGTCAAAGAAGGCCAAGTAGTTTCGACCCCACATTCTTTATTCTCACCAGTAATGAGGTCCACATTCTGTACTTGTGAATGCATATTAAGCAGACAACGGCATCTGAGAATATCGTTGATGAATGAAACAAAAATTGACCACATTGCACTTCAAGCATTGGATAACAGGTCGTTCTTTGAAACTGTCCTTACCTGTTCTTGACTGTTGCCGCGATATAGCCTAGCAACAGCTATTGCAACAGGAGATGTAGCGTCTGGAAGACACAGTCCCCACTCCAAGAGCCTTTGCGTGGGAGTCACTTTCTTTTGTGCTAGAATTTGAATGGGTGCAGGATCCGGGAGTTTGATGTTATGAACATCGGCCCATCGACCAATTGCATGGCGCAGGGCATAGTTAGGAAGCAGGTCAGTGTTTGTGATGGGGAGCCCTGCAATACGGTGCTCAATTGTGGCAGGGTGCCCATAGTGAAGAGAATTACTTGGTCATAAATGTTGAATCAACAGAATAAGCAAACGAAGTCAAAAGTCAATAGTCTTAGAAGTTATGAGAAGCATGCCGTGCAATCACTTACTGGCGAGTGTACATGTGGAGATACTTGGAGTGGTGACCAGGAACTTACCAGTCACCGGGCATGTATAATGACCATCATTTATCCATTTGCTGATCAAAGCACGGTCGTAAGTTTGTCCAGTGGATAATGTTACAGGGTCAACCATGATTTCTCTTGATATTGGACACAAATACTCCCATGGGGCATCTTCCTCAGCTGAAAGGTACGACCGCCGACTCTGGCGCCTGCATTTGTGTACAGGCGATTGGACACCTGCTTCAGAGAAACTACATGCAGTAAGAAACTTCATGCAGAAACATGAGAAAGGAATGTTAACCTCAAGGAAAAATCATCGGTTCTAACTGTTCGCATGATTTGCCGACGGAATATAAACACAAAGTCTAAAATACGTACCATCTATCTTAACCTGAACAAGAATTTCAGCGAATTCTCAATTCTGATAATGGTCTGTCCGTTTATAGTGCACAGAGTTCCTCAAAGAAGATTCACTAATGTAATTTTATCTCAGCAGTTCGCTCTCCACTATCTTTCCTGACTTCAGATAGAAATTACAAGAGTAGGGTGGTTAAGTATCGTGCCTTCTAGGTACGGTTCTCTCCTCTCGCCCCCTTCTTGTCCTGGTAAGAATGAAATTCGCCTAGGCGTTCTGCTGCAAGGAATTGCCTCCGAAGCTTCTCTTGAGACGTCCTGTATGTCAGGTGGAGGCGGATCTTGAGTTTTCGAGGAGACTGTATCAGAGCACCGCTCCATACCAACCTTTTCCTTAGAACCCCTCGTGGCACTTTCTGTGAAGCTTCTCTCGACTTCAAACCCTGTCAAATTGTCAAAGAATCAGGTGTCAAGACAACCAAGTACAGCCTAACCGTGATGCAAGTGAAAGGTTAACCCTTTAAGGACCATGGTTGATTTGGGGGGCGGGCGTAGTTTTTGCATACATTTATGAAAAAGTGTTGTTTCATGCCCTCTTCAAAGATGTAATTCTAGATCAGATTGTATAAATTGGTTCTACGGGTTAGATCCTTGAAGCAAACAAAAAATGAAAGTGATCCAATGGTTCACATCCTTTGGCACTAGTTGAAGATTGATGTGTCATAAACACCCTTTGGCACTAGTTCTAATTAGGATTTGCTAAAATTGGACATAAATTTGAGTATATGGTTTGAAAATCGACCAAAAATCTTTTGGCTAATTTTTTCGCACATGTATATATATATATATATATAGTTGTCTTTTACATGAAATATGCATTTTTCTTTGAAAACTTCAATATGAAAGGTTAGGCCATTTCAAGTTTAAACAAGCACAACTCACTCAATTTTGTACGCATTCTCTTGGAATTGGCTCTATTAGGAGTGTATGAAGACACTCTAATTATGTTCTTCTATGAGTTTTTTGAAATCCGACGTTCTATGAATAGTAGGAGACAAAAACTCATAAAATTGACCAAAAAGTGGTCGACCAATCCTGAAAGAGTTAAAGTACTCTAAATTCATGATATGACAATCGACTACTAAAAACAGAAAATATGCATTCAAGGACTCAAGATTTTCCTCCTCCCTGCCCTCGGGCGTGTACTGCCTTCGGGCGTTTTAAAAATTAATAAAGTGATTACCCTTGAATGGGTTTCTCTCTCTCAAGGACTCAAGATTTAGTCGTTCACTGGTTCTCAAGAAGTAGCCCATAAAACCTATTAATTATGACTGGCACTCTCAAAATGCTCACCAGTCACTGACAATTGGTCCCTTGTTCTTATCTCAAATATAGCTGATAGGTAGCTGTAAAAGGGAAATAGAAGTGGATCAACATAAATATAGAAATTATGAGCTATTGCTACGACAACTTACTGAAGTTTTCAAGAAATTCATCGTCAGAGCTGCATTCTGTTGGTGTATCGACCTCCCACAACACACGTGGGCTGGTGATTACCGAATCGATAGACAAGGCCTGTGGACGAGTCCAGACCCCAGCAATAGAGGTTCTCGCTTTTCGTGGAGCTGTGACCTTTTCCTCTGGCAAAACAAGTCGTAAGCGCAAGAAAACACTAACAAATATATATCAGACTTCCCAAGAAAACGAAAGATTAAAAGAAGAGAGAACTTCGCCAGCATCTGCTGTGTGACTAATATCTGAAGAGTCGGGAATTCGTCCTGGAATTTTTTTGTGGGTTGCACACTCCCACATTTGGTTCTCAGATCTCTGTTACAGAGTCTTGATCCTAACTTCACAGTGGGCGAATCAATTTCAGAGACATCCACGTTGCAAATTTTCTGGGAGAAATTTACAATACTGTATTACGCTATGAGGGTTTTACAGCCTTACCTGGATCAGCCTCTTCGTCAAAAGCGTCGAGGTCTCCCTTAGCAACTTTCTTGCGTATGCTGCTGAGTACAGCATTATCCTTCAAATTTCTGTGATCAGTAGTAGTACCACTCCGCGCTCGATTCGCGAGCATTTCCGAGAGCATTGCCACTGGCTCGCCGTTGATGTATGAAACCTTCTCATTACAATTTTAGCTTTTAGACAAAGACGTGAAACAGAATTTCTGGAAACCTTGAGAAGTCTTTGCTTACCTCGTGCACTGAATGCTTCACCTCAAAACAAACTGTGTTCTACTTCTCGTACGTCAATGGATACAATATTGCTCTGTTTTAGCTAATAATGTGACATGAGACAGTCCCATAGAGAACGGTGAAGATATTTCTCCTGGAAAACATATTTTAGTAAAGAGAGGACGTGGAGGCTCTAGCGTACCTCACTAGAAGAGGCATTGGAATGGGTGTTGGGCTGACGTTTCTGTACAAGTAGACGTATCTGGTCATAAGCATCTCGATCACTGTCATCAATTGCATACAATACATGCTGTAACTGATAGGCAGCATTGATAGCCCATTTTAGAGTCTTCTGCTCAAGCTCCAGTCCTTTCTTGAGCAACTCGTTGATCAGGTCTTCCACTTTGGATCCAACTTTGCCACCTAGCTGACAATGTTAATTTCGACTAGTCTAAATGTCATCAGAAGTATAACTCTTTTTTGTACGAAACAGCTTCAACAGGAAGTTCAATCAGCTATTGATATAGAACTATCACGTAACGACTTCAAGATTCCATGCACAAGCCAGCAGTAGACTGCACTGTTATCCATTCATCAAAGGCATAGCCATTCCAATGCGATTATTCAAAAAAAGCATGAGGCCACTGCCGCACGGAGTCTAATGCCCCTCGCGCACGTAACCATGTGAAGCAAGAAAACATTCAAACTTCCGACATTACCAGTGCAACTCTTTTCAAAATCTCTTCATGCTGTAGGAGGAGGTGTAGCTGGAGGGCCGGCTCCAGGCACAACGCAATAAGCTCCAAAACTGACCGTAAGCCAGCTGCAACTCCCTCCAGATTGGTTCCGACCTCTTTCACAAGAAAATCTGCAGCATACATGCATCGCTGAGAAGAATTCCCTCAAAATAATACTGTTTCCAACCGCACCATTCTTCAGGTATCGCACAGGACGACGGCATCACTATGCATTCCATGCATAAACTCGATTCATTCTTCAAAATGCAGCTACAAACGAGGATACAATTTCAAATAGACTTGATCTTCTTTCGAAAGGCTCGCAAAGAAAGGGCCGGTCTGTATGATGCGGTCAAGAAGGTCCTCAAATGTGCGTTTGCAACAAGGGACCGCGCTACTATGCACGATTTCGAACATTCCAACCAGACTCGAATTAATCGTCAAATGGAGCTACAATAAATCGAGGATGCAATCTCAATTCACCTTTTTCCTCTTGCGGAAGGCTCGCAAAGAAAGGGCGGGTCTGTAAGATGCGATCAAGAAGGTCCTCAATTGTCACGGAACGGCATCACTAAGCACAATTTCAAACATTCCGTGCATAACCTCGAATCATTCGTTACATGCAGCTATGTCAAACGGAAATTCCTGTTCTCACAATTTCCCGTCAAATTCTTGATTGCCTTACACTGCATTTTTTCGATTCTGTATTTAAAGACTATTTTCTTGATCGAGCTATAAGTAAAAATTCCAACACTTTAAAAACGTCCGAATTTGACAACCGGAGAACGAGACTGTTCTGTTTCCACTTAACGAGGTTCCAAACGATGATAAAATCTCAAATTACCTTGATCCTCTTTCGCAAGACTCGCAAAGAAAGGGCCCGTCTGTACGATGCGGTCAAGAAGGTCCTCAAATGTGCGTTTGCAACAGGAGACGTTCTCCGTCAGCAACGCCATCCATGCTATCAAATGAAGAATCTCCTGGTGCGTTTCCATATCCGGAGGTGACTGCTCTCCACCGAGGGCCTCTGGCATGGCGTCTCCCTCTTTAGCTTTCTCCATTGTGAGCTAATCAGCGAACATTCACAGAATTCAGCAGCAACCAGCAACTGCAACACACTGAGCAGATTCTCATCAAAGATTTACTTCCATTGGAAGTGGCGATCACATTGCTAATGGTGTTACGAAGACTGAATTTACAGAAAACCTTGGTGCGAGGGAAAAGGGTATGACCAGATTGAACGCTAGTAAGTTACTACTTGCTCAAAGGCGAAAGGGTGGGCGTCCTTTCAAACGCCCTCTCCGTTGTAATTCTTCAAGTGAATCACCTAACCCCTAAATGCCCAAGGGTTGTTTTGAGTTTCTTGGAATCTTGCTCTAACTTGAACAAAATGTCAACATTTTGATAAGTTGTATCAATTTTTTTTGAATTGTAACCATACATTCAAACTAGATATGTAAGAGATCTCATAGAATAAGAAAATACAACAAAATCACTTGTGGAATAAAAGATTATAATGATTGACCATGAGGGTGTTAAAACTGCAAAAGTGATGTAAAGTCTTTCAACCCTCTTTTCACAAGTCAAATCTAAAAAGTTGGTGACCAAAAGAATTGAGGTTAAAGAGTCTAACTTGTATAACCCCAATCAATTTACGACTTTTTAAAATCTACTCTATAATTTTTTTAAATGAATTTTGAATGCAAATTTTCCTCCAAGATCTAGTGTATTTGAGGCTCATTTCCAAGAGTTCTCAACACTACGAGAAGTCAAGATTGCATTGGGTACCCTTGTACAAAATCATGAATAGAAAAATCACTATCATTTATTTTCAAGATCAAATTTTTGATGCTAAACCTAGACTTCAAGAAGAACTTTCTAAAAATATAACCTACTAAAAATAGCAACTTGGTTAGGTTTTATTTAACTTCAAAGTTTTGCAAACACCACATTTGGGTGCCTCGGGCATTTAGGGGCTAAGGGCCAGAGGTTCCTTGATATTGAGGCACTTTGATCTACTCTCATATCTCTTTCACACACCTCTAAGTTTAACAAGAAATAACTCCAACTAATTTTTATGGTCAGTGTAATTTAAAGGCATATTGATTTTAGGTTCAAAGATGAAGTCATACATCTACTGCAAGTCAAAATAAAATTTAATTTTTTTGGTAAAGTTTTGAAATCATTGTGAGGTTTTTAAGAAAAAAATGAAGAAAATTCATATCAAATAAAAAATATACTTAGAAAATCTGAAACTTTCACACTAGTTGTGTACTGTAGTTTATCCCCTACATGTCTCAATCCTTTTTATGAATTTTTGCACATTTTTGCTTATATCTTTGTATAGAAACATCATTTTTTGGAACTTCATGAATTTGATCATTAAAGAAGGTTGATTCAAGTATTACATTGGATGAATGAGAACTTTGTTGGACAAAATAGTCAAAGCCATTTGTTCATCGTCCAAAAGATGGATGTCGGAGCGCCTCAAGGTTGTAATATCATGGTATAAAACTATGTCATTCTACAATTAGAAAATCAGCAAGCCATGGTTAGAGGCCCCAAAAGACCAATTTATCAAATTTTGGATTTTCAAAGTCCAGAAATAACATCGAATCTACATTTGAATGATGAAATTATAATGTCTATATAGTCCAAATTTAGATTTTTGAATTAGAATGGATCAAAATCATTATCTTGGATTAAATAATTAAAGAAAATAAAAATTAGACAAGTGTGGGCTGTTAGCTGATACATTTTTAACCCCTAAAGGACCAAACAACATTTTTGGCAACATAGCGATTTTGGGCAGCTCACTACAAATGGGGTTTTTGTTTTATTTTCTTTAAAATTTTCACAAAACATCTGCCCAAGGAGTAGCTTTAAGGCCCAACAATTTTCAAAACTTTTGATTGTATGGTTAAAAAGTTATTGAATGATATGTCATTTTCAATGTTTGGCAGGCAGCTCAATTTTTTCTTGAAAAATCACTTGTTAAAAAAACAAAAAATTGAAATTGGTCCTTTAGATTTACAGATATGTGGAAAGCTTTGAATCATTTCATATTTATTTATGAGATGGAAATTATGAGGTATTCTAGTTTGCGGGCAGTTATGGATTCCCTACTCTGAAATAAACTTTGGAGCTCTTTATTTAACTCTATTTCTAATATTTTTCAAAAAAAAATAAAAACATAGGATGTATATTGTTTATTACAACATTACAACCGTTGGGATTGGCATTTTGTAATCCCATAATTAAATTCTTAACAATTTAGTGTTTTGAATCATTCTCTACTTCTTTCTACTTACTATTTTTTTCCTACATGTTGTACAATTCCAAATAATTTGAAAATTTTCAAACATGTAGCCAATTTTCTTTGAATAATGAATCCAAAGAGTTACTACCATTTTGGAAATTTCTTCATGTAAATGTGACCTTGTGAAGTGCAGCTGCCCAATTTTCCGCAGGGACAAAAAAAGCATTTTGGTCAATGCAAATGCTAATATCTTGCAATCTACATGGTGGAAAATTTTGAATTTTTTTTCTACATCTTCTCAAACCAATGCACTACAATATCCTATGGTTACATGTGTTTTAAAATGTTTTTTTTCTAAAATTTGGTACTTATACTAGAAATGGCAATTTGGAAGCAGTTTTGGTGATAACATAGTCAAAAACCTTTAGGGATTAATTATAGGAATCTGTCTATAATTTTTGAATAAGTCCAGAATTAGTTAAATTGGTCTTCGAAGTTCATATTGCTATGAAATATTGAAATTTTTCAAGTTTTCAAGTTTTCCAATTAGAATAGATACTACATTTGATAAGCTTCATGTCATTTGTTCAATTCAAATTCAAAAAATAGGAAAAGAAAATAATTTTTATTCAAATCAAGAGTATTTAACAAAATTTAGCCAAAATGCACTACAAGGATGATCCATGGATTAAGCATCTTCTTTAGAAAAGTCAATAATACCATAATAAAGGAATTTGCAATACTATTCACAAGAAATGTACTCAGGCACCCTCAAAGGAAAAAAGTGGATGAAAAAATGATCTTTGCCATCCTACAATTTTAGATGAAATCCAAAGAGATATTTAGTATACACAACAACACTACATCGTTAACATGTTTTAAAAAATTGTTACCAAAGCCTTACAACTTTCATTACTACAAAAAAAAGACTATTAGAGAATAAAAGAAGTATAATGTTGAATTCAAATAGTGTATATGAGACATAGATATACCTCATACATACTACCTTGTGGTTCTTCCGTAACAAATGTACATGTACACTACTTTAGTGAACGGAATATAGTAAAACTAGTAATAAGTAGTAGGGCTTGGATCAATCTAACACATTACATTAGAGAGGTTATATATTCAAGGAAGGTCATTTGCATTAGAGGTTAGATATTAAAGAAGGTCATTTGCATTAATGACATCTGTATGCAGCCCAAGCCAAGACCAACACTCTTTATTGGTTCTATCCTTTGGGACAAAGACATGACATCAACTCTAGTTTCTAAATCCAAGTTTGTAAATCCAATCTACAACTGCATTCACACTGCACAGCACATTTAGGATTTAATTGCTATTTATTGGTGAAGCCACTCAATGCAGCGGCTTACCCATCACATATCATTCTAGCTTAAAACACAAGGCAGGGAGAGGAGATGCTCGTGCAATTCAGAAATGCAGAATGGTTGTGAAGATCCATACTAACACATTTTCTTTCAACTCGTACTATGGAATCTATTGCCAACTTCTATTGCGAAAGACTCAAACGAAAGCAAAATAACATTAAGAGTATGAAAGTAGCAAGTAAAAAGGTGGAACACCATCGTAGATCAGGAACCTCCAAAGGTACTTCACTTCCACAATGAGCATCAGCAGAGGAGTTTAAAATAAGAGTTCACCAACGAAGACAGCTCCAACTCGGAACTGCTTGCAATCAAAGCCACAAGATGAATGTCATGGAAACTGCTTCACTAAATGTCCCACTAAGCCAAGCACGTATTGAAGCCTGGTGTACAACGTCGACCCAGCATGCACCAACGATCTGCAGCCACCTCTAAGTTTTAACTGGAACCTCTCAAGGTAAGGTAACACTTGCAAGCACGTACATTTACGATGTCAATTGATATTGCCAGGTTTGAAGCATCGGGAGCTGCAACATAAAGTCCTTGCAAACTCCAGAAATTGCAATAAAGGGCTTCCTTTGAAGATAAATCTATTCACAAGTCAACAAAAAAACTGAAGATATTATGCTGACATCAAAGATCATCGCTGATGTCTGTTATATTGGTGGTGGGTACTGCTTAGCTTGAGACCTTACACGTCTCTTGTACTCGACTGGATCCTGCACGCAACAACCACCAAGTCCAGATCGCTTGTCAGATGAGTTGAAGTATCCAACTACAGCAATAATGGCGCTACCTGAACGAGGCAGTATTGGATGTACCACAATCTCGCATGATCTACACCTTCACCATAAACTGGCATTCAACCTTGACCCTTGCACCATCAAATAATAGTGTGTCAGAAAACAAACCAAGTCAATCGGACCTTCAGAACCCACTTTGGAAAGCTCTATATGTGGGAGCAGTTACCTGAATAAAGAGCTGATAAGCTTCGGTCTGAGCAGGATCTGCTGGGTTCGGCTGATCGAGCAGCTCCTGAATACCAACAAGAATTTGCTTTACAGTGATTGCAGGTCTCCAACCCTGTCAACCACACACAAGAGCAATATAAAATTAAACGCAAATACTACCCTGAAAATAACGCTCAACAGAACCAAGAAGAGCAGAGGAACAAACAATTAGAGAGGGACACCCACATAAAGAATAGCTTCGAAGGCTTCTGAATATTCAATAAGGCAAAAGAAAAACATGATTATTCGCATGGACAGGGGACGTACAGAGTCTTCATTGAGGATAGATAGGCAAACTGTGCCTGAAGGATACACATTCGGGTGAAAAAAACCCTGTGGAAACTTGCACTTGGGAGGTTTGCTGGGATAATCTTCGCTGAAGTGAATTGCTACAGGGAAGAATCCGCCTTCCCAGTCCGTCTGCCAGAATAGGGACAAGAATGTGCATTAGAACGCCAAAGAGAAGGCAGTAGTTCCCCACCATATATTTTATTACTTTTGAGGATATGATGAATCTACGATCATCAGCTCCACCCCACCCCACGTGTTCAGAAAGGCATCGTCCAGGCAGACGTGGAAAGGTTACCAAGTCAAAAAACGAACTTACTTACATGTGCTAACTTACGCCACACTTAGGTTAATGCCTGGTCTCCAAAATTAACTAAGCCCCTAGGTTAATCAATGGTAGCTGCAGATAAAATGAGACACTAAACCTGCATCGTTTAATTTTATAAACGTCACAGGCTGACCAAATGAAAGAAGCATGAAACAAGACAATATACAAATATCATACTGAACTCCAGGGAAAGAGATACAGCATTCACTCCTCATGATTATGAAAGAACGTAGGTGAAAGAGCATACCTGAACTTTTCCAGGTAAGGTACACTGCCAAACCATCAAATTAAGAGCTCCATCAGCACCTGGCTCAGGCCTTGCCACAAACCCCTGCAGTAACCAATCTCACCCACTCAGAAAACTTTTCCAAGCTTGGGCATCAGATTTAAGAACCACTAGAACCATACCCTAACAACAGTCATTCCACTACACAATATGCAGACGTATTAGCCAGAAAGGACAACGACAAATACTGCTAGAAAACTAATGCCCCAGGCATTTCTTCCAAATCAAGAAACATCAGTACTAAATAGACAAAAAAGGGAGCTCAAGACTGACAAGAAGAAAGCTCTTGAAATAGAAAGACAAAATAGACAAGACGCAAAGGTGGGATGACAGGAAAACAACTTCCAAACCCCTAAATCCATGAGTGAAAGATACCAAGTGGTAAATACAATGGCCGCTGTGAAGAGAAATCCAGAACGATCATTACAAAGATTGCGTATAAAATATTATGCGAGGAAACGGCGGAACAAACTAGGAAGCATTCTACAAAAATACGTAAGCCTCGAATATCCAAGGCACGGTGATCTAATTCCAACATCGAACCTAACTTTGCTAGATGTATCTAGAGACTACATTTGAGGAAAGAAAATGTAAGCCTACAGTACAAGCGCTTCCTTTGCCCCCTGAAGTTTGTGCATGTACAGAAGGTATACATTTTCGCTCTCAGATGTACTGCATAGGTACATCTGGCAGAATTAGGTTCACGACTGAAAGTAAAGCACTCTACCTCAATGACCAGATCAACCCACGCAAGAAAATAAACTATTCAACTCCAGCATGCAAAACTACCGCCACATAGGTCCAAGAAAAATAAAGAAGCAAGGGAAACCCCATGTCGACCACCGAAACCTATCCCACACGAGTACCACCGCCTCCAAAACTCGAAGTATAGCACACGAGATCACAAACACCGAAACGAGCAAAGGAAAAACGACAGAAAGGGTTGCGAATATGAAAAAAAAAAGAAACTGAGGCGATAGTGAACCAAAATGCAGACAAAAAGAAACGGCAGGTGTGGCAGTACGTGAGGGTGATTCTTGCGCCAGGCCTTGCGCTCCTCGGCGAGACGACCTCGCGCAATTCCACCCGACATCGTTGCTGCTTGCGCTCCGACTCTCGTATCCCTCCTCCGCCCTAGCACTCCTCCCTCCGAATACTGGCGAACTCGCGCGCGCGCGGGTTATGGCCCTGCAGCTGCGTGTTTCCAACGCCCGTCTCCTATTCCCGAGTCACGGAGTTTGGAAGGTTCGTCGCCTCCTATTCCCGTGGAGCTAGTATCATCGTTTGTGTCTGTATTTCTTCATCTCTGGATGAATGAAACTCGTGTGGCTGCGGATACTACCTTTCAACTTCAGAGTGTGACGAGAGAGAGGGTTTGGTGAGTTGTTCATATTGTGTCCCATGCATAACATTCAGTAGCCTTCAAAGAGGCTGCCTTCCCTTCTTGGACTCTTCATCCACGAAATTCATCTTCAAATAATTAATGTCAGCTTAGGTGCTATGATAGTGGCAGTACGTTATGTTTGTTTCATTTTCTTTGTTATTTTTGGACCAAACATACAAATCAACAAATATTTATAGAAAAAGATGTTGGCAAAGAATCCAATGAATAATGCATAACAACCATTTGTCATCAATATTATACTTTGGGTTTTCAAGTAAAGACAATATTATATATACACATGGGGTGGTAGAAGGTAGAACAACTCATGTGAGATAAATAAATTTGAATTTGTAGTTTCTCAAGCACTCATAGTTAAGGCAAGAATTGTGTTAAAAGTAGAATCTCAGACCTCATTTAGGCATAGTAAAATAACTTTTCTCAAAAAACTTTGAACTTAAAAAAGTTGGTGAATGAAGATAAGTTTCACCTTCAAAAATCCATTTGGCATTTCGAATCTCTAATCAAAACTTATGGACAAATTTGAGAGAGAGGTTGGAATGGACATTTTCTTTAACATTTTTAAAAACCATCTCTCTACATTTGTCCATAACTTTTGATTAGAGGTTCAAAATGCCAAATGGATTTTTGAAGGTGAAACTTATCTTCATTCACCAACTTTTTTAAGTTCAAAGTTTTTTGAGAAAAGTTATTTTACTATGCCTAAATGAGGTCTGAGATTCTACTTTTAACACAATTCTTGCCTTAACTATGAGTGCTTGAGAAACTACAAATTCAAATTTATTTATCCCACATGGGTTGTTCTACCTTCTATCACCCGATGTGTAAATACAGAGTTGTCTTTTCAACTGAAAATACAAAACATGAATGACAATCACATCCAAATGATGTAATTCAAGCATTGAGATAATTGATCTCTATAAATTGATTGCCATTTTCAGTAAGCTTGCTATTTTATTTACAGCTTTAATTCAAAGAACTTAATTTGTTGTTAATTCCAATGTGCAGTTGGAACCTTGTAATTGATTCAAACCCCTTGCTGTGTTCTGACAAGTTGCGCCAAGTGTCCCTGTAGTTACTGATTTGGTGTGGAATATACCACAAGATTTCATCCCTCAGATGAAATGATGTGGTATATTCCACATCATTCCGTCCAGGGAAGGCAGTCGCAGTGACTGCTACTGAATGTAATGTGGGAAGCCCCAAAGGATAAAATGTGTTATTCCAAGACTCCCTACCATTGTCAGAAAGGATGCTTTATAATAATTAAAATTGTTGTAAATTGAAATGATATGGAATGGCACCCAAGACTATGAAAGAGTAGAATGAGAAATAGAGTCCACAAGAATGGCATCATTAAACCATTAGAGCATCATTAAGGACTTGTTGCATGTGCATCAACGATGGCAATAATGTCATAGTGCCTCTAAAAACATGGTAGTTGTTGTCCCAATGGCCCCATTGCATACAATAAGTCATTAGACATTGTGGCATATGTGTCGTCCTACACTTTACATTTTGGAGATGTAGTGTGGATGCCATTGGGCTCAAAATCAATCTTGTCAATGCCCCATGGCATCAATCTACATTTGCAACTCTATACACAAACATTTCATGCTCTCTTATAATCGCAACCTTCAAAAAAATCAAATGTTAAGCATTGAATTAGTCCTCCTCTAGTACCAACCCAGCAGGTAGAGTCATTGTAGCAGTTTTAAGGAATTGGACGTAGTGTTGCTATTAAACTACTTCTCCCTACATTCCGCTCAAAGTTGATGTGCCTTCATACTACCTTCGAAAGTAGTGTCTAGAGCCTCTTTTAGTGCTCCACCATTGATAGTGATTTTACAATAAAACAACAGATCAACCCCTATATATCGGACCTAGTTCCATGAAATCAAAATTGATGTAAATTTTTACCTTGGTAATAGGCCTATCACTTAAGATTTAATTCCTAGAAGACTAAAGTCTCTTTAAAAAGACAAATAAAAGCCCAAGCAAGTTCCTATGCTCTCATTGTATAAAACATTTTCTTGACATTATTTTTAAGAAAGGCAAGTAGATCATAGTGTTGAGGAAATCATTTCTATTTGAATTCATACCTACAAATAAAATTCAGCCCCTCAAAAGTAAAAAATAATCTAATTGGAAGTTATGCCACCGAGAGCAAAAAAAACATTTTATGATCATTGTAATTATATGCAATCATCATAAATTTACTTAAAAGTAATTTATTTTATATTTTTAACTAATTTTGAAAGGATGTGCTTAAAATTCTAAATTTTATATTATGTGATGAAATTTTGAATTCAATTGTATGGATGTGACGATGTACTTTAGGACATCAAATCTATAAGTTTCATTAGAAGAGATTTGAGGCCTCCAAGAGATTGCAAGTTATCCTGCGTTCTTGCGGCGTTCTTAGACTGTGGGAACGCAGAAAAGCTGTTGGCTGATGTGGTCGATAAAGTGCCATGTCATTTTCGAAAAAAAAAAAAATTGTGCCTAAAATGATATTTGGGAGAGAATTTTTTTTTTTCCTTTTTGAAAATTTTTTGACAGCCTGTTCCGGTTGTTCACAAATATGGCTAGATTGAGGAACGAGCCTAAAATGGCCCTCCACTGCCTTCAAATCTCTCCTAATGTGTTTGTGGGTTAAGTGGAAAAGACCAAATTTATCTTTTAAATTATAATCAATCTAGCAATAACACAAAATCAAGGTATATATCAAAAACTTAAATCCTTTGCTATTATTTTGAAGTGCATATATATAGTAAAGATATTTTCTAATAATTGACCAATTAGGGATGAAAAACAACTCAAATACTTACCTAACAATACAATACAAAATTGAGTTTGATATTTTTCCACAATCACAATGAAAATCCTAAGAAATACAAATACTAGAGGACAATTTTGCGTAAGAGGCTAAATTTTTCTTTTAAATTTTACAAAGACCACATTAAGTCACTCAAGCACTTAAACACTATACTAATTGGCTGTTAGGGTTGGCAAAATATTATTTTAAAAATAGATGCTAGAATTATTGGAATATTATTCTTTTCATATTGAAACAATTAAATGAATTTTTTTATTTTTAGACATTTTTCAAATTACATTTTTCAACTTTGATTAATTATTTGGTAGCAAGTGTCAACCCTGCCCACTAGGTGCAATAGTATCTTGCAATCAACATGGTCAAAGTGTTTAACATTTCTTCTACACATTCCATACTAGTATAGTACAAAAACATCAATTTGCACATTTCTGTTTGTCTTCCCTTCTTTACATGTATTTATTCATAACCTTGCAAAAAAATTGTAAAGCATTGACTAATCAAGCTAATTGCATTGTTGAAGAACTGACAAAATTTCTTTTTCAATGTACTTAAATAAACTTATCCCTTCTTTGTTCTATAACTATTGCAGAAAACTCTTGAATACATTCATCATCCATTTATTGGATGTTGTCTCTCTTAGGAATTAATGAAACTTCTTTTATTCACTTAAAATATAATTCCTATTTTTGGACAAAGAAAGAGATGAATAGATCATTTTCTACCAATATAGTCTAAATTATCCTTTGGCAAAAACCTCAATACTCATTAAGATTTCTATGTTTCTATATTTCTAAAATCATCAAGAACATGCTTAGAATTCATTCATGTCAATCAACATACTGAAACTACATTGTATATAAACTACATTTGTGACAACATATTTTTGCACGTAAACATGACATTCTAAATGTATTTAGGTCATAAGAATGGCAAAGGTGGGCTAAATCCTTAGTTATTTGTCAAAACTTCTTACTTGTAATAGTAAATTCTAAATATAATTATATTTTAAGAAAATAAACTCAAGGATCTCATATTTGAAGCTCACTTCTGAACCACATAGGGCATGTTTTTTGCTTGATACAAAGGCACTTTGCACTATGCCCATCATTCAAAAAATGGACTCAAAAGCACTTGAGGTTAAGGTATAATAAGCTTAGTGAGCTATCAAGCTAAAAAACAAATAGTATGAGGAACAAACAATATATTTGCCAAGATCTATAAAACACATCACAATTAGTCTTCCATTCTACATAATGCAACCTTGTTTGAAGATAATAATCAATACTTGTTTTTACATTAAAGTTTAAATCAAGAAAATATATTCTATTTGGACATTCTTGACTGAGCAACAACTTGGCATTAAGGCAGGACCCCTATTTACCCCATGGGACTAATTCTGCAAACTTGAGAAGGCCCTATTTACGCCATAAAATAAAGCCTAAATTTGTCCCTTTCCTTTCTTGTAATGTGCAGCAAGCAGCCCACACATAAAGTGGTAATTATGGACTCACGCAACCTCAACTTCAAAATTACCAACATCCTTTTCCTTCATTCTGGAAGACTTTGAGATGCTTTTGTATTTTCTAGGAACATGCTTTGAAATTATTTAAAAATTAGACATTGTATTGGGAAATATAATTGCATTCTCACTAGTGTACCCTGTGCCGTTGCCCCAGCCAAAACTAAAGGAAAAGTTATTTTTTTAATTTTAGTTTTTTAATTTATATAAAAACTTTGGAATTCAATAACTTCCACATCGTAGGTCCAATTGCCACAAAATCAAGCCCATGCACCCCTCCTCACCGAGGCCTTTCCGATGGTACCAAGCACACGGCCAGGGGACGCACGGTCCGGGAGATCTCAATGTACAAAACAAACAAAACAAAACAAAACAAACAAACAGCCAAACTTTAAGGTATGGATGAAATTCATTCCTAAGTCCCCACCTCTAGAGAAACAGTTGATCTTCTCTCATGCTTGCAAGGTCACATACCAGAAATAGTGGTGCAAATAGGGTGTGGTGCGTTCCCTTATGTCCAATAATACTCTTGAGCCGCCTCGCTCTTGAGCACCATAAGTCCAGCAAAACAGTTCAAGTGAATTCCACAGCAAAACACCTCGAAACACAGGATTAGACCATCAAGATTGAGCTGCTTCGCAAATCATGGATTTCATTTGACTCCTTTGAAACCATGACGAATCAAATCATGCCTAAGGCCTGAACTTAGAAACCTTGCTCACCGAGCTGCAGCACTTTGGTTGAGTGTTGACGCCGTTGAGTTTACAACATTCATGCTCCAGAGCGAATGAACTATACAAAATTCATATGAATCGAAAAGGGTTCTGTGTGAGATGCTGGTGCAACTAAAGAGTTCACCATCCAGTTCAATTAAGTATCAAAAGGTTCTGACATGCTATGTTTGAATTTCAAAGCAAAGATGACAAACAGGAGAAAGCTATATCAGAAGCGTACCTGTGATTGATTCGCCAAAAAGTCTAAGGGGCTCGACTGAGCTGTGAAAGCACTCGGTGGATCCCACATTCGATGGCTCTCTTTTAAATCGGAGTCACTCGAAATTTCCGTTATGTATTCTGTGGATATATGAATGTACTAGTAGCACAACAGTTGCAACGCCCATTAACTTACAACAACACCCAGAAGAATAAAAATTTCCATTATGCATTCTGTGCATATATAAATGTACTGCTAGTACAACCGTTGCAACATTTGCAACAACACCCAGAATAATAAAAATATGATCTCAGCATATGTGGTTCTCGTACCCAGAGACCACTCCACAGCTCAATCGTGAACTTCCAAAATCACAATCCTACATATTGAATAAAATTCTGAAAGAGACCCAAGTAGTATTCTCTTCCTTCGGAACTTTGGTGACGAAGCAAGCATCGAGTAACCAAGCGTTTGTTGAGCAGATTTGGGGTGAGAAGATTTCCACTCTAATTTGAGGAAGAATTTCATTTCCTATACGAAAAGGATGGAGATTGAATTGCGGTTCTCTCGGCAAATCTTGCCCACCATGCATTCAGACAGCTGGCGAAGAGAAGCGCGCTAAATGACGGGGCAAACACTCCCACCGCACCATCCAAGAGACATGTCGAGAGTGGGAATTGTGGTCAAACCGTAAACCATTGCAGGCCGGAGACCTGCCCAACAAACCCTTAACCTCACGCTGAATACAAGGTGGACAACAGCAAGCTCGACGCAGAGCTATAGATTAGTGACGACGAAAAATTTGGCTATTAAACCGAAGCCAATGCAACTCCTGGCACTCGAGGTGTCCAATCCCCCTCGTAACAAACTGTAAAATCCAAACCAATTCAAAGTATTGAATTCGCAGAAACCCCGACAGATTTGCATCCCTCCATGCGCGGGCCAGAAAATTCTCAAAGAAGCAAGCGGCTTCAACAGCATTTGGATTCTGCAAATTGAGCCTCGACGAAGATATGCCAACAAAATTGGTAAAAATTACCATGATGAAACGCCGGACTTTCTCACCTTTCAATTGCTTGGCCTCTCCCAGGCGCTGGTATCGCTGATTAAAACATGAGCCCGATCACCATTTCCTGAACCTTTCAAGCTGTTGATAAGCTGATCAAGAAGAAACAGAAAGACTCATGAGTCGGGAATAGACGGAAGCTCTGTAGCAGAAATGAGCTGAAAACTCATTGTGATCTGTTGCACCCAATACTCATAGGTACACGGACTATCACCTGTTTTTTTAATCTACAGTAGATAAGTCTGCGTTTTAGACCTTCGCATCTTTTTAATCGGTAATTCTCCATTAACAAAAAGGGACAACTTTTGTATGGTCTGTAGTTCTTTCGAAAAATCAGATTGTTTTTTATTTTTATTTTTGAAGCTTCAAAATAATGGCTTTTTGAAGCTTCAAAATAATCAACATCGATTCTGAGAACCATCGGGAGTTTTGGAACCGACGGAGGGCATGCCCACCGTACTTGAAGCGCCAAGATATCATTTGCAGACAATCGGAGATTATAGCAGAGAAATGAGTCACACTTCCTTACCAAAGACGCAGAGGTTTTGCAGCAAGAGCGTCGTGACGATGCGTACATTGGGGCAGCTCTCCATCAAAGGTGCTGCTCAGTGACGGAAATGCTGCTTGACGCAGCTCTTGCAATTTGAGTTAATGACTTGACTCCCCTCACCTCTGTCGCAGTAACGCACTCCTGCTCTCGAGCCGTCTGGAGAATCGGTTTCACTAGCTTGGTTGAACGTCTGTCTCTTGCGTACTCTCTGAATTGGTTTCGGCATGTGTCTCTTGTCATATTACCTTCCCGTTCATGATTTTCCAGCGAAATGGCGATGATCGGTACACCCTCTGTTTGGTGTAAATTCTCCTCCTAAAACCCTAAGTCGCCATAGCCGGAGAATCGTTTTGCAGCTTCGGCTACCCGGGCAAAGCCCAAGCATCCTTTCAATCGGAGAGTGCAGTCCAGGAGAGTTAGTCGCCATGGAGAAGTGCGAAGGGAGCAAGGGAGACATGGCAAATTGGAACCCTAAAACGACCTCGGCAGATGAGAATTTAGAATTCCACCCCCCCACTGTAAGCATTCCTTCTGCCAGGAAATCCACGCCATCTTCATCTTACTCCATGTATCAATCTTCACTGGATTTTCGTTGCGTCATTTTCAATTGGACCATGGTGAGAGGTGCAATTTGGTTTGGGGCAAAAAAATTGCTGAAGGAAGAAAGGTGGAGATCCACGAGCCACAGTAGATGACCCTAAACCCTGAATCCTTAAAACTAAAAATTAAACCGTAAATCTGAAAACCTTATGTGTGAAGGTATTCAAGGAAGGGTATGCACTCCGACCTTTGCAGCGATGATGGGCTGCAGGAATATTTGCGCGGAGGGATCCGAGTGAAATACATGTTGTGTTGTACTTTTCTTGGTTAGGAGCACTGAGGTGACAATAATAGCGTAGACATCCCATTCACCAAGCACTAACTAACCGTTCAGTTCTAAGAATTTGAGCTTGAAATGAAATATACTTGGCCTTCCAATATTGTTGAACGACGAAATATTTGCATTCGTGATGGAGCGGACATTGGAAGATCTCCACAAGCACATTGATCTCCGCAAGTGCAATCGAGGCCCGCACTAAGTTACTACACCGAAGAATATATCAAAGAAGCCACTAGCTTAATGTTTGGAATTGCATGTAATATGAGGATGACTTGGCTGTCCTTCATCAAGATCTCAAAGCTTCATCACACAAAGCTTCAAATGTGTTGGTGTTAAGATATTCGATTCAACAATTCAAAACATAGATGCATGGATCATTGTGAATGCTATAATAGTCTGAAACTATGAATCATCCATCTAATAAGGAACGGAGTATTTGCTTCTTAACTGTGACCCCTACTCAACAAGGACCCTTTTTAACCCCTAAATGCCCAAAGCACCCAAATATGGTGTCGAAGAAACTTTGAAGTGAAATAAAATCTTACCAAATTGCTATTTTTAGTAGTTTATATTTTTGAAAGATTCTTTTTGAAGTCTAGTTTTAGCAGCAAATATCTTGTTTTGAAAATGAATGTGTATGATTTTTCTATTCAAGATTTTGTGCAAAGGTACCCATTGCAATCTCAACTTTTCATAGTGTTGAGGGCTCTTGGAAATGAGCCTCAAATACACTAGATCTTGGAGAAAAAATCACACTAGAAATTCATTTAAAAGAATTGTAGAGTAGATTTTGAGAAGTCATAATTGATTGGGGTTATATTTGTTAAGCCTTTCAACCTCATATTTTTTTGGTCTTGAACTTTTAGATTTGACATGCAAAAAGAGAGCTCAAAGATTTTCATAGTTTTAACACCCTGATAATCAAGCATTATAATCTTTCAATTCCTGAATGATATTGTTGTGTTTTTTTTTCTTATGTGATCTCTAATATGTCTAGTTTGAGTTTGTATGGTTACAATTCAAAAAAAATTGATTCAACTTATCTAAATGTTGGGGTTTTGTTCAATTTAGAGCAAATTCCAAGAGGCTCAAAACATGCCTTAGGCATTTAAGGATTAAAGAATACAAAATATCTTCAACAACTGAAGGATGAAGTTTCAATGGTCAATGTGAAGGAGATGCACATATACAGTTTTGGTATGACATGTTTGTGAGATTATTACCAGGGTTGAAGATTGTTTATAACAAAATTATGATTCTGTTTTGGGTGGAAAGCAACCCATATTAGCACTTGATTTTGAAACAATTATAAAACATATGATAGTTATAACTTTGTTGGCAATTATATCCTTTAAAAATGCCTTATTTTTAGATTTGGTGGAAATCTTACATTTTAAACCCAAAACATTAGGATTTAGACCATTAGAACATGCATTAGAATAGCAGTTAATCCCCAAAGGACAAGTGATTGTTCAATGTACGCAAGAGATCTTAGGTAGTTACGCGCAAAGGCAATTTTGACACAAGGTGAGAATATATATCTCCATACTAAAAATATAATTTTTTTCCGATCAAGTGCTTGGGTCTAAAGTTATGTTGCCCTGAACTTTTTGGAGAATCAAAACGTGCAGCATTTTTAGAATTCTTCCTCTACTTCTAAAATTTGGTAGGCATGTAACTTACGTGATATATGATGCAAATGTCAAAAAAATAACCATATATAGAAATTTCACTTTAGGAGGAGTTAAAGTCTAATGGCCCTATCAGGCAAGGTCACAAGAATTCATTCAATTTTTTTTGAATGCATATGCATATTTAGATTATATTATCTTCAAATTCTCTTGATATCTAAATTGAGAAATCTATGGTCAAAAGTTATTTTGTATGGAAAATAGTGCAAAGTGTTCAATATTTGAATAGTCTTAAAGAAATTGCTATTAGAAGAAAAAATTGACGTTTTCATCATTAAAATTTCAATCTTTCTCAAATCAATTGAAATTGTAGTTTTAGTCAATCATTAAAGAATTATTTTATAAATATAGATATTGCATTTTTGGTCACTTTTAAAAGAAAATGACTCAAAATTTGTTTTAAATATTAAAAGACTTTCAAATTTTGGATATGTAGAAACTTTTGAATACTAATACCTAACAACTTTTTTTTATTAATGTAAATATTAAAAAGTTTGACAAAGCTATATTTTGTAACTCATCTAAATTGTGTTGAATATCCAATAGGCAATTAGGAATTAAAACAGATGAAGAATGACATAGAAATTATACATTTGATGATGTAGATTATATTTTAAGCTCTCTTAATTTTGCAACAAGAAAAGATCTCTCAAGGCTATCTATTTCAAATGTTATCAATTACATAGTGACTTAGGTGAATACTAAGCTGGTTGGCAATGACATTGTATAGTCTTTCTATTTTTAATGAATATCTCTAAAAATCAATGATAACACATTTGCCACTTGATTCATCTAGCGTTTTAGTTCTTCACTTGAATATAAGAAATAGAAAAATGTTTGGATTTTATATTTTATTTTTCTCTTAAAATAATAAATTTTTTGAACGTCCTTTGTTTTATACCTTTAATCTCTTTTGGGCACGGTCCTAGTGTGGGGGGCCTATACAATTCTCGAGGGGCCAATATTGATCCCCCCCCCCCCCCCCCCCCAACCATCATGTCCCTTTTTGTAGTGAATTATAAATTTTTTTAAAATGCAACTAATATGGATGAAATCTTGTGTATGGGCAATTTCATTAAAATGGTGGTATTCTAAATGCCACTTTGACGGTGTGCCATTTTTCCCATCTAGGACAGGTATAAATTTCAGAATGACCGTTCTGAACCATCTAGGACATGTATAGATTTAGAAGGGTTGTTCTAAATTGTGTTCACGCCATTTTAATAAAATACCGCCATTTTAATGAAATTACCTGTATGTGTATTTGTTTGTTTTCAATAAACATTGAAATGAACATTTATTTGAATAGTGAGAAAGCAAAAATATAATACTATCTGCGTAGCAATGAAAATGAAAATGCTATGCACATTTGCAAATTTGCATAGTTGCAAGTTTGCTTGGCTTAACACCAATGGGCATTATAGTAAGCTTGACCCTTTAAAGCCTACGTGGACCTTCATTAAGAATTTCTAAGATTCAAAGACGTCATATAATCAAAAAGGTATGATTTATTAGTTCAATTTTCTATTGAGGTTTCTTTGCCTTATTATACACCTCTTGTAATTTTTTCATAATTTTTTCATTTATTTGTAACTTTTTAATGATTTATCATATATATAGTCCTTTAAAACGGATTACAAAAGTGAAAAAATATATGCAAAAATTAATAGTATTAAAGTCATTAGAAAAAAAAATAGCCCTCCGGAGGGCTGTTCCAGATTGACATGGCCAAGCTTGACCTACAATCTCAAAATGGTTGCTGGTGAGCAATCTGCTCGTCGAAATAGTCAGCTTTCATAATTTTTTATTATTCTTATTATTCTTATTGTTATTATTATTATTATTATTATGATGATGATTTTGTAAGATTAAAAATATCATTATTGTTGTTGTTGTTTTACTCGCAAATTTTGGTTCTTGCGCCACTGTCACAACAGGAACTACTGCACGGAAATAGGGCAAAAAACAAATTTTCAGCCCCCCAAAACACTATTTCAGAATCCTTCGGAAGGCTGTGGAGCAGCCCTCCGGAGGCTTGAAATTTTTACTAATGTAGATCTATTTTGAAAGCAAGACTTTGAGCTCCATATATTGTATAGTCATAGTCAAGTGCAATAATCCAAATTTTTTTCCCAGTCAGATTTCATCTTAAAGTCCATAAACTTTAGGAAGTTCTAGTATGCTAAAAATGGACAAATTTCCAAAGTGCAACTTTGTGATGGAGAGTACTTTTGTAATATATATTTATGTATGTAAAACTCAAAATCATACAACAATTTGGATCTTTCCTACACACTATCTATCATTATTTTAGTGCTGCCACCTTTTGCCAAAACTACAGCTTGCTTTTGATTATACATGTTTGGAATGAGCTTTTGCAATTGCTTTAGAAATACTTGATCCCGTACTGCTTGATCCAATAATCCTACAAATTTTTGAATCTTGGTACCATCGGAAAGCCCTCGACGAGGAAAGGTGTATAGACTTTGTTTTGTGGCGTTTGGATGTACGGTGTGAAAGTTATTGAATTTCAAAATTTAATGAATCAAAAAATTAGAAAATCACTTTTGCTTTATTTTGACTGTGGCAACAACACAGGGCACACCAGTCTTGACTAAGAGTAGCCCCATAGCAACTCGGTGAAGCTGTAAAAGCTTGTGCACCATTGATCTTCTAGAATTAGAAGATTAGAAAATTAGATTAGAAGATCAATGGTGCATAAGCTTTACAATGTTGCTTCACTGAGTTGCTGTGGGGCTACTCTAAGCTAATCCAATGCTAGTCAAGATCATCCTTGAACACCACAATGTCAGAAGTGGAAAAATCAACCCTATTTTAGGCCCTCTTAGGCCTCACAGGGTTAACTATAGTAATCAGGTCTGGTTCAATTTGGCAAAATCTTCCATATGACCGTAACACATACTCCCTTTGCCCCACTAAAAAACTCCAAATCAAGCACAATTTTTGTCCCACTAAAAAGCTCCGTTTTTAGATTTCAATTGTTAGGTAAGTGTTGGCCGTGTTGAACGACCTTGTGGAGACAAGTCAAGTGATTAGGGAGCATTTTTCGCCAAATTTTTTTGGCCTTGCCCATATGAGACACTTTGGACTCGTTGTGCTTCCTTAGATAGTAGTATTGACAATGGATTTAGTGAGCACTTCAACACTTTGAAGAGTTGTTCTTGAAGTGGTGTAGGAATCTTTGTTGTGGGTATTTAGGTTGCAGTAGATGTTTCTAGAATCCCAATGTTGCTACCAACATTTAAATCATCAAGAATGATGGAGCTTGGCAGCGTTTACAAATTTTGTCAAAAATTGTACTTTCCGCATGGATTTTGGGTGCCTAAATGATATTGCCTAAGTTGGAGATTTTGCAAAGATCTAAAGGATGGGTTGCTAGTTTTGAATGCATGCATCCCTATTAGAAAGACTAAAAATTTAGTTAATCCTTCATAGGGAAGCTTTTTGGAGGTTTTTAGTGGGACAGAGGGAGTACTAATTTAAGCAATCCTGAAGTCAAGCGTATGTTTTCTTTCTCTTCTTTGAAAAGCTGACCGTGAGCATTAACATAACATTCAGGTCTGTGCTGCAACTGGGTAGCAAAGCTCTCACCAGCCCAGTTTTTGTACTCGTCTTGCGATTGAACTCTGAGTGTGTTTTTGTGCTAAAACAAAAACTGTAACTTAGTTTTTGGTGGTAACTAGGAAGATGTGCACAATCAGAGTCAACACCCAGAATGCACAGCCTGCATTATTTCATGCCATTGGCCAATTCCATCACAAGTGACAAGTTCTGGACAATTTTTTGGGTGCATGTTCTGCACCTAAGATTTGAAGGATGGATTCTACATATGCAATGTCATTAATTTGGCAGAATAGCAAGTCCAAGTAAAGGACTGTCACAACCTCAAGCTCTGCTGTTTTAGGAGAAAAATGAAAATTGGTTTCATGGATCAGAGAAAGAATGGAAGAGCAAATTGGCCAATTAACTTAGCGGCACAGGAGTGAGAGAGCCGGAAACAACCCGACACACTAGGACAGACCAGACTCAAAACTAAGTTTAGGAGAGCTGAGGCAAGACAAGCTCTGCTGTAGTGCTGTTGGAAGGAGAGCTAGCAAGCATGCATTCATTCCAAGTGGCAATTCCAGATTCACATATTTCAGATTCGTAGGATTGACTCAAATCATCCCAGAAACAAACAGAATCTGAGAATTCTTACCCTAACACATACATATTCAAATAAACAACTTCTATAAAATCCACAGTACTGACACTATGTAACTGCTTGCTCTGGTGTAGCAGCACAGAGAGAATTTGCAGTCGAGCGGCCCAATGCTCAGCTGAAACATTGAACTGGGTCTCTAAGTTGAGAAAAAAAATCTAAGGTGCACGGAACTGGGTGAAGAATAACTTCAAACTCTGGTCAGAATTGTCTCCATCTCTGCAAGGATTTGACGATGGCTTAGACCAGTGGCCCAGACATGTGTGAAGCGTGCAGGCCGTTGTTCAGTGATGGTGTAAGTTTGAAGTTCAGTTAGCAGCACCTTTTCACTCACTGCAACTTGTCCTGTGATCCTATCCAGCTAGTCCTGTCCATTGCTTACAATTGCTTGAATGGCTTGAACTTAGCTTGAACAAAATTTTGTAGTAGACACGATTTGTCCGTCACCAGGATGGTGTCATACTGTCATGGACCAATAATGGAAATCACACCAATTGGAGTGTGCATGCAAAACTGCAAAAATTGGATTTTATTCAACTGCCTCTTGATACGGTCTCGCGCACTTGGCTCGACGACGATGCAAAGGATGCAGTCACGCACACAATTCTGAGACCTGGTTCATGCAGGGTAAGTTGTTCCTGCTGTCGGAACTAGGGTTTCTTTTGGGGGCAGTACAAGCCTGCAACTAGGGTTAAGTTAGGAAGTAACAATCCCTCCAAATTTGGTGCCATTCATAGTCCCTTGTAAGTTGTACTGCCAGAAAAGAAACCTTGGTCTCAACTTGGATCACTCTGCTAAGAGTTGCCATTTCTTGAGAATTCCCGGCTGTTAGCATTGCATTTTGTTTTCTCAAATGATAATATATATAAATGGGACTTGAATCAGCATTCTCGGTGAGATGGACGTCATCTTGGTTTGGATGGCAAAATACAACAGCATTCTATCTTGCTAAGATACATGGAACAAAAAATGTGGAGAGAGATATATTAGGGGTTGTCACACATCCTCGGAGAATGGGATTTCCATGAAGTCGGAGAAATTTGTGAGAGAAACGAGGAGCCAATGGCAAGCCATTTTGCATGGAGGATGTGTGACACCCCTTTATGGTGTTCGGAGCGTGGAGAATTTTCTTTGAGAATGGGGTAACTCAAGCTGCTTCTACAGATCCAATCACAACACGGCGGTGCAATAGCGGGATGAAATTTTGGCAGTGGAGAGGTGAAAAGAGGGAGCGCAGCAAGATCAAAAAATTCTTGGAGAAAATTGGTTCGACCATTTTCTTCACATGCAGAGGAGAAGAAAGGGTGCTTGGAATTATTGGACCTCTGCCCGTCCTGTGCATCCACTCTTCCTACGCCATGTGCCGATTCTCCGAGAATTGCAAGCAGGTTGAAGGATGTGTGACAACCCCTATTTTCTTGTTGGCAAGTGAAAGGAGGTTCCAACTTACCAAAAAACAAGCATTTAGATACGGTATGCAAAAGTTATGAAGGGTAAAAAAAAGTTGGTAGATGTTCTAAAATCGTTTCTTCAACGTACATACACATTGATTTTGGAGAATGATGAGTGGCAGTTTAGGTAGAGTGCAATTTTGGATATAGTCATCTTACTGGTAATGAAATTCTAGTTTTCACACTCCTAGTGATCAAGTTTCCACCAAAGAACCAACCACAAGATTACATCCTTTTCCTTTTAATTCATGAACATTTCTTTCATATATGAATATAATGGTATTTTATGAGCAACCACATATTTATCTATTGCACCAAGATTATATATTGGTTACAATAATTGTTTTAAATATTATTATCCAAATAAATATATGAAGTGTAATATGAAAGGCATGAAGGTGAAGCAAAAAAGAGACACTGTCATTATAAATTGATACAGTGTTGCATCGAATGGATCGCATGAACATGATGCAATGCAATGTGGCTTTGGACTTTAAAAATGCCTAATCACTTCAATTAGATACTATTGCTATATATTTTGTAGTACACCAAGTGTTATGATTTACAATGTTAGCAAAGGCAATTGATAACATTGTGGATTTTAAAATATAAAATGTATTCAAAATTGACAAGTTTACTTTATGAAAATGATTTTTTTCTGTTTTGAGGGACCTAAAATATTTCATTAAGAGCAATGCAACTTTAATAATGAATTTTATGATGACTTGGACTACAAACTCTTATACTTCTAATTATAAAAATTGAGAAATTTTGCAAGGCCTAAATTTTCATTTTCATTGATATGTTTGCTTTGTCTTCTTTTGTTATACTTATTGTTATATTATTAGCATAGCATTAGAGGAAATTTTAGGCCTCTGGAAGGCTGCTCTACAGCCCTCCAAGAATCTAAGATACCTTGAAATTTGCTTTTCTTTTGCTCAAAAAATCATTTTTCCCCTATTTTTGCCTTGCTGAAATTGCAGTAGCAGTGGCACAGGAACCTAGAATTCTGAATAAAAAATTATTAAAATAAAAAAAATAATCTTAAAAAAATTAAATTAAAAAATTAAAAATTAAAAAAAATTCTGCAAAACTTGATTGCTCCGACGAGCAGTCAGAGACTCTAACTGCTCACCAAGAGCAATTTCAAAGTTGACAAGCCATGCAAAGAATAATATGGCATGTCAACTTCGAAAGGCCTTCCAAGGGGCTAAATTTTTCTCTAATAGTTATGGACAAAATTGAGAGAGGAGTTTCACTCCATGTGTATATATAGCTTTTTTTCCCATTGTAAACTCAAAAAGTTGTTGGTTTTCTATGAATGCAAGCAAATAGTTTGGTTCATTCTTTTTTTTAATTCTTTTTTTGTATTTTGTAACATTAAAACGGTTGGGACATTGAGGGGTTAATGCTAATATGTTTTAATTCACCCTAAAAACATAAATTCCTTACTAAATTAGCAATTGCAATTTAAATGTCAGCATGTCAGATTTTTCAATGGGCAAAAAGGGCTCTAATTTCTAATGACTAGTAATGTGATTGAATCCAAAAAAACATGTGCGTATATAATTATACAACATAATAGACAAGGATTTTTTTGATACAATTTAAATTTTTATATTTTTTCTATAATATTCAGAAGTAAAAATACGTGAACGCACTTTTCAATATAAAAAATAATCCAAATGGTGATTGTGTCAAAGCAAAAAAATATATATTATTCAAATTAAGGACACTATGTAAGCTATTTTTAGAATTGAATGTTTTTAATGTGATTTTAGAACAAATCAATAGTTGGTCAATAACCAATTTATTTTTAAAAAAATTACACTATTTTGTGTTTAAGATTTCATGACATAAAATATTTTTTAATAGTTGTATTCTAACGAAGTATATAAAATTTGGATAATAATATCTATCTAAAGTACTTGATTGTTAAAAAGACACTAAATTTAGCCCTAAAATTGATTATTTAGATCCCTTTAAGAATATTTTCCATAAAAAAATTCTCCAACTTATTAAAGAGATGAGTTGCAATAAAATTCATTTATAAAGTTTAAAAAGAATTGACAACATCAAAGTAATTTATAGCTTTGAAATTTCAGAAAAGGACTCAGGCTTTGTTCTAGTAAAGTAACTCCAATGGTCCCTTTGAGTGTGCTTTGACCCATTTTGGATTTTAATTCACATTGGAGCCAAATTGCTTTAATAATGGATTAAAAGTTGTTTTTTTTACATACATAGAAAGCTTTTAATTTATTTAGATTGATTTATTAAAAATACATTTGATACAAATAATTGATTTATAAGAAAGTATTCAAATTTCTTAATTGTTCAAATAATATATAAAATTTAATCCAAAAACTTGCATTTCTAAATTACATTATATAAGTCTCCATTTTAACCAATATTTTTGAATTCATCTTATCCTTTTGGATTAATAGTGTGATATTCCCAAGGTGTTCCTTTTGAAGAACTACTGGGTGAATGCATGAAACACTTGCACTATTTTATGTCACACCCTGCATGTTGACATGGTAATTTAGGCATAATTTTTTCATATTGGATCCAAATGACTTAAGATTTATAGGAAAGGTGCTAATGACTACTATACACCTTGACTAATTTTTTTGCAATTTTCAAAAATATTTTTCTATATCAAAACAGCCCCCAATTTTATGTCACAAATTCCCAAATGGAGGTTTTTAGTACTATTTAATACCCAAAAAATTGAACTTGGAGCTGAAATTTGGAGTGAATGGTCTTCTTGTAGACTTGTATCTATATAGGGAAGGAATTTTTAGAAAAAATTAATTTTGTATTGTGTGGAAGTCCACAAAGAGAGCTTCTTTCTTCTTACATTTTGGAGTACATAAAATATTATTTTGGTAGTTCTTTTGGTGAATGACCATCTCCATAGAGTTACTACAAATGGCCCATTTTTATTTTTTTTATTTTTTTATTTTTAACTAATTAAAGCATCAAAGTGTCTATTTTCTTGAGATTTGGCACTTTTCTAGTTCTTCCACTCAGAGAATTTTTCTATGCTTTTCCTTCTTTGGGTTTCTTCAGCTTAAAGTTATATACATTGGTCATATTTTTTTTAAGTTTAAAAAATATTTTTCTAATTTTAAAGTACTCTAGAAAAAAAAGCATGAGTACTGTGAAAATGCAACAAATAGTACAAGTGTTTCTTACATTCACCCTATTAGAATACCTTCACTATATGTTGATGGTTAATCATTTATTTTTAAACATCATATAGTTGACAATCAAGATGAAAATTCTCTTAGATCACAATTACAATTGAAGCGAAAAATAAAGAATCCCTCTAGAGTAGCGCAACAAGTATCATTTTTATTCTTTTTACATTGAAGGTGGGAGAGAGATTTGAAGTTTTACTCCCAAAAATTTACATTGCTAAGGAAAAATGCTACAACTTATTATTTATCATATATGGTCAATTCAAATTGTTCAATTGTTCAAATCAAACATTCAAAATTAGGTAAAAGAAGTTACAAAATACAAAATAAAACCTTATAGGACATTTGACTAGAGAAAAGAAAACATTCAAAATTGACATTTTTGTGTATTTACTAAAACCGGAAATATTATTTTTTGTATAAAACTTTACAAAAGAATAACATGCCATTATGACAATGTGCTTAAAGAATCCAAACCATTTAACCTCGTGAATTGCTAGATATAATGTTTGAAATTTGAGAGAGAAATAACCCTTGTCCGACAAGGACAATAAATTTTAGGCTTGGTGGAGTAGAAATATTGCTCTTCATACAATTGATCATCTATAATGATTGTGTTAGGTTTAAGCATGATTAGTTTTTCATAGCAAATACAAGGACTAACTTACTCAAAATCATTGTGCAAATATTTGAAAATGTATACGATTAATACACTAGACAATTTTTGATTTTTTTTTTCTCACACTCATTACTTTTTTCCTTGTAAAGCCAAACAATGAAAACATAAAACTCATCAACCATAATAAGTAGGATTTTCTTAGTAAAAGAAACCAAAAACTCTTCAAAACTTTTGCTATGAGATCCTTCCCTCATACCCTCACCCATATTGCAAAGGTCTCCCACCAAGACCCTTTGAAGCCCCCTTCAGCCTCACCTTGAAGCTCTAGTAGGCTTTGGTTGATGCCTTTGATTGAAATTTTAGTAGATTCCAAATTTTTTTCTTCCATTTGGTCCTAACAAAATTTTGGTTGTTTGCTTTTGCACACTTTGTTTGCTTTTCCCAAGCAAGATAACTTCTCATCAAAGCATCCTTTTGGAATAATATTTTCCTCCAAAAGGTGGTGAATGTTGGCACCTTGTGTCAAAATTTTAGCATCATTTGTTCAATCCTTAAAGTTCTTTAAATATTTTTACTAGACTTTGATGGGTTCCTATTGCCTTCTTTATAGGCAAAGTTTCTCCTCGTAGAAGTGCAAAATGTAGCAAGTTGAGGCATGCTAAACTATCACCCAAAAAAGACCAAGGGATAGTTTAGATTTCTAAAATTGTGTACCATCATGCAATTTAAAAGAGTACTTTATGATGAATTTAAACAAAAGTTACAAAATATGATCCATAGATCATATCTATATGATTAGATATAGAAAATGATATCCTAATCTATATTTTTCAATGAAATTTGAAACAAAATTTCAAAAATCTTTGTAAAATTGATATTATGTCGAAATTTTTTGTAGTTTTTACATTTAAAAATAAGAATTAAACTCTATAAGTTTTAATTATAAGAATTTTTAAGATTTATATATTACTTTTTTTTCAAGTAGTTTTATAATAAACTTTTGAGTGAATACGGATGACATATAATGTATTATGATCATGAAATTGATCCCTTTTGAATTGAAACTGAACTAATGATGATGAGTGCACTAGAAGAATACCCATGGCTTATTAATTGTTCAAATATAAAATGACTTGGATTATTGGTTTAGGATATTATTTCTGTATATTAAAGTATACATCTCTCTCCAAATTTCTAACGAGTTCTATTATTTCTTGTAAATTCATTCAAAATAAAAGATTTTAACCTCAAAAATCCCAAGGCCGTTTTTTTTTTGTCAAAAAACACTCAAATCTAAAATTTCAATGTAAACAACGATTTTTTTTTCTATATTCAATCATAGAATCTTACACTAGATTTGTATGAGAAAGTCTAGGAAAAATTTCAGAAACTTTGACTATATCAATCACAAGATATGTCCTTCAAATAATGAAATTCTTGTGGAATCACTAAATACAGGCAATATTTAAAGAAAAAAGAGAAGAAAGGAGCATTCAAAATGAAAAAACTAATTTTTTTTGTTCCTAGCCTGATTAGATTATAAGGCTTTGAATCCTCTTCACTTAAATTTTTAATTATACATATTGTAAATTAATTAATTTTTTTATATTCAAGAATTGTGTTGAGAATTTGGGTGAACAAATTCAAAAAACAAATTGCCATTTTTATTCTTTAAAAATTTGTTGAGTTGAAGCAAGTTCAAGATAGAAGGAAAATTGTTTTTTTGCTCTGGGACCTTGGAGATGCCCAAATGGCACTTGTCCCTTAGTTTACCCCCAGGTTAAGACGTCCGAGAGAGCCGGATTAATGTACCTTTTTTCTCCTTAGGATTTTTTTTAATGGCCACCGTTTCTAA
This sequence comes from Neckera pumila, assembly GCA_963969595.1. Lineage (NCBI taxonomy): Eukaryota > Viridiplantae > Streptophyta > Bryopsida > Hypnales > Neckeraceae > Neckera > Neckera pumila. Next base: position 17,513,282 of record OZ018415.1, on the reverse strand, counting down.
AAAAATAAAAAAATAAAAAAATAAAAAAATAAAAAAATAAAAGATAGAAGGAAAACTAAGATCATTTTCAACTAATAATATAGTAACATAATTTTTTTTTTTTGTCAAGACGATTATTCAAATGAAATAAAATATTTTTTTTTTCATTTTATATATTTTTCTATTGTTGATAATTCTAAGATGGAATTGAAACACATTAATCCAACAGTGAATTATTTTAGAAATCAAACTAAACCATGTGCACTTTTTTTCTTAAATTGTTAAATTTGAGTTAAAAAATGGATCCAACACATTTTTTTTTCAAGGATTTGCAAAGATTGTCTGCAAAACAAGAAGCTTTATAAGTTTCACATCACTTATCTATATAGAATGAATCAAATCTTTCCACATACAATCTATAAGAAATCCTTTAAAATTAAAATTATTTTAAGTTTTTGTGTTTTTTTCTCTACCCACCTTCGCCTGTTTTGCGCTTATTTAGATGGCCTAACTTTTGCTCCCATGCATTGATTGAAATATAAATTATATTCCTAGAAAGCTAATCAATATTCCTATCTTAAAAAAATTGTTTAAAAAATCTTGCAAAAAATTGAGATCATAGATACATACCCAAACCTTCAAGAGTCATGTGAAGGGACTCTTTGGACTTTAGGGGTTAATGACTTAATTCTAATGCACTTATGATCAACTTAGAACTGTCTAACTCCAGTGCGCTTCTCATCATGTTTGAACTATCTAACTCCAATGTACTTGTTATCATGTTCAAGCTTTCTAAATTTTGCAAACAAATCAATATACTTGAAGTAGTTCCCGTAATCTACTTCATTAACTAGCTATAGCCAAATATAATTAATATTTATTTATTATGTACATTCACGAATTAATTCTCTAATAGAAAAGACGTTTTAGAATATTGTATTACACTGTTACAATTTGGTGGCAAAAGCTTATATAAATAGTGATTTAGCGCCTATATTAGTCTTTGGCACAAAACTTTGATAGTGTAGCTTGGAGCTCCAAACCTTTTTCTTTACTAGTTATTGATCCATTACTAGTAGAAATATAACCGTGGAGCAGGTGTAACTCTCCTACTGTACCATGCCGCTCTATATTTCTACTAGTGCATCATAACGCCATCAAGTTCCATCATGAGCATTTTGATAAGATGTGGCTATCCTTTGAATGCATCTATCAACTCAAACTAGTGTGGCCCTGTGCCGTTGGCCCAATTTTCATCTACTCCCGGTTCCACTCCTGGTTCTACTTTCAATTCTACTCCCAGTTCTACTCCTAGTTCCACTCCCAGTACCAAGAACGCCACCAAAATCAAAGTAAAAGTAATTTCCTAATTTTTTAATTAATAAATACTTTGAAATTCAATAACTTTTGCACCACCGCTCCAAACACCACGAAACCAAGCCGGTGCACCCTTCCTCGGCGAGAGCTTTCCAACGGTACCAAGCACGCGGCCGGGGGACGCACGGTCAGGAAGTTGTCCACTCTACAAACAAAACAAAACAAAACAAAACAAAACAAAACAAAACAAAACAAAACAAAACAAAACAAAACAAAACAAAACAAAACAAAACAAAACAAAACAAAACAAAACAAAACAAACAAACAAACAAACAAACAAACAAACAAACAAACAAACAAACAAACAAACAAACAAACAAACAAACAAACAAACAAACAAACAAACAAACAAACAAACAAACAAACAAACAAACAAACAAACAAACAAACAAACAAACAAACAAACAAACAAACAAACAAACAAACAAACAAACAAACAAACAAACAAACAAACAAACAAACAGACAGACAGCCTCATCTAAGGTATTGATGTTGAATAGATGGCATTCATCCATATTTTGCTTACTTCATCCATCTTCACAGATGCCAATTACAATTCACCACACTCCGGTGAAGATTGCTACGTTCACTATCCAAAATAAATCAAATAATAAATAAATGTTTTTTGGCCATCCATCTATACTTTAAGTTAGGCTATTTGTTTTGTTTGTTTTGTTTGATTTCGTTTGTTACGGCAAGATATCTTGGACCGCATGTCCCTTGATTGCACTCTTGGTACTATTAGAAAGCCTGAACAAGGAGGGATGCATGGGCTTTGTTTTGTAGTATTTTGACTCATGGAAAAAAAATATTGAATTTCATGAATTAATATTTTTAAAATTTACTTTTATTTTACTTTTATTATACTATGGCAACCGCACAAGTATTGGATTGCAAATGACATCAGCATGGAGAAGAAAACATGGACTTGTCCTCCCTTTACGTCACCGAAACATGAGTCCATCAGACGACCACCAGACATGGAACTGACCCGGTTTGATTCTACTCCGTATAATTTTGGTTATTCTTCCTCCAGTGAGCAGACCAGAAGATAACTAGCCATGATCCTCTTCTGCAACTTCAGTCTTTTTTTTTCATTTTTTATGAAGTGTCAAAGTGACGATGTAAAATGTTATAGTGGTGCTTGAAATTTCAGCATTCATCCATGTAGTGGACAGAAATATGACATTAGCACATATCACATGTATATTATTCTATTTTCATCCACAATCTTGCAATTTCATCCAATATTTTTTCTTAACTCAAAGTTTTCTAGTGAAAAACTTCAGAGTTTTTGCCATTTTTTAGCCAAATTATCTTTTTTTGGTGCAATCTAGCACCAAAAAGTAAAAAAAAACTGCCCTGCTTCCAACACTTCTTCAATGTTGCAACGCTACTGGCCTTCAGAAAAAAATATTAGTCACATGGAATCATGGATGGCAGGACATTAAATCGTGCCATCAAAGGTGGGCCCTACGGTTCAAATTTACCCCGGGGAAAATGCTGGAATTTTTTATTTGCCACAAACTTTTTTTCATACAGATGAGGCCCCTGATCCTGCTGCTGCCAATGCTGATTAAGTTTTAAGAAAAAATCATACACAAGGTGATTGGTGAGTAACAACTGAGTTTAAGTTATTAAGTTACAGACACTAGAAGCTTAAGGTAGGAGGTTCTTAAACCGCTCAGGTTCTAAAATCGCCCACCTCCTCAATGTTCACTGTTTATACATGTTGCTTTTTGCAATGTACAAGCAGTGAACATTTGAAGAGGTGGGCAATTTTAGCGCCCTCTGAAGTGTCAAAAATTTGAACTTCAAAAATTCATACTCCTACCTTAACTTATTTCAGATCTGAGAGGAAAAACAAGGCTACTAAGGTAGAAAGCCTATTACCACCCTAATTTGCAATCTGAGTATATTGGAGCCAATTCCAAGAAGGGCATGTATTTTTCAGAGGTGTGCGCTTGTTTCGTGAATCAAACCCAAGTGGAATTATAATTTTTCAATCAAAATTGTAATTTCTGTGAATTTTTGAAGTGTCAACCCTGAAATTACAAAACCACTTGTAGACTGGAGTCATAAACATCATACCACCAACCCATAACCACCCTTCCATGTATCTATTAGCACGTAAGTATGGACCAATGAAAAATTGACACATTAGTCTTGGTGATATCAATGCTCTGATTTTGTCAGGAAAGTGAGTGGAGTTGGATGAGTGTAGTGACGGAAATGGGACCAAAACTAGGATGGCGAAAATAGGAAGCTGGCAGCTTTAGGCTGGTTTACCTTAAGTTAGTCGTACCCAAGGAGTCCCGATTGCAATCCCTGACATGGATGATACTCCCCGGCAGACACGCAGACGAAAGGAGAACGACCGTACTCAATAAGGACCATATGATGTGCAGTCACTAGTTCCGTTAAAATCAAAGTCCCGTTTGTACCAGAAGAAAATCAGGCATACCTCACTGGGCAATCTCTTAATTTCATTTGTGTACAATAAGAGTTTAAATCTTGAAGGAAGGATGCGGCCGCGTGACCAAGGTAATCACCAAAACTGCTCTGATTAGTGGACCAATACGTGTATTCTTTGTTTCTACAGGAACAATGAAGTCATCTTGAACGTCCTTCAAGGGTTGAATCCTTCATACATTACTTAAGTTCTATGACTACGCTTCTTAAAAAAGACTTCAAAACTCTCATGTTCATTGCAACAATAACAATGGTATGAAAATGTATTTTTGTTGCATATCTACGGTAAGTGAGCCCATTGCAAGCAAAACTATATTAGTGGTATATATTTCAAAACTTGAATGGGGGCAAAATTGTACTAGTGGTGTACATTTCTAGAAAATTGACTTGACTTTTTTTTCTGCTACATTTTATTTGAAGTAAAAATAGGTGCGATGTTGAAGGAAGTAGTAAATCATGAATAGCTTGAAGATGGCAATAATATTAAGAAAAACCATGCTATAATTGGTACAAGTCATATGTTATATATCCTACATTGGGCAAATTTGTAAAAATTAATTCAAAATATAATTAAATATGGCATCTAATGAAATTTTCAAAAACTATAACATGGCATAATTGAATGGTGTTGAAAATACTAATGAAAAAAATCGTAATCTTCAAAAAGACCACGAAGCCAAAGCTGTGAGTATTGGTAAAGCCTTGAGTTTCGGTAAAGCCCTGAATACTAATCAAAAATTCAAATGAACTAAAATGCAGTTTATCCACACTACATTTTATTCACTTCATTTAAGACCAAAAATTAAGTAAAAGATAGTGTTTGACTTTAAAAAATACCAATTCACCTCACACTTTCCTTTGTGGAATTGCACAAAATGAAACTTTACATGAAGAGTATGATAACTATAAATTATTTAAGAAAACATAAAAAAGAAAGAAAAATTCCAATTTGATCTGTGAAAGGCTCTTCAAAGGCTTTAGAGATAGCAAATTTCCATAGTAGGCATGGTGAAGAATAGAAGAAGTTAAAAAGGCGTTACAATTCTTGAAGCATAAACATATATAAATCCTATTATTTCCATTCAATCTTATTTGGATTAGAAGATTTGGTGTGTTAGAAACAAAGTTGTTTTTTAGAGCAAAAATTTTGATGTTCGTGAAGTATGTCACCTTGCTTGGAGAAACACAATGCAAGTTGACATAGCCAACTAAACGCGACTCAGAGCAGGGTCTATCTTGGATAATCATAAGAAAGACAAGGTCTTTGAAAGATATGTTTTTCTTGAATTGGTACAAGCATCAATTTATTGGTGAAGGTAAAGTGACCAAACCCAAATCAAAATTTGCTTCCACTCTCACCACCAACGCTACCCCTCCATCCAAACTTGAAATCTTGGTTAGCTTGTAATTCTTTTTTTCTTCTTTGCCTAATAGTGACTAAATACTTTTAAAAACAAATGAAACAAACCGACAAATTCACAAGGCTCCATCCCAAAAGTTCTTCCAATAGTTGTAGTAACAAAGTACAAATTTGTGTAGTTAATGGATGTGAAATTAAAATAATGATCAAATTTATCCCCAAAAATAAACTTAAAAATAAACTTATTGAAATAATCTATGCAAAAGATGAAAAACATTCAATTGCTTGTTGATGTATGATACTTTTTCCTATTTTTTATGATTGGATGATTGATGAATTTAGGATACAAAATGTAGACGTATGTAGTGGGAAATGGGAAAACCATTGGACAAGTGGTCATGTTGTAGGTTCAAGCATTACAATGTATGGTGTGCTGGTAGGTAATATACAAATAAATTCAAGTATTGTAAAGTTTGAATAGTTTGAGATTTCACACTAAGTAAGATAATTTTGTATAAAATAGAAATCAATTTTTGTGACTTTAAACAAAATTCAAATAAAAGGTGTTTGAAAGATGGATGAATGTTGGATAGAAATGACCATATTTGTGTGCCTCTAAATTAAAATCTCCAAGATTTTGGTACTATAAACTAACATATAAGTGTGAACAAAAGAATTCTTTACCTCTAATCATCGTATTCCCAATAGCAAGAAAGTAGAATTGGCCAAATTTTGTTGTATTTATTGTTAACTACTAAAGGACCAAGCGTTCAAATCACTTTTACTAATGATGAACACAAATACATCCCAATAACACAAACACATCTCAAGCACGCAAAAATGCAATGTCTTCATCCATCAATTTTCTATTGATGGATGAAGTTAGTTCTTTAACATTTGCATGGTATAGATTATGATGATTTTGCTTTACAAATATTATATAGTTCAAAGAGTATTGGTAGGTTTGGCTTCAAAAATTTAACCTTTAAAAAAAATTAAATAATCCTTCCAATATGAATTGAATTAAAAAGTAAAATAAAATCTTCTATGACTTGAATTTAACTAGTGTGCCCTCTACCATTGCCACAATCAAATAAAAATAAAAGTAACTTTCTAAGTTTTTAATTCATGAAAAAATTCAAAATTCTATATTTTTCACACCGTAGGTCGGAATGCCACAAAACAAAGCCCATGCACCCTTCCTTTGGCTAAGGGCTTTTCAGCGGTACCAAGAATGCAACCGAAGAATGCACGGTCCACGAGATCTCAACATAATAAACAAAACAAACAAAACAACATATCTTAAAGATAGGTATGTAGGTAAGTAGGTAGGTAGGCATGGATATTTTGAACTTAGAAAGAAAAATTATTGCAAAAATCACAAATATTCAATCTACAATCAATTTTAGAAGGATTTCTAAATTTTTTGCTTCAAATATTATTAAAAAAATATTATTTTGTGTACTAGTTGATCTAGTTGTATGGATATAATCTAGGAATCACATTTTACAACTGGTTACGAGTCATTATTAAATTGTTGTTTTTTGTTGCATTTTATAATACTCTTCATAATCTTGAAAATTTGTACTACCCCCTAGTCCTTTAGAGGTAAGACAATGTTTTAGATGGCACATATCATTTATTCTTAATATACTCAATGATTCCCTATTTTGGAATTAATATAGCACTCAGTTAACCCCTAAAGTCCCATTGTCCCTATGGGGGACAAAATGGATTTTGGGCAGGTTCCTATGAGCTCAATCTTTTATGAAACTTTATGAAACTTTTCCATAAGATAGAAAAACTTAATAGCTTTTGGGGAATGTAATTTTTATTTCAATCGGTGCTTGGTAGCAAAAGTAATGCTCAAAATAGGGGAGAGGGGGTAGCAAAAAAAATTTGCAAAAAATTTAATTTAATTTTTTTAATTTTTTTTACTTGTAGATTATATTTATTGCCTATTTGGGAAGCTTTTATTCATTTCATTTGGATTTTTTTATGAGAAAGTTATGGACAATCTTGTTTTTTGGGCAATTAGAGCATCTTCTTGAAAAAAACTTTTTCTTTTCACTTTGAATGCTGATATCTTTTAATCCATACGGTCAAACATCACAAAATTTTTACTACATGATCTGTAAAAAGTGTAGCACAAGATCCTACGGTTAGTTTCTAAGAAAAAAAATTCTGATCTTTTAGATGAATGCATCAAAAGTAGCAGTTTTGAGTGATGTTTGACAGAAAAATGGGCATGGGACTTTAGGGGTTAAATAAATAGCATTTGGTTTTATAATTAGTGAAAATGGATTGAATTCTTGTAATGTGAATGTACAAATGGTACAAATAGTACAAAAATACAAAGAATACGTACACAACAAATGAACAATGTTAATGTAGTAAACATATTGGAGATTATGTTTTCAAATAATAAGCAATAAGGTTTGAAGAAGAGAATCAAGCTTTTGACTTCAGTTACAATTCAATAAAATTTGTGAATGTAGCTTTCTATGCATGTATTCAATGGCTGAACAAGATTAGGCTTTGAAATGCAGTACATGAATTTTATCCAATGGCATAAATTAATCGCCTTCCTCCTTAAGTTTAGGGTAGCTTTGCATCATTTGGACTCAAGTTCCAATTATCAATTACTAATACAAATTTTAAATGAATTGGAAAAAATCTAATAACAGAAACAAAATTGACAATACAATACATTTGTGAAGTATAATAACTATCATTAGATCTCTAGAATGTTGCAATATGCAAACACAATTAACAAAACAAATGCAACAAAATAAATTTCAAAATTTGAATAGCTTACTTGTTGTTGCTAACATATAATAGATTCTATGCGATTCCAAGATTATGCTTGACATGGAGTTTGTGCTTCTAGCGGTCCTCCATCAAAGTAAATTGTCATCCATTGTACATGAGTGTATATTGGATTTTGCAATTTGCAATTGCTTAAAATTTTGCACTAAGAATTTTGCAGCAAGATTGAAAAAACACAACAAGTGTAATATACGATTAAAAAAAAGTAAAAAACACCATGTTCTTATGTCAATAAATTCAAAAAATCATGGAGACTCAACATACTTGTCTTTACTAATATTTATATGCAACAACTTGGATTGAGCTATTAGACAAATCAATCCTAAATCTATTCAAAAAGAATTTTGCTTAATGAAAATTTACCAATTGAAGTAACAAAATTGATACTTTTATCAAAATAACTATTGGATGTAAAATTGCATAGACTAATTAGACTAAGGGAAAGACAAATCGATACAAAAGCCTAGAGTCAATTCAACAAAGATTTGCGAAATGAAAGATTACCAATTATAAACTTACTAATCTAACAATTTCATCATAGTAATTATTAAACTTGGAATTTCAAATACAGTGTAATAAGATATACGTGTGTGTTAGCAAGGAAAGCTCCAGAGTCCTAATGACTCCCCATTTTTTGCATCACCGTACATTGGAGGGCATAGAGACAAAGCATTTGTAGTTAAAAAAGAAAACTTAGTGCAATAAGATGCAACATGTAATAAAAATCAAGAGAGAAGTAAAGTAAAGCAAGCCAAAAATGAGAAGCCAAGATAATTTGTGATTGTGTTGTTTACCTGATACACAAAGCAAAGATAACTCAAAATTTTCTCATGTGGTTTGCCTTTGATATAAATGAGATAATTCAAAATCGAGTTGTGTGCTTTACATTTGATATTTGAAGTGAACATAACTCAAAAGCTGTGAAAAGTTGGTAACTAATAGAGCTATTTTTAATCCATGTGTAGATTTAGATCTAGATCTATATGTAGGCTAAAAGTCTAGAAGTTGGCGTTAGATCTATTTTTAACTCCTAAAGAACCATTATAGGTACGGCGGACATTTGAGATTTCGGGCAGGTACCTACGGGTTGAAGTTTTGTCCTGATTTTTTTGAATTTTTTTGAAGGTAAAAAAACTGATAAGTTTTGTGGGAATATAATTTCTTTTTCAATCGGTGCCCGGGAACAAAAGTTATGCTCAAATAAGGGAGAGGGGCAACAAAAAAAAAAGTAAAAGTAAAAGTATTTTGAATCTTTTTTTTTCCATAGATTATATTTTTGTCTATCTGGAAAGCTTTCATCCATTCCATTTGGATTTGTTATGAGAAAGTTTTGGACAATTTTATTTTTTGGGCACTAACTTAGAGCATCTTCCTGAAAAAATATACTTGTAGGATTCATGTCTGAATGCAATTTTTACAATTTTCCAAAAAAAAAAGTTCTATGTAGTTTAGTTCTTTTGCTAGAACAATCTCACCATTGGAATTCGTGCATTTTAATCCTATATAGAAGATATTAAAATTTTAGATTTTCCTTCTATCTTGTATTTACTTCTACTTAGTAATTTTTTTAATAATGCAAATTAATTAATTTTATTTGTTTATTTTTTGTTAGACTCTCAACTCAATTCTCCACTATAAAAATTTCAAGCTCAAAATTTTGTAGTGCAAAAATTTAAAGTTAAAAATGTTCAAAGTCAAAAAATCTAGTCCCATAATGTGTTGAAAAATTTGTTTTTTTCACTTTAAACGCAGATATCTTGCAATCTAAGCAGTCAAAAATTTTGAAATATTTTCCACACATTGTCATACTAATTAGGTATAAGATCCTATAGTTAGATATGGAAAAAAAATTCAAATTTTTTTACTCTTTGCTATAGAAATGGCACTTTTGATTGTTTTTTGGCAAAAAAATGACCTTGGTTCTATACGGGTTAATTAATTTTTAGGCAAAGGCTAAAAGTGTCAATATATAGATCTAATTCCATTTGACTTTTTGCCTCGAAGTGTCCAAGTTGGTGTGAGACTTAGCGGTACTAAACTTCTTAGCATGAGTAGAAAATTGTATTGCATTTAACAAAAGCTAGCTGACATTTTCTTCTTTTTGTGTTGACAGCAATACAGTTTTCAGTGTTTTTGCGTCAATCGTAATACAATTTTTAGAAAATGTCAGCTAGCTTTTAATTTGTTGACGGCAACATAGTTTTCTACTAGTGTAGATTTTAAGGCTTGGGGTTTGATTTTTGAAGGGTCTGAACATTTAGAGGGGGAAAAAAGTGTCTACACAAAATAGTGAAATTAAATTGCCCCACACTAATTTCTGGACTATCCACACTATATACATATTCATTGCTACTGTACAATGATGCATTCAATCCAAAGTCATGTATATGCATCATAGATTAGTGCAACAGTTCAAGGCCTAGTGCAGAAAGTTGCATACACCTCCATGTGGACAAGCATTGATCCATGAGGTAATTTATTTGAGGTAAGGCAACCTAATTGACAAGGCAACCTAACTGCACTATTTTGTGTAGAAGGGATTCTTGTGACAGCGTGCTCCCTCAACTTGTCCCAATGTTTTGTTTTGACGCGAGTCCACGCAATTCCTCACGAGCTGAATTGTTCAAAAGGAGCTCACAGGAAATGGACTTTGTATTCAATGAAGTTGATGGGAAGTCTCTCCCTTTGTCTGTCTGTTTAGAGGATCGAGGAGTAAGTGTAAACAGGGTTGGAAATGACTTTGTCTGTCCGTCCGTCCGGAGAGGATCGAGCCAAAACAAGGCTTTAGCGATAACCTCTAAGCTAGCTTACCCGCGCGTAGCAAGCTGCGCGCAGGCCAGCAGGTACATTGCAATTGGCTGGCAAAACGTTGCAAGCCCTGCAGTAGCAAGCAGCAGCAGCTGTTCCCCAAGCTTAGCCTGGGAACTCCCTGGATCCGATTGCAGCCTCAGCAGTGAGCGTCTGAGCGAGCGAGTGCGTCCTTTTGGTTGCTGTCAGGCGGACACTGTCAATGCAAGGGTATACAAAAAACACTGTTCAAGGCCGGTGTCCGGAGGTGACAAGTAAGTTAAGTTAAGTTAAATTGGAGCAACCCATCCGTCCGTCCGTCCGTCCGTCCGTCTCCATGTGAACCAGTGAATCTGATTCCAAGGCCGTCCGACCGTCTTCATGTGAACCAGGCAAGGGAGTGTGAATCTGATTCCAAGGACCAGCAGCCAGATGAGATGGAGCCGTCCGTCACCAGCCAGTTCGATCATACGAATTCCGTAGGCAGACTACGGTAGCTAGCCAGGCTAATCTAGCTAGTTGTTCAGTTGTGTGTTTAGATTTGCTGATTTTAGCTTATTAGCAACATTCTTTAGCTTTGAGGCTGTCGCACTGCTTGCTTCAGTTGCTGTGGTCCGTCATCGATCCCCCGTGGCCCGCCCGCCCTGCCTGTCTTCAGCTTCGTCAGTTTCTCAGTTACTGCGCGTCCCCACATGCTTGTAATTATTGTTTGACCCCAAGTGGGATTGGATTGCAATGCAAAAGGATCGGATCTTGAGGCTGCGTAACTGTGCAAACTGTGCAAACTGTGCATCAGAGTGTGGGTTTCTGACTTTCAGGGTATTTTCTTACTAGTGCACAGTTGCTACTATTAACACGGGTCAATTTTTCATATTTTATCGTTGGCGAAGGAAAGGAGGTTTTGATGCACTAAAGAATGCAACAGTTGGATACCATGTGCAGTGCAAATTAGGAAAGGTCATTTTTTTTTGGTAGATGTTCTAAAATTGTTTCTTCTACATGGGTAAATATTGATTTAATTTGGAGATGTATAGAGAGTGGAGATGACCAATTTAAGTAGGGCACGATTTTTGGGGTACGCACTTTATTATCATTTTTTCACTTACTTTGCTTTAACTACAAGTTACAAAGGAAAATTAAATGAAAACAATGACTGAATTCAACAGAACATTTGGCTCCTAATTTACAGTATAGGAAAAGCAAAAAATATATGTTGATTTGGACAATTGACTTGGGCAATTGAATAGGACATTTTTCAACACTTTTATGTTGATTTTATTTTTGGATTTGGTCAAATTCAAAAAAAATATTATTATTCCACGTAGACTACCATGTAGGCAATATCCGCCTTACAAATAAGATTTGCCACATGGTCAAGTTGCCACATGGATAAGGCTATAAATTTTTATTCAAAATTTTTAATTAAAATTTAATTTCAAGATATTCAACACTATATTCAAAGCAATTCAATATATCTAGATATTGAACTTCAAATGTCACTTACCATGGTCTTAGAAGAGATGAGAAGACAAGCTCTTTATACAAGTGGGGTCGATGGGAGGTAGAACAAATTAAATGGGTTAAGAAAATTGGGATGTATAGGTTCATAGTTAACCCCTAAAGGACCAAATGGGGTTTTTTGGCAACATATCAATTTTGGGCAGCTCACTACAAATAAATTTTTTATTTTTTTATTTGAAAACTTTACATAAAGTGTGTCTAAAGAGTAGCTTTAAGGCCCAATAGTTTTCAAAACTTTTGACTACATGGTTTAAAAGTTATTGGATGATATGTCATTTTCAACGATCGTCAGGCCGCTCAAATATTTTTTAAAACTTACTTTTTTTTTAAATTAAAATTTGAAACTAGTTTTCTAGATTTATATGTACATGCAAGGCTTTGAATTATTCCATTTTGATTTATGAGATGAAAATTATGAGGTGTTCTAATTTGCGGGCAGTTATAGATTCCCTACTCTAAAATATACTTGGAAGTCCTTTATTTAATTCAATTTTTGAGATTTTTTGAAAAAAATAAAAGCATAGGATGTATATTTTTTATTATATCATTATAACCATTGGAATTGACATTTTTCAATTCTATAAATAAGTCTTAACAATTTAGTGTTTTGAATCATTTCTACTTCTTTCTATTTACTATTTTTTTTCTACATGTTGTACAATTCCAAATGATCTGAAATTTTTTAAGCACGTAGCCAACTTGTTTTGAAGAATGAATCGAAGGAGTAAACACCATTTTGGACATTTTTTCATTTAAATGTAACCTTGCAAAGTGCAGCTGCCAGATTTTTTGCAGGGCCAAAAAAAGGGTTTTGGTCAATTCAAATGCTAATATCTTGCAATTTACAAGGGAAAAAATTTTGAAAATTTTTCTACATATTCTCAAACAAGCTTCCTACAGGATCCTATAGTTATATGTGTCCAAAATTTTTTTTGTTTTAAAATTTGGTTCTTGTATCAGAAATAGCAATTTTGGAGCGTTTTTGGTGAAAACTTAGTCTTTGATCTTTAGGAGTTAAGTGCAAAGGTAGGAATTGTGGTAAAAGTAGAATTTCATACCTTATTTTGGCATAGTAGTATAATTTTTTCAAAAAGACTTTGAACTTAAAAAAAGGTCGGAAATTAGGCCAATTATCATTTCCAAAAGTCCATTTGACATTTTGAGCCTTCAATCAAAAGTTATAGACAAATTTTAGAGAGGAAGTTTGAAATTGTTAAAAAAAATGTCCCTTCCGAGTCCTCTCTGAACTTTGTCCATAAGTTTTGATTGAAGGTTCAAAATCTCAAACAAATTTTTGGAGATGAAAGTTGACTTGATTTTCTACCTTTTTTTTGTTCAAAGTCTTTTGAAAAAAAATTATACTAATATGCCAAAATGAGGTCTGAAATTCTACTTTTAGGATATTCAGTGGATTGCCAAATCAACTTAGCAAATTTTGTTTTTGGTCAAAAGCAACATAATTGTGTTGATTGCTATTTTGGTCAAGAAAAATGCATTGGCCGGATCAACACACAAAATTCCATTTTTTTCATAATCAACAGAAACCAATTAATCCTAAGTTAATTAGGGCCCTCTTTGCTTGTAGTGTTGCAATAGAAATTTGCAAGGAAATGTTAGAACAAGACTCATTACATACAAAACTAATCTATGTGTCAAGACGTCATCATACCTCCTGATATTCCACTGTGTTGAGGACTATAGTCTTTGCATTCAAATTTCAACTAGTCACCAAAGTGTCATTTAGATTTACATTTTTACTGACTTCATAAATCAAAAGGCAAAAAGTTTTTGCACAATGCTATTACGTAATAGATTTCATGTCTTGCTCCAGTACAATGAGCCTTGTATGAGTATCGGCTCTTGTTCATGAAGGTGGGCATTGATACTGATAAGACATTGACGAAGATGGTTGACCCAAAGAAGGTCTTAGAGAAGGTCAATGTTAACGTCGCTAAAGCCAACTTCAATTTGTTCTATGACATACAAGTGTTGTTTGCCTTGGTTTACTAGATGTCGTTGGTAGAAGTTATCCATGCCTTGATTCTATTTGCTGAGGATCAAGATGTCTTCATTGGCAATTTTGTTGACAATGTGAAGGTTTGTGAGAGCTAATTTTATTGCGTGTATATGTAGATTCAAAGTCTTTGGATGGCAACAAGAATTTCCCTCAATATGCTATTAGATGACAAGAACTCCTTTGTGCCATAAAGTGGGTGACAAATGAGGTGGTTACTAGTATATCTCATGTCTCATGTTATAGAAAAACCATCGTCTAGGCTTGCTACAACGCTCATGTTATAGAACAACAAATATTTGTGGACCAAATGGTGCTAGCCTATCTAAAGAATGAAGTTGAAAAGCAGTGTACATGTAAGAAATATGTTTTTTCAAAAGGCTCCATTTGTTCCAAAAATTTAGTTTTATTTTAATCTTTATGAGCTGAAGTATGCATTAGTTTTGTTATTAGTTTTTTTTTTCAAGGTTGTACTTTAAGTTTGCTTTTATGTTGGTTTTAGTTTTTCATTTTCAATTTTGGAGTTAATGTGTGTATTTTTTTGTAGTAAAAGCTTATATAGGGTCTTCAATTTGTATACACTAGTACTATGTAACTTTGTCTGATTATTAGGGATAGAGACTCCTTCTTTTTTATTGTTATTGTTTTATTTTTGAAGTGCGTGGTTGGTTGTTTAGAAGTAAGTTTTAACTCAAAATATATATTTATGGTCAATGTCATTAAAATGGCGCCATTCCAAAATTTTGGCGCTTTTACAATTCATAACGGCCAATCTGAAATCTATACCTACCCCTAGATGTTTTAGAACGCCCATTCTAAACTCTATACCTATCCTAAATGGTCAAAAGGTCACATTGTTGAAATGGCGCAGTAATACCGCCATTTTAATGAAATTGCCTATAATTTTTGAACTTCAAGTGGTTAAATTCTCATATTTTTATGTTTAAAATGAATTGGAGTATCTGATTATTAATGCTATTTTGATCTTTTGCTTGAGAATCATTGATGCCTTATAAAACGTATTCATTAATATTTCTTTGAATTTTTCTATATATACCAAAAAAAATTGTAGCAAAGCTTTCCATCAATAGTGATCACATTTTCTAGCCCATAAGCTCATAGATGCTTTGTAGAGACTTTATTTTTACAAAAGGTGCACACAATTACTTCTTGAAGCATCAGGTTGTATTGAGGGAGTACAATGATATGGCCAAGATTATAACAGCAAAAGAGAAGGAAACAACTCTAATTGTTATCAAGTTGACAATGAAGAGTAATGCAACTAATGCAATGCAGGTGCCCATTGATTAAAATCCTTCAATTTGCATGTGGAAGACTATTTTTTGCCTCTAAAGTGTTGAGCTTGGCTTTTTTGAAACACTTGAAATTTGTCAAAGTTGGCCTTATCCAAATGTTTCAGTGCTCTATACTTCACTAAGAATGAAAATTGTTAATACTTGGCCAACAACTTGCTGAACTCTTTGATTGTATGTCATTACAAAAAAAATTCAAGCCTCAACAAGATTGCCAGTGTGTGATTTTTGGCACCCATGGGGTGCAATTACAGGTAAAATAAAATGAAACAAAATGAAAAAAGAAATAAAAAATTATTTTTATTTTTTTTGAAAAAAAATATTAATTTTTTTTTAATCTGACGTAGTGCTGACGTGGCGCTAACTGTGCTGATGTGGCAAGAATGCGACCACGTCACATTTGAAATTTTTAGTTTTTTTTTTCCATAATTGCACTACGGGGGTGCAAGCCTAGCAGCCTTGTTGAGGGCTGAAAATTTTCCTAATGTTATTCAAAAATTCGAAAGATTTGAGGATTTCAATTATTCTCAAAGAATTTTTTATACTTTGGATAGAGACTAGGCTGAGATATAGAGTCTAAAAAGACTAGTATGTTGTTATAAAGGACTTGTCTATTTTTGTTGTCATAAAGTTGTCAAGCATTGAGAACTTCAACACCCTAAATCCTTTACATCCATATTGTTCATGTACATGTATGTCTTTCTTTAGCAATATTGTTTAATTGTTATTGAGAGACTAGTATGGCTATTGTTAATCTTTATGTGCTGGCAATTTAGATTACATTTGGGCAGTGAATCGAGTTCAATTCCTTCCACAAGTGCATGCTTTTATTTTATAATTCTCTTATTTATTTATTTATTTTAGCATTATATTGTGCAAACTTGTTTTCATACTTGTCTTTGAGCTACATTGTTATGGATACTGTAAACACAAGTAAAAAATTTTCAAGACAAAATTTGAAAATGAGCACACAGCATAGCTAGAGCAACAAGGTAGACGTGCAAGAGATCTGTTGTTGAAACTAAGAATCACCTTAGCCTTGACATCCTTATATACATATTTCTTCTACTTCTACTACTTCTATTCATATTTTGTTTATGTCTTTTTTTACAAAAAATATATTTATCTAGAACTATTATCTTAGAAAACTATGACATCTTTAGAACTCTTACTTTTAGAATATTACTTCTCTAGAATGACTAGAAGTAGTAGTTTCCTAAAAGTAGAAGTTTGAAAAGATTTTTAGAACTATGGTTGACCCGGTCAATGCTCCGGACAATGTTTGTGATAGCAACTCTTTAGACTTGTTCAACTTCCGATCCCATAGCCAAAGGACCATGTTTATAAATGTTTGTTTATAAAAAAAGTATATCCAAATTATTAGACCATGAACATTTGTTTGAAGCCAATAACAACAAATATTTATCCTTTTGCAACACCCTAACTTAAAAAAAGATCAACTTTCTTAAAACGATCCCCCTGTGGTTGGTATACACTTGTGCTGAACCAAGTTTAGACCTTTAAAGATTAACTTAGATTTTGTAGGTGAAATCTTAGTAGGACAATAATTTTATAGTTTTGAAATTGTAGAACAAACAAAATGTGACCTTGTTAAATAATGCTATAGATTATGCCTCTACTTTAGAACCTTGACATTGTAACTCATTTTATAGAAATGTTGTAGCCATTTCAAGTGAGTAAGATGATCATTATGGATTAACTTTTTGTCAAATTTGGAAGGAATTGAGAGACATACATAGACATGACAATTGAGAGTCATTACAGTCACAAAAACGTGATTCCACTTCCTATCACTTTGTACCTACATTATTTTTTAATATGGAAAATAAAAAGTGATACTTTTTCTATCTTTTAAGACATCATATCAAAGATATTAAGATCACAATAGGATGGTTGACCTTGTTAAACAATGTCACATTTTTTTTTTGCCAAAACAACACAATGAGCACTTAAAAGTTGAATTCATATAATGACACCTATCTAATGACTTTTTCAAATGATTTCTTATATCAAAGGTACATCATCCTTTTAGTCTTTTACTATACAAGCTCATATTTTAGTTGTTGAATGTACAATAAGGGTCAATCACATGGATGCTCATACCTTATACATCAATATATATTAGCCCCTAGAAATCCCAGTCTCCAAAAATTCAATGCGCTTTCATCAAATTTAGTTGAAATTTTAAAATTATCTATTTTTGTATTGGATTTAACCCCTTAAGGACCATGAATATAGGTTTTGAACAACAAATGAATGGAGACACATTCTAAACTCAACGAAATGCAATTTTTCATCCATTACTTTTTTGTGAGGATTCTAGTACAAGTTAACATTTAACATTTGCATGATATGAATTATGAAGATTTTGCTTTGCAAATATTCTATAATTCAAAAAAAACTTTTTCAGTTCAAAAAATGACCCTTCAAAAACAACTTGAATCAAAAAATAAAATAAAAATGTTCAAAAATCACTATGATTAGAACTCAACTTTTTAAACTTATAGGAAAAAAAATCTTGTAAAAAAAAAAAATATTTAACCTAGAATTTATTTTTGTTTTGGTTCCAAATTTTATTGAAAAATATTGATTTGTATACTTGTTGATCCAACTGTGTATATGTGATCTATAAATCATATTTTACAACTGTTGTTTGAGAGTCATCATTAAAGTATTGTTCTAAATTGCATTTTATAATAGATCTTTACAATTTTGGAAACCTGGATGATCCCCTAGTCTTTTAGGGGTTAATCCCTTAAGAAGCATAGGTTCAAATTTTGAACAATGGATGAACGCAAACACATTCCCAAAGACACAAAAGTGCATTTTTCATATATCAATTTTTTTGAAGATTCTTATGTTATTTCTTTAACATTTGTAAAATATTGAACTTGAAGTCTTTGCCTTGCAAACATTCTATAATTCAATAGGTACTAGTAGGTCTAGCTTCTAAAATATTCTTTAAGTTAAAAAATGATCCTTCTATAATAGTTAAAAAATGGAAAATGGAAATCTTCAAAATTCACTATGATTAGAACTGAACATTTTGAACTAAATGATTTCCTTTTGTGAAAAATCACACATATTCAATTTGCAATTGATTTGTAACTTCAACTTTTATTGAAAAGTATTGCTTTGTGTACCAATTGATATAACCATATGGATATGATCTATGGATTACAAATATTGTTTGCAGGTCACTATAAATCATTATCCAAAATTGCATTTAATAACACATGTTTAGAATTTTGGAAATTTGGACTATTCTTTTGTTATTAAGGATTAACGGAAAGATACGAAGCCTAACAATTTTACTTCTGTAACAGCCAATTTTTTTGTAAATTTAAAGTGTTCAATTGAAATATTGCAATAACATGTTCTTTATGATAAAATCTAAATTACATGATACATTTTTTATTTCATTTGTATTCTCTTCTTTACCCCCTATAGGACTAAGTAGCATTTTTTGGCAATATATGGTTTTCAGTCATCCATTTACAAACATAAATTTTGTAATTTATGTTATTTCTTTGGAATTTTCAAACAACATGTGGGTGAGGAGTAGCTTTAAGGTGCAACAATTTTCATAACTTTTGACTACATGGTTAAAAAAAATATTGTATGATATGTAGTTTCTTTTGGAGTATAGGCAGTGACAAGTTCAATTGTTTAAGAAATAAAAAACTTGAAATTGGTTTTGTAGATTTATTTATACATGGAAAGATTTGAATATATCCATTTTGATTAATGAGATGAAAGTTATGAAGCCTTTTATTCAATAGGCAGGCAATTATAGAATCTCTACTATAAAATAAACTTTGAAGTCCTTTATTTAACTCAATTTTCAATATTTAGGAAAAAAAAAAAAATCATAGGATGTAGATTGTTTGTTACAATATTCAATATTACCACCACTGGAATTGGCATTTTTTCATTTTGTAATTAAAATTTTAACAATTTAGTATTTCAAACCATTATCTACTTCTTTCTATTTTTTCAAGCATGAATATGAAAGTTTTTTTGTTGAAATTTTTTATATGTATTTCCAACTTATTCCTTCAACATATTGTGTAGAATTGCAAGTTGTAGGGTCCACTCATTTTTGGACAAAATGGTTGAAAGATGAAACCTAACCATTTGGGAAGAGTTGAAAATACCTCTTTTTGAAACCCAAGCAGTATGACCTTGCAATTGGTAAGTTTTTTAATTCTAAAATTGAAGGAAGGTGTGCTTTAACAAGTTAATTAAGATATCATATGGTTGGATTTGTTAAAAAATAAATATAGATGAAGGTTTTAGCCTTGCTTTGGAGACTAGTATTTTAAAGGAGTTTTTAACTTCTAAACATAAAATGACTTTAGTGACCAATATGAAGAGTTTGCGGCAATTTAGGAGTTTTGATATTTAAAACTAAATAATAAAAATATTGACAGATATTCCTTAAATGTAATGCTTCAAAATATTGTTTTTACAAACATTTTATTTGCATTGATTGAAGGACTGTAAGTGTTCTTCTTGGTGTCCAACAGCTTTGCATGTGTAGACAAATGTGATATGCCATTTGCATAAATTCTCTTTTCATAAATATGATTTTATTAATTTAGACAAAAAAGTTCTTGAACTTTATTTTCTTTTCTAAAATAGCTTGCCTCTAATGAGGTGTACTTCAATTTTTTAATGTCTAAATTTGGATTTTTTTTGTGTCTAGTTTTTGGTCATTTTAATGCGTTTTTAAGGATGGTACTTTCAAGCTTCAATTTAATATCAACAAAAGTCATAAATGTGGAGGATGACATCCTAGTCACATCAATGGTGTTTTTATATTATAAAATAAAGAAGGCCAATTAGTACAAAATGAATTACAATCACACCTCTCATCTCTTGGGTGGCATAATCTAAAGGGCACTTTATATTTGGATTCAAGCCGAGAGAATTAAAAAAGGCATGATCATATAAATCAAGATTGAAAATTTCTATACAGTTTATCAGTGAAAGTACTCCAAAACTTTTATCTTTTGACTTGGACAAAAGAGTGCAGTGCCCTTGAAGTGACTTTGTGTACTAGTCTCTATTCTCTAATGAACTAATACCATTGCCCATTAATAAAACAAAATTTTCAAGACTTAATGTAGTAGTCTTAATTGTATTCAAGTTTTAATCCCATATTTTTGGAACAAGAAATATTTGTTGTCTGCCCATGTGAAAATTATTTATTAGTCTCATGATGAGTTGTCATTGTTATGATTATTATAGTGTAAAGCAAAAATTATTCAGTAAGCAAAACAACAACAATAAGATTAATTTGAAATTTATTCCCAAGATACTAAATTTTTAAAAGAATGGTTTGCAAAATTTCCATATATTATTTTATTTTTTACTTCCAAATCACCCTTGGCAAAAAATTTCAAGTCAAATGACCACTATTAAGTTAAATTAAGCCTTTATACAAATTATTGATAAAACTTAATATACTTTATGTTACGAAAAAAATCTACAAATTTTGAACTTTAGTGATTTTGGGATTAAAATTTAAATTATTCCAAATCTTAAAGTTCAACATTGATGCAAATACATTTATATTAATTGCAACAGATATTAGAAGAGTCTAGGATTTTTTGTCAAGATAAAGCTTAAAATGAATAAATACTTCAAATTTCAAATTAATTTTTAACCTCTAAAGTTCTTTTATGTTTAGAAGTTAAAAACTCCTTTAAAATACTAGTCTCCAAAGCAAGGCTAAAACCTTCATCTATATTTATTTTTTAACAAATCCAACCATATGATATCTTAATTAACTTGTTAAAGCACACCTTCCTTCAATTTTAGAATTAAAAAACTTACCAATTGCAAGGTCATACTGCTTGGGTTTCAAAAAGAGGTATTTTCAACTCTTCCCAAATGGTTAGGTTTCATCTTTCAACCATTTTGTCCAAAAATGAGTGGACCCTACAACTTGCAATTCTACACAATATGTTGAAGGAATAAGTTGGAAATACATATAAAAAATTTCAACAAAAAAACTTTCATATTCATGCTTGAAAAAATAGAAAGAAGTAGATAATGGTTTGAAATACTAAATTGTTAAAATTTTAATTACAAAATGAAAAAATGCCAATTCCAGTGGTGGTAATATTGAATATTGTAACAAACAATCTACATCCTATGATTTTTTTTTTTTCCTAAATATTGAAAATTGAGTTAAATAAAGGACTTCAAAGTTTATTTTATAGTAGAGATTCTATAATTGCCTGCCTATTGAATAAAAGGCTTCATAACTTTCATCTCATTAATCAAAATGGATATATTCAAATCTTTCCATGTATAAATAAATCTACAAAACCAATTTCAAGTTTTTTATTTCTTACAATTGAATTTGTCACTGCTCATACTCCAAAAGAAACTACATATCATACAATAGTTTTTTTAACATATAGTCAAAAAATGTGAAAATTGTTGCACCTTAAAGCTACTCCCCACTTACATGTTGTACGAAAAGTCCAATGTTTGTAAATGGATGACTTGAAAATGCTATGTTGCGAAAAAAATGCTACTTGTCTTTTTGGAGTTAAATAGCTCTTTTGGTATGACTATTCTAGTTTTCAAATGAATATCTAATTTTGTCATCCACATTTTGCATGTTTTATCAATGATTGTGGATGTGAATATCTTCATTGCTTGAATACAAATTGGTTTCTGAAATGCCCTAAGTAAACAAAAGTAAAGACCATGTACTGTCCCACACAAAAATTCAAGTATCATTGTAAAAGTTACAAGCAATAAAAGCAACATATGTCCACCCACCCAAAAACATCATTGTTGTGCGCCACCTATATTTTGGGCTTTGAATGGTCACCCAAAACCACCACTAGCTAGCTCTCAAGAGCAATTAATGAAAGTTGAAGAGTTCATTGAAGCAATCAATGGTATTGAAACATTTCATTGGCACACTATGCTTTAAACTTTGAGTATTCATGAATTTTGTCTAAGTGTGAGATTTGATTAGATGAAGTTGATATTATCTTCCTTTATTCTTAGTTTCAGCATTTCCTTCATTATTTAGGACCGCCCCTTCCAAGATAGCTCAAGAAGTCAAAATGCATCATATAAATGAGTGAAATCCACACAAATCAAAGTTATCCCTTAAAGTCCTAAGGCCATTTTTATGTCAAAAACCACTCAAAATTGCCATTTTTTCTATGCTCACCCAACAAAACAAATTTAGAATCTAACAATAGGATCTTGTACTTCATTTGTCTAGATCATGTGGTAAAAATTTCATAAAGTTTGATCATGTAGATTGGAAGATATTAGCAATCAAAGTTGTAAAAAGAAACTGTTTCTTGAACACTAGCCTGCAATTTCATATGACTTTGACCTCCATTTGTGGAATTCTTTTGCACTACATACTTTGAATTTAAAAAACTTCATGTTGAAGAATTGAGGTTGAAAGTCTAGAATAGAAATTTCAAAAAAAACAAAATTGATTTTCATTCTTTAAAAAATTATTAAGTAGAAGTAGGTCCAAGATTTGAAAAAAATACTAAATTGTTAATAGCTCTAAGATGGGATTAAAACACAATAATTCCAATGGCGAGACTGTTTTAGCAAGCAAACACAACCTTGTTAAACATTTTTTTGGAATAATTGTACAAATTGCATTCAAAAATGAATTCTACGAGTTATTTTTTCAAAAAGACGCTTAGATTGCTCAAAAAAACAAGATTGTTCTTAAATTTCTCATTACTAGTCCAAATAGAATGAATTTAAGCTTCACATGTAGAAAAAATATAATGTTTTAGTAAAAAAAATTAAAAAAATATTTTGAATTTTTGCAGATTCTTTTGTGCTGCCCACCAAGTTCAGTTCTAGGCTTTCTGTGGTATAATTTTTGCTCACTGTAATCAATTGAAATAAAAATTGTATTCCTACATAGCTAATCAATTTTTCTATTTTATGGGAAAGTTTCCAAAACTTTCATAAAAAATTGAGGTCACAGGAACTTAGTCAAAATTCAATTTGTCCCCCATGGGAACAATGGAACTTTAGGGATTAAGTGTTTTTTTACCTTGTCATTTGTGTATAAAAAATAAATGAACTCCTTGCATGAATATAACATTAAACTCTTCATCAACAGAGAGAACTCATAGCATTTTAAATCAATTCAAGTGATAATTCCAATGTCATTATTAGAGTAATTCCAAAATTTAAGTCTTGATAAGAGTTATAAAAGGTAACTCTCCAAAATCATGTTCCAAATTTGATGCAAAATGGTACTTTAGAAAATAGAAATTTGCAATTCAACAATAAAATTCCAAATCACAAAGAATATCAATTGTAAGAGGTTTTCAAAAAAACATGAAGATGCTTTAATAGAGTTTGATCTTTAAAAAGATGGGCAATGGTTGGCTTGGGGTATCACTTTTTGAATACACTAATTACCTTATTTTTGTTTAAGGCCTCCAAAATTTGTCTAATTCGGTCATTTTTATCAAGTAAAAAGACCCCAAAATTTAAACAAAAAATCCATGTGCCTCAACAAGATCAAAATGTATATTCCTAATGAATTTTTTTCGAAAAAATTTAAATTTTTGGATCTTTTCATAGATGTGAGAAAAAATGCTGAATTTTGGGATTTGCAAGCATCATAGTGCACAATTTATTAAGTTTTTCTTAATAAAATTAATTATTTTATGTATTATACCACTTAATGTAAGTCACATCCAAAAAAGATATTAAAATAAAATTATTTGGTATTCCAAATGCTTTTTTTTGAAGATTCTAGGTGCATAGGACAAAACTTATTTTTTCAACTAAAAATTCATTAAAAATTTCTTAAAATTATTTGATTGTGATGAATTTTTTTCCTTGGTACATTACAAGTGTAGGTAGCTAAAACCACATTTTGTGAAATTACACTTTATTATATTTAAGAAATGAAGTCGTTTGACACAGTGCAGTGACTGACATTATATTTCAGACAGCGTTTTGGGGTACCCCAAGCCGATCATTGCCCAGATCTAACTTTGATATTTGCTCTCCTAAAATCATTTGTTTCTAGTAAATCCCTTCACCTAAGGCCGTAATTGGTCACCTACGATTAGAATTTGCTTTGTATATTTGCTTTTTTTTTGGCAATTGATTCTTCAATTTGTGCCCACCAACACCAACACACACATATATACAAAAAGAGAGCAAGAATTGCAAGGTTTATATTGTTCTAACATAGAACAATCATTACAATTAGCAGATCCATCACGGACACTAGGAAATGACCCCATCACCAAAAAAAATCAATAAATGAGACTTGGGCCACAATCAATGTTAGGTGATGGTAATGGAGTGATTAGTGACTACTATAGGAACTTCACACTTTTGAATGTAAATTCATTTTAGGAAGTTTTTTAGGCCTTCATGTTGTGGTCATGTTAAAAAATATTGTAATTGCTTTAGGTGAGTAAAATGAGCATTGTGGATAGAGTTTTTGTTGCTTATGATTAGATATTCTTTAGGGCAGCACACTTCAAAAGTTCATAACAAATTCTTACTTTGTCACAAAAAACATAATTTTGATTGTTCTCACTATTTCCTTACATGTTTCTTTACACTTCATCAGAAAAATTGGTCCTAGTAGATATGGTGCTACGATGGTGCATGTGATAGTAAAGAAGAGATTATGGTGTCATTTTTTCCTATCAAAGTTAGTACAAAGGCTGACACCAAATTATCTTAATAGCATTTCATTGCACCATCATGGCACTAAACTTGCAAGCCTTGAAGTTCCTGATGTTGTCCTTCTGTGAATTTTCTTTTAAGCACTGCCATGAGAGCAAACTCCTAATTCTGACCAGAATGGGCATTTCTCCCTGAATGGAGAGTTAAGTTAATCCAGGTGTAACACGGAATTAAACATCTCCTACTGGGAAGTTACGACTGGCAGGTACTGGCAGGTATACTAGATAAGAAGCCGTTCAAAACGGCGTCATGGGAGCGGTACTATCAACAAGTTTACAAAGGTGCAACAGTGATTGCCGCTTGGCACCCGAAATAGCGGAATTTTTCACACTGTATGGGTGAAGTTCGTTTGCAGTGTCGGCTATTTAAGCTGTGGGCTATAAAAACGGCCCCCTCAAGTCATCAACCATGGACCCCATGATCATGCACATTAAAGCGACACTTCAGTTTCGGAGCATGTCCTTAATATAGAGACAAACTCTGCACACCTGGAATTGCGACTCCGAAGAATCAAGCACAGAGCTTGGGTAGAGGACAAAACCACATAAATGTATTCGGTTCTTGACAAAAAAGAGTATACGAGTCTGTAACTCTGTATTCAACAGGTCCAACAATTACAACGTAGAGTACTACCGTACTCGATCGGGAGTACAGCCGGAAGGTTGCATTCATAAATCGAAGGTTGCAGGAAGTTCGGTTCCGTTCACTTGTTGTTCTAAACACAGCCGAAATGGAAGGATCAGGAGAAAATTGTTCAAAAGCTCTCAGTCTTGGTCACGTATCAGACCTCCGAAACATAAGGTTTATGAATGCAACTAACTGCATGTCTATACTACTGTCTGTCTATGCCGCAAAAAAATACCAGGGTATTGTCAACAAAAATTCGCGTCTAGCTAACTCTACTACCAAAACTGGTGGACATCATCGTCTATACCGATAGATCAATACTTCGATCCTCCCAGGTCGCCTCTATAATATCCGTAGGTAACTTCCGGCACATGTAAACTCACTCACTAGCTTGCATTGCTATTGCAGTTTGTGCATTCCTGCCTCATTCTAGCTAGCTGTTGCAGTTCCAGTTCGCTAGCTCTCGAAGCGACGAGCAGCCACCGCCTGTAGGGGACACTCCATCTCAGATGACAGCTTGAGAATCTCCGTCAGGTTCACATTCGTTCCCGGAGCTGCAGTCCAGGTGAATGCATGCAACAGCTGCGCCACCCAAAGCTGCACAGTGGCAAGCCCCAAAGCGCGTCCAGGACAGACACGGCGTCCAGCTCCGAAAGGTGCCAGACGAAGATCGTTCCCTCGTACATCCACATCTTGGCCTCCTTCGGAAGGCAGAAAGCGCTCAGGACTGAAACGCTCCGGTTGCGGCCAAATTTTTGGATCGTGAGTGATCGCCCACATGTTGACCATGGCGGTGGTGCCTACGGGGACGTGGTGACCCGCGACGCAGACGTCTTGGGTTGAGAGACGCGCCCAGCTGAGAAGCGGACCCGGAGGGTGCAGACGAAGAGTCTCCTTGATAACGGCCTGGAGGTAGGGCAAGCGCGAGAGATGGGTTTCGAAGGAGGTGATGTCGCGGCGGCCGAAGGCGGCGTCGAGCTCCTGTTGCACTTTGAGCTGAATCTCCGGGTGGAGCACCATCTCCGCCATGATCCACTCCGTCAAAATGGCGGTGGTGTCTGTGCCGCGGAAGATCATCTCCTGGAAAGCGAGGACAATGTGCAGCCAAATCAGTGGGAATCATGTGACTTCATGACTAAGTTTAGGGCAATAGTGTAACAAAGTTAGAGAGGTCACATGCATTCCGCGAAACGAATGTCTCCCCTGCAGACATTTGAGAACACTGGTGACTGGAACCCTAAAATTGGGGAGTAAAAGATCGCATAGTAGCTACAGTAGCCTCTGGGATATCAGATGGCATTGTTGCTACTGTAGTTGCGAATGGCAACTTGGAGGCGGGTTGCATGCGCTTACCCAGAGTACGGCGACCATGTCCTCGTCGCCGACATTGTCCTCCCCGGTCAAGCCCAGCAACACGTCGACGAAGTCGGTTTCATAACTTTCCCGCGTCTCCACTCGTCTCCCCCGGTGCTCGTCGATGATTTTCTGCACGAACGCGGCGACTTTGGGCACGAGAGCGGCACACCGCTGGTGAATGCGCTGTGCGTCGAGGCACTTGAGCGCTGGTAAGTGATCGGCCCAATTGAAGGCACCCAGCAATTCAAATCCTTCCCTCACCATAGCGTTAAGCTCTTCCGCTTCCTCGGACGCCGTCGCGAAGTCGTAGCGGCGACCGAACACACTCCCCATGATGTTATTCAAAGCCGCTCGCTGCAGATGCTCACGTACCTCCACTCGTCCCGAGTCCCGCACCTCATCAGAGATAGCATTGAGCATCTGCTTAGTTTCTGCCAGGCGCGCAGGCTCATGAGCCGCAATGCGCTTCGGCGCGAACAGGTGGTTAGCCGCAATCCGGCGCAAGCCCCGCCAGTAGTCGCCAAACGGCGCAAACCCAATGGCGCGTCCGAAGAGCAGCTGCTGCGCGCTTTGCTTCAAGGGACGATCCGCGAATGACGAGCTAGTCAAGATCTCACGAGCGGTCTCAGGCTGGGAAGCAATCACAATGCGAGTCTCACCAAAGCTGAGCGCCATCAAAGCCGTCGCCTTGTGCACCACAGCGAGCTCCGCCAGGCGGCGGTGCGCGTGCCCGCCCATTTCCAAAAGCGAGCCGATGACGGGGAATCCTCGAGGTCCAGGAATGGTACGTACCCCGCGCAAACGACCCCAGGAAGAACCCCCGGGAGCCCACCAACATACCAATACCCCACAAGCACTTATCACACCCAACACCAGCAAGATCAACAACCCGTTCAGGTTAGTGTACCCAAACACTTCTTCCAGAGAAGATCGACCTTGCTTCGCCAGCATTGGCACAGCAAACATCCACCATCCGCCCACTTGAACTCCAGCCGAAGAATCCATGGCAATCAAGTCAACCGCACACTCACCCAACACTCAACCAACACTCTCACTCTCACAAACCAACACCCACACCCACACACTCCGACAGACACAAACAGGACCACCACTTCCGCCCACCACACGCCAATTCCCGTGCTCCCAACTCACGAACCTCCCCAACTCAGTGCAGAAGAGTCGTAATTAGAGGCTTGCGCATGGCTGCCACCGAGCTAAACCCTGCAGCATCTAACTCGAACGCACAGAAAGGGAATGTGAGGGAGATACTGTGAAGAATGTGGACTCTACCGACCAGCGCCGCAATCTAAGTGAGCCAAGCGAGAGAGAGTCCAAGGCGCGAAGAGAATGTGAGCGAAGGTAAGAGGGAGAGCAAGAGGGGGGAGAGAGGGAGAGAGGAGGCTGTGAAGAGCAGTGAGATGGTCTGGAGGGCGCTGCGGCTTTCCTTTAAGAGTGAGTCTGGTGTTGGTAGCCGCCTAGAGCACCTCGGAGACTCGTCGGACATGGGAGTGTTGAGCGAGCAGGACAGGCAGCCCCTGGGCCTGGGTGGCAGAGTGAGGGGCATGTCGAAGGCAAGGACGGCGCTGCTGGGAGGCAGAGTGAAGGAGTCTGCAGAAGGGCAGGAAGGAAATAGAATATTTTTTCTCATGTCCTTTTACTTTTCGCGTTTTTTAATCGCCCTGCTCACAGTGCTCAGTGTTCTGCCAGGCAGGTCCGTCAGGCCGTCTGCCTGGGGGCGCACCTTTTTTTCCTTCTTCCCAATGCCAATGGAAAGTAAAAATGGCAGGATACTCTGCGGCATGCGAAATGAAATCACGACTCTGGGCTCAACTGAGTTGAGTTGGGGTCCATGTTGCTAGGAGATGAGACTATTATGGACCTCAGTGGTACCATGTTGCAAGGCGGCAAACAAGAAAAGCGGCAAAAAGGAAAAGGAAAATGCATAAGGTAGACGTGTCCAATTCCACCTTGGCATCCAATTCTGTCCTCATGTATCAATGGAGCATATTCTAGGAAGAAAATGTGCACCATTTGTACACAAGGGAGGAATTCTTATAGGGACAAGAATGGGTACACCTACCTTAGTGAAGGTGGAAGTGCCTAAAACCAACTTGATTCCTAATTTTGGCCTGATCTTGAAAATATGTAGATGTCAATATTGTGAAATGTTTTGAATGCATACATGAGAGCAAAAAACATTATAGAATACATCATGAAGTTGAATTTTGAAAAGTAAGAGTATATTTCAATATTTATAGTTTTTTATTTTAAATTAATGACTTTCGATTGCTAGTGTGTTAAAACTAGATTCATTTACTTGAGTGGATGGTAATAAGCACTTCCATCCTACCCACAATTGCCAAAGTTTGTCTTCTACAGGTGATATGAAGCAAAAGTGAGAAGATTTGTAGAGGTTGTAAATAGCTATGGAAATTGTTCAATCTACACAACATCTAATGCTGACAGTAATATATTGTTTTGTGCGCTTAAAGTAGAGTACACTATAGTTACAACACTCCAAGTACCCAAAGGGACGCCAAGTAGAAGTCCTACAACTGTATTAACCCTATGCTTGTTTGACCTAATTGCAAGGGGGAGAATTAGCATCACCTTCAAAACTAGCACTTGTCACCTCAGAATTTTATGTTTGTGCAAATTGGTGTAGTATAATATTATTTCAACTTGCACAAATTCAAAACAACGTGACTATAGTAAATCAATGTCACATGCACTATTAGGACAAATGAGTACAATAGAAATCTTATTTAGGGGATATAAGGAAAATGATCTTGAGAAGATCCATACTTTATAGAGCTGATCATGCGGCTCTTTTCTTGGATCATTTCTTTAGTCAACGCAGTCTATATTTTCAGTTGTGTCAACTTGATTCACACGAATATAATCAAAATCATACATAATTTCACGTGCAGATTGACATTGGAGATAACTACATGTACGCATGTCCTTATATTATTCTTGTACCATCTCTTAATGATCCGCTAATACAATCAAGAAAAAATTAGGTGTCTTATTATACATGCTTATAGGTCAAGAAATAAATGACAACAAACCTCTTTTAAGAATCAAGAAAAAGCCCAAGAATCGAATTTGACACTCAAATTACACAAGGTCACATCACATGTGGAGATATTTTATTACTGGGATTTTGAGTTTGACAGATTTTGTCCTTTGCTTCCAGTTTTAGCATCCTTGTTTATTTTCATCTTCTCATCATGCCATATTTTCTCAATTTAATGAATATCTTTATGAAATTGTCTTTATCTAAAATATTGTGAACTTTCATAATGGTGCAAATTAATGCTATTTCTATGGTACACACTAATTGAATAAACCACTTGAATAATGTTATTCCAAGTGCAAGTGTGCTTATCAATCAAGAAAGTTCCCAAGATTCTTCTTAACTTAATTTATAATTCTTGAAGAATACACACTCCAAAGTTGAAAGCATCCATTTTTGTCCAATACATTCTTCAAATTATTTGGTATTTAAGGAATAACATTGTCGCAAACGTTGCATAAATTTTTCATTAGATATACTAAGAAGAAAATGAGTTTTATAGAATGTTAAAAGTTCCTTCTCAGAAAAAAAAAATGTACACGGTATATATGTGGTTGTTATTTTTGAGCACATAGTAGTCACTCCATATGCTCAAAAATACCACCGAGAGTTTGGAGGTCAAACTACTAGGATTTTTTTCAAACTGCTACTAATATTTTAAAATACAAAGATGATGTATTTATATTTGTATGCATATGCAACAAAATATATGGAATATATACTCTCATGGATATATAAATAACTGTATATATATAACCATATTTGTATTTGTATATCCATCATGGACCATATATCATACATCTAAATTCATTTTGAATCCTTAATTCTTATTTTTTTAATAAAAATAAGACCCTTAGATTCTCAAGGTGGATGAAATGTTGCTATTTTTGAGGGGATAGTTGATCAAAACAAATATCACTACTATTTCTACATGGACAATTTCAATAATTTTGTATCAATAAATTTCAATTGAGATGAGTACGGTAGTACCATCTATGTTATGCCAAAAGGATCCAAAATCACCTCCTTGTAGATGAGTGTCCAAATGAATAATGGATTTATTTCCTCTTGAAATTCAATTGTACAATATCTCCATATTATGAAAATTTGTGAATAAACTTTTGACACTTAAAGTCCCAAATATATACTTGAATGATACTTGAAGGTTTGAGCAAGTTCCTATGATCTCAATTTATGGCATCTTTTTTTGAACCTTTTTTTCTAGATATAAAAATAAATCAACTTTTTTGTTAATATAATTCTTTAGATCAATCAATGATTGGGAGCAAAATTTATACCACACAAAACTCAAAATTAATTTGTTTACAAAAATAATCTTGCCATTGGGATTAGTGTGTTCCAATTCCACCTTAAAACTATCAAGAATTTAATTTTTCCTTCTATTTGGTATCTATTTACAATTAAATTTTATATAAATTTTTTTTTTTCCAAACTAGCAACTCCATTTTTCAACATAAATCTTTATAATTCAAAATCAATAGT
Organism: Neckera pumila; assembly: GCA_963969595.1. Taxonomy (NCBI): domain Eukaryota; kingdom Viridiplantae; phylum Streptophyta; class Bryopsida; order Hypnales; family Neckeraceae; genus Neckera; species Neckera pumila. The sequence goes on along the minus strand of OZ018415.1, from coordinate 17,481,312 downwards.
GCAAAAATTTTAAGCTAAGACAATTCACAGTCTCATTAACTAGTTTAGCACAATGGCCATAAACTTTTTCATTTTAAATGTAAATATCTTCCAATCTATAATGGCAAAGACTCTACTTCCATATATTATAATATATTAAATTTTATAATAGAAATTAAGCTCAAATGCTTATTCAGACGATTTTAGGTGCAGTTTGCATTACTTTATAATCCTTGCATCTAGTGGCAAATAAGTGCAAGGATGCGCTATAAAACTTTTGATCCCAATGATATTTACTACAAAAAAATTGTTACGACGAATTGGACTTATTGTTTTTTTGCTTCCTTTTGATTGACACCTTCTTTTCCAAAAACTAAATAAAAAATGAAAGGATAGTGAGAAAATGTCACCTATTCAATTAATAAATGAGTGAATTGATCACCTACCATATCTATATTTCCATTATCCCTTTTATCTATATTTTTCCTCAACATGCTAGATTGCAATCTATATTGGATTAACAACCATATCCTTATCCCGTACATATATATCTATACATTGTATGATAATAATATTCTGTTTAACACATCCATTTTTTATATAACTACGTATCCCATATCTTATATTTGTATTCATATCAATATGTTGTATCCTACTAGTATTCTATATTAGACATGCATGTTATTTCTTTTATTATATCTATAAGTAGTCTATATGTATTCCATGTATCAAATCCATATCAAAGTTTTTCTGGTTTGGATTTGGCAGGTGGGTGCGTAAATCAGGTATTTTAATTAGAGCATGCCCACATGCCTTACAAACTTGATGACTAGCTTAGAGGTCATCCAATTTGCAAGACGAGTAGGCACCCAAAATTCGAAAACAAGGTTGTTTTTTCAAGCCTATTAGATGGCCCCAGAAGAACAATTGGCTTAATTACTTTAGGATGTAAAAAGCCATACAGTTTATATTACATACATACTCAGCTACTTGGGATTAAAGGATTTAGTTAAAATCTTTATATTATTCTGACAAAGTTCATATGAAACACATAACTATCTTATCTTTTTAGAAGAAAGGAATTAACACCAAGTTGATCATGATGTGGCAACTTCTGAACTATAATTGCATCATTGTGAATGACTACAACTTGGAATAAATGGACTTGGACAATTGATTACTAAGTTAGTTCTATTGGATAGTCTTGCTATTAACCCCTAAAGTTCCATGACTATGTTTTCACTGAAAACACTCAAAAATTGCCATTTTTAGTACAAGTACCAAATTTTTGAAAAAAAAACTTTTTTGACACATGTAACCATATGATCTTATAGTAAACTAGTTTTAGAAGATGTGGAAAAAATTTCAGAATTTTCCACCATGCGGATTGGAAGATATTAGCATTTGAATTGGCAAAAATCCTTTTTTTGTCCTTGCGAAAAACAGGGCAGCTACACTTCACAATGTCACATTTGTATAAAAGAATGTCCAAAATGGTGGTGCTTCTTTGAATTCTTTTTCCTAAACAAGTTGGCTACATGCTTAAAAAATTTCAAATCATTTGGAATTGTACAACATATACAAAAAAAATAGTAAGTAGAAAGAAGTAGAAAATGATCCAAAATACTAAATTGTTAAGAATTTAATTATGGAATTGAAAAATGTTAATCCCAATGGTTGTAATGTAGTAATAAACAACCTACATCCTATGATTTTTTTTTCCAGAAAATATTAAAAATTCATTTAAATAAACAACTTCAAAGTTTATTTCAGAGTAGAGAATCCATAACTACCCGAAAACTAAAAAACCTCATAACTTTTGACTCATTGGTCGAAATGGATTGATTCAAAGCTTTCCACGTATATAGAAAACCAATTTCAAATTTTCATTTTTGAAAAAAGTGATTTTTCTTGATCTGCTCAAATTGCTCAATTACAAAAAAAAGTAACATAATTGGCTATAACTTTTGATTCCTATTTCCAAATGTCATGAAATTTAGTGCATATGAAAGACACTCCTTGCGCCCACCTTCTTTTAAAGTTTTAGTTTAAAATATGGAAATCTCTAGTCACATGTACCTGCCTAAAATTTCTATACAACCAAAAAACGCATGCCGGTCCTTTTGGGGTTAAAGAAGAGGGACAGGGTCAAATTTCAGAGGTTCTTTATTTTTATAAAGGAAGTTCATTGAATGCTCTTTACAGACATCAAGAGGTATGTAGATTTATTGGTATCCAAAATTGTAGGCCAATTTGGGCTGCTAACTTCCTAGAGGGGTTAATTGGTGGTTGATTACCCAGCACATCACTTGGCTTCTTTACCATTCTCTTTTCAAGCTGAGTTTTTCAAGCCGGTTTTTTCCTTCAGTTGAGGGGATGTCGGAGTGGGGACGTCTCGTTTTGATCAGGCCTCGCCCAATTGTGTGAGTCGATGCTGCCGCTACGTTAATCTTCGCTAGAGTGTGTTGAATGGAAAGTGAGCAATTGTGTGAGCCATCTCCCGAGCAACGAGGATAAAGTTATGCTTGAATTTGAACAGTGAGATGGTGTGGAAACAACAAAAGCATGGCTGTGAGATAGTCGAGTTCAGTTGTTGATGAGTTTGGAGATGATAATTGTTCGCATGGATTCAATGTGAAACCCGGCCACGCAGCTGATGAACTGAACGATTATTGTGAGCTTGTGATCAGTGGTTGGTAGCTCAAAACCAAAGATCTAATGAATGGGGATATTAATTATACAAAACACCATTCTTGCATGACATTTGATAGAGGAAGTTGAGTCATCGGGTAGATACTGGCCCTCACTAGTACACCATAATTCCCTAATTACATGATAATTCAATTAGTTCAAATTTTCTGAGATTTGATGATAGATTTGGAGTTAAAAAAAGAGAGTTAGATTTTGAGCATTTCTGTTGTGTGTGTGATCACGTTTCGGATAAAATTTTATCTCATTTTTCATTTGCATTTCTAAAATAGATTAAATCAACTTTTAAATCAGTTTGTATTTGTAGAGTTGCATTGGCAAGAGTCCAAATGAGAGTTTTAATTTTGTTTAGAATACAGGTAACAATTTTCACTATAAAGAGACGTCCCCTCAGTCCCTGCCCCCTGCCCCTCTCCCCGATTGAAAAAAATAAAATAAAACACCTGATTTGCCTACAGCCCACCCCAAAACACCAAAACCAAATTTTTTATAAGGGTACGAGATGTGGAATGTATATGGTACAATATGTGGAATACGGATACATGTAGTACAAAATATTTGATACGACACAATATTGGTACATATACAAATACAGGATATGGGATATGAGACAATGATGCTAGCGCATGATTGTAGAGACATCAACCTATAAGTCTTGAAGGTATTTACAGCATATGTACCTATAACATAGACACACTATAATATAGAAAGAGTCTATAACATATGTACCTATAACATAGACACTTATAACCATGGAAAGTGTCTACTATATAGATTCCTAAGCTTATGGTATCATAGATTCTATACTCACATTCTAGCACTTCTCACCAATGAAGATCTCCATTGGAATATGGGATTATACAAATATGGATTTATGAAATGGAATATACATACATACATATATATATATATATATATATATATATATATATATATATATATATATATATATATGTATATACATACATACATATATGAGATAGGAGATTTGGGATATGATTGACATTCTCATATCCATTACACAGCTTAATATGTTCAAAAATATAGGTATGGGATGCAATGAAAATACAAATATTAGGAAGTAACAAAAACACAGACATTGGAGATAATGAAAATAAAGGTATGGGAATGAAAATAAAGGGAATAATGAAAATTCACTCGCTTACTAAGTAACATTCTATCACTATCCACTCAAAAGAGACATACAACATTGTTATTTCAACATGGACATTTGCCATGACCTTTAGGAGATTAGCCCGCAAAGCTTGAAGGTCTTTTCATCATCAAAAGCCACTCAAAAGTGTCATTTTCATGCAAAGAGCTCATTTTTTGTATTTTTTCATTTTTTCATATATAATTTTAAGCTCTTGTAATAGACCAATATGAAAATGTGTGGGAGAAATTTCAAAAACTTTAACCCCATACATTGTAAGATATTTGTGTTCAAAGTGAAAAAAACATAGTTTTTTGGCACCCTTAGCACCATAGTTTTTTGGCAAACTAGTTTAATAAGGCTTTGAATACTCTTAGCTTAGTTTTCTTTTGCATTTCAAATTTCAAATTAAATTTTTTATATCACGAAGTATTAAGTTGAGAGTCTAGGACATAATTTTCAATCTTTAAAAAACTAAGCTAATTTTCATTCTTTAAACAATTGCTAAATACAAGCAAGGACAACATAGAAGAAAAAAAGAAACTGTTAATAGTTCTTATATAGAATTGAAACATACTAAATAATTCCAGTGGTGGGATTTTTCTAACAATCAAAGTTAATCTTGGAAAACATATTTTTGTATGACTATGAAAATTGAGCTCAAAAACAAATTCAATTTGTATATTTTTAAAAAGATGCTTTAACCCCTAAAGTTCTTTGACTATGTTTTCACCAATAATGCTCCAAAATTGCCATTTCTAGTACAAGTATCAAATTTTAGAAAAAAAAACTTTCTTGGACACATGCAACTATAGGATCTTATAGGATGTTGGTTTGAAAAGGCGTGGAAAAAAATTTCACCACTGTGTGGATGGCAAGACATTAGCATTTTAATTGACATAAATCTTTTTTTCGCCCCTGCAGCTGCACTTTACAAGGTCACATTGTATGGAACAATGTCCAAAATGGTAGTGCTTATTTGGATTCATTCTCATTAGATGAGTTTTGGGGGGGCGGGAGGGCCGTTTCGGGCCCGTTCCCGACGCTGGTCCCCCCTCGCAGTTTCAGGGAACGGCTGTTCTTGACAAAAAAATTTCAAAAAATAAATAAATAAATAAATTTTTTTTCATTCTTGAAATGAAAAAAAAAACAGAAAAAAAAAATTATTTTTTTCCGACGTGGCAGTCGCTCGGCCATGTCAGCGAGCTGCCACGGCCCTGAATTCGGCAGTTCTCACAAATTCTCACAGGTTGGGAACACGCAGCCCTCCACAGGGCTGATTTCTCATCTAATGTTAAGGCAAGTTGGTTACTTGCTTGAAAAATTTCAGATCATTTGGAATTGTACAACATACAGGAAAAAATAGTTAGTAGAAAGAAGTAGAGAATGATTCAAAATGTTAAGAATTTAACTATGAAATTCAAAAATGCCAATCGCAATGGTTGTAACATTGAAATAAACAATCTGCATCCTATGATTTTATTTTTTTCAAAAAGTAATGGAAATTGAGTAATATAAAGGACTTCAAAGTTTATTTTAGAATCTATAACTGCTTGCAAACTAAAATTCCTCATAACTTTCATTTCATTGATCAAAATGGAATGATTCAAAGCTTTCCATGTATATATAAATCTAAAAAAACAATTTTAAGTTTTTGTTTATGAAAAAAGTGATTTTTTTTATCTGCTCAAATTGCTCGGCCAGGAAAAAAACTTTATATCGTACAATAACTTTTTAACCATGTAAAATGCTATGAAAATTGTTGGGCCATAAAGAAAAAACTTATCCCCATGTTGTGTGCAAATTTTAAATAAAAAAATAAAAATTCCATTCGTTGTGAGCTGCCCAAATCGCTATATTGCCCAAAAAAACAGCTTGGTCCTTTAGGGGTCAATTGCCAATAGAACAAGATGCATCATCACCTATCCAAATGGAATAAATTAAATCTTTCCACATAGACAACATACAATCAATAAAAAATTTGAATATAATTTTCCTATTTTATTTTTTTCATGGCTATTCTAGACTATTTTGAACTTTGTGTGGCATAAATTTTTCTCCTATGTACCAATTAAAATTAAAATTATGTATTTCTAGAAAGCTTATCTTTTTTCCTAGTTCTTTTAAACAAAAAGCCATGCCAGACATTAAGATCACAAGAACCTACCCAAACTGTCAAGTATACCATAAAAGGATATTTGAAATTTTAGAGGACAAAAAAAAGATTCTTTCCAAAATTTTGTCATTTCATGCTTCCTCAGATGGTTTGTCTGCATGAATGCATTGTCAAATTTCTAGAGTAAAAGTCAATTAGAAAAAGAGTTTGAGAAATGCAATGCCTTTGTAGTTTGAACACAAACTTTAATGAATTTTGTATGAATGCAATTCAATTTGTGTGAACATTGGATGAAAGTCTAATGAAAATCACACTTTCTGAGATAGTATCAATATATTGTAGACCAGATTATATTGACTTTTAAGTTTATTGTATTATGAAATTTTACATTAGATAGTGTTCCTCACAAATTTTCACAATTCTTACTTAAAGTAATTGTTATGGAACACTACTTGAATTGACTTGAATAATTCCAAAATGAATGATTTAAGGTAGAGCCACCCATAAGCGACCAAATAAGGAATTCCAACATGATTTGGAGTCTTGAAGGAAAAACCAATATTTTTCAAAGGTACATCGATAGAAATGACAAGGATTGCAAAAAATTTGGTAATTTTATCGCTTGAACTGAAATCACTAGGAATTTTGGGAGGCAAAAAATGCTTCAGACCCATGGCCAACGTCTAAATTCTTCTAATCATTCAATAACTTTTTTCCTAATCATTATTTCCTACTTTCTTTCTCACAACTTGGGACATGTATCATGTATTTATTAGTTCCAATCTTGAAAAGGGAAAAAAAACATTCTAAACTTGGTCAAAAATACGTGCACCTACGTGCACCTACGTACAAGCCGGGAATGGATCACTAGTCATGAATGGATGGCTTTACCTTAGCCCCTAAAGGACTAGGGTACATTTTGGACAAAAATTGTTAAGTACTGCCACCTTTTAGATCAAAGAAAATAACGAAAAGAAAAAAATGTACACTACTTGTACATCATTGATGCATTGAAGACAACAAAAGGTATCTCTATATTAGAGAACCATTTTAGAGTCGAGTTCGCTTTAACCCCCAAATGCCCAAGGCACCAAAATTTGGTGTTTGCAAAACTTTGAAGTTAAATAAAAACTAACCAAGTTGCTATTTTTAGTAGTTTATATTTTTAGAAAGTTCTTGAAGTCTAATTTTAGCACCAAAAATCCAATCTTGGAAATAAATGATAGTGATTTTTCTATTCAAGTTTTTGTACAAGGGTACCCATTGCAATCTTGACTTCCCATAGTGTTGAGAGCTCTTGGAAATGAGCCTCAAATACACTAGACCTTGGAGAAAAAATCACATTCAAATTTCATTTAAAAAAATTGTAGAGTAGATTTTAAGAAGCCATAAATTGATTGGTATTATACAAGTTAGGCCCTTTAACTTCATATTTTTTTGGTCACCAACTTTTTAGATTTGACTTGTGAAAAGAGAGTTGAAAGACTTTACATCACTTTTGCAGTTTTAACACCCTCATGGTCAAACATTATAATCTTTCACTCCATAAGTGATATTGTTGTGTTTTTTTTTCCTATGGGATCTCTAACATGTCTTGTTTGAATTTGTACAGTTACAAATTAAAAAAATTGATACAATTTATCAAAATGTTGGCATTTTGTTCAATTTAGAGCAAATTTCAGGAAGCCAAAAACAGGGCTTGGGCATTTAGGGGTTAAAACCTCCTATCTTAAAAAGAAATGATTATTCTACTCAATGAAGCCTACACTAATTTTTACTTTATTTTTTAATATCATTTTCAATTTTTATATTGTTAACAGTTCCTCTACTTAACATTTTAAGTACCAAAGAATGAAATGTTTTCATCTTTCTATGTGTTAATAAAAAACAATATCCTATAAAATCTTATTAAAAAATTATATAAATTCACCACTATATATAATATAGATTCTTCTCCTCCACTTCCACCAATTTCATACCCTTCAATAAAGTAACAATTAACATAGTTAAAGTGTGTACCTGTCCTTTGAACGCATAAACATAGTCACTTGAGGTTCTGCTTCACATTAATGATTCGTGATTTTTAATTATAATCCCCCCCTTCGGCCTCATTTTTTATATTTTTTATACTTGCTCATGATATGGGATATGAAATATGGAATAATGCATATGTATTTTGTATGTATTCTTACTGATATTTGTATTTTATATTTGTCTTATGAATATATATATATATATATATATATATATATATATATATATATATATATATATATATATATATATATATATATATATATATATATATATATATATATATATATACATGTATCATATCCCATATCAATATCCATATCTATATCTTATATTCATATATGTGTCTATATCCATACCCCATAATATTTGTATTTCTAATTATCCAAGATCAATGGTGTTGGAAGGGGGGAGTGAAAATTAATTTTCATGATCAACGGCTCTTGCTTTTTTTATAGAGAGAGGGGGTGGGGGTGGGGGTGGGGGGAATTGCAACCTAGAAGGGATGTATCTTTCACTAGGTAGCCTAATTCACCTTCTCAACATCATTATTGTTTTATTCTAAGTACGCTACTAAGGATATTTAATATTATTTACAATAATTGATTTCAAAGTGCCTAAATTTTTACAAATGATGATTTTGTTTACCAAAGCCAACAATTCCTAAAATAGTTGGTAAAAATATTCATCACAGGTAAAACCACTAGCATTTTGAAATCATTTATTGTGGGTAACACTAAATATTATTTGTAGTATGTAGCATTACATTTTTTTGTTGTAATAGAGATGTAGACCAAAAATGTCTATTATTCACTTGGATCTTTCCCGCAAAGTCAATTCTCCTCCAAATTTAAAGCAAACGACATATTTTGAAATTTGAGAAAGGAAAAAAACATATTAAAACTTGAGGTATAAACAATTGCCCTACCATCTTTTTATCCCTCGCCAAGTACAATTTTGCACCTAAAAATTCCCAAGAAATGTGTTATGCTCATCAACATCCAACAGTATTGTTTTGGCTCTAGATTGCTCTTTAGAACTTGAAAGTGCCTCAAAACAAGCACCCGTCTTACAGATTGAGAATGGACTTGTATTAAATTTGTAGTAGGTTGATGGTAGATTGTAAACAACTCCGGAAGCCTTGTAACCTTGATTTTCAGTTTGTTATTCTATTTTAAAATGTTTTTTCTCCTTTGATTGATACACCACAAAATTTGATACTCCATCCCTCCCAAAATGATCTTTTTATTGGACAAAATGTTTTGGACTAAGGTTGAAAATAGCATTTAAAAAAAATATTTGCAATGTAAGTGGAGTTTGGTGCATTCCTGTTGTCTTCAAAATTTTGAGTTTCGGAGTCTTTTTCAGAATGGAGTTTTGGAGAACTAAAAAGTAGAATTTGGGGGGTATATTTAAGGAATACTGGTGGCTACTGAATTGCTAAATGTGAAGTTGTCATCTTGTGGGTAGTTAGTATGGGCCCAAGACCACGTGTGGACATGTGTTCCACCTCTAGAGCTTCATCTCCTTTAATCAAGCAATAGTCAAAGGGATGCAGAAAAACAAACAACGTTGATTGACCTTTACAGTCATTTCATTTGTCTTTAGATTGATTATTGGATAGGTGGAGGAGAAATTGCTATTGGAGGTTGCTTTGCTGGTCCCAAATAACAATTGAAAATCAAATTTTACCAATTTGCAACATCACATAGTGCAACAGGAAGATCATTTTGGGACAAAATATTAAGACCAACATCAAGATCATTTTGGGACGGAAGGGGTATATTTTATCTCTCTTTCCAAGCTCTTAAAATACGTGCTTAATTGTCAAATTTGATGAAGTGTTGACTATCAAATGGGCAAGCATCTCAATGAAGAATAAGTAGATTTTTTTTGTCCTCAACTCTAAATTTCATTGATTTGTGTGAGGCAATCTATTGTAGAACCACCCATTGCCAACCAGTTTTGCAATTTCACACATGTTCTAGAGTAGTAGAAGGCAATGTAAATTTATTTCCATATAGAAAGATAGAAATGTAGATGGGCATTGCCAATTTTTTGTGATTTTTTTCCTTAAATTCAAATTACTCTGCATTTTAGAAGTCAAAAGATGGCCTCAATCCATATCCAATATATAGAATCTTCCAATTCCAATCATTCCATAACTATTTTTCCGCTCACTACTTCCTATTTTTTACTCACTACATCAAGATATGTGTCATAACTTTATAATGCCAACCTTGCAAAGGAGAAAAAACCACATTCCAAACCTTCGTTGGAAATAGTTGCACACAACATTCATTAGCATTCAGTGAGACTGCCTTTTACTCCCTGGAGTCCTCATCCACAAATTTCATCTACGAATTTCATCCACATATTACTAATGTAAGCTTCAAGACCAAGACAATGGCAATACGTTTATGGTGCGCTCCATTTTTTTGGCTAATTCTAGGACAAAATATACAAACACCAAATAATTATAAAGATAGATGGTTTGTCAAAATCCAAAGAATTCATTGAGTATTATACCAATAAAATCTAACCATTTACCATCAATAACTTATTTTGAGTCTTTTTGTAGAAAAGAGAAGCTCTTTATGTACACTTGGGGTGGTAGGAGGTAGAACAACCCATGTGGGATATGTAATTTAGAGTTTGTAATTTCTCAACCGCTCATAGTTAAGTCTAAAGCAGGAATTGTGTTAAAACTGTAATTTCAGACCTCATTTAGGCATACTGGGACACATTTTTTCAAAAGAAATTGAACTAAAAAAAGTTGGGTAATCAAGTTAAGTTTCATCTCCAAAAATCCGTTTGAGATTTTGATCTTTCACTAAAAAGTTATGGACAAATTTCAGGGAGGATGTATGAAAATTTAAAAAAAAAATCCTTTCCATAACTTTTGAGTGTAAGATTGGAATCTCAAACGGATTTTTGGAGATGAAACTTAACTTGGTTTCCTAACTTACTGTAGTTCAAAGTATTTTGAATAAAGTTATTTTACTAAGCCTAAATGAGGTCTAAAATTATAGTTTTAACACAATTCCTGCTTTAGACTTAACTATGAGTGGTTGAGAAACTACAAATTCTAAATTACATATCCCACATGGGTTGTTCTACCTCTTACCACCCCATGTATACATAAAGAGTTGTCTTCTAATTCCAAATCACAAAACATGAATGGCTTACAAAGTCATTTGAGGGAATTCAAACATTGGAATTATTGACCTCAATGAGTTGATTGTCATTTTGTTTAAAGTTGTTTTTTTACATACTTGTTTAAATTGAAGGTGTTTAATTTCCTAGTAACCTGACTGTGCAGTTGTGACCTTGGCATTGAGCAGACATTGGCATTGAGCAGACATTATTGACGCGTAGCCATTTAGCTAATTTGGGTGTGGAATATGCCACATCATTTCATCCCTCGGATGAAATGATGTGGAATATTCCACATTATTCCGTCTACAGCATAATGTTCTATTTGCTACTGAATGTTATGCACCGCATAGGTTGTATATTGATGCCTGTTTGAAAATGGGTGGTTGAATTGGCAAGAAGCCTCATGGCCACTCTCTGCGCTCTACCTTCCGGGTCTTAGTGTCTTGTGGTCCTTTGTTTTGTCTTCTGACCAGGCCACTTGTGGCTGATTTTTTGTACTGTTTGCCTTGCAATGAAATTCTGTTTCATTTGTCTAAAAAAAAGAAAAAGAAATGAGTCGCTCTACCATAATACGTTGATTCTGTGCCTCCATTTAGTAGGTGAGGAGCATCCTTGTCAGACTTGGACTTCCATAATCTGATTTTTCCAAATTAATTAATTTAGTGTGGCAGTGGAATGTTGGTAGCTGAACACTGCATCTGGTTGTCACTACAAATAAACCTAAACTACTCCCAAAACAAAATTGACTGGTGGCAAATCATGGATGTCTGATAAATTTGTCTGTCATTGTTTCAGTAAATCTTAGATCCAGAACTTGAGACTGGGTAGTTAAGCTTAAGCCAAGCCAACAACTGAAGACATGAGTACAATCACAGCTGCAATGCTAGCGACGTGCTGTAATTTAAACATGTCAGGGTTAGGGTGTCTCCAAGTACACCATAGCCTTCATAATATGACAGTCCGTATCCTGATATTTGAGGCTTCTCAAAATTTGAAGGTGATGAATGTAAGCTTAAGTCCGTTAACCCCTAAGGTAGGAGGTCCATAAAGCGATCATCTAAGCGCTGAAACTGAATGTTGGGGAGGTGAAACATCTTGAAATATTTTTTCAATGAAATTTCCTTGAAAGAAAAGACAAAATGGCATCTAACCCTAGTTGTTTCATACTTTTTGGAGCTTTGTAGAATTAGTTATGAAATTTCGAAGTTGAAATCCCATACGGCTCTAAAAGCAACCACCTCCTAGAATGTACACCCTTTGTAGGTTTCGGTACATTGAAGAAAGCAAAATGTACCTCTATGTCATGTTCGATTCAAAATGCCCGATCACAGTTGAAGCCTCCTATCTATTAGGAAAAATTTCAGCCTTCCAAAAGGTTGCGAGTTCTACACCCACACGGTGCAATTATGGAAAAAAAATATGAATAAAAAATTATTATTTTTATTTTAAATATTTTTTTTAATTATTAAAAATTGGATGCTGATATAACACTAGTAGTGCCACATTAGATTTTTATTTTAATATTTTTTTAATATTTTTTTTCCAAATAATAATAATTTTTATTCATTTTGAAATTGCACTAAAGGGGGCCCACAAATCAATTCCTAATGGCCTTCTAGAGGGCTGAAATTTTTTCTAATGTTACAAGATTGAGGCCATTTTTGTGTCAAAATACACTCAGAATTGCTGCTTCTGCTTTGTTCATAAAAAAAAACAATTTTTAAAGAATTTGACTGTAGGCTCTTATATTGGTACTTCACTTGTCTCACATCATGAGGTAAGAATTTCATGGAGTTTGATCATATGGATTGGAAAGTATTAGCATTCCAGTTGGAAAAAAGGTTTTTTTGAACGTTGGCCTGCAAGATTAGATGACTTTGACTACCATTTGTAGAATTTTTTTGCACTAGGGACTTCAAATTAAAAAAAACTTATGTTGAAGAATTGAGTTGAAAGTCTGCGAGAAAAAATTCAAAACAATACACGTGATTTTCATTCTTTAAAAAAATGTTATATAGAAGTAGGTTCCAAGATTGAAGAAAAACTAGATCATTTATAGCTCTAAGTGGAATTGAAATACAATAATTTCAATGGTGAAATTGTTCTAGTAAGCAATCTTAATCTTGTCAAAGCATTTCTTTTGAAAAATTGTGAAAATTGCATTGAAAAATGAATCCTATGTGTTATTTTTTCAAAGATATGTTTAGATTGCCTCCCAAATAAGATTGTCTATAACTTTCTCATCACCAATCCAAATAGAATTAATCAAAGCTTCACAAGTAAACAAAATACATTGTTTGAAAAGAAAATTTGAAAATTTTATTTTGACATTTTGTGATTTTTTTGTACTGCTATTGACCTTCATTTTTGGCTTAGGGAGCATAACTTTTGCTTTTAGGCTCCAATTGAAAAAAAATGATATCTTTAAAAGGTTGATGTATTGCTCTATCTTTAAAAAGATTAAAAAAATATGATGAAAAATTGAGACTATAGGTTCCTACCCAATCTTCTCACAGTCCTCCAAGGGGACTCTTGGTTTTTGAACCCCTAAAGGACCCAAGGTGATTTTCCTATCAAAAAACATTCAAAACTGTCATTTCTATTATAAAGAGAAAAGAGCTTTAAAAATTGTTTTTTTTCTCATATCAACCTTAAGATATTATACTTGATTAGTATATGAATACGTAGAAGAAATTTCAGAAACTTTGAACATGTAGATTGCAAGATATATGATTTAAAGTGAAGAAAACAAGCTTTTTTGCACCTTGCTTGACTAGATTTTTGGCTTTGAATCTTTTTAGTTCAAATTTTTTGCACTACTGATTTTGATTTTCTACTTATTTATGTTAAGTAGTTGAGTTGAGAATCTACAAAAAAAAGTTACAGAAAAAAGCACTAAATTTTCACTCATTAAAAAATTATTAAGTAGAAGTGGATTCAAGATTGAAGAAAAAACTAAATTGTTAATAGCTTTTAGATGGAAATGAATCACAATAATTCCAATGGTGAGATTGTTCTAGCAAGAAAACCTAACCTTGTCTAACAATTTTTTTTTGAAAAATTCTTCAACTACATTCAAAAATGAGTTCTATAAGTTATTTTTTCAAGAAGATGCTTAGATTGCCCAAAAAACTAAGATTGTCCATAACTTTCTCATTATTTGTCTAAGTTAAATGAAACAAAGCTTCACATGTAGACAACAATGAAATCTTGGAAAAAAAAAATTGAAAAAAAATTGTTTTGCCTTTCTATGATTTGTTTTGTGCTGCCTGCCAAACTCCATTTTTGCTTATTTGTCCATAACTTTTGTTCCCGGGCATCAATTAAAATAAGACTTATATATTTCACAAAGCTCTCGCAATAATACACAACCTCAAAAAATTCTAAAAAATATCACTAAAAATTGAAATAGTAGGAACTTGCCCGGACCCAAATTGTCCCCCGAGGGGACAAATGGTCCTTTAGGGATTAATAAGAAACCAATACCAAAGGTCTTGGTTTTTAAAGAATCTTCATAAAAACTTTTACAGTGTTCAACTACGTGTGATTTTTTGAGATCATTTGTTTTGTCTTCACAAGATGCATCTATCAATCTAGGTCTTGGGTTTTGAATCTTGTAGTTTATGCATTAGAAAGTTTGATAAACAATTTGAATAGTAGTTTGGAGATTGTCTGTAGCCTTGAGGAAGATGGAATCTCATCATTGATTGGTCATTTAAACAAGTTGCATGATGCTCATATAAGAAAGAATCCAAGTTTGGGCAACTCTTTAAGATTCTCATGATCAAATGTCCTCTAAGGGTTAACTTTAGAATGTCTAAGAGAACATTATATGTCCTTCAGATGATTTCAATAAGGTCTTATGGATGGAAAAAAGTTTTTTTCATCTAATTTATTTTTGGGAGGTATTTTAGCCCAATTCGATGAAAGATGTTAGAAATCCCCATCTTTTGATATATTGACTTTGCTACTTTAGGAATTGGCAATTCCATGGATCACCAATCATGTAGTGTATTTTGGCATTTTGAGATCCTTTCTCTTTATTTAAATTTTAGCATTAAAAGTGACCTTTTTTCATAACATTTAATGTTTGATTACAATTTGAACTTTGGGCCTATAACCTTAGAGTATTCACATTTTAATTTTAGAATGACATAGTAAATATATTGCACTATGATGTTCTAAGTTGTAATAAACACTTAAGGAGAAAATTTCAAATTTTTAAAGCATATGTTGTATTTGATATGTCTTTTGTCACTTTTTATTCAAATTTTTTTAATAATTGAAAATTTCACAAAAAAAATTGAATTCTTTATGCCAATTGAAGACATGTAATCACATTTTTGCAAAATAAACACAAAATAAATTCAATCATATATACAGCATATTTTGTGTCACTGGAGAACGTATTAATTACATATTTTTTCATTTCTCTTACGCTTGAATACCGTCAAAATTATGTACTATTTCTTAATTGGTGTTATTTTCTAAGTTTTTAATTAATGATGGCAAGAATTTTTTTTTTTTTTTTTTTCATATAAGGTCAAATATTTCAAAAAAATTGCACAAAAATCGACTTTATTTTTTTTTATCATTCTTTTAAATTAGAAAAGGAGAATTACTGTTTTTGAAAAGGGCTAATAAAAGTTTGTTTTGAAGCTCAAGCATTTTAATCATTTAATTAGCGGGGTTTGCATTTGAAACTTTTGAAGAAACATACTTGAACAAGTTAAGAAAAAATATTACACAATATAATTAATAAAAAAGATTGATAAAGATTTTATCCTTGCTCTAAGAAAAAGCATTTGAAATAAATTTGGCCTCAAAACTCCATGTGACTTTAGTAGTAAATCTAGAAAGTATTATTTCAATTAATATCATTAAATGTAGGGTTGAGTTTTTACAATTACATTTCAAAGGAATAACCTATCGTTTTCAATTTCATCAAGTATTTAAAACTAGAGCTAAAACTAATTTCAGAGATGAATATCTCTAAAATAAAAGATATTTATGTGTTACTTTGATCATTAATTATAGTACTGGTTGATTGCATTACAAAAAATCGTAGGCCTCAAGTGGGCTGCTCCAGAGTAACTGAAAAGACCCCAAAATAACATTTAAATTGGATAAAGGATTACTTTTTCCCCTATAGTTGTTCACCTTGCACCACGACATCGAATGTGTCATTGGTTCAATATCCAAGTACAAGGCATTCAATAATTAGGTTTCAAGTATTGTAATGCACCTTAACCTTGATTACTGCGTATGTTGTACTCTAAACAAGCTTTAGAAAAAAAAAAACTGTTGATATTAGTCCAATGACATGTACTATCAGGATCTTTTTTAATGAAAACGTGATAGTCATAATTCATTGACAATTGGTGAAAATGAAGGGTGAAGAGGTTGTTTATATAGAAAAATCAATTGTCCATGGCGCAATCTTAAAGAATATGGGATAGTTTGAAGAGAGATCACTTATTGTTCAAATTCAAGAATTGTGTTAAAAGTCAAATTTCATACCTCATTTAAGCATAGTAGAATAATTTTTTTCAAAAACCTTTAAACTAAAAAAATGTGGAGAATCCATCTAGTTTTCATCTCTAAAACTCCATTTGAGGTTTAGAGACTCCAATAAAAAGTTATGGACAAAATTTTAAAAGGGTGTTTAAATGTCAAAGAACTTTTTGCTTCCAAAGCCTTTAAGAATTTTGTCCATAACTTTTTATTGGAGTCTCTAAACCTCAAATGGAGTTTTAGAGATGAAAACTAGATGGATTCTCCACATTTTTTTAGTTTAAAGGTTTTTGAAAAAAATTATTCTACTATGCCTAAATGAGGTCTGAAATTCGACTTTTAACACAATTACTGCTCTTTCACTACAAGAGAAAGAGGTGTTTTAAATATAGTCCTAATAGTATTGTCTTTTAAGTAATGACCTTTAAGTAAGGATTTTTAGTAAAATTTTACTAAAAACCTTACTTAAAGGTCATCACTTAAAAGACTATATTACTAGGACTACACTTAAAACACCCCTTTCTCTTGTAGTGTTTACTTAACTATGAGTGGTTGTGCTCTTATTAGTTCTAATTTACATGATCCCACATGGATTGTTGAAGTATTACCTTCTCACTTGTATAAATATCTTCCCTTCTCAACTTCAAATTCACTAAACTATTTGGCTTACAAAGCTATGTCAAAATCACTAGTGTTTTTAATTTTTTTTGACAATTAGCATCAAAATCCACTTCATTTTGGTTAATTTGAATAATTACCCAGCTAATTAGACATGTACTACAATCACATTAGTGAGTCATGACATCCTTCCCGTAATTACACACTCTAACTACTCATTGTGGCTACATGCCTACTTTCAAGTAATAGATTGGTTGGGTCACTTTGGAGCGGCCTTCTAGAAGCCTGCGGTTTTTTGTAATGTTGTAAAGTCAAACATCACTTGTAAGATGGAAGCATCTATAACCGATCACTTAAGCAATTTTGGACATGATCTTGAGTATTATAAAGGAAAGCAAATATTTTCGTATGTACAAAGATAGAAATGAAGGAGATTGCAAAAATTGGTAATCTTATTACTTGAATTGAAATTACTATGAATTATAAAAGCCAAAAGTTGGTATGAATCCATGTTCAATATCTAGAGTCTTCCAAATTTTGATCATTCAAGAGAGTACTTTCCGCTCACTACTTCCTACTTTCTTGCCCACTACTTTGAGACATGGGTCATGACCTATTAGTCACAATCTTGAACAGGAGAAAAAAAAACATTCCAAACTTTGGTCGGAAATCTATTCTAGCCTTGGTTGGAAATAATTGCAACCTATATGTTGGATATGAAAGCCTGGTTGGAAATAGGTGTACCTATATTAACTCAATTTGCAAGACACTAAATCCATCCACAAAGTAGGCTTTGCAGGATGAATTTATCCCTAGATAAAACACAATTTTTTTTGGCTCACCACACTTGATAAAACTTACAAATTCTAAATTCATATTTGCAATGGGAGACTCCAGATTAGCTAGAAGAGGTGAAGAACATAGAATTAGCACGACAAAAAATAGGAGCTTGTTTTTTACCCTGCAAAAAATAAAATTCACTCTACATGACCCACTACGTGGATTACACAAGATTGAGTTTTGTATCATTGTAAAAATTCTTTGTTAGTTTTGTAGAATATTACCATAGATATGTAATTAATAGCAAAAAGTGACAAGAAATTGGTGCATACACCAAAAAAAATACAATTAATTTGATTTTTTTTCACAAGGTACAAGTAGCAACAAATAATTCTTTGATTTATTTTCCAATTCCCCTTCTCCTTCAAAAGACCCTTGGTAATCTTTTGGCAAAATTATCCCTATTCAACTAAATTTAAACCTTAACCTTTATATTATTGATTGATGATATTCACATGATTTTAATATGCAAAGAAACATTTCCTCACAAATGTTTTTCTTTTCCAAAAAGTTGGTGGAATAAAAGATGACAATTATTTTAAAATGTGAAATACATATATAAACTTATAAGTATCAAATATGATACATACTAGAGTGATGTAGGATTCTTACCAATATGCAGGTTAAAATGAAAATTGACATTTTCTAGTTTAAATTTAAAATCAATATTTAAAAAAAATTGAGAAGGAGGTGGTACTAGGTAGTTTGTATTTTTTAACACAAAGCTTGTAACTATAATATTGAGGAATCTTTCCACGTTTAAATCAAATACCAAAATGGTTATTTTTAAATTTATTATTAAGTTTGAATATGACACATCTAGTTTTGGATGCTAGGACCTTTAGGAAACTATTACTAATCATTGACTGACTCTGTCCTTGTCTTCAAAATCTACATCTTTTACTTCATAAAAAAATTCTCACTATATATAACTTATCTATTTACTTTTTAATAAAGATTACGCATGTTTCACAAATTATGGAATTTTTATATTATTTGTGAAGGTTTGAATAATCATTGAGTTTTGAAGAAAACAAAAATAAGATTCACATCTAACACATAATGGACTCAAAAATTTGAATCATTTTCTATATGAGCATATTAAACTAAATTAGAAAATATATCACATTGCTGGAATTTCTATATCATTTCACGTAGAAATTAAATAGATCATAGTCATTCCCCCTAAGCAATTTCAAATTGCAAAAGAACTATTCATTTTAAAAGAATAGAAAACTAGCTTTTGCTTTGTTTCATTGAAATATTACCCCTTTAAGGACTAGGGAGGAGTTTAGATTAATGTAAAGATAGATATATATATATATATATATATATATATATATATATATTATAAAAACACAACTTAGAAGAATAATTTAATGACAGTTTTCAAAGAATAGTTGTAGAATATAATTCATAGATGTTTTCATTTGTTGGATCAACTGCTATACTAATCAATACTTTTCAATAAAATTTGAAGTCAAAATTTGAAAAAACCTTCTTAAATGAATCATATATTGATAATTTTTTAATTTCACAAGATTTATTTCCTATAAGTTCCAATTGTTAAATTCTAATTCTAATAATTTCAAAGGACTTTATTTTATTTTTGATTCAAGTTGTTTCTGAAGAATCTTTTTTCAAACTTTAAAAGTTAATTTTTGAGGCTAGACTTGCTTTACCCTTTGAAGTATAGAATACTTACAAAACAAATTCTATAGAATCTATATTGTACAATGTTAAAGAACTAACACAAAAATCTACCAAAAGATCGATGGAATTTGAACCTGTGGACGTTAAGGGATTAGTTTTGATTATAAAGTTTAAAATCAAATGACAAGAGTCTATTAGAAGTTGTCAAAATGTCCACTATTAATTTGAACATGGTAAGAACATGCCATAAGGGAGGTGAGTTGTCAAAATGTCCACTATTTTGTCCATTGCATGTTAGGATGAAATAAGCATTGCATAAATCACCCGTCTTCCAATTATGTAGTAATGTATGAAGCTTGAGGCTTGTTCCAGCAAACTTGGCAAAGGGCTAGTATAATTTATGTCATCATCCACCTCCTTTCAGTTCATGAGAGTACCAATACAGCAAGCAAGTAAATTAAGTTAAGTTAATTAGTTGCCAAAAATTGTCGTAACTCATCACTTCAGGTCTCGTGACAAGTCACTTCAGTAACAAAATGTCAGATCTCAGCACTTGAGTTGCCAATTTTCAAAGCCAGGGAAGTACTAAGTTGAGCTTATCACTGAGCTTAACTGTCACAGTGTACACCAAATCACATCACCCTTGCCTATCGTTCCATTGATATTATTCATTTACAAATTTCTATCTGGTTAACAACAGCATTAAGCTCACTTATGGCATGTTCTTACCATGTTCAAATTAATTACTCAGGCTGTGTATTGGTAAAACAATCGCTCCTAAAATCATCCACATAAACATAAGAGCTTGATTTTTGTGAAGATAGAAAAACACATTTGTTTTTCTAGGAATTTAGTTTTTATTTCAATCAATGCCCAGGAGGAAAAGTTACAACACAAAAGTCCAGTTTTTAGTTCACTGGGTTAGATAAAAAACACAAAAAATTGAAAAAATTAAAATTAAATTTTTATTTTCTCATAGATTGTATTTTTATCTAAATGAGAAGCTTTGATTCATTCCATTTGGATTTTCATATGAAAGTTTTGGACAATCTTATTTTTTTGGCAGTTGGAACATCCTTCCGAAAAAATAACTTGTAGGATTCATTTATGAATTCAATTCCCACAATTTCTCCAAAAAGAAAGTTTCACAAGGTTGAGATTTCTTGCTAGAACAATCTCACCGTTGAGATTAGTGTATTCCAATTTCATCTTAGAGCTATTAATGATTTAGTTTTCCTTTAATCTTGGATATACTCCTACTTAACAAATTTTTAATGAGTAAAAAGTAAGTGAACTTTTTGACTTTTTTTCCTAGACACTCTCAACTCAATTCTTCAACACAAAAAATTAGAAATTCCAAATCAATAGAACAAATATTTTAAGTTAAGAAGAATCAAACCAAAAAAATCTCATCCTAGCATTAGAGAGAATTCGGGCCCTCTAAAGGGCCGCGAGTTCCCATGAGTTCTCCAAAAGCTTTGCACAGTCCCCGACTGCTGAAACTGCGCCACTGCTGCAGGGTGACATGGCCGAACTTCAGCCACATCAGATTTTAAAAATAAAAAAAAAATGCTCAAAATGAAATTTCCATTTTTTTATTTTTTTATTTATTGAAAAAATGTTTTTTTGACAATCCATACCACTATTCACAGCATATGGACAGATTGGTGAACAAGCCTGAAATGGCCCTCTCTTGGCCCTAAATCTCTTCTAATGAAGATGCAAAAACACTTATTTTTTTTCACTTTAACCCTGAAGTTCTATGACTATATTATCACCAAAAATGCTCAAAAATTGCCACATTAGGGGAGATTTGAGGGCATTGGAGGCCCGTTTTAGGCCCGTTACCCAATTTGGCCGTTTGAAAATGACGTGGCATTCTCTTGACCACATAAACCAGCAGCTTTCTTACGTTCCCGCAGTTTAGGAACGCTATGGGAACGCAGGATAACCTGCGGTTTCTTAGAGGCCTCAAATCTCTTCTAATGTTTTTAATACAAGTATCTAACTTTTGAAAAAAATACTTTTTTTGAAAATATATAAGTATAGGAACTTGTAGTCCGATGACTTGAAAACACGTAGTAAAAATTTCAAAAGTTTTCCCCCCATGGATTGCAAGATATAAGCATTCAAATTTAGTGAAATCATTCTTTTGCCCCTACAAAAAACAAGGCAGTTGCACTTCACAAGCTCACTGTTTGACAAAATAATGTCCAAAATGATGGTACTTTCTTGAATTCCTTTTCCTAGACAAGTTAGCTACATGCTTGAAAATTTTCACTTCATTTGGAATTGTGCAGCATATAGGAAAAAAATAATAAGTAGATAGTAGTAGACAATGATTCAAAATATTGTATTGTTAAGAAACTAATTATGGAATTGAAAAATGCCAATCCCAATGGTTGCAATGTTGTAATGAAGAATTTGCATCCTATGGTGAGTGTTTTTCAAAAAATATTGAAAATTGAGCAAGATAAAGACTTCAAAGTTTATTTAGGAACAAAGAATCCATAACTATCCGCAAACTAAAAAGTCAAAAGTTATGAAGGTATCAATGAGTCAAAAGTTATGAAGCTTTGAAAGTCAAACCAATTTAAAATTTTAGTTTATGAAAATGGTATATTTTTTTATCTGCCCGGACTGCCCAATTCCAAAAAAAGTAACATATTAGGCCATAGCTTTTTACTCACATTTTCAAATGTCATGAAACTTAGTGCATATGAAAGATAATCCTCATCCCCATCTTCTATTAAAATTTGAGCCAAAACTATAGAAATCTCTAGTCACACGTACCTGCCCAAAATTTCTATGTAGCCAAAAAACGCATATTGGTCTTTTAAGGGTTAAATGCAAGGCATCTTGCAATCTATATAGTCAAAGTTTTTCAAATTTCTTCCTCATTTTTTTGAATTAGTCAAGTACAAGATCCTATAGTTAATGTGCTAATATGCTAATAAAATAATTTTAAAGTTTTTTTGCTCTTTGCAATAGAAATGATAATTTTGAGTATTTTCACTATAAGAGAAAAGGGTGTTTGAATCCCTAGAGGACCGTTGTTGGTTTGGCGGACATTTGGGATTTTAGGCAGGTACCTACGGGTTGAATTTTTGTCTTGACCTTTTGAAAATTTTTGTCTTGACTTTTTGAAGTTAGAAAAACTGATAAGCTTTGTGGGAATATAATGTTTTTTTTCAATCAGTGCCCGGGAACAAAAGTTATGCCCAAATAAGCTCAAAATAAGGGAGAGGTGGCAGCAAAAAAAACTTTGCAATTTTTTTTCTTAAAGTTTGAATTTTTTTTCCTACAAATTATACTTTTGTCTATCTGGAAATCTTTTATTCATTCCATTTGGATTTGTTATGAAAAATTTATGGACAATCTAATTTTTTGGGCACTTAAAGCATCTTCCTCAAAAAAATAACTTGTAGGATTCATTTTTGAATGCAATTTTACAATTTTACAAAAGATAAAGTTCTACATGGTTTCGATTCTTTGCTAGAACAATCTCACCATTGGAATTAGTGCATTTTAATTCCATATAAAAGATATTAATATTTTAAATTTTCCTTCTATTGCATACCTACTTCTACTTAACAATTTTTTCAATAATGAAAATTAACTTTTTTTTATTTGATTTTTTTTGCTAGACTCTCAATTCAATTTTCCATTATGAAAATTTAAAGCTCAGAACTCTGTAGTGCAAAAATTAAAAGCTAAAATGTTCAAAGTCAAAAAATCTAGTTCCACTATGTGCTGAAAAATTTGTTTTTTTCACTTTAAACGCAAATACCTTGCAATCCGAGCAGTCAAAAATTTTGAATTTTTTCCCGCACATTTTCATACAAGTTAGGTATAAGATTCTACGATTAGATGTGAAAAAAAAAACAATTTTCAATTTTTTTTACTCTTTGCTATAGAAATGGCAGCTTTGAGTGTATTTTGGCCAAAAAAATGGCCTTGCTCCTTTAGGGGTTAAATGAGTTTTAAAATATTGTCTTAGACATAAGGTTATAATTAATGACGTGTAAAGGGATTTTAAGTAAAAATTTACTAGAAATACATGTATTTGTAGTAAAATGTTACTAAATTTTTTGTAAAAGTTCATTACTTATAATTTTATGTCTAGGTCCATATTTAAAAATTCACTTAAGACACCTCTTTTGCTTTACTGTTTTTATTGGAAAAAGAACTTGGGACTTTAGGATTTAAAACTATTTTACTTTTCTTTCTCTTTTTAATGCAATGGGTCTTGTATTTGTTCAAAAAAAACAAAAAAACAATTTTACTTTTGGTTGGATATAATTTTTCACTGAAAAAATTATTCTAAATCTTCTTATCATTTTTCATATGAATAACTGTAATTTTTTTAATTAAATTATTTTTAAGAATAACATCAACTACAATGGGAAATGGATCAAAAGATGCAAGAACTGCCTTATCAACTTCAATGGAAAAAAACCTCAATCACAATCGCAGCAAAGAGGGGGAACAAAATTAACCCTTAAAGTCCTAAAGACTTCTTTTCATAATAAAAAGACTTCAAAGTATCATCTCTATTACAAAGAGTAAAAAACTTTATAAATGATTATTTTTTGCAAATGTAACCATGAGATCTTGCACTAGGCTAGCATAAGAATGTGGGGAAGAAATTTCAAAAACTTTTACTATATAGATTGCAAGATGGATGCATTCAAAGAGAAGAAAGCAATTTTTAGTGCACATTTTGTGACCATATTATTTGACTCTGAATCTCCTTAAATAAATTTTTTGGCACTAATCATTTTGATTTTAAATTACTTTATGTTGAAGATTTGAATTAATAAGCTTAAAAATAAAATTAAGGAAAAATTTGTGATTTTCATTATTTAAAAAATTATTAAGCAGAAGTAGGTATGATATAGAAGGATAAATTAAATCAATAATAAATCTAAGATAGAATTAAAATGCACAAATCTTAATGAAGAAATTTTTCTAGAAAGTATATTTATCTTTGTAAATTTTAATTTTTTTAAATTGAGTTAAACTTTGAATCTATTATGTTAAATTCTTAAGAAGTTTCAGTAATTGCCTGAAAAACAAGAAACTTTATAACTTTCACATCACTAATTCAAATAAAAGGAATAAAGCTTGCCATAAAAAAAAAATTATAGCCTTTGAGAGACAAAATTCATTAATTAATTAGTTCTAATTAACTAGTTCTAATTAATTAGTTCTAATTAATTAGTTCTCATTAATTAGTTCTAATTTTTTTATTTCTAATTTTTTAAAGTTTTTCTTGCTATCTAGACTCCCCCACTTTGAGCTCATTGTGTGGCACAACTACTTCAAGAGATAGGAATGTTCCAAATATAGCCTGAGTAATATAGTTTTATAACTAGTGACTTCTTTTAGAGATTTTTAGTAAAACTTTACTAGTATTACATGCATTTTTAATAAAATTTTACTAAAAATCTCCTGAAAAGGTAATTACTTATAGGACTATACTTAAAACGCTTCTTTCTCTAGTACAATAGTGAACTTTTACTCCTAGACACCGATTGAAATAAAAATTATATTTCTAGAAATTCAATGTGATTTTCTATTTTTTTAAATTCAAAAATTCATGTAAAAATTTGAGGTTACAAAAGCCTACCTAAAATCCATTTTATTCCCCTTCGAGACAATATGACTTTCGGGGTTAAGAAATCTAGGAGACATGGACCAAAAGGTAATGTGAGAGTTGCCACTAAATAAAATATAGTTGAAAACCATAAAAAATTCCTCTGTGATAAATAATAAATGGAAAATTTTGATGCTTTTGTAGTTTGTATTTCTTGAAGACATACAAAGAAACTATTGATCCTCAACTTGGTCATTATGGGTGTATCCAAAGCCTACTCTAGGGTCTTATGAGAAATCTTTATTTATGGATAAGAATCTAATATTAGTAGAAGGTCAAAATTATTTTTATACTCAAACTTCTTTAACCACTAATAGACCAAGTCATCCTTGAAAGACTGATTAAAAATTTCAAGCAGATTCTTGTAAAGTCAATTTTGAATGGATCTTTTTGAAATTTTAACATATGTTGTAGGCATATATCTCCTTGGTGGAAATACAATTTTTTTACCTATCAAGTTCTCAAATCAAAAGTCTTATTATCCAAAAAAATTTCAAACAAGCTAGGCAACTTTGGACATAATATGCAAAATTCTTCCTTTAACATTGAAATTTGATAGGTATGTAACTCATATGATGCAACTCTTAAATAAAAACAATATGTGGCACAAATCTCACCCTAGGAAAAATTGAAGTCTAATGACTCTGAGTGGTAGGATTAGAAAAAAAATTCTTCTAACTTCAAATACTTTGATCTTTCAATTCAAGCGGTTAAAGTTTCTGAAAATTATTTCACACATCCTATGGTAGTTTAGTGCAATATTTTACGATTGAACTTAAAAAATTTAAAAGTTAATTGTTTTTCTCATTGACCATAAAAGTGACATTTTTTGGTAATTTGTGCCAAAAATGTGCTTTGGTCCTTTAGAAATTGATTTGGCTTTGTCCTTTATGAAATTTCTAAAGGACCAAGCCTTTACTCATTGGTCATATTCTCGTTGAGTGTAGCACACTTATATGTCATTCAAACTATTTCATCTTTAATTTGACTATCTTCTACGCAAAAACATTTAAAGAGGTAGAATGCACATCTTCTATAATAGACAACAAAATCAATTGTTGAATATACAAATAATTTTAGCCTTTTTATGAATATTATATTCTTATCCATAAGTAAACAAATAAGTTCAAACATTCAATCACTAGTATCTAGAGGTCTTGGAAATTAAAAAGACAAACTCCAAATGTACTAGAGAGAAAATTGTAGTACTTTATCTTTATAGCTGCCACACTTAATAGCACTAATGCATATTGATCAATTATAGTAGCAACAAATATTTTATAAATTTTTTAATTTGTTTTCAATCTAGATATATCTCAAGGAAGTAAACAATTATTTTCAAAATTCAGAACATGGTAAACGATTGACTTCAATTTCTGTAGTGATATATGAGATTCAAGTGACATTGTAATCTAACCATGACATCAATATTATGGGATACTATAGTCCAGAGGTGAAAACTAGTACTTGGTGCTTCCTATTTGTTTCAATTAATTTGGATGGAGTATCAATAAGATGTTTGTTTTGCAATAAGATATAGTAGATTGAGAATCAACTTTCATGAAAGAGAATTTAGATTGTCTTGCCCCCTTTTTAGAACAATTAGATGTCTTGTAGACTTGAACCAATAAATAGAATGACTATTTAACTCATAACTTAGTGCATACTTATATTTGTTTGAATAAGTTGCCATGGCAAAACATTTAAGATACACTTTAGGAAATTTGGCAATCTAATTTGGTTATAACTCCTAAATTTATCTTAAAACCAAACGCTAATTGTAGTTATAGATAGAATGCAAAATGTCTGTTTCATATTTCTTCTATAGTTGAACAAAATTTTCATTAGCTTTTCCACAAAATTAAATTACGTCTGGGTCAGTTTCATAAATAAATTAAGCAAAAATTTGAATCATTTACAAAATTTAATAAACTTGCAAACTAATATCTAAAAACAATTGAAAATCTTATTTGAAGGTCTTTTGTTCATTTGAAATCAAGAACACTCTAATTAGATATTTTAAATAATTAAGTAACTAAAAAATTGCATGTCAAACAGTTGAAATTCCAAAATCAAACCATTTTGACACACAAGTGTTGAAATTGGCCTAATTATATGGTAATTAAATTTAGATGTGAATGTATTGAGATAAACATGTCATGAGAAAGGGTTATAAATCCATTCTTTGTTTTTATGAAAACCTTGGTAAAAGCAAAATCTTTGTTAGTTTTAGCAATAGAATTTATAATTTTAACCTTTTGGGGGATTATTTTTTTCCATAGAGTTCTACATGACCTAAGGTAGACAAGCTTATTACCATGCAAACTAGCAATTTGAATATCTTGGGGCCAACTCCACGAAGATCATATATTTTTTGGAGGTGTGTGCTTGTTTTAAAAATGAAATCTAGTTAGAAATAGAATTTTCTGATTAAAAATTGTAATCCCTATGAATTTTTGCCCTAAAATCAAAATCATTCACACAATGGAGTCATGAACATCCTATTGATGATCCATACCTACTTTTCCACACATTCAATGGCAGTTATAGAAGTTCAAGATGCCATACCTTGTCTTGAAGCTAAAAGGAGGCTAAAATGATCTTACCTCTAGCATGCACCCTCCATCTCCATTACCGCCCTTTTGCAAGTGTAAAAACATTTTGCTACTGCCCTATTTAAGTGAAGTAGTCACTGTAGTGATCTTCCAAAACTGTTTGGAGTTGGATGATGTACCTTGGTCTACCATAATTTTACATGTTACTACTCAACCCCTAAAGTTCCATGACTATGTAATAACCAAAAACGCTCCAAAATTGCCATTTCTAATAAAACTACCAAATTTTTTGGAAAAAAAAACAATTTTTGACACATGTAACCATAGGATCTTGTGGTAAAAATTTCAGAAAATTCCAGTATGTGGATCATAAGATATAAGCATTCAAAGTCGTGAAAACCATTTTTTCAATCCTGCGAAAAACCGGGCAGCTGCACTTTGCAAGCTCACTATTCAATGAAAAAATGCCTATAAAGGTGGTGCTTCTTTGAATTCAGTTTCCTAAATAAGCTGTCTATGTGCTTGAAAAATTTCACACCATTTGGAATTGTACAACATATAGGAAAAAAATAGCAAGTAGAAAGAAGTAGAAAATGATTCAAAATACTAAGTTGTTAAAAATTTAATCATGGAATTTAAAAATGCCAATCCTAATGGTTGTAATGTTGTAATAATCAATCTACATCCTAGGTTTTTTTTTTCTTCCAAAAACATTGAAAATTGAGTTAAATAAACGGCTTTAAAGTTTTTTTAGAGTAGACAATCCATAACTACCCGCAAACTAAAAACCCTCATAACTTTTGACTCATTGATTGAAATGGAATGGCTCAAAGCTTTTTAAGTATATATAAACGTAGAGAACTAGTTTCAAAAAAAACATTCCGGAAAAAATGATTTTTTTTTATCTACCCAAATTGCCCAGTTACAAAAAAAAGTAACGTATTAGGTCACGACTTTTGACTTGTATTTCGAAATGTCATGAAACTTGGTACACATGAAGATATTCCTTGTCCCCACCTTCTATTAAAATCTCAGCCTCAAATATGGATATCTCTAGTCAAATGTACCTGCCCAAAATTTCTATACGGCCAAAAAGTGCATGTTGGTCCTTTAGGGGTTAAAGTAAACCGGCCATTTATCAAACATATCCAAAAACCATACAACAACCCTTCCAATTGCCAAACACTAACCAAACAATTCAACTACCCATTTAATTGTGATGGATACAAAATTTTGTAACACCGCCTAATGACCACACATATACGTTGAAGGGTTGCAAGGAATTTATAACTAGATTTCAACTTCATCACCTTTAAATTGCAATAAAATTTATAGGAAAAAATCTTTTTGCATTCTATTTTTTGAAGGTGAATCTTAACATGACACTTATTAATCATGCCGAATTTCAAAACATGAAAGTCTCTATATTTATGTGGAGAAGGATTTGGGTTTTGTCTCTTTGTGATTGGCAAGTTTACTTTAGACTTGAACAAGAAAGCTTTGTCTTTTTGAATAAAACTTGCAATCTCTATAGTTATGAAATTTAGATTTGAACAAGAAAGCAGTTCTAACTCAATCATACATATAGATGTAAGTTAGAAAATAGACCCATATGTGGTCACCTTGTTTTAAAAGTGCTTTTCAAATTAGTACAAGAAAAAACAAACTACATTTTCTGAAACTTACAGTAAAAATTTTCACTACACAAAATAGTGAAATTGGTTGCCTTGACAATTCGGTTGCCTTCATTGAGAGAAGTTAGCTCATGAGCCACTCCTTATCCATTTAGAAGTGCATGCACTTTTCTAAACTTGAGCCATATATAGTACACCAACCCATACAATACAAATAATTCCTTTATTATTGCATTCTTTTGTAATGACTACATATTTAATTAGTGTTGAATGTCAAGAAATTAATATGAGGCAACCTCATTTCACTATTTTGTGTACAAAAGCAAACCATGATTAAAAAAAAAGGTTTCATGTTTAAGACTTATTATGTCCTAGATTCCATAGAATAAGGGATTGTAAAATTTAGGTTGATGTAAAAGGAGGTACAATGCGTGACTTTTTGAATGCTAACGGTCAAATTGGCTATGAAAAAATATATTTGACAAGAGATGAACAAATGACATGGATGATTTCAAAGAAGTGATTTTTGTGAATAAAGTTGATATGCTTCAAAACAATCATACAATTATAGATTGAATATTTTTATTTTTCACAATATTTTTTTAAGTTCAAAATATCAAATTCTAATTATAGTGATTTTAAAAGATTTTTAATTCTACTTTTTTATTCAAGTTGTTGTGAAAGGGTCATTTCTTGAATTGAAAAAGTTAAATTTTGAGTTTAGACCTACTAGTATCATTTGAATTAAGGAATATTTGCAAAGCAAAATCTTTAGAATCTATATCATATAGATATTAAGGAACTAATAGAAGATTCATCAAAAAATCAATGGATGAGAAATCCATGTTTGTGGACTTGAGATGTGTTTGCGTTCATCCGTTGTTCAAAAGTTGAATGTCTAGCTCTTAACGTAAATCCCCAAAGTCTCCTCGAGGGACACTTGGAATTTTAGGCAGGCTTGTATGACCTGAAATTTTGACCTGATTTTTGAAATTTTCTTTGAAGATAGGGAATCACATGAGCTTTCTAAAATACACTTTTTCTTTCAATAGGTGCCTAATAGCAAAAGTTATGCCACCCGAAGTCAAAAAAGCAATTCGCCGGGCAGAAAAAAAACCTTTAAAAAATTGAATTTAAAAAAAAAAAAAAATTGCCTCAAAGATTATGTTTTTGTCTATATTTGAAGCTTTGAATCATTCTATTTGGACTCAGAACAAGAAAGTTATGGACAATCTTGTTTTCAGACAATCTAAGCATCTTCAAAATAAAATAATAGAATTCATTTTTGAATGCAATTTTTGAATTTTTTGAGATTTTTTTTTTTGAAAAGGTTAAGTCTGTTTGCAAGAACAATCCCACTGTTGGAATTATGGTGTTTTAATTCCACCTAAGAGCTATTTACGCTTTAGTGTTTAGTTCAATTTGGACCTACTTCTATTTAACAATTTTTTATATGTGAAAATCTAGTTCGACGTTTTGAATTTTTTTTCCCCAACTCTCAACTCAAATGTTCAATATAAAAAATTTTAACTTTATGGTGTGTCGTGCAAAAAAAATCCACAAATGGCCATCAAAGTCATCCATTAGAGGAATTTTGGGGTCTTGGAAGACTACATGTTTCCCTGCTTTCCCATACTACAAGAGCACAACTGCAAGCAGCTGGCTGACGTGGCACAGTGACTGCCATGTTATTTTTGAAATTGAAAAAAAAATGCTTAAAATGATATTTTGATAAATAAATAAAAATAAAAATAAAAATAAAAGATTCTGACACGCTCGCACCGCCGTTCACTGAATTTGGCTAGATTGGAGAACGGTCCTGAAACGGTCTTCCAAGGCCCCCAAATCCCCTCTAATGTGAAATTGCAAGCCATAGTTCAAAAAAACTTCTTTTTCCAACTTCAAATGCTAGTATCTTCCAATCCGTGCGGTCAAACTTCATGCAATTTTTACAGCATGATCTAAAACAAGTGAAGTACAAGATACTATGGTTAGATTTAAGAAAAAAGTTTTTTTTGTTTTAGGGAGTGATTGCAGCAGAAATGACAATTTTCAGTGGTTTTGGAGCTTGAAAATGCCTTGGGGATTTAGGAGTAAAGGGTTTAAATATTCTACAATGTCATGCCATCTTATCCATGCAATGCAGAAGACTCTTCTTGTGCCACAATTGAAAAGCCACCCAATTTGTGCCTCCATATGCTACTAGTAAATTATTTCAATTGTTTTTCTTTGTTTAAAGAAGTTCCTTGCAGCACTAAAATGTAGTGGCCTCCAACCAAGAACGGCCTTGATATATCATAGAGACAATAACCCCTAAACACCCAAACACCATTTTTTGGCAACATAGCAATTTTGGGCAGCTCACTATGAGTGGAGTTTTTATTTTTTTTCTTTGGTATTTTCACACAGCATTTTCTTGAGGAGTAGCTTTAAGGCCCAATAATTTTCATAACTTTTGACTTTATGGTTAAAAAGTTGTATGATATGTGATATTCAGTGCTCGGCGGGCAACTCAAAAAATTCTTAAGAAGTCACTTTTAAAAAAAATAAAAGTTTAAAATTGGTTCTTTAGATTCATATATACATGGAAATCTTTGAATTATTCCATTTTTATTAATGAGATAAAATTATGAGAAGTTTTAGTTTGCAGGTAGTTATAGACTCTCTACTCTAAAATAAACTTTGAAGTCCTTTACTTAACTCAATTTCCAATAATTTTGAAAAAAATGAAAACATTGGGTGTAGATTGTTTATTACATCATTACAACCATTGGGATTGGCATATTTCAATTCCATAATTAAATTCTTAACAATTTAGTGTTTTGAATCATTCTCTACTTCTTTCTACTTACTATTTTTTTCCTATATGTTATACAAATCCAAATGATCTAAAATTTTTCAAAAATATAGTCAACTTGACTTAAAAAATGAATCCAAAGAGTAACCACCATTTTGGTCATTTTTTCATACAAATGTGACCTTGTGAAGTGCAGCTGCCGAGATTTTTGCAAGGACAAAAAAAGGATTTTTCTCAATTCAAACACTAATATCTTGGAATCTGTACGGTGGAAAATTCTGAAATTTTTTCCGCATCTTCTCAAACCAGTGCACTACAAGATCTTACGGTTATATGTGTCGAAAATGTTTTTTTTTCTAAAATTAGATACTTGTATTAGAAATGGCAGTTTTGGAGCGTTTTTGGTGAAAACATAGTCAAATACGTTTAGGGAATAAACAAGATTGAGGCAACGACCTAAACCTACATGTTTTGTCGAAATCAGCCTATCATAGATACATTCCAAACTTTCAAATGCATAATACTAGCACATTGTGGCCCCAGAGTGGCCCAAATAGGGTCCCTTACCTTTATTGTATATTAGCCTCAATTTTTTTCTCATCTTCAAAGAGAAGTGTAAGCTACTAACCCCTAAAGGACCAAACACCATTTTTTGGCAACATAGCAATCTGGGGCAGCTCACTGCAAATGGAAATTTTAATTTTTTGCTTTGAAATTTTCACACAAGATTTGCCCGAGGAGTATCTTTAAGGTCCAACAATTTTCATAACTTTTGACTTGATGGGTAAAAGGTTATTGCATGATATGTAAATTTTTACGTTCGACAAGCAGCCCGGGCAGTTCAAAAAAATTCTTTAAAAAACACTTTTTTGAAAAATTAAAATTTGAAATTGGTTTTATAGATTTAGATATACTTGGAAAGCTTTGAATCATTCCATTTGGATTAACGAGTCAAAGGTTATGAGGAGTTTTAGTTTGAGGATAGTTATGGAATCTCTACTCTAAAATAAACTTTGAAGTCCTTTATCTAACTCAATTTTCAACATTTTTGAATAAAACAAAAAACATTGGGTGTATATTGTTTATTGCAACATTACAACCTTTGGGATTGGATTTTTTCAATTCTATAATTTAATTGTTGACAATTTAGTATTTTGAGTCATTCTCTACCTCTTCCTATTTACTATTTTTTTCCTATATGTTGTACAATTCCAATTGATCTGAAAATTTTCAAGCATGTAGCCAACTTGCCTTGAAGAATGAATCCAAAGAGTAACCACCATTTTAGACATTTTTTCATACAAATGTGACCTTGTGAAGGGCAGCTGCCTAGATTTTTGCAGTGATTAAAAAAGGATTTCTGTCAATTCAAACTCTATTATCTTGCAATCTACATGGTGGAAAATTCTGAAATTTTTTCCACATCTTCTTAAACCAATGTATTACAAGATCCTATGGTTACATGTGTTCAAAAATGTTTTTTTCCTAAAGTTTGGTACTTGTATTAGAAGTGGCAATTTTGGAGCGGTTTTGGTGAAAACATAGTCAAAAAACTTTAGGGGTTAAGCTCTTGCGATCCTACTTACCATCCTTTGCAAAAGTTGTTTCTATTGGCTAGGGAGGATTGACCCCCTTAATGTCCTAGCCAAAGGTGAAATGTAAAATTTGCCCGCTATTTTGTACCCTGTAAATTTTGCATTTCTTCACCTGTCCTAGCTAATTTGTGGCCTTTGATTTTAATTTTTTTCACAAATGAAATGGAATTTCATTACAAAGTATAAAAGTACAAAGCCTACTAGCCACAAGCGGCCTGGTAGGATGACATAGACACATACAAATACAGTACACTCCACAAGACAACGAACTGAACCATTGTGGAGGCCTCTGATTTCAAATATGAATTCTGAATTTGCAAATTTTATCACGGGTGGCAAATAAAAAACAGGGGGCAGTACAACCGGTCAACTCTCCCTGGCCATTTTTGTCCAAAGGCGCCGGCAACTCTACTCATGGTCCGATGATGATGCCTCTCCCCCACCCATTTCTCATCCCTTGCATACTCTATGATGGAGTTCTTTTTCAGCTGTGGGACTTTTTATTTTTATTTTTTTTATACACAAATAAAGGAGTAACCGGCTTTTTCCTTTTACTGCAAGGAAATAGAAACCTTTTCAGCTGTGGGACTTTCATTCCATGGGGAAGGAAGACATATTTCATGTTGTGGCAACATTCTTGTGGTGGTCTTGCCCCAGTGGAGCGGAGACCAGATGACAACAGGTGGAGGTGGCATGCTTTTGTCCAGGATCAAGGGAACAGCTTCCAGGACCAGCTCCACAGAATTCCTTCCTGTCCCCCCAACTGTTTTCACTGAATTTCCCCTTCTAGTCTTGCAAGAGCATCAGCATCTGCTATTCACCTTCCGCTTCCACTTCGGCTTCACATTCCAAACAATGATCAGCCAGCATACTTTACCATCATAACCGGTTGTTGAGTTTTCAACACTCACATGGCACCGTCCCATTGGCAACCCATCACCATTGCCATTACAAGTTGCAACTCATAACATTCTCTCCTCTCAACTTGCTTCCTCCACCCTTGGATCACGGAGATCAAAGGTTGTGATTGAAAGTGAACAACCGGTTACATCCGATAACCTACTCGCTGCTACCGCGGCTCGTAGGTTATCTAATACATATACTTCCAAAGCTGCCCCCCCCCCCCCCCCCCCCCCGAAATTTGCCTCCTCTTTGTTTGTAGGAGTCCTTTGTTTTTTTCCCAAAGGCACAAGGTTGCATCCTCGAAGAAGAAGAAGAAGAAGAAAAAAAAAAAGAGTAACTCTGGTAGGATGACCACCGTGAATGAAGAGTCTGTTGGAGATAGGTTCTACTGTTTAAGCCATGTAGGCTTGGGTAGCAAGTGTTATTCTTGGTGCCTCCTTTTCATCCTCTACTTATCAAATGATCTCCGGTTTCATTTTCTTGAGTGTCAAATTCTTGCTAGCTCCTTTCTTTCAACTTCAAATTTGCAAAGGCTACAATCCTCATCTTTCAAGGAACATGCTAGTTTTGAAATTAAACTCCAAATTTCATTACAGAACAATGAATTGGATAGATACATGACAATATGATCTTCCGTTTCATTTCCTCTAGTATCAAATTCTCATTGGCCACTTTCCTTCAACATCAAATTTGTAAGGGCTACAATCTTCTTCTCTCAAAGATATGCGGGTTTTGAAACTAAAACCCAAAATTTCATAACAAAGGATAGACACATACTACAAAGCAAGGGTTGGCCACCACGACCAACCCTAAAGTAATACCCATCTTTGCATTGTCCAAGCATTCTATACCCTTCGACAACCAATCCTAAAGTGATGCCTACCTTATCCGAGAACATATCCGCCTTTAAGAACCTCAATAATAGCATTGGATTCAAAATTGCAAGTAGCTAAAATTTGACAATTTCATGAAAGTGGCAGCCACACATCCACCTTTTATTTGCATAATGATTGGTTGTCATTTTTTCCCAAACATTGTTCCAAAGCATGGAAACACTTCTTGGCTAACCCCTAAGTCCCATTGTCTCCTCAGGGGACAAATTGGATTTCGGGCAGGTTCACAAATTAGAAAAACTGATTAGCTTCATGGGAATATGGTTTTTATTTCAATTGGTCACCAGGAGAAAATGTTAGACCACAAAAAGCCTAGAACTGAACTCGGTGGGCAGCACAAAAAAAAATTGCAAAAAATCAAAATAATTTTTTTAATTTTTTATTCCTAAAATATGATGTTTTTGTCTACATGTGAAGCTTTTATTCATTCTATTTGGACTAATAAAGAGAAAGTTATGGACAATCTTGTTTTTTGAGCAATTAGAGAATCTTCTTGAAAAAATAACTTGTAGGATTCATTTCTGAATGCAATTTTCACAA
The DNA here is from genome assembly GCA_963969595.1 of Neckera pumila. Taxonomy (NCBI): domain Eukaryota; kingdom Viridiplantae; phylum Streptophyta; class Bryopsida; order Hypnales; family Neckeraceae; genus Neckera; species Neckera pumila. The sequence goes on along the minus strand of OZ018415.1, from coordinate 17,444,961 downwards.
TTTTTCAAAAAACATTGTTTGACAAGGTTGTGTTTGCTTGCTAAAACAATCTCACCATTGGGATTATTGTGTTTTAATCCCATCTTAGAGCTATTAACAATTTAGTTTTTCTTTCAATCTTGGACCTACTTCTACTTAACAATATTTTAAAGAATAAAAATCAAGAGTGTGTTTTTGAAAAAATTTCTAGACTTTCAACTCAATTTTTCAACATAAATAAATTTAAATTCAAAGTTTGTAAAGCAAAAAATTTCCACAAATGGCGGTCAAAGTCATTTGAAATTGCAAGCCAGTGTTCAAAAAAGCTTTCTTTTTCAACTTTGAATGCTAATATCTTCCAATCTATACATGTAAACTTCATGAAATTTTTCCCACATGATCTTACACAAGTGAAGTATAAGATCCTACGATTAGATTTTGAAAAAAATGTTTTCTTTTGTTTTCTTAAATGAACATAGCAAGAATGGCAATTTTGAGTGTTTTTTGACAAAAATATGGCCTTATAGAAATGCATTTTGCTTTCTCATTGTACCAGCAACGTACAAATAGTGTACATTTCAGGAGGTGGACACTTTTAGCAAACACTACATTTCAACTTTGGAAATTCATTACTAATTTCATGAAGCTCCAAAAAATATGAAACAACTTGGGCAAGATGCTAATTCCATTTGTCTTTCTACAAAAATCTATTGAAAAATAATACAAGATTTTAATTACCCCAAACATATTTTCCACTCGTAAATGGATGTTGTATGGACCTCCTATCTTATTTGTAGTAAATTTCATATTTGTTTTTCATAATACACTATTTAAAATTAAAATCCCAATAACATTGTTAACCCTCAAAGGACCATTGTCTCCTCAAGGGACAATTGGATTTCATGCAGGTACCTGTGTCTGAATTTTGTCATGATTTTTTGAATTTTTTTTGAAGATAGATTAGCTTGGTGGGAATATATAATTTTTATTCATCGATGCTTGAGAGCAAAATTATGCCAAATAAGCTAAAATCAAAGGAGACCAAGCAGCAAAAACAATTCACAAAAATTTGAATTTAAAAATAAATAAAAAATTCATAAATTGTATTTTTGTCTACATAGAAACCTTTGATTCATTTCATTTGGAAAAGTGATGTGAAAGTTATGGAGCATCTTGTTTTCTAGGCAATCAAAGCAATTGCTTCAAAAAATAATGCAATGGATTTGTTTGCTCTATGCAATGGAAATGGTATTTTCTATTGGCTTTTGATGAAAAAAGGCCTTATGACTTTAGGAGTTAAAATAAACTAAAATTTATCTTCGAGGTTGGATTTGAAACTTAAAGATTAACTCTTCTTATTTTTGTAAAACTCAAGCAAATTTTGCAATATCCATTGGACCACAGATTTATTTTATAAATTTCAAATGATGGGATCAATCCTTAAAGGCTACATTAAGTGTTATCTTATTTCTATCCAATTTTGAATAGTGGTATTTTATCTTAAAAACTCATTTAAATTTAAAAAAGTTATTATATCCAAAAAGGAATTATTTTTCTATGAGCAATAATAAATTAAGATTGTTATTTCAAAAATGAAGTGGGCGATTTTATGGCGTATTACTCATTTTATGGCATATTGCTCATATAGCTCATTTTATCAATACCTTAAATGAGGCTGTTTGTTTGTTTGTTTGTTTGTTTGTTTTGTTTTGTTTGTAGCGTGGACAACTTCCTAACCGTGCGTCCCCCGGCCACGTGCTTGGTACCGTCGGAAAGCTCTCGCCGAGGAGGGGTGCACCGGCTTGGTTTCATGGCGTTTGGAGCGGTGGTGCAAAAGTTATTGAATTTCAAAGTATTTATTGATTAAAAAATTAGAAAATTGCTTTTACTTTGATTTTGGTGGCGTTCTTGGTACTGGGAGTGGAACCGGGAGTAGAACTGGAGTAGAATCGGAAGTAGAACCAGGAGTGGAACCGGGAATAGATGAAAATTGGGCCAACGGCACAGGGTCACACTAGTACAATTTAAAATACTAAAGAAATTGTATATTTTTTTTTAATGTCTCTTAATTTGATTGAAAATCAATAGAAATCAATGCCTTTGGTTTTTTATATTTTTCAATTTCCAATTACTCATAAAAAATGTGTAATGTTTGAATAGTTTTAGGCACTAAAATATTTTCCTACAATTTGTGCTTGAATTTGCATTTGTTTTTAGGCCATAAATTAGCAAAAATAAAAACAAAAATTAATTCAAATTGTGATTTAAAAAAATAAAACTTCAAAAAATTTGACATGTTATAAAAAGAATCCAAATCCAAAATATTCAATTGGTTGGCCCAATCTAAAGCTAATATATGATTGTAACTTAACTTCTCAATTTATAAATCAAATATATAAGCAACAGTTTTAACCCCTAAAGGACCATTGTCCCTTCGGGGGACAAATGCATTTTTGGACAGGTACCTATGGGCTATTATTTTCTCCTGACTTTATAAAACTTTTTCAGGAGGTAGAAAAGCTTATTAGCTTCGTGGGAATATAATTTTTTTCACAATCGGAGCATGGGAACAAAAGTTATGACCAAATATGCTCAAAACAGGGGACGGCGGGCAGCCCGGGCAGCAAAAAAAAGTGGACAAAATTTGATTTTTTTTTTAAATATCTCTTTCTCATAGATTATATTTTTGTCTATTTGGAAAGCTTTGATTCATTTCATTTGGATTTGTTATGAGAAAGCTATGGACATTCTTGTTTTTCGGGAAATTAGGGCATCTTTTTGAAAAAAATAACTTCTAGGATGCATTTCTGAATGCAGTTTTTCAAATTTTTCATTTTTTTTTTGCATGGCTCATATTACTTGTTAGAACAATCCCACCATTGGGATTGGTGCATTTTAATTCCATCTAAAATATATGAATATTTTAGATTTTCCTTCTATCTCGTATCTACTTCTACTTAATGATTTTTTAAAGAATGATAATGAAGTTTTTTTTTAATTTGTTTTTTTCCCTATATTCTCAACTCAATTCTCCACTACAAAGATTTGAAGCTCAAAAGTCTGTAGTGCAAACATTTTAAGTTAAAAATGTTCAAAGTTAAAAAATCTAGTCCCGCAATGTGTTGAAAAACTTGTTTTTTTCACTTTAAATGCAGATATCTTGCAATCTGTGCGGTCAAAAATTCTGAATTTCTTTCCACACACTCTCATACTAGTTAGGTGTAAGATCCTATGGTTGGATGTGAAAAAAAAACATTTTTCAATTTATTTTACTTTTTGCTATAGAAATGGCAATTTTGAGTAGTTTTTGGCAGAAAAAGGGCCTCGGCCCTTTAGGGGTTAATGCAACCATTAAATATCACAATTTTTGAAAATATGATTGTACCATGTCAATTCACACACCATATTTGAAAGCAACATTTATGACCCTTAAAGTCACAAGTTTTGACAATGCACTTGATATTTAATTGTAACATACCAATTGACAGACCATAAACAATGGCAACTATTTTAGCGTAATCCTTAATCGTCATAGATTTTGAAAAGACACTTGTAACATCTAATTGTACTATGTCAATTGTAAAAACATAAATGAATACAATTCCATCATTGTAACCCTTGAATGTAATAGTTTTCAAAAATATGCTTGTGACATCTAATTGTACCATGTCAATTAGAAAAGTATAAATGAAAGCAACTCTTCCATTGTAACCATTGTAACATCTAATTGCATTGAGTCAATTGAGAAACCATAAATGAACACAATTCTTCCATTGCAAAAGCATCTTTGATTATGCCCCAATTTTGTTTGTTTTACTTTCTGGTGCAAGGCGCCTCAACCCTATTATATATTGATCACACTCAACATGCTCCTTTTGCTCCCTCATTGGGTTGGAGTGATATGATTACATTGTCAAAGGTTTTGCTAGCTCACTTAAAGGGCTCACTATAAACAGAAAAATGTCTCTTGTAGGCTACATTTTGATGACATTTTTGCTCTCGTCTTGTCAAAATATAGTTAAAGTGACCACTTACCGTTGGCATTGAAGATGCTCTAATCCTCATACGTCATAGGTTTTAAAATACACTTGATGTCTAATTGTACAATGTCAATTCTCAAACTACAAATGAAAGCAACTCTTCAATATCACTCTCGTTGCAATGGCAGTTGTAAAATTCAATGCACAAACTTCATTTTTCTTCAATGATGATTGCACAAACTTCAATTTCATTCAACACACAATCATTAAACTTCAATGATTTTTTGCCTTTAATTCTTGACATATACAATCATCAATGTATATATTTAGAGTTCATCCAGTTTACAAACTTCATTTTCATTCAATGTACAAAGTTCAATGATTTCTTCTTCACCTTTAATTTTTGACACTTAGTAATCTTACCATTAAATTGACTGTTTAAGACATTACGAAACTTAAAGGGATAATTTTAGACATCATTAAACTTAAGAAATTTGAATCCTTCATCAATTTAGTTTCATGAGTACTTTGCATTTGGGGGCCATGAACAACATGAAGAATAATAGATTTGTCCCATTACATTTAAGCTTGAATTTTACACATGAATAAATTTGAATCCTTTGTTGATTTCGTTTGGTGATTATTTTGCAATTTTGATTCATAAAAAGCATGGAAAATAGAAGATTTGTTCCTTTAAATTGAAACTTTGATTTTGTATACAACAATTTGACATTCTATTTTTTTAATGATCAATTTGTAAGAAAAGTGTGTTGTCAATTAAAAAATTACTTGACACATTCAAAGGCATCACAAGAAGTGAAAACTTGTGAGCGCCCACAAAAAAATGTTATGAGCTTCAGTCAAATTCCCAAGCTGGCGGAACCAACCCCCTCGCTTGTCCTTTCAAAGTCCTTGACCTTTATTCCTAGAGATACATGTTTAAAAAAATTAGGAAGAAAATTATTTTGTGTTTGATTAATCTATTTTCTACACCACTCCTTGCTAATTTGGGCTAGGGTGAACTGCCCTCTTCACTCATCCTTCCAACGTCATTCTAAGGGGCATGTAAAAATAGACCCCCTATTTTGTGCTTGATTAGTTTATTTCTTACACCTCTCCTATGTAAAGTGGGGCCTCTAATTGCAAATATTAATTCAAAATTTCCAAATTTATCATGGGTGGCAAATAAAGAATTCCAACGTTTTTCCTAGGTATAATATCAAGGACAAGCCAAGGGTCGGTTCACCTCTCCTACATTGAATAGGGTTATTAAAGAGACCAAAAAATTAAAGGGAATTATTGTGGAAAACTATAGATTTTTGAAACATGATGTATAGCCTATATAAACTTCAATAATAATTGATGTACAACAAAGGTAGACATTTGTATAGTGCGAAATGTCAATTAACCCCTAAAGTCCCATTGTCTCCTTGGGGGACAAATAAGATTTTGGGCAGGTTCTTGTGACCTCAATTTTTAGTGAAACTTTTTGAAACTTTTCCAAAAGATTCAAAAATTGATTAGCTTTGTGGAAATATAATTTTCATTTCAATTGGTGCCTGGGAGCAAAAGTTCTACCACAAAAGCCTCAAACTGAACTAGGTAGGCAACACAATTTTTTTTGCAAAAAGTAAAAAAGTAAAAAAAAAAATTAGTTTTTACTGAAAATTTTATATTTTTGTCTACATGTGAAGCTTTCATTCATTTTATTTGGACTAATAATGAGAAAATTAACCCCTAAATGCCCAAGGCTTGTTTTGAGCCTTTGAGAATTTGCTCTAAATTGAACAAAAAGTCAACATTTTGATTTGTTGAATCAGTTTTTTTGGAATTGTAACCATACAAATTCAAACTAGACATGTCAGAGATCACATAGGAAAAGAAAACACAACAATATCCATTAGAGGGGATTTTAGGCCTCCGGAGGGCCGTTCAGGCATGTTCTTGCAATCTGTTCCCGTGTTCTGAACCAACAGTAATGCTGTCCGAAAATTAATAAAAAAAAAAATTTTGCCCCCTAAAAAATTTAAAAATAATAAATAAAATTAAAAATTAAAAAAATTAAAAAATGACGTAGCATGGTCTCGGCCACATCAGCTAGCAATTATCTTGCTTTCCCGCATTAGGAAAAATTATAGCTCTCCAGAAGGCCGCAAGTTTGGTACCCATCCGGTGCAATTATGGAAAAAATCCAAAATCCAAAATTATTTTTTAATATTTAAAAACTGGATGCTGATGTGGCACTAGTAGTACCACGTCAGATTTATATATTTTTTAATATTTTAATATTTTTTTAATATTTTTTTATTTTTTTATTATTTTTTTTTCAAGAAACATTATTTTTTTATTCATTCTGAAATTGCTCCGAAAGGGTTCTGTAAATCAATTCCTTAGCGGCCTTTTGGACGGCTGAAAATTTTCCTAATGCAGTCTCTTGGAGGCCTCAAATATCATCTAATGATTTAAGGAGTAAAAAGGTTATAATGTTTGATCATCAAGGTGTTAAAACTATGAAAATTTTGGAGCTCTTTTTTTGCATGTTAATTCTAAAAAATTAAAGACCAAAAAAATATGAGATTAAAGGGCCTAACAAATATAACCCCAATCAATTTATGACTTTTCAAAATCTACTCTACAATTTTCTTAAACGAATTTCTAGTGTTTTTTTTTTCCAAGATCTAGTGTATTTGAGGCTCATTTCCAAGAGCCCTCAACACTACAAAGAGTCAAGATTGCAATGGGTACGTTTGCACCAAATCTTGAATAAAAAGATTATAATAATTCATTTTCAAAATCGGATTTTTGGTGCTAAAATTAGACTTCAAAAAGAATCTTTCAAAAAACTACTAAATATAGCAATTTGGTAAGGTTTTATTTAACTTAAAAGTTTCTTCAATACCACATTTGGGTGCTTTGGGCATTTAGGGGTTAAGGACAATCTTGTTTTTTGGGCAATCTAAGCATCTTCTTGAGAAAATAACTTGTAGGATTCATTTCTGAATGCAATTTTTTACAATTTTTCAAAAAACATTAATTGACAAGGTTGTGTTTGCTTGCTAAAACAATCTCACCATTGGAATTATTGTGTTTTAATCCCATCTTAAAGCTATTAACGATTTAGTTTTTCTTTCAATTTTGGACCTACTTCTACTTAACAATATTTTAAAGAATGAAAATCAAGTGTGTGTTTTTTTGATTTTTTTCTTCTAGACTTTTAACTCACATCTTCAACTTAAAAAAATTTAAATTCAAAATCTGTAGTGCAATATTCAAAGCCATCTGAAATTGCAAGCCAGTGTTCAATTTTTTATTTTTTTTCAACTTTGAGTGCTAATATCTTCCAATCTATACGGTCAAACTTCATGAAATTTTTACCACATGATCTTTGACAAGTGAAGTACAAGATCCTATGGTTAGGCTATCTGTCAGGAGTTTCTTGACACTTGGTGCAAGAACAACATCTTCTGCTTGGGCAATTTTCATAGTCCTAGATGGCATCTCACTCTTAGTCTGTTTCCAGGCTTCAACGTCCGCGTGAACCGGATTGAATTGTATTTTCATCTCGTCTCTTTTTATTTCTACCGTTACTTTGAAAAAAAAAGAAAAATTATCCCAGTGTTAGATTCTAAAAATAAAATAAAATAAAATTTGTGTTCTTGGATGAATGCAACAAAAATGGCAGTTTGAGTGTTTTTGATAGAAAAATGGCCTTGGAACTTCAGGGGTTAATTAGTACGGGTCCCCCTAAGACCCGTACTTGGAGTAGCTAATTTGGGGCCTCTTATTGCAACATGAATTCAAAATTTCCATATTTTATCACGAGTGGCAAATAAAAGGTCCTGTGTTTTACCCCGGCCAACTCCAGCACCGGCAAGTGCACATTCTTCATTTGCGCTTGTAATTTTAATAAACCCTTTAATTTCTTTGAAAAAGTGACTCCGTGCTTGTCATCTAGTCATTGATACAAACAAACCCTTTCTTCTAAATTTCAGTTATCTGGCGACTGAACTTTGCAAAATGACGTTTCAAGATTAGGTCTTCGACCCAATTTCAGGGGAAAAGGTCACGGATGACGAAGCCTTTTTGAAAAATAGAAATGGGAATTTGGAAAAAGGTATCCATACAATATTATCAAGGCGGCCGCAATAATATCAGTGGCTACTCACCTTGGGAATAATCAGAATATGAGGTGGGTTATTAAAGATGACAAGACTTATTTAGGTCGATTTTTCAGGATTAGATGACAAATCCACCCAATTAAACAGCTTCCCCACCAACCAGGCCCCACTAACTTACTTGGAAGTGGTCTAGTAACTAGTTTGAGTCATCTATTTTATTGCAATTTAAGAAGAAAAAAAGGTGCAGCCAGTGATGGTGTTAAGTTATTTCTATTTCACACAGATGAAAAATTGGGGTGGATTTGTTTTGCCAGAAATGGCAATACTAATTAAGAAATTGTTGGACAAGGGAACCTGTGATTTGTGGAGCTCCCCTGCGGCGTTCTGACGTGCTGGTGCCTCTGTCGCCAAAGTTCGTGGCAGCGGCAACAGAAAATCTTTAATGCTGTCAGAAGAGAAGCAACGTTCGAAATGAAGACGGAGATCATATTTCTATTTATGAAGTTTCCAGACTCCAGAGGAGCAGAACTGAAGGGCCGGAGTAACAAATTCACGAGAACAGTAACAGACTAACAGTAACTGTAAATGATTTGCACCTGACTTGAAGTTTGCATCGAAACTGAACCTTGGTCCGCGAGCAGGCAAGTGAAGGGATGGAATTCAATCTCCACTTCAGAAACCAAATCGCCATGATTCGGTTGCGTTTCCAGAAGAAAATTCGGAAAAGATTTGGCCCCATTTCTGAGCAAGAATGCACACTGACTTGTCTACAAGTGGCAACTGCCTCCAAGATCGAGCAGTAGCTAGAGCACCCCAGAGAGAAGAGATGACACACAGACAGACACCACGGCAAGCAACAAACAAAAAGCACACAGACACAAGCGCACCCAAACCACGCAGGCACAAGCAATACGAACAAAAAACTTGACACAAACAGACAAACAACCTGACACAAGCAAGCAAACAAAAAACAAAACAAAACGAACAAAAACCACACACAAACAAACAAAGGTACGATTTACAATTAGAGAAACAGCTTGAAATTCTAGTCTCTACAGGGTAATTGTTTGTAAATTGGACAATTGGGAACTAATTGGGGGAGGGTAACTGTAACACAAAATTAACAAATTAAAAACAACAACTTACATTATGTACTAGATTTCTGCATTTAGGGGAACCAAATGGACAATACGACAACAATATATTTTGTTGGTTTTGGTGCATTTTTGGTTTTGGTTATATATTTACCTTACACCAAAGAAAATTTGGACTCTCTAGAGAAGTGAGACGTATCATTCAAATGTGCAAATATAAGAAAATAAAAATAAATAAATAAATAAATAATATATATATATATATATATAGTTTTACATTTTGCATTTAAATTATTTAAAAAAATTGCAATTTGATGTGGCAATCACATGATACTCGATGTTTAAAATTTATGTCTTTTACCTTTTTTGTCTTTTGCTATATGACTCCAATCATTTGGTTGAAGCTACCATTTTTGGAAAGTTCTAGCAATTACTATATAAATTTTGTTGACATACAAAATTACTTCAACAATATTTCATCATTTCTTCCTTCAATTCCCTTAAAAGCATAAGACTAAATCTATTTTTTTGCCAAAACTCTCGTAAGATATGTCTTAAGAAAATGTGAAGAATTGTGTTTGTGTTGTTATAAAATATAGTTACCTTGAGCAAAGAATCTTCAACAAAGAGATAACTCCAATGTCTTTTTGAAACTGGTGTGAACTAAGAGCCTATTTACCTTAAATCTCACAAGATAGATCAAATGACATTGAGCTACTACATATACTTGCTAGGAAGGATGCATCTCTCTAAAATTTGATCTTTTTAATTATTAAAGTCCCAAGGCCATTTTTCTATCAAAAACCACTCAAAATTGCCATTTTTGTTGCACTCACCCGAGAAAGCAATTTATTATTTATTTTTGGAATCTAACCATAGGGTCTTGTACTTCACTTGTCTGAGATTATGTGGTAAAAACTTCATCAAATTTGACCGTACAGATTGGAAGACATTAGCATTTAAAGTCGGACATTTCTTTTTTCAAGAACATACTTAGATTGTCCAAAAAACAAGATTGTCGATAACTTTCTCATTATTAGTCTAAATAGAATGAATTAATGTTTCACATGCTCACAAAAATATAATATTTTAGACGAAAAGAAATTAAAATTATTTTGATTTTTTGTGATAATTCTTGGGCAACCTCCATTTTTTAGCTTTTTGTGCCATAACTTTTGTTTCTGGGCACCGACTGCATAAAAATTGTATATTCAAGAAGCCTATGTAATTTCTTAGCTTTACAAAAAGTTTCAGAAAGTTATGATGAATATTGAGACTGTATGAGCCTACTCAAAGTTGCATTTTGTTCCCGACAAGACCAAAGGGACTTTAGGGGTTAAATGCCATTATTTGGTCTATTATCTTTGAAGTGAGTTTACATGGAAATACTTGTTTGTCCCAAAACATATATTTAAATCAATAAATGCAATGTTATAGACTATATTCATAGTGATAGATATAAATTTTCTTCTAATTTAAATTGTATTTTTTACAATCATACTACTAAAATCACAACAACCTCTATAATATCACAATTCAATTTTGAATAATATTATAGAAATTCAATTGCTTTTGTAATAGCTATAGGATACTTTCTACTATATATTATATATTCTCTTTGTGAAACATTTGGAAATCAAATGGATACTTCTAAGAAAATTTCAAATAAACTTTTCAGACAACAAAACTATAGATAAATTCCATGTCTTTTTAAAATGTGATATTAAAGAATAAGAAAGCACCAACTGCTAGCGTTGCTCTACATATTCAAATGTGAAGACTCAATTTACATTGTTCACTTGATTAATTTATTCTTATTGCAATGTTTTCATCTTTGCAAAGGCTATTTTGTAAAATTATGATATAAAGATTTTCTTTAATTACTTTATATTGCACTATATAAATTTTTTCAAAGAATATTGTATGAGGATGTCAATATTTTCATTTAAAGATTACACGTACTTTGTTTATCTACATTCTATCACATGAAAAATTGATGAAAGTAATATATTTAATCCGTAGTAAAGCAAGCGCCAATTGCTAGTGTGATAATTAAAATAACAACTTAAACCCCTTACTATTACGTATTACTTCTAAACAACATTCATTTTTTTCAAAGTCATTCTTCATCCTCTTGGAATCTTTTTAGAAATTAAATATCACCTTAACCCCTAAAGGACCAATATTTTTTACTTTTTTGCCTAAATTTTAATATAAGATGGAGACAAAGAATATTTTCATATGCACCAAATTTTATGACATTTGGAAATATGAATCAAAAGTTATGACCTAACATATTTCTTTTTTTGTAAATGGGCAATCTGGGCAGATAAAAAAAAATCATTTTTTCAGAAAAAAAGTATAAAATTGGTTTTCTAGGGTTATATATATATATGTGGAAAGCTTAAATCATTGCATATTAATCAGTGAGTCATAAATACAAAATTGTAGAGAATGATTCAAATACAAAATTGTTTTAGAATTCCAAATGATGTGGTGCATGTGGCCAATTCGCTACAAAAAATAATCTCAAGAAGAACCACCATTTTGGACATTTTTTTCATAGAGAAGTGAGGTTGTGAAGTGCAATTGCCCAATTTTTCGCACGGCCAAAAAATGATTTAAGTGAATTTGAATGCTTATATCTTGCAATCTATGCAATGGAAATTTCTGAAACTTTTACCAAGTGTTTTCAAATCAGTATACTATAAGATCCTATGGTTACGTGTGTCAAAAAAAGTTTTTTTCAAAAATTTGGTACTTTTTGAGTTTTTTAAGTGAAAACATAGTCATGGATTTTTATGGGCTAAAATGTTGATGGATTTCAATAGGTACGTAATATTATTTTTTAATGAACAACAAATAAGAAAATTACCTTATTTTTCCATTATTAAAAATGAACTACAAATAGAAAATGTTACTTTGAACACATGTTGTAGGAATTTTTGCACTCATGTTGTACAATATTGATCATTGAGTTTATCCTTTCATACCAAAATTCAAGTACAAAAAGAAAAGAAACCAACCAGTTTTCAAAGTCACTAGTGTGGCCCTGTGCCGTTGGCCCAATTTTCATCTTGATTTAGAAGCAAGAACGCCACCAAAATCAAAGCAAAAGTAATTTTCTAACTCCCGGTTCTACTCCCAATTCTACTTCCAGAAGCAAGAATGCCACCAAAATCAAAGTAAAAGCAATTTTCTAACTCTCGGTTCCACTCCCAGTAGAAAGAACGCCACCAAAATCAAAGTAAAAGTAATTTTCTAATTTTTTAATCAATAAATACTTTGAAATTCAATAACTTTTGCACCACCGCTCCAAACGCCACGAAACCAAGCCGGTGCACCCCTCCTCGGCGAGAGCTTTCCGACGGTACCAAGCATGCGGCCGAGGGATGCACGGTCAGGAAGCTGTCCACGCTACAAACAAAACAAAACAAACAAACAAACAAACAAACAAACAAACAAACAAACAAACAAACAAACAAACAAACAAACAAACAGCCTCATTTAAGGTATTGATATCCTTCCATTTTGATGTGATAAGGTTCTATAAAAAAATTCAGATTTGACCATGTAGATTTTTATGGTTGGGGCAATTTAGGGCAATTTGGGGCAATTTTTTGGAGAGGATTTTTGTTCTTTCCAATTTTTTTTCAAATTTCCAAATCTTTAATGCACACTAAGGTAAACCTGCCTATGCCAAACAGACCACCTAATGCAAACATTTACAAAACCACCCATTACAGTCCTACATCAACCCATTTCAGATTTTTGTCAATAAATGAGATTATGACTTGATTAGATTGGTTAGTAGCCAAAATCAATGCCTTGGGAGATGGCCATGGAGTTATTAGTGACTATCATAGAACACTTATACCTTTCTAGTGTAAACTTGTCATAGAAAGTTATTTTTTATTCCTTCATGTCATGGCCATGTTAGGAAATCTTGTAGCCATGTTAGAAAATTTGGTGACTGCTTTATGTGGTAAGATGAGCATTATGGAAACACTTTTTGCTGATTTGGGGTAGTCTATAGACTCTTTTAGACCAAATGGGCATAACACTTTGGAAATTCATAACTAATTCATACTTTTTCCACAAAATAAAATTTCAGCTGCTTCCTTCATGTCTCACATTTGTCTTTGTATGAAAAAAAAATTGATTCTTTTTCCTAATGGCAACAGACCAAACCACCCATTCTGCTTGCCATAGGCAGATTTACCTTAGATTGAGTTATATTTTTATTTATTTTTGTTTCAAATGTGAGATTGCTACCATCAAATTCTTTTTGTAAAGAAAATAGCACAAAGAGTCCAATATTTGTGTAGTGTTTAAAAATTTACCTTCAAGGAAAAGTAATGATGATTCATTAAAAAAAAATTCTTCTTTCTGCAGAAAAAAATAGTGGAACGAACAATTTTAGCCATTTGGATAAAATATATTATACGGAGTAGATAGAAATCATATTATGGATGGATTTTCCTAAGAAGAGATGCTTCAAATTTGATTTAAAATATATCTATAAATACTTTTCAAATTTTGATTCTATGGATAATTTTGATCTTAATGCTAATTATTTTGTGTTTTAGTACAAATACAAAAAATGTTGAAAAAGTCATATTTCTTACCACATCTTAATTTTGTCTAGTACCCCTTAGGCATTTAGGAGGAACATTTACCTTTAATTACAAACTTCAAAAATATAACTCGAGCCATACATTATACACATCTAGGTATGAGTCAAACTCTTAGGTATTTTAAAGGATTCAATTGGTGAATCTATGGTTTTTAACCCTTTAACCCCTCAAAGTCTAAGAAGATACAATGTGTATTTTTCAAATTTCAATGGCAAATTATCAGTACAGTGAATTTCAATATTTTGTAAACTAGGGACTTGTAGAACAACAAGTTGACATACTTGTTGCATTTTCTTTTTTGGAAATGTAGCCTAATAGAAAAAGGGAGCAAATATAACTTTTTTGCAATGAACGGAATAGTAGGTATGGAAAAAAAACATTGTCTTTGACATTTCTAATCTTTCCTTTGCACAAATAAACTGGGTTTAGAGAAAAAATATCAAATTTGCATTTTTAGCAATTTTTAAAATATATGGTTTGATTTAGTGTGATAAAAATATAAAAATAATTATAATGATTCTAATTTTTTTGAAGATGTTTGAAATAATATGCTAATAATATCAATTGTTAAATTTCAAAAATTGATGCATATATAAATATTTTTAAATTTATAAGATCCAATTTGGTCAGTTTTGACTTTCTACTCCATTACAAAAAATTTCAAGCCTCAACAAGATTGTAAGTGCGTGATTTTCGGCACACACGGGGTGCAATTATGGGAAAGAAAATTTTAAAATGATGTGGCGCTGATGTGGCACTGACATCAGCGCTAACGTGGCCCTTCGACCACGTCACATTTCCAATTTCCAACTTTTTTTTTCTTTGGTTTGTTCCATAATATCACTATGGGGGTCCAAGCTTAACGGCCTCCTGGATGCCCCGTTTTTTTCCTAATGCTTCTATTTGAAAATGTATACAAATTTGAGAGAGTTTTTTATTTCTCATTTTTAAAATTAAAAAACATCATATTTGCCTTAGATTCTAGTACAATTTTTTGGGAAGGATAAAAGAGTGTTATTCATCTTCTTATAATTTTTCTTCCCCAAAAATTGTATTTTTTGCCTATAAAGTCTTGTTATAATCTAAAAATCCAACACTCAATATTTTTCACAATTAATTCCACACATACTAGACAAAGTAATCTTTACTTTTGTATAATTAAATAAAAAATTACAAGCACATCCATGTCCCAAAATATCAAAGTGGGACAATTCATTGAAAACCTCTATTGTTAAAAAATTGTTAGGCCTTGAGGGATTAAAAACAATTGTCTGTTGAATGGATGAGTAGAAATTATGATAGATTTCTACAAATTATGTTAATTTTAATCCCTACAACTCTTCAACTATTTTTTATAAAAAGTGTCCAAAAATTGATCCCTTTCTAGTACTTTGAGAATAAGATAGCAACACCTATGATCGTGAATTTAAAGATTTTGAACATGATTTTTATTAATAGACTTCCAAGAAATTATTGGATCCTGTTAGCAAGAGAAAAAAAGTTCATGTGTGCTTTCAAATGTACTAGTGTGCCCTGTGTCGTTGCCACAACTAAAATCAAAGGAAAAGTAATTTTCTAACTCTCGGTTCCACTCCCAGTTCCACTCCTAAAAGCAAGAACGCCACCAAAATCAAAGCAAAAGTAATTTTCTAACTCCCGGTTCTACTCCCAATTCCACTTCCAGAAGCAAGAACGCCACCAAAATCAAAGTAAAAGCAATTTTCTAACTCTCGGTTCCACTCCCAGTAGCAAGAACGCCACCAAAATCCAAATAAAAGTAATTTCTAAATTTTTAATCAATAAATACTTTGAAATTCAATAACTTTTGCACCACCGCTCCAAACGCCACGAAACCAAGCCGGTGCACCCCTCCTCGGCGAGAGCTTTCCGACGGTACCAAGTACGCGGCCGGGGGACGCACGGTCAGGAAGTTGTCCACGCTACAAACAAAACAAAACAAAACAAAACAAAACAAAACAAAACAAAACAAAACAAAACAAAACAAAACAAACAAACAAACAAACAAACAAACAAACAAACAAACAAACAAACAAACAAATAGCCTCATTTAAGGTATTGATTATATAGACACTATGAGTATAAGTTGCGAACTTTTTAAGAAACGACTATAAATGCATCTAATATTGACAGTAGGGATTGATATTCGAATGTAGTACATCCTTATAATCACAACTATTTACTTCCAAAGATTTTAGAGGAGATAGTTATGGGTACAAAGAAGGTTATGGGTGTTGCTACCTTAACTAAAATGCAAAAAAATTCAAACTTTCAACCAAACAAATTTGTACTAGTATACTATAGTAATTTGTGGGAATTTTCTTATAACATTGATGCTAGGTTTTGAAAGATTATAACTTTTGAATTCAAAAGAAAATAAATTTCTGGCCCTGCTATACATAGTCAACATAATGTAACTCAACTTTGTAGAGAAGGTGTCACTACTCAACTTTTGGAAACTCAGACCATTGAATAGAAAGTTATGTTAATTACTTGCATGTCTATTTAAACAATAATAAAGGCGTAATTATCTTGGTTTTAATGGAGGTGCACTCTGAAGATGTCTCTAAAAGAGCAAGTATGAGAAAAATTTCAATTTTTTGGGAAAACTCATTTTTTTGAAGAATAAAAATTCCAAAGTTTGACACAATTCTTTCTTAATTTTAATCAAGTACCACAAAAAACTGCAAAAATATATTTATATCATGAACTTACACTAGAATTGAAGCTAATGATTATAAAATTATTCTTAAAATGAGTTGATTGAGTGCATTGAGTGAAAGTTGGAAAAAATTCTTCCAAATTCAATTGCACATTATTTTTCTATTCTAACATGAGAATTTATGGAAAAATTTCAATCCATTTGGCTTTATAGATTGTAAGATATAAGCATTCAAAGTTAACCTCTAAAGTCCCAAGTCCCTTTTTCCATCAAAAACCACTCAAAATTGCCATTTCTATAGCAAAGAGCAAAAAAAAAATTAAAATCTTTTTTTTGCATATTTAACAATAGGATCTTGTACTACACTAGTGTAAGAATGTGTGGAATTTTTTTTAGAAACTTTGACTGTGTAAATTGCAAGATATTTGCATTAAAGGGAAGGAATCAAGTTTTTTTGCACCTTGTTCAACTACATTTTTTGGCTTTGAACCGTTTTAACTTAAATTTTTGGCTCTAGTGATTTTGAATTTCTAATTTTATATGATGAAGAATGGAGTTGAGAATCTAAGGGAAAAAATTCAAAAAAGAAACATTTAGTTTTCACTCATTAAAAATTTATTAAGTAGAAGTAGGTTCAAGATTGAAGGAACAATGAAATCAGTAATAGCTTTAAGATAGGGTTGAAATATTCTAATCTCAATGGTGAGATTGTTCTAGCAAGAAATCTTAACCTTGTGAATTTTTTTTTAAACTATCAAAATTGAGTTTAGAAATGAATCCTACAAGTTATTTTTTCAAGAAGATGCTCTACTTGCTCCAAAAATAAGATTGTCCATAACTTTTGCATAATAAATCCAAATGGAATGAATCAAAGCTTCTCATGTAGATGAAAATAAAATCTACATGAAACAAATTTTTATTTTTTTTAATTTAATTTTTTGTGAGGGTTTTATTTTGCCCACCGAACTAAAATTTTGAGTTTTTCTGCCATAATTTTTGCTACCGGGCACCAATTGAAATATAAATTACATTTTTGAAAAGCTAATGTGATTCTCTATCTTCACAAAAAAATTCAAAAAATTACGACAAATATTGAGACTATAGGAGCCTGTCTGAAATCCATTTTGTCCCCCAAGAGACAATGGGACTTTAGGGGTTAATGCAAAAAACTTCACCACAACTTGCCAAACTACTTGCCCTCTCTATTGGCATGCTACCATAACTGCTCCTAAACTTTTGAACCCCATAACTTATGACTCAGGTATTTGATTGGAAAATAAAATGAAATTTTAGAAATCTTACAGAAATAGACATCTTTGATAAAAAAATTCACTTTCATCAACTCAAAGTTGACTTCATATAAACCTATTCAAACTTTCAAAAAGCTCCTTGGGAGCCAGTAAGTTTTTAAGCCCTAAAGGTTTTTGACTATGATTTCACCAAAACCGCTCTAAAACTGCCATTTCTAATACAAGTCCTAGATTTTTGAAAAAAAACATTTTTGAACACATGTAACCATAGGATCTTGTAATACACTGGTTTGAGAAGATGTGGAAAAAATTTCAGAAATTTCCACCATGTAGATTACAAGATATTAGCATTTGAAGTGACAAAAAACCTTTTTTGGACCCTGCGAAAAACCGGGCAGCTGCACTTCACAAGGTCACATTTGTATGAAAAAAAGTCCAAAATGGTTGTGCCTATTTGGATTCATCTCTCAAGGCAAGTTGGCTATATGCTTGAAAATTTTCAAATCCTTTGGAATTATACAACATATAGGAAAAAAATAGTAAGTAGAAAGAAGTGGAGAATGATTCAAAACACTAAGTTGTTAAGAATTTAATTATAGAATTGAAAAATGCCAATCCCAATGGTTGTAATGTTGTCATAAACAATCTACACACAACGTTTTTATTTTTTTTCAAAAATCTTGAAAATTGAGTTAAATGGAGAACTTCAAAGTTTATTTTAGAGTAGAGATTTCATAACTACCCGCAAACTACCTTCAACTAAAACTCCTCATAACTTTTGACTCATTGGTTGAAATGGAAGGATTCAAAGCTTTCCAAGCGTATATAAATCTAGAGAACCAACTTCAAATTTTTTTTTATTTTTAAAAAGTGACTTTTTTAGACCTGCCCAAACTGCCCGCCCTCGCAATAAACCCACATATCATGCAATAACTTTTTAACCATATACTAAGAAGTTATGAAAATTATTGGGCCTTAAAGATACTCTTCGCCCCCATGTTGTGTGAAAAATTCAAAGAAAATTAATAAAAATTCCATTTGCAGTGAGCTGCCCGAAATATCTATAATGCCAAAAAATGGTGTTTGGGACTTTAGAAGTTAATATCATGACAATGCGTTTGGGCAAGGGACATATCAATAATCACTCAACAATCACGCAAGAGCTTATGTGCGTTCTACCTCCTACTACCCCATATGTATATAAAGAGTTTGTTTTCTCAACTGTGAACATAGAAAATGAATGACTTTTGAAGCAATTAAAGTGAAGGAGCATAGTTATTGAATTCCTTGTTTTCAATGGATTAACCCCTAAAGGACCGGTTGTCCCCTTGGGGGACAATTTGGGTCCAAGCAGGTTCCTACTGTCTCAATTTTTAGTAATATATTTGGGGATTTTTTGAAGTTGTATATTTTTGCAAGAACTTTGTGAATATATAATTTTTATTTTAATTGATGTCCGGAAGCAAAAATTGTGGCACAATAATTGAAAATTGGAATTTAGCGGGTAGCACAAAATAAATTACAAAAAGTCAAAAAAAAAAAATTTAATGTTTTTTGACTCAAAGACTATATTTTTATCTACATGCGAAGCTTTGTTTCATTCAATTTGGACTAATAATGAGAAAGTTATGGACAATCTTAGTTTTTTGGGCAATCTAAGCATCTTCTTGAAAAAATAACTTATAGAATTCATTTTTGAATGCAATTTTTAGAATTTTTAGAGTTTTTTTGTTAGACAGGGTTAAATTTTCTTGCTAGAACAATCTCACCGTTAGGATTATTGTGATTCAATTCCATCTAAAAGCTATTAACAATTTAGTTTTTTCTTCAATCTTGAACCCACCTCTACTTAATAATTTTTTAATGAGCGAAAATTAAGTGCTTTTTTTCCTAAATTTTTTTGGTAAATTCTCAACTCAACTACTTAACATAAATAAGTAGAAAATCAAAATCAGTAGTGCAAAAAATTTGAACTAAAAAGATTCAAAGCCAAAAAATCTAGTCAACCAAGGTAGAAAAATTTTTGTTTTCTTCACTTTAAATGCATATATCTTGCAATCTACGTGGTCAAAGTTTCTAAAATTTCTTCCACATATTCATATACTAGTCAAGTATAAGATCTTACAATTGGATATGCAAAAAAAACACACAATATTTTAAACTCTTTTCTCTTTGCAATAGAAATGACAGTTTTGAGTGGATTTTGGTAGGAAAATCACCTTGGTCCTTTAGGGGTTAAAGGTAGTTTTTATTTAAAGTTTTATTCTAAAGTACCAAAATTTATTTTGGTACTGATCCGCAACATGTTCAGTTCTCTGACATTTTTGATGTGTGTCCTTTTTGTCGCTGATGGGATGTGAAATATTCCACATCATATCATCCCCGGCTATGAAAATTTCAATTGCTCTCCCCATTTTTCACATTTGTGTGTACATGGAGTTAAATGAAAAATAAATTAAAAATTTCAACCATGCCAACAAGGCCAACCAATCATTCCACCTATCATAGATTGTTTTACCTTACATACATCTCGTGAAGCTGGTGCTTTTGGGTCAGAGACGCAATTCGGAGACCCTCCTTCCCTCCCTTTGTACGTTAGACTGCTGATCAGATGCTCTGATATATCAGAGTGCGAGATCGTCAGTCCTTGAATCTCCTCCTCCTCCTCCGAGACGAATAGACTTGCTGCTGTCTGCGGTGGTGCTGCTCCTCCTCTTCCTCCTCCTAGGCTAGGGTTTGCTTTTGCTTGTCGGTCTGCCATGAAATAGACTGAAGTTAGACTTGCTGGTGAGTGTGGTGAGTCTGTCCCTGCCTGCATGGGCCATGGGGAAGAAGGGGGGAGGGGGTACTGTCCTACTGCCCTGACGGAAGCAGGATATTATACTCTTGGTGCAGCATTAAGGCTGCTAAGCGGGGATTTGTTCACCTACCTGAACCCCACTGAACTGAAGAACTGAAACTCCAGGCAGCGTTTGCAGCAGC
Organism: Neckera pumila; assembly: GCA_963969595.1. Lineage (NCBI taxonomy): Eukaryota > Viridiplantae > Streptophyta > Bryopsida > Hypnales > Neckeraceae > Neckera > Neckera pumila. Next base: position 17,424,241 of record OZ018415.1, on the reverse strand, counting down.
AGCAGCAGCAGCAGGCCTCCTGAACAGACGATCTTGCAAATTGCATGACAGAGAACACGAAGTTAACTTAACAACACAGGCTCACACTTCACACTTCACGGGACAGTGATCTTACTGATCCTGTATAATTCTAACAACATGATGTGTCATAGAATGCATTCGGAAGTGCAACAAGTGGCACACAAGCACCGGCGACGGAGGGAAGGAAACGGAAGGGAGTTGCCTCAGTGGGGGCAGGGATGGGATTGCTAATCAGTTATGAAGATATGGTTGCACTTGGTGTTAAAGAGTGTTATTGCTGAGGGTTATAGGAACAAATGTAGACCTTCAATGCTTCTGGACCAGATTCACATTGCAAACCACCACCCCGAACACCAAGTCCAAGCATACCGTACCTTGAGGAAGTGGAACTTGAGATTTTGAGATTCAGAGTTTGCTATTCATGGACGGATGGAATGTCATTTTATTCATCCACGTTTAATATACATTCATTCAAATGTGGCAATACAATGGAGGCCTAAGTTGCAGTGCTGTCTTTGCGGATGGGTTGTTTCCTTAGTCTACACTTGAAAAATTCAAGGACCTTGTTTCTGCTAGTGATGTCATTTTGCATTGGAATTCTTGTGGGTGATTCTTGCCTATTTCATCCATTAAAAATTAGAGGAATGTGGCAAGAAATGTTTCAATCAAATTCCCCTCCCTCCCTCCCTCCCTTGCCACTAAGCCAAAAAAAATGCCTCGAATAAAACCCCTCTTTGGAGCAATCTCAATAAAATAACCAACTACAAACTGGATGTTGTAGCAAAATGAACTCAGGAGATTCTTGCTTGAAACATCAAATTCTAGGGTCAATTTTGGTTACACTTATAATAAATACTTTAAAAATTAATAATTTATCCAAATGGTGTCTCAAAAGTGCATTTGAAGAGAACGTGAAATCTTCTTTTAATAGACCATAAAAAATTTACAGAAATCAAGAGAATAAAATAATTGGAAACATATTTTGATGTTTATTTGGTCAATTTTAGGTATAGGTACCTTAGTATAATCAGAAGGTAAATTTATGAGAGTTTGAATGCCATGTGTGTAAACTCATTTTTGAAGTTTTCTAGAATAGTATTATAAACATTCAAAGGAGTGACCATGTAGAGATATAATTATGTAAACACTTGCCCTATATTTTGAAGTGGTATAATATGTTAACCGTGTAAAGACGCGGCCCCCCATGACCAGGGTAGCCACCCAAATTCTTTGATTATTGGACCAATAGGTGTATTTCCTTTTTTTTGTAGTCAATAGTGAAGTCATCCATTGGACCAAAAAGGTCCGCAGCATTCTTATAGGATTAAGTTGTTTAGCATAGGAGCATAGGAGGTCCATAAAGTACCCATTTTAGAGATGGAAATTAATTTGGGAAGGTTAGACTTCTTTGAAATATTTTTCATCAAATTTTCCTTGGAAGATAAATGGAAATGGCATCTAATCCAAGTTGTTTCATATTTTTCAGAGCTTCATGGGATTAGTTATGAATTTTTGGAAGTTGAAATAGAGTGGTCACTAAAAACGTCCATCTCCTGAAATGTACACTATTTGTCCATTGTTGGTCCAATGAGAAAGAAAAATGTACAAAATAGTATACATTTTAGGAGGTGGATGCTCTTAGAACCTGAATGCTTTATGGACCTGCTACCTTATACTGCATGCAACACTGTTCCTTATAGGCACGCCCCATTTTGCTATGTTTGTGACATCTCCAGGCTAAAGGATATGCTAAGCAATTTAATTTTAAATTTTAAATTTTTAAATTTTGTTTGCCATTTATTGCTCAAGTTAGATGATCTCATCCTGTGTAGATCAATCCCTCCCTAAATGCACCAGCGCAGTGAGGGCATCCAAGCCTCTCCTGTTCCAAAAAAAATACTCTGAATTGCTGAGCATGATGCAAGTTCGTTTTTGGAGACAAAATTTGTTTAATGCCCATGAAGCACGTAATCTTGGATGGAACTTCCAATCATATTGGAATCTCTCATCGCCTAAATCTTTCAAGTTTTGCCCTCATATATGTATTCCTGATAACTGGAAGGTTACTATCCCCTGAAAAGAGAGGAACACTTCTTGCTCAATTAATTAGCCCCCCCCAAAAAAAATAAAAAAAAATAAAATTAATAGCCATTGATTGTTTTTGAAAAAAAATAAAAACACCCCCTTCCCTACCGTTGATCCTGATACGATACTATCATACCGTACGTATACCTTATATATACGGATGCAAAAAACGGATATGGAAAACAGATACGGATAATCCCATATCGATTGTCAAATGACTTCGTTTTCAAAAATACAAGACTGGGGGGTACTAGGATTTTCAGATTTTCCGATCAAATTATTTTTCAGAACCCCCCCAAAATAAAATGAGGGGTTTTGATCTGGAACTTGTCCTCACTATCTGTTCAAAATACAGGAACACAAAATACAGGAACTGGGCAATATGACACTTTGAAAAAACAAATACTCTGGCACATATGAAAGAGAATATAAAGCACTACAATGTAAAACCAAATTCATCACCAATGATATTTGTGACGATTATTCAACATGAAAAGAACTACCGGTAGTACAAATACAATGAATAAAAATATTCTCCCTTTGTAAAAAAGTTATAATCACATGTAAGTTCATTTTGTAAAAGTCACTAAGAGAGAAAATCAATGCAGACATAACCGATTCCATACATGTAAATCCTACTTCACTTGTTACAGACACAGTCTGCAAAATTCTCACCCAAAGTCCAATCACTTTCAAATTGAATCTCAATAGGGAAGGCGTTGCTAATGGGAAGATGTCAAGGAAATGAGTTTTCGCAACACAGATGTGATGTGATAACGTGTTACAGCAAGTAGAATTGACTAGCAATTTCAATTTGCTGGCCATTTGCGCATCTGAGCAAGCAGCTCAACAAGACTCATCCAAACAGGAAGAGTGAGGATACGTTATTATTTTCATCTCACTGAAACTTCGTTCATTGTGATACGAGGTCTACTCTTCAGTGACCCAGTGTGCATGCTAACCCCTTAAAAAATGTAACAAAGAACCAACAAATTTCAGCACGATAGGTAGATTATTTTCGTAAGGACAAGGTTTACTCTGCTGTATAGTTTAACGCAAACTGTTAAGAGCCTCTAAGAATCACTAAACTAGACTACAGTAGCTTTGAAGTGATTGAGCTTCTTCTGTGTTCGATCACCTCAAGTTTACACCGACATTGAGATAACATGTATCACACTGTTAAAAGTTTCCAACTACACGCACAAACCTTTCTTGCCATCAATGCAAGGGCCTATGAAGTAGCCATCTTGGTAGCGACCTGCATAATTCAAGTAAGACATGAACATTGTGGGACAAATGGTGTTGAAGTTGTTGACTTGGCTTCGGAACTGGCAAGCAAACTTGTTTAATGCGGCACAACATGCTTTTGTTGCAGGTACTTTGGATGAGCAGACATTGGTGACCGGCTTGTAATTCAGCTTCGGGTAATTGGTAGTGCAATCTGCAATCACCATGAAATTCTTTTGCTCAGCTCTGTGCAATCAATAACATGAATTGTACACCAATTAAAACTCCAGTCAAGAATATGTCTTTTCAAACCGCTGGGCAGATGATCATACGACATTGATAATTTGATAGGAAGCATAGAAGTGCCGTTCCTTACAGAGGGCAGGTCATAACATTTGTTAAAATAGAGAGATTTCAAGATAGTAGCACTTTTAAGTCGCCCGTTTGGAACCTCAGATCTACACTAGTAGTTTGTAGAGCTCTGTGCACTTGAACGTGTCAATTTTGACACATTGAAGCATGCCGGAAATTGCGAATATAACTGTGCAGACTCAACGAATTGTACACGTTCCAGAGCATGTAATATCAAACCCTAAACCTTGGTCACCTTGACATGTGATGATTATATAGTTTGGAATCCATTTGTTACTCATCAGTCCGGATTAACAAGGGTTTGATCTACTATTGGCGCACCTTTGTTAAGGTCGATGGCTGCCTTGGAATATGAAACCGCTTTCAGGGCTGGCTTTCCTGCTTTGGCTGCAAAGAGTTCACGAAAGCCCCGAGCTTCCTCGTGAAGTACAGGCGTTCTTGCTGCATCGCACACATCTGAACATTTGAGGACTGAACATAACGAACACACTAGACAGAGATACATCTTGAGATAGAAGACACTAAAACCGATAGGGACTTGTTCCCATCTCTTCCTGCATTCGGTGGAAACAAGACTTTGCTAAATGGCTTACGGCCAATTCTTTTTGAATGGAGATGGGGTGGTCCACTGTCTTTACAATAGTGATTTACAACCTCCCACTTTGAAATTGTGCAGTGCAAGAGATTCGTTCATAACGCTCTTGAACTTAAAGCGATTTGTCCAGACAGAGATCTATAGTGATCTGACTCCCGAAAACCTGACTCCCAGTTAAAATGACAAGTAGTACCCTCTACCGTAGTAGAAACAGCTAATATCAAAATTTCAAGGCAAAATTTCATCTCATAGCAAGACTTGAATTGAATTCCGGATTGAACTTAGTCTGAGAGGATCCGAGTGAGGAAATGAGTACACACCTGTGCATGAATTTGACAGGCAAACGATCAGCAAGACGACCAGCACCACTGGGAACCTCATCTGCATGTTGCAATAGAGTAATCAACAAGAGACAGTCCCAAAGTTCAGCGCGGCTGATGTTTCAGCCAATTCAATGCCTCCCAAAACGCATCAACCCTTCTGAGCTGCAGATTGTTGTTCCAATTGTTGACAGATGATGAGAATAGTGCAAACAAAGCTTGCCAAGAGAATACTTCGACAAATGACGAGAGCGCTGCTGCCATTTTATTCCAAATGGTTTCCGAAGGTCAACTCCTCATGAATAATTATCTACCAGACCACCGCAGTCCTTTCAACCAGAACTTGACAGACACTTCAACAGTCCCTTCAACAGTCCATTCCAACAGCATTCAATGCCTATCTGTGTAAATCCACAGTAAACCTGCGACAATTCCGCTATCAGAATCAGGAATGAAACACAAAACTCAAACTCAGGTGACCTAAATTAGTATCATCCCAACAGTGTGAAGAAATGCCAATGGGTATGTTTTCCAAAAACAAGAAAAAAACCTGGCAATAATCTCGACCTACTCGCGACGACTCCAGTTCGAAGTCCACAATTCACACCGAAAGGGAAAGGAAAGTGCCGTCTATTCCACCTTCCTCATAAATTCGACATACCTGATGGTGACAAACGACTTGTAGGATGAATTTGTCAGTGATTAGGTGCAGTTTTTTCTCTCTTGGGGTGTAGAATTGAATGCTTCAAGGTTGGTGAAATACAATGTAGCGACAAGAGGGGATTGGTGAGAGGGGATCAGAGTTGGTGAAGGTGGGTGGTGGAAGACCCCTCACCTCACTTGCGAACCCTAAACCTAATTCTCCTGCAGTTTTTTCTACCTTCATCGCCATTTCAGATAATCACTATCGGAAAGTGGCAAGCAACAGAAGCAACAGAAGCAGCCTGAAAGAGCTACCTCCGTCTGGGAGCTGAACCCTAAACTCTAAACTTAGATGCCGTGGACATTTGCGGCAATTGCCACATTATGCTCAGATGCATCCAGAGAACAGCTTGTACTTCATTACGGATTTAGAAGAAAATGTGAGTTAATGTGAGTTAATGTGAGCAATGAGTCTTCAACATTTGGAAGATGGGTTTTGCAGCATCTGCATGAGGGGTTTGGGTTATAGGAAGTTTAAGAATTGCATTAGGATTATTATACGTCTCATTCTCGAATTTATGATACAGTCAAGGGCCACTTGATATCACACAATTCATGTTACTGTAGATCTTTTGTATGAAGAAACAAATTGGTGTTACTATTGAGTGTTTAGAGAGTTGTAAATGAAGATGTATGACGCATTGTTATTGTGAACATGGCGTGAAAGAAAAGAGTTCTGAGGCACAACAGGCCTTCACTTGGCAAATGGTTTCAGTGAGGAGCTCGAAATGTAAATTGCAGAGTGTGCAACAGGAAGCTGCTTGAACTCATTGCCGAGCTCTCTTCGCAATTATCTACGCGGCAATCCTTTGCGCATCCACAGAACAATGAAAGCAATTCTTGCGTTGCTCGTCGCCCCAAACTCTTATCAGCCGATACTGGCACTTTGACTGGAGCTTTTGAACATTCATTACAAAACTGCGTGCTGACGCGAAAGTTTTCGAGCGACCCTGAAAAAGCAGTGGTTTTCAATATACAGACAGTGATCCTTCAACATTCAGCACAGCCTAATAGAATCAGAAGGATTAGCATGGCACTCCTGACCCTCTTCTACCCACAATACAGGCATTTCCTGAAATAACTCACTTGGGGGCCACAATTCCACATAGGCTCAGATATCCCAGAACTATACGCTCCAGTCGGTGATGGGTACCAAAAAAATTTGTATGCTTTTGATTTTACCTCCCAGTGATGTGTTGTGCATACTTGGAGAAAAGCTGTGCAAAAAGCTCATCTCGTTTCTCCGCACGCGCTTCCTCCCTCGCTCTGCCCTCCTCTTCCCGCTCCCACCACGCATGTTCCATGACGATCCGATTATGCTCCAGGTCCTCCATCTTCTTCTGCCACTCCTGCTCCTTGAACCGTCTCTCGAGCTCCCGCCTGTCAATTGCACCGCCAACATCTCTCGGTTTAGAATATAAGGTAATCCCACAGTAAATGACATGGTATTAAAAATTATGAAGTGTGCGCCCTCACGCCAGACACCAAGTGAATTATCCTAAACAAATGAAAATACTACAACTGAACAAGACTCGACGAGACGGTAGTCAGAGCTCCTGCCTGTCCAAAACTTCGCGCCAAATGGCTTCCGCCTTCAGCTGCTGCTGGAAGAAATCCTCCAAGACCTCCTGCATACTGTTTGCCCGGTACTTGTCGGCGGTCACCCGCTGCCGCTCTTTGTCGGACTTCCTCTTCTTCCGGCGCTGCAGGCGCTCATCTTCGTTATCCTCTTTCGGCTCGTCTTCTTCCTCCGTGTCTACGTCCGATAGCTTCAGCTCGCCTCGCTTCACCTTCTTCTTGGGCCGCAATCCGGGTTCGGATTCCAAGTACAGTCGATCCATGTTCTTCGCTCGCTCAGTGAAAATCGTATGCAGTTCGTCGAAGAAAGGACATTGTCGCCCGTTGTCAGGTTCCGAGGTCTCCTTACCCTGGATATCAACACCTCACACATCTGCTTAACCCGTAACAGACCAAGGATCCCTGGTTTAAAAAAAATGACCAATTTGGTTGATCATGATGTGGAGGATATAATTCAGAAAGGACCAAACTTTATATCACCAGATCAGTGAAGAGCATTGCAAGTGTTGGTCCAAAAAATTGGTCAAAAGAAAGTCCCCGTATGCCCTACGATGAACTGCAAAAGAATATGAGGTACAATTTGGGCTTCTGGGTCCATTAGGCGTTAATAAGAGAGCTGCCTGACTTTGCGAAATACCATGACAAACAACAAATTGTAAACCCCGCGGTTCAGCAAATTTCAAATGAAAGTTTTATTAGCGCTACACTGTTGAGAATCGTTGTAAATAAGAAACTGCATGGGAGCAAAAGAGTGGGATGCACAAACCTTGTATCGATTGACGAGGTTCTTCCATTTACACTTGCACTGGTCGGCACTGCGCCGATACGAGCGCTCCTTCATCTTCCCTGAAATGAGCTCCCACAACGTCTTGTTCCGCTTCGTTTGCGTGAAATCTTTCTCCAGCTCCGCACGGATGGCAATAAATTCCTTCGTCTCATGGTACCCCCACTGCGGAATCCGGTCCTCCTTCTTGGTATTCCCCGTGACCTTGCCTCGTCCATCCGGCGGCGTCACCACCATCTCAAAGCCCATGTCCGAGGAGTCTTGCACGGGCGACAAGCTCGGCATGCTCGTCATAATCGTCAAGTGATCCCCCATCAGCCCCGTCTGCGGCGGCCGCCTAGCATACGCCATAGCTGCCAATTCCCATGCCCAATCCCTCGTTGCAAAATGTATTATACTATCCCTCCATTCAGTACACACCATGCAATGCTGCTGCTACGTAAGAAGTACTACAACGAAAGGTCGCTCAAATATAAAAAACCTAATTCCGGACCGCCATGCGGACATGCAGTTCGCTACTTCCAATGCCTTACGATCCCCCCTTGCAAAAATTTACAATTGTTCCTCCATTCAATACACAGTGCGTGCAATATTTTACTTCTGCTCCATAAGAAAGCACTCCAATGACAGGCCACTCAGAAATAAAACCTCTAACTCATGGAGAAGCTCCCGCTGGCTCGCATTGCCATGGATTTGCAGACGAATACCATTGCGCGCCAACACCGACGAGGTTGGATTCTTCTTTGCGATTCGGAATTGCAGCTCTTGCAGCTGAACACGGCGTCTGAAGCTGTCCATGGACTGGAATCTCGAATTCTAAGTGAGCCATGGCGCATTGACGAAAGGATTCTGCGACAAAACCTAAAACCGACAGAGGAACTGAAGTCGGGAAGCTTATTTATTAGAATCAGGGAGGCTCTTGTAGAGCTTACGAGTCAACTACTAGGGGTAACTTATTAGTCACAGCTTGTTCGGCAACACCGTGGAGAATGGAGATTGAGATTTGAGGAGGAAAAATAGGAGCCAACGGGGAGCCAACCTGGGTGAACCCTCAAATGGTCGACCATTGAGAATGGATAATGGAGATGGATGGAGGTACTTGGAGGTCAACCCTACGCTGCCACGACTTCAATCTCCATAGTTCACCGTTTGCGCACTCTCAACCTTCACCTCCGAAGGTGGATGTTGAGGGTGAACAATCAATGTCACGCTAAGAACATTCCAACGAAAGGAGGCCAACCCTATGCCGCCACTGCTTCAATCTCCCTTGTTTGCCTCAATTGTAAATAAGCCGTGACTACCCCTATTGCACTTTTATTCCATTTATGATATTTATATCAAAGAAGGTTTTCCAAGATTGAAATATGAAACTTTGGTTGGCGTCTTTGGTGATATTTATTTTTATTTTTTATTTTTAAAATTTTTAAAGATCTCTCAACCAATATTGGTGACCAGTTAACTACTTATACTGAATAGGGGTATTAAGGGACCAAAAAATTAAGGGGACTTATTGTGGAAAATTGTAGATGTTTGAAACATGATCTATAGTCTCCGCACACTTCAGTTACTATTCACGCACAACAAAGGTAGATATTTATATAGTGTGATATGTTGATTCATTAGTATGGATCCCCTTAATACCCCTATTCAATGTAACTTGTGTCTTTGGATTGATTCAATACCTCTTCTTATAATTTTAACCCCTAAAGGTTTTTGACTATGTTTTCACCAAAATTGCTCCAAGACTATCATTTCTAGTTTAAATACCAAATTTTAGAAAAAAAACATTTTTGGACACATGTAACAAGTAGGATCTTGTAGTGCACTGGTTTGAGAAGATGTGGAAAGAATTTCATAATTTTCCACCGTGTAGAGTGCAAGATAATAGCGTTTGAATTGACAAAAATGCTTTTTTTGTCCTTGCAAAAAATCGAGCAATTGCACTTCACAAGGTCACATTTATATGAAGAAATGTCCAAAATGGTGGTAACTCTTAAAATTCATTCTTCAAAGCAAGTTGGCTATATGCTTGAAAAGTTTCAAATTATTTGGAGTTGTACAATATGTAGGAAAAAAATACTACCTCTGTCCCACTAAAAACCTCCAAAAAGCTTCCCCTTGAGGGATTAACTATATTTGTAGTCATAGTGCCTGCAACACATGCATTCAAGAAAGAGTAATTCATCCCTTAGATCTATGCAAAATCTCCAGCTTAGGTGTTGTCGTTTGGGCATCCAAAATCTATATAGAAAGTATGATATTTGTACATAGTTTTGAAATGCTACCAACTCTGTCATTTTAGATGATTTAAAGGGTGGTGGCAACAATGGGAGTCTAAAAACATGTTTTCCAACCTAAATATCCGCAATAAGAAAAATTGGCCTACTTTATGACCAAATTTTCATAGCACCAAAGTGGGCACTAAATACATCGTCAACTCTACTATGTAATGAAGGAATTAGTACAAGGTGCCTCATATGGGCAAGGCCAAGCTTGCAAGGCCTTATAAATGCTTCAAGATTGTTTTACTTGCCCCCACAAGGTTGTTCGATACAACAAAAACTTACTCAAGAACCAAAATCAAGAAACGGAGCTTTTTAGTGGGACAAAAATTTTGCCTGATTTAGAGGCTTTTAGTGGGACAGAGGGAGTAGTAAGTTGAAAGAAGTAGAGAATGATTCAAAACACTAAATTGTTAAGAATTTAATTATGGATTTATAAAATGCCAATCCCAACGGTGATAATGTTGTAATAAACAATATACATCCTATGTTTTTATTTTTTTGGAAAAATATTAAAAATTGAGTTAAATAAAAGAACTCCAAAGTTTATTTTAGAGTTGGGAATCCATAATTACCCGCAAACTAGAACACCTTATAATTTTCATCTCATAAATCAAAATGGAATTGTTGAAAAGCTTCCCACGTACATGTAAATCTAGAGGATCAATTGCAAATTTTTGTTTATTCTAAAAGTGATTTTTCAGAAATTTTTTGAGCTACCTGCCGCATGTTGAAAATGACATATCATCCAATAACTTTTTAAGCACATAGTTCTGAAAATTGTTGGGCCTTAAAGCTACTCCTCGGGCACATGTTGAGCAAAAATTTAAAAGAAAAAAAAGAAAATTTTCATTTGTCGTGAGCTGCCCAAAATTGCTATGTTTCCAAAAAACGTTGTTTGGTCCTTTAAGGATTAATGGTATATTATATTATAAAATGACATCAAAAGATCTTTTTGATTGATTGCCACAATCCCTAAAGGCTCATTGTCTCGTTGGAGGACAAAATGGATTTTGGGTAGATTCCTATGACCTCAATTTTTGGTGAAATTTTTGAAATTTTTTCATAAGATAGAAAAAAATTGATTAGCTTCGTAGAAATATGATTTTCATTTCAATTGGTACTCGGGAGCAAAAGTAATACCACAAAAAGACTAAAATTGAACTCGGCATGCAACACAAAAAAATTGTAAAAAGTCAAAATTAAAATATTTAATTTTTTTCTCTAAAATATTTAATGTTTTTTAAATGTGAAGCTTTGATTCATTCTATTTGGATTGATATGGTAATGAGAAAGTTAATGAAAATCTTGTTTTTTGAGCAATCTAAGCATCTTCTTGAAAAAATAACTTATAGGATTCATTTCTGAATGCAATTTTTACAATTTTTTGAAAAGAGTTATTTGGCAAGGTTAAGTTGCTAAAAAATTTCACCATTGGGATTATTGTGCTTCAATCCCATCTTAGAACTATTAACAATTTAGTTTTTCTTTCAATTTTGGACCTACTTCTGTTTAACAATTATTTCAAGAGTGAAATTCAAGTGCATTTTTTTTGAAAAAAAATTGTACACTTTCAACTCAATTCTTCAACTCAAAAATAACTTAAATTTTAAGTTTGTAGTGCAAATTATTTCCACAAATGGAGGTCAAAGTCATTTGAAATTGCAAGGCAGTGTTAAAAAATAAACCTTTCTTCTCCAACTTTGAATGCTAATATCTTCCAATCTATATGGTCAAACTTCATGGAACTTTTACCACATGATCTTAGACAAGTGAAGTACAAGATTTCATATATGGTTAGATTAAAAACAAATTACTTTTTGTGCTTTCATGGGTGAACGCAACAAAAATGACAATTTTGACTGATTTTTGATAGAGAAATGGTCTTGGTCATTAAAGGATTAATATCCTAATGTAATCCTGTTGATTTTGACCCATCTACTCTTGCATGTTGATATGGATGTCATATGGCCATGACATGTATTAAGAAGAGATTGTAAACTTGACATAAAATTTGAATAATTAAAATAATAAATCAAAATAAAGTTTGCATGCATTTTACTTTCATAATATAAAATAAAAATGCTTAAATATTAAGGAGTTTATATACAATACAAATTTAATAGCTGAATTTATTGAATGGCCTTCAAATATATAACATTTAATTTTTTGTTTACTTAATCCTCTTACTAGACTCAAAAATGTTGCAAGTTTATCTAATTACATTAAAAAGAATTTGAATACCTTTTTGAACATTTATAATTTTACAACAATTTTGTAATAAAATGTTCCATACAAATACATTATATAAAAAAGATCATTATCTTATTGGTATGGAAGCCTTCCTCCTTCAATTCTTTTTGACATTTCAATATATGGATCAGCGATTTCACCGTTAATGGTTACAATGATGTTGTAATTAATTTTAAAATTCTCATGCTCATATAACCAAATTGCCTGTTAAAATTGTAATGAAAGATATAATTGAAATTCATGTCATCAAAATACAACAATACAATGGAAGCACATAATTTTATTATTTAAAACAATATATCTAAATTATATCAAATTAGTCAAATACAATTTATCAAAAAAGTAGCTCAATCTTTAAACTTATTTGAAAGACAAAGAATTTGACATATGATTAGGAAGAATATATATATAATTTCTTACAATTTACAATTAAGATAATTTTTTTTAACAAAATCATATTTTTAATGTGAAATATTAATATTTCTAATTATTTAATTATATTTGAATTATAAAATATTGATTAAACAATTTATAATACATGGAATAGCTATAGAATATGCAATCAAATCCTTTAATAATTTTTTTCTTAAATTCAAAGAAACTTAATTAAATAAAATGACTTTGATAAATTTGCAAATAGATTTAATATCCTTTGTGATATAAAAATTTAAAAAAAAATTAAATTCATCTAAATTCATCTATCATGAATAATAAATATATATGTATAACATCAAAGATATAGAATGCCAATATATGAAATTCAAATATAAAATATTTGTCAAACGGCTTTTTATTTCAATGTTTATTTTAGGAAATACAAGTTAGAATATTAACTTGTTGTGATCCGATATTAAATTTTCCATTTGTAATAGGAATTTTGCATTATATACAAATTCTTAAAAAAAAATATTACATCACATTTTTTAATTAATATCTTGGAAACAAATAAATAAATTTTAGCAATACAATATATTATAGATTCTAAAATTCTAAAATAAAATCAATTTGAACCTATATGAATTTCCAAAAGATATACAATACTATGCTGTATAGCATTTTACAATTGAAGATTTGTATTTAATTTTGTTTAAATAGTTATGAAATTTCAAGATTTTCAATATATATATTATCAAAATCAATTATAAAAATTATTAAACCGTTAGTTGAATATTTCTTAGTTAAGAATATATTGGTTAGTATAATGGTAGATATAGAGATATGAATATGACTTACATTTCAAATTCATATTTGAAAAATCAAATAAGACAAAATTCTTTTTGAATTTTTTCAAATATGAATAGGACTTACATTTATGAATTTTTTCAAATATGAATAGGACTTATATTCTTTCAAATATGAATATGTCTTTTGAAATGTAAGTCATATTCATATTTGAAAAAATTCATTTAGTGAATTTTTCAAATATGAATTTTGTCTTATATTATAAAGACAAAATTCATATTTGAAAAAATCACTAAATTATTCTTTTACATTTCATTTCATTATATGCTTTACATTTTGAGATTCAAAAACCTTAAAGGATTAAAAATCATCATCTACAAGAATTCTAAAGTTTAATTTAACACAAGCATATGCAAAGAAGAGCTTTTTGTAGTATAAATTTTTTTATTTTTTTATTTTTTATTTTTTAATATTATACATAGTTATATTTAGTCCCTAATGGACCAAAAAATCTACTTTAGGCTTTTTGAGAACTCTGGAAGGCTCTTTTGACTTCATAATATTTGCATGAAATTTTTAGGATGGATGCTACTCATCATAATCTATTTGTGAGGCTTTGTTTCATGTCATTCCGATAATTATTGCAATTTTAATTTCAATGTCAAGTCGGGCAACAAATTTTTTTTGAAATTGTATTGATTGATAACTGTTCAAAAAGATTTGAACCATTCAATTTTGAATAATGAGGTAAAAATTATGTAGAGTTTATTTTGCAGGCAAAGAAGGTAGAAAAAACATACAAAGTTGTTTTTTGCTCTTGATTTTGAAAATTTCAAATAAAAATACAAATAAAAGATATCATTTGTTTACTATGACATTCTCACCGTTGGGATTAACAATTTTCAAATTCTTCCAAAGTTATTAGCATATTAGTTTTGTCTTTCATTCAGTCATATCTTACACTTCACAATTTTTTTAAAAGTGAATATGAAAGTTTTTTTGGTTAAAATTTTACATGTATTTTCAACCCATTTTCCAACATATTGACTAAAATGCATATATTATAGGGCATTTGTGTTTTTTCTAAAATTGTTGAAAGACAAAACTTTACCTTTGGAAGAGCTAGAAAAGCCTACATTTTGAAGTTTAGGCACATTGAACTTGCAACTGGTGGGGAAATTTTCTCTAAACTTTTAGGACAAGATACTTGAATAAGTCAACTAAAATATCCTACAGTTGGATTTGTTATTTAAAAATAATTATTGGCAAAGATTTTGACCTTGCTTTGGAGATGAGTATATGAAGCAATTTTGGACCTCTAAACATGATGGTCTTCTAGGAATCGAATCATAATGTAAATGTAAAGCAAGTATCAAACAATTCAAATAAATGAAATGGTAATGGAAAAAAAATGATATTCTAATTATCTCACTTTGTTTAATAGTAATTTTTATGCCAACATTGAATTTTAAATGAATTAACAAGTTTGTAAAATATTATTATTAATTTGTACCATAGCTCACCTAATCAAATTTTTTCCTTGTATTTTTTAATTTGTTCATTAAAATATGATGACCTCAAATATTTTTATTGCCTTCCAAATTATAATAGTGGTTATAATGAAATAGAAATTCAATATAGAAATAATAAATTTTATAATAAATAAAAAGAAACAATTAACATTTTTAACATTTATAGTACCATCAGTTTTATTATTAAATAATACCTATTGTAAAGATTAAAGATTAAAGAACAAAAAACAAATAATAACATGTTAAAGACTTATGAAAAGCACTTGAATTTATATGGAATAACTATTTTCATTAATTTATCAAATTAGATTAAAATAATATTTAAAAAACTAAAGATATTAACAAAAACATTGTACATACGTGAGTGAGCACCCAGAAGTTGTTGATTTGATGTATTTCCTCATACCATTTATATCTTGAAAATAATATAAATGTCATAATCAAATTCAATTATTAATAATAAAATAGTTTGTAGTTATTTGATAGTAACTAAATTTTTATTTTTAATTAAAATACCAAAAATATTTTAGTTTATTTCAAAATTTTAGTGGATAATTTTTTAATACATATTTTAATAATAAATTTACATATTCAAAATAAAAATTCCCGTATATATTTGTTTACAATGTTAAAGTATATAGGAATTTTAAAATGTATGATTGATTTGGTATTAAATCATTCATTTGAGATTAAACTAAATATTAATCCAAAATAAATTTATAGTTTTCATTTTTTTTAAATGGATTAGATTTTTTTAATTTGCAAACTATGCATATACAAGATGATAATTTACCTTCATGATTTTGAGATTCTTTAGTTTTCAATGCCTATTGAGATCAAACATCAAAACATAAACTATAATGGCATTTGATTGTTATTATTAATAAGTAATACTAATGGATCACAAATAATAAATACTTATTTTCAAATACAAAAAATCAATTGCATCTATTTTTATTATATCTTGTAGTACTATCACAAAATTTTATTAAGATAACTACATTATTTCATTTTGAAGTGATATTGAATTTCATTATATTCATTTTTTTGGAAGCGATAATTGATTTGAAGTGATAATTAATTCATTCTATTCATTTTGAAATTTTATTTATACTAGTGTGACCCTGTGCCGTTGGCCCAATTTTCATCTACTCCCGGTTCCACTTTTGGTTCTACTTTCGATTCTACTCCCAGTTCTACTCCCGGTTCCACTCCTAGTACCAAGAACGCCACCAAAATCAAAGTAAAAGTAATTTTCTAATTTTTTAATCAATAAATACTTTGAAATTCAATAACTTTTGCACCACCACTCCAAACGCTACGAAACCAAGCCGATGCACCCCTCTTTGGCGAGAGCTTTCCGACGGTACCAAGCACGCGGCCGGGGGACGCACGGTCAGGAAGTTGTCCACGCTACAAACAAACCAAACCAAACCAAACCAAACCAAACCAAACAAACAAACAAACAAACAAACAAACAAACAAACAAACAAACAAACAAACAAACAAACAAACAAACAAACAAACAAACAAACAAACAAACAAACAAACAAACAAACAAACAAACAAACAAACAAACAAACAAACAAACAAACAAACAAACAAACAAACAAACAAACAAACAAACAAACAAACAGCCTCATTTAAGGTATTGATATTGAGTTAAAAGAAAAAGTAAATAAAAATTAAACTATAACTCTAAAATTATTTAAATATGATTGCATACTTCTTGAATATGAGTATTGGAATATTTTTCAAAATCATTTGAAGCATTGTATGTTGAATTGCCATAGCGCTTTTCATGTATTTCTAACGACGCATTTGTATGTTGTACTGTCTATTCCAATTTAAAAAAAAGGAATTTTAGTCTTTAGTAAAATAACAAAAATTTATCTTTCAATAACATTTATAAGTTGAAAATATCATTTACAAATACAATATATATATTTCACTTCAAATATAAAATAGCAATGAAAAAAAATTATATTTTTGATTATTAACATGTGTCTTTTCTAAAAAGAACATCATTAAAAAAATTGGATTTAGTTTTATATAGTTTAATTGGACTAGTTTCTTTCTTATCATTCACAATGGTGGAAAAAAGAGAGTGCTTCTTTTAACTATGCATTCTATAATTGAAAGTCATTAGCCTTCAAGTATCCAAAGAATATTAAATACTCTATAAAATTTAGATGGACTATAAAAATTCTTTTAATTTTTCAATGCTTATATTAAGATATTAAAAAAGATAAGATATTAAATAAGACAATAAAAAATGGTTTATATAATGAAATTTTGAAATATTTTTTCATCAAATCAAATAAGAATAATTTCGTATTAAATGTTTATTAAATTATATATTTTGGGTATTTAAAAATGAAATCTTTGTTGCTTTGTTAATATTATATCTTGGAGTAATCTTTAATTTTATTATCCTATGATTGTTAGTACAAACATCAAAAGTAATGTTTCCTAATAATAAAATTTAAATACTACAACCATACTTTATACTCTATACTCTTTACATTATATGACATCTTGGAGGGCTAAAGAGCCGTTTTAGGCTCGTTCCCCACATTGTAAATCAGCCATTGCTGACCAAAATAAATAATAATAATAATTTAAAATTTAAAATTTAAAAAAATAAAATAAAAAATTAATTAAAAAATCTTTAAAAATTACATATTAATTAAATATGATTATTTGATGTGGCAGAAGTTTTGCCACATCAGATTGTTGTTGTAGCAAAGTTCCCACAGTCCAGAATTCGAGGAACTTACAACCCTTTCCAAACCCAAAAATGTCACTGTGGGTTACTTTAAAAATTGATTGTAGAAATTTTAATTTAGACAACTTTTATACAAATTTCAATCCAATATATTATGAGTAAATTTTTCAATATTGAAAACAATGAAATTGAATACTTTTATACATAAGTATACTTATCATATATTATATTACATAGATGAATTACATAGATGAATTACATAAAGAATTAAAGCAATATAAATCTATAATATAATAAATTAAAATATAAACTAATTTTATAAAATGAACCAAAAAAATAAAATAAATAAGAACGTACTTTTATCATATATGTCATTGTTCAAAAATTAATTCAAAATTTTATTGATTGACTTCAATTATCTTTTAATATTATTTAATTATATTTTAATTGATTTTAAACTTTCATTTCTAGTTGTGAATAACGTCAAGTATGAAGATTAGATTATTAAAACATTGCTTACAAAATATTTGAGCAATGCCACACTTAAAAGACATCAATTATTTTTGAAGATGCCATAATAGCTGCAAAATAATTAAAAAGAATATATTAAATCTTTTTAAATATTTAAAAGCACACTTAGTTTCAATAATTTTCAAACAGTACGAAGATTTTGGAATTTATATAATAAAACAAAAATTAATAGCATTATTGAATGTTATTATAGTTATTTGAATCTTTTTATAAGATATAGTGATGATTAATAATGAAAATGTTGTTTAATAGAATTAATAGAATCACGTGTTCAAAAGTTCATGTATTAAAGTCAAACTCTTAGATTTGTTGATAATTGGTTTTTAACATCAAAATATTAAAAATTCTATATTGTATCATTCTCAAAAATTATATAAATAATATGCCAAAATTTAGTGCCAATTATCATTACTGTAGATGTGAGGTCATGACAACCTCCTTGTTTTGATGGAATTATAATTAGTTTTTGAATCCATCTTAAATTTGACAAAACAACATTGTATTTTTTTTCACATGAGCTACTACTTCCAAGATATTTACTTGTTGATTCATTAGAAAGATGAAGGTTTTGAAAATCATCGTTTTGAAAATTGTGTTGAAAAGCATCTATATCTTGCAAAGATACCTGATGCTTAAAGTATCATATTCTTGCTCAAAACTTTTAAGAAAAATGGGTTTCTCATTGTTGTTTGAATGGTCATTATTGGAAGCAGTAATTGTATTAATCATTGGATCTTGACCTTGAAATTGTCTAGGATTTTGTGACATGTATTGTGACAAAGGTGAATTTTTTTGTTGATTTTCTATAGACATTGACAAACTTAAAGGAGATTTACCTTTGTTTGTTTGGAAATGAAGAGGGATTGGGCCAATAGGTTCACTTGTCATTTTTAAGCTGTTCAAATTTCCAACCTCAGCTAGTTGATTAAATTCAAGAGGATTCAATATATGATTCATGCCATCATGGAAAGCATCATTTTGAAATTGTTCTTTAAATTGTAATTTTAGATTTGGTGACGTTTCTTGAAAAGAAGTTGAGGCATTCATTGAATCTATCACTTGATTTTGATTTGATCCTTCCAAAAAGTAAGGCTCTCTAATGTGTGATGGAACATTGATATTGTAATTTGCTTGGACATTGTAACTTGGTCTTGAAACATCTTGTTGTGGTCCTTCAAAGCTAAAATTTGGTCTTTGTTGGTTTAGAATGACATCTTGTTGTGGTTCAACAAGGCTTTGTTCTTGAAAAGATTCATTAGGTATTTTTGGATAAACTAAATTATATCTTAAAGTTTCATCATTTGGCATTTGTTGCCAAGACCTTAAGCTTTCATTTTTTGCATCATTTGGAGAAAATGATACTCTATTTGATTTTAGTTGTGAATTTTCTTCAATATAGTTTTGATTTTGTAGATTTTTTTTTTGTTCTTCAAGGCTTGTCATTGAGTCCAACTTTATATATTTGTGTTTAAGAATATATATATTTTTTAAATGCTTATAATAAATAAGATGAAATTATGTTTTGAAATGACTTATTTCTAACTAATGAAGCATTCAATTTTTGGAAAAATGTAGTTATTTTTTGGATTTGTTCAATATATTGAATTGCATTCATTCAAAGATTTCAAATAAATAAATTCAAATTCAAAACTTTAGAGTCTCATAATTATTTCCTTCTAAAAGCACTATTTTTTTAAAGCAAAATTCTAGATGAAGATGATATTTATCAATAAATTGGTAAAAAAAACATTATCATAATGATTTTTTTCAAATATCATGCATTTATGACAATATAAAATAGACAATTCAATAATTTATTACAACTTTGTTATGCTCTTACAAGTTACAATTCTAACACTTTAAGATTCAAAGCATTTTCAAAAGTGATTTTTTTATATAATTAAAATTACTTAAATAAAATTTGAAGGAAAAAGGAAGTAAATTCTTGAAATTTAACAAATTTAAATCAAAACCTTAATCTAAAAAACATTTTAAAAGACTTTTACATTATTGATACTTTGAAAAAATAAAGATAATATTCTAATCTAACAAAGTAATTTTCTCTTATTCTCTATAAATTAGTTGCAATGTATGGGATACAAATTTAAAATCTTCTAAAATCAACAAGCTGACAAATCAAAAAAATCAAAAATTATAATTTTTTTTATTATCTCAACATCTTAGATTAAATACATTTGTAAATAATATGAAAATAAAAATTTATAAAATAAAGCGCCTAAATAATCTTTTAATACTTCCTCTATTTCTGAAGTGCCTATTGCCTTTGAGGAAATAACCTTTTGATCGCATAGATAAAAACAAATGGAAAAAGTGTCTTCTACTCTGATTTGCAAATTGTAGTAAAATAAAGCTACATATTATAGGTTCCTAAAATAGGTCATACTAGTGTTTTTATTGTGTTTTATAAAAGAAACACTAGTATTATTTTGAAAGATAGGAAGTTTTAGTTTTACCCATGCAAGACATGAGATTGAAGATAGTTCAAAGTGTGCTTGTATATAAAAATGTATAAGTGATCAATTAAAAATAGAATAGAAACAATGGTCTTCTTTTATATAAAAATTAAAGTCAATGTTGGTAGGTGTTCAATGCAACAAACTCTATAATTTCAATTATTCCAACTATAAAAGTTTGCATATAAAGAACCAACCTAGTCATCATGAACAATTGAGCACCTCCCAAACATATAATTGTGGGATAGAATGAATAAGTGATAAATACAAATTCAAAAGTAGTAGAAAATATATCAAACGTACCACCGTATACCACTAGCACCTTAAGCATTCCACTTATCTAGTATTTATTTATTTTAGTGCCACACATGATTTTTATAGGTTTTCTTTAATCACAACATGACATGTGATGACATCCAAAAATAATTTTTTTTTGTTGAAGCTACTCATAAAGCATGATATATTATACAATCTGCTTAATCTGAGCCACACCTTACTAGTGGTAGTGAAAAAGCACATTTAAGAAGCAAAGCAATGTACATCTTGGGCATATGTGTATATGTGGGAGTGATTAAAAATGAAAATGAAGATATTATTTGATTTTCTTTCTAATAACAAATAGAACAAAGAAATGGTGCGCTATTAATTTTAAAATACTAAATTTACCAAAAATATCTAATAATTCTATATAGAACCTCAAATTTATTAATATTGATTTTTGAATATAAATGCATTCGAAGGATTTTTAAGAGGAGAAATGAAATAACATTAATATTTTTAAAATATTCTTAAATATTCTTAAAATATTTTTTAAGTATTTTTTAGTATGGCTACTTTGGAACTATGGATCTTATAAATAGACCATTTCTTATGCATAATTGGATTATTGAACCCCTATCTTTGAATGCACATGATTTCTCAAACTTTTGTACAAGTGACTCCTTGAATATGAAACAAGTAGAAATTAAGTTATATGTATAAGATCCATATATGGAAATCATACCTAATTTTTTGTATCCAAATGTCTTTTTAATAACAATCCAATTTCTAAGGTCATCCCAAAAAAGACTTAGCAATTATGTGTGTAAAAGCCTTACCTATAACAAATGCAAAGACTAGCAAGTAGATATGCACAACAAAAAACTAACAACGGTACTATTACAAATGATCATATAGATTAACATAGTTTACTAGAGTTAATTTCTAAAGGATTGACCATATAATCACATTGATAATGAAACATTAGCTACAAATTCAATTTGTTTTTTAGAATTTTGTAAGAAATACTCTCTTAATCCTTTAAAAACTAAGTAATAATCCAGATTTCTAAAATTGTGAAGGTGTATTATAAATGCAATTTAGAATAATAACTTAACCCCTAAAGTCCCATTGTCCCCCTAGGAGACAAATCAGATTTTGGGCAGGTACCTATGGGCTCAATTTTTAGTTAAATTTTTTGAAACTTTTCCATAAGATAGATAAACTGATTAGCTTTGTGGGAATATAATTTTTATTTCAATTGGTGCCCGAGAGCAAAAGTTATACCACAAAAAGCCTCAAACTAAACTCGGCGGGCAACACAAATTTTTTTGCAAAAGGTCAAAATAAATTTTAATTTTTTTTCTCTAAAACTTAATATTTTTTCTACATGTGAAGCTTTGATTCATTTTATTTGGACTAATAATGAGCAAGTTATGGACAATCTTGTTTTTCGGGCAATCTAAGCATCTTTTTGAAAAAAAAACTTGTAGGATTCATTTCTGAATGCAATTTTTACAATTTTTTACACTTTTTTTTTGAAAAAGTTGTGTTTACTTGCTAAAACAATCTCACCATTGGAGTTCAATCCCATCTAAGAGCTATTAACAATTTAGTTTTTTTTCAATCTTGGACTTATTTCTACTTAACAATTTTTAAAGAATGAAAATCAAGTGTGTTTTTTTGAATTTTTTTTTTTAAACTTTCAACTTACATCTTCAACATAAAATTTTTGAAATTCAAAGTCTGTAGTACAAAACATTTCCACAAATGGCGGTCAAAGTCATCTGAAATTGCAGTCAATGTTAAAAAAAAAATTCGTTTTCAACTTTGAAAGCTAATATCTTCCAATCTATAGGTCAAACTTTATGAAATTTTTACCACATGATCTTTGACAAGTGAAGTACAAGATCCTATGGTTAGATTCTATAAAAATGTTTTTTTTGTGTTCTTGGGTGAATGTAGCCAAAATGGCAATTTTGAGTGATTTTTGACAGAAAAATGGCCTTGGGACTTTAATGATGATTATCAAAAAATAGTCATAAAATATGATTTATAGATTGTACTATGCGATTATACACCATTATATCAAATAATATATGCATTAATATTTTTCAATAAAATTTAAAGCTGAAAATTGATTGTAGTTTGAATATTTGTGATTTTCCAAAAAATAATTGTTTAAATTCAAAGTATCAAATTATAATTATAATAATTTTAGAAGATATTTATTTTAATTATTAATTCAAGAAGGATCATTTTTTGAATTGAAAAAAATATTTTTTGAAGCCAAACCTATTAATACCTTTTGAATTAAACAATATTCGCAAATCAAAGTCTTTAGAATCTACATTATAAAAAAATTGAAGAACAAATACAAGAATCTGTCAAAAATTGATGAATCAAAAAATATGTTTTGAATGTATTTGTGTTCATTTGTTGTTTGAAATTTGATGCTTGGTCCTTAAGGAATTAAAACTTATATCAAAGAAAAATATATGTATCTAATAAATTTTGTGCTTTATTAATAAAATTGTTTTATGATAATTTCGTAAAACAATATAATATCTAGTTATAGTTTTATGCTAAAAATGATAGTTTTGATAATAATATTTTAAAAAGTTTAATTAACTTAGTATTTTTAACCTCTAAAGGACCATTGTCCGTTTGGCGGGCATTTGGGATTTTGGGCAAGTGCCTACGGTTTGAATTTTTGTCCTAAATTTTTGAAACTTTTTTTCAAGACAAAAAAATTGATTCGCTTCATGGAAATATATTATTTTTTCAATTGGTTCCCGGAAACAAAAATTATGCCCAAGTAAGCTCAAAACAAGGGAGAGGGGGCAGCAAAAAAAATTCAAAAATTTCAATTTTTTTTTTCAATTTTTTTTTTCTCATAGATTAGATTTTTGTCAACATTGAAATCTTTGATCCGTTCCATTTGGATTTGTTATGAAAAAGTAATGGACAATCTTATTTTTCAGGCAATTAGAGCATCTTTTTGAAAAAATAACTTGTAGGATTCATTTTTGAGTGCAATTTTTACAATTTTTCAAAAAAAGAAGTTCCACATGGTTTAGGTTCCTTGCTAGAATAATCTCACCATTGGAATTAGTGCATTTTAATTCTATATTGGAGATATTAATAATTTAGATTTTCCTTCTATCTTGTACCTATTTCTACTTAACAATATTTTAAAGAATGAAAATTAAGTTTTTTTTTAAATGATTTTTCTCCTAGAATCTCAACCCAATTCTGCACCATAAAGATTTAAAGGTCAAAACGTTGTAGTTCAAGAAAATAAAGTTAAGAAGGTTCAAAGTCAGATACTTTCGTCCCATAGTGTGATGAAAAACTTGTTTCTTTTGCTTTAAACGCAGGTATCTTGCAATCTGTGCAGTCAAAAATTTTGAAATTTTTTCTACACATTTCCATACTAATTAGGTATAAGATCCTATGATTAGATGTGCAAACAAAACAATTTTCAATTTTTTTACTCTTTGCTGTGGAAATGGTTAATGGTAGTTTAGACTGTTTTTTGGCAAAAAAAATGACCTTGGTCCTTTAGCGGTTAATGATAGATGAAATTAATTATAGATCCATAACCTCTAAGTCAATTAGCACCTTAAACACAAATTGATTTGATATGTTAATCTTGCAATTATTGTACATTATATAGTTTGAAAATTTGTAATATATAATTCAAACTAAAGTAGACAAATTCAGTCCAAATTTTGAATCAACAAATTTTAGTTGAATTGAGGACCTCATAGCAAGTTGATTTTTCATTTAAGCCCTAAAGTTCCTTGACTATATTTCCATTGAAAATGCTCAAAAATTGCCATTTTTAATAGAAGTACCAAATTTTCAAAAAAAAAGCTTTTTGACACATCTAATTGTAGGATCTTGTAGTAAACTGACTCGAAAACATTTAGTAAAAATTTCAAAATTTTCCACCTTGTGGTTTGCAAGATATAAGCATTAAAATTCATTAAAATCATTTTCTTGGCCCTGCAAAAAACAGGGCAGCTACACTTCACAACCTCACTTTGTGAGGAAGAAATGTCCAAAATGGTGGTGCTTCATTGGATTCTTTTTCTAGATAAGTTGGCCACATGCTTGAAAAATTTCACATCATTTGGAATTTTACAATATATAGGAAAAAAATAGTATATGGATAGTAGTAGAAAATGATTGAAAATATTAAATTGTTAAGAATTTAATCATGGAATTGAAAAATGCCAATCCCAATGGTTGCAATGTTGTAATAAACGATATTCATCCTATGACTTCTTTTTTTCAAAAAACATTGAAAATTGAGTAAGATAAAGGACTTCAAAATTTATTTTAGAGAAGAAAATCCATAACTGCCCGCAAACAAAAAATCCTCGTAACTTTTGACTCATTGATTAAAATGGAATGATTCAAAGCTTTCCAAGTATATATAACTCTAGAAAACCAAATGAATTTCAAATTTTTGTTTTTGAAAAAAGTGATTTTTTTTTATCTGCCCGGATTGCCCAGTTACGAAAAGAAGTAACATATTAGGCCATAATTTTTTATGCATACTTCCAAATGTCATGAAATACAATGCATATGAAAGATATTCCTTGCCTCTAACTTCTATTAAAATTTGGGCCAAAAATATGGAACTCTCTAGCCACACGTACCTGCCTAAAATTTCTATGTAGCCAAAAAACGCATATTGGTCCTTAGAGGTTAAAGCATCTATATTTTATAAACTTCATATATAATTCTTGAAAGATGAAAAATGAATGATTTACTACTACCACTATTCTCATTCAAACTTTAATGTTGGATATTGAACAAATGGATTTTTTTGTGTATATTGGTTTCAAAGAAGAATTTTATAATTATAATCTTTTAAGACCAGGAAATGGACAAATATACTTTGCTTAGTTATTTAAACTAATAAACTTCTAAATGTGTTGCAATGCTTTCTAATAGGCTCCAAATAGCCACATTTTGGGTTGAAATTAATGAGTTATATTATTATTATTCTTGTCCAATTAAGTATAGAGTATACACTAATGTTGTGGAGGAATAAAAATCTTTCCTAATATAATGTGTATTTGAATGCAAATTTTTTTTCTAAATTATAAATCACTTATGATTGAAAAGATTTTAAACTTGTGCAATATTGGATGAATCTCCTTTGGATATGATTTACTTCAAAAAGAATTAAATTTAGGACATTGTGGATAATCTGTAACTTATAAGGATGTTAGACCTTGAGAATCTTGCCAAGATTTTGGCTTTAGAATTTCCAATTTCAATGATAAATTAGTACAATATACTTTTTCACTATAAGAACTCTACAATTTAGGTTACGAGCTACAATTTTTTTAAATGGATTTTAGGTGATGTTAATGTTGACAACCCAATGTTTTTATGTCAACAAGATCGTTCAATGTAACATCAATGTTGACTTAAAAACATTGGGTTGTAAACATTGACATCACCTAATATCAATTTTTAAAAATTGGGGCTCGTTACCTAAAATGCGAGTTTCTTAGAATGTTTTCTTTTCAAATTCTACTATGGTCCATTGCTGAAGTATTGGAATGCAATTATGAAATTATTGTCATTGTAGGCCAACTCCAACCTTCTTTAATTTAGTATGTCCAACTGGTCCATTAGTTTATTCAAAATTTGGGAATTATATTATAGCTTTGTTGATCCAAAATCAACCAATAGTGTTATCTAAATATCAATATATCAACTAATGTAGATGTTTTGAATACAAGCACGTATATAAGTACATTGGTATCACATTTTCAATACTGTCTAAGTTAACCCCTAAAAGCCCATTGTCCCTTCGGGAGACAAATGGAATTTTGAGTAGGTACCTTTGGGCTGAATTTTTGTTGTGATATTTCTGAACCTTTTTTTGAAGATAGAAAAATTGTTAAGCTTTATGGGAATATATATTTTTTTTTTTCAATTAGTGCTCAGGAAAAAAAGTTATGCCCAAATAAGCTCAAAACAATGTTCGAGGGGGTGGGTGGGGAGGGGGATCAGCAAAAAAATATTTGCAGTTTTTTTTTGTTTTATTTTTTTAAATTTCTTTTTCTTATAGATTATATTTTTGTCTATCTGGAAATCCTTAATTCATTTCATTTGGATTTTTTATGAGAAAGTTATGGACAATCTTGTTTTGAGGGCATTTAGAGCATCTTCTTGAAAAAAATCACTTGTAGGATTCATTTCTGAATGCAATTTCTATAATTTTGCAAAAAAGAAAGTTCCACGCAGTTTTGTTTTTTTGCTAGAAAAATCTGGCCATAGAAGTTTGTGCATTTTAATTCTAATAAAAGATATTAATATTTTAGATTTTCCTTCTATCTCATACCTACTTCTACTTAACAATTTTTTTAATAATGAAAATTAATTTTGTTTTAATTTTGTTTTCTGCTAGATTCTCAACTCAATTCTCCACTATAAACATTTAAAGCTCAAAACTTTGTAGTGCAAAAATTTAAAGTTAAAAATGTTCAAAGTAAAAAAATCCAGTCCCACAATGTGCTGAAAAACTTGTTTTTTTCACTTTAAACGCAGATATCTTGCAATCTGTGCGGTCAAAAATTTTGAATTTTTTTCCACACACTCTCATACTAGTTAGGTGTAAGACCTTATGGTTAGATGTGCAAAAAAAACAATTTTCAAAATTTCTTATTCTTTGCTATAGAAATGGCAATTTTGAGTTCTTTTTTGCAAAGAAAGGCCTTGGGCCTTTAGAAGTTAATTCAATTAGTGTGGTCTAGTTGTTTGTTATATATCTCATTTTCTACTAGAGCAAAAATAGTTAACAAAATGTTAATGACATCAAGGCAAAGAAGATAATCCCATCTTTTTACAATAACCACTAAATAAATAAAAATAAACAAAATTCTTGAAGAAAATTGCACTATAAAACAATTTGTGTGTTCATACTAATTGAAATTATTTGTAAAGTGTTCATATTTACTTCTATATTTACACATACTTCATTGTGGACACCAAATCATTGCATGCATAAAGTAACTACACCTAATTGCATCTAATAAGCAATTCAATATTGTTTATATTACTAAAATTATCTAATTTTTCTGTAGAATCTTGATGGAAGTCCAAGAATATTTTAGATTTTTCTTTTTAAATATGCATTTTTTGGACTCCTTATAAATCAAATAACTACAAATTTTCAAAAGTGCTCAAAATAAGTGTCAAAGTGCTCAAAAGCTATCCTAGGCTCTCATAAACCATGGCAATACATTTTATGGAAGAATCTCGTAGGGTCTGGTTTAGAAAGGGGTCATTATTAGGTTCAATTATCTTACCTATGAATATCTAATGTAAACCCAAATTGCATCAATTTTATTTATTTATTTCAATACAAGTACCAAATGGTATAAAAAAACCAATACCCACACAACACTTGGCCCTCCGAGAACCCAAGAGGAGGTCAAGGAGATATGAAAAGCCCCAAAAGAATTTGAAGCCTTTTGAAAACTTCGGTAGTTTCGGCCTCTTGATAGAAGGCTCATAGAGAGACGACCTCAACCAGAACTCTCAATTCTGATAGCGTTTCCTTGTCAGAACTCATCGCCATCGCCAGAATTGCATCGCAAGCCAATTCAAATTCAAATTCGTGGGCGCGAAACTTGAATTAGGGTTTGCAGGTGCGTCAGTCGCAGAGATTCCTACTGATTTCGAGAAAAAACTAACCCGCCTTTTCACAAAAGTGTTACGAAATGTTACGAAATGTCGCAAATTCATTCACAAATTCTGGTTCCTCTCTGAGTTGTTTGTCTCAGAAATTGAAGGATTCGAGGCGCTGGAACCCTTGCGGAAGAAACGTCGAGTGGAGGAGCAGTGGACGAGAAGCTCGTGCAGCAGCAATTGCAAATTGCGCCTTTCACCTGCAACCGCGGGGACCATGTCGTCAGGCGTGACGGGCATGGAGAGCATGTCCGTGGCGCCGCGCCTTAGCCGCGCCGTGCAGAAGCTCGAGCGCTGGGCTTTGCATCAACAAAGGTACCCTCTTTGCGTCCCACATTTCCACTTCCATTGCCGAATTATGTCATTTCCGGCACTCTAAGGTAGCGGCCCTTCATCGATGTGTATTCCAACATTCATGAGACTGCAAATAATTATCCGCTTAAGATTGCTTGATAAGTGAGGTGAAACTCAGCGATTAGGGTTTGGAGTTTTTGGTGACCGCGCTAGGGTTTCTCTGAATTTGCAGTAAGAGCGAGGAGCCTATTGCGTGGGATAAGATCAACCCGCGCACCGACCTTAAAGTGCTGCCCTACCACAACCTTCCTTGCATCCTCGACGGTACCGATGCCTTCCTCTTACCATTGCGAATTCCCTGTGGACTCGCCACTTGCAAGTGTAAATGGACTTTTAAGAGCACAAACCCTAATTGCATTGCTTGTGGGGTTTTGTCTTTGGTAGACTATGAGAAGTGCAAGGTATTGTTGGACAAGCTGATTGTGATCAAGTTATGCGGCTCTCTTGGTCGATCCTTGGGGACCACGCAACCCAAGTATAAGTCCACCAACTATATATGCTCTCACTATGGACAGCCGAAATGAATCATCTAGGGTTTATAAAGCATAACAATATCAATTCAAACCTGCCCATGCAAGGAGGCCTTTGGATGAGATAAAAGTTTCCTTTTTAAATTGAACATGTGCTTGAATTTTATTTTGCTTGTCTTTTTGCAAGATCACTTAACTTTCTAGTTCTTTTGACACAGGGAATAAAGTAGTGGTCTGTCAGAGGCTCTAGTAGTCTAATTAGGTTCTCTCAAAGTTGTTCCTCTTGATCGAGCTACATTTTATGATGTGTTTTTTGTCAAAGTTTGAATGATCTTCTGCTTCGCATGCAATAAGACTTTAGTAAATATGTTGTTACATAATAAGGCATAACAACATCAACACAACCAAGGTATTCAAGAACGTATTGTACGCAGGTCGCTTGTTGAAATTCGCAGTGAGCAGACTTTTGTGGATCTGGCTGTGCAACAAATAGAGGCATCAACTCTTTTGTCCCTTTCAGTTTATTTCTGTGTTTGCAAATTCCGAATAGATCAGAAGTAACTTGTGGCGTGATCACCATTTTCTTTACTCAAGTTAGAAGGTGCTGATATGATGCAGGTGCTAAACGCCAAATACAATGCGAATGTTTTGTTGGTTCTGTCAACCTCTGACAACACTGACAGAGCTGTGAAACAGGTATAAATTTGCAGGACTTTGTTACTTGAGAGAGTGGTTTCCACGAGCTGCATTGTGCTGAGGGCTTAAAAGAGTTTTCAGCAAAATTAGATTTTTTTGTATTCTTTGGACATCCATCGTATGGAGACGTTCCCATTTACGTTCATTTCCCATTGAAATTGTTGAAAAGTTGTGAACTGAATGTTTTGGATAGTGACACAAACATCTAAGAGGCACAAGTAGATGATCATAGGAGGCTCTGCTGATGAATCATGGGAAGGTCTCTTCTTAAAGTACACCATGGTTATCTTGCCTCGCCATGGTCAGCCTCCCTTGGATGTCCAAAAATGCTTAAAATAATTTAATTTTACTGAAGATCGTGTTTCTTACATTCATAATCATAAAAATGATGAAATCCTTTGGCAGGCTGTGAAAAAGTACAGTACTTCCGATGCGGACATTATCGTTTTCAATCAGGTAATATCAGAATTTAGAGTCTGCAGGTAACAAACTTTTGAATCTTCAGTTCTTCCTTCTCTCCTGCATGGCCCTTCTTGAACGGTTGTTGTGCTGGTTTAATTAGAGAATTCTCGATTTTGGTCTGTTTTGTAATTTCAATTTATGATGTCTTCAAAATTTACAATTTGATTGACTGGCTGGCCATGAGTTGCAGACAGAATATCCGCGTGAGGTTTGGCCAGTGACCCCAAAACTTGGTGAAGATGGCGGGTGAGAGAACCTAAACCTCAATTGGATGCAAGGCAAGAGTGACTACTTGAATCAGAATAGAAACTTAGATACAGAATTTGTTAAAAGTGTACGTTAAGCATAACATCTTTTCAAGCGATTTCTGCAAAACAAATGATTATCAAAGATATGAAAAACTCTACTCCCTCTAGCTTCAATTCCCGTGTTAGAAGCGTATACGTGTAATGTTGAAAGTTGTATAGGTGGAATGGAATAATAAGGCAGAAAAAGTGCACATGTCTTTGTGCACCTCCGACGAATTTCGGGTGGATGCTTACCCACTCTATCCTGGGGTCGTTATTTGTTTTTTAAGGATATGGCTAATTAGCTACGGTGTTGCACGAGTATTGTAGGTATCTGACGAACAATGGAGACTTGTTTGCTGCATTTTCGTTCAGTGGAAAGCTTGACGAACTTCTTGCTCAGGTGTGGAAAATTCAACGACCTGATGGATTACGCTTATTTTGCAAAGAAAATTCTGCATTATGATCTGCGCAGAGAAAAGCATGATAGTACTTTCGAATGTTTGGAGTCTCTTTGAGAACGTTATCCAATAGTTATCCTTTGTGTGTGTGTAGGGAAAAGAGTATTTATTTATTGCAAACGGTGACAACTTGGGAGCCACTGTGGATCTCAGTATCCTCCGTAACTTGCCGAATTCTAATGATGTTTCTTGTTCTTTGTTCAGTCACTCATACTCTGATGCAAACATCACTCAGAGTAGTTTATCTTTGACGAAGTTTTTCAGATATGTTAAATTACCTCTCTGAAAACCAGTGTGACTACTGTATGGAGGTAAATATTCCCATCTTTCAATAACTAGCTAACAGAGAATCATCAACAGGGTAAGATATGAGTGTGATAACTTTTCAGTTTCGTTTTCACTCTTGAAATCGGTCAATCAATGTTCCTAACCAATAAGTGGTGAAATGACCAAAAGTGCCACGTCCATATCTTTAGGAGTTGAAATGAAGCGCTTAGAAACCTCATAAGAAAGTAACAAAAATATATCAATAGAAAGAAGAATCATGTCCTACATTTTCGAACAGTAGAAATATGTTTGGAAATTACTATCTATATTACGAACTTCCAAATGGACTTCTCTATTTCTAGTTTGGTCACTTAGGGGTTAAGCAGAGAGCACTAGATACTTGCTGATGCAGTAATTTAGACTTGAGTTACAAGGATTTGAGTCTTGAAACCACGCACCCCCAATCCTTGATTTGTTTCAATATGAGAATAAGTCATTGAGTGATGAGCTCGTGATATTGCAGGTGACTCCCAAGAACGACACTGATGTTGAAAATGGTGCTTACGTCTCATCTGAAGCCAACATTGAGGTAAGTGCACATTGAATTCTTATTGGCAGCTTTTAGCCCATTCAGGAGTAAATTTAATAAAGGCATCTCTCATGCTACCAGTACCATCATATGAATGTGCAAAGAGCTTGATAGTCTGCAGGAATTTAGTGCAAATGATACTGTGCAAATCACCGTCTCGTCCAAGAGCCTTGATCTTGTATGTTGACCCTAATATTCATGTGTGTGCAGCTCTTGGAGTTCGAGGAGGTCTCACGTATTCAAGTAAGTAACTAAATTCTCTAGGTCCTATGTATTAGGTGTGAATACCCTTTGCATCAATTTATCCATTTCAACCAGTAGTGAAAATGTTTGAATGATTGGGAGATCACTAAAGAGATGTGGAGAGATAAATTTGGTAACAAGATCCAGTTTTTATTCCTCATTTGTGTGATGATTTCTTATGCTATCATTCGAAGTGGAAGGTTGTAGACCAGTGAAAAGTGAATACTGTTATATTGGCGCGATTTAGAGAGCCAAAACGTGACATTCAACTGCTCGAAGCTCTAAAACTTATGGACATAGATTTACGTTTCAAGGTGCCTTTAAAAGTGTAAATATCTTCCAATTTAGTGAATTGACAATACTATTGAAGGGACATTATCAACCCCATTTCCATTCAAACATGAGTGGCCATAGACATTTAGCCAAATCATTATTTCTCCCAACTGGCTAATTGAAGGTCAACCGATTGTATCTGAAGAGCTGAGTTTCTGTTGCTTCCAAGAGGTCAGTATAGGAGACGGGTTCTGGTCCCTAATGGTTTCAGTATCCTTATGTCATGTAGGCTTGATTGAGGATATGGGACAGACCAAAAGTCTTCGTTGACAGAGGCTTTGGAGAATTGTAGATTGAGAATCAGGAAGGGGGCACTGTGAGTCCTTAGTTTATTTTTGATTTGAAACGAAATGTAGTCAAACTTGATATCCTTCTCAGATCTTTTGATGAATAATACATCACGTTTTGAATACGGTATTACAGGATGGGAAGTCTCGTGCTGGCGATGTCAAGGTTGTCAACACAAATAGCTCGTAAGTTTCTCCTCTAGACCCTCACCACAGTTTTCCCACGGTCTCATGCAATTGTGCAATGGGGTTTGCTCATATTACTAAAAAAACAATATTAATGTGCGCAACGGTACTCGAATGCTGGCAGCTGGGTAAACTTGAAAGCTGTCAAGAGGCTAGTAGAGATTGAAGCCCTTGATATTTACTGCTCTTCGAAGGTAAGTATGGAATGAAATATTTTCGTTTTTAAGAAATATTATTGAGCATTCAAAACTGTTTTAGTAATTCTTTAAAGAGCCGAGAAAAGAGTCTTCTCCATAATTCATAGGAGGTCACATGATCATAAGGAGACCTCCCAATGTATCATGGGCAGGTCTTTGTATGATCACTATGGCCACAGGGAGATCTGTTCAAGAAGTTTATATGATGCTGTCTTGAATTTCATGAAACAATTTAATTTAACTGATAATAATGTTCATTGTTATGATATAATTGCCACAAGGTGATCCCATTCAACTTTCTTTCTTGTCACACGATAACTTGCTTGCAATCTGCAGAGTGCTGGAGAGGGCGATAATATTACATTTCAGCTGCAAACTGCAAGCGGGGCTCCGCTCTACTCGGTTGATTCCTTTACCGTCCTATGCTGTCTTAGTAGAGCTCATCTGTAGGAAAAAATAATACATAATTTCCTACCGCCAGAAGGTATCAGACGTCCAAAGAATTTACTGTACGTAAAGCAGATTGTGTCTAATTTTCAAAATCGGGGCTTATGTTACTGCTACAAGACCTTGGAGTATTCCTAATATGATGTGCGCAGCTTCAGGTGAATGGAGAGATATTTGAGAATTTGCCGATTGAGGGAAATTCGGATTTGCTTCTAGTTCAGGTAACAACTACTTGAGCACCTTGATGATCATCTCAAGATACCTTGGTGTTAATGATAGATTTTGATGGAAAGAGAAAATGTAAGGCTTGAAAGCTCCTGAAACTGGGTAATTTAATGGAATACCTTGTTTACTAGAGATATATGTCAAACACGAATTGGATTCTTGAAATTGGTATGAAATTATTATGTAGACTCAGTAGAGTTGAAGAAATTAAAATATCATCAACTGTTTGTTGCAGTTCTTTGATGGATGTGTCGCTGTAGAGGTTCCACGGAGAAGGTTTCAGCCTATCCGAGCAACGGCAGACTTACTTCTTTTCCGGGTTAGTCGTACATTGTTACTAATTTGACACAGGAAGGCAAATGATAATTGATAGTTTGGATAGGATTTGGCGCAGACAAATTCCTGGTTCACTTCTGTGTATTAAAATCAATTGTCAATGCGCTTCCTGTTGTTTGCAGTCAGACCTGCATACCGTGAAGGAGGGCATTGTTTGCCCAAACCCATCGAGACAGTCGGATGTCAATCCTGTTATTGAGTTGGAAGGAATGAAGCTTCGAAAGGTACCTCCTCATTAGCAAGTTGGGTGTTGACTTGCCTATTTGTCTATGGTCACTTATCTTCAAATGGAAATGGGGTTGTCTCCTGTCCCTTCTATAGTGGTCTATAACCTCCCACTTTGACTAATTTCATAAGTGATCATCATATTTTTGAGTGAGAAAAGAATTTGATATCAAGAGAGTTCAGCTTCGCCTTTTGCCTCCTTATCCCTCTAAGCCCATATTTGGCCTCCTGTATTTTAGCATCTTGTGGGGAATTTATTTGTCAAATAATTATTTCTTTGAGCCAAAACATGCAATGTTCTTCGCTCATTCTAATGATATGAAGATTTTCCCCATTTAAATTATGCTTTCCACAATATGATCATTATATAGTAATGAATCCTTCGTCCTTAAAAAGGGGTTCGGCTTGGTGAATGCATTGCAGATGCAATATTTTGCAGAGCGCCTGAAGCATACACCCAGTCTCTTGGAGTTGACCAGCTTACGAGTGATTGGCGATGTCTGGTTTGGGAAAGACGTCGTCCTGAAGGTGATGATTGTTTGGTTATTGTTGACACGTACACTGCACAATTGATTCTGGGATTTTTCGTACTTTCCGTTTCTTAGTTAGGGGGTTTCATGAATTTGCATTGGAATAAGGATCCATTTTTCTCGTTCTTTACTTTCAGGGAGATGTTGTTATCTGGTCCAAGAAAGACGAGAAAGTTGAGATCCCAGATGGCGAAACAATCAAAGACCAGGTGGATTTTTTCATCTCTAAAGAGTCGTTTTCAGTAGTGGACGTTTTCAAACTGTTTATTGATATGATATAGTTTTAAAGTATTTAGACTATCGAGAGGGTGGCAATGTTCTGATCTCGCTGTTGTTGCATTCACTTATACTTAGTACATTGGAGTACCTCTTAAATTATATCTATTTTATTAATTCGTTTCTGGTTGTT
Source organism: Neckera pumila (assembly GCA_963969595.1). Taxonomy (NCBI): domain Eukaryota; kingdom Viridiplantae; phylum Streptophyta; class Bryopsida; order Hypnales; family Neckeraceae; genus Neckera; species Neckera pumila. The sequence goes on along the minus strand of OZ018415.1, from coordinate 17,388,591 downwards.
TTTCTGTTGCAAGCAGCTTGTGACAGCTGGTCTGGAGTACACAGACCTGTAAGTCCACTACACCTCAATTGTGTTCACGGCCTGGTAACTATCAAAATCATAACATTCTTCAGGAGCTGCCTGAGCACCCTTGGAATTACTGAATACTAAGCCAGAAATGGAGTCCATGTTCTTTTTGTGCACAATCTTGTGCTCATGTTATGTTTGCAAAGGTGGATGTGGCTCACATAAAAAGTACCTACTTCCTTTCATCCAGCGCTCTTAGTTGGCACGTTTGCCTGTGGGCTCATTGCATGTCTGTCAATGAAATAAATTGCTTCAAAGTGGGCTAGCTAATTCTTCAGTTTTTTAGTGCACCAACCTCTTTTTTGTGCTAGAGTAGAAAGGGTGAAATCTGTAAACCACTCTAGAATGTTACGATGTTGGGTTTGAATGGTTCTATCTCTGTAGATTGCACAATTCTGAATCAAGGAGATCAGGATTTTGACGTGTGCCAACACCGTTGGTTGTGTGAGGTCAGGGACACAGTGGACATAGAACGAGAAAGCGAGCAGTGGTGCCAGGAAAGGGAGAACGATCCGGACACATTTGAAGAGGAAGACTTCCCCCCGTGCCCACCCGAGTGGTCGGACCTTGATATGGAGACCTACACCAAGCGCAAGCAGGAAGTGGTGGGCAAGCCCATTTGGGTGCAGGATGTTACCGACGAGGATCTCAAGGAGCTTGGCTATGACTCCTGGAAAGCATACGTTGTCGACTCGTGCATTTCAAACTGGTGACTTCGTTCGCGAGCAGAAACTAAAACTCTCCTCAGAAGCAAGCTCATAACAAAGTAAGCTAAGACTTAAGATATTGCAAAGAGATTAGCATTCGGGGTTATCAAACCTCCTTGGTGCGCATAATCTTCTCTGGGTTTAATAAACAACCTGGTCTTAAAAGCAACCAATTGTTCAAGATTATCTCACTTAACTCTTATATATATTGATCTTATGATAATATTCATGAGTGATAATCGAGAGCAAAGCAGTTATATGTACCATTTGGTACAAAGTCATCCTCTCGACTTGGGTCAAACTCATATAGCATTCCTTGTCCTTTGCGTGTGTTTAGATTTGCACAAAAACATCTTGGAATTCAATAGATTCACTGAAAAGTTCAATCTCTTTTGGTCTTTGACCCAGTCAACTTCAAAATGCTATAAAAATATTCAATTTTTAGAATTTTTTTGATCTATAGGGGACAAATAATTGGCGACAATTGAGAAAATCAGAAGGAAATAGTATTATGGGACGGAGGGAGTCCATGCACAACCGACATGAACTACGTACTGACATCAAATGCACCCAGATTGTCAGGCAGTTTTCATCTACTCTGCCTCCTCCTGCTAAGTACAATGTTCTCCTCTGAAAAAGTTCGCTGACTACATTACATTCAAAAGGGAACAACTAGAACCGCCACTACAGAAACAGCACAGTACAACCGAACACATCATCACTGGTGCAGCCTTTGACTCTTGAAGATTTGAATTACCACCAATTGATGCAAGTCCGCCCTTCAAAAAAAACCATGAAATGCCATTCATGATGTCACAAACCAAGGGTGGTCATATGCTCTCCTAACGTCATCTCCACTACTGTTAATAACAGTCAAAGTCTCTGATATTTACAGTTGATCAAATTCCCTGCAACCTCCAGCCTGACCTGTACCGTGAAATTCTTCCATCCACTGAGGTTGGAGTTGCCACAGGAATCCATAACTTAAATCGTGTCAAATCTATCAGTAAGCGTTCAAATCTGGTTCTGCTTCAGTTCCACATGAAAGTAGAAGAATCGCAGTGGAATTGTCGAGGAAAGCCGATGTCTCCGCAGAGCACATGGTGGCCGTCTGACAGTCCACTGCAGAATGGTCTTGCTGCCCAGAGACCAAAAAAAAACTGTCTTCAGATCAGTCGGCCACTTGAAATTCCTCCTTTCCTGGATCGTTGAACTGTCTGTTACTGTACAGGGATTGCTAAATCCTTCCTCTGCAGTGCGAAACCAAAGAAGAGATTCCTAGAAAATTCAAGGAAGAGGAGTAAGGAACTAAGGGCCTCATGGACCTGTAAAATGGCAAAATCCCATAACTGGAAGACAGCCCGGTGCAGCATTGCAGGGGTGAACCGTCTGCAGTGCACTTTGCCATGGTTCCTGTTATGAACTGCCGTAACTGGGAGTTCGCCAAAATAGCATGTTCAATTTAGTGGATTATTTTTGGTGCGGACTCCAAGACGATGGTCAGTTGGGAATGGCTCAACTATCTAAGGCTCATGGACCTAGATGGCGAGTTCCATCCTAGATGCATTTGTGCGGACTTAATTATGTCGGGAGCCTCCCATCTAACCTTAAGAAAACCAAGAAGAATGTGTCTTTCAAAGAACGTGGCGGACAGACTTCTTCCTTGACTCACAATAAGAATGATTCATTTCTTTGAGCCAACATTCTCGGGTGCTTCGAGAGTGTTCCATGGACCCATGCTACTCTAATATTGTAGAATGTTAGGAGAAGTTAAAGTTTCGTTGCTTCTTCACCAGCAACTTCTAATGCAAAGAGTTGTAACTTATGAGATTAGCTTGACCTGTACCGAACACCAGTCCAGTGAGTGATCATCCAGTTGAGAGCTGCGTGATGCGCGAGATGGATGACCGCATAGAGTTCCTAGCAGACTCCATATTGAAGACAACTAGCGACGGACGCCGCGACGCGCCATCCCCAGCCAGACTAAACAAGTCGTCACTCTCGTAACCGTCGTCCACAATCAACTGATCACGGCGACCACCGTCACCAAGATCAGCCTCCGGCTCAAGCAACATCTCCACACGCCGCGTCAAAAAATCATGGTCGATACAGAACAGCTCCTCTTCATCAATCGTCGGGTTGGAGCTTTGCCGCCTGGCAGAATTCGAAGCGTTCGATTGCTTCTCGTCCGCAAGCTTCACGAGACGTGAAAGATTGGAACCCAGATTGGAATTGAAAGAATTCCGTGGTACTGGCGCTGGCGCTGGTGGACGTTGCGGGAGTACCGAAGTTGGTGACGACGGCGGATTGTTGTGTGAGTCGCGCACTCGGATGGCGTCCACGCCGCCGTTGCGGCGCATGCGCGTCACGTCGCAGGCGAGATGGTCCTGGTAGTAGCGGCGGCGCTTGTTGTGGAGGCTCTTGTCGAGCACGACGTGCACGGCGCCTCGCGAGGTGGCTTCGTGCACGATGGCGAGGTGGGGTTGTGGCGACGCTTTCACGTGCACTTCGAGGGTCACCCCTGAGTCGGAGCAGCGTTTTCGAAGGAGTGGGAATTCGCGAGACCACGTGAGGTTCTTCGCCTTTATGTCTTCCTCCAGAAACTTCTTGCTCGCGCCCAGCCACGTCTGGTCGTTCACCTGCAGGCAAGGGAGCGCAATCAACCTCAGTTTCTAAGATTTTGAAAACATAAAAATTTGGTTCCAATGCCAGTGCAGAGGTCAAACTCGCAATTTTTTCAGAATCTGACACTAATGGGTTTCACATTTCCCAGTTTCAAAGGTCCGTCGAACTCTGAATATCTCTACCCCAGGAGCAACCATGATAGAGTTTCCGTTCAACAAACTTCGTCGCTTGTTCCGCATATTTCGCTCTCAGTTCTACAAAACTCTGCTTTCAGCGTGGGACTCAGAAGTGTGACATTTGCCTCATAAAATGCAGAGTCTAGTGCACAGCCTAATCACATCACGTTCATCACTCAAAAAACGACTGATCGTGTAAACTGGCCATCATTAAAATTTCAAACTAGTGGCCGGGGGTTCAAGCATGTACTTGAAATCCCGGTTGGAAACAGGGGTAAGCAAGTAACGCACCTGGACTTTATACCCCAACGGTCCACGCACAGTATCCACCACTCCAAGCAGAACAAGCACATCCCCTCTCTGCATCCCCGAATTCTGAAACGCCCACATCACAGTCACCCCCACCCCTCCTTCTTTCGCATTCGCATCAAACCCCACCACCACCACCCGCTGCAAAACCTCCGCTCCAACACCCCTCTGCTCCCGGATGGCGTCCCGAATAGTGTCAGTAGACACGGCGCTGGCGTCCGACGGCCGTGAAGAAGACAGCGACGAGGAGAAGGAATCTGACGAGCTCACGGTGGCGGAGTTCGACTTCCACTCTTTTCGTACTGCTTGTAAGTCCACGCTCTCTCCGGACCGCGAATCGTCCACGCTCCGCCGCCGCATGGCGGATGCTGCGTCAGTAGTCGTCGATTCTCGAGCGTCCGCGACGCGACCGTCGACGCTGCGGCGACGGTGGAAGGAGTCGCGAGCAGGAGAATAGAAGTGAGGAAAACATTGGGGACTAGGGGGAGTGTCTGAAGAGTCCTTGTCGAAATTGCAGCGAGTGCCAAAGGCCTTAAACCTCCTCATCCCAAACCCAAAATCACTCGAAGACACAAATTTCGTGTGCGCGCAATTTCAACGAGAGTATGTCCACCCAAAATCCCAAAGGACTCAAAAATCAAGTCCCTGGTGTGCGCAGTTTCAACTGAGAGTATGCCCTCCTAAAATCCCAAATCACTCAAAAACACACATCCGTTGTGTGCGCAATGCCAAATGGAAGTCCGGCAACCCAAATCCCAAACCTCTCATGCATGCAATTCCAACTTTTAAGGCCACCCGAAAACCCAAATGCATGCCACCCAAAATCCCAAATCTTACCTGGAGGCCAATTCCTACCTGGAGCACGCCCACCCAAAATTTCAAATCTTTTAAGCGCGCAATGCCAACTGCGAGCATGCCCACCCTAAATTCACGCACTAATCGACACCAGCTTACACGCAGCGTGCCCACCCAAAATCTATGTTTTCATGCAACATTGCCACCAACTGGGGCTTTCGCTCCCGCGACGCCAGCCCGCTTTAATTTTCCTCCGGGTCCAACGCTTAGGAGCTCATGTTGGCTTGCTCAGTCTGCATTCAGGCTCCGAGAATTTATCGCTAAAGCGCCGCGCGTGACGGGTCCGCATGCAGGAATGGACGAATTTGAACGAGAGCACGTGACGATTTCCGCGACGCTGAGAAAGAACTTGCCGCGCGTGGCTGTGAGTGGAGTGCGAGTGTGAGATACGGATCGAAATGGAGGTGGGCTTGCTGCTGCTGTTGCGTTTTGGGCAGACGGATTGCGCGAAGAGCGCTCGCATGGGTTTTGCAATCATTTATGGCAGGGCGGGACGGGGACGGGGTGGCTGCGGACGCGCCATGGTCACCACCGTTTGGGTTTTGACGCTGCTGCTTCTGACCTGGTCTGGCACCACTCTCGGAGCCTGACTACTGATGGCCTGATGATCTGCTACTACAGTACAGTAACAGTACAGTACAGTACAGTAGCTGTGGCCTGGAGGGCCGTCGAGTGCGGCTAGTTTCGTGGGAAATAATTCTAAAAATAGATGCAAAATCATTGGGAATTGTTTTTCAAAAATCAAAATCATAGGGAGGAAAAAGGAAATTGGTTTGGGAATATCTTGTGGAGTATTATTAGAAGTTTGAGAATATACTAGAGATTGGAAGGTAAGGTAGGAATATCATAAACCGTTGAAATAAGCATTTCATCCTTTAGGATGTAGGGAATTCTTTGAGAAATTGAGCTCTATGTGCACAAAAATAAAGATGAGGAAGAATGCAAAAAAAAAAAACTAATTTTTTCTTCAAGAATGAATATTTTATTCAATATAAATGTGGATTCTTCATTTGGCCCCATTCTTGTCTCATAGCTTCATCTGAAATGGTTACCTTTGGAATTTGTTCCTATTCAAATATCAGCCAATTTTATGTAAGTAAATCAAAAAAAATTCGAATCAATAGTAGAATTAGCTATTATCCGTTTCAGGACACCCTACTCTACCATTAGAGGTCCACCATTATTGGTATTCCTACTTTAAAGTAAAGTAAAGTAAAGTAGACATATCCATTTCCATCTCTTTTTTTAAATTCCTCTTTCAAATATGGGTGGTGCACATTTTCTTTCTAGAATGTACTCCATTGGTACATGAGGATGGAATTAACCCCTAAAGGCACATTGTCCCTTCGAGGAGACAAATGGGATTTTGGGCAGGTACCTATGGGCTGAATTTTTTGTCATGATTTTTTGAAACTTTTTTGGAGATAGAAAAACCGCTAAGCTTCATGGGAATATAATTCTTTTTTCAATTGATGCCCGGAAAAAAAGTTTTGCCCAAATAAGCTCAAAACAACGTTCAGGGGCCAGCAAAAAAAATTGCAAATATTTTTTTTTAAATTTTTTTTCTCTTATAGATTATATTTTTGTCTATCTAGAAAGCTTTGATTCATTTCTTTGGATTTTTTTATGAGAAAGTGATGAACAATCTTGTTTTGGGGGCACTTAGAGCATCTTCCTGAAAAAAATAACTTGTAGGATTCATTTCTGAACGCAATTTTTATAATTTAAAAAAAAAATCCACATGGTTAAGTTTTTTGGCTAAAACGATCTCACCATTGGGATTAGTGCTTTTTAATTCCATATAAGATATTAATATTTTAGATTTTCCTTCTATCTTGTACCTACTTCTACTTAACAATTTTTTTAATAATGAAAATTAAGTTTGTTTTGTTTTGTTTTGCTAGATTCTCAATTCCATTCTCCACTATAAACATTTAAAGCTCAAAACTCTGTATTTAAAGTTAACTAAATGTTCAAAGTCAAAAAATCCAATCCCACAATGTGTTGAAAAACTTATTTTTTTCACTTTAAATTGCAGATATCTTGCAATTTGTGTGGTCAAAAATTCTAAAATCTTTTCCATTCATTCTCATACTAGTTAGGTATAAGATCCTACAATTAGATGTGCGAAAAAAACAATTTTCAAGTTTTTTTCACTCTTTGCTAAAGAAATGGCAGTTTTGAGTGTTTTTTTGCAAAAAAAAGGCCTTGAGCCTTTAGAGGTTAAGAGCAAATGTGGGAATGAATATGTCTACCTTAGTAAAAGGCAAGTACCACTCAAAAGTGTGAGGACACTAAGTTGATGTCTATTTGAACCTTAGGCACTATGTCACTTGCATTATTGAGTGATGCTCTACAACTTCCTTTCTACTAGTGTTTGCAAGTTGCAAGCAATGATTTATTTGTTTGTTTTTATTTTGGAGAAATATCCAACTATTTCTTCAATATTCATGCGATATTTGAATGATACTTGGTGAAATTTGTATTAAACCTAAGTGATACCATTGATTAAAATTGGCTATTGGTTTTAAAAACTAAAATTTTCTTTACAAAAAAATGGAATGTGTGTTTTTTCTAGAGCAACCTAGTAAAAATCCGTGCAAAAAAAACTACTTAAATAGCAACAAAAAAAGTTTCATTGAGCTAGATGCTGGGAAGATTTTTATTGAGGAGATGTTGGGATGTTAAAGCCCTTGTAAGGTACAATATTAGAGTTCTTCTTAGTCCACCTTAAGGACCTCCTTACATGCATCAGTGGAGGGAGAAACTTCACAAGAAGTGCTATAGGTGAAAATAGCAATTGCACTTTCATATAGACCCGGTGGATGGAGAGGGATACAATAAGAATGCCACACATGTTACATTCTCTCAAGATTGACTAGCATCCACCAGTAGGATTGTCACTGATTTGGTTGAAATAAGAACTCTTCATTTTTCGCTTGCTTCCCCTGGCAAAGACAATCAATTGAGCCAATTTTGTCTCGTTGCTTGGATTTCTGCCCACCAGGCCAGCATATATGCCCACCTTCATAAAACAAAACATGACAGTGAATTTTGAGGATGAGATATAATTAGAGAAGATTGTTGAGGAAATCTTAGCATGTGTAAGGTAGAAGCACCTAAATGTAACAAGAGTCATTTATGGACATCTAGAAAATGACCTAAATCCACGTACAAGTGAACCCAAAGTGGATGGGTGGGGACCTAAAGTAGACAAGTGGGGTTCCAAAAAGTTGTCATTGTCATAAAGGAGATTCTTGCGTTGGCCTATCGCACGTGCATGATCCAAGCTTACAATGTGTCGCTTTTGGGTGTTTCCATGCCCACTTTAGTTTTAGTCTAGTGTCCCCAATAGGTGCACCTACGCATTTGTATTATATTCATACAAGCTCAAAAAAATACAAAACCAGTTTTGTAGGTTTTCTAGAACCATTTCCTAACAAGCACATATCATTTTATTCTGTAGCTACCCTCAAGATTTGCACATTTTGAACAAGTATCACATTTAGGTGCTTCTACCTTAGTCCATATTGACATTGATTGTACACTTGCAAGGACAAGTTATTCATAAAAACAAAAGGACTGATTTCCTTTTCCTTTTTCAGCAAACTACTGTACTGTATTTGATTATACTAAGTATTTCGTTAGTTTATTTGTCATTTACTGCAACTAGTAAGCCGACAAGCCCACAATATGTTTGTGGCTTTCAGGTACCAACAGTACGCACCATTTCAACTATTGACGGAGATTATCATTTGGTATTAATGCAATTGTAACTTGCATTTGAGCTACAGTCCTTTAAATAAATGAGAGGCTTCCAAAACCTCTCACAGTCCCACCGTCCACCAAGTAAGTTAAGTTGAATTAGACAGTGAGCAATCCCTTCTGATATTCTCCACGGACGGCAGATTTCATTTGCAGTACTTGTATGTGAAAATTACATGCTAACAATTACATGGACTGTACAAGCAGGGAACCCATTGTACTGTACAAGAGGTATGATATGCTCCTTGTTGGAGTTTGCTGGACAAAGCTCCTGAAATTTTCCTGCATCTTCTCTACTGCAGAGTACAATGTACTACTCCTTCTGTTACCGTTAAAATCAGGTAAGGCAAAAAAGTTCACCGAGGTTTCCCCTTGCAATGGAAATTGTCAATGTATTTTTTTTTTAAATCAGGTACGGCAAATTCAGGCCTTTTCAGTTCACAAAACTTTTTATTGGTAGAATCTGCTTTAAATGCCGATTCTGCCTCGAGGGTCAATTCTGCACAAACAGGGAGCGTAAAAACAGCACCAAATGAGCAGAAGGAATATGACCATGAATGTGCCTTTACCTAATTTTAACGCTAGAGAAAGGGTTGGCCATGGCCAATAGTCTACCTTGTAAGTGATCGTAGGGCTCACCCCATAACTGCTTTCAAGGCAGAATGGACCATAGCCAATCCTTTCTCTAATACAAATAACGTCGCTGTTTCCTTTCTGTTTTGTTGTAGAAAGGAAACACCGACATGATTCAAAAATAATGAGAGGAAATAGTACACAACAAGAATTGAACCTTTGTTGAATATAGACGTAAGTTTCTAACCCCTAAAGGTTTTTGAGTATGTTTTGACCAAAACTGATTCAAAACTGATTTTCTAATACAAGTACCAAATTTTAGAAAAAAAACATTTTTGAACTCATGTAACAGTAGGATTTTGTAATACACTGGTTTAAGAAGATGTGGAAAATTTTTTAGAAATTTTCACCATATAGATTGCAAGATAATAGCGTTTGAATTGACAAAAATCTTCTTTTAATCACTGCAAAAATCTGGGCAGCTGCCCTCCACAAGGTCAAATTTGTATGAAAAATGTCCAAAATGGTGGTTAATCTCTTTGGATTCATTCTTTCAATCAAGTTGGCTACATGCTTGAAAATTTTCAGATCATTTGCAAATGTACAACATATAGGAAAAAAATAGTAAATAGGAAGAGGTAGAGAATGATTCAAAATACTAAATTGTCAAGAATTTAATTATGGAACTGAAAAATGTCAATCCCAGTGGTTGTAATGTTAAAATAAACAATGTACACCCCATACTTTTTGTTTTATTTAAGAATATTGAAAATTGAGTTAGATAAAGGACTTCAAAGAGTAGAGATTCCATAACTACCTTCCAACTAAGAATACTCATAACTTTTGACTCATTAATCCAAATGGAATGATTAAAAGCTTTTCAAGTATATATAAATCTATAAAACCAATTTTAAATTTTAAATTTTAAAAAAATAAAAATTGAAAGAATTATTTTGAGCTGCCCGGGCTGTCCGACGAACGCCGAAAATTACATAACATGCAGTAACTTTTTATCCATAAAGTCAAAAGTTATGAAAATTGTTGGTCCTTGAAGCTACCCCTTGGGCACATCTTGTGTGAAATTTCAAAGAAAAAAATTAAAATTTCCATTTGTAGTAAGCTGCCCAAAATTGCTATGTTGCCAAAAAATGGTGTTTGGTCCTTTAGGGGCTAATCAATTCAATGTTGGAGCTATAGAATTATAGGTATGGAGGTTGAAAGTTGAAAATGGGTTCACGCAAATTTGAAAGTTGTATTAGAAATTAACCCGTAAAGGACCAAGGCCTTTTTTTTGCCAAAAAACTCTCAAAATTGCCATTTCTAGAGCAAAGAGTAAAAAAAAAAATTTTTAAATTTGCACATCTAACCATAGGATCTTATACCTAACTAGTATGAGAATTAGTGGAAAAAATTTCAAAATTTTTGACCGCACAAATTGCAAGATATCTGCATTTAAAGTGGAAAAAACAAGTTTTTCAGCACATTGTGGGACCAGATTTTTTGACTTTAAACATTTTTAACTTAAAATTTTTGCACTACAGCGTTTTTAGCTTTAAATCTTTATAGTGGAGAATTGAGTTGAGAGTCTACAAAAAAACAAAAAAAAATTAATTATCATTCTTAAAAAAATTGTTAAGTAGAAGTAGGTACAAGATAGAAGGAAAATCTAAAATATTCATATCTTTTAGATGGAATTGAACTGCACTAATTCCAATGGTGAGATTGTTCTGGCAAGTAAACTAAACCATTACAAAAAAAATTGAAAAATTATAAAAATTGCATTCCGAAATGAGTCCTACAAGTTATTTTTTTCAAGAAGATGCTCTAACTGCCCGAAAAACAAGAATGTCCATAACTTCCTCATAACAAATCCAAATGAAAAAAAAAATCAAAGCTTTCCAGATAGACAAAAATATAGTCTATGAGAAAAAAAATATTTAAAAAAAAAATTCAAAATTTTGCAAATTATTTTGGCTGCGCCCTGTCCCCACTCATTCCAAGAAATGGCATAACTTCTCGCTCAAAGATCCGATTTCAGTTTTTTTTCCTGCCACATACCTCTCTCAATTCTTCACATTCACAAAAAGTTTTCAAAAATCAGGAGAAAATTTCAGCCCGTAGGTACTTGCCCAAAATCCCATTTGTCCCCTAAACGGACAATGGTCCTTTAGGGGTTAAAAAGAGTACATATATCCTACTAGACTATGGTAGTTGCAACTTTGCAAGCTTAGATGTATAGTGGTGTTCAATAGTCTTACAAACTACCTATTGAGCCATTCACTTTTTTTTTTCATAGTATAGAATATAATTGGCATTTTTCCGTCATACATAATTAAAATTCAATTCTTATGCAATCCCAATCAAGCATTATATTGAAATCAACATTGAAATCTCTAAGGAGGGAATTTTGAAACTTTTTTCGAGATGCTTGTTGAAGGAAAATTTGCTTATGAATGTTTTGTATGTATCTATGCAATGAAATTAAAACAGTTCACCACCAATGTTTTTCAATCAATTATCATGTTAAACCATGAATATTATATGAAATAATTCATCCAGAATGGAATTTCGCCTTTTTGAAATAGAAATTTGGTATTCCAAATTGGAATTGCATAAGGATTGAATGTTAATTATGCACAATAATTATATTGTATATTATGTAAAAATGATTGAATGGCACAATAGCTAGTTCATAAGATTATTGGATCCAACTCTATATTGATTTTGAACCTCTCCAAAGCCGTATTGAAGCCTTTCTTTAATTTGTGACTAAAAGAGGAAGATCAAAAGGAATAAAGCATGAAAATCTAAATTACTAAAGCATTATTGAATTTCATGCTCTATATCATTCATTTAGTCTCATCTGCCCCGAAACACTCAAAATTGCCATTTCTATAGCAAAGAGTAAAAAAAAAATTAAATTGTTTTTTTTTCACACCTAACCATAGGATCTTACATTTAACTAGTATAAGAATGTGTGAAAAAAAATCCAGAATTTTTGATCGCATAGATTGTAAGAGATCTGCATTTAAAGTGAAAAAAACAAGTTTTTCAGCACATTGCAGGACTAGATTATTTGACTTTGAACTTTCTTAACTTTAATAGTTACACTACAAAGTTTTGAGCTTTTAAGTTTTATGGTGGAGAATTGAGTTGAGAATCTTGGGGAAAAAAATTCAAAAAAACTTAATTTCATACTTTAAAAATTGTTAAGTAGAAATAGGTAAGAGAAATAATAGAAGGAAAATCTAAATTATCAATATCTCTAAAATGGAATTAAAATGCACAAATTTTGATGGTGAGATTGTTCTAGCAAGAAAACTAAAGCATGTGGAGCTTCCCTTTTTGAAAAAATGTAAGAATTGCATTTAGAAATGAATCCTACAAGTTATTTTTTCAAAAAAGTTGGTTTTTCAATTGCCCGAAAAAAAAGATTGTCCAAAAATTTCTCATATAAAATCCAAATGAAATGAATCAAAGCTTTTAATGTAGACAAAAATATAATTTACGAGGGAAAAAAAATTATTTTAAATTTTTGAATTTTTTTTGTTGCCCCCTCCCTTGTTTTGAGCTGTTTGGGGCATTATTAGTCACCGATTGAGAAAAAATACATTACCACAAAGCTAATCAATTTTTTTATCTTCAAAAAAAGTTTCAAAAAATCAGGACAAAAATTCAATCCTTAGGTACCTGCCCAAAATTCCCATTTGTCCTCCAAAGGGACAATGATCCTTGAGGGGTTATGGTACACTATCCACTCAAAAATGCCAACCATTCCATCTCAAAAAATAGTGTAGACAAAGGTCACAAAGCATTAAATTAGAAAAATCCAACAACATATAATTATGAATATGACTACAATCCATACTGCCACAAATAAATTTAGTGATATGATATGTAGACATGAATACATATATGGTTGTTAGCAAGGATGCAGATCATCCATACCTTTTGCTAAGAACCTCAGTTGACACTGAGATTTGAATTCCTAAATTTTGAAGTTTTTATTTATTTTTAAATTGCACTAAAATGTGTAGCTTCAAATGTTATTAATTGAGGCTTTGACACATTGATTGACTATCCCCCTCAAAAACCAAAGGCACAAGGAATGCTTATCTTAGATAAAAAAGTGTTAATCCCTAAAGTTCTATGATTATGTTTTCACCAAAAATGTTCGAAAATTGCCATTTTTAGTACAAATACCAAAATTTTGAAAAAAAAAGCTTTTCTTGACATATGTAACCATAGGATCTTGTAATATGCTCACTTGAGAACACGTGGTAAAAATTTCAAAATTTAGACTGTGTAGATTACAAGATATAAGCATTCAAATTTACTAAAATCATTTTTTTGGCCCTGCAATAAATAGGGCAGCTGCACTTCACAAGCTCACTTTTCTATGAAATTTATTCTAAAATGGTGGTACTTCTTTGGTTTCTTTTTCCTAGACAAGTTGGCTACATGCTTGAAAAGTTTTAGATCATTTGGAATTGTACAACATGTAGGAATAAAATAGTAAGTAGAAAGAAGTAGAGAATGATTCAAAATACTAAATTTTTAAGAATGGAATTATGGAATTGAAAAATGTCAATCCCAATGGTTGCAATACTGTACTTTGTAATAAACAATCTACATCCTATTGATTTTGTTTTTTTCAAAAAATAATGAAAATTGAGTAAGATAAAGAACTTCAAAGTATATTTTAGAGTAAAGAATCCATAGATGTCCACAAACAAAAAGTCCTCATCACTTTTGACTCATTGATTAACCCCTAAAGGACCAACATGCGTTTTTTGGCCGTATAGAAATTTTGGGCAGGTACGTGTGACTAGAGATATCCATATTTGAGGCTGAAATTTTAATCGAAGGTGGGGGCGAGGAATATCTTCATGTGTACCAAGTTTCATGACATTTCAAAATACGAGTCAAAAGTTGTGACCTGATATGTTACTTTTTTTCGTAACCGGGCAGTTTGGACAGATCAGAAAAAATCATTTTTTCCAAATTTTTTTTTTGAAATTGGTTCTTTACATTTATATATACTTAAAAAGCTTTGAGTCACTCCATTTCAATCAATGAGTCAAAAGTTACGAGGGTTTTTGGTTTGCGGGCAGTTATGGATTCTCTACTCTAAAAAAAACTTTAAAGTTGTTTATTTAACTCAATTTTCAATATTTTTGGAAAAAAAATAAAATCTTAGGATGTAGATTGATTATTACAACATTACAATCGTTGGGATTGGCATTTTTAAATTCCATGATTAAAATTTTAACAACTTAGTATTTTGAGTCATTTTCTACTTCTTTCTAATTGCTATTTTTTTCCTATATGTTGTACAATTCCAAATGATGTGAAATTTTTCATGCATATAGACAACTTGTTTAGGAAACTGAATTTAAAGAAGCACCACCTTTATCGGCATTTTTTCATTGAAAAGTGAGCTTGCAAAGTGCAGCTGCCCGGTTTTTCGCAGGATTGAAAAAATGGTTTTCAAGACTTTGAATGCTTATATCTTATGATCCACACGGTGGAATTTTCTGAAATTTTTACCACATGTTTTCAAAATAGCATACTACAAGATCCTACGGTTACATGTGTCAAAAATTGTTTTTTTCCAAAAATTTGGTAGTTGTATTAGAAATGGCAGTTTTGGAGCGTTTTTGGTGATTACATAGTTGTGATAGTTTTAGGGGTTAAAATGGAATGATTCAAAGCTTTCCGTGCTAGAAAATCAATTTCAAATTTTTGTTTTGAATAAAATTGACTTTTTTTTATATGCCCGGATTGCACATATAAGAAAAAAAAAATTGGGCCAAAATATGGAAATCTCCAGTCACATACCTCCCCTTAATTTCTATGTAGCCAAGAAAAGCATGCTGGTCCTTTACGGGTTAAGATTCAAGTATCAAATTATTTCTTTTGATCCTAAACTCATGCTGGTCCTTTAGGGGTTAACCCTTTAAGGACCAGTCAACTAGTTTTGGGTCAAAATTGCCACATTTTCATTTGTTAGGTCAAACTAATTGTGAATTGGGAGATTGGCCAAGGGAACAGATGTTGGGAATTCCCAATTCCACCTATAGGAACAAAAACTAGACCAATCTGAGCCTCCATGTGGGCTCAGGATTTAAATTAGTGCGATCTTTTGGCTAAAAATACAACATTTGAAAACAGAGATGCATCATAATAAACCAGATTGCGCCGAAGTTTGCCACAAAATTCACCGCCACATATTAAACCATTCATCCCGCACCCATTGGTACGGTTGAATCTTTGACAGACATCGTTTTGTTTCAACCACAAAACGCATTGCCCACCTTGAAAATCAACCACGGTCCTTAAAGGGTTAAGATTCAAGTATCAAATTATTTCTTTTGATTCTAAACTCATGCTTGTTCTTTAGGGGTTAAGATTCAAGTATCAAATTATTTCTTTTGATTCTAAACTCATGCTTGTTCTTTAGGGGTTAAGATTCAAGTATCAAATTATTATTTTTTGATCCTAAACTGTTGCTTGCGCATCAGTGCATCAGTATTCGAGTAGAATTCTATTTTGGACATTCATTTACATGTCGCCTGTAGACTCTTACTTTGAGATCCAGGAGGTCATGAAAAAGAGAACTTTGGAGCCAATTCTGTGACTTTTTTACACCCAATTACCCAAACCGTAATGTCCGTGTGCAGGAATCAAGTTGCTCACACATATTTCATGTAACACTAGGTCCAGGTGCATGGATGGTCAGAATTCCTCACTAGTTCTGTGCATCCCATGGTTTATTGTTCTCAAAAAGGCTTTCAAGGTTAGACGGACTTAGACGGACTTTCAAGCTTAGACCATCTGCAATACTGTCAAGGTATATGGCCCAGTATCGGTATAGTTAACTTTTGAATGCTGAATAATGAGAATTTGAAAACTGTTTTATTGGAAGTGCATCCGAAAGAACTTGGAGAAGGAACAAGAAAATTCAAAATTAGACATTGGACAAGTATTGTCAAATGTAGAAGGTCAATGACCAAATTTTGCTTTGGTAACCGTGATTTGCTAAGACTTCTATCATTTCAGATTTGCACTTTGCTTTGAAGTACTTGTCCAATATCTAATTTTAAGTTTTCTTGTCCCTTCTCCAATTTCTTTCCGATATGCTTCCAATGAGACAATTTTCAAATTCTAATTATTTAGCATTCAAAAGTTAGCTATACCAGTACTAGGCCATATACTGTGACAGTATTGCAGATGGTCTTAGACTTACTCCATTGTGCAATTTGGGAATGATTCCTCACCATATCTGAGTAAACCCTTTTTTATGCACACAATTATAGTCTCCTTCTATACCTTATTAAAATCTACAGTTGTTGAATATATTATAAAGTACTGTACAATACAATTCCCAAGAGTATCAAGAGAAACCATAATAACATAAGAACTGACTGGCCCTGCAGGAACTCATGGATTGTGACTTTGTGAGTGCAAGTATTTCCTTGTCTTTTTTCTTTCAATTTTACAGATGAGAGACGCATCATATTTAATACGAAAAATAGCACACTGGAGTCTCTGGTTCAGCCCAAGGCTCTGGCAAAAACAACAAGAAGAAGACGCCAAAAACTACTCAAACAGACTGATGGGCCAACTGCTACTGTTGGGCAGTCCTGCTTGCACATACATAATTTCAAGGTATCTTTTTCAACACCGGTATACCGTACATTTGGGTTTGGTCACGGTTTGTTACTTCATTAATTGAAAAGTGATCTTTACTGGCGGGAGTGATGAACCTACAATTTACTTCCATGGTCATGAATGAAATTACGGTATATTTGATGACAAATCATTATTCATCAACAATGTGTACATTTATCCCCTCAAGGACATTCAAGTGTCTGTTCTTTTTTTTTGGAAAAGAACGGTGTTCATTAAAAAACCAAAAGCAGGAGAAAACAATCAATCTGGCTCACGCAGAGTTCTCAGCTTGGGTGGCAGGTTAAGTGAAAGATGCACTCAGGCTTGTGAAGAGTGCCAGAACAAAAGACTTCGTTTTTCAAGTGTCTGTTCAGTGGATGCAAGAAATTTTGGGTAGGTTCCTTCTAAGTCAATTTAGGTAGGATGTTCACAAAATTTTGACATGAGGTGTGAATATGTACCCTTTTAGTAGGAGTATCATTTTTAGTTTTTTTGATTAGATGCCTGGATCAAAAGTTATATTGCCCTCAATTTTTTGGGCTATACAAGTAGTTTTAGGTAGTATGTCTAAAACTCTTTTTCTTTTAGATTATGGAAACAAATGAAGTTCTAGGGAATCTAATTTTCATGAGGATGCAATGGTGTAAAAAAAGTAATCTGTTCTTTTTGTTTTTGGTCCCAACTAGGGCAAGTGGAGCGCAACATCAATTTGCTTCAAAAATTTGCATACTTCTTCCTAACACAAGGCTTTGCTCAAAGATGAAGCCCCTTAATCTTCTTTGCCCAAATTTGAGTTATGGGGCTTGAAATCCTGACAATGCTTCATTTGTTAAAAAGTTTGGGCATTCTCTTGAAAAAAAGGGCTATTAACAAAACCTTAGACAGTTTTGACATTTTGTGAGTATTTGCCAATTTCTAGCCCATGGATCTTTAGAGGTTAATGGTATCAACTAAAAGGAGAAGGATTTTCCCTTTAATTTCAAGCAATGCCTAAGGAAAGGAGCTAAGATGTGCACCTCTAAATGCGCCACTAACCCAAAATACCATCATCACTATGTGCACATCTCCAAAATCAATATTTACCTATGTGTAAGAAACAACTTTAGAACCTCTACCAAAAAAATATTTGACCCTTTGTAACTTTTGCATGCAATATCCAAATGTTGCATTCTTTGGTGTGTTAGAATCCCTTTTCACTTGCTAACAAGAAAATGCAAAAATTTGACAAATCTAAAAATCTTTTATATTAAGTACATGGTGTCACAACCCTGTACAAAATCCATCACATTTTCATTTCCTAAAAATATTATCCAATTCTTTCATTTGACGTTCACAATGAAGTTCTAAAGTGCGACAAGCATTCATATGATTCCTTTAGTGTCCTCTCCTACTCTTGTGTCCAATGCTAAACCCTAGCCTATCAAGACGGTCTGGTCTCCACAGAAATCATCCTTTCTGATACCATGAGAATCAATGGCTTAAAAAAATAGAAAAGTATGCATTGGAAGTCAAACTACTATAGAAGACCTTCCTTTTCACAAAATTTTTTTGAGAATAAATAGTAGACCTTATGTCCTATATAGAAGGATTCTTTGTCATCCATTGGACACTTAGTATCCACAACAGTATTAGAAGATTAATTTCTCACCGACAATTGTCCTCTAAAGAAAAATTCTATGACGAGAATGAAAAGAGTGTAATGGAAGAGTCTAGTACAGAGTAGTGAATGAATACAATAGCAAAAAGTGGTGGTTTGGGGGGTTCTCACCTTATTGGAAGACCTTCAAAAGGCCTCACCAAGGCATTTTTCAACAAATGGAGTAGGTAATTGGCAGGCACCCCCTAGTTATGGCAAATAACCTTGGTTTGCATGTCAATTACTGAACATAATCATGATGCAAATCATGATTTTATAATGAAAATATTTAAGTATTTTCTAAATAATAATTAAAGTTGAAAATGAACTTAGGCATTAAACTCAAGAATATTGATATATTTGGCAACCACCTCACATAGATATGATAGTGAATTATGTTGGGAGTCCATGAAGATGTATAGACATTCTCTTTACAAAATTAGGGTAGTAGGACGTAAAACAATCCATATGGTTTATGAAAATTAGGATTAGTAGAAGCTCAATCACTCATATCTAGTTGAGTCAAAAGTAAAAATTGTATTCAATATAGTATTTCAAACCTCATTTTGGCATAATAGAATAGCTTTTTCCAAAAAACTTTGAGGTAAGAAAAGTTGGGAAATCAATCTAAATTTCATCTTAAAAAATCCGTTTGATATTTCAAGCCTTCAATCAAAAGTTATGGACAAAATTGAGAGAAGGGTTGGGAGGGACATTTTCCTTGACATTTTTAAACATCCTCTTCGAATTGATCCATAACTTTTTTGTGGAGGATCAAAATCACAAAAATAATTTTTTTTGAAAAAAAATTTAGTTTGCTTTAGCAACTTTTTCTATTTCAATTATTTTTGAAAAAAGTTATTTACTATACCAAAATGAGGTCTGAAGTTCTACATTGAGCACAATTTTTGCGTTTTGACAATGAGCGATCAAGATCTCATGATCTCCAAGTGTCCCATATTCTTTGGAAAGTCATAATGGATAAAAGATTTCATTATAAAAAGACCTCTCCACCCATTGCTAAGTGGTCTTGTGGTGGCATCAAAATGTATTGGTATCTTTTTCAACATTTTGACTTGCTTTACAAATAACATGCTTTGGTTTTGGCAAGGTGACTTGTGAATTTTCAAAACCAATTGGCTTGAAATTTTTTTATTATTTTTTGTCAAAGGTGACTACTGGCTATGGTAAAATCGTTTTGATGTAAGCCTAGTTCTAGATTAAAAATGATTTTAGAAACACTTTGGACTACAATCCACTAGCCAACACAATTTCTAATGAACGTTGTTCAGTTTGCTACCTAATGGATATCTATAATGCTAAAATAGCCCCCAGTTATGACCCATAACCTGCCTCTCTGTTTCCAATAATTGACTACTGTGTGTACATAAATGGATTGCATTATGATTATGAATTTGATTTTCCCACTTGTATAAAGAAGACTGAGTTCTACTCACATAGACAAAATTTGATCATGAAGGTCGTCCCCTGTCGTAACCATTAGAAGAGATTTGAGGCCTATAAGAGCCCGAGAGTTATCATGCATTCCCGTAGTGTTCTTGTAACGTTCCCACGTAAGAAAGCTACTAGCTGATGTGGTCGAGAGAATACCACGTCATTTTCGGAAAAAAAAAAAAAAAAAAAAAAGATTTTGGCCTGAAATGATATATGGGAGAGAATTTTTATTTTTCATTTTTTATTTTTTGAAAAAAAAAATTCTAACAGCCCGTACCGGCTGTTCACAGATATGGCCAAATTAGAAAACTGGCCTAAAACGGCCCTCCAATGCCCTCAAATCTCTTCTAATGAATGGTGTTAGAAGAAGGTTTTATCCCTAAACATTTCAATTCATTAAAGGGGATTCGAGGTCCTTGGAAGGCTGCGAGTTCTCCTACGTTACTAGACTGCGGAAACGTAGCTGCAACAATTGGCTGACGTGGTACAATGACTACCACATCATTTTTTGAATTTTTATTATTTTTAAATTTTGACAGCCCGTACCACTATTCACAGAATCGGGCCAGATTTGGGAACGGCCCTCTAAGGCTCCGGATCCCCTCTAGTACTTTTTTGAAATTTTCCACACATTTTTGCATATGTTTTTGTACATAAAACATTGTTTATCAAAATTTCATGAATTTGGTTATTAAGGAAGTTTTTTTTTTAGATTCCAACATTACATTGGATGAATGAAAACTTAGTTGGACAAAACAATGCCCCAAAGCCCTCTATTCATCGCCCAAAATATGGACGTCGGATCACGGTTAACTAAGAATATGGTAGAACCACCCATAGTCAACCACTTAAGCGATTCCATGCATGTTCACGAGCAATAGAAGGCAAAGTATATCTATTGCCTTGTAGAAAGATAGAAATGACGGGCATTGCCAATTTTTTGTGATTTTTTCCTTAAATTCAAATTACTATGAATATTGAAAGCCAAAAGTTGGTCTCAATTCATATCCAGTATATAGAGCCTTCCAATTCTGATCATTGCATAACTACCTTTTTGCTCACTACATCAAGATATGTGACATGACTCTATAGTCTCAAACTTGCAAAGGAGAAAAAATTACATTCCAAACCTTGGTTGCAAACCTGCTTCAGGCTTCCAACCTTGTTTGGAAACCTGCTTCAAGCTTCTAGCCTTGGTTGGAAACTTGTTTAAGCTTTGGTTGGAAATAGCTACACCCTACAAGTTGGATATTGATGCCTTGTTGGAAATGGGTGGTTCTACCATAGGGGAGGTATTCCATTCCCGATCAACGACCCATTTCCGATCACTACAAGAATTATAGGCATGTAAGAGGACGGTTTCTTTGGTAGAAAATTTTCTTGTGTGCAGCAACAGTGTTTGGACTCTTCCTTCAGTTTTCAGATATTTGGGTATCAAAACTGAAGTGGCTATGAATTCATGAATTCCAGATTTTGTAAATCCTTAAATAATTGGGAATGGATTGCCTCCCCTAGTACAAAAGAAACATAGCACCAAACTCCAAGAGAACCTACTTTTGATGCTCCAAGGAGTTTGGGCATGTGTTTCTCTCAATTTGGGGTTCCTGGACCCCCATTGCACACACTTTCAGATTAACTCTATTAATATCTTAACTTATTGCTACTAATGTGATGCCATTATAAGAACCTCGTGGATCATGCTGCACTGCTGCAGTGCTGTGGTTGGATGATAAACTGAGTTATTCTGTTATTGGAAATTGTCCCGTTGACGACACTTGACTCCTTGCCAAGTGGGGCAAGTCTCTCAATATAGGCGGCTCTTTTTTCTTCATTTAGGAATTTCATTCCAAAAGTAGTTTGAACTAGACGGATAAACCAAAGACAGTGTTCTTTCAGTATGCCCCATTTTCCACCAATCGGCTACGGCTAAAAGATGTTGGCTATTTTTTGTAAGAGCATCCTCAATGCTAACCCCACCAAAAGACACTACATAACATTCAGTAGCCTTCATGAAGGCTGCCTTTGTTCTCATCCAAGCAATGTGTTAGAAAAAAAAGTCTAAAAGAACTCTCAACCCCACCCACTCAAGTTGCAGTGAGCAGCCACGTGTTTCGGTAACTACTAATGGTGCGGAGTATTTCACATCATTTCATTCCCTAAATGAGATGGTGCGGAATATTCCACACAATTTTGTTTGGAGGAAGGCGCAATGCCCCATTGCTATTGAATGTTATGTACAACGGTACATGCAATTTGTATTCCCGTCCTCATTTTTTCCACTGTGACTTTTCATGTCTCATGCACATCAATGCAACGACTATATTTGGAACTCTAATCAGCTTTGCAACAACGTGCTGACGTGGCAAGAGCAACTGTAGCGAGACAAAAGAGACAAAATGCAACGATGCAAAAAGTGTGAAAGGTACCAAATTTGCTATTATTAGTGTTGAGCAAGAAGTATAAAGGAATTTGGAGGGCACAATAAAGGACCAATTTTTGCACTGCGAGAGCCAAGAAGTGCAGAGTCCGTGAAACTAATGTGGAAAGTGCTGTTAGCATTGGGGCATGTTTTCAATGCTTTTCTGTAATCCATAAAGAACTTGCCGTTGTAGTGCTTCCACACATGGTGGATTGAAGATGATGTAAAGGAAATTTTCATTTTTTTTTATCGAAGTATCCATATTATTGTTGTATTTTAACCCCTAAAAGCCCATTGTCCCTTAGGGGGACAAATGCATTTTTGGGCAGGTACCTACGGGCTGAAATTTTGTCATAATTCTTTGAAACTTTTTGAGAAGGTGAAGAATTGAGAGAGGTATGTGGGGGGAAAAAAAAATTTGAAATCGGACCTTCGAGCGAGAAGTTGTGCCATTTCTTGGAATGCATGGGGAGGGAGGGCAGCAAAAAAAATTTGCAAAATTTTGAATTTTTTTTTAAATATTTTTTTTCTCATAGACTATATTTTTGTCTATCTGGAAAGCTTTGATTCATTTCAATTGGATTTGCTATGAGGAAGTTATGGACATTCTTGTTTTTTGGGCAATTAGAGCATCTTCTTGAAAAAAATAACTTGTAGGATTCATTTTGGAATGCAATTTTTGTAATTTTTCAATTTTTTTCTTGGAAAGTTTTAGTTTGCTTTCTAGAACAATCTCACCATTGGGATTAGTGCATTTTAATTCCATAAAAAATATATGAATATTTTTAGATTTTCCTTCTATCTCGTACCTACTTCTACTTAACAATTTTTTAAAGAATGATAATTAAGTTTTTTTGAATTTTTTTTTTTCCTAGACTCTCAACTCAATTCTCCACTATGAAGATTTAAAGCTCAAAACGCTGTAGTGCAAAAATTTTAAGTTAAAAATGTATAAAATCAAAAAATCTGGTCCCGCAATGTGCTGAAAAACTTGTTTTTTCTACTTTAAACGCAGATACCTTGCAATCTGTGCGGTCAAAAATTCTGAAATTTTTTCCACACATTCTCATACTAGTTAGGTATAAGATCCTACGGTTAGATATGCAAAAATAAACATTTCTAATTTTTTTTCACTCTTTGCTAAAAAAATGGCAGTTTTGGGTGGTTTTTGGCAGAAAAAAGGCCTTGGGCCTTTAGGGTTAAGACCAATAGCCAAAACTTACTACGCATCACCTAGTTTTGATATAACTCAGATACCACTTAGTATCATCCAAATATCACATGAGTATCAAGAAACAATTGTCAACTTCTCCAAAGTGATTAAAAAAACACTAATCCCTGATCTTGAATTTTATCTCAATTGACTAGATTATTGGATTTTATTCTATGTTGTAAGATTTTAGTAAACTATGTGTTTTTGGAATGATAAAATGAATCTAAGTTTAGAATTTTAGAATTATAAATGTTGTAACTAAATCCTAAGAATTTTATTTGCTAAAAATTTTGTTTCCTTTTAGGACAAACTTCCATTTGCAAAAATTGGTTAAAATTTGTAGAAAAGACAAAAAAAAATTTCAAATTTGGCTATATGGAAGCACGCAATACTTGCAAGCTTGGAGAATTGAAATTTTTGGCCAACAAAATTTTAGGGAGACACCCACGAAAAATAGGGAGGCTACTTTCTGACTTCCAAAAAATTAATTTTAACATTGGACTTGAAATTATTAGTTGCTTTTACTTGACAATAAGACAAACTGCTCCTGAAATGTAGTTTCTCCCAACTCTTATAGAAGTGTAAACATTGTAATGGAAGTCTGCAAATGCAATTTCAACTTTAGAAAACTTAAAACTTATTTTTTGATTCCAATTGTACATGGAAGTCCACCCTTACCAAAGTCCAAACTTTAGAACGTCTGAGAAGACATTTTGTGTCCTTTAGACAATTTTAAGGAGGCCTCAAGGATGGAAAAAAACATTCTTTTCATCTAAATTTTTTGAAGGATTTTGCTTAAACCTTATTTTAGTGATAGGTGTTGGCTATTTCATTTTTGTGATATTTTTTTACTTTCCTACATAAGAAATTGGCAAATCCATAGATCACCTTGTACTAGTTTATTTTGGCAATTTGTACTCCTTTTTCTTGGTCTCAATTTTAGCCATAAAAATGATCTTTTTGAGTTTGACCCCAACTAATGAAATGAAACTTATCAAGTCTAGATTCTACTCCAATAAGAAAATCCGAAAAATTCCTAAAAGTCAAATTTCTATTAGAATTTGAGCTCTGGATCTATCATCATGGAATGGTGATTTTTTAAATTCTCGAATGACATGATAAATTGATTTGCATCAGAATGTTGTACCCAATAGTATACAACATGGAAAAAATTCAGAATTTCTAAGCATATTTTTGAATTTCATAAGAATTTTTCACATTTTATTTCAAAAATGTATCTTTAATTTCAATGTTTTGCAAAAAAATTGAAATTTTGTGACTTTTAGAAGATATAAAACTACATCTTTGAAATAATTATAAAAATGTTCATTTACATGTAGTTGCAAAATAGAAGCCTATAGAGTGAAGGCCTTTGAAGTTTGAAAAAGTGGTCATAGACTTGTCCTTTTATAATACAGATGTTATTTTCTCACAATTAATAGTGATTATGAAAGCAAAGAAAAATGGATGAAGGTCACAATTTGGCAGAAATCAAAAAATTAATACAATGTTAATATTCAAACGATTATTTTATTTCACAAATCACTATTGTTGTTTCAAGTCATTTTACAATGATAGGTTAAATGATGTAATAAAATTGATGCAATCCAAAATACAAGAAAATTAAAGATCATATAATATAATCCAACAAGCAAGGGGGAAACGTTTTAGAATAGTAGCATCTTTATTAAATGCCAATGGTGAAAATAAAAACACGATTACAAAATATTTATTTGACTGTTATTAGTGGTATCTTAAAAATGATCTTTATATCATTAGATGAGATTCGGAGGTCTTCGAGGGCCTTTTCAAGCCCGTTCCCCAATTTGGCCAAATTCAGTGAATGCCGGTACAGGCGTGTCAAAAAAATAAAATAAAATACCAAAATATCATTTTAGCAATATTTATTTATTTATTTTTCTAAAAAATGACGTGGCAAATTGCTTTGCCACGTCAGCTAGCTGCTGCAGCTGCGTTCCCGCAATCTGGGAATGCAGTAGAACACAGGGAACTTGAAGCCCTCCAAGACCCCCAAATCTCATCTAATGCAAAAATATTCAAATATTAATGTAGGGACAACCTACACAACAATTTATAGTACTTTATTATTGCCAATTTTTTTGATAAAGTATATTTGATGAAAAATTGTCAAATTTCATTTATACAAGTATCAAATGCATTTCTCAAGTTTTAAATAATTTTCAGATGAACAAAGGTCAAATTTTAATAATTTTTAATAAAGGTAGATATTATACAATGTATTGATGTAAGCTAAGATACATTGCTAATTATGACATAGTATTTAATAAGGAGCTTTAAAACAAAATCTCTTTTATAAAGAATGTTCAATACTGAGTCTAAAGGATTACAAACTTCGAGACTCATTGACTTTTAACCTGCACTTTTATTTTGCTTCAAAATTTGTAGAAGTATAGAATACTTCCTATTTTACAATTTTTGTCTCTACAATTTTATAAATTTTCCACTCATTTTTTTTATATAACTTTTTAGAATACAATTTTTTCAAGCAGCTACTTATTTTAGTGGGGACATATACTTAATGGGCATAGTTTAGACCAATTCTTGTTTTTTAAGTGTACCTCAGTTGATTTTGAAGTTTGAAATTAAATTTTCATTTCTCCAATCTTTGTTAAACTTTGTTATGAATTATCTAAACTATTTGTAATTTCATTATTGGTCAAAAGACAAACTTTTCTTTATTTTGTGTGGATTTTGAAATATAGCCACCCAAAGTCATTTTGTCAAAGAGAAAAAAACTGAAAAAATAAAATTGTTTTTGTTTCAAAAATCTAATTTCAATTGAAAATATTGCAAAAGCCAACCATCAAAATTCTTTGACAATTAGATAGTTCAATAATTTAATAGTGGTATACAAGATCCTGCAGTATGATGTTCCAAAAAATAATTCTACAAAAGGATTAAAGCAAAGTAAAGTGCTTGGAGAAAATAGTATGCCTCATGCTTCTAAAGTCATTTTTTTAAAATTAGAATTGTACTTTACATTTTTATATTTATTTTTTCTAAACTTGTTCTTTTCAACTTAGTTACTATTGGAAACAACTGCCAATAAAGATTACGTCATTTTTTGAGGTACTTTTAATAGAGTACTTAACCCCTAAAGGACCAACTTGCATTTTTTAGCAATATAGAAATTTTGGGTAGGTAAATGTCACTAGAGATTTCTATATTTTTGGTCCAAGTTTTAATAGAAGGTGGGGACAAGGAATAACTTTTAAGGCCCAACAATTTTCACAACTTCTGACTAAATGGTTAAAAAGTTATTGCATGATATGTAGTTTGTTTCTCAACTTGGGCAGCCCAGGCAGATATTAAAAAACACTTTTTTCAAAAGCAAAATTTTGAAATTGGTTTTCTAGAGTTGTACATACATGGAAAGCTTTTAATCATTCTATTTTGATCAATGACTCAAAAGTTATGAGGAGTTTTTGTTTGCGGGCAGTTATAGATTTTCCACTTTGAAATAATCTTTGAAGTCCTTTAATTTATTCAATTTTCAATATTTTTTGAAAAAAATAAAATCATAGGATGTAAATTATTTATTAAAACATTATAACCATTGGAATTGGCATTTTTCAATTCCATAATAATTAAATTCTTAACAATTTAGTATTTTGAATTATTTTCTATTTCTTTCTACTTACAATTTTTTTCCTATACCTCGTACAATTCCAAATGATGTGAAAATTTTCAAGCATGTGGAAAACTTGTCTAGGAAAAAGAACCCAAAGAAACACCACCATTTTGGACATTTTATCATAGAAAAGTGAGTTTGTGAAGTATAGCTGTCCTATTTTCTGTAGGGCCAAAAAATGATTTCAGTAAATTTGAATGTTTAAGGTAAGAACGCCATTAGCCATACACAGCGTATAACTAGACATATACTAGACATCTACCACAAATTTAAAAAAAAATTGGGAACAATGTTCAAAATGACGGGAACATATGATGGATGTGGACGTTCATATATGGATGAACTTCTTTAATAATTTACGATCTTTTCGGATGGATACTAAAGACATACAATAGATGCAAAACTGAACGTTTCTTTAAGAATTCGGATGAAATCCTTACTCTTAAGAGAACAAGAACATTGAATGCTAAGACAAATGCAATGGAGATGAGAGCAAAAAACATTGCAGGCTGTATAGGAGAGAAGCAATGGAGATGAGAGTAAGAAAGATCATTGGCTATAGAGAGAGGCAATGGTAATGAGACCAAGAAAGATCATAATCCATGGAGTGATGCTAAGAAAATGTATAGAAATTATTTTCAAGACACTGTCTACAGAAAAGCACAAGAACTCTTCAAGGAGCTGTAAACAAGTCTACACATTCCATTAAGCAACATTGCCATCTAGAAGCTTTAAACATGACTATGCACAACAAGGTATGTATTAGACTTCCTTTCTTGATGTCATAATTTTCAAATTCTAAAACTTAAATTAAAGAAACCGAAATTCTAATGCATCAAATTTTCAGACTAAAATGGTTGCATGCTAAGAGAGTATGGCAACATTTGCATACCAATATTGATGTCTCCAAGAGGCTAAGGAGCGGACTAGCTGCTAAGGAACAAAGGAATGCTCATTCAAGGGAACAATTTGAAAATAATCCAAGACCTCAACCTAGAATAATCAAGCAAAAAACACACAAGACATTAGAAGGGATTTAGGGCCAAGAAAGGGCCGTTTTCAGGCTTGTTCCCCAATCTGTCCCTATGTTGTGAACAATGGTATGGGCTGTCAGAAAAGTATATTTTCAATTTTTTTTTTTTTTTTTTTAAATCTACTGTGGCTGAAGTTTGGCCATGTCACCCTGCTATAGTGGCGCAATTTTAGCAGTCGGGGACCGCGCAAAGCTTTTAGAGAACTCATGGGAACTTGCGGCCCTTTAGAGGGCCCAAATTCTCTCTAATGAAAGGGGTCAGTGATCAGAAGCTGACATGCAGCTAGCACTTGAAGCAATTGCAACTAACAAGATGTCAACAAGGCAAGATGGAGAATATTATGGAATACCATGTTCTAGCATTCATGACTGGAAGAAAGGGAAGACAACTTCTAAAATAATAGGCCATCAAACCTACCTATCACAAGAAGAAGAAATGGCACTAGTGCAATGCTACTATGCAGCAAATAGCCTTGTGTGTTACTTTGAATATGCTAAAGTTTACTATCAAAAGTATCTTGGAAAATTCACTAAAAAAACATCCTTTCAAAGAAGGTGTTCCTGGAGCTAAATGGTGGGCCCTATTCAAGCAAAGGCATCCAAAGATCTGCCTAAGGTATGCAGATGGGTTGGAAGTTAGAAGGACTTCAGGGTTTACAAAGAAAACAACATCAGCCTTCTACAATCTTTTACATGAAGTTTATGGAGCCCAAGACTACCACCCTAGTCACATATGGAATCCAGATAAAACAGGGGTGAGTGTAGGGGATGAGAATTCAACTATCAAAGTTGTTGCAAAAAAAAGGAGCAAAGTAGTTAAGGTTTACCTGTGCAGGCAACAGATATGTCGCATTCCCAGCAACATATCCTCTCACATACAAGAAAACACAGGACACCAAAGCCTCTCACACACAAAATAACTCAGAAACCCAAACAACCACCTTGGAATGGCTACGGAATAAAACCTATTTGCGCCGCTGCCTTGGAAATCCTATTTTCTACTTCATCCGCAACAGTCAAAAGCTCCTTCATCTACAACAAAAAGTACGTTCATCCAATCACCTTGGATGGGAACGCACAAGTTTTTGAGAACTCTAGTGGAACACAATTTTGTCCCATTGCATAGGCACCACACATTGTGTGGTAAAGGACTACAAGCCATTTTTTAAGGAATTTTCAATATTTTTGAAAAAAATTAAAATCATAAGATGTAGATTGTTTATTACAACATTACAACCGTTGGAATTTTTAGCTTGTTACCTGTAAGTTGCAACTAAATTTGCAAAAAAACACCTTTTTGAATTTTTTTTTTGGAAATGAATCTTTATATGAGATTTGATAGTTGTGCAAAATCTTAGAGCTTCTAAGTTCCTACAACTTTATAGAAAAAGATTTGAATTTTGCATGTGCGGTCAGTGGGACCTCTACCTTATATCTTGCAATCTACATGGTGGAAATTTCTGATACTTTTACCACATCTTCTCAAGTCAGCATGCAATAAAAGATCCTACGGTTACTTGTGTAAAAAAAATTATAAAAATTTGGTACTTGTTCTAAAAATGGCAATTCTTGAGCACTTTTGGTGGAAACATAGTCATAGAACTTTAGGATTTAAGCCGCTTTAGAATTAGCAAAGAAATTTAGAAGTAGCAAAGAAGTAGCAAAAATTGACAAAGTAATTCAAATAATGAACTTATGTACAAGATATTCAAAACTCTTTATTGGGTTTCCTAAAGATAAGTGTGTTAGATGTAATGTGGTTGTATTTTTTTAAAATATATGTTGTTTTCCTTAGAAATTTTGTATTTGAACAATTTGATATTTAAGTGCTTTAAATAAGCTTTTGAAGGACTTCTGTATCTCCAAATTAGATGAGAAGATAAGCTTTGGGGATTTAATATCATACTACTAAAATCACAATGACCTCTATAATATCACAATTCAATTTTGAATAATTTTATAGAAATTGAATTGCTTTTGTAAAAGCCATAGGATACATTCTACTATATATTAAGTATTCTTTTCATGAAATATTTGAAATTCAAATGGATACTTTTGAAAAAAATTCAAAGAAACTTTTCAGACAACAAAACTATAGATAAATTCCATGTCTTTTTAAAATGTGATATTAAAGAATAAGAAAGCACCAACCGCTAGCGTTGCTCTACATATTCAAATGTGAAGATTCTACTTACATTGTTCACTTGATTAATTTATTCTTATTGCAATGTTTTCATCTTTGCAAAGGCTATTTTGTAAAATTATGATATAAAGATTTTCTTTAATTACTTTATATTGCACTATATAAATTTTTTCAAAGAATATTGTATGAGGATGTCAATATTTTCATTTAAAGATTACACATACTTTGTTTATCTACATTCTATCACATGAAAAATTGATGAAAGTAATATATTTAATGCGTAGCAAAGCAAGCACCAATTGCTAGTTAGTGAACAAAATTTGATATCCTCAAAGGCATCTTTCTTCAATAAGCATCCAATGTTGGCCAAGTTTGTAATATGTGACTGAAAAAATAAAATTGCAACTACATAAGGGTGAATGCACGGTTGAGTGGATCACTTTTTGTGTCACATTGCTATTTTCAAGAAGTACTTGCATTGCAAGATGAAATAGCCATAGCAAACTCACATTGTTTAATGTAAAAATTTGTATATACATTAAAAACTTTATTGTGGTAAAGATTGTGCTTTATTTTTTCAAAATTCATATTAATTTATAGAAGTTAGGGAATTTTGAAGTTGGAATATAGACTTTGGTCAACAGGGAATTTCATTTTGTTTGGGATATCTTTATATAATGAAAAAACATATTATGTCACTTACTATATGTTGTGCATTAGGTTTTGAGGCCTAAAATTCATTTCTTTTTAAGTAAAATCATTTGTAGAAGTGTACTTATGGACTTTAAAATCGTCTGATTTCAGCCTTTTTTCCTAAAGTCCATATAATGGTCAAAAAAAGTTTTTTTTCTATTTTAGGTTTAAGAAACTTGTATAACAAGAAAATCCTTAGGTAGGCTTAATGTTGAAAATCCAATAGATGAACATGCCAATGTATGAACATCCATTAACTCATCCAATGTACCAAAAACTCGTCAATATATGAACTCCTATGGTGTCATCCGTGAGCCACTCAACCATGCCATTCACCCGTAAGATCATTATATAGTTTTTAGAATTAAAGGCAAGTAAATAAACATAGACATCATAAGATTTGAATGCTTTTTGGTTCCTCAAAAGTATATCAAAAAGTGTCACAAAATTGAGCATTTTTTAATGCTTACATTTAGAAAAAAAATTTAACATCGATTTCAAAAAACAGCATTAGAGATGATTTTGGAGCACCTTCTTTTGTATTTTGGAGCACCCTATAATTATGTAATACTAGCACATACTTGTTGTAGTGTAACATTGAACTTAGGAAAATATAGACTAGATAGTAGGTCAAAGTCTTATAGAACCTAATGAAAAACATTTAGGATGACATGCATTAGAAGGGATTTGTGGCCTTTAGGAGATTGCGAGTTCCCCTGCATTCCCAGACTGTGGGAATTCAGGAAGCAGCTGGCTAATGTAATCGAAATGGTGCCACATCATTTTTGAAAAAAAAAAAAAAAATTTTGCCTAAAATAATATTTGGGAAAAAAAAATTGAATTTTTTTTTTTCTGATAGCCCGTACCAGCTATTCATAAAATCTAGCCAAATTTGGGAATGGGCCTGAAACGGCCCTCCAATGCCCTCTAATCCCCTCTAATGATGAAAAATTTGGAATGAAAACATAACCGTATTTGTGACAAGGAACTGTGATAGATAATGTGACAATGTGTATTTAATATATTAGAATAGTAAATTTTTTACAGTATTTGCCTAAGATTAGAAAATGATCCAGAAGACCCAATTCTACTAGATAGATTTGTCCTATTAGTGAGGGTTCAAATTAGTGTCACCTACCAATTAAATATAATTGCTATTCTTTTGAAGGAAAAAAACTAATTTAATATAACAATATTTCAACATACCAATAATTTATTTATAACACAAATATTGTAAAGTTTAATGAATTATTGCCACTAGCACTAATAGTGTGGTTGTGGGGTCTTATTTAACAATTTTGAACTATAAACATTGTTGAGGATTTTGGACATTATATATTTTGATTTGATAAACTTGTGAATTGGAGTCTTTATAGTTGTCACATTAATAAAAAATATACATTTGCAGTAAAATAACATTTTGAGTTTCATTATATAATGCTAAAAGTTCATTCATCTATAAAGGATACTTGTTTTTCAATTCAAAATTTTTTAAATATTTTTTTATCTTTTCAATTACAGTTTAATCCCTAAAAATCTTCCATGTTTACAGGCCCAAAATTGCTTCAAAATACTAGTCTTGAAAGCGAGGCTAAAAATCTTCTTCTATATTTATATTTTAGCATATCCAACCGTAGGATCTTTTAGTTAACTTATTAGAGTACACTCTCCTAAAATTTCAAAATAGAAAACCTTATCAATCGCAAGATCAAGATGCTTGGATTTCATAAAGAAGTATTTTCAACTCTTCCCAAATGGTTAGATTTCATCTTTCAAACATTTTACACAAAATGTGTAGATCCTACAAATTTCAACTTTCCATAATATGTTGAAGACATAAGTTGGGAATACATTTAGAAGTAAAACATGCCAATTCCAATGGTTGTAATGTTGTCATAAATTATCTACATCCTGTGATTTTCTTTTTTTCCAAAAATATTGAAAACTTATTTAATCCCTAAAAGCCCAAGAGGTTTGGACAAAATACAAATGTATTATAAAATATAAGTTCTAAAACTTTTATGAAGTTTGCATAAAAGAAGATAATGTGAAGCACAAAAAATGAAATGCATTTGTACAATCAAAATTATACAATTATTTTTAGATTCTCTTAAAATGAGTTCTGAAGATACAACTTCAAAAATTTGCAAAATTTTTATTTTCTATCTTTAGCTATTGGATTTTTTGGATTGGTCAAAATTGTGGTTCCTATTGATTTGTGAAAAAATTCATAAGATCTAGTAATGAGAACACCAATAAAAAATTTGTACAGTAAATTTTGTAACACTAGGCAAATCTAAACACTTTGTGCTATTTTTCGTATAATTTTTGTTTGACCATAGCAATCTGAGTTTTGAATTGAAATATTGAAAGACAACACAATCTTTTGGGGGAAAAAAAATGATTTAAAATTTAATTTTTTTTTACCCCAAATTCTACCCAAGGTTGGGCAACGACCAAAAAATGGTTGCTTGATCGCTTAGGGGGGTAAACCAGCAACTTCAAAATTTATTTTAGAATAGAAAATCTATAAAATTGTTAGATTTATTTTGGAGGAGAAACCATGCGCTTTTGGAATCTTTGTGCTCCATGATTAAAACCTTTACGAGGTCCTAATGGGTTGGATTTGAGTAAATTGAAAAAAGATATTCAACTTTGGCAAGAACAACGATTTGTAGAATATATGACTACCTGCAAACTAAAACTCTTTATAACTTTCATCTCATTAATAAAAATGGAATGATTAAAAGCGTTACAGGTTTATATAAATCTAAAAAACCACGGTGAAAAAAATGATTTTTATCTGATTTGCCAAGATTGCTTGATCTAGGAAAAAAACTACATAATATATAATAGTTTACTAACCATGTAGACAATATGAAAACTATTGGTCTTTAACATACTCCTTGTCCACATGTTCTATAAAAATTTCAAAGAAAAAAAAGAATCTATTTGTAGTGAGGTGCCCAAAATTGCCTTATTGCCCAAAAATGCAGTTTGGTCCGTTTTGAGGTTACACTTGAAAGTTTTCAAACAACACTTTTGACAATTCAAGTCTATATTTATGAATTTTTCTAATTATTTGTTGTTTAACCCCTAAAGGACCAATATGCGTTTTTTGGCCGTATAGAATTTTTAGGCAGGTACGTACGATTAGAGATTTCTATGTTTATGGCTGAAACTTTAATAAAAGGTGGGGGGCCAAGAATATCTTTCATATGCACCAAATTTAATGACATTTGGAAATGCGAGTCAAAAGTTATGGCCTAATATGTTACTTTTTTTCATAACTGGGCAATCCAGGCAAATCAGAAAAAATCACTTTCTTTTAATACAAAAATTTGAATTTGGTTTTCTAGAGTTATATACAGTTAGAAAGCTTTGAATCATCCCATTTTGATGAATGTGTCAAAAGTTATGAAGATTTTAAGTTTGCGGGCAGTTAAGAATTCTCTACTCTAAAATAAACTTTGAAGTCCTTTATCTTACTCAATTTTCAATATTTTTTGAAAAAAATAAAATTATAGGATGTAGAGTATTTATTGCAACTTTGCCACCATTGGGATTAGCATTTTTCAATTCCATAATTAAATTCTTGACAATTTTGTATTTTGAATCATTATCTACTATTATCTACTTATTGTTTTTTCCTATATGTTGTACAATTTCGAATGAAGTAAAAAGTTTCAAGCATATAGCCAACTTGACAAAAAAGAATCCAAAGAAGCACCATCATTTTATACATTTTTTCATCGAAAAGTGAGCTTGTGAAGTGCTACTGCCCTGTTTTTTGCAGGGCCCAAAAAATGGTTTTAGTGAATTTGAATGCATATATCTTGCAATCCATGTGGTGGAAATTCCTGAAATTTTTAACGTATGTTCTCAAGTCATCATACTACAGAGATCCTATGATTACATGTGTAAAAAAAAAGTTTTTTTTCAAAAATTGGATACTTGTACTAAAAATGGCAGTTTTTGAGTGTTTTTGGTTAGAACATAGTCATGGAACTTTAGGGGTTAATGGACATTTACTTCTTTACAAAAGTTCATTTTGAAATCATTTTGAGAGGGCTTTTAAACCCCTAATTTTTTGTAGTAGGTATTATTTAATTTTTTTTTTAAATAGTTACACCTTTTGTATACATGGCATTTGCATGATATAGTGACAGTGAATTACATTTTACATTGCATTTGCATTACATTGCATGCACTACTTTCTGTGTTTGTGCCAAAAGAATATTGATCAAAATAGAAGATCGTATCATTTATTGAAAAAAAACAAAAAATTTGAAAAAAACATCTTGTAATAGTTGAAATGAGGCATTTAGAAAAAGATTAATGCATTATCACACTGCTTCAATGCACTTTAAAATTCAAAATATCCAAATAAAGAAGTTTGTGAATGGATTTTTTAGCCATTAAATTATTTCAATAGATAAGTTTGTCAAACTAAACTCACTAGATATTTTTTATTTATTTATGGATAAGTAAATTTTTCTATATTAGTCTTTTTCACTTGATTGATACTTTTCTTTATTCAAACGTTATTTTTATGATTTGAACTTTTGGATATGGTTTACGTGAAAGTCTTTTGATGTGTTGTAAGCTCGGTTGTAAGTAAAATTTTGCTGAAAATCTCCTTAAAAGTCATTACTTAAAATCATGTGTCTAGAACTATACTTAAAAACTCACTTAAAACACCCCTTTCTCTTGTAGTGACACCATTCCAAAATGATCTTCCTATTGGAAAAAATGTTTTGGATGAAGGCTAAAAGTAACATTTAAAAACTCATTTTGCATTGTAAAAGTTGTTCGGTGCCCTCCTAGTGTCCTAGAAACTTTGAATTTTGGAACCTCTTTCAAAGTGCAGTTTTGGAGTATAAAGAAGGGGGATTTGGGGAGCATTTTTGAGAAGCACTAGTGGGCATTTAATTATTGAATATGAAGTCATCATTTTGTAGGCAAATATTATGGGTTCAAGACTATGTTTGGACCTCTTTTCTACCGTCCAGATCTTCATTTCCTTTAATTGGGCAACAGGCAAAGATATGCAAAAAACAAGAATGAATAGTGTTGATTGATCCCTTCAATCATTTCATTTGTTTTTTTATTGATGATTGCATGGATGAAGGGAAAACTACTACTCAAAGTTGTTTTGTTGATTCCACATAGCAATCAAAAATGGAATTTGATTGATTCGCAACATCACAAAGTACAATAGGAAGATCATTTTGGGACAGAGGGAGTTCAAAACTTGTTTAAAACTGATCATATACAGTAACTTCCAAGTTCCGCCTGTTTTTTCAGGGACAAATGAAAGTTTGGGCAAACTTCTATAATTTAAGTTTTTGCATATTCTTTTAAAACTCTATTTAAGATAGAAAAAACATATTAGCTTTTTTGGATTGGTGATGAGAAAGTTATGGAGGATCTTATTTATAGGCACTCAAAGCATCTTGACCATTAGATAGTAAGAAAATAGCACATTAGATTCATTTTTGAATTCTTTTGTACTTCTTTCAATATCCAAAAAATAAAAAGTATAGGATTTAGGTTACTTTGTAGAACGCTCTCACCATTATGATTAGCAAGTTTCAATTCCATCTTTAACCTATTTTGATTTACTGTTTTTTTCTATCTTCTGTCTATTTCTATTTAATGTTTTGAAAGAGTGTAAAGTCAAGTTTTTTTGTTTATTTTTTATTTTTTTTTCCATCTTGTCTTTCTACTCAATCTTTGAACAAAAGTGTTTTAAATTCAATATCTACAATGCAAAAATTTTATGTTAAAGAGGATTCAAAGTTTTAAAATCTAATATAGAAAGGTAAAAAAAAAATTACTCTCTTTGCTTTAAAGGTGAATATCTTGAGATCTACTTAGTCAAAGTTTTTGAAATCACTTCTAGACATTTTCGTACTAGACTAGTATAAGAACCCATGGTTAGATTTGTAACAATTTTTTTTTAAGTTTTATTATTTTTTCTTTCTAGTAAAAATGACAATTTGAGTGATGTTGAAGAAAAAGGCGTTAGAACTTTAGAGATTAAAACATAAATAATCTATGCGCACATTAGCATTGCAAAGCCATGTTCCAAAGCCTTTGGACACAAAAAGTCTATCATGGGTTGATGCAAGATTGTAATGGATCATTTCTAGGTACGTATTTGTCTGTCATAGACTAGTTAACAATAATTGATCAAAAGAGCACCAACTTAACTATATAGCGCCATTGTAGACACTGTTTGTGCAATGAATGATAGAGAATGTCTTCCTTGTAAGACAGAAGTTCAAATGTTCATCTTCAAAATTTTGTGCAAAAAAAAGAGGTCTTGCTCAGTAGTTTGACCTCCAATGAATGTTTTAGTAAAGAAATCAAATGGTTCATATGTTATCCAAAAGGAAGTTTTCCACCGTGACCAACTTGTTGTTATAGGATTAATCCCTACAGGCCCAAGGCAATTTCTGGCTCCAAAACCACTGAAAACTGCCATTTCTGTTGCAATCACTCAAAAAAAAAAAAACTTTTTTCAAGAATCTAACCATAGGATCTTGTAATTCACTTGTCTTAGATTACGCAGTAAAATTTTTGTGAAGTTTGACCGTACTGATTGGAAGATATTAGCATTTGAAGTTGGAAAAAGAAGTTTTTTTGAACTATGGCCTGCAATTTCAGATGACTTTGACGGTCATTTGTAGATTTTTTTGCACTACACACCACTGGGTTAAAAAAATTTATGATGAATACTTGAATTGAGAGTTGGGAAAAAAATCCAAAATGGCAAAACTTGATTTTCACATATAAAAAAACTGTTAAGTAGACACATGTCTAAAATTGAATGAAACACTAAATTGTTTATAACTCTTAGGTGGAATTAAAACACCATAATTCCAATTGTGGGATTGTTCTTGCAAACAAACTTAACCTTTTCAAAAAAAAAAGTTTGAAAAAATTTGAAAATTGCATTCAAAAATGAATTCTATAAGTTGTTTTTTGAAAAAAGATGCTAGATTGCCCGAAAAACAAGATTGTCTATAACTTTCTCATTTTGAGTCCAAATAGAATGAGTCAACGCTTCAAATGTAGACAAAAACATGATCTTTGAGGAAACTTTTTTTTTTTTAAATACAATTTTTTATAAGTTTTTTTTCCTGCCCGGCGAGCTGCTCTTTTGACTTCGGGTGGCATAACTTTTGCTCCCGGGCACCAATTGAAAAAAAATATATATTTTTAGAAAACCAATGTGATTCCCTATCTTCAAAAAGAAGTTTCAAAAAATCTGCCCAAAATTTCAAGTCACACGAGCCTGCCCAAAATCCCAAGTGTCCCTTGAGGGGACTTTGGGCCTTTAGGGGTTAAAGTGCCTAGCTAGAAACAAATAACTCTTGAAGCCTAATGTCAGGAAGGCACCACGAACCCCAAACCGCCATCATTACTCTTGGTACATCTCCAAAACCAATATGTACCTATGTAGAAAAAACAACTTTTAGAACCTCTACCAAAAAAAATTTAACCCTTCCTAAATTTTGGATATGGTATCCAGTTGCCACATTCTTAGATGTGTTGGAACCTCCTTTCACTTACCAATCAGAAAAAAGAAAATATGAAGATTTGACCAGTCTAATAATAATAACTAGGCACATTAGCAAAAAAATGGCAGTTTTGGAGGTGCCCACCTTTAGTTCCCAGCGTTCAAATCTAAGTTGCACAAATCATGCTTCTATATTTAGTCATTCCGCAATACATCAAACAAGACAGTCCCAAAACCCAAGCATGACTCCATACAGCAACCTGAGAGTACCCTGGAAACACTAATAAGCTCATCAATTGTATGTCATGCACCTCAAAGTCGCGGTCAATGATTCCAGAAGCCTGTCTTAGCCAAATATAAATGCAGGTTTATCCCCAAAAATTATAATTTAATTTAAGGACAAGTGACACATGTCAAAGCCTGATCCGTTTAAAAATCCTAGGGCACAAGAGTTACGGGGACCCGCTACAAAATCATAACCGTGAATGTTTGCCATTTCCGCCGTGACAGGAAGAATTTTCAGTCTCTGTGTAGTCCCCCGAGAAAAACCAGTGACCTAAATTTTCAGTGCCACATCAAAAACCTGCAACCACATACTGTAACTTACATCATTCCAAGCAAAAAAAACAAGAGGCAGCCTGAATAATTTTCTGACAGGATGTAAGGTAATGTGCATCTAAGCTTCCGTCTATTGCAAGGCATCCCATGAGAGGAATTGAAGCAGCCTGAATGCAAAGCCACTGGCAACGCACCATTGAACAACTTTTTGCAGTTTACACATGCCTATCAACTTGCACCTCTACCAACGATCCCTAAACGGGCTAAAATTAGCTGAGTTTCTACCGAGAGAATTCTTGCACTGCTAGTACATTGTAAAAAAAGGGCTTTTTATAGAGACATTTTAGCCTGAACTGCAACAAACAATAGAATTTGATCGTCAATTTGCAACTTCCTCTACATTAGAATTAGCATCTATTTAATCAATTTTGTATTATAGTACTCCCAATAATCCTTCACGACTTGCAAAATCTTTTATTTTCTATTTTTTTTCTTTGATACTACTAACTATCAAAGTAGCTAGAGTTGAAGTATGTTTGTCTTGAAGGTAGCATATTGCACTAAATTCCATAAACCAATTATTCCATTGAACAACTTTTTGCAGTCTACACATGCCTATCAGCTTGCACCTCTACTGAGCATTTGACTCTAAACTCGCTAAAATTAGCTGAGTTTCTACTGAAAAAATCCTTGCGCTATTAATACATTGTAAGAAAGGGTCTTCTATGGAGACATTTAACCCCTAAATGTATTTGACTATGTTTTCACCAAAAACGCTCCAAAACTGCCATTTCTAGTACAAGTACCAAGTTTTAGAAAAAAAACATTTTTGGATATATGTAATCGTAGGATCTTGTAGTAAATTGGTTTGAGAAGATGCGGAAAAATTTCAGAAATTTCTACCTTGTAGATAGCAAGATAATAGTGTTTGAATTGACAAAAATCCTTTTTTTGTCCCTGCAAAAAAACAGGTAGCTGCCCTTCACAAGGTCACATTTATATGAAGAAATGTCCAAAACGGTGGTAATTCTTTGAATTCATTTTCCTAGACAAGTTGGATACATGCTTGCAAAAATTCAAATCATTTGAAATTGTACAACATACAAGAAAAAAATAGTGAGTAGAAAGAAATAGAGAATGATTCAAAATACTAAATTGAAAAATGCCAATTCCAACGGAGATGATGTTGTAATAAACAATCTACACCCAGTGTTTTTATTTTATTTTCAAAAATATTGAAAATTGAGTTAAATAAAGGACTTCAAACTTTATTTTAGAGTAAAGATTCCATAACTACCCGCAAGCTAAAACTCCTCATAATTTTCATCTCATTAATCAAAATGAAATGATTCAAAGCTTTCCATGTATATATAAATCTTAAAAACCAAATTCAAATTTTAATGTTGTTAAAAAGTGATTTTTTAAGAATTTTTTTAGCTGCCCGCCAAGCATTGAAAATCATTTATCATACAATAACTTTTTAACCATGGAGTCAAAAGTTGTAAAAATTGTTGGGCCTTAAAGCTACTCCTTGGGAAAATGTTGTGTGAAAACTTCAAAGAAAAATAAA
The DNA here is from genome assembly GCA_963969595.1 of Neckera pumila. NCBI lineage: Eukaryota > Viridiplantae > Streptophyta > Bryopsida > Hypnales > Neckeraceae > Neckera > Neckera pumila. Next base: position 17,347,920 of record OZ018415.1, on the reverse strand, counting down.
TAAAAACTCCATTCATAGTGAGCTGCCCAAAATTGTTATGTTGCCAAAAAATGGTGTTTGGGCATTTAGGGGTTAAGCCAAAACTACAACAAACAATAGAATTTGATAGCCAATTTGTAACTTCCTGTGCATTGGAATTAGCATCTATTTAGTCAGTTTTGTGTTATAGTACTTCCAATAATCCTTCACAACTTGCAAAATCCTTCCTTTTCTATTTTTTTCTTTTATACTACTTACTATCAAGGTAGCCAAAGTTGATGCCTTGTCTGTCTTAAAGGTAGCATATTGCACTAAATTCCATAAACTAATTCTGGGATTTCTGACATCTATCATTTGAAGTCTATGCACACCTATCAACTTGCGCCAAATATGGGGATTTTGAAAATACACAAATTAGTAAGAGCTTCCAAGCATCACTAATGACATACTTGAAGAATTAGTAGAAATGGGTTCCTTGAAACTGGCGCACTAAATAAGGAATAATTATTCCATGCTACCATATGTGTAGGTTAGTTTTAGCACCTTGCTGCCGAAATAGATTAGTTTTTGCAGTTTGACAATTCGGCAGCTTGATTTGGATTTATTGGCTCTCGGCACTTTTGTTTTTACTAATTTTTTGACACTCCTAATTCTCAATTGATTTTTTATATTCATTTGTAAATGTATTCCTATTTCTAGATTCTCTTGAAATAATTTTTGTACATTTAGAGTTAGCAATAATGGTTTGTTTTTTCAGATTTTCGGAAATAGTTGTATAGTTTAAAAAAATTTAGATACAATCTAAATTTTTCCTACTTATTTCCAGAACTAACCTACACATACGGTACCACAATCCATACCTTAAGACAAAATGTTTGTTTGTTACGAGGAGATCTCCTTGGATCATGCGTCTCTTGGTCGCATGCCTGGTATTGTTGGAAAGCACTTGACAAGGTTGGATGCACGGGCTTTGTTTCGTGGCTTTTGGACCTACAGTGTAAAAGTAATTGAAGTTTGAAGTTTGTTATATGAAAAAAAAAATAAGAAAATTATTTTTCCTTTTTGTTTTGGCTATGGCAACATCACATGGCACACTATACTAAAAACTATATTTTGTATTGGATTGCATTTAGTGTAATTACTAGCCTACCCCACCCAACATTAAATTTGAACTTTGGAGTAATTAGTGTAGTGTTAGACTTGAATGCGCCGCCTTCGCCTTCTCTTCCCTTCTGCCTTCTCCTTCCTTGGTCTTCCCTTGTGATCCAACACTAAATGTAAACATTTTTGGATTTCAAATTTACCATAGAACATATTTAGTGTTAGCAACTACATTTAGTGTTACTTACTTGAGTAGGCTTAACGATATATAGTGTCATGGTTCGTAAATAGTGTTGCTAATACTAAATATAGTTTTTAGTGTAATGCGGGGATGTCAGGTTCTATAAATGACATAAAGCTATATGGGGATGCTCATCAAACAAAAGGATCGATTTTAGAATTCTAGACTGAAAAGAAACAAGGACCTTGATTTGTCGGTCCATGGTAGAAGGTGGATACCTCACAAACCACCACTTTTTGTTACTAATCTTAGTTAGTACTACCTTCATTCCAAACTAATCTTCCTATTGGACAAATTGTTTCGGATTAAGGCTCAAAATAACATTTTAAAAGCCAATTTCATGCTATAAGTAGAATTTGGTGCACTCTTAGCATTCTACACTGAATAGGGGTATTAAGGGGACCTATACTAATTAATCAACATCCCACACTATATAAATCTCTATCATGGGTTATACATCTTGTCTCAAATATACACAGTTTCTAAAGGAAGGTCCCTTCAATTATTTGGTCCCCTTCACCCTTGAAGGCCCAAGGCATTTTTTGACTTCGAAACCACTAAAAACTGCCATTCTGTTGCAATCACTCAGAAAACCAAAAAAACTTTTTTCTTAGAATCTAACCGTAGGATCTTGTACTTCACCTGTCTTCTAATATGTGATAAAAATTTCATGAAGTTTGACCATACGGATTGGAAGATATTAGCATTTGAAGTTGAAAAAAAAAAGTTTATTTGAACTGTAGCCTACAATTTAAGATGACTTTGACGGCCATTTGTAGATTTTTCTTGCACTACATGCCATTGGGTTAAATTTTTTTATGCTGAAAATTTGAGTCGAGAGTTGGAAAAAAAAATTCAAAATTTCAAAACTTGATTTTCACATATAAAAAAATTGCTAAGTAGAAGTAGGTCCAAAATTGAATGAAGCACTAAATTGTTAATAGCTCTTAACTACAGTGGAATTAAAACACCGTAATTCCAACGGTGGGATTGTTCTTGCAAACAAACTTAACCTTTTCAACAAAAAAAATTGAAATTTTTGAAAATTGCATTCAAAAATGAATTCTATAAGTTTTTTTTTTAGAAGATGCTAGATTGCCCGAAAAACAAGATTGTCTATAACTCTCATTATGAGTCCAAATAGAAAGAATCAAAGCTCCAAATGTAAACAAAAACATGATCTTTGAGGATTTTTTTCTAAAAAAGAAAATACAATATTTAAATTTTTTTTTTTGCCTAGTGAGTTGCTTTTTTGACTTCATGTGGCATAATTTTTGCTCCTGGGCACCGATTGAAAAATAAGTTATATTTTTAGAAAGCTAGTGTGATTCCCTATCTTCCAAAAAAATTTCAAAAAACTTGCCAAATATTTCAAGTCACACGAGCCTGCCTAAAATGCCAAGTGTCCCCCGAGGGGACTTTGGGCCTTTAGGGGTTAACCCCTAAATTTCCATGACTATACTTTCACCAAAAACACTCCAAAATTGCCATTTTTAGTACAAGTATCAAATTTCTAGAAAAAAACTTATTTAACACATGTAACCATAGGATCTTATAGTACACTAGTTTTAGAAGATATGGAAAAAATTTCAAAATTTTCTACCATGCGGATTGGAAGATATAAGCATTTGAATTGGCAAAAATCCTTTTTTTGTCCCTGCAAAAAACAGGGCAGCTGCACTTCACAGGGTCACATTTGTATGAAAAAATGTCCAAAATGGTGGTGCATCTTTGAATTCTTTTTCCTAAACAAGTTGGCTACATACTTAAAAATTTTCAAACCATTTGATATTGTACAATATATACAAAAAAAAAAGTAAGGAGAAAGAAGTAGAGAACAATCCAAAATACTAAATTGTTAAGAATTTAATTATGGGATTGAAAAATGTCAATCTCAATGGTTGTAATGTTGTAATAAATAACCTACATCCTATGAATTTTGTTTTTTCAAAAAATATTAACCCCTAAAGGACCAATATGCATTTTTTGGCAACATAGAATTTTTGGGCAGGTATGTGTGACTGGAGATTTGCATATTTTTGGCTGAAATTTTTATAGAAGGTGGGGACAAGGAATATCTTTTATATGCATCAAATTTCATAATATTTGGAAATACAAATCAAAAGTCATGGCCTAATATGTTATTTGTTTCTCAACTCGGGCAGTCTGAACAGATCAGAAAAAATCACTTTTTTCAAAAATAAAAATTTGAAATTGGTTTATTAGATTTATATATAAGTGAAAAGCTTTGAATCATTCCATTTTGATCAATGAGTCAAATGTTACATGGATTTTTACTTTGCAGGCAGTTATGGATTATCTACTCTAAAATAAACTTTGAAGTCGTTTATTTCACTCAATTTTCAATATTTTTCAAAAATAATAAAATCGTAGGATGTAGATTGTTTATTGTAACATTGCAACCATTAGGATTGGCATTTTTCAATTCCATAATTAAATTCTTAACAATTTAGTGTTTTGAACCATTATCTACTTCTTTCTACTTACTATTTTTTTCTATATGTTGAACAATTTCAAATAATTTGAAAATTTTCAAGCATGTAGCCAACTTTCCTGAAGAATAAATCTAAAGAAGCACAACCATTTTAGAATTTTTTTCATAATAATATCACTTTGTGAAGTGTAGCTGCCCGATTTTTTGCAGGGCTAAAAAAAGGACTTTTGCCACTTCAAATGCTAATATCTTCCAATGTATACAATGAAAATTTATGAAGTTTTTTCCACACATTTTCAAACTAGAGTACTACAAGATCCTACGGTTACATGTGTCCAAAAGCCAAAAAAATGATATTTTTCAAAAATTTGGTACTTGTTCTAGAAATGGCAGTTTTGGAGCATTTTTGGTCAGAACATAGTCAATGAACTTTAGGGATTAGAATTTGAGTTAAATAAACAACTTCAGAGTTTATTTTAATGTAGAAAATCTATAACTGCCCGCAAACTAAAAACCCTCATAACTTTTGACTCATTGGTCAAAATGGAATGATTCAAAGCTTTCTACATACATATAACTCTAGAAAATTGATTTCAAATTTTTATTTTTGAAAAAAGTGATTTTTTCTGATTTGCTCGGACTGCCCAATTACGAAAAAAAGTGACATATTTGACTATAACTTTTGACTCCTATTTCCAAATTTCATGAAATTTAGTGCATATGAAAGATATTCCTTGCACCCACCTTCTATTAAAATTTGAGCTTAAAATATAGAAATCTCTAGACGCACAAATCTGTCCATAATTTCTATACAACCAAAAAACGCATGTCGGTCCTGTAGGGGTTAATATCCCAATTCAGTTTAGAAACTTTGAGTTTTGGAGCCCTTTTCAAAGTGTAGTTTTGGAATATTGAAAAGTATAATTTTTTGGGGCATTTTCAAGGAGCACCATTGGTCAATTATTTGTTGAGTATACGGTTGTTATTTTGCAAGCATTTAGTATACCCATGACCATATGTGGCCCTTTGTTCCGCCTCCTAGAACTTCATCTCTTTCAATGTCACAAAGTACAGTAAGAAAATCATTTTGAGACAAAAAATTAAGACCAACAGGAAGATCATTTTGGGATGGAGGGAAAATTATTATATTGGTCAAATTTTTATACTTGCTTGCTGGCAAGTGAAAAGAGGTTCCAACGTACCAAAGAATGTGACGTTTGGATATTGCAAAAGTTATGAAAATGCAAAAGTTATGAAGGGTCAAAGTTTTTTTGGTAAAGGTTATAAAATTATTTCTTCCACAAAAGTACATGTTGATTCTGGAGATGTATTTTTGTCTTGCTTGCTTTAGAGATGTGTACAAAGTGATGATGGCGGTTTTAGACAAGGTGCAATTTTGGGTGTACCCATTTTACTCATATATCTAAAAGAAACATGGTCTAAGTTGACAATCATTTATGACAATAGCAAAACTTGATGAAAGGACGACACAAATTTTGTAGCGATGACAAATATAAGGTGAACCACCCTATTACCACCACCCTTCTCAATTCCACCCTCATGTACCCATGTGGTACATTTCATAAAGGAAATATACAATATAAGTACATGATTGAGGGTGGAATTGAGGAGGGTGCCGGCAACAGGCTGGTTCACCCGTTAAATTGCAGAGTTTTATTCCAAACAGAACCTCCTTAATCAAATTTGCAGAATTGAAGTTAATTTGTAGCGACTAATCCGGGGCTTTCCAATGATAACATGGCCAGCATGGCAATTAGTAGTGACAGGGCAATTGAATCCAATGCGACAAACATTACAAAAATTTGAATTCTGCAAGAGGCCTTTCGATTTTCATTTTTGGCACGGCTGCGGTGCAAATACAGAAAAAATAAAAAAATAAATTTTTGGTGGAAAAAATTAAAAAAATATTTTGAAATTGCCAATTTGATGTGGCCCTAGTAGAATGTCGTATCAGATTCCTTTTTTTTTTTTTTGCTGTAATTGCACTACACTAAAAATGATATTTAGTGTTGGCAACACTAATTACGAACCTTGACACTAAATATCATAAGTAAGTAACACTAAATCTAATTTCTAACACTAAATATGTTCTATGGTAAATATGAAATCTAAAAAGGTTTACATTTAGTGTTAGAACACGTTAAAAAAATGAACTAAATCCGTTACAATTCAGATTTAGTGTTGTGGTTGGTAGGGGGGTAAAACACTAAATGTCATACTACACTAAATATCATTTTTAGTGTACTATCATACAATCTTGTGGACTTTTATAGGCCCAAAATTTTTCCTAATGCATGTAATGGGAATTTTTAAAATATCACATTATAAAGTATTGAGTAACTACATAAGGTAGTGTGAAAATTTTAGAAGTATAGGATTTAGCTAGTACTATTTTCACTCATCATTTATTCTGACAAAATATCTAAAACAAAATAAACTTGTAGATTTTGATTTCAATATCTCTAGAAAACGTTTACGTTTTATCTATTATATATGATACAAGCTTTTTCTTTGCGAAGCTGTTTAAGAAGATACACTTCTCTTGATGCACTTCCAAAACCAATGATTCATTGAATTATTCTAAAATGTCTCAACTTTTCTATATTTTCACAATGAATTTAAGAGGCTTTGTCATTCAGATGTAATTATAACTTGCATCAAAATCAAGTGCAATGCTTAAATATCAAGATAGGAAATAGATATACCAAACCAAATTTACAATTTTGAAATGTAGCTTGGCCCACAAAAATGTAGATTGCTTTGAAATTCCTGTTTTAATTGAATGACTAATAATAATTGCAACTCCTTGTGAAGGTATGCAATGCCCATATAGTGACACTCAATTGTATTTCCCAATCCAAATATGAATGTTCAAAATGATATACAACAAAAAAATTTACTATGAAGATGTTGATACTTTACCTTGAAAAATTCATTCAAAGTATAATAATTTATAAGCATAATCAAGAAAAGATAATACCGTGCATCCTCATGCTTCTACAAGATTTTTGTTTTCTACATATTAAAAACGCCAAAATGCTACAATTTTGATCTCTAAGACAATAACCTTTAGAATTCACTAAATTGCAATGTATTTCCACATATTGAAAATGCCAAGATGCTACAATTTTGATCTCTAAGACAATAGCCTGTAGACTTCATTAAATTGCAATGCATTAAGTTGGAGATGCCAACAACATTGTTCAAAAATTCAAATAGCATTCAATATGATGATGATAAACGATACTCAAAAGCAACCACTTACAGACCATTGGCTTGCCATTTAGGCACTTAACACCTTAAAGATTACAGAATAGTCTAGATTTCTAAAATTGTGAAGATGTATTATAAATTGTAACTTAGAGTAATAGTTTAACAATGACTCTCAAACCATAGTTACAAAATATGATCCATAGATCATATCCATATAATAAAATCAATTAGTATACAAACTATTATTGTCAATAAAATTTGAAGCCAAAAATTGAAAATTCCTTCTAAAATGCATTATATATTCATATTTGTGATAATTTTACAAGACTCTTTTTTTCTTAAGTTCAAAATATTTCAAGCTCTAATCATAGTGATTTTTGAAGATTTTTATTTTGCCATTTTATGCAAGTTGTTCTCGAAGGATCATTTTTTGAATTGAGAAAGTTACTTTTTGAGGTCAAACCTACTTGCACCCTTTAAATTATAGAGTATTTCTAAAGTAAAGTCTTTAGAATCTATCCCCTAAGAAAGTTAAAGAACTAATACAAGAATCTTCAAAAAAATCAATGGATAAAAAAGCACATTTTTGTGTGTTTGCATTTGTTTGTTGTTCAAAATTTGAATGCGTAGGCCTTTAACCTTTAACTTTTTGAAGGACAATAAGGCTTAGAAAGTGGTTGATGGATAACTTTACTATTCAATGTAGAAATAAAGAATGCACCTATAAATCCAATATTTAGAGCAATTTTGGTAACTATTTTGGTTATAGGAGGAAGCTGCATTCTTTAAGGATTAAAGGATTGGGCTTGGTCAAACTTCATGAGATTTCAATATTAAAAATATATATTTCAAAAATTTGATGTTATTCACATGTATTAACATATATCTATTTTTTAGTTTTAAAAAATTTTAAAGTTAAAAACATCAAATTGAATTACATGATTTTAAAGAAATTTCATAATAATTTCATAATAAAAATTAAAGTAATTACAACTGAGATGCTTAAAATAGTATGGAATTTTAATAAAAGTGAAAATAATAGTGACATCATGGTGCATTTAATGAACTCCTTGAACTCACACCAAGAGAAATTCAATAGAAAAAGTTCAAAAGTGGTCTATACATATCCATTTTTAGCTTTCAAGATGCTATTTTCAAAGTGTCATAGAAGTTACAATTTTAAAAAATTTGCAAAAAAAATTAGAATGGAGTAAGATGTAGATTATAGGAGCTACATTTTTTTAGTTAAGCTTAGAAACATTTAAAATCAAGAACCATGTAAAAATTCTGGTTTTGACTTCAAAAAGCCCTTAGGGATTGTAAATTTGCAAAGTCCTTTCTTTTAAAGTTAAGGATAAAGGAGTCAAGGTAAGGGCCTATTTACACCAAGAAACTTTGGGTTGGAGCCCAAGGAAATGGAATGTTTGATTGGAGGATAGCTATGGTACCTTGCTTTTGGATTTATAAATCCAAAAGCACCAAAGAAATTTTGGATTGTAGCCTATAATTTTTTTTGTGGATGAAAATCCTGTGTTAGAATTCTACATGGCCAAAGTGGATAGTGACTTCCCGGGTCTAAGGGGAGTATTTCTTAGGAAGCTCTTGGAGGTACCCAACCCTAAAGTCCAGGAAGAAATTTGAAGAGATATTTTTTTTTCCAATTGTTTAAAATTGTTTACTATTCGTTTTCTAGGCTGTTTTGGCTGTTTCTAGGCTATTTTGGACCATTTCTAGATTGTTTTGGCCTTTTTTGGCCCAATTTTTGGCTTGCTTGTTATCAATCTATTTTTGGCCTATTTTAAGACTACTTCTATGGATAACCTACTTTAAAATTTAGCCCAAGTGCACATTGGGCCATAACAATTCTTTTGGTTTACACCAAATGTTTGGGCCACTACCTACTTATAAGTCCCTTGTTCCAAGCATGGTACCCCACTTACAATGATCCCATCCCTTGAACAAGGTGCTACATGTGTTCATGGGTTGGAGCCCAAGATTTTTGGGTGTAAACAGGCCGTTAGTACAGTACACCCAATTGCAACGCTTCCCCCAAAGGTACCATTCCAGAGATTCTTTTTCTAAATATTTGATATTGATTTCAAGGATGTACTCATGGAAGAAGAGAATTTAGGGGCAATTTTAGAATCAAGTACAGATAAAAACTTCACAAAATTCATGATAATTCAAGCAGTTTCCAAAAAGTACATTCTAAAGTGAATTGGAATCCTCTTTCAATCCCTTAAAAGACCCAGTACAAATTAATTAGTCCAGGTGTAGTTACCAGCTGCAATGCAAGTGATAATAAGAAATTGAACACCAAGAATAGGATCTCTACATCAAGCAACGCGCGCACAACTCCAGTGAATGAATCCCTTTATTGAATTTGTACACAGTGGAAGCAAGTTTACCACCATTTTGTGCCATGGGCCTCCGAAGGCACAGATTATTGAACAAGCAGAAAATGCAGAATCGCAGACTACTTTGCAGCTATTTACCAAACCTCAAAAGAGAAAGAGTAGCAGCAAAATGTATGTACAGTACATGAGCTGATATCTGCTATCATGGACACAACAAATCTAGTGTTGGCAATCTGTCGTCAAATACAATCCAAGCGACCTTGATGAGATCGTGGAGCTATCGAGGAGCTATCGACCACCTATTTGTGTACTGGGGACCAAACTAAAGGATTTCAAAAAATAAGCTTTGAAAGGGTCGGTGTATCAGTTGTTTTCATGTTTTTTTTCCTGATTTTGATCTATGAACAGGTGAAATCTAAATGTTTTACAAGTTCCTGTTTGCTTTAAGTAACCAGTTGGGACTCCCTCCAGTGTTATTTTTGGTGTTGAAATTGTACAAATAAATCCTAGGCATTCCGATCTCTAGTGTGTACAAGTTTCACCTACGAGATTGTACTTACCAGCGTTATTGTTTAGTCACAAGGGGTAAACCGAAGCCCGTCATATACACTCCACCTCGATTTACCCTTACCCCTGAGCTGCACTTCGCTTCATTGGCACGAACACAATGGGCTTCTCCAAGGGCCTTTTCTTGCTAGTTGGAGCGGAAGCGCAACCTTGAGCTGACAAGAGTGCATTCACAACCTGCAAGAGCGTAGGCGCCACTTTAGATGAGTAAATAGTCTCGAAGAACTGCGTCCAAGAATGTTCTCGCTCACTAGCTCAGATTCAGTTCCAACGTTTTCTCAACGATTTTTTTCAATTGCATCTAACTCAAGAACACAGGACGTTGAACAAAAACAGAGAAAAAAAAACACGCAGTTAGCAAATTGACAAAATATAGGATTTCAGCTCGGCCTCTTTCACACATAACACTAATGAAGAGCTTCAGCTGTTCTCCGGTAAGACCTTCCCACCTTAGCTGCATTTGTCGTGAGAACATCAACATTTGATGCGGAAGCAGTCCGTGAAAAGTGTGAAGCTTGCATGAGATCACGCGGGAAGTGTGCTTTTCCAAAGTCAGAGCTCTTCAACAAACCTACAAACTGTAGTAGATGCTGCTGATTGGCTGGGTGCCCCATTTCGAGCCTGAACACACCAGATACAACATATATCACACACTAAATAGAACGTAAGCAGATACAAGCACCTTCTCGACACAAACCCGATGTGACGATGACAATTATGTCATGCTTGATCTCTAGAAATAAATACACTTAATGGAAAGATCCTTGCACAAAGAATATGGTAGAGGGCACTAAAACCGATAGGAACCGGATCCCGTCTCCTAAACTCGGTTGACTTCAATTAGAAGGTTGGGTTTGAGCAGAACTCTGGCTAAATGCCTACGGCCACTCATCTCTGAATGGAAATGAGGTTGTCTTCTGTCCCTTCAATAGTGGTCTACAACCTCCCACTTTGAATGAAGTGATAAGAATTAGACCTCCACAGATTTGGCTCTAGTACCCAAACTGATATCTCTCCAGATAACTGTAGTGATCTCCAAAAATTTGCACTCCTACATATTGGTTGAAATGCCTAAAGTGACGCAAATAGTATTCCCTACCTTGAGTGTATGTTACAATCAGTGAGCAGCATGCATGCTAAAGGAGGGAGCATATTTCTACTGAGGGAGCATATTTGTATTGAGTCCATACCAAAGCCCCCAAGTAGAAATCGTAGCTGTCTTTTGTGGACCTCCCAGCAAGGCCACGAGCGACGCCTCCTGCTTTACTATCATGCATCCTTTCACGGTTCCCTCCGCCACACCTGCAAGGTGACAAAATTCGTCTGGGGTCCTGTTCACAGAGAGGCAGTTGGATAAGTCAAGACTCTCACCCCCCAATTACAAATGAACAAAACTCATCTTTCGTCTAATTAATGAAAACAGCAAATATGACATCTACCACTTGAAGTTAGTAAGAGAATTGGTTAGCAAGGCGTTACTTCTCAACGTAATACAGAAAGGCCTCGTACCTTTTGCTGCTACAGAAGATGTTGTTGGCGACATGAACACAGGTGAGGGCAAGCACTTGCAGCTGTACAGAATCCAAAAGCTTGCCTTTTCCACGGTGGTGGTTCCAATACAAATCCAGAAGTTGAACAGCCAGGTACAGTCCTGTAGGCCCTAGTTTTATATTCAGTGCGACCTGAACAAGAAGATCATCTTGATAAGCATCATACATGGGCAATACTTTACTATAACAACAATTCCAAAACAATGAAGACTAGAAAACGTAGTGTATCGCACAACTCAAATTTTATCCAGATGTATCCATCATACACAATTACCACCAGGAGAATATCATTCTAGGTGCGTTTTAAGCCTCTTTTTTCCCATTTGTCACTAGTCCTACATGTAAAGTGAGAGATTAAAATCTGCATTAAAGTACAAGGCTCTCAAGGAATGAGTACCTCAGCCATCCGATGGATCAAGATGGAACGATTTTCAGACGCATGTGCATTCTCCAGCTCAGCAAAAGATTCGATCGCTCCGCTAGCATTGTAAGGGCTCTCTGCATCTGAGTCTTCATCAAGAGATCTCTTCTCAACCGTGCTAGAGGATTGGGTGGCTCCACCGTGGCTGTTGTCTGAATCCGAGGAATCCGTCGTTGAAGAACTTGGAAAGCTCTCTTCAGGGAGATGAACCTCAAGTGAGAGGGGGTGTTGTTTGATCCGGAGGATGATGGAGGATGGTTTAGAATACAAAGGCGATAATGGGGTGGGTTCCATCTTCTCCAAATTTGTACATTTAGAACGAGTTACTGTACAGGTTGGTAATTTACCATGTTGCTGCATCCGGCGCTTGCTGGCTCCGATATTCAGGTCACACTTGGATGCACCGACGGAAAGGCTAGTAGCATCGTTGGCTTCGCTGTCCGCCATTATATGATGCAAAAGTACAAAAGCCGCTGATTCCTATTATTGAGACTGCTTCTGGAACTCAAAAGCTAGCTATTCAACCCAAAGATGAATAAACTCCTGGGCTCTGCGCAAGGTAAAAAAAAGTCATAATTTAAACTACGAATCCAAATACAGTAAGCAAACTGATGCCGGGCTTCAAAACCCGAAAGTAGAAGCAAGATGTAAACCACGTCAGTATTGATAGCTCATTATATTTCTACCTGTTCGAAAAATAAAATCCACAATAAGGCATTGCTGGCATTGAGAAGGCATGATCACAGAAAGGGCACAGTAAAAAACAATCATTTAAATATGTTCACTCGAATCTGCTAAGATGTACCTGGATCTCCTCACATGTCCGTCACTGAAAAGTACTTAGTAAGATCAACTATAAGTTTGAGGTTAAGACGTAAAAAGAAAGCTCAAAGGGGAAAATAACTTCCTACCTTCAAAGATGCATACTTCATCAACCCAGCGCACCCTAAATTCTATACCCAAGGTAGAAACAAATATTATTTCAAAAAAGACCATAGACTGGAATTTTAAAGTTCCTCAACCCTAAAACCAGCGAACGACACTAAGACTGAGTCAAAGGAACCCTTTCGGAGTAAGGAGAATACCATTCACGCGAATATTCTCGTATGATTCGCTTTCCAGAAAAGAAGCACATATTGAAAATTTCAGAATTAGATAAAGGGAATCCATACCTGAGTTGCTAAGGATTTCCTCGAAAATGCTGCAAATGGTCCTGCGTGAGACAAGCTTCGCGGGTATCAGCTCCATACTCTCTATCTTGCGAGCTCTCTCACCGTCAACCTCATTAATTCGCTCCGATTCACAAACTGCAGCCATAGATCAACAAACCAACGTCAAAAAGGGGGCCATGAAAATTTAATAAGACAGTAACAGCTTTCTATGAGTTTATACATGTAATTCACGCTGCAGGTCAGCGTACTGCCAACTTCCAAGTGAGTGACAAGGGACTGACCGTATGCAAGCACTGTGCACCTACACGCCAGAACACTCCATGTTGCTGTCGTGTAAGGTTGACCAAACACCTCAAGATTACATAAGAACTCATGTGCACAGAACCCTGAAGAATGCAAACGACAATTGGAGAGACAATGGATAAGAAGGGATTCTGCAGATCATTAAGTGCGCCTTGATTACTACACCAGCAGATCTGAAGACCGCGAAACAAAAACGAAAGTGACACGAGATTAAGAGGAAACAAAACTAAGAAACACTCGTGAGCAAAACGAGCCACGAAACAACTGTTCTAGTTACTCGAAGGGGACGGATGCCTTTCAAATCTTGTATGTAAATTTGACAAATTTCGAAAGCAAAAGTAGCCACACCACGTGACCTGAGGACCTCACCATGAATATCAATAATGACACTGTTTCTCTTTCAATCCAGTGCGGTAACACGTTTTTTCTGCTACACTTAAGCCTCAGAAAAACAGAGTGAACCAACACGCTTCACGGATCCCCGAAGAAAGTCATCATCCAGCGAACGGTGCACATTCCACCATGAGTGAGGCTGGCATTGGTTCCCAAATTTAGAATTGAGGCAACCATAGGCACTTTTTATGACTAGATTGTACTCCACGACTCCATGAAGACCGCTTTCGTCCACAATACGAAATGCAAGAGAGAAGATAAAACTGTGATCGAAAGAAGAATGAGCAACAATAATCCGAGAATCTCAGAACTAAAAGCAGACCCCAACACCAACTTCAAACACCCTCCTCTTCCCGTGGAGCCCCAACCCAGGCTACTACAATGTATGCACCAACTCACCTTCCCTGACAATCCCAAACCAAGGGAAGGAGGGAAATCGAACTTATTTACACTACCATCTCGAATTCTCAGACCTAAGACATGCTACACGATCGCCAAAGCGCTGGTCTGAGAACACGCAACTCTCATCGTTCCATCAAAATCTCGCCATCACTCTGACATTCCAAACCGCAAAAGCGACGCGAATCCGGAAAAATGAAAGGATCATACTTGCATTTTATCGTCCCTTCAATGCAGTCGCTGAAATCGAACCAAATAAGCTCCGGACGCCGAAATTCAGCCACTCCGAACACTCACACACACGCGCACACAAATTCCTACGAATTCTGCGACCCTCCCGAAAACAAGTAGACAAGGTGCGAGACGAAGTTCCCGTGGAGCGTTCCCTGCTCTTTAAGTTCCCGGAGTTCCCTTTCGTGACCTAAGTCCCAGGGTCAGCGAGTTTTTTTTTGGGGGGGGGGGGAATTTTTCACCTGAAAAGAGAATTTCGAATATTTCGTAAATATAAATGAATTCTCTAAACCTCTACCCAAAAGTTTACCCCCTGTTTGAGCATGGTAGGAGGGGTGGATATAGAATTTGAGGCAAAAATAAATTTTGGTTTGAAAAGAATCTAGAAATAATAGGACCTTCATTTATGCAAGTTTATCTTTATTTCTCATTTCTATAAGATTTCATTTAAAACCTTATTCCAAAATCAAGAAGCATAACCTAAGTGACCAAGTTAGTCACCTCATTGAATTATAGTCAAAAATTATTTTTAGCTGACTTCAATGTACTTCATCTATCTTTGTTCACTACCACAACAAGTTCTTAAATATTCATTATCCTATCAATCAATGCCAACTCTCTTAGGATATATAGAGAGATCAAATTTATATATCAATTTGATCAAATAAAGTGAAAGATCAAAGACAATATAGTGGATGAAAGTACATAAAGAGATAGTTTTGTCCAAAATTTATATTTATGTGTTCAAATTTTTGATCCCTTATATTGGAGTACCACATTTTGAATGTGAATCTTCAAGAGAGATAAATAATAAGACTAAATATCATTAAGCAATGGAAGACTTAAAGTGCCTATATGATTCATGCTAAAAAAATAATTCAATAGTTAGGGCAACCTCCTTTATATGCCAAAGTTGGTCAAATTGGCTTCTAGCATGTACAAGCTGTGAATGTTCCCTCATATGCCAGAGATAAAAAATTTAAGCTGCCCCTTCAAGAGTTGAGCCCAAAACAAAATCCTGTCATGTTGCTTCAGTCACCCTCATTGTGCCCCCCATGTTCAGATTCACTATTGAGAAGCTCCATTTCAACAACTCACTACTCAAGCAATAACACTGGCAGGAAAAATAGTCTTGATTGTACAAATAGTCACCCACATATTGTTGAGTAGATTGGATAGTCCGCGTAATGGTGGAGATGTGGCAAGTGGACTCAACAAAGAGCTTAAACCAAGCTTGTCATAAGACATGTGGCGCGTCAAGATTTGTTGAATAAGGATGTGGATACTTTTAATAGAGAAGAAATAACTAGTACAAAGGACCATTTTCAACTGGTGTCGTCATTCATTGAGATCATTGTAGAAACTTGATTGATATGTTCCTTTACTACACAATATTGATGTACCCTTTCTAGATTTGTCAAATCTTCAGCATATAACAACTACAAAATATCTTGCCTTAAGCTTTTATCAAATCATTTCTTTTGCCCCATTGTTCAAAATGGATTCATTAGACTTTAGAGATTAACTTAAAAAGATATGCTAACGAAAATAGTTCTTAATTGTTAATGGAACAACCAACATGAGTTAAAATAAATTTAGATTTAAATGCACCACTTAACCTTAACCCTAATGACCTAAAGGATCTTGGATAAAATTCAATTATGCAATAAAATATATCATTTATAATTTTTTTGAAATAGATTATCTTATGTATGATGAATATAAATTATCTATACAATTATATATATAATCAACTTTGAAACAATTTGCTTTGGTAGTTCATCCAAAATAATTTTTCTTTTGATTTATAGATTATTCATTATTTTATAATTGGCTAAAATTTCAATCTACATTGAATAGTACAAAATAGTCAAACATTTGATTGTGAAAACATCAACTTGTTTTTCTTTTATACTAAATTTTAACACTTCAATAATATTGTATGCTTTGTATTTATTTTTCATAAAAAAATTAGGAAATAATAATTTCAATACTTAAATACATCTATTCAAAGACAGTCTCTTTTCCTATACATAAAAAAAAACAAATGTTCTTTTACCACACAAAAATGTTTGTATGGATCAATTGGGGGGATAAGGACTAACTTCTCTTACGTTCACCTAATAAATAATACAAAGGTCCATCCTTTTTGTGTGCCAAAATTGATCAAATTCTAATTTCACTTAGCATTCTTGGTTGAAATTTTGTTTCATTTATCTCAACAAAATGCAAAATATAGAATGGTAAATAATAATTATGGATCACATTTGTACTACTTGCACTAAAATGTTAAAATATTAAAATTAATAAGTATGAAGTCCTTACTTGGATTATATGAGCCAAAATATCTCATGAGATATCCATGGATATTGTAAATAAACACCATTAGGGATTTTTGAGCCCCTTGCCTAATGTCTTTATTAATAATTTCAATATTAGAGATATTTTACAAAGGCCAAACTCAACAATGTTGGCGCATGAGCGCAAAGACGCAAGTTTTCAAGCCTTGAACCTAGTTGTAGATATGTAAACTTATCCACAACCGTTTGAAGGTGTTTATAACATACATACATGTATGCATACACACACACATATATATACATATATAATAATAATAATAATAATAATAATAATAATAATAATAATAATAATAATAATAATAATAATAATAATAATAATAATAATAATAATAATAATAATAATAATAATAATAAAGGTACCTATAATATAGAAAGCTATAACTATACAAGGTGTGTATAATATTTATTCCTAGGCTCCTTGGGCTCATATGCTAGCACTTCTTGAGTCAAACTTGGTACGAGGAAGGTGTAAATTGAAAGAACTAAGGGATTGTGTTGAAGAGCCACACTGTTTCAAAATCTCAACCTCAACTTCAAAATATGTTGATATGCATCAAAAACATAGCATTGGTGAAGTCAACAAGGTCTAGAAAAGCTTGTTGTCAACCTAAGTTCGATTGTTTTATTTTGTCAGATTTCAATGACTTTCAAAATATCAAGTTCTTCCTACTGTTTGTTACCATTTTTTAGCATTTTCAAGGAATCACCTAATTACAATGATCTATAATAATCTCCACATAAAAGCTGCTACCACTTATATAATATCTCTAACATCATACTTGTCACCCATGAGTTTCAATTATAAATATCAACTGTAAGTTCAAATTAACAAAATTTCATAGTTTATGTAATTCTATAAAATTGGTTGATATATTGTAAGATATATGATGATTGGTAGCAAGGTCTTTTAGGGTGCATTTTTTCGTTCAAAAGGAATACTTTTTTTGGGGGGGGGAATAATTGACATTGTATTCTCCTTTTTTTAATAGATGAAATCACTGAATTGCTACAAATTTTAGAATAAGATTACTTTTGGGGATGAATGTGCATTAACCCTTGAAGGCCCAAAGTCCCCTTTGGGAGACACTTGGGATTTTGGGCAGGCTCATGTGACTTGACATTTTGGCCTGACTTTTTGAAACTTTTTTTCAAGATAGGGAATCACATTAGCTTCCTGAAAACATAATTTTTTTCCAATTGGTGCCTTGGAGCAAAATTTATGCCACCCAAAGTAAAAAAAAGCAACTCCCCAGGCAAAAAAAAAACCCTGTAAAAAATTTAATTTTTTTTTAATTTTTTTTTCCCCTAAAGATCATGTTTTTGTCTACATATGAAGCTTTGATTCATTCTATTGGACTCAGAATGGGAAAGATATAGACAATCTTGTTTTTTAGACTATCTAACATCTTCCTCAAAAAACAACTCATAGAATTCATTTTTGAATGCAATTTTCAAATTTTTTTAGTTTTTTTTTTTGAAAAGGTTAAGTTTGTTTGCAAGAACAATCCCGTTTTGGAGATTATGGTGTTTTAATTCCACCTAAGAGCTATTAACGATTTAGTGTTTCATTCAATTTTGACCTACTTCTGCTTAGCAAATTTTTTATATGTGAAAATCAAGTTTTGACATTTTGAAATTTTTTTCTCCAAGTCTCAACTCAAATGTTCAACATAAAAAAGTTTAATCTAATGGTATGTAGTGCAAAAAAATTCAAAACATGGCCGTCAAAGTCATCTGAAATTGTAGGCCACAGCTCAAAAGAACTTCTTTTTCCAACTTCAAATGTTGATATCTTCCAACCATACGGTCAAACTTCATGAAATTTTTACCACATGATCTAAGACAAGTGAAGTTCAAGATCCTGTGGTTAGATTCTAAGATTTTTTTATTTTTTTTGGTTTCTTGAGTTATTGCAACAGAAATGACAATTTTCAGTGGTTTTGGAGCTAGAAAATGCCTTGGGCCTTTAGGGGTTAAGATCATCCAAAATTTTCATCCTTATTCTGCATGTTTCATCCATGTCCAGAGGTGTAAACAACTTCAACTCTAGAAAAGATTGCTTTTTCTGCACTGCCCTAAATAAATGGATGAAAACAAAACTTGCCTGCAAGCCAGCCTCTCAATAACATCAACATTTCATTATGTATTCAAAACATAAAAACAGATGTACAGCTGGGTTCAGTTGTCATGAGAACGGTGGTTAGAATTGTACTTTTCTTTGCAATTGAAAGTTTTGTTTTGTTTTTTAATTTGTGCCAGAAAAATAAAAATAATGTCCACACAAAAGAGCTTGCAATGACATTCCCATTCATTGACAAAGAAGCTTTGGGGGGAGTTGGAATTGTAATTGTAATTGTTTATTTTATTTTATTCTTCCTATTGCAATGTAAACTAGTGTAGCCCTGTGCCGATGCCACAGCCGAAAAGCAAAGTAATTTTATAATTATTAAAGTCATAATAAAAACTTTGAAATTCAATAACTTTCACATAGTAAGTCCAAACGCCACGAAACCAAGCCCATGCACCCCTCCTCACCGAGCCCTTTCTGAGGGTACCAAGATTGTCACCAAAATCATAGTAAAAGTATTTTTTCTAATTTTTTGATTCCATAAATACTTTGAAATTCAATAACTTATGCATTGTGGGTCCAAAAGCCATGAAACCAAGCCCATGCGCCCCTCCTCGCCGAGCCCTTTCCAATAGTACCAAGCACTCGACCACGGGACTTACAGTCCGAGAGATCTCAACGTAACAAGCAAACAAACAAACATATCAAAACAAAACAAAACAAACAACCAAACTTAACCCCTAAAGTTCCTTGACTATGTTCTCACCAAAAATGCTCCAAAACTGCCATTTCTAGCACAAGTACCAAATTTTTGAAAAATATCATTTTTTGACACATGTAACCGTAGGATCTTGTAGTATTCTAGCTTGAGAATATGTGGAAAAAATTTCAGAAATTTCCACCATGTAGATTGCAAGATATTAGCGTTTGAAGAGGCAAAAATCCTTTTTTGACCACTGCAAAAATCCGGGCAGCTGCACTTCACAAGGTCAGATCATTATGAAAAAATATCCAAAATGGTTGTGCTTCTTTGGTTTCATTCTTTAGAGCAAGTTGGATACATACATAAAAAATTTCAGATCATTTGGAGTTGTACAACATACAGGAAAAAAATAGTAAGTAGAAAGAATTAGAGAATGATTCAAAGTACTAAATTGTTAATAAATAAATTGAAAACTTAAAAAATTCCAATCCAAATAATTGAATTGTTTTTATAAACAACCTACATCCAATCGTGTTATTTTTTTTCAAAAATATTGAAATTTCAATAAAATAAAGGACTTCAAAGTTTTTTTGGTGTAGGGATTCCATAACTACCCGCAAACTAAAAAGCCTCATAACTTTTTTCTCAACTATTGAAATGCAATGATTCAAAGCTTTTTGAGTACATATAAATCTGAAGAACAAATTTCAAATTTTTATTTCTTTAAAAAGTGTTTTTTTCAGGTCTACCCAAATTGCCCGAGTTGAGAAATAAACAACATATTATGCAATAACTTTTTACTCATATTTCCAAATGTCATGAAATTTGTGCATATGAAAGATATTCCTAGACCCCACATTCTATTAAAATTTCAGCCCAAAATATACAAATCTCTAGTCACACGTACCTGCCCAAAAAAGTTATAAGTCCAAAAAATGCAGTCCGGTCCTTTAGGGGTTAAGGTATGGATGTTCAAGCCACACACTCTCCTAACTTACCCCCCTTTCAGGTCCATTGATTGTACTTTGTAGAAATGTTGCATCAATTTTGCATCAGTTTTGCATCAATTTTGCATCAGTTTTGCATCAATTTTGCATCAGTTTTGCATCTTCATGATAACACTGAGTGAGACTATGAAAGGAAGGGCCGTATTCAGAGCTTTTAGCTTTATCCCATCCGTATATTGCCATCTTGGGTACACAAATAGAGAAAATAGGGTGGCCCACACTACAGTACACAGGCAAATGTAAGGATTGGTAAACAAAATGTCAATATTGGTAAACGAAATCCTGCACCATGTCACCTCACACCATTCACAAGATGATATGTGGTATTTTTATTTTTTTTACAAAAATGACTTCATTTATGTTGAATCTGACCTTCATGTAAGATACTTCATTCCTTGTATGTAAACCAGCATCTTTGGTAGATTGGATGTATTTTAAATTGGGCAAGCAAATCATGAACAATTCTTTTCAAACTGTTGGGCTGTAATACCTTGGAAAGAAATTTGGGTCCTGGGCTCCTAGGACAGGAACTAGTAATAAGTTCATTATGTGGACATTCTCTCCAGAACTGAGTGCATTGCATATTTCCAAAATTCCAACCATTGATGGGGGGGGAGATAACTACCGGTACCCCGTTATGGGCAGAATGCCCAGCGCAGTTTGATGCTCGTATTTGGAAAAACTGGAAATAAATTTCAGAGGTAAGGTAACTACACCTAAAATCGCACGCTTCCTAAAATCGCACAGTGGATATTCTTGCCTAAAATATACTCCCACTATTCATATGACTCTATGATCGCTTTTGGGTATACCTATTCTCAGTACTTTGAAAATTCGTAGTTTATTCATACAATGTCCAAAAAATGCATTCTAAGAGAATCTAGAATCCCCTTTCGACTATCAATGGGACCCCACAACTTTTTTTCAATATAATAGTGAAAACCATGCTGAATTAGGTTGAATTGCTTAACTGTGCAATGTAAGGTCAGTTACCTTAGATGAGCAATATGCAACAACATTACATTTGAAAAAATAATTTTGGACCTCCTATGAATTTAGGAATTTTTTTAGAAATTGTAAAGTACCCCATTCCAATCCAACACTCAATTGTGAATGAAGAGTGTTTTGGGGACTATTTCCGTGTTGTATCATGGTTTCTCCTTCATCACTTGGGTGGTGGGTTTTTGTTTTTTCTGTAGTGGCAGTCCATGACCCATAGATCGCTCTCCTTGCCCGCCTCATTTCATGTGTATACTTCTCACTTCCCTCTTTCCATTCAAATATGATGTTTTGTAATTTCTCTCAGTCTTTTTGGTGCCAATATGGATTTATATGCGCATTTTGGTATATTATTGTGACTTCTTCTAGGAAGCTTTCAAATCTTGTTTTTGCTAATTTACATGCTACTTCATTTCCATTTATAGTTGTTTGCTATGTATTTTAATGTGTCTTTAATTTATTGGATGTGTATATAGGTGTATTTGTGTGATTTTGTAGTGTATTGTTTGGTAGTGTGACTTCATTCCAAGTTTTTGAAGAATTTATAATTGGTGGTGGTGGTGGTAGTGCTTCTAGATTTTTTATATGTATATTTTGAATATTAAGGTGAGTATCAGTTTGTTATTTGAGTTATTCTTGTAGGTTGGTTGGGGTTGTATTATATTAGCTACAATGTGTGCATAATGTTTATAATGCTAGAGGTTCTACTGTGTGTTTGTATTTGTAGTTAAAGGTGTTCCATATTTGATTGCATCTACTTGGAAAGTATGCGATAATAATATATGTATCTAGATATATATTTGCTTGCGGGTCTTTATTGATCTTACCAATGTTTATCTAGTGCATTGATTGTCATGGTAATTGAGTTATCTTTTTTGGTAGTTAGTATGATCCAATGAATTGCTTGTTGTAAAGTTTTATAAGTGGATGAATGGATTATGCCTATTTTGGTCCATTTTGAGGTGGATGCAAGTCCTAGAGACCAAAGATACAATCCCAAGAACACAGTGAGTTGTATGTTTTTATTTGTATTGGGCATGTTGGTGGTGATGAGAAATATGAATGTTCTATATAGAAATTTCCAATTATATATTGGATTAGGTTTGTTTCTATGGGATATTGGATTTTGATGCTTTTGTCATATGTTATGTCTCTTTCAAGATATCTTTGGTACAATTATGCTACTTTTGCTTTGAAATTTTGTAATGGTGGATTTATTATCTATTGTTTTTGTAAAAAGATTTGTGTATTCTATGTATGCATTGGCCGGAATTGTCATATAATTTTGTGAATTCTAATGTTATATGGATTGTATAGTTGGGTGAAAGCACACTACACTAGGTACAATTTTGGCAAGAAAATTTAGTACTTTTTTGTATTTTTGTACATTTTTGTATTTTTGTACATTTTTTGTACATTTTTTGTACATTTTTTTGTATTGTATATTGTATATTCTTCAATATATATTTTTGGGGGGATTTGATTGTTAGCCATCCTAGAGTCTACATATGTGTTGCTTTCGGCACAAAAAGATTAGCAAATTTTTTTTGTTCCTATCCATTTTTGGCTGCAAAAAAAAATGCCACATAAGCTCCTTAATTGGAGCAATAAATGCAAGTATGTTCGATTTGTTAGAAAGAATTGTTCACATACCAAATACTTTAACAAAGTATTATAGAATTACTCAAAGTTCATAGTCTGATTTTCCTCCACAAAGTACTTTTCAATTTTTTTAACATCTGTACAATACTTTTAATTTTTCTAAAGTATTTTTTATAGCTTAGGAAAAACATTCTTTTAGTTCAATGGCCACCAAAAGTCAGAGTTCCCAAGGTTACTCACCCATTGAACCAAAATACAAGCAAACAAAATTGAATTCCATAATCTTAAAAAGTAATCAAACTTCAGTAGTTCCCCAAAATTGGCCAAAAAGTATTGTTATGACGTACTCCCTCTGTCTCAAAATAAAACTAATGTTTCCTTTGTAAAATACAAAAGAAACACTGGTTTTATTTGAGATAGAGGGAGTATTTTTTAGGTAGGTGTATTGTGCTTTCACCCATTTGGTTGTTTTGATATTTTTCTCAAGATCACACTCTTTCATGGATATGTATGTGTGAGGTAGATGGGTTTGCATACCTTGTATCTCAACGTTGTGATTGATGAAAGTATTATAGAGGTGGTTGCAAGAGCCCGGTCTTTGTAGCGTTTTCCACAATATTCTGTATAATTAGAAAATCAATTTTTAAAATATGTGAAAAAATATGTTTGATCTATACACCTTTAAGAAGAAGGTACCATATGAAGGAAAAGCACAGAAAAATCCTCTAAATAAGAGAACAAGAAAAGTGCAAAATTTCATGAAAATAGGTACTTTTACAATTCAAATTGTAAAAAATAGGAAAAGCAATTTTAAAAAAATAAAAAAATAAAAAATTTGGAAGAATTTTATGATGAAGAGATTTTGTTACAAGATTGATCTTAAAACCATCTTCAATGTTCATAAATGCGCGCAAACATGAGCCCATTAGCACGCATGTGGAGGACATAAAATAAAATATTTTTAAATTCCCTTTGCTAGAAACTAGACTTCCTACTTTGGAAATAAATCACAGAAATTTAAGCTCTAGATCATTAATTTTGGGTACTCCCCAGTAAAAAAAAACCTAAACCACAAAGTGTGACAAATTAGCTAAATTTAAATTTAAATATAAAATGATTTTTAAAAATTTCTAAAAACAAGGGATCTAAACATAATCAAGTTAGCCATCTCCAACAAAAATTTCAAATTAATTAAGTTCATGCTTCAATAGTTATAGCCAATGACAACTACATCACTTCAATTATAACACAAAATAGTACCGGTCTTTCTTGCAATCACCTATAAGATGATATTGAAAAAGTGTATTTCTTGCTTTTGTATACAACATCTTTTCAATACTTTAATATTTTATAGTGTGGTTTTTGGTTGGTTGTACATAAAGAGGTGTTTTTCTAGTGTCCGTTTGGTATATCCATGTATAGTGCCCTACAAGAAAGGTTGACACCCCCCCTTTTGCACCCTTCAATTTTTTTGACATTACTCAAAATGTAATTGACATTTTTTGTTTTCGTCAATCAACATGTGTCTAATCCAATTCCCCTCAAGTATACCAAATTTTCAATTTCAATAAACCAAAATTCTATTTTGGGTGATTTTCTTTAATTTTCTTATACGCTTTTACATGAAAATTCATAGAAAAACATTAATGATGAATTTTTAATATTTAATTGCGGAAATATGTAGGAAACATCAACACGCACATCATTCCTTCAACAAGCATCTCCAAAAAAGTTTTACAATTCTCTCGGTAGAGGCCACAATGGAGGCGTGAATAATGTCCAAAATTTTGAAAATTCATATCTTTTTAAAGTATTTAGATTTTTTTCCCCCTCACATTGTAATTGATTTTACACATTTGAGCATGATGGTACAATTACTTTATCAGAATCTCATTACAATAAAGAGATATGAATTTTCAAAATTTTAGACACTATTCACGCCTCCATTGTGACCTCTGCCAAGAGAATTGTGAAACTTTTTTGGAGATGCTTGTTGAAGTAAAGATGTGCGTTTGAATGTTTCCTATGTATCTCCACAATTAAATTTTAAAAATCATCATTAATGTTTTTCTATGAATTTTCATATAAAATCGTGAATTTTTTTTTAAAATTCACCAAAAATGGAGTTTTAATTTTTTGAAATTGAAAATTTGGTATACTTGAGGGGGATTGGGTTAGATACAAATGTTGATTGATGGAAACAAAAAATGTCAATTGTATTTTGAGTAATGTCAAAAAAGCTAAAGGATGCAAAAAAGGGGCATCAACCTTTCTTGTAGGGCATTGTACATGGATATTGGATTGTGATTTGTGGGGTATTTATTTTTTGTTATTTGTGGTTTTAGACCTAGTATAGCGCCTACATGGTGATTTTTGTTTTTTTATTGATGTATTTAGATGTAGGAGGGTATCTTGTATGTGGATTATTCATTATTTTTGTTGCAATGGAATTTGTATGGTAGTAGCGTTTGTTGGAAATTGGTTTCTAATATACTAGTGTATTTTGGAGCTATACATGGGCGTGGAAAGTTTGGTTGGCATTTATGTGGATGGCAAAAAATGATTTGACTATAATAAATTACATTTGATATTAGTGGTGTATGTGGTGAGTTGGTCAAGGGTGTCGCTGTTTAGTGTAAATAGTTTGCTTAGTATGTATGCTTTTTATTAATGTGTGTGATTGAGTTTGTGGGCCTTCTCTTTCTATATTGTTTCTATTTGGATTTATTATGTAGGAAAGGCTATATCAAAGCTTTTGATATAGATGTCATTTCCTTTTAGGAGTGCTATTGTGCAAGTTATTGGAGAGTGTTGTTATGGTCCATTTGTTATTTTTGTGAAGGTTGTTGATCCACTGTGTTTTGCCATGATGTATTTTATTAGTTCTTTGTAGATTTTTTCCAATTTTCCTTTCATTTGGAGCATCTCTAAGTTGTTCACCTAGACGATTAATATATGATGTTTTGAATGAAAATGCTTTTATGCCAAATATTTTATGGGGAAGTTGTGTGGCTTAATTGGGTATGCTTTTTAGAAGGCCACATATTGTTTTTGTGATAGATATCATGAACTTATCTAGTTTCTTTATATTACCCACTGATTAAGGTACCCCTGTGAAAGTTGTATATTATGTCTGGTCAAAGAATTGTGTTGACTATACTGTTTTTTGTCTTGGTGTGACTAGTGATTCCATGAGTTATTTGATTGGTTTTGTTAGTTTTTTAGTAGTGATATATTTTTGTACGTTCCATTTTTTGTAAGGGAACTAATTGAATTCCAAGGAGTTTCTAGGATTCATTAGCATCTGCTAAAGAGCTTTCTTGTGCTTTTTATATTCAAGACATGTATCCAAGTTAATTTCCTATGTAGCCATCTAAGCAATGGTTACAAGAATAATAGAAGTATATAAGGGCTAAGGCTGTCACCTTGAATGGTTCTCCATTGGATGTGTATTTGTTTTATTGTGCCAAAAAAGTCTCCAGTGTATCTTTTGGTAGAGGCATTGTAGATATTTCCAATAAGTTCTATTATATTTGTTGACCTGTGGCCTTGATTTGTCGTGACTACTAGTAGTCCTACTTGATTTATTGATCTAAATGTGTTTTTTAAGCCAATGTAGATGGAAAATTTTGTTAAAATGGCGGTTTTATATATGCCATTTTTCCATTCATTTCTAGGATAGGTATAGAAACCGTATGGGCTAGTGAAATACCAAGTTTGTTTAATACCGCTATTTTAATGAAATATCAATTATAGACAATGGAGATGTCATATTTTGTAAATATTGCACCTTTTAAGGCGGCTATAATTCTATATGAGTGCTTGTTTTTGTTTTGTTGTATTTCTTTTTGGTCTAAAGCCTTCTTGAATTGGCTATTGTAGAATATTTGGTGTGTTTCTCCATACGATGTTAGTATTGAGGTGGGGGTGTTAGTAAAAAATATGTAGATTGTGTTTGCAAGGACAATGGATCTGTAATTGGGCAGTTCTAGCATAGTTTTTTTCTTTTCTTTTGTATAACAAGGTGAGTAGACTTGTCTTCTATTATTGTGGGATAGTATTTTGTTTGTAGTCTTGTTGGAAGAAGAGAAAGAGTAGATTATAGAATTCTTCAAGTAGATGTTTTATTATAGCATTTGGGATTTGATCTCGACATAGGGCTTTTCCATTTGCTAGGTCTTTTTTGCAGAGGTTGTATATTTTTCTATTAAAGAAGGTGAATAGAGGTGTGTCAAAGGTTCCTCTTTTTTTTAGTATGAAATTGTCTAGGTCATACTATAGATATGAGAGTCTTACTGCGTATATGCGGATTGAAAGAACATACTTAAAAATTAATTAAATATTAATTTCTAGCATGCCAATCATATGCCGCGTCAACCAGTTGCTGTAGCAAAGCTCCCACAATCTAGGAACTCAGGGGAACTCACAATCCCTTAGACCCCTAGAATGTCATCTAATGCAAACTTAGACTAGTTATTGGTAAGGTAACCACACCTACAGATTTAATTTATCAACTTTTTGGCTATTCTAATACATAGTGAGGTCATACATAGTGGTATATTTACCAAGGATGTTCTTATATTAGTAGAAGGGTGGTTTTTGAGCATGAAGGTATAGTGCTAGAGCATGGTGCCCAATTGCACAAGACCCACATTGGCATTGGTGCCAATGTGGCCCTTAGGCACCACGCTTTGACATAATTCCTTCATGCTCCAAGACCACCATTCCACTTCTATACAATAATACTCTCAATCTCTCTAAATAAATTCGTGGTACTTCCATAGTTCCCCACAAGAAACCACAGATTTATTTGAGAAAGTGGGAGTAGTAAGATTTAACCCCTAATGACCCAAGGGGAGGGGGGGTACTTTCAAAATTGGCCAAAACTACCAAAAACTTGAGCAATTTGTTTATTCATTTTTTCTTGAGATGGAATAGAATGTAAAAGTAGGATCTTGAAGATCACATTGAGAGTGAGCACTTCAAAATTTCAGATTATTTAACCACATGGTTTAGGAGATATTTAAGTTTGAAGTTTCGTTTAGATCAATGGAAATACAGAGCAACACACTTTGAAGGAGCATATCTTTGTGAGAATATTTTAAAATGATGCCATTTTTGTGCTCAGTGAAAGATAAGCGAGTTGAAAATGAAAATATAAAATATGACATCATTCTAAGTATTTTTCAATTCATGGTGGATCTTGTAATGCATGGTGGTCACCCAGATGAGAGTAGTATTTGTAAGAGTAAAAAATGGGAAAGTTGTCTTCTTCTTAAACTCATGCCCTTTCTGAGGTGGATTTGTCCTTTTGAGGTGGGAAAAACTCACATTGGTTGGCTGAATTTTTAGTCCGTGCCCAAACCGAACCCCCAAAAATGAGTTGTAAACTATACAATACCATTTAACTTTGAAAATTTCCACAAGGTGGAGTTCAACTTGGAATTTGATGAAATTATTGTCAATAGATTCATAATATAGTCTTTTTTTTCTAGAAATTCAAAATTCAAAGACGTAAAGCTCAAAAAAGTGGGGCAATGACTAGAAAATGTCCGCTTGGATCATTAGGGATTATCATCTAACATTTCATTTTGGGAATCTCAAAGGGGGATGAAATTTTACAACATATATGAGCCCATTTGAACGCCTATCAAGGTACAAGTATAGAAGTTCATATGTATGGCCACACATTAGGGATTGTCACACTTTTTAAATTCTTCCCATTTCCAACCTTTAGGGCATAACACATTTTTTCCCTTGAATTGCGGAAGGCTTATTGATTTCTTTGAAGATTGAGAAGTTTTTTTCCCATCTCTTCTCGAGGTGAAGAATGGGCACCAAGAAGTTTTTCCATTCTTCTCCAATTCTTTCCATTTTCCATTTTCAAAACGGGTTCTTACCTTCTTCAAGGAGAACTCAAGGGCCCCTATTGTCTCCTCTTTTTACTCCATACCTTCTCGTTCTTTATAGAAGTTTCACGGGACAACCTATTGAATGTATCATATGTCTTTCCACATCTACCTAGGTGCAATAAGTTAGTTCCAGTACCTTGGAAATAATTTAATTTCTTACCAGCCGGCTTGAATGGTGACTAGCTGGTGGGGCCTAGCGCCTACAAGTGGGGCCCAATACCTGCTAAAAAGTTAAAAATTGGACCCCACTCCATTGATTCGTCTCGGTGACTTGGAAGATAATGCTCCCTGGCAAGGGGGCGGTTGGACTAGCACAGGGGTCCCGAATCAGATACCGCCACAAATCAGACCCCTCACTGGATGAAATAACTACTGTATTGACTAGTGGATTTAGATTCCCTCGATTCCAAGCAGCCAATTTGGTTGCACCAGGCCGGAGTTCACTTCTTTAGGGTTACAACCTAAAATGAAAGGGGTGGGATAAGTTTTAGGGCAGTGGTTCACCATAAGCCATAAGGAAGCCAAGGACCAACTGGAACTTAACTTAGAGCCTATCTCCATTGAGGCTTGGACCTCCAAGAATGGGAGGCAAGCGTCCAGAAGCCGGGGCATCAGGTTGGCATCTAGAAGGGAGCACTGACCCGACATTGGTAACATGTATTACACTCGCCGCCCAAAGTGGCGCAACTAGTAGCTCCAAATTAGAAATTACGTGCTGATTCCCCGACTTGAGTGACAAACCACATTTGTTTCTTTCTTATAATAAGCCCCTCCAAGCCAGGGTCCAGGCCCTCCAACTTTGCAAAGCTGATTTGCAAAGGCTGGAGGCTGGAGGTTCGATCGGAGGTCCGGTTGGAGTGTAAAAGGCAATGGAGAGTGCCTGGACCTCCCGAACCTGAAGGTTTGAGAGCCCAATGGAGACCGGCTCTTATCATAGAAGTGAGGGTGCCGAATGTGCACTTGTACTAATCATTGCTCATTTACAACTGACCATATTTGCTACACAAAAAATAGTGAAATTAAGTTGCCCCCATATGTTGTACAATTTTTCATAGAAAAGTGAGCTTGTGAAATTCAGTTGCCCTGTTTTTTGCAGGGCCAACAAAATAATTTCAGTGAATTTGAATGCTTATATCTTGCAATCCATGCAGTGGAAATTTTTGAAACGGTTACATGTGTCAAAAAAAGAATTTTTCAAAATTTGGGTCCTTGTTCTATAAAATGGCAGTTTTTGAGTATTTTTGGTGAAAACATAGTCATGGAATTTTAGAGGTTAAAAAACTTAGGTCAGTTCTCCCTTACTAAGAGGTGGTATTTGTACATTACTGATCCAATGCTTTATAATTTGTTGAATTTATTTTAATTTTTAGAAGCAAAAAATAATTGGTCTAAAGACTAACATGAATAAGAAGTATGTTGGAAATAGGTTCACTAAGGTATAGCACTCTATTTATAATTTATTGAAGTCCCACTTATAACCATGCAAAAAGTCTAAATGTCATGCTATCGAATTAATTCTTAAACATTACAACCAACCCTGCATTTCAAAAAAACTGCTACCTTTAAGGGATTAATGGATATTGCCGGAGGTAAAATGTGAAACCGTTGGTGAAAAAATAAGTATTTAAGAGTGCTTGAGTGGCCGCAATTATAGGATCTTGTACTTTTAATTGTAGAGCCACTAAAGAATATGGCAAAGCTTAATGTTGTGGTCATTTCATATGAATGAACTGATTATTATACATGCTCTTTGTGATGGTTTTAGAAGATCTAATAGCACTTACTCCCTCTGTCCTGAAATAAAGCTAGGGTTTCTGAAAGTCCTTGTCCCAAATTAAATTTGACATTACCTCTCCACAATTTAATGGACAACAATTGAAGCTAGTTCGAACATCCTGAAGCAAAAGAATCCGGAGATGTCATGCTCCAAAGACTATATAACAATTCAATCCCTACAAAAGGAATCAAAACACAACTTCTAACCAACCAAAGGTGAAAATTCATCCCAAAACTATACAAAACTGCTACTAGCAAATCTCTTGTTGAGAATCTCCTTGAGTTGAATCGCAAGACATCGCCGAAATTCAAAACAGAGGACATCAATGGACATTCATTGTATCAATGTTGCTCAAAGAATGATAAAAATAAATACCACTGGAGTAGTTTGCAAAAGAGCAAAAGTTTGTCACTTTTGCCACCTATTTCAACATGCACCGCTTTACTGTTGACTTCCATTCTTTTTCAATTGGTGGATTTTAGTAGAAGGTATAGTAACTGTGTAATCGCTTGAAAATAGGAGCAACTCACACGTTAATCTAGCCATTTCTAGGAAATCCCGGATTTATTGTGGGACGGAAGTGGTACATGCTTTTTGACTACACTCTTTGTAATTTTGTATCAAGTTAATAATCTATCAAGGAAATTATTTTTTGTTGACCTTGTGTAAACCATATTAGATTTTTCACACCATCTCAAGGGATTAAATCATAAATAGTATCACAAATAAAGTAAGGTAGGAAGTCCATAAAAGCAACCGTGTTGTAAACGTGTCATCTAATATAAAGAAATTGATATCATTGTGTTCTATGTACCAATGGCATTTATCCATTTGCAAGGCGAGTAGGCACCCCAAACCTCAAAATAGGGGTGTTTTTTCAAGTCTATTTTAGCTGACTTGGTGGCTAATTACCCGGCACATCACTACACTAAAAATGATATTTAGTGTTGGCAACACTAATTACGAACCTTGACACTAAATATCATAAGTAAGTAACACTAAATCTAATTTCTAACACTAAATATGCTCTATGGTAAATCTGAAATCTGAAAAGGTTGACATTTAGTGTTAGAACACATTAAAAAAATGAACTTGCAAAGGAAGCGGAGGCGGCGCATTGAAGTCCAACACAACACTAAATCCGCTACAATTCAGATTCAGTGTTGTGGCTGGTAGGGGGGTAAAACACTAAATGTCATACTACACTAAATATCATTTTTAGTGTAGGTTTTTTACCATTTTTTTTATAAAAGGTGACCATTATTGCAATAAAAGATTGACAAAAGCCCAGCCGCAAGCAACACTGCTAGACTCATAATCTACAACAAGAGCGCCACTTGACCTGCTCCACCTCCACCGGGGCACTGCCTAAGGAGGTTGGAAAGCAAAACTAGCCCAGGGGCCAAAGAGCATCCACCTCAGAGAACCGTCTACCATCTCAGAAAACAAAGCACTCCACATCACAGAGAGGTAGGAAGTCGAAAAGGCCACTACTCTTCCAACCTCTCAACTATGAAAAGCAGCCCACGTATACGCTTGAGCATGAAAACACAAGTGGCAGGAAGTGCTTCAAAGCTCCAACGCTCGAAGAAGTGACACACTGTAAGCCCCTTCTAGCCGAAAACCTCTGGAAGAATTTTGTTGCCAGTGGCCGGCCACATCAACAACTTTTTCATCCACGTACTTCCTTCCTACTGCTCTAGTGTGAAATCCCATCCATGTGCAACCAATTACAATAAAGAAATGCTCGTCGCCCATCTTCCTCCGGCTCATAGGAAAGCCAGACTGAGTCCTTTCAGGCTGTTTTTTCCAAGCCTGGTGGTGATGCCATTGCAGTGTCTCCCAAAGACAACAGTATCTCAGTGCATGACTGCGATAATAGTACAAAAGCATGAACAAAGCCTGTTTTGTGTTCATTTGTCATTGTGCTAATGATACGTGACAATACTAATGTTGCCAGCATGAGCCCAGTGAGGGCATGATGAATAGTTGAGCACGGCATGCCTCTGGTGTGGGGCTAAATTGCTAATCCCAGTTTAAGTTATAAGCTTAATCAGAGGACAAGGTGTTCAGTGTGTAAGCAATTCTAGACAACAATGTCATTCCCAGTTGAAACTAATAAGCTTTATTGGCACCAGCAGACGGGCACTGCTGCCACCAGTGACCACATCATGTTGTCACTAGCTAACTGGCCCCTTCTCCATCATTGACAAACCTATAACTTACTCTAGTGAAAAAATGCTACTGTTGCAGTACACTGAAAAATCAATACTCACAGCAACTCTATTTATTTGCAATATAGATCATTGCTGAAAAAGCACGCACGGGGATTTCATGTTTTGCAGTTTCAGAAGCACCAGTTGTCGACCACGCCCAGTACCCAACTTGTAGGGTGTACTATTTCCAACCTTAGGTTGGAATCATGCTTAAGTGTTGTTTTTCTGTCCTTTTCAAGGTTGGGACTAATATGGTTATGACACATGTCCCAAAGTAGTGAGCATCCTTGACGATCGGAATTGAAAGACTCTAGACATTGTCTACTAGTGAAATGCACTTTTTGGCTCCCAAAATTCATTGTAATTTCAATTTTGGGAATTAAATTCTGAAAATTCTGCAATCTCCATATTTCCTATCTTCCTACATGGGAAAAATTTCCACCACCTCATACTCTGCACAATCTGCTCCAAAACTCCTTAAATGGTCGACTACTGGTGCTTCTACCTTATGCTAGTACTTGTTCCATGAACGACTCTATTCAGGAGAGCTACTAGGGTAGGGCCGACCTTGGGTACATGTATTTTCACCACTTTGAGAGCTTGTAATTTTCTTTGCCTTAAAAAAATGCTTTCTTAGAAAATTTAAAATTTGAGTTCAACAGCATAAACTGGCGAAAAATTGGCAAATGATAAATTGGCAAACTGGATAAATGATTGCCAAAATTCAACTTGATTTTCAAGTTGGCGCCCATTATACTAGAAAAAAAAGAGAACCCCCTCGCAGAAATTACCAAAATCATCTCTAAGAAATATGAAATTTGCCAATATTGGGATGAAGTTCACTTTCTTTAGGTAATATTGTAGATGAATGAAGGATGATGAATGCCTTTAAGCCCTAAAGGTCCAAGGCAATTTTTGGCTCCAAAACTATAGAAAACTGCCATTTCTGTTGTGATCATTGAAAACCAAAAATAACTTTTTTTAGAATCTAACCATAGGATCTTGTACTTCATTTGTCTTAGAATACATAGTAAAAATTTCATGAAGTTTGACCGTACAGATTGGAAGATATTAGCATTTGAACTTGAAAAAAAAAGTTTTTTTGAATTGTGGCCTGCAATTTCAAATGACTTTGCCAGCCATTTGTAGATTTTTTTTGCAGTGCACACCTCTGGGTTATTTTTTTAAGCTAAACATTTGAGTTAAGAGTTGGGGGAAAAAATCTGGTATGTCAAAACTTGATTTTTACATATAAAAAAATTATTAAGTAGAAGTAGGTCCAAAATTGAATGAAGCACTAAATTGTTAATAGCTCTTAAGTGGAAATAAAACACCATAATCCCAACGGTGGGATTGTTCTTGCAAACAAACTTAACCTTTCTTAAAAAAAGGACAATTGAAAAAATTTGAAAATTGCATTCGAAAATGAATTCTATAAGTTGTTTTTTGAAGAAGATGCTAGATTGCCTGAAAAACAAGATTGTCTACAACTTTCTCATTTTGAGTCCATTCAAATAGAATGAATCAAAGCTTCAAATGTAGACAAAAACATGATCTTTGAGATTTTTTTTTTAATTTTTAAATATAATTTTTTACAATTTTTTTTCTGCCTGGCAAGTTGTTTTTTTGACTTTGGGTGGCATAACTTTTTCTCCTGGGCACCGATTGAAAAAAAAAAAAAAATTTAGAAAGCAAATGTGGTTCTCTATCTTCAAAAAGAGTTTCAAAAAATCAGCCCAAAATTTCAGGTCACACGAGCTTGCCCGAAATCCCAAGTGTTCCCCGAGGGACTTCGGGTCTTTAGGGGTTCAAAAGGACAATTTATCTGACCTAGTTGCATTTTAGGATAAGTGTTACACTTCTGCTAAGAAAACAAAAAAATCAGTTTATTGACAAGAACCATGATCACCAACCCTTTCCATAGACAGTTTCAAGTGTTGTTAGAGCATGTCTACTAGGCATGAACTTGTTGAAAGGTCATCGACTTTGCAAAGTGAGTAGGCAACTAAATTTAATGAAAATAACCAAGGTTGGAATAGATTTTCAACATAACATTTAGTAGTAGAGAGGACCACTGCCCTCCCTTAGACAGAGTGATGTAGCATATTCTACATCATTCCATCCGACGGATGAAAGGTTGTGGAATATTCTACACCTAAAGGCCACGCGTTGATTTGTCATACTGTAACAACCAAGCCAAGAGTAAGGTGGAAAATGATACAATAATAATTGCATCTGACACAAAGCGAGCTATTACAAACAAGGGAGCCAAGCAACGGACAACTAGCAAATCAGATCATTAATTTTCTTGAACATGACATTGGTTCCTTTTGGGATAGCATGCAAGTAGCGTGGAGGCTGGAGTTTGGGGTTGAAGTAGTGAATCATGTTAACATGGATAAACTTCATAGATGCATGCTTGAAGAGAGCAAAGACAACCTCTCTAAAGGCTAGAGAATGTTATAAATGGAAGTTGGAAAATGAATTTTTTTGGTCCTTTTTAAGGTTGGGATTAATAAGGTTATGACACATGTCCCCAATTAGGGAGCAAGAAAGTAGGAAGTAGTGAGTGGGAAGGTATTTTTTGAATGATTGGAATTGGAAATGTTTAGACATTGACTACTGGTCAAATGCACTTTTTTGGCTCCCAAAATTTAGATTAATTTCAATTTTGGAAATAAATTTCTGAAATTTTTTCTATTCTCATATATTTCCTATCTTCCTGCATGATAAACATTTCCACCACCTGGCTCTTGCTGCACAGATATCTTTTCCAAAATTGCTTAGATGATTGACTATTGGTGCTTCTACCTTACTCTAGCCTCAGCCCTCTCACCAAGCCACCAAGCCACCAAGCCACCAAGCCAGGTCCTTTGCCCCTAAATGATGGGATTGTTGAACGAATCGGTGCATTCTTTCATTTCTACAGTGCTCTGGAAAAACAGTCATCCATCCATCCATCCGCCATGGTCATGGAAACATTCATCCATGTAGGGTCTGCCTTCCGTGCCAGCCAACTTCCCATCCACATTGGGCCAATCCAGCCATCCCTTAACTTACTCCGGAGTCAACAGGGTCATCATGTGGCAGCCTAGCCATGAAAGAACCCAACCCCCAATGGAAGGGGGGACAAAGAATTCAGGACAGCAGGTAAGAGGGGCCCACCATGGACCAGCCAGCCGGACGGCAGGACAGGGAATCTATAGGGCCATTGCCCATTGGGGGCTCAAGTCTCAAGGCAGGGACCTACACAAAATAGTGAAATTAGGTTGCCCTACACTAATTTCTCGACAATGCACACTATAGAAATATTCACTGCTTTTGTACAATGAAGCAATCAATTCAGAGCCATGTGTATATCTAAGGTTTGTGCATCAGTTCAAGACTTAGTTCAGAGAGTGGTATGCACCTCCATGTGGAACAAGCTTTGATCCATGTTGCCTTAGACTATATGTTGACCATGCTTGAATTTCACATGGTTTATAACTTGAAGATTGTTAATTTATTTTTTGACAGCTTTGTAGTGGTTGCAAGGCCTTTTAAATATATGTTTTTTACAATAATTAGTGATGAAAATCTTTTTTACAGCAGTAAAAGTGTAAGATATGAGAAATTAGTGTGGGGCAACCTAATTGCACTATTTGGTGTAAGTAGGAGTCTAGGATTACTAGGGACCGAGGAATTCAGGACAGCAGGTACTATTCCCCACTTCACAGCTCAGTGGAGTGGAGTGTTCCTGATTTCGCCTACACGAAGTTAATAACAAGGTAATGGAGGTTCCCTGGGAAATGGGAATCTAGATTCTAGACTTGAAATGGTCTCCAACAAATAACACTTCAGCCAATCGCACAGCTCCATGATGGGCAGTCTCCATTGAGGAGGAGGGAAATCAGTAGCCTTATCCAATAATAATTCTTAAAAAAAACTGCTACTGGGAGCGGTAAAGCGGTTATTCATTGCTTATGATTATGCCGCAGTGGCTAATAAAGCTAGCTGCAGGTTTTTAAAAAAATAAAAATTTAGGGCAGTGCAGAAAGCCATCTTCACTGGAGTGATGAAGCTATTTACATCAATGGCAATGGATGAATCCTGTATTATATGAATGAAATTGTAGTTATTCATCCAATAGAACAATATTGTTGGTAGTGTTTTGCAATTTCATCCATTGGAAAAGCAAGAAAATCTTGACAAATATTCCCTATAAAAATGTTTCATAGCTTCTTTGCAAAATATTTGCTAAAAAAAACACCCGGTCAACTAGCTCAAGTTCCTCAAAAACAATGTGCTAAATATAGTCAAATTTACTTTCTATTGGTACATCTACACTCTAGATGAGGAAAAGACGGAGGGAGTATAAATCTGTATCGCATGAGGTTAAAAAGAATTTAAAATATAGCTCATGCAAGAACAAACATTCTTTTTGAGTTAGTTTATACAATGGAGAGATTCCCTTTTAATATTACCCATAGTAATTACAAATACAAATTTTGTTGTAGCAAAAACACCAATAACACAATTCTTAGTGTAGCTAATCAGTAAAGAACAACAAATTTTGTGCAAGAAAAATCACAAAAACATGCAACATGAGGTATCATATTTTTTCTTTTTCCTAAACTGTAGCTTGTTATAGAGACTCTTCAAGATACTTGTTACTATCTAGTAAAGAAACAATCCCTGGCAATGTCTAAACTCGTTCAAATCCAGCTCAACCCAAATTTTATTCATATTTATGAAGATATTCAGAGTATTTTTTATACATAAACACACAATTACATCATTTTCATCAAAATTTGCAATCTGTTTTCCTTTTTTCTTGTATTATTTTTTAGAGCTACTTATTGATGAACAATAATTACTTCAATCTATGATACTTAGCTAATTCTCAGTATTAAAAAGCTACAATACAGTGACTTCCAAAAGTA
The DNA here is from genome assembly GCA_963969595.1 of Neckera pumila. Classification (NCBI taxonomy): domain Eukaryota; kingdom Viridiplantae; phylum Streptophyta; class Bryopsida; order Hypnales; family Neckeraceae; genus Neckera; species Neckera pumila. The sequence goes on along the minus strand of OZ018415.1, from coordinate 17,309,951 downwards.
GTTGACCACCATATAAATTGCTCTCATAAATTGAGAAATTGGAATTATAGTGAAATTTGGACATGTTGTACAAAAGGGATTCTACCTTCACTTAAAATAGACTATATTTAGACCTACTTTTATTTGAATGAAATTACTATGCAAAATAAAACTTTTTGTGAAAAGTCAAAATGTTTCATTTCTTTTTATAGGAAGAATGTACATCTTGACTAGAATCTCATATCACAAGTTTTCATGAATTTTGGATTTTTATTGATTGAAATCTTATTGATTGAAATTTGACCTCAAAATTTTGACTTTTTTATTTTTCAATCCATAAAATAGTGCAATTAGGTTGCCTTATCAATTAGATTGCTCTACCTCAGATAAATTATTTCATGGATCAATGCTTGTCCACATGGAGGTGCATACAATTCTTTGAACCAGGCCTTGAACTGGTGCACTAATATATGCCATACACACGGCTCTAGATTGAATTCATCATTCTATAGTAGCAGTGGATATGTATGTATATAGTGTGGACTGTTGTGAGGCAACCTAATTCCACTATTTAGTGTATGCTGAATTGCTTATTTTGACCAGTTTTTTACCTTTCACCGCTTCAGTTCAGCTTTCACAACAGCTGCCTTGATCAGAGCATCACCATTTGGCTTGCAAAATGCAAACCAGGTTGCAAGCCTGGCAGTCCATTTTGCAAGCCGGGGAAGAAGGGTCGCCCCACCCACGGCCTCTTAAGAGGCCTTCGCCATCCAATGAACTACGTCCACATTCATGGATCATGTCTTTGCTTTTGGGGAAAGTGGAAAAGTGGAAAAGTGTTTGTCTCATGCGGTTTGCAAGCCGTTTTGCAAGCCACCCTTTGGCTTGCAAAAGAGCCCGGTTTTGCAAGCCACCGGCGGCTTTTGGCCTAGCCTCTTAACAAGTTCATCCATTATGCAAGACGGGTGGAGCAATTTTGCAAGCCTCTCTTAACAAGTCATCCAATATGCAAGACGGGTGGGGCTGCTCTCAGCCAAGTGTCGCTCCTGCAAATGTATGCATGAATTCTGTGTATGTACAGTAAGTTATCTTTAGTTCGTGCGCTGCAGCTCTGCAAGTGGCCATGGAATTCAAGTTCCTGTAGAGAACAGTTCACCATGGCATCGTTTGTAGGTGCCGAACTAATTCGAAGAACCTTTGTTTGTGAGGACGGACCTGTTTGAATATGCCTTGGATTCGTCGTATCAGTGGGGTTGAATATTCGTTCAGGGTGATGCTCCGTCACGGTAGCTTGGGAAACGTCGCTCAGCATGGGAGCCTCACAGTCACGGCTCCTTCATCCCATTCTGTGAAGGTCGAGAAGAGGGACGTAGCGCTTGTTAGTTGGCTCGCCGTGGCTTGCATTGGCTCCTTTCCGTGAAGGTTGAGAAGAGTCGTTCTCTTCCTCCGGAGGACAAGAACGGACGTGAAGAAGTTTACGCAAAGGTTTGAGGTTCATAGTCTACTCCGTGATTGGTTTGCCGTGGTTGCCGTGGTACTATGCAAGTGAACCTTGTCGGAGGTTTCATTTTCGCTGCAAAAGGGGTGTCACAGCTCCTCCACAAAACAGGGCTCCCCATTGGCTCCCCATTTCATGCGCTTAAGAAATTTCTTAGAGAAAATCTAAACCTTGAAGGTGCTGTGACTACCCCTAGTGATGAGCAATTGAGCATCTGAAGGGCGTTCTCAATCCAGCCTGCTTTGCATTCACCATTCAAACTCATAGTTAACTAGGGTGGCCTGTGCCGTTGTCACAGTCAAAATCATATAAAAAAAACTTCTAATTCATAATGAAAACTTTGAAATTCAATATCTTTTACACCGTCATTCCAAACGCCATGAAACAAATCCCGTCCACCCATCCTTGTCAAAAGCTTTCAACGGTATCAAGAATGCGACCAAAATCAAGTAAAAGTAAGTTTCTGATCTTTTAATCCATAAATACTTCGAAATTCAATAACTTCCACATTGTAGCTCCAAACGCCACAAAGCAAGCCCGTGCACCCCTCCTTGCTGAGAGCTTTCCGACGGTACCAAGCACGCGGCCAGGGGACGCACGGTCCAAGAGATATCAATGTAACAAAACAAACAAAACAAACTTAAGATATATACTAGTGTGCCCTGTGCCGTTGCCTCAGTCAAAATCATAGTAAAAATAATTTCTTAATTCATAATAAAAACTTTGAAATTCAATATCTTTCACACCGTCATTCCAAATGCCACCAAACCAAGCCTGTCCACCCCTCCTCGCCAAGAATTTTCCAACGGTACCAAGAGCGCGACCAAAATCATGTAGAACACTTCCATGTAGAACTCTATAAAATTTATCTTGTCCTTTCTGCAAAGTTCGGCCAAGTAAGTTAGTTATGCATGGAAGTCCGCCCTTGCTCCCTTGCAACTAGCTTATTTTGCAATTTGTAGAAACTTTCATAAATATATGCGAAGAAAATCCCCTTTCTAACACCTAAACTTGCGATCAGGTGACTTTTGAGCTCAAAATCCACTTAATATGGTCACTATCATATCCAAAATCAATATGTACTTATGTAAAAGCAACGATTCTTAGAATTTGTATCAAAAAAAACTTTTGCATGCGGTACCAAATGTTACGTTGGAACCTCCTTCTACTTTCCAACAAGAGAATATGAAAAATTGACTATAATAGTAACTAGACATAGTAGCAAAAAGTGTTGGTTTTGGGTTGAGCCACCTTACAACAATATCTCCGGAAAGACAACGCATTAGGAGAAGAATGGGGCCTCCGGAAAGCCTCCACATCTGCACCAGCTGAATTAAATAATTATAATTTAAAAAATGTAAATATATATATTTTTTAAACTGCATTTCGACATGGCCAACTGTTGTCCACATTGGACTGTGTTTTTTATTTTGAAATTTTAAAAAAACTTGAAATTAAAAATGATTTTTTAAAATATTTTTAAATTCTAAACAGCACCATTCACCACGGAATTCAGTTTCTCAAAGGGAGGAAGCATTGTTCACCATTGAATTCAGTTTCTCAAAGGAAAGAAGCCTTCCTAGGAACTGTTCTTCTCCTAATGATATCTCAGTGCATGACTGACTGCAGGATGCTGTGTTGATAATGGCAGTTGAAAGCATGAACAAAGCCTGTTTTGTGTTTCATTTGTCATTGTGCTAATTGTAAGTGACTAGACTAAGCTTATTAACGTTACCAGCGTGAGTGAGGGCATGATGAATAGTTGAGAGCATGCCTCTGGTGTGCGACTAAATTGCTAATCCCAGTTTTAAGTTATAAATTAATCAAAAGACAAGGTGATGAGTGTGCCTGGCTGTGGGAAGAATTGAAGCCATGAGACACATGTTGTCATTCTGCGTTGAAACTAATAAGCTTTATTGGCACCAGCAGTTGGGCACTGCTGCCACCAGTGACCACATCATGTTGTCACAAGCTAACTGGCCCCTTCTCCATCATTGACAAACCCATACCCTAGTTTAAATAAAAACTACAGTACTACTGTATAGTCGGGTACCAATTGTTTACAAACTGCGTTTTAGAGCCATTTGTATTTGTATTTAATTAAAATAAAGAAATATCCATTTCTTCAAAGTTTGGTCATACGATACTTTTTATTGACTTTTCAATAGCCACTAGTGTGGCCCTGTGCCGTTGGCCCAATTTTCATCCACTTCTAGTTCCACTCCTGGTTCCACTCCCAGTACCAAGAACGCCACCAAAATCAAAGTAAAAGTAATTTTCTAATTTTTTAATCAATAAATACTTTGAAATTCAACAACTTTTGCACCACCGCTCCAAATGCCACGAAACCAAGCCGGTGCACCCCTCCTCGGCGAGAGCTTTCCGACGGTACCAAGTACGCGGCTGGGGGACGCACGGTCAGGAAGTTGTCCACGCTACAAACAAAACAAAACAAAACAAAACAAACAAACAAACAAACAAACAAACAAACAAACAAACAAACAAACAAACAAACAAACAAACAAACAAACAAACAAACAAACAGCCTCATTTAAGGTATTGATAGTTTTGTTAATTAACCCCTAAAGGTCCAAGACCTTTTTTTTTGCCAAAAAACACTCCAAACTGCCATTTCTATAGCAAAGAGTAAATAAAATTGAAAATTATTTTTTTTGCACATCTAACCATAGGACCTTACCCCTAACTAGTATGGGAATGTGTGGAAAAAATTTCAGAATTTTTGACCGCATAGATTGCAAGATATCTGTGCTTAAAGTGAAAATAACAAATTTTGCAACACATTGTGGAACTAGATTTTATGACATTGAACTTTTTTAGCTTTAAGTTTTTGCACTGCAGAGTTTTGAGCTTTAAATTGTTATACAAGAAAACTGAGTTGAGAATCTAGGGGGAAAAAGAAAATCCCCAAAAACTTAGTTTTCATTACTAAAAAAATTGTTAAGTAGAAGTAGGTATGAGATAGAAACAAAATCTAAAATACCAATATCTTTTAGATGGAATTAAAATGCACTAGTCCCAATGGTGAGATTGTTCTAGCAAAAAAACTAAACCTTGTGGAACTCTTTGTTTTGAAAAATTGTTAAAATTGCATTAAAAAATGAATCCTATAAGTTATTTTTTTCAGGAAGATGCTCTAAGTGCCCGAAAAACAAATTTGTCCATAACTTTCTCATAGAAAGTCCAAATGAAATTAATCAAAGCTTTCCAAATAGACAAAAATATGATCTATGAGAAAAAAAAAATTTTAAAAAAAAATAAAAAATTGCAAAATGTTTTTGCTGCCCCCCCCCCCCCCCCGTCCTTGGTTTTGAGCTTATTTGGGCATAACTTTTTTTCCCGACCACCGACTGAAAAAAAATTATATTCCCATAAAGCTTAGCAATTTTTCTATCTTTTAAATGTTTTTGGGAAAATCACAACAAAATTTCAGCCCGTAGGTACCTGCCCGAATTCCCATTTGTCCCCCGAAGGGACAATGGGCCTTTAGGGGTTAAAATTTTTTTTTAATTGAAAGATGTGCATAGGGAAGTTCCCTATGTACCCCATGTAATCAAATCAAAAAATTCATCACCAATTGTGTGCAATAATATATAATGTAAAACCACCAAAATTGACTTTAAAAATTCATAAAAAATGAAGTTTTAATTTTTTGAAACTAAAATTTGGGTATGCTTGATTGGGATTGGGTATGGATTGAGTGATAATTATATAAAACAAAGCAAAGTCAATTTTATTTCATAATATGTAGAAATGTATCAATGGCCTCAGAAAGCAGTTCGTAAGCATTTGGTACCCGACTGTACAGTACACACTGAAAAATCAATACTCACCGCAACTCTATTTATTTTCAATATTAATAGACTCATTGCCGAAAAAGCACGCATTGAGAGTTCGTAATATTTTTAGACAATGTCAAATAGTGCATCCTTAACCCCTAAAGGACCAACATGCACATTTTGGCCGTATAGAATTTTTGGGCAAGTGCGTACAACTAAAGATTTCCATAATTTTGGCTGAAATTTTAATAGAAGGTGGGGGCAAGGAATATCTTTCATATGCACCAAATTTCATGACATTTGGAAATATGAGTAAAAAGTTATGGCCTAATATGTTACTTTTTTTTGTAACTGGGCAATCCAGGTAGATAAAAAAAATTCACTTTTTTCGAAAACAAAAATTTGAAATTGGTTTTCTAGAGTTATATATATGTGGAAAACTTTGAATTATCCCATTTTCATCAATGAGTCAGAAGTTATGAAGATTTTAAATTTGAAGGCAATTATGGATTCTCTACTCTAAAATAAACTTTGAAGTCCTTTATCTTACTCGATTTTTAGTGTTTTTTGGAAAAAAATAAAATCCCAGGATGTAGATTATTTATTGCAACATTGCCACCATTGGGATTTATCTAGCATTTTTCAATTCCATAATGAAATTCTTGACAATTTTGTATTCTGAATAATTATCTACTACTATCTACTTACTATTATTTTCCTATATGTTGTACAATTCCAAATGAAGTGAAAATTTTCAAGCATGTAGCCAACTAGTCTAGGAATAAGAATCCAAAGCAGCACCAACATTTTGGACATTTTTTCATCAAAAATTGAGCTTGTGAAATGCTGCTGCCCTGTTTTTTGCAGGGCCAAAAAAATGGTTTTAGTGAATTTAAATGCATATCTCTTGCAATCCACGCGGTAGAAGTTCCTAAAATTTTTACCATGTATTCTCAAGTCACCATACTACAAGATCCTACGGTTATATGTGTCAAAAAGAGTTTTTTATTTAAAAAATTGGACACTTGTACTAAAGATGGCAATTTTTGAGCATTTTTGGTGAGAATATAGTCATGGAACTTTAGGGGTTAAAAAAGTAAATTAAGTCGCCTTTTGAAGCTAGCAAATACCCAACAAAAAGTTTTCAGTTCAATAAATATACCAACTACTGAAAAATATGTTGGCAAATAATCAACAAAATCTTACTTGATTTTTGAAGCTAGCTCCCATTATACTGGAGAAAAAGAGAGAAAAAGAAAGTGGATGAAATTGCCAAATCATCTTTAAGAAATATGAGATTCGCTAATATTGGGATGAAGTTTACCCTTTGCAGGAAATATTGTGGCCAAGTGAAGGATGAATGATCAAAATGGACAATTTGTCTGCCCCAGTTGCATCCTACGACATATATCAATTATACTTCCTTCCACCCAAAAAAACAAAAAAAATCAATTCATCAACAAGAACCATGTTCACCAACCCCTTCCTTGGATGTTTTTTGGTGGTGTTAGAATATGCCAACTGGACTTCAGAAGCGGATGAACTTGTTAAGAGGCCATTGACTTTGTAAGGCAAGTAGGCAACCGATCTTGAAAAGAAGGGCCACTTCACAATACAATCAAAGGTCAAGAGTCCATCGGTTTTCACCAATCAAATTTCAAAAATTTAGAAGTTTGGCCTCTCGAGCCTTCACACTAGGCGGCACAGTCCAAAGTCCGTCACCCTCAAAGTTGCCTACATGACAGAAAAATGTTCACATGGCGATGGACTCTTGAGGAGAGTTTGGGTCCTGCAAAAATAGAGACCCAAATTCTCCTCAAAAGTCTCTTGAATATTTTTCCAAAAACTAACAAGATTTTAGCCGTGAAATTGGACTAGGAGGACTCTTTTTGCAATTTTTGTTTTTTGTTTTTGTTGGGCTGCCCCCTCCCTATATTTTGCAAGCCTGCCTCAGCTGATTGGTGGTTGATTGCTTGGTTGAGCCATTGGAAGGGTGGTTCGTTTAATTTTTAGGTTGAGCCACCATGTCCCTGTGGTGATATTTCTAACATTACTTTAGCTCCACTCCATCACCAAGAGAGGTCCTTTTCCCCCCGTAAACCACTCCTGGTTCCCATCCGTTCAATCGGCGGGAAGCTTCTGTGCCGTAATTTCTGATTACGCGGGCAAAACCGCGTAATTGGGGATTACGAATTTTTCATCCGGCTCATCGTTTCATCGAATTTTATTTCCTCTTTCAGTCGTGATTTACATCGGGCATTGCGCCAAATAATCGGCCCGCCTTGTTGGGCTCCGCCCTCCTCGTCGGCCGATTATTTGGTGCAATGCCCTCCTCTGTGGGCATCGCCCTATACCAAATGATGGGATTATTGATCCAGTTGCTGCATTCATTTCTACAGTGATCTGAAGAAGAAAAAAGTCATCCATCCATGGACCAGACCCCTCCAGCGCCAGCCAACTCCCAATCCACATTGGGCCAAGCCACTTCGTAGTGTGGAGTCAACCGAGCCCTGGCTGGCAGCCTGGCCATGAAAGCCCCCCCCCCCTGGAAGGGGGACCGAGAAGTCAGGACAGCGAGGTGGGGCCCACCATGGCCCTTGCGGCAGGGCAGGGAATCAATGAGTCCATTGCCCATTGGGGGCCCAAGGCAGGGACCGAGGCGAGGGACCGAGACGAATCTAGGGCTAGCCAAGGACCGAGGAATGCAGGATCACCGCCTCAGTGGAGTGTTCCTGATTTCGCCTAGCCTTATTGAAATTGATAATGGAGGTCCCTGGGAAATGGGAATCTAGACTTGAAATGGTCTCCAAGAATAACTCTTCAGCCAAAGGCAGAGCTGGATGATGGGCGAGGAGCCTTATCCAATAATTATTATTATTATAAAAAAAAAGGGACTGGGAGCGGTTATTTCATTTATGCCACAGCCCGTCGCTAATTAAGTTAACCGCAGGTGTTTCTTAAGAAAAACTTAGTTTAGGCAGTGCAGACTGAAGCGATTTACATCCATGGCAAGGGATGAAACCTACAATCTATGGATGAAGCCATATTTATTCATCCAATATAGTATACATTCATCCAAAATAGAGTGATACTGTCCCAAGATTTGATAATGTTTTGCAATTTCATCCATTAAAAAGGCAAAAAATATCTCACCAAATATTCCCTTGAGGATTTTTTTTATAGTTTTTTAGCAAAAATTTGCTAAAATAATCCACTGGTTAGCTAGCTCAAGTTCCTCAAAACGATGTAAAAAATACAATCAAATTTACTTTCTATTGGTACATCCACACTCTAGGTGAGGAAAAGACGGAACAAAGTATAAATTTTTACCTCATGGAGTTAGAAAGAGTTTAAAATATAGCTCATGCAAGAACGAACATTCTTCTTGAGAATAGTGAGATTTAGTTTATACATTAAGAAGAAATATATTCTAGTAGTACCCATAATAATTACAAATACAAATTTTGTTGTAGCAAAAATACCAATAAACCAAATCTTATGTAGCTAAACACTAAGGAACAACAAATTTTGTGCAAGTAAAATTTGAAAAACCTTGCAATAGTGGAGTATCGTATTTTCCTACTTCCTGAACCTTAAAGCGTCATTAAACCGTAAATTCCCATATTTAGCTACTATTAGTTGATTGATGATTTTTCTAGGTTCCGGTTTTAGGACCAAGCTATGGTAGTCTATGTGAAATTTACAATGGCCTAGGGAATTCTACTTTGAAAGTTCATAGAAATTATTACATATCTCATCAGAAAAAAAGTATTCTACTTTTTGAAAACTCATGCCGATTTCCAATTGCTCATACTACAAAAATGTCTTCTTTTTCTTTTTCTTTTTCTTTTTCTTTTTTCTTTTTTTTCTCTCCCAAGAACAAGGTGCTTCCGAGTCTCCAACTATGCTGCTAAGTTTTTGTTTATTGTTTTGACGTCGTTTTCCCCGCCTTCCACCACTTCCCTTCAACCGACTTCCCCAAGTGAACAGCTGCCATGATCAGCCAAGTGTCGCTTTCGCAAGCCCTATCAAATGTATGCTTGCCATGAAGGTATTCATGCAGTAATTGACCTTTAGTTCGTGCGCTGCAGCTCTGCAAGTGGCCATGGAATTCAAGTTCCTGTAGAGAACAGTTCACCATGGCATCGTTTGTAGGTGCCGAACTAATTCGAAGAACCTTTGTTTGTGAGGACGGACCTGTTTGAATATGCCTTGGATTCGTCGTATCAGTGGGGTTGAATATTCGTTCAGGGTGATGCTCCGTCACGGTAGCTTGGAAAGCCGGTTGCAGGGAGTGATGAGCATATTTTTGTTTTGTTTTTTTTGACACAAATGAAACGGAATTTCATTGCAAAAATAAAAAATACAAGACCGCCAGCCAGCCACAAGTGGCCTGGCGGGGCACAACTGTTGAGCATAGTTGAAGGGCGTTCTCAGAAGTCCAAGCTGCTTTGCATTAGGGGTAGTCACAAGTTCTTCACCTGAGTCTCAACCTTCACGGAATCCGGATGTGCCGTTTCTGCATTGGCTCTCCCTGGCCTCACCGGTGCCCATTCCGTGATGGTTGAGACTGCTCAACCTTCTCCTCCGCAAGACAAGAATGAGTATGAAGAAGTTTACATGACAGCTATTTTAAGGTAAGGTCCGACAACCTGATTTCTTGCTGCTTTGAGACGGGCTCCTTGGAGATCTGAAAGCTAAACTTAGTATCTCTCCAATCTCGTTTTCCCCAAGTTTTGAAGAAGGGGTGTCATAGCTTCTTCATGGAGAGTGGGCTCTCATTGGCTCCACTTTCCTCTCCACATCGTCTCAACCTTCGTGGGAGCGAGAAGGTGTTACTACCCCTATTGGCACCATTCAAACTTCATAGTAAAGTAGGACCATTTAAGGGCTGGTCCGCCTTTTTTTGTAGGTTTACATGAATAGAAATATTTTTCACTCATCTTTTAGAGAAAGAAAAAATGGATGCAGAACGTAGTCAAGTGGTTTCATATTTTTTGAAGCATTTTTGAATTAGTTAAGAATTTCCTAAGATTTCATGTTGTAGGTACCAATTTGTGACCCTAGATCTCCCAAAATGCGTCCACTTACTTACAACTTCTAAAGTGATTTGAGGAAATCAAGGCCAATGATTGGCTCTTGCATTAAATAATATGGAGTGTTTTTTTTATCGGTCGCTTCAATCAATGACTAAAGTGGTTCATTTAAAGAACACCTCATATCCATTCAATGGCTGTTTACAGGGTCAATTTGAAGAGACCACTCGCTTTAAGAGCACACTACTTTACTACTTTGATTCATATGTATCTTCTTTTTAGCAAAATAAAGCTTTCACTTATAGATAAAATAAAGAGTTACTCAAGGGAGGATGAACCTCAATAATTTTGAAGAACCCAATCACACTCTCTATAAGGTTGGGGTGACCCCCCCCCCCCATTGCTCATCCTAATTTTATCCCTTGGGAAAATATATGATCTTTTTATTTGCTACGTATGATAAATTTGGAAAATTTTGAATTCAAATTTGCAATCAAAGGCCCCAAATTAGCTAGGAGTCGTATAGAAAATAGATTGATCAAACACAAAATAGAGGTCTTTTTTTTAACATGCATCTATGAAAAAAAAGTTGTGGACTCTAGAAGGATGAGTGAAGGCATCAGTTCACCCTAGCCCTCTATAAGGTCTGTATACCCATCACAAATACTTTTCTAATTATTCCCCTATTAACATTGTTCTAACATTTTAGCCCAAAAATTTTGGACATGTATAGGAAGGGGAAGCAATTTGGTATAGGTCCAAAAATTTGCGTGAATTTTGTGTTGTATACATCATTAGTAGACTAATCACAATTCATTTTATTTAGAATAAACAACAAGATTTCATCATAAATGTAACCATGTAGAAGAACTTCATCTAGTTAGTTTTAGAGTCGTTTAAGTAGTTTGTTCTAATTATGAAAAAAGTATGGAGAGATGATTTGAACAACTCAAGAAAAGATGCAACTTGTCATCCATTTGTCTATGTACAATGGAGGGACTAAACTATTGTCGCCCCATTTGGTTTCCACACAAATGCCCCCTTTCTCAAAAACTATTTTTTATAATTTTTATGTAATTCTTGGATCATTGCATTCCTACTCAATCTCGATCATACATACCAAATTTCAACTTCAAAAAAGCAAAACTCCATTTTTGGTGAATTTTTAAAGTCAACTTTCATGGTTTTACATAATATTTTATTGAAAAAAAATAGTGAACAAAAATTTCAAATTCAATTGTGGAGATATTTAGGAAATATTCATATGCACATCATACCTTCAACAAGCATTTCCAAAAAAGTTTTGCAGCTACCTCTATAAAAAATTCAATATTGGGGTGACAATATTATAATTTTGGAAAATAGATATTTTTTATTGTAATTAGATTTTGGCAAGGCAATTGTACCATCATGCTCAAATGTACAAACTTACTTACAATATAATGGTTAAATAGCAAAATCTAATTACAACAAAAAGATATCTATTTTCCAAAATTAGGACATTGTCACCCCAACATTTATTTTTTTATAGAATATGCAAAGGAGTGATTTATAATCTGAAAAATGAAAGTAGTGTAGCTTATAACTATCCAACACCTACTTAGGAATATATGACAAAGGTAGGAAGAAAATTCTTTTATTTCCTTTGTCATGTCATCAATTCACTAGTAGAAAGGAACTCTTATTTAAAATATGGATTGATTCAACTAACAATGTCTTTAATCTAATTTGGCACGATACCTAGTACAATGGGGGGACAAAAGTATTATTGCCCTCTTTTGTTCCCACACAAATGCCCCCATTTTCAAACACTATTTTTTTACAATTTTTATGTAATTCTTGGATCATTGCATTCCTACTCAATCTTGATCATGCATACCAAAGTTCAACTTCAAAAAAGCAAAACTCCATTTTTGATGAATTTTTAAAGTCAATTTTTATGGCTTTACATAATATTTTATTAAAAAAAATTTATGATGAACTTTTTTAATTCAATTGTGGAGATATGTAAGGAATATCTATATACACATCTTATCTTCAATGCTCATCTTAAAAAAAAAATTCTCTGGAACAGTTTGTGAGAAAACTCAAATTCTTAGCCACATATTAAATTACCCCTATAGTCCAAAGTGTCCCCTCAGGGTACACTTGAAGGTTTGTGCATGTCCCTATTCTCTCAATTTTTGGTATGCTTTTTTGAATTTTTTTTTGAAGAAAAATCACAATAGCTTTTGAATAATATATTTAATTAAATTTCAATTGGTGCCTTTGACCATAAATTAGGCCATCCTAAAATTATGGAACTTTTTGAAATGACAATTTTGAGTGTTTTTTTTTAATGAAGAAACAGTCTTCATATTCCAAATAAGCTCACAAACATCAATTGGAAAAGTCTTTTGACATTATATATATATATAATTTTAAATTATTTTTTCAATTGCATTTAAATGCTAAATAATTCCTAAAATTTTATAACCACATTTCACCAAAATACTTTGAAATGGCCATTTCTAGAAAAACTCATTGAGAAACTACAGTACTTTGGAGGCACATCACAAATGCAATTACGTGAAGTCTAAGAATGTTGCATGCAAAAATCATAAGAGTTCAAACTAAAAATTCATATATTTGTTCAAATCCATGCCCTAATTTCAATGTCCTCAGCATTGAACACTTGGATGGATGTTTTTTTCTTTTTTTAATAACAAATGGAAACCATTGGAATGCTGGGTTTTAGCCCATCCTATTAGTCTAAAACAGTTCTTACCATTCAGCAAGTGAAGCTGACACCACATTGGCAAGATAATATTTAATAATTTAATATTCATTACACAAAATAATGAAATTAGGTTGCCTCACAATAATTTTTTGGCAGTCCAAAGTGTAGAAATATACTCTGCTTTTGTACAATGATGCATTCAATTCAGAGCCATATGGATCATATGGATGGCATAGATTTGTGCACCAGTTCAAGGCATGGTTCAGAGAGTGGCATGCGCCTACATGCAGAACAGGCATTGATCCATAAGGTAATTTATCTCAGGTAAGGCAACCTAATTGACAAGGCAACCTAATTTCACTATTTTGTGTAGGCTTGCCGGGCCTAAGGAACTGAGATATCGTGTTCACATTGTGTAACTCAGAATATTTCAATTCCCAGGGAACCATACAGCCAAGAGTTTACAACTGATATGGACGGATATTGCACGTACAGGAAAGAAACAGCAAGAGGTTGAAGGAAAGAGGGATTTTTATTGATCTCAGAAGGGCTGCAAACAGCAACTGGTTGGGATGATGAGATCAAAACTAACCAAGGAAGTGACATTCAATCCTTGACAGAAGTCACCGTGAAACAGGGTAACATACTTTCATGATGTCTGCAGAGTTTCAAATAACATGTCCCACCCACGGCGGTGACTTCTGCAAGAAACAATTGCTTGAATATTTACAGGAACAGATACAACACTCACTTGTACAAGGTAAATCTTGATGCTGACAGTCTTGAGACTTTAGTCATGTAGATTTACATTTGGTTCCTGCCCTAAGTAATCTTAAACATGAACTATACAGAAAACTTCATGGATCAGTTGAAGGAATACTACTACTATGCTACACGGCCACAATGATAATAATGAGCTAACAATTTATAGGGATGAAACCTACCTTACCCATATGTTTTCAAAGCTAGCCAATAAACAAAGAACCAATTGCATACCAGAGCCACATACCCAAAGCTACAATGCCTCTACCATGCAAATACTGAACACCATTAATCACATTTTGAATCGAATGGTTGAGGTTTGAGAAGGGCCATTGAGGCCGACAACCTTTGGGAAATCCGGAGCATCATGATATGTAAGCTTTGGAAAGATCTTGAAAATTGCAAACAGCTCCAGTTCTTGGGCATGTGATTCTGCCTTGGTTCCTCATTGCCATCTGTTCCATAGCCTGCAAGGAGAACAGAGTACTAGATTGAAGCCTAGATATTCATCGTGACTTCTGAAGTAAAAAGAGTCGAGAGGCTGTTAGCATGTACATTGATTACTACAGTACTGCATCTTGAGTCAAACGTTGAAGCTCATGATCATTGGAACTGACAACAGCCACACTAAATTCGCAATACTAGTAATTTTTTTTCGCACAGTAACTTCCAGATTCAACAAATGAACATACAAACGCAGGAAATATTTGAAGATCAACTCCAACACCAGCAAGAGAACAAACCTTGGTACTATATACATAACCGTTTGGCAGTACTAAAGGCGGATTATCGTCGTTCATGGGCTCCTTGGTAATGTAGCATACCAGCTTGCTGTGAATGTGCTTTGCAAATGGCAATGGTTCTGCCAGCTTACGAATGATATCTTGCGACAAAGGGTCCTCCTTAGTGCATCCTTCCTCGTAACAAAATCTGGGACCATTTACAAGTTCAAGGTGGAGGCTTCAGGCTTAGGTGTTCAGTTGGAAAGTACACACTTACGTGGAAGGCCAATGTACCAAAGCGAACACAAATCAGGGTAAATCAAGGTAAATCAAGGAATATAATTCAACTTGAAGACAGTCAACTAGACGAACTCCGGAAGGTTCACCCTAACGATCAAGCGACACTGCTAAATAACTAGTGAAAACTAATAACTGAGATAGGGTTGAGGTTAAATACGGCGTCTTAAGTGCAGAAAGACCAGCCTGAAGATGAATGTTAAGAAGGGGTTCATGAGTCATGCCATAAAGCTTATAAAACTCTTGCTTAAACTCTTGCGTCAAGTTATCCCACTGCTGCATATCAAATAGTATCTGCAAAAGAAGCAAAATACTTCAAATTAAAAATTAAGATGCAAACTTTGGTAAACATTTCATGAATCATGAGATCATATATTCTGCCAGTTCATCCTACCAACGCAAGTGGCAGAGGAATGCTTGAAGCAAACAGACTCAATCCTTCTAATACTAAGCGGCTTCATTAATGCTGAGATGATGCAGACCACATCCAACCTTCTTTGCCAAGGCTAAGACCAATTTTACATGCATTCGCTAGGAACTGTGCTCTAACAAGACTGAAAATTCTAAGACACTTGTAAAGAAAATTCAATTTACTCTGTTAATCATGATAGTTGTCCTTAGAAAATGCAAGCTGTAGCACAGAAGACCAACCTTATAGCCAGCACAATCAGTGTTGCTCTTGAAAGCTAGGGTGGCCATGGCCTGTTGAAGTTCCTTCATGTTGGTAGACCCCCATACAGCAAGATGCTTGCGAGCATACATAATAGCATCCATCATCCGCTCAGCCCGCACCAATTCGATAAACTCTTGTAATCTTAGCTTAAACTCAAACTTACTCTGCACTTGTCACACATCCTATAAACTGTCACCAACAAAACAGTGTGTGATAAATGGAATTCTTCAGAAATTCACGTCTCATGAAAAGGAAAGGATATGAAAACCAGCGAACTTTTCTATAATATAAAACAAACGCTCTAATTTACTCATGATACTGGACTCATCTACAAGAAACTCAGGCAGAAATATGCAGAACCTTTGATTTCTTCAGCCTGGTCTTGTTTTCAGAGCACCACGCGAGTGCTTCCGTACAGTCCTGATTCCGCAGGGCCTCTATGACTTTTCGGGCCTCCAAGAAGATGTCAATGTCCACAAGTTCCTGCAAATGCTTAAAAGCATCAATTACCAACAACTGAAATCTGAAAACACTTCAAGCACATTCCTAAGCAGCTATACTAAGATCGCATTCATATTTCAAATAGTGCAATCCATAGCTCAAGAATCAACAAACAAGGTAATAAATTTTAATAGTGGTACAAATTATCACCAAGCATCAATTAAAGCATCACTATACAACTGAAGGGGCCATCGGAACATCATCAACAGCACTAGCAAGATAATTAATCAAAATCTGCATTCTAAGCGAATAGGGAGAAAGAGTTTTCGGCACACCTGTATACCCTTCATTTCTGCCAACTTAAGGGCAGTATCATAATAAGAGGACCGTAACATGTAGTCAACCAATATACGCTGCACTCGTGTGTTATTCCAGGATGCCTCGTTCTCCTTGGCATTTTCACCCTGAAGCATGCTTAAATGGTCCATCCTGGCACGACACCTTTGCACCTGAACTTGTTCACCTTTGTTGCCCTCATCCAACTGCAACTCGAGTCAAAACTCAATGAAACACACGAATACAAGTCTGCACAGCACATTTGGTGGTGCACCATTTCACAACATCTTGAAGAGGGAGAGAAAGAGGGAGAGAGATGTGGTCATCCAGTCCAAAGAAGGTGGGTGCCAATCCCACCCCCAATTATACAGAATATATGTATTTTCACGACTGCAAACGAACGCAGGCTTCCAAACAAACATTTTCTCCTCAACTCGATGTCAAATCAGTTAGTGACTAATCATGAACAATTCAGAAACAGAAATACAGCCTTGCACAAACGATAGTCATTCCAACACACACACTCGACGAACCATGTCAGTACCTCATGCCTTTAGTAACATATAGCTACAGTCGTACATTCGATACCACCTGACATCAATCCAATCATCAGGACCTATATTTTAATCAAAGGTGGAAAACTCCAGTGATTGGGGAATTCACGAACCTATCCATATCCGAAGCCTGCAATGCGCAAAAACAATACCTTGCGTTTAAGGCCTTGCAACCGAGAAACTAGAGATGTGAGCCGCTGTACAGCTTCCTCTTTGGACATATCTTTGTCAATCGCATCAGCCACGCCAGCAACTACAGCATTCACCTCCTTCTCTACCAAACGAGTACTCACTCGCATGGCCTTCTTCAAATGCTCAAATGGAACCTGAGGAAGTGACTCAACGTGAGACATCTGAACATCAGCTCCTTTCAGGAATTCGAAGCATGAACAACAGACGAAGACAAAAAGAAAAATAAATTACACTTCACACCAAAGTTGTCATTCTGATAATGCTGAGACTGCAGTCCTAACCCGACTAACTAACAGAGCTCAACAGAAAGGCAATTAAAGTATGTCCTCTTACCGTCCCGCCAGATGAAATCAGAGAATGTACGCAGTGAACAGACTCAACTGCAGGAAGAATAACAAGTGCCATTTGGAATAATGAAAGTACGAAATTACCACTGACCTTAATAAGCTGGTGCTCCAGCTTAAGGGCGTCAGCGAGACGATCATTGGCACGCGAAGCCTGTGACGGGAGAGGGGTTACTGGAGCAGGTGTTGCTGCACCATTTGTAGTCGCTACTACGATATCTGTCTCCATCATACTCGCCATCGGGAGGCAGGTCTTGCACGATGCTGACCAATATGCATACGTCAACCGAATTAACACATTATAAACCAGCCAATCATGAACTCTCACATTCCTCCTCCTCCCAGGGTAGAATTAGAGCATGCAGTGTACAGTCAAAAGCAAACACATACACGGCCATCTCAGTTCAACGCCTGCAACTTATAACTACAACACACTAATCAGTCATTTTACTCGCAAGGCAATCCATCAATCAGCTATACTTCTAGGTTTGGTCTCTCACCAAGGCATACAGTCCAAAACGGGTCTGTCCCTTTTGAGAGGATAGTCACTAAGTGTCCAAAACTCCGAAAAATCAAAATCAATTTTTAAAAAAACTATCAAGGGGTAGGCGTGTCATTTTTTCATACAGTGAAAAACATTTTAACAAATGCAAAAAGGCCCGGTAACCACAGATGGAGTAATTAATGCTTGCACAATTGAGATTTCGTGCTCAATTCTTACCCAAATGTATTGAGTAATATCTTGGAGAAAGCTAGTGAAAATGCACTTCTACTGAGCTACAAACTCCTAACTCAGAGTATTGAAATCGCAGCCAGTAATCGAAGTGCACGGGAACTACGACAGCAATCTACACAGAGAACCAACAAACAGTTTGCTTTTAGGAGATTTCTTGCTCATTTCTGAATCAAATCAAGTGTTGCCTTCAGAAAAGTACGGGGCCAAAAAACCTGGTTTATTACAAGAGGTCGAGCAATCTACTGGGGCCTCTATCTTAATTGTTATTCTTCCTCTGTATACTGATGATTCAGCGGCACAAATAGTACATCTAATAACAGACATTCCAGTGCACCAAGCACACAAACGAAGCAACAAGCATCAATTGCTTTTCAAATCGCGCAACGGAGATAAGGCAAATGGCACTAGAAACCCTAGAAACTCACGGAAACAGAGAGAAACAGCGCAAAACTCTAGAAAAATACCAGAGCCAAAAACTCTACCACAACAAACCCTAGAAATACAGGAGCACTTGAATACCGGACAAAGAGCAGAGAGATAGAGGAGGGGGAGGGGAATGTCCATTCTCAGGGGATAGTAAAACAATATTTAAACAAATGTAATGATCCCTGGCAATTCAAAGAGCTACAGCATCTACTTTACCGAAACGGAAAAACAGAAACTCCACGCCTCGAATGCAATACATCGACAAAACAAATTGTAAAACTAAGCTCTCAAACCCTCGATATTTGGTTCAAACAAGATCACATTAAATCAATTTCGTACAGCAGAGGTAAACATGATATCTGCGCCTAGCCAACCAGAGTTCCGTTCAAGCGGATTTACCTGTGAGATCAATAACCGATGATTCTAAGAAAAATATTAGGGCTCGCCATTACAGCTCCGGAGAGCACTAAAAAAAACTCCAAAATACTTCAAAAAAATCAGCTCTGGCTCAGCCGCAAATCGAAGAAAAGAACTCACTGCGGTGCAGTCGAAAGGAAGCAACAACGCGAAAGAACCTCCTCCCGTGAAGTTCCGCAGTGGCGATGTGCAAAGCGCCCGTTCTCAACGGCGCGAAAGAACCTCCTCCCGAGCAATTCCGCAGTGGCGATGTGCAAGACGGGAGCCCGTCCTCCACGACGCGAGAGAACCACCTCCCGTGGAGTTTCGCAGTGGCGATGTGCAAGACGCCCGTCCTCCACGACGCGGTTCCAATATCGTTCTGAAGCGAAAAGGAAAACCCTAAATCCTAGACCCTGAGGAGTTCACTAGTCTACGATGAAAGCTCTTGCACTTTGCAATCGTTGGTCAGCAGATTCCAATCGCTGGGACGGATTTTTTTTTTTTTTAAACACACAATTTTTAACTGGGACGGATTCGTGAGTGGGAAGGGCCTATATTGCCAGAAAATTTCTCTTGCATTTTCAGGGCAGATTCCATTCCATAACTAGTGTGCCCTGTGTCGTTGCCACAACTAAAATCAAAGGAAAAGTAATTTTCTAACTCTCGGTTCCACTCCCAGTTCCACTCCCAGAAGCAAGAACGCCACCAAAATCAAAGTAAAAGCAATTTTCTAACTCTTGGTTCCACTCCCAGTAGCAAGAACGCCACCAAAATCAAAGTAAAAGTAATTTTCTAATTTTTTAATCAATAAATACTTTGAAATTCAATAACTTTTGCACCACCGCTTCAAACGCCACGAAACCAAGCCGGTGCACCCCTCCTCGGCGAGAGCTTTCCGATGGTACCAAGCACGCGGCCGGGGGACGCACGGTCAAGAAGTTGTCCACGCTACAAACAAAACAAAACAAAACAAAACAAACAAACAAACAAACAAACAAACAAACAAACAAACAAACAAACAAACAAACAAACAAACAAACAAACAAACAAACAAACAAACAAACAAACAAACAAACAAACAAACAAACAAACAAACAAACAAACAAACAAACAAACAAACAAACTCATTTAAGGTATTGATCACGGTTGCAGAAATTATACACTCAAAACCATCAGTATAAGCAATTCAGCATAGTTGGACGCACCTTTTGCTAAAAATTTTAATTTTGTTGTATTAGCAATTGAAAGTCATGAATTCTCAAAAAAAAAATTAAAATTTTCACCTATGGCATGTAATTTCTATGAATTTTTGAAGTGGCAAGTGTCTAGACCATTGAAACTGTCACGTATGTGGATTTGAAACCTAAATCTGAAAACATTAGTAATGAACTAATTGCACGACACTTTCATGACACTTTTCAAGAACATTTTAATAGAAGTCTAGGGACACTTCAAGGAAAATCCATGGAACATGAATGGATACAAGGATGCTTTTGGGTGTTTCTACCTTACACAAGAAATCCAAATAATCAAGCATTATGAACTAGGTAATATAAAAGTAGAGCTTCATTAGAGTTAATCATAAAGTTTGTCTTGTGTTTGTAATCCGGTGTCAAAAGAAGATTTAACTAAGAATAGTATAAAACAAACATAGCACCAAACTCCATCAGACCTTAGTTTGGGTGCTTCAAAGAGTTTCATCTTGTGTTTTTTCCAAAATCTAGCTCCTGATCCAACATTGCACAAACTTTACGATTAAGTTTATTATGAGAAGTAATGTACCATACTTTGGACGAGGCAAGGGATGTTATTTCTCATAATGAGGCTCTCCTTTTGCATTACTAAGGTAGAAGTGCCAATATATAATGGACAACCTAAGCATTTTAGCTACAAGAACATTTTTCTCAAGAGTAAATATTTTATTCATTATAAACATAGATTTTTCAATTGCCCATTCCAGTCTCATATACTTACCTATTACGGTTAGCTTTTGGCACTTCTCCCTAATCAAGGAGGGAGGAGAGGCGAATAGTTAACAAGGTACAAATAGAGAATCTTTTTCAATGAACAATGCATCCAATTGTTGTTTAAAATAAATCACCCTATAAAGCCATCACATGGGAGCTAATTATCTAAAATTGGTACCTTTACCTTAGACATAACCTCAATCTTGGATCGTTGGATCTTGGGCAACAATGCTCAATTAAGGATCTAGAGTAGTGTTTAGGAAATTTCTAGAGCTCCCCTATCGATTCCTCCTTCTACGGAAGTGGATTGTTTTTTTACTTCAATGGCCACCAATTGCATCTCCAACCAAAAAATCTACCGGTTAATTTTTTCACTTTCCAATTTCCTCCAAATTCAAACTGACGCCAACTAAAAAATCAATTTCAAACTAAAAGTACTAATGAATAATGCATCTTCCATATAGCCACAAAGTCTTTTCTATATTGGTTGAGATTTCATAGTGTATTCAATCTTAGTCGGGATTCTAATTTCAATTTGATCAATGGATGCCAAGGGTCTACGTATTGAAACTCCAATGTCTCCTCTTTGCTTCTCACAATTTTAAACTGTCCAAATTTTGCTTCTTTTTTTTGAAAATTTTCCTCCTGCATTTGCTAAGTTGATCCATTTTTTAATGTTTTGCTTTAATTTATACAAAGATTGGAGCCTTTCATTTGACTCTAAATGATGTTCTTTGAATTTTGCAATTTTCTTTGTAGCCCTTAGATGTTTAGATTAAGGTGATCATGAAGGCAAAGGTCCTTCCTGTATTAGGTGAGATTTCTTTGTGTATTCATGGTTTGAATACACATGATCAATTTGGTCAATGGATGAAAAGGGCTTATGTTTGAAGCTCTAAAGTGACCTTCTTGCTCTCCAAAGTTTTTGACTGTCAAAACTTTGCTTTGTTTTTTCAAAAATTTCCTCTTCCATTGAATAAGGCCATTTCTTAATGATGGAGAATTTCATTAAAATGGCATATGAAATCTTCCAATTTGTCATTTAATTTTTTCTTTAGCCTTAAAGTCTAGGATTAGTATAGATTTCAGACCGCACAGTCTAAAAAGTTTGAAAGATGAAAACCTCACCATTTGAGAAGAATTGAAAAGATTTCTTTTTAAAATCCATTTAAACATCATGATCTTGCACTTGGTAAGGTTTCTTATTATGAAATTTTAGGAGAGTGTACTCTAACAAATTAATTAAAGGATCCTATTGTTGAATTTGTTAATGAATAAATATATAAATGAAGTTTTTAGCCTTGCTCAGTGTTGAAGTACTTTGAAGCAGTTTTGGACCTAAGAACATTGAAGTGCTCTAGGGGTTAAAAAGATATAGCTTATGCATACATTAACCCCTAAGAGCCTAAGGCCTTTTCTACCTCAAAAAACACCCAAAACTGCCATTTTTAGAGCATTCATCAAAAAAGTTTGAATAATTGATTTTTTGGGAATGTAACCGTTGGATCTTGTAGTTAACTTGTGTGAGAACATGTGTAGGATTTTTGTGAGGTTTGACTGTATAGATTGGGAGATATTTGCATTCAAAGTCTGTTTGTTTTTTCTTTCCACTGTGCCCAAAAATTTCAGATGCCTTTGACTGCCATTTGCTGAATTTTTTCCACTACAAACCTCCAATTTATAATTTTTTCTTATGGGGAAACATATTAGGCATGTGCATACCAATTTTCAAGGCAATCCAAGACAATCCCAATATTCAAAAAAATTAAAATTTGCCACTATGTCCCAAGAAATGACAATACAATAGGCCATTTTCAAAAAAAAAATCCCATCACACATTTTTTGATCTAGGAAATCTGAATGGTGGATTGAAAGATGCACTTGTATTTTAGAAGTAGGAAATTTTTTTTTGAAAAATGTCAAAATCTCTAACATCTACAAGCTCCTAAAGCCTCATATGACCTCCCAATAGGCACAACAATAGCCTCTCTTGCCACCTCTTGCCACCTCTGCTGGCCCCTTGGGAGTCAAAGTCAGATTCCTGAGGGGCAGCAGATTCCCGAACTGAAATTAATTTTCAAATGCTCATAACTTTTGGAGGATAAGTCGAAATTTGATGAAATTTATCTTCTTGCAAAGCTAATGTGAATCCTTATCTTCCAAAAAAGTTTCAGAAAATCATGTGAAAAATTGAGGTCACATGAGCTTGCCCGAAGTACCCCCCCCCACCCCCCCCCCCACCCCCACCCCACCCCTCCCAAGGACACTTGGGCTTTTAGGGGTTAAGTTTCTATATGTCAATTTAAGTCTTCTTAATTTTATAAGAATTCATTACAAAACTTATTTTTAAATGATCATTTAAGTAGTAATTTCTTTGGGAATGTAATATGTGTACAAAAAATTTAGTCTTAAGTCCAAAATAATTATAAAATTATTTGATTGAGAAATATTAGTGATGAATAGTGTAAAACCTTGAAAGTGAAAATATTTAGGAAACAATTCATGTGCACATCTTTCTATTAGAAAAACACCACATCACCAAAGAAAAAGAAAATTTATGTACAGATAATATAATACCAAGGTGTCGCAAATTTGGTAACATAGATATATCTAAACCACTGTCGATGAGAACTCCTGCTGGACTAACTGATATTCAGTCGTTTATTGTGAAATTTCCGGTTTGAAATGCAGGAGAGTTCGTATATCGTTATCTAGCTAGCTAGCCAGGTTCTAAACTTCTAATCCATGCAGATTTTTTCATTCATTAATGTGATTTATTGCAATTCATGAGGTGGGACTGTGTTTTGACAGATTCTAATGTGGACTTTTGCACTGATGTTGAGTATCTCTTATCTCTCATCTCTTCAAAAATATTTGGAAAATTACAATCCTAGGTGGTCTGGCCAACACTGACTACAGCAAACCCAACTGTTATTCATTCTAAAAATCTGGATTTCCATCACTTCTCTCGCTCATCGAATGCTAAAAATGATCTACTATTTTTTGTTAGTAGTCAAATTGACCCCACATTTTGTTGTTTGTGACTTTTTTTCACCCACCCCACGTTTTGTTGCTATTGTCAGGGAATGAAAATTCATGGGGTTTGCAGTAGTGCAAGTATAGGTGACTCCCTGGTCGTATGGTGGTGGTGGTGTGTGTGTAGGTGCTGGGGTTTGCAATGGCTCTCATCAACCTCTATCACTGCAATATTCCAAATATTTTTTTAGTTTTCTAAGGACACAAGGCTTAGACAACTTCTGATTATCATCAAGTGGAATCATCTGTTGGTCCTATTGTAGGAAGTTGGCAAAGGAAACAAATATTTTGTTAAAATGGCGATATTCTTCCCCCATTTCTTCATTTAATTTCTAGGACTAGTATAGATTTCAGACCACATGATCTAAAGTGTACAACTGGTTTACATTTCAGACCATTTGGTCTAAACTTGCAATTGCCAAGTTTGTGGAATATTGCCGTTCTAACGAAATATCTGTTAGGAATTCTGAGAAGTTGTAGAAAGACTACGGACTTATAAGCTTCATCATGTTGATATACAGTCTATGAACTTTCTCTCCATGGGCAGGCACTTTTTAACATCTTATGCATTATTCATTTGCTGAAATCTAGATTTGGAAACTTAGGGCAATCCCACGCCTGGCTCGCTGTAAAGGGGCTCCAAATGGCAAAAAATCATTGTTTGGCATGCGGCCATATTAAATGAAGAGACATGGCCCCACGGGAAGACTCGACAAGTAGTCAACAGGTGCTCCAAACTTCCTATTTTATTATTTTACAAAGAATCTCTTTAACTTTTGAAGAGAACCTTTCAAAAGGTGAGACTCAAAACATTATTTAATAACTGGGCGAGCCGCGTTCAAGAGTCTCCATTTGCCCGTGCCTTCTTTATATTTGGCCGTGGCCAAGCATGTTTTTCCACTTGGCGTGCGTGCTGTGGAGCAATTCCCAAGCCACGGTCCGCTCATTGCCCGTGTTGAGTACCTTGGGGGTGAGTTGCTGTGGGGTTGCTCTGACAATTGAAGCTGTGGCTTTCTTCAACTGAAGCTACTTTTAGTTCATTGATGAATGTAATAAGAGGTGCTCCCGTTGCAATGAGTGAAAGGTTAATGCGCTAGTTAATA
Source organism: Neckera pumila (assembly GCA_963969595.1). Lineage (NCBI taxonomy): Eukaryota > Viridiplantae > Streptophyta > Bryopsida > Hypnales > Neckeraceae > Neckera > Neckera pumila. The sequence continues at coordinate 17,284,934 of OZ018415.1, read as the reverse complement.
ATGCTTTCAATTACCCTGCCGACTTCAGGAGTCTAGCCTTTCTTCTATCTTTCTTGGAGTTAAGTCTAAGACTCAAAGGCTCATCTGATATATTCTTCGTAATTTTGCTCAGGATGAGGAAAGGATGATGGATATTCTGAAGATAATTGACGAAAGCAGCGGGCTATGTGTTCTGAGGGATTGAGGGCAATATCAACGAGTTCCCCCACCAACTGGTATTAACTTATCATGGTCCGTTTTGTTAAAATGGCAGTATTCTTAGTAGGGGTTGTCACGCATCCTCGGAGAATGACATTTCTTCAAAGTCGGAGAATTCCAGGCAGAAAAAGGAGAGCCAATGGTGAGCCTTCCTGCTTGGAAGTGCGTGACACCTCTTTCTAGTGCTTTGACGAGTTCTTGGAGAATGGGCTCCCGGATGAGGTAACTTTGACTTGCCTCCTCTTACGTGGCAATTCGAGGCAGGAAGGAAGATGAAAAAATTGTCGGAGAAAATTGTTGCGACCCAATTCTTCACCTGCGGAGGAGAAGAAAGGGTGACTCAAATTCTTCAAGAATTGGACCTCCGCCCGTCCCACGCAGCCACTAGAATGATGCCACGTGCCAATTCTCAAAGAATTTGAGGCAGGAAGAAAGATGCGTGACAACTCCTAGTGCCATATTTTCCTTGCGCCATATTCTTTGTGCCATTTTATCAGACCGCCCCCTCTCAATATCTAGAATAGATATAGATTCTAGACATCTAAGACTGTTGTAGATTTCAAACATCTAGGAATTACATAGATTTCAGACCGACCATTCTAAAAAATTTAAGACTGGTATAGATTAGATATCTAGTACAAGCGTAGATTTTGGAATGTACGACAAATGTAGATTTTAGAATGGCCATTCTGAACTCAAATACTGTGCAATTGTAATGGAATGCCGCCATTTTAATGAAATTAACCATTATGATCGATATCTTTTCAATTTTTGTTATTTGTGGATACAATTCAAGTAAGGCATCTTATATACGCATAGTTTGGGCTTATGCTGGGCAAGAGACATGATCTGCTTGACCTTTGGTTTGTCTTCTCCACCAATGGCAATTCGATCAAGAGAAGTACGTGAAGGAGATGACATTGATGGAGTGAACATCTCACACTAATTAATTTCTGCTCTGCAAGCTCCCAATGAATGACGAATTTCATTGGAGTTTCAATGTAGTTTTCAACTAGCACCAAAAAACAGCTTCATGACAAGTCACAGGTAGAAGCATGCATGAGTGGGTGCATGCCAGTAGTAGATTCTCTCACCGGGTATTGAATGGAAGTATTCTGGCTGTTCCACAAACTAGCTAATGTGTTCAATTGATACTAGAACCGCTTGGGTTCACGAACACTGCTTAAATTAAAAACATCATTGAGCACCGCAATTTCTCGATGATTTGAATCCATTAGAACCTCTCTCATGTTGTTACTTTGTTTGAGGCCGGCTTGTTACATCTTTTCAGGCCGGGTTGAAGGCTTATCTTGTGAATAACATCGATCAAGGAAGATGAGTTGCTATTTGTTACCGGAATTCGAACTAGCTAATGACATCTGTTTTTGTGGCAATTAAACCCAGTTCAATTACATCGTTTTGGTTTATGTAGTCGTGTTCGCTTCCGTTTTCTGAAATTTTTGACTTTGACGATCTAAATTTATAGTAGATGGTGGACACATCATCAACAACTGAGTGAGTTAGTATTGGAGTACAACACATTAGAGACTCAATACGTGGTTGTATGTGGTGGTGTTGTCAGTCTAGTTGGAATCTGTAGGACAACTGGGTAATAGACTCCAAGTAATCATACCAGAAGGTTTCCACTTTGTATCAAGAAATGGGGTCTGTAAGTATCATTATAGTATGATGCATGAGCGAGCGTTTGTCTTGGCACAGGACGGAGCTGCGCCTGGTTAGGATATATGGCTGTGGTGTTAGCTTATTGTCATTGTATTCCTAGCTATGGTATCTGGGTGTATGGGTGATCTCAGTACTAGGCATTAGTATTGACAAGTATGTAAGTGCCTACTTACGTAATACACGATGACTTGCTTGAGTCAGAAGTGCTCTGTTCCTTGTGTATAAGTGTATGAGGCTGATGTGTTGGCTGCGGTCTTAGTTTTAATATTGAATCCAATAGGTTATGGGCCCTTATATGCTGTCTTTATGCTGTGCTTTTCTCTGACATTGTCAGCCAATATTCAAGTTACCACTTGTTGTACTTTATTAAAAGCAATTGTGTAGTCTGTATGTCAGACTTTACTTGTCATGGCTGAGAGTAGTCGGGAGCAGATAGGCTACATATAGTGTTTTAAGGGACCCAACTACCATCTATGGAAATTTCAGATTCGTGCAATCCTTTTAAGAAAAGATCTCATGGACGTTGTAGATGGCCCTGAGGCCAAACTTGCAAAAACAACATTTGTAGAGGATAAATTAGCTTGGAAGAAGCGAGATAATGTTGCGTATAGTTTCTTAACCCAGGCATTAGACGAGCTGATCTTACCTCATATCATGAGCTGTGTTACGTCTAAAGAGGTCTGGGACATGCTCAAACTTTACCATGAGCAAAACGCCTCTGAAAACGTATAGAGTTTATAGCAAGAGTTTTACAAATGTACGATGACGGAAGAGGAGAGTGTCGCTAGCTTTCTTGGCCACTTACAGCTAATCGTTACTCAACTCCAGAGTCGCGGTGACAAGACCTTTAACAAACAAGCCGTAGTATCAAAGATCCTGTGTAACCTTCCAAGCTCATTTGATATGCTCATTCTAGCATGGAGGATGCAACCAGATGTAACTAAAACGCTCACCAATCTGACCCTTCAACTTCTTTAGACTGAGGGTACACTCAAAACTCGTGCAGATTTAAGTGTTGCTATAGCCGTTGCATACGCAGCGTCAACTTACGGAAAGAAGCCACTCTACACCACAGAAGAACGTGCTGCCCGGCGCAAGGACATCAAGGAGCGCAAGAAGAATAGTACATGCTGGAAGTGTGGAGTTGAGGGACACTAGGGTTGAGAATGTACCGCGTTAGATGAGACCATCAAGCAGCATCAAGAAACTCAGGCTGCCAAGAAGGACCAGAGTGGGAAGGGAAAGAACCGAGGCTACAAGGCGTATATGACCACCACTGGTCAAAGCAGTTGCGATGCTCGTGAATCAAATTTTTGGTATGTGGATAGTGGGTGTACAGAACATATGACTGGGATGCAATCTTTCTTTTCTACATACAAGGATATATCGATGGAGCATTGCCTAGTATAAGGCATTGGAGGTGTGATACTACACGCTGCTGGCATTGGGGATATTATAATCAAAATCAAGCAGACGGATGGGTATACTTTTGGGATATTAAAAGGAGTTGTGCATGTCCCGCATCTAAGCCGCAACTTGTTCTCATCTTTGGTCCCAGCTCAAAAGAAACTCTACACGCTTCATATGGATACTGGGTGCCACTTGCTAGACAATGGGAAGGTAGTGATGACCAGTATAGTCCACAATCGATTGTACCACATGCAGTTTGAAGCAGTCCCGCTTGAGGAGACCATTACTGCAATGTCGGCAAGCACTTTCGGCACTTCTATGGCTGCTGACAATCGATAGTCTCTTGAGGTATGACATCAAAGGTTCTCGCATGTGAATCATGCTACTATCTAGTTAATGGTTGCACAGGCATTAGATGATATTTGGGGGTCTTGGAGGGCTGTTTCAGGCCTGTTCCCTGATCTGCCGAGATTTAGTGAATGCCGGTACGGGTGTGTCAGAATTTTTTTTTTTCAAAAAAAATAAAAAAATAATTTTTTTTTACCAAAATATCATTTTAAGCAATTTTTTTTTTTTTTTTTTTTTTCAAAAAATGACGTGGCAGTTGCTCGACCATGTCAGCTAGCTGTTGCTGCTGCATTTCTGCAGTCTGGGAACGCAGCAAACAGTAGGGGAACTCAGAGCCTTCTAAGACCCTCAAATCTCATCTAATGAGTTAGTCGATGGTTTGATTCTTCAGAATAGGGATCACAAATTTTGTCAAGGGTGTGTATATAGAAAGCAACATAGAAATGTGTTTCCACATAACAAGCACAGGCTATGTTCGGAAAACCCTGGTGATTTAGTGCATATGGACCTCTGTGGTCCCATACATGTTGCTTCAGTCAGAGGAGCTCTATACATTTGCATATTTAAGGACGATTCTTCAAGGTTCAGAGTGATCCATTGTTTGAAGTCCAAAACTGAAATACTACAAGCATTCAAACGCTTTCTTGCTCAAGTGAAGCGTGAAACCGGACTTACAATAAAGGTGCTTTGCAGTGATTGTGGCATAGAGTACACAAGTAGAGTATTCACCAAGTTTCTTGAAAAAAAAACATCCACCAAGAGTTAACTGTATCATACAGTCCAGAGCAGAATGGTGCAGCTGAAAGGGAGAATAGAATGATCGTTGAAGCAGTTAGAACGATGTTACATACAGCTCACGTTCATGTCAAATTTTGGGCTAAAGTAGCCTATACAGCGGTGTATATTCTCAATTGGACTGCAACGCGCATGCTGTCGTGATGTAAATATGTACACTATATAAAACGTGTACTAATTTTGTATTTTGGAGAGATTCTAGAATCTGAAGGACATGCTTCAAGGTGACGCTTTCAATGGCTTCAAGATGACGCTTGTTACCAATGAAGCTATTAAAAAGACGGAAGCCTTGGACAAATTTCACCAGTTTGAAATATTTTTTCAATTTAATAGAAGTTGTGTTTGGATTGAAGTTCGATTCTAAAATGTCGAACTGGAGGGTTTTTATGGAGTCGCAAGATACAGAGTCTCAACCAGAGGCTGAACTAAAGCTTTTTTTGTCACAATTGCCAATTCAACCATCTCAGCTAGAGGTTTCCACACCATTGCCAATCCATTCGCATGATGAGGCTGGACCTTCTCGTCCGCTTAAGAAACCTCGTGTAGAACTACGTTGGCATGGTAATCTCCAAAAAGATGCTTGTGCTTTGGTGATTTTGCTTCAAGTTGAATGTGTTGAACCAGGCACCCAAGAAGTGATATTCGAAAGGAGTTTTGAGGGCTTAAACGATGATCACTACTACTGTATGATTAGGCCAATTAAGGGGAGTCGTGGCCATCAACGTTGGTTAGAAGGTCCAATTAATCCTTTAACAAAGGCCGAGCGTGCAGATTACGTCGCAAACATCGTCAAGCGCATCCTCAAGTTCTTGAAGATGGAATAGGACTCATTTTCGACTTCAGTTTTTACCTCCAATTGGTTTTAGTGAAAGTTTCACTATAAGTTATAATTTTTTATACTCTACTTGGATGTTATGAATTGAAAATTAGGGACTTAGAAGTTGTTTGCCTTTTTAATTTTGACCTTTAAGGTTCATTAGCCTTGGAGGGGCGAAAAGAAACTTATCTTAGGATGTTTTCCTTGAGCCAATGGTGTTTGGAGGCCCATGTGATGTATGCATGAACTGATTCCACCTACCTTAGGGGTCTAGAGGCTTGGTAGGCATCTTCTTCTTCCCCTTTAGTCGAGTTTTGAGGAGTCAAGTTGTTGTTGTTGTTTTGGAAGTGAGGAAGAATAGGGTTTGAAAGACCGAAAGTTAAAACGGTCATATCTTTATGAGTATGAAATCTTTTTGAATGAAATTTGGAGGAGTTGTTTTTTGTAAAATTGCCTTTCCAAAATGAGTTGGTATGTTTGATTTGAGTTTGTATTAAGAAAGTTATGGGAGTTCAAAGGTGACGGAGTTTGTGGCTACTCAAGAAAAGCAACTGAAACTTTCGAGGCTCATAACTCTTGTTCAAGTAAGCATCTTTGAATGAAATTTGAAGAGAATGCAGATCATGATGTTAGCTTTCTATGAAGCTATTACACTTAGGATATGAAGAAGTACAGAAGAAGTTATGATGTGTTAAAGGAAGAGAGATCTGCTGCCTTTTAAAAGAGAAGGCCGAGACTTTGCTTGTCCATGTTTTTTGGACAGTGTCTTAGATCAATTTAAGATTTGAGAGGAAGTTAGTTTGCAAGTTTAACTTTCCAAGAAGCCATCACACTTGGGGTTTGAATAGAACTGAAGGAGATATAGGATTAGGAGATAGGAGAGGTCTGTTGCCTTTCAACAGAGAAGGTCGAGGCTTTGATTGTCTATATCTTTTGGACAGTATCTTACTTCAACTTGAAATTTTGAGAGGTGTTAGATTATTACACCAACTTTCCAAATTGCTATTGCACTTAGTATTTGGAGCTTGGAGTCATTTTTGGCAGTAGATCAAAGAACGCAGTTAGATTAGATCTTGGTTGTGGAAGTTTCATTCAACTTTTCTTGAAGATTCCAAGTTTGAAGACATGAAGACATGAAGATTCGTGTGTTGTGGCTTGTGGCTTGTTATTCCTAGCCGGCTTTGGAGGCTCATTGTCATTTTTTTTGTTCCTAGCCAGTTTGGGAGGCTCGTTGTTTTCAATTCTGCTTTGTAAACTTTGTTGCGGACTATGCAGTAACTCAGGATTAGTCCCATTTTATATTTGTGGCAACGAAGTGGGATTGATCACCCACATGGTTGATCTTTTATGTTGTTCCCATTGGTGAAGCTCGCTTGCTGGTCACCGTGGGTTTGAAGTTTAGGAGCCCATCATCCGGACGGTATCTTGTGTTATGCTGTCCCGTTTTATCCGTCCGAGGCCGTGGGTTCTTATCACACACCTTTACCCTGACCCTTATAGAGCCACTACAGGATAGGCCAACGGGGAGGAGATTGAAGACTGAAGACTGAAGACCGAAGACTGAAGATTGAAGATTTGAAGATTTGATTGAACTCATAGCAAACTATTCCTAGTCGCAGCCAGAATCCTCGTGATTTTCCAAACAAAACTCTCTCAATTCGACAACGCTTGTTGGGAGCACGCCATACAAGAAGTGGTACAAAACCAAACCATCGGTTGCTCACTTCCGAGTATTTGGATCAAATGCATACGTCCATATTTCCAAGAGTTTGAAGAAAAAGCTCTCTGCAAAGAGTCGAAAGGGAGTTTTCATGGGCTATTCAACAACTAGTAAAGGCTATAGAGTGTGGGTGAATGACCTCCAACAAATTGAAGAGAGTCATGACGTCATATTTGACAAAGATTTTAGCAACACAAAAAATAGTGGGAGCCAGTTTGATTCTACACAATGGCTACATCTTGAAGGTGAACCAATACCCGTATTTGCTCCAATCAACCCACCTTTGCCACCTGCACAGCAACTTGCGGTAGTTCAAGCGCCCCAGCCCGAGATTCTAGCAGTACGAGATCATCGTCTTATCCACCTAGACCAATGCCGATATCTCGAGAGAGTGCTCAAGAGGTTCAGTCATGAGTTTTGTCACCCTGTGGCAGTACCAACGGACCCCAACAGCGCTGCTCAGCTGCTACTCCGACAAGCAAATTCAACCACCAAATCAGTTGAGAATTATCCTTATAGAGAGTGCGTTGGGTGTTTACAATGGGCCCCTATTGGTACTCGATTTGACATAACGTATGCTGTGAGTAATGCAGCCAAATTCAGTAGTCATCCTCAATCCTCTCATATTGGTGCTGTTAAGCGAATCCTCAAATATATTAAGGGTACTATCGAACATCGGATCACATACGGAAGAGCTACTATTCTTCATAAGCTTATGGCCTACTGCGATGCAGATTTTGCATATGACCTTGATGACAGAAATTCTCGATCTGGATTTATTCTTATGATGAACAAGGGTCCAATTGCGTGGGGAAGTCACAAGCAAACCTGTACTTCCGTAAGTACTACTGAATCAGAATATGTGGCAACATGCTTGGCTACACAAGAGCTTCTATGGATGCAAAGACTCCTTGCAAGCATACGCTCTCTATAGCAAGTACCAACAACTTTATTTTGCGACAATCAAGCAGCAGTACAATTGATTGTGAATCCAATTTTCCACCAACGGACCAAGCACATCGATATAAAATATCACAAGACTCGTGACACCCAGCATGACGAAGGAATTTTGATTACCTATATTTCAACGGAAAATCAGCTTGCAGATCTATTGACGAAGGCATTGCCGCGAGATCGCTTCATTCAGCTACGGAGTTTGGGAGGCATGACAGTTCCCTCCACCACTAGTCAAATATTGTGTTGAAGTGGGAGTACGTATTGAGTCACACAGTGTGCTGTAGTGGGAGTATTGGAGTACAACACATTAGAGACTCAACACGTGGTTGTATGTGGTGGTGTTGTCAGTCTAGCTGGAATCTGTAGGACAACTGGGTAATAGACTCCAAGTAATCATACCAGAAGGTTTCCACTTTGTATCAAGAAATGGGGTCTATAAGTATCATTATTAGCATGATGCATGAGCAAGCGTTTGTCTTGGCACAGGACGGAGTTGCGCCTGGTTAGGATATATGGCTGTGCTTTTAGCTTATTGTCATTGTATTCCTAGCTATGGTATCTGGGTGTATGGGTGATCTCAGTACTAGGCATTAGTACTGACAAGTATGTAAGTGCCTACTTACGTAATACACGATGACTTGCTAGAGTCAGAAGTGCTCTGTTCCTTGTGTACAAGTGTATGAGGCTGATGTATTGGCTGTTGTCTTAGTTTTAGTATTGAATCCAATAGTTAGTGCGTGTTGGTTCAAGTGCCAGGAAAGTCAGCCATCAACAAAGTCAGAGGTGAACAATTTGGAAGCTTTACGTAAGCTCACTGTCACACCGTTCTTGTTTGGCTCGCGCTCTTAGAGCAACCCCACTGCAATACGTTGAAGCAACACTCTAAAGGTTCTGCACCATTGATTTTAGAAAATCTTAGAAGATCAATGGTGTAGAACCTTTAAAGTGTTGCTTCAGCGAGTTGCAGTGCAAATGCTCTTAGAGCAGCCCCACAGCAACTTGCCAAATTGGCCCGGTCAAGCAAATCAATGGTAAAGAACCTCTAACACAAAGCTAGCAGTAAAGGTCCTCCATTGATTTGCTTGGCTGGGCCAGTTGGGCGAGTTGCTGTGACAATGTTCCTAAGGTAGCTAGAACAACTCATTAACCCCCAATTTCTGGACGACGCAGTGAATGTTGCAGGCTGTGACGTTGTTGTTTTTTGTGGAGAGACGTGGAATAGTTCTGACTGGAAATATCTAGAGAAGCCCGCCCATCAAGACAACGAGAGTATTTTTGGGTAAATGAAAATGCTGAGAGGTGCTTGAAAATGTTGAAATATTTGTTTGCCCACGTACTTCTGAGAGCAGTGAGGTCAGAGAAGATAAGCTTAACCTATAGACCAGGCTGCGGCCATTTTTTGGATGATGAATCTGAGAAAATCAAGCTGCGTAGGACATAATTGCAATTATTCATCTCTGGAATTTTGTGTGGAAAGTGGAGATCATGAACAGTAGTTTGTCCTCCAATGAACACTTTTGTTTTTTCCAAAGTAGATGATGTCATATAGTGCCAAAAGGGATGATTTCTATGGTGACCAACCTAGTGTTCAAAGGTTATGGAAGTTCTTTTTTGGCTCGTGGGCTGCGGTTGATTGTGGCGCAGTTGTACGTATGCTTCCATCACTGGCAGGACATTAAATCCATCTCACAAAGTACGACCAACAAGGTGAAGATGCAATTGTGTGGGGTAAATTTTTTTTAAAAAGCCCCCTATTTTGTGCCGTTTCTAGGGTATGTTCTTGACCCCTCCTAGCTAATGTGGGGTTTCTAATAACAAATATGAATTCAAAATTTGCAAATTTTATTACGTGTGGCAAATGAGAAATTCTTGCATTTTCCCCGTGGTAAAATTCTTACATTTTCAACTTGTTGGTTTCACTTTGTGGAACGGATTTAATGTCCTGCCCATCATTGGGCTAGAAATTCTTTAGCATCACCTCTTATAATATTCAACAATTATAGCGGTACAACAGTGACGCTATGTGTCAAGTCAAGGCAAAGTGTAAGTTAGGCACCAAGGCAAAACATGATCACACTACTTGTCACTTAGCAATTAAAATACGTCCATATCGATTTCTAAATTTGAAGACACTGTTGATTGCCTCTTCAACGCAAACACCGAGGAATTGAAGAATTGTATTGGAAGTGATATACCCAGTTATCTTCCAAAGAAGTCTTGCAAACCCACTCTAAGAAACCCTTAAAATTTTTTCCTTTTTATCTTCATTTTAAGTATACTTTATTAAGACTATCCTATTAAATTTATTATTTTTATCCAATCTCGATTAGCATACCAAATTTCAATATCATAAAAATACAAAGTTTATTTTCTAACTCCATTTTAAGTATATCCTATCGAGACTATCATATTAAATCTATTATTGTATGCAGTCTTGATCAACACACCAAATTTCTATTTTCAAAAATAAAAACTCCATTTTTGACTCTATTTTAAGTATACCTTATTGAGACTATCCTATTAAGTTTATTGTTTTGTGCAATCTTGATCAATACACCAAATTTCAGTTTCAAAAAATAAAAACTCTATTTTTTGATAAATTATTTTGTATGTTTTTCATAGTATTATATAATAATTGATTGAAAAATATTGGTGATGATTCATTTAAATTTTATTGTAGAAACATTTCAGAAACATCAATGTATACATCTCACTTTTAGGAAAAATCCACATCATTTCGGAAAAATTTTACACCACAAAGAGTTCAATGTCAAAGTGTCACTAATCAAAAAAATGTGCAACAAATTTCTCTAATTATAATTAGGTTTGAAAACCTATTGCACCATCATCCTTGAAGTTACAAAAGTAGTGTATGAAAAGGGTCAATTTGTAAAATATAATTACAATCTTGAAATATCTATTGAATAACATTTGGGAAGGCAACACCTTGACATTGAATCCTCTGTAGTGTAAAAATTTCCCTAGGATTTTTCCTCAATCAATTATTATGTAACACAATGAAAAACACACAAAACAATTTATCAAAAATTGAATTTTTGGTTTTTAAAATTGAAATTTGGTGTGTTGATGAAGATTGCATAAAATAATAAGTTTAATAGGATAGTTTTGATAGGATATTCTTAAAATGGAGTTAAAAAGGAAAAGTTTGAAAGGGCTTTTATTAGGGCTGCAAGACTTTTTGGAGGGTACCTGTACAAGGATGTCCGAGAAAAATGTGACACCATTAGAGAAAAAATCAACCTTCCGGAGGACCTCTCCAGATTGACATGCCAAGCTATTTCAAGCTTGGCCTATCAGCTTGGAAAAGTACCCTCGGTGAGTAGTCAGAGTGTATGACTGCTTGCTAAAGCAGTCAGACTTCGCAAATTTTTATTTTATTTTTATTTTTATTTTTATTTTTATTTTTTATTAATTTTTTATCTGTAAATTTGGATTCTTGTGCCACTGTCACTGCAATTTCAGCTTTACAAAAATAGGGGAAAAATAGATTTTTAGACCTGATAAATGAAATTTCAGGGTACTAAAGGGGTCCGTGGAGCAGCCCTCTAGAGGGCTGCTTTTTTCTCTAATGCCTTATTCTACACACTACTTGGCTTTGAACTAAACATTTTGTTGTTGCCCCTCAGACATCCAATATTGTATCTTTCTAGAGTATCATGTATCCTACAAGCATGTATTCTATACTAGGGTTAGATTTATTAAAATTATTCAAAATATAATTAAATAGAATATCCAATGAAATTTTCGGAAATTATGAAGTGGCATAATTGAATAGTGCAAAAAATATTATTGAAAATAATCTTAATTCTCCAAAAAAGAGAAATGAAAAATGAAAAACAATATACATACCAAGGTGACTGCTTTATAAATCCATGGATTACATAATGGAATGGTATGAACTAATTATTTCTAGATCATGTTGCTATTTTAGAATCGTGCAATCTTGTTTCCAAAGCTGATTCAATGAAGTAGCTTACGCTATGGTTAGATGGAGAGAACCTCTACTTGCCCTACAAAATATAATTTGGAACACCGGGAAACAAGCTTGGATCTTGGACCCTAATTCCAACCTCTATAGGGAAGGAGAAAGGAAAAAAAAAAAACCCACTATTGATGTAGTTAGTGTTGTTGCTTGTACTGCTAAAGGTCTTGAATTATTTTGAACTCTTTTCAGACAAAGTTGTAGAAATCCTAAATTGAGTTAACAAATGGAAATTCACCCAAAAAAGAAATAATTTTGTATGGGGCCTAATGAATTTGACCTTAAAGTACAGTAATCACAAAGTAATATGTGGAAACCCTCTAGCTAGGAATCATTTCTTCCACACTTCCTCACTTCTCTACAATAGTGGCATGGAGCTTTGCAGTTTTTGTATTTTTCAAGAATTTTTTAACCTCCGCTATGAGCTGAGAATGAAGTTGCATGAAGATGGAAGACACTAAATGTTCTAGTCAATGGCCTTCTACTATAAGAGAATGGCAGGTGTTTTGAGTGAGTTTTTAAATATAGTCCTAGATATAAGATTTTAGGTAATGACCTTTAAGGCAATTTTTAGTAAAATTTTATTAGAAATACACGTGTTTCTAGTCAACTTTGGCTGATAATTGCCATAATGGTCATTACTTAAAATTTTAAGTCTAGGACTATATTTAAAAACTCACTTAAACACCCCATTCTCTTGTAGTGCTCACTTCCTAGGCAAACATTATAATCTTTGCATCTGTAAACCAATTCAGACTATTTGTAATCCTAAGAGCATTGCCACCCACTTATAGCCAAGCTCCTGGCCCAGGCTTTGGGCGGGCAGTGGGCGGGGCTGGAAAGAAAAAGAGAACCATGCATTCATAGGAAAGGGACAAAAAGAGACTGGTCATTCCAAAATTATCTCTCCAAACACTAGAAGAGCGTCTGGCTACCCCCCCCCCCCCCCCCCCCGCCATGCATTGACTCTTGCTTGATCTTGTCGAGTTTATTGGTTGTAGGCCATTTCTTACAATTTTTTAATCAACTCGCATGTTGATTGGCTCTTTATTATAGTAAAGCATTAATGCTTGCAATTGACTTCTTTTGGCATATCCTTTGAGGGCGGGGATGGGTGGCGCACGGAAGGGGTCCAGAAGGACCAGGGCTCATACCATCCCATTTTCCGAGCCATATTTGCAGGGAATGGATGGTATTGAATGGAATGGATGATGAACTAAGGACCTCCAAGATTTTCATATTTTTGTACTGCTTCCATGCTTCTTCATAACTAGGTCCACTAAAGTGTCAAAAGACCGGCATTCCGGACTGCTAGAAAATGACCCATTTTATTTTATTTTCAATGAGATTTGGGCCACAATCAATGTCTTAGGTGATAGTAAATGAATGATTACTTACTACAATAAGAACTTCCACCTTTTGAGTGTAAATTCATTACATGAAATGACTTTTCTAGGACTCCATGTTGTAGCCATGTTAAAAAATATTGTGATTGCTTTTGTCAATACTTTTGAGGTAGTCTAAAGACTTTTTTGGATCATGATGGGCAGCAAACTTCAATAATTCATAAAACATTGATACTTTGTCAAAAAAATGACCATGATGGGTTGTTCTACTTTAGTCAAAGTATATACTACAATCCGTGCAAAGCTTCATTATTTTTGACCATTTCTTTTATGCTTAAGTAGATCAACCTATTTCTGCCCTTTGCCTAATTCCGTCATTGGCCCCAATTCCACCTCAAAACTCTTCCAAATCCATTCATTTTTTGACAAAATCACTGCAGTAATGCCAACAAGGGGTAATGTGTCAATCCCTTATTGGTGAATACATAAGTGCCATTAAATACATAAAAAAGACATTTATAGGTTGTTTATAGGATGTTTATGACTCTAGTTTATGAATGGTTTTGTAATTTTAGTGCAAACCAATTCAAAAATTCACAAAAATTACAATTTTAGTTAGAAAATTAAATTCCACTTGGGTTTGATTTGTGATGCAAGTGCAAAATTTTGAAAACTATGTGCCCCTCTTGGAGTTGGCTCCAAAATATTCAGATTGCTAATCAGGAGGGTGGTAAGAGGCTTGTCTACCCGACTAGGAAATGAGCTACGCAAGAAACTCGTGGTCATAATCGAAATGTACTTGGAAGTTTGCTTCTGTTTACACCATCTTAGCAACGATAGTTTTTCTGGGACAATGTGGCTTGTAAAACAGAGACTCACCTTGTTGCTTAGATGAGCCAGTCTGTTAGTAGCAGTGCACACAAATATGATAAAAAAAAGGCTCACCAATTTGATCGTGTTGATCATGTTGTGAATTTAACACTTAATTATCGCTTAAAGGACATTGCAAGCCCCTCCGGCAACATTTTGAAAGTCAAAACCTGAATTTTCACAGAGTTTTTGATTTTAGATGTTCTTAAGCTTAACCCCTCATAGCCTAACAACTTTTTATAATGGAGGTTTTCAATGAATTGTGCTTATTCGATATTTTTTTGCACATGGATGTGCTTGAAATTTTTTTTATTTCAATCATACAAAAGTAAAGACTACTTTATCCACAGCAATATGTCTGGAATTAATTGTGGAAAATATTGACCATTGGATTTTTAGAATATAACAATTTTGGATGATCAACTTTATAGGTAAAATATGCAATTTTTAGAGAGAGAAATTATAAGAAGATAAATTATGCTTTTTTATCCCTCCAAAAAATTTGTATTTGGAAATTTGGAATCAAAAGCAAATTTAGCATTTTCTAATTTGAAAAAATGAGAAATAAAAAACTCTCCCAATTTGTACATATTTTCAAACAGAAAGAGTAGAAAGCCAAAATTGACCAAATTGGATCCAATAAATTTTAAAAAAGTTATATGTGCGTCAATTTATATAATTTTTAATTAGATATTATTAGAATATTATTTGGAACATATTCAAAAAATCGAAATCACTCTAATTATATTATATTTCAAATCACACCAAATTGAACCTTGTATTTTTAAAATTGCTATAAATACAAGTTTGAAATAAAATCTTTAGACCCAATTTGTAACTACTAGAAATGTTTGTGAATTTTTTTTCCCATCCCTACTATTCCTTTTGCTAGAAAAAAATTATGCCGTGTTGCTCCCTTTTTCTAATAGACTACATTTCCTAAATAAATTTTTAAATGTGGAAAATTTCATTAATATGGCAATATTTTTTTTAAATGGTGTGAAAACAATTCAAGACGTCTTCTTTTAGTCTTCAAGTGTTATAGATGGTTTAGAACGGCCGTTTTGAAATCTATAACTTTCCTAGATTGTGAAAATGGCACACTGTCAAAGTGGCACTTGGAATACCGCCATCTTAATGAAACTGCCCATAAATTCTTCCTACATTGAATTTTTGAAAATTGGAAAAATTTAACAATTATGTCAACTTGTTGCTTTACAAGATCCTACTTTACATAATATTGAGAATTGTTTCATCCTACCAAGAATTTGCCATTGAAAACTTGAAGAAGACACTATATGTCTCTTTAGTCTTTGAGGGGTTAACCAAAAAAATATAGCTTTAATAATCTATTTCTTCCTCCATTTGAAAATTTTTCAAAGTTGTAAAATGATAATTTTTGTGACACTTTGAAGATAGCATTTCAAAAGTTCAAAATAAATCACTTTTGAACTTTTTCTAAAGAATCTTTCTAGGCTTGAGTTTAAAGAATACATCAACTATACCAAGATGTCTGTGTCTATTATTTCCATTTTAATTAAAAAATTTGTGCTATTTTAAGAATTTTTATAAGTCCCATGATTTTAAAAAAAAAATCTTCAAAAAATCATATAAAATTCAATTTGATGTTTTTTATTATGTGAAAATATTAAAATTTTAAAGTGTATATTTCAATGTAGAAATCTAACAAAGTTTGACCAAGCCCACACATAAAGTGTCCTTGCAAGGATTAAATGTATTATAGCTTCCTAGTAGCTTGGTCAGTAAACAATTAAAAGGATGCCTAAATTTTTGGAAATCACTGATCTAATTTGCCCAAATATATATATATATATATATATATATATAAAGATTGTGATTCATAGAAATTCAACTCGCTCCAAATCCAGAGACTTAACAAATCCTTGACACACAAGATAGAGAGATTAGTTTTTAGAGGTTAAGACAAGGGTTTAGGTAAATGCGTTTACTTTAGATGAAAATAGCAACAAGCATCCAAAAATTGTAAGAACAATTTGGATGAATGCCAAACTAATTTTAATTAAATTTTAAAATTGCTCAATTTTACTCCGTAATATATTATCTTTTAGACAACCTAAGTGTATTTTGTCATGGTTAAAGCTACCCAAGCTGCTAGAAAGCTATATTTAAGCTTGGGGCCAAAATTATATGCTAAATTCTAAAATTAGTCATAGTATTTATTTGGCTTGTGGTAGTCAGAGTGTCAGCCAGTGCAATAGTACAAAGGTGTGGCCAATTCTTCTACTAAAAAATGAGCATAAACCCTTAAAGGACTAAGAGGTGATCCTGGAAATTATCCCTTTCTATTACCCATGTGAATCATTGGCCTAAGAAATAACAAAAGCACTCACTGGAAGACCTTCCCTTTTCACAACAAAATTCCAAGGATGAATAGTTGCACTTTTGTCCTACATAAGAGATTTTCTTGTCATTCATCGGCCGCAAAACGTCATTCTTTCCGGGTTAAGAAACTCGTGGTCATAAGTTACTTGGAATGTATTTCGAAGTCGCCTGTCTACGCCGCCTTAGCGACTCTCCTCTGGGACAGTGTGGCTTAAGTATAAAACAGAGACTCACTTCCTTGTTTTCATGAGCCAGTCCGTTAGCAGGAGAGCACCCAAGGCTTTGTCGAATTCCCAGTCGATCACAGAGACTCACTTCGTTGTTTTCATGAACCAGTCCGTTATTAGCAGGAGAGCACCCATGGCAAGGCTTTGTCCATTTCCCTGTGAGGTCCTCCAATCGAGAATGACGCTTTCAACACAGACAAATTCTATGAGTTCCTCTCGTCTCCCACAGCCTGGAATTTGCATAAATTCCCCGGTCTCGCTTTCCCCCTTGAGGAGACCAGGGAGTCTCAAATGGTCGAGTGGCTTTCGAATTCGAAAGGGCAGAAGTCGCAGCACCTTGGCCATCAAGCAAGCATCGTCTTTCTTCTCCCGCGCTGAAGATGCATCTGGTGATGAAGTCCCTGCGAAGGAGACTGGTGTGCGCAGTGCTGAAGATGCTTCTGATTTTGAAGTCCCTGCGAAGGAGACCGGTGTGCGCGATTTTACTGGTAAGCCTCCAACCCATCAGCCGGCCCTGGAACATGCCTAAGCAAATCTTCTCAGTGCATACTGCTGCAGTTGAATTTGTCATGGGCCCTGCATGTTGTTGTTGTGCATCCGGAGGGTTGTCCAATGCCGTCCCAAAAGACTGCTGAAAGGGAGAGGGGGAAGCCATCATTTGGGGAGGGCGTACTGTACAGAGCATTTCAGGTCCTGGGATTTTCGTGGGTAGTTTTCCGATTCCTCACTTGTGTGTGGTTGCAAGCACAAAATGGAGGCTTTGAGCAGTAGCTTCAAATACTTTCATCTTTGAAATTTGTTGTGCACTGCTGAATAGATTGATAGATTGTGTCTCAACAGTTCCAGTCCTTCACTAGAGAACCCATAGAATTAACCACTTGCCTTGTTTTGAGTCCATTCTGAAGACCCAAACATTGAATTTGTCTTGCTCACTGATCAAGAATGTGGAGCTCATCGATCCCATTTCACCTGCCAAACTTGTGTCCACAATTCATGATCAACTTCCGTCTTTGTTCTCGATGTTCATTGATGGCCTCCCGCCTTTGCAACCGTCTAAGTACGTACATGAGGCTGAAAAACGCTTGCACCAATATGTTGAGCGCTATCCAAATGTCAATTCCTTGGACTCATATTGTCAAATAGGTCTTTCTTCAGTGAGCTACTTGTACCCTAGAGTAATCAGCGTGGATCATTTTGTAGCAATTGCCATAAATTTTGCATTACTGTTCTTGTTGGATGATTTCTTTTTCGACACCCCAGATGAGTTTGGTCACGACTAATATGGCATTAGCCGTGACGCACGTGAAAGCCCCCCAAAAATTCAAGAATATCTCACCACTTAGATGCGGTTTTCAGCCAACAAGTGCAGCCATGCAATTCCACTCCCTTGATTGAGACCCTGATGTGGGAGTCAGGACAGGATATGTTGGAGTTGTCCAACCCTGAATGGTTCAATAATTATGCCACAAATGTCTTAGAACACCACCATGAGGTGCCACTAGCTATGCAGATATTGTTCAAGGCCATATTTATGCTTCCAAGACTTGGAATCATATACTGTTATGCGTGTTGAAAATGTTGGTGGGAAAATTGTTCAAATGTTGATGGAGTTTGCCACCAATTCCTACATTTCGAGTATATTGAAGGAGACTCCATACTTTAAAAACATAACCGTGGCAATTTCCATTTATATTGCATTTATGAATGATGTCTTCTCATACCACAAGGAGAGTTTGATAGAACAAAACCCTCGGAATTTGATCACAATGCTAACAAAATGTGAAGGGAAGCCTTTTGTCCAAACGGTGCACTGGGCAATAGACTTGGTGAACACATATGCTTGCACAATTATGGATTTAGAGCCTGAAGCTTGGAATTCTATTTTGCAAAATCACTTGCAAAATACCAAGGTAATTATTGTTGGAAATTTTTACTTTAATTCCAAGTACAAGCACTATCGGCATCTTGATTCAATTTTTTGAGAATTGAAACCAGAATTGAGAGACCAATACTAGTTGTAAAATCTTTCCTCATGCCAAAGGTCTAGGGCTATAATTTTTTTTCTTATCATATTGTTGGTGGAACAACTTTGTCTACGAGAGCATACTTTATTTTTCTTCTTTTTATAAGCAATAGGCCATTGTCTTTGGAAAATAGAATACTAGTGAATGAAGAATTACTAATTAGTCTTTAAATTATGCTTTGAAAACCTTTTTCAATAAATCTTCACTTTAAAAACATGACTTGATGTGCCACCATTGACTAGAGAGAAGATGTATAGTATCACCAGTGGGAGCAATGGCTCTTGCTTGACATGTTGTCAATGACAAACTTTGTGCATTGGAATAAAATTATTCTTTTTGTGACCAAAAAAAAGAAAAGGAAAAAGAAAGATTGATGGTATCTTATTCTTCCTTAATGTGCGTAGAGTATGTAAAAGTGGAGCTCTCACATAATTATGTTTGACATCCCATGACCAATGAGACCTTTTTTTTAGAGAATTTTGGGAGAATTAGATATATACAGACCGATGAGCAAGTTCAAAGGATCAAAATATATACAATGATGTATGTTTGTACACACGGATCCATATGCCAAGGAGTAGTGCTGTTTGATTTATTGTAGAGAATTGATAGTGCAATTATACTATAGTTTGAAACTTTTTCAAAATGCTTGAAAACTCTTCAATCTAACCTACAACGCCAAGAGGCTTAAATTGGCCCTAGATAGTGCTCGTCCATTCCCGTACAAATTATTGGCGTTCTGGAAGTCGAAGGGAATAGAGACCTCAGCACGTAGTAACTACGTTGTATTCTATATATTACAACCAATTATAGGACCATGACAGAGCTTGTGTTGTGTTCCAACACTTTATTTTCTGCAAAGGAAAATCATTGACAAGGCAAAATAAACTGTGTGCTATGTCTCGGAACGCTACTATAGAAAGCAGTGACTACAACACACTAGCAACGCATTTGCAATGGTTTTGCAATGAAACAATGTGTAACGGAACTTAGTTTGGAACTCAAAAAAGAAATAATGAATTGCAAAATCGTTGCAAAGTTGTGATTAATTCAATATAAAAGCATTGGGCATTGAATCCATGCTATCGCATTTCTAAACTTTTGCAAATTCATAAAATCTAAAATGCAAAATCATGAAAAAAATATAATTGTTGTGTGTAGAAGTCATTCCAAAATCATTGCAAAGAAATATGTAATTAGGTTGTAAAAATTTAAAATTTAAAATAAAAAAGTAAAAAAATCCTACTCGGACAGCCCAACCGCCCACCGCCCGGGTAGCCCAAGCCCCTAACCCCCCAACCCTCTAGGTAGCCCAACCCACACACACCGCTCTCAAGGAATCGAACCTTGCACCTCATGCGTGAGGTGCAAGGTCTTATGACCACTACACCATCTAAAACTCCAAGTGACCTTAAAGGGACATAGTTTTTATTTATTTCATTTATGTTTCCCATTAGTTGTAAAACTAGCAGATTTTGGAGGTCATTTTAGCATAGTAGAAAAAAAATTTATAAAACTTTGAACTAAGAAAAGTTGAGAAGTTAAAGTAATCTTTCATCTCCAAAAAATTGTTTCAAATTTCAAGTCTCCAATAAAAAGTTATGGACAAAATTCAGAGAGGTGTTTAAAAATGTCAAAGAAAATGTTCATTCCAACCCCTCTTTGAAATTTGTTCATAACTTTTGATTGGAGATATGAAATATAAAACAAGTTTTTGGTGATGAAATTTAATTTAATTTCCCAACTTTTCCTAGTTCAAAGACTTTTGAAAGAAGTTTTTCTACTATGTCAAAATGGGCACCAAAGTTTGTTGAGACTTAAAATCACCAAATTATGAGTGCATTGCAAAACCATTGCAAACACAATGCAATACTATAATTTAAAGCATTGCAAAATTGATGAAACAAACTTGCATGCAAGGCAAAACCATAGCAAACACAGTGCAATACTTCATATTAAACCATTGCAAAGTCATTGAAACAAAATTCATGGGCATTGCAAAATCATTGGAAAAATATTTGCAAATGCTGCATTCTCTTGTAGTGGAAGTAAGCATGCATGCACGTCATGCATTGTAAGGAATTGCAATCATGCAGCAGAGTGGCCGTGTGAATTCCTCTTCTCACCGATGCTTCTATTGCGTGTGCAGATTTGTAGCAGCAGCCTGACAGCATTTGCAAATCGACAAAGAACAAATGTTGGACAAGACTACGCATGGAACGTCTTCAAGAACTGAACTTGAATGAAACAATGACCATGTCGATTATGAAGAATACACTGTCTACAGCTGACTTCAACGGCCGCGACACTTGACAAATTTCATTACTGATGAACAAATAAACACATTCAAGTGAAGCAAGGCCTATTCACTAACAACTTCACTGCACAATGGCTACCTTTAAGTGTCTCGATGCTCTTCATAGTGTTCATAGTCTTCTCTGTATTGATGTGGAGTGCAATAATTCTTGTAATGTCCTCGTGAGTGAAATTGAAGAGTGCTGTTTAAGGAGCACAATTGTGCTCTCATGAAAGCAGGCGTTGACACTGACCCTGGCGAGCTTGGATGAGTGCTTGCGAAGGTCTACAACGTTTATTGGAAGATGATTTTGTACGCATGGAGAGCGAGCTCTGAAGGTTGAAGCTGTTTGTGTGCAGTACAACTGATTTATGTGGCTCTCGTATATCAGACACATTATAGGTGCATAAATTGTATTCGTAATATTGTTCATATTGCTTTCTATGCAACATGTAGCGTGAACAATAAATGTTGAGGACAAAAAGATGATGTCATGAGCTTGGACATTCATGTACTACCCTCAGTGAACAGATTTGTTCCCCTATTTTTGCACCTTCCTGGCTGTCAACAGTGGGCAAATAGAAATTTCATATTTTCTTGGAACCTCTCACCCTTTCCATATATCAAAAAATCAAGACACAGTATTTGGGCGCTGTCTATTGCATTTCAGCTAGAGAACACCCGCACCAACCTCCACAAAAAACAAGGGATGGAAAACAATCGTTGCTTGGGAGATGCGGAACTTTTTTTCTATCCATCGTCCAAAAGATGGACGCCGGTGCACTTAGGGGTTAACCTTTTCAAAAAAAAAATTTGAAAAAATTTGAAAATTGCATTCAAAAACGAATTCTATAAGTTGATT
This sequence comes from Neckera pumila, assembly GCA_963969595.1. Taxonomy (NCBI): domain Eukaryota; kingdom Viridiplantae; phylum Streptophyta; class Bryopsida; order Hypnales; family Neckeraceae; genus Neckera; species Neckera pumila. Next base: position 17,263,014 of record OZ018415.1, on the reverse strand, counting down.
TTAAAAGAAGATGCTTAGATTGCCCCAAAAAACAAGATTGTCTAAAACTTTTTCCACCTGAGTCCAAATAGAATGAATTAAAGCTTCAAATATAGACAAAAGTATGATCTTTAGGAAGAATATTTTTTTTTTTAAAAACACATTTTTTTACAATTTTTTTTCCTACCTGGCGAGTTGTTTTTTTGACTTTAAGTGGCATAACTTTTGCTCCCAAGCACCGATTGAAAAGAAAATTATATTTTCAAAAAGCTAATGTAATTTTCTATCTTCAAAACAGTTTCACTAAATCAGGCCAAAATTTTAGGTCACACAAGCCTGCCCAAAACCCCAAGTGTCCCCTGAGGGGACTTGGGCCCATTAGAGAAAATCTCAGGCTTCTGGAGGGCTGCTCTACAACCCTCCGGAGGACCCTGAAATTGTATTTTGGGGGGTTGAAAAATGTTTTTTTGCCCTATTTCCGCATAGCAATTTCTATTGTGACAATAGCCTAGCAATAATCTTCTTTTTTTTTTTCCTTTTTTTTTTTGAAATCTTTAAAAAAAAAAATTAATTTTAAAATTTTAAAAAAGAAGAAAAAGGTACGACAGCTGGCTGCTCATCAAGAGCCATTTCAAGATTGTAGGCCAAGCTTGAAATAGCTTGGCCATGTCAATTTGGAGCAGTCCTCCAGAGGGCTACTTTTTTTTCAAATATTTAGGGGTTAAGGAAGAAGGTTGAGGCTAGGGGTAGTAGGAAGGTGGGAGAGATCAACTTAAGAACTATGGAAGTTAGAAAGCTCAATTTCAAGTTCTTGCAAAAATCAATAGTGCTATTAGGTGCCAAAAACAAAGATATGCCATGGAAAAAGCAATAGAGAAAAGAAGCAGAGAGTTGAAGTGTGAAGAGCACTAGAATGTAAGAAGTTTAATAATTAGAATTGAACTATAGTCTTGCCAAAAAGGGATAGGATCATCAAGCAAATCTAGGGAAGCAATCACATATTAGAAGTAGCAATTTGGATACAAGATAAGAGTAGATTAGAAATAATTGACTTGGATAGGGAGACAAGAATTTTACAATTGTCAATTATTTTCTTGAAGTTTGAAACAAGTATTCTATTCCATTGCAAAGGCAACTATTATAATATCAATAATGGAGCCGGATAGTATTAGAAGGGAAAGAAGAAATGGAAAAGAAAAAAAAAGAAGAAATAGGAAAAAAGAGCAAGAAGTTATTTTTTAAAGCCAAAATGCATTTAATTCCTAATGAACCAGGAGGTTGTCCAAAACTCCGGATTTTCAAAATTATAAATATTTATTACAAAATGCAACTTAAAACAATATTTTAATGATGACTCGCAAACACTAGTTGTAAAATATGATTATAGATCACATCTGTACAAGTAGATCAACAAATACAGAAACCAATATTTTACAGTAAAATTTGAAGCCAAAAATTGAAAATTATTTCTAAAATCAAAATTAGATTGAATATTTATGATTTTTACAAGAATTTTTTTCCTAGAAATTTAAAATAATAAAATCTAATCATAGTAATTTTTGAAGCGTTTATTTTATTTTTTGATTCAAATTGTTTTTGAAGGGACATTTTTTTATCCAAATAAGTTATTTCTTAAGGCTAGTCTTTCCAATACCTTTCAAATTGTAGAATATTTTCAAAGAAAAATCTTCATAATCTATACTATATAAATGTTAAAGAACTAATACAAGAATCTTCAAAAAAAATTGATAGATGAAAAAACTCATTTTGATGAATTTGGGATGTGTTTCCGTTCATTGGTTGTTCAAAAGCTGCACTCACGGTCCTTAAGGGATTAATGGAGTCTTTGATCACCTCATAGATGAAGTTCAAACCAAGGTGAATTCACAAATTCCATTTTTTTATTTGAATGTCTTAATAAAGAACCTTCAACCATAGATCATATTTTTGGTATTTAATGGGATGTATTTTTATGTCAAAGATGCGTATAGACGTTTCTAATATATCTACGCAATCAAATTTTGAAAATTCATCACCAATAATTTTAGATCAATTATCTCATAAAACTATGAATTTTAAACAAAACCATTCACCAAAAATAGAATGTAAAAAAAAAATCCAAATTTAATAAATTTGATTGTATTTGTATAAGAATTGAATGTTGAGCGTGCAAGACAAAAAAATGGCAATTATGTTTTCTATTATAGAAAATTCCTTTGAATAACAAAATAGAGAGGAGACGATTGAGAGTTGCCATGTATTGTACTGAGTTCGGTTATTGTCTCTGTTTTTACTCAAAATAGAAATTTTAGAGATTCTCACACCATTCTTTTTGCTGATGTTTTCAAATTGCAACCAATTTTTTCCCAATTCTACCAGCTAACTTCGAACTAGCCACATGTTCTTCTCGAACATTGCTTTTACACAAAGGAAAAATTGGAAAATAAGTAAGCAAATCCACGCCACTTTGAAGGTTACACTTGGTAACTTCACTACCTTTTCTATTATTCTTTCCATCATGTCAACAACATAACAAAAGCCTACATATGATATCTTCCCAAAAGACAGCCTTTCAACTCGTTAAGAATATTATACTTTCACCATCTTCTCTTCGATTCCCTACATTGTTCTAACAACTTTATATTTTCTTATACATGATATCTTCCAAAAGGAAGATCTCACAACTAGAGCAAGGATGTTGCATAGGTTTAGGGTCTAAGGTGCTAAAAGCATGTGGAACTTCCATATCTATGCATCTACCCTTTGTACAAATGCAACGGCAACCTCATTTTTGCCACTGCAACCAAGGGTTGTTGCATTGATAAAGTCACTCTTGGCCTTGCCTCTTCTAACTCTAATTCTTGTGCCTCCCACTCAAACGCATGTAGCAAGCTCGCCACTTGCAAATGCACCGCAATAGATGCCAATCCCATCCCAGGACATTGCCGCCTCCCCGACCCAAATGGCAATAACTCAAAATGTTGCCCTAGAAACTCCGTTGTTACATTCTCCCCTCCCTCTAGAAACCTCTCTGGAATAAATTCCAACGGCTTCTCCCAATTGCTATTGTTGCGCCCGATGGCCCAAGCATTCACCAACAAGCGTGTCTTTGCAGGGATGTCGTAGCCAAAAGCTTTGGTTGCGGCCTTGCTCTCGTGCGGGAGAAGTAACGGAGCAGCAGGATGCAAACGGAGCGTCTCTTTGACAATAGCATGGAGGTACTTGAGGTGAGGGAGGTCGGATTCTTGCACGGTGCGGTTCAAGCCAACCACACGGTCAAGTTCTGAAGTCACCTTGGTTAGTAATATTGGATTGTGAAGAACCTCTGCCATGGCCCACTCAGTTGTCATTGTCGTTGTCTCTGTCCCAGCTGTTAACAAATCCTGGCAATTCAATGAAGGGACACAACATAGGAATTCAATCATCTTGCATACATATTTGACTTCAAGCAATTGTAGGTCTAGTAATGAAGGAATCCATCTAAGCAATTCAATCATCTCACATGACCTCAAGCAATTTTAAGACTAGGTATGTAAAGGCTTACAGTTTATGTCACAGCCTTTGCAAGAGCATATGGTTTCAAGCAATTGCAAGCTTAGGGATTTTGCCATAACATCTTACAAATGTGCATGATTTTGAATAATCGTGAATTTAGGAATTAGAATTTGTCACAAGCACTAAATCATTGTAAGTCTGAGTGTTTATGATTTCAAGCAACAATGAGTTCAAGAATAAATTTAAGAAGCAATATATAATCAACTATGGAATGGAAGGATCATAAGGACGGGGCTAAGCTATTGGATATGGATCTTTGAAAATCTATCCTTTTTCAAATTTCAAATGAGAGGTAAATGAAGCTCCATTGTTAGAAGCATGAAAAATAAGTGTCATTACAAATCATAAAAAATCATTTTTAATGCACAAATTTATTATTTATGTCTGAAATGATATTTTTCAACTTTTAAGGGTTCATTTAGGAATGTAAATGTATGACATTGCAGTTCTAAGTGAAAACACAATAAAAATAGTTGTTTAAACAATTGAATGTTTAAACAATTATAAATTCTTTAGGTATGAGTCATGTTGAAATAAAAAATCATTTAAAAAAGTTATAAATTTTCAAAATTTGACCTTTGTGTGTCAAAACTTGGTCTTGAATTCAAAATAATAGTCATTATTAATAGTCAATAATAATAGGTCTAGATTTTGTGCTCAACATATATAAAATTTCTAAATTATATTTTTGGAAATACTTACATAAATGACTCCTTTGATGTGTTCTTCAGTAATTCCGTTCTCCGGGAAATCCAACTGCTCTAAGAAAATATCAAGGAGTGTTTTTTGTCCTTTAGAAGGCTTCCTCCTTTGATCTTCCTTATATTCATTGATCATCTTCTTGTAAAACCTGTCCATGCAAGCTTGAACCTTTTGAAATTGCTTGTTCAATCCTTGAGGATCAAACCACTTTGGAACATTGAAAAAGTCTCCAATATAAATAGCACTGAAACAAATCTCCAATTCTTTTGTAATCTCTACAAATTCCTGAATCTAACCAAAACAAATTGCATGAGTTTTAGCCAAATGACAAGTATAGAAAATTCTTGGCTAATTTTAATAATGAAACTCTTGGAAGCACTTAGTTAATAAATTAGAATTTCTACCCCAAAAATGTTAAAATGACCCAAGAAAGAGGTATATATCCACCAAACTGGTAGACAATCTTGAATGTTCTACCATTTATAGCTATCAAAAATTAAAATTTGAAGTAAAGGCACTTCCCATGTTTCTATAGCTAGGTTGCTATTGAATTGATATCGACTTGAAAGAAGAAATGGAGGGAGGATTGATTCTGACAACAATCTTGCTATATTTGCAAATTTAGCTAAATTTTGGAAAAACATAAATGTTACTACCTGGACCATTTTAGTACCATGGTCTTGTTCCTCCAAACCTAAGAACCGTTTGTTGAAGATCATGCGTGATAAGACATTTGTACTCATGAAGGTCACATGCGTGTTCACTTGACTAGGACCATTCTCGTTGGCTATTTTGCAAAGTATGGATGCCATTTCTTCCATTCGTATGTAGCGAGAGGATTCTAACTGCCTAATGGACATGAGCTCTGTCACAAGGATTTTCCGCAAGTGTCGAATTGTAGGTGTGATTTCTTGAAACACAATATCTGAACTGTCATGAGTGAATTGAATTAGTAATGATCATCAATTTTATTGTAGGCGCCAAAAAAATTGTGACATTCATCTACATAAAAAGCTCTAAAAAGAAGTATTATACTAAAAATGATATACAATAATTGCAACACTAACTACAAATTCTAACACAAATGTCAACAACACTAAATGTCAAATTGAACAATATTTGTTAGCTTTTGTAGTATTTAGTAGTGTTTATATTGACATATAGTTTACAAAAAGTCAAGAATACCTTACTAAAATTAGCAACACTAAATGCCAACCTAAATGCTATTTGTTAACTAAATGAGAATTAGAGTGAATCAAATAATAGGGTAAGTAGTACTATTGTTATATAACCCTAATTATTGTTACCAATATATCTAGATTTCCGCTTCAAAATTAACAAAATTGTGGAATTCCACAAAGTTCATGAAATTGGCACTAATGAGGACATGCACCAACCAAACTAAGCAACAAATTCAACATCTGGTGGCACACTTCAAGGGACTGAGGTCCATTGAGAACCGGCTAACTACTTACAAATGAACTAATTCACTTATTCCATATCTGGCGCTGACGAATTAGTACTTCGAGTTCCAATGCCAGGTTCTTCCTTTCAAACCAGCAATTAGGGTTTCGAGCTTCGATTCCAGGTCCTCTTCTATTCTAACCAGGGATTATGGATCATTCAGCCGTTTCGCAAATTTCCGTTCTTGCTTTACACGTTGAGGAATGCCCTCTTTCCAATTTCTGATTTCCTTATACAAAATGGGATGTGGGGGAAGGGAATGCACACCTGCAGGTGCAATGATTTCGGCAGCTCGGATCGTGGGGCGGAAGGCGAAGTTGGCATCCTGCAGCTTGAGAAACTCTTTAGCCGCCTCCGCCGTGCTTGCCACGATGCAGAGCCGCTGCCCTAGCCACACGGACATGAGCGGACCATACTGCGAAGCCAACTCCGCCAAGCTGCGGTGCGGATGTGTGCCCAACAAATGCAACGACCCCACGATGGGCAGCGCTCGAGGACCTGGCGGCAAGTTCAAATACTTGCTGTATTGCCATCTCCATAGCAGCGTGCTTCCATAGATCACCAGCAACGCCACAGCCACACCCTGCAAATATTCATTCACAGGGGCGTCAATTTCGTTCAAATCGGCAATGTCGTTCATCTGGCGTGGTCCTGTGCCGGAAATTGTGACACAAAGCTCTACAAAGCTCTACAAACGAGGTCAGGTGTAGGTTTACGTTTCAAGTCGCACGGCCTAAAGGGCCAAAAGTCGTGGAGTACGCCAATTTCATGCGCCAATTTAACAAAATCGACGTTAAATTGGCGTGATTCTTAGAACCAGAAATTGTAACATTCATGCACTCACAGCTTTAGAAAGGACTGGTGTAGGTTTTTAAGTTTCAGGCTGCGCGTCCTGCAAAGTGGGCAAAGTCTGTTGTGAATTCAGCCAATTTGTTGAAACTAAGGGAGATTATGTATCTCAGATTCATTAATTCCCCTGCTCCTAGTGCAAAATCAATTGGGAGACCTTGAACATCCCCTTAAGGGAAACTACAGATGATCTCCCTGTACATCAGTTCTTGTGATTCTATTTTACAGGTTTGTACCAAATTGAGTACAAGATCTTCCCCAAAGTACTAGCTCTTGACAAAGTTTTGGAATGTAATTCTGAAATTACAAACCAGCTTTTGCAAACATAAGTTGTTTTGTGACCCTCAACATAGATGAAAAAATGCCCTCAACACCCTTGGCAAAGAAATCTAGATTCTTTTTTGTGTACATCTTGAGTTCATGAATCCCCAAAGCTACAAGATTGAAGAGAGTGCATAACACCTCTCATACTCTTTACGCTGCATTCTCTGTACACATGTACATACTCTATACCTCTAATATTCTTTGCATTAAGGACAATATTCCTCAAAGTCCACGTCCCGGGACATAGGTTAAGACTGCAGTTCTGAAATTACATGCCAGACACCACTATTTTACATGATTCCAACAGTCCTGAAGGGCAACACCGTAGGCAAGCAATCACTAGATTCTTTTGTGCACAATCTGGAGTACTAAATACTGCAAGAATCTTGAATGACAAGAATCGCACAGCACTATGCATTCTCTCCACACCAAAAGTTCAATATTTGAGTTCTTTCGGGCCGACATCTACAATGGAGAGGCTAAGGGTGAATGGTACAACTGCTAGAAAATGTTTTATGAACAGAAGAGTCTTCAGGGGTTCCAAAATACAACCAAACTTTCGCTTACAGTAGGAACTAAGGGTGAGTTCTCACAACTGCTGCAAAATGGTTCTGTGCACAGGAGATCGAGTCTGCCGAGGCAATTGGCACCGGTCGATACAAATGAGAACACGAAAATAGGAACTCCCTCGTTCAGCAACGCCAAGTCAGTCCGTTAATTGAAGCACCATTTTCAAAAGAAACATGCAAATGTACCTTCATTACAACATCATTTTCCCAACAAACTTGAACAGATTACATTCACCGTTTGAGGATGCTAATGAATTTCGAGCTCGTTTTCGCAATTGATCAAACAGATTGAATTTCATGGAGTCTGGACAACATTTAACAAGTTGAAGGAAGTCAGAAGAGCGTTGAACTTACTAAAATTAGAGTCTCAGTAGTAGAAACCATGGTCGCCACCAAGTTGAAGTTGAGGATTTGAGCTCCGTCCCGAACTGTGACTAAGTTTAAGAGCATCCCCACAGCTCGCTCGCCACTTAAAGGAGGCCCGGCCAGTGGCTACTTGGCGTGCCTGTGAGATACGGCCGCCCCGTGTGTGGGGTTGTGTGGCCCACAGCGAGACGCTGAACACACACGGCATGGGGGACAGGCACATCGCCCAAAAACTGGAGTTTGTCACGTCAGGCCTTCGTCATCCGCGCAGCCTTCGTCAGGGCTTGTTGCGAGGTCCGTACACGAGTCCGTAGCCACCAGCCTGGGCGTCATCTTCATCGATCTGCGACCTCCGGAACGAACCTGCTGAATTCTCGTTGAATTGTGATGCTCAAATTTCTCATTTCAGATGTCCATGTTCTTAAGGACAGACTGAGAGTGTCATCCGTCGTTCTTGTTGTAAGCTTTAATTCCTAGTGCATTAGGCAATCTTGAGTGTACACATAAGACTATCTTGAGGGAATGTGCTCCTGAAGGTCAGTGATGATCATGTGTGGAACTAAATATTTTTTGCAAGCAGTTGTATATCGACTTCTTCAGTTTTGATGATGTTCTTGTTGAGTTTAGGACATTCTTGAAGAAGCATTGAGTAGGCAGTCTTTCAGAAGAGATGCACAATTTTTTCCTTCTTCAATGAGGTCTCCATGTATCGATCTGTAATGAACAATCATGAACTTTGGCAAGTAAATATTTGTGCATAGGTTGAGCAACGTACCGATGATCTGTGGAGCTTTGATTCAACTCCTGAATGCCCGAGGCATCTAATTACATTGTGAAAAATACTGTGAAGTTGAATTGATGCTAACCACATTCGTATTTTTAGTCTTTGATTTCTTTGAAATACTCTTTCGGAAGTCTAGTGCTACTTAGCACTCACTCTTCTGTTTTGGAAAAGCTTCACCATGGTTTTCATATTGAAGATTCTTTGCTAGGGTGTCTTGTGCCAATGTTGAATTTTTACTGTCCAGGGTGTTAGAAATGAGCCTCTTATACAAAAGAAGTCGGAGGGAGAATCAAATGACGAATTAATTTAACTCATTAACGACAGTGCGGCCATTTTTTGGTCGATGAATGACAGAAAATCTTTCCATGTAGGATAGAAGTGGAACTGTTCATCCTTGGAATTTTACATGAGAAGGGGAGGTGTTCTATAGTAGTTTCATTTTTTTTTAATATTTTTTGGATTTATGTGAACCAATTATTCAAAAAAGGTCAAGAGGGATGACTTCCATAGTCACCAATCCATCCTTCAAGAATAAAGTAAATTAGCCCTATAAAGACGAGCTGGTATCCGTGGAAATCATCCTTTTTGATATATTGTGCATCATCTACTTTAAGAAAACTAAAAGCATTCATTCAAGGACAAGCTATTGTAGAAGGTCTCCCCTTTTTGCACAAAATTCCAAAGATGAACAATTGCACTTCTGTCCTACATGCAAAGATTCCTTATCATTCATCGGACACCTAATGCCCGCGGCAACATTACAGAATTAGAAAGTACATTTAGACAACCCTTCAATTGATAAGGGTTCTGGAAGTTATGCCTTTGAAGTTCAAATTTTTTCTTTGATCCATTTCTCTGTTTTGTGAGGTGAAAAGAGGATTGGAAGACTTGCAGACAATTTCATTGTTTGAAATAGTTCAATTGATATTCTCTTCCAGATTTTTTTTTTTTTTTGATAACAAATGGAAACCATTGTATTAAAAGAACCAGAGTAACCGCCAAACCAAAGACTAGACAAATGAAGAGAAGATGAGCAACAAGACAAAGAAAACAAAGAATCAAATGAAGGAGCAGAGAGGAGGGCCTTCTTTACTCCAACTAACTAAGTAGCCAACTAGTCGCTAAAACTGGAGTTTGGAGCCAAATATTAGTGAACTTAGACCAAGTTCTATTTGAATGTTGAGGTCGACGACAAACGGTGAACTCAATGTTGTGTAAGGCTACTCGGCCTAAGTCAAGGAAAGTATTCCAGAGTGATTTTTGAAGAAGAATAGTGGGCCAACGATCTTGTGCAAAAACCACGTGGTTATGCAAGATCCAACAAAGCCAAAGGGCAGCCCCACAAATAAGAGACCATAATGTGCGGAATCTATGAAACATTCAAGGGATAGGTGTACCAAATATACATTGGGTCGCATTGAGTCTACTATAGGGGCCTAAAACTGGAGATGCACAACAAAAGTAGTGCATAATTGACAATGTATAATCCCAGATTTCTTGGGCCTGAGAACACTCAAAAAATTTGTAAATAGGGATTTCTATAGCTCTAGAACTATAGCATTCACAAGATTGGTCGATACCAAGAGCAATTTGTGCCTACCAGAAGTTGACTGCTATGGCATTGTGCCACTGAAGGATGCAACATTCTTCTAGAAATTTCATTAGCAGGATTCTTAGCTAAACCAGTGATCCTTATTTATAATTCTATCCATTATAATAATTATTAAGATCATAAATGAAAAATATTCTACTCTAATACCCTTGTGATCAAACATTGTAATTGTTCAATGCACAAGTAATGATGTTATCTTGGAGTTTGAACCATGGAATGTTGATTTTTAAATTTTATAATGACACAATAAATTGAATTGTATCATAATATTCTATACTATAATATTCTTTTGTGAAGCAAATTTTACAGTTTTTTAAAGCAAATTTTGCTTTTGATATCAGTTTCTTGACTTCTTATTTTAAATTTGAATTTTAAATTTATTTTGATTCTGAAAATTTCATTACTAATAGACTCACAAATATAAATATGAAAAATTTCATTCATTTAGTGTTGCAAAATAGGACCACATGCAAAGAAGGACTTTGAAGTGCAAGCCTCTTAGGGTTCCAAAGCTCATATGCGTTTGGTCCAAAATAACCTTAAACTATCCCGGGTGATGACCAAGTGATAGGGACTTCCGATGGAATCCATTAGGTTCCTAATTCAACTCCCCATGTTGACATTGCTTGCATGGGGCTCTTTGTGTTGGCTCACAAGGAGTTGTTGTTTGTTCCTCCACTTGTTCCTGATGGAGATGTCCAAGGTGTGCAATTCCTGTGTTTTGCTCCAAGTTGCCTTGGTTGTATAGTGTCAGTCTAGCTGCGGACCTTGAAGGCCGTATGAGCTCTAAAAAGAAAAAGAAAAAAAAGTCCATTTGTGTTTGTCTTGCCTGATGATGCTTGTGCCCCCATTCTACACCATCCTCGCTCCACATGCTCACAATCAACAACAAAGGCGTTCCTTGCAATCACAGCATCCTCCTGTTCTCCCTCTCCCGATTTTCTTTTCTCAATCTTGCGCCGGATCAAAGTAGTTTCAGGTATGTAAGCTCTAATTTCCGAGCACAAGCACAAGAATAATCTCTTTACCTGAATTCTTCCTAATAGTGCTCATCTTCAATTTTCGATTCATGCTATTTGCAATTTCATTTTGAATTGTGCGGTGAAAAGGTCTCTTGTTGTCGTCATGTTTTGCACATGATGCCTTAACGTAGCTTTGAAAAGCTTGCTCTCTTGGAATTTGTTTTTCTACTATGCCACTGCTTCCTGCACATACACGTCTCCTTTGAGATTTGTGAACTGTCTTTGTATTTGCAAAGAGAGGTTCTTGGTGTTGTCATTTTGGTGAGGGTTCAAGCCTTCAAAATACGTAGCAAGACTTTTTATTGATTTGTGTGCTTTTGTAAACTTTTGCAAATTGGCGTTCATCATTTGTAGAATATGTGCCATTGTGGTGCATGGTATGAGAGAAACGAATTTGCGGATGAAGGAAAGGTTTGAATGGAGTGTAGGTATTCAGCTGATGCATATAGCAGTGTGTAGAGGCGGTCGCCAGCTAGACAGCTATGTTTGTAGATGTTGTTAAAAAAATGCACAATAGCTCTCTTGTTATTGGCATTCTTTTTGTTGTACCTCATTTTGTTATTTGAATGCAAGTTTATTTCATTATATTGCTGTTACATTGCAAGTTCATTCATTCCCATTGCTTTTCAATACAATGGTTCATTTGATGAAGTTGATTTAGAGATTTTCAAGTCACAGATTCATTGAAAATGATTACACTTGCATTTTTATTTCAACTTCTTTTCATGTAATTTTTATTTGAGTTCTTTCATATTATATTTTCCTGCCTAGAGAAGGAAACTATGGGTCACCTTGAGGAACAGGAAATTTTATTTTTATTTTATTTTTTCTGTTTGGGAATTCAGGTGGAGAAGATGTGAAGTGAGATGAGAAGATGTGAAGTTTTGATGCTCACATGAAGTCTCTAGAACAAACGAAAAAACCCTCCATGATGACCTCATATATAACACCTTAATATATTTTTTTAAAGTACGTTTACACCAAAGAAGAATATCTTATCTTTTAAAACAACAAAGTATTCTTGAACTTCAAGGCAAAGGACTCTTTGCTTAAGCTATAAAACACCTTGAATGCAAAGCTTGTCCATGAATTGTAGTCCACTGGTATGATACTGTAGAAGGGCCTCCTCCCTCTATGAGCTCATCATGGAGTTATGGATCAAATAACCCTACTCTCCTCTCCTCCAACCTCAAGCCTTTACTGAAGTGGGAGTAATTTATCCTTCTCAAGAATAAGATAAGCATAATCCTCCTAGGCATGAATGTACTCCGAGAGCAAAGTAGGAGTCTAAACATTATAAGTTCAATGCTAACTTGAAATTGGATTAAAAAGTACAGAAGTAATTGTGTAGCCAAGTCTAAATCATACAAGGACATTCATCCTGCACTGTAATTTTCAATAAAGATGGAGAGGCGCCAGATGAAGTGGGGTGTGATATACCGTCCGTTCAAACAGTCCGTTCAACACACCAATGGAATTTAATCGTGACGGCACTACAGCATTCGTGTTCGTCTTTGGAGCTGAATAACCTCAACCAATGGCACTAGCTACGAATATGTCCTAATCTCACGGCCACGAATTGCAATGCATTTCAAAGCTCTACATTATGATAGTTCCTACAGCCATCCAGAACCGAAGGCTCCGTCGTAGAATATTGGCTCTGGCTCTCCAGAGCATATAAAATTCACCGAGCCTTCGAGAGTGCTTTCAAGTCCGGTGTCAGGATGAGTAGCGTAGTGTAATAAACGACGATGAGAAACAGCACGTATCATGTCCCTGCACTGTAGAACCCTCAAAACATTCCGAAACCTACCTAGAAATGTGTGTTCTCTAATCAAACAGAGGTGCTGACCCTAAAGGCATCCCAATCCTGTTCCGCTGTACAATTACTAGGACTACTAAAGTCTACAAAGGTGCTGAAAATCCTGCCCGTATAGCATGTGACCTCCGCTTGGCTAGTTTTTTCTCATTTGCAATGGCGCGTGCCTTTGCCTCCTGTTGCCGCCTTCTTTCTGCAATATCAGAAACGAGGCTCCAAGATAAGGACCAATACAACAAGGCAAATACTCTGGAGTCAATTTATCTAAGAGAAGTTGTAGGATTGGACAACTTTTTTGGGCCTATAAATGTAAATTATTTTAGTTAACATTGTTCATGGTCAAGGTCTTCCACGAACACTCACAGCTTTAGATGGCACATTTACCGGTACATCCAAATCACAGAAAATTCTCTCTTGAGATGACAAAGTGTTCGTCAACGGCTACACTACAAGGGAATAACAGTATAATTCTACTCATTCCCATTATCTTTCGCTGCATCTGTGGAGACCAACTGAAAAATACTAGTACGGCAAGTCAACAAGTTCCTAAAAGTACTTCGGTAATGTATTCACATTAAAGAGGTCTTAATTTCCCTAGTGAAATCGGTTTATTTATGTCTCCAAGCTACTAATCCAGAAAAAAAGAATCTCTGCACTATACGATATTACTTGGATAAAAACAGCAAAATCAGCTTGCCAAATGCGCGGCATATCTCTTGCATTCCAACAAGACCTAGTTGTTGTTTAATAATAACTATAAAAGAAAAAAATAATGAAAGAATTGTTGATCAGCTCCCATGAGCAACCAGATGAAAAAGACCCTACCTGTGGCAACCGACTTCTGGACAATGTTTGATTCCTGCGCCGCTTCGCGTTCCTCCTTAGCAAGAGAAGGATGCGACAGTCGGTACAGTCCCAGTCGAATGTCGGCTCTTAAGTGCGCCAGTCTCTCGGCGACACGCGCACTCGCCACAGTCATCTTCTTCCCGCCCGACTTCGTAGGGGAGCTACTCGCCATCTTCTACTTCAGTTACACAATTTCTTTTGCTTTCAATTTGTCGTGTCCTGTTCTAAAATCTGCTAAACCAACCGCCCCCGCCAACCGCCAATGTCTGGAAATCCACACGCTCAAGTCGAACTTCGGATATATCAGTAGCCTCGTTCCGCCTCCAACTCCGAATATCTCTACTACTACTAACTTTGACAATTACGTGAAACGCTTCTCGTGCAACCAAATCGCCAATAGAACATCACAAAAAGAACGCCTTCACCCTGACTTGTCAGAGCTTCACTGCACCTTCACCAAAACCTTCACACAATCAATACTTCTTCACAAAGCCTGTCCACACACTAGCGCACCAACAGCTGACAAAGGCTCAAGACTTGATGAGAGCTTCAAGAAACGCAAAGCTTGTTTGAGCACTCCCCATGCCAAACGTCACTACATAAGCACTCCAAGAACAAGACTCTCTAACAAAATCGTCTCAATATCCGTAAACACACGCCGGACTCTCCTAAATTAAATACACAACTAGCACAAGAACAGCAAGGCACATTCAACCACGGCAACTTGCTCAAGTCAGCAGGAACCGAAGTAGACTAAGCTTGCGTCCCCAGACATCACCAACTCATGTTCCATCGAAGCTCACACGTATCCACCCTCACACATACCGAGCACGATTATTACCGACCCGCACTCTCCACCACCACATCACATCCTCCACCAAATTTAGTAAAGCTTTATGGACAGGTCACCAAGAACCGTCACTCACCAGCTAATGCGGCCGCACCCGAAGAAGCGCTAGGACCTCCCCCGTTCCGTTACGCAACGCCTCATCCTTATCTCGTTTCCCAATCCGACACCACACATGAGTGAGCGGAGCGAAGGTGTGCCTGAAAGCACTTCTTCGCGGGCGGAAACTAAGGACGCAGCTAGCCAGCTGTTGACCAATGTAGCCGTGTCTGTACGCCTCAGTTGGACTCGTTTCGTCGGTGGAGAAGGTCAGAAGAACATCGAATCTCGGGAAACAGAGTATGACAGACAATGCTGGCTGTGCAAATGCAAGAGCGGACGCTACAAATAGGATGCGAGGAAGAAGCAAGGGCCGGGGCTGGAACGCTGGAGACAGCGGAGAGCTCCTTTTCCAATGTGGTCGTCTGCTGCTGGGGCTTCCCTCAGGCAGGGGCTATCAGGAGAAGACGACGACAAGAGAAGCTTCCAGGAGCCCCGGAGGAAGGTGCCTGGAAAGTTTTGACGTGGGATTATTACATGTTTTCCACCCAAAGGTGCATCTGGAGGTCTGGGACTCTGGGCTCTTGAGCAGGGAATTTATTGGCTCTGGACTTGAGGAGACTAAATTATAACGTAGGAGGTTCTAAAAGCGCTCAGGTCCTAAAATCGCCCACCCTCAAATGTATACTCAAATGTATACAGTTTGTACATGTTGCTTTTTCATAGCCTTCAGCAATATACAAACAATGTACATTTGAGGAGGTGGGCAATTTTTAGAGCCATATGTCATTTTAACTTCATAATTTCATAACTAAATCCAAAAAACTCCAAAAAAATATGAAATGATTTGGATTAAATGTCAATTCTAGTTGTCTTTTAAAGAAAAATTACTTAAAATTACTTTAAAAAGTTTCACCTCTCCAAAATTCAGTTTCAACTCTTAAATGAGCGATTTACGGACCTCCCACCTTAGGGGAGCATCAATAGGCATTAAGTAAGGAAATTTGAGAAGGATATTACTTGAAAAGCTAGCAAGTGTCAAAGAGATTAACCCCTAAAGGACCATCATGCATTTTTTGGCAACATAGAAATTTTGGATATGTACATGGGATTGGAGATTTCCATATTTTTGGCCCAAATTGTAATAGAAAGTAGGCATAAGGAATATCTTCTATATGCATTGAATTTTATGACATTTGAAAATATGAGTCAAAGGTTACAGCCTACTATATTATTCTTTTCCTAGCCAGGTAGTCCAGGTTGATCAAAAAAAGTCACTTTTTTTATAAACAAAAATTGAAATTGGTTTTATAAATAAAAAAAATATATAAAAAATATATATATATTTATAAAAGATTCAAGCTTTCTTTGCTGCCTAAATTGTTTGAATTTGCTACCAAAACGGAAATAAAGAATTACAATTTTTAACAAAACAAACCTTGACATGAACAACATGATGAATAGGAACCAATTTTTTGTTGTTGGATGAGTTTTGAGCCATGTTAGTTGTATAGAATGTTTGTCGAACAAATTTTGTTGGACATTTGTATAACATATAAGATATACATGAATATTTTCAAATATTTTAGATGTATATTCAAATATTCTCAAGAATTCTAGGTACATTTTGCTTATTAGACGGATGCAAGCTCATGTCAACATTTAAAACATCATATTAGATAGGATGTTGTGGTGTTTGGCAAGACAACTTGGATAGGAGCTAAATTAAAATATCAGTCAACAAAAATTAGTATGCACTAGAGCTTTTTCAAGAATGCAAAAGTTTATTTTGGGATTAAAATAACATTTTGTGACCATAAAATAAATTGAATGTTTGATGTTGCATTGTACAGTAGTGATTGAGGTATGCACCAATGTTCATCTTCTAAATGCTTAAGATGCCTTTCTTGAGCTTCTTTGAATTTGCTCTAAATTGAACAAAAAGACAACATTGTGATAAGTTTTGACAATTGTTTTTGAGTTGTAACCATACAAATTCAATTTAGACATATTAAAGATTACATAGAAAAAGAGAACACAACAATATCATTTGTAGATTAACAAATTTTAACATTTGATCATCATGGTGTTAAAACTCTAAAAGTGATTTGAAGTCTTTCAATCCTCTTTTCACATGTCAAATTTAAAAAATTGGCCACCAAAAAATTACGAGGTTAAGGGCATAACATGCATAACCCCAAAATTAATTTATGGTTTCTCAAAATCTACTCTACAATTTTTAGAAATGAATTTCGAATGTGTTTTTTTCTCCAAGATTTAGTGTGTGAGCCTCATTTCCAAGAGCCTTCAACACTAAAAGATCAAGCTTTGCAATGGATGCCCTTGCACAAAATCTTGAATAGAAAAATCATAATCATTCATTTTCAAAATCAAAGTTTGATGCTTATACTAGACTTCAAAAAGAGTTATTCAAAAATATAAATTACTAAAAGTAGTAACTCAGTCAGGTTTTATTTAACTTCAAAGTATATTGTAAACACCAGAATTTGGTGCCTTGGACATTTAGGGGTTAATTAATATAGCAGTGAGACCAATGTTGACAGAAGTTTGTTTGCTATTCATTTGATACATATTTAATCTTCTGGGGTGATAATATCCTTAAAGTGACTGAAGTTCTGAATGGACTTTGTAAGTAAGCTTGTGATGAGATTTTTTTCAGTGGGCGGAGCTAAGTTAGATGGAGAAGTCGGATGCATAATTCACCACCGCTTCAACTTTCAAGCTGCGGTCAAATATTGCCAACAATTTCAAAGGTGGATATCAAATGAATGGACACAAGCTTTGTATTGCACTAAGATATTGATGCAGTTCAAGCATGATATGACCTACCTGGCAATTACAACTGGTACCAAATTCCAATCTACGGTTAGTGCATCAAATTTCAACTCAGTTAGGAGAAGTTTCCACACAGTTATAGGTGTACCCAAAATCAACATTAGGTTTCCATACTTGGTTTTGAGAATCTTCCCATCTATACAAGTTATACGTGTATCCAAAATCAACCTTATGTGTTCGTACTTAGTTTCGAGAATCTTCCCACCTATACAGTTATAGGTGTATCCAAAATCAACTTGAGGTCTTCATACTTGGTTTCGACAATCTTGCCATCTATACAGTTATAGATGTATCCAAAATCAACCTTAGGTCTTCACACTTGGTTACAAGAATCTTCCCATCTATGCAATTATAGATGTATCCAAAATCAACTTTAAGTCTTCATATTTAGTTATGAAAGTCTTCCCATCTATACAATTATAGGTGTACTCAAAATCAACCTTAGGTCTTCACATTTAGTACAAAAAGTTTTAAAAAAAACTGAATCCTCTTTCAATTGTCACCAAATAGTCATGAATTCATTATATGATGAATTGCATGCTATTTTATTTAGTATGAGATGCTTTTTATATTATGCTATCTTTCTTTTGAGATCATTGATTGAACATGATTGAATAAGATTATGTCTAGTTGCAAAAATGTACAATTTTGTTATGAAGATGACACCTCTCACTGCTCCCATCACTTAGAATGATATTTCTCACAACAAGATTCTATTTTCTTAGTCCCTTGTTTATATATCAAGTACAAATTTTGAGAAAATTGTGCCACCAATGCCCTCACTTACTAATTCACTTCGTTATTAACTTCCTATATTCAAGTCCAAAATCAACTTTGAATTCAACTTTGTAACAGAGTATAATATTTTCAGTATAGGATAAGGAATGTGCATGTAGACCTTTTGGAAATAAAAGCCATGTACAGAGAGTAAAAAGCTAAGCTCAAAGCCCAAATAGGCATATAAGCGGGCATGGCTCCTTATTTTCAAAAGGCCCAAATGCATGTGCTTTAACTCCTAAAGTCCCATTGTCCAGTCGAGGGACAAATTGGATTTCAGGCAAGTTTTGGTGACCTCGATTTTTTATGAAACTTTTTGAAACTTTCTCATAAGATAGAAAAGCTAGTTAGCTATGTGGGAATATAATTTTTATTTCAATTGGTAACTGGGAGCAAAAGTTATACCACAAAAAGCCTAGAACTGAACTTGTCAGGCACCACAAAAACTCGGCGGGCAAATTTTAGAGGGTCAACGACCAAATGTTGCTTTGGTAACCATGATTTGCTAAAACCTCTATAATTTTAGATTTGTACTTTGCTTTTGAAGTATTTGTCCAATGTCTAATTTTGAATTTTCTTGTCCCTTCTCCAAATTCTTTCCTCTTCCACTAGACAAATTTCAAATTCTAATTGCTTAGCGTTCAAAAGCTAGCTATACTGATACTCGACCACATACTGGACCAACATTGCAAATGGTCTAAGTAAATGAATTCCAAAGCTAACCACTCCGTAGACTCAGTTTTTGCAGTCACTGTTATATGTCATAATTTTGGATAGTGCGAATATCACCCATTTAATTAAATTGACGTTACAACTTCAAATCAGCGGAAGTGGAGCTCCTTTATCAGTCGGTCTGCGTCCCACACACACAGGAGAAAACCAGTAAGGAAATTGAATTGTGAATGTCCTTTTCTGTGTCCAAATTAATTCCATTCCCATTCTAAGTTATCAACACTGGACATTGCCATTATGTAAATTTACAACTCCTCTTCTGAGATATAGGATGGACATTTTGGATTTCTCCTGCGACACATATATACGCCCAGTCGATCGATAGAATTGCATTGATTAGAGCGACTTCTGCACTAACTTAAGGTGGGTACACCCAAATGCGCCACTGACCTTAAACCGCCACCTATATACTCTGTACATCTCCATGATTAGTTCTGTACCTGTGTGGAAGAAACGCTTTTAGAACCAAACTTTGTTCCTTAATAACTTTTGCATACAATATCCAAATGCTACGTTCTTTGGTGCATTGGAACCTCCTTTCACTTGTCAACAAGACAATATGAAAATTTGACCAGTCTAGTAACAGTAACTAAGCACAGTACCAATTTGTGGCGGTTTTGGGTGTACCCACCTTACATACTGTAGTCCACCATACACAACCTTATTACATTGAATTAAATACTCCAAATATTGCACTCTGTCATACGTTAATAAAACCCTGGGCTCCTGCGGTGGTGGTGCCTCTGCAGGTCGCTCCGGGTCGCCCCTTGCAAGAGCGTCGGACCGCCAGCAGGCTGCTGCTTTGAATCTGCTGGCAAAGTCGTCGTCTTATGATCAGCGAGAGAGACGAAATCCAGCGCTCGCTCGACGTGGGAGGAGCGGAGAGCATTGACGGACTGTCTACTGGGCATGGGTATGGGCATGGGCAGCGTCTGAGAATTGGAACGGAAGGTGTTGGTGGACTTGATCTGCTGCCGTGGATTTGCAGGGGCGCTTGATCGCACCGCCTCTGCTGGCACGAACCATTCTCTCGCTGCAGTACTACTACTGCTCTTGGGATTTGGGTGAGACCGAGGAGGCATGGATCGTAGATTGGTATTCTCCCTGCTGTGCGATCTCCACATTTCTCCAAATGTGTTCACGAGAGTTGCGTGGTCACCACCTGCTTCTGCCATGCCACGACATGCCCTTTTCACTTCATGTTAAGTCCAGGAGGAGTGAGGGAAGTAAGGAATCGTGTTAGTTAAAAGGTCAAGAGGTTGGCGCTCTCCGTCTAGGTGCCGCCTGTTTGGAAAATGAGATCTCCCACTACAGTAGTCCTAGTTTTTCAGCTTTGTGCACTTGAATGTCTCGGTGTTTTGAAATACAGTCAGCTCACTCACTGAATCCCTGTGTGAAAACTGGGCAGGGGGTACATGGTCCTTAGTCACCATGATACCATTCATAGGACTGTGTTCTTGCAGTCTACATTTTTCACACAAGGGTTCATTGTGAACCAACTATGAGGAATCCTTGTAATTTTTTAACAAGGTTGAGTTCAATTCGAACAAGGTAGAGTTTCTCAAGACAACACGCCATTGTCGTCACATGTGAGAGTACTCTATGTGAGAGCTTTGATTTTGCTCGACTTGCTCTGATTTTGCTCGACTTGCTCTGATTTGGTATGACTTTGCTTTAAACAACTTTTTGTTGGCTCGGTTCTCATAAGGTGTCATGCCAGTACTAAGGTATGAGCACCGTTGCCAGCACTGCCTAAATACGAACACCTGAAATATGAGCATGACTGGCAAGCAAGGCATGGTAATTAAATGGCACTTATCATGACTCAAATGAACTTAGGAAAACAAATATCTCTCCATTTAGGGGTTGCAGTTCAACTTTAGTAAAAAAAGAAACATGTGATTCCTTCGTCCAAATTCCAGTCAGTGGAAATTATGGGTGCACTTACCATTCTAAAGGATGTCCTGAAAATACCAAAATTGATCAGAGCTAGTGTAGCAAAGCATTTTAGGAGGACATAAAGGATGAAATGTTAGAAAAGCAGACATACCAACAGATCCGGGAGCAGATCCTATGATTCCATGTCTGCTCTGGAAGGAGTTTCTGGAGCCTGGTTGGTTGTTCTTGTGCAGGCGCTTCATCATTTAAACAATGCTGCCATTAGTAAGTCAAATTCCAGCAACTGCTACCCTCAGGATGTTATCACAACATCATAACTTCTGGTTCCTTAGTGGTGACAAACCTAGCATTGGATATAGAGATCTGACTATCCCAGCCTCCTTTAGAGATGCGGTGTCATTTTTAGACCCGTCATTGAGCAAGATTGAAGAAGATTCAAGCATTGAAGTTATGCTCAATTATGTGAAAGTACAATCTCATTATGCAAAAAAACTCTCTTGTCACTCCTATGTCTTTGTTAAAAAAAAGTCCCAAAAGCATCACCCATCTTTCGTGGCAAAATTAGAATGGGTCTAGAAGTAGCAAGAAGTAGAGCCTTGTTATGAAAAACAACATTCTAAGCTAAAGACCTTATTTTCATAATGAGATTGTATGTTCTTGTTACCAACCATAGCCTCAATAATTGAATCTTGTCCATTCATGTTCAATCATAGGTCGAAAACAACACCATAATACCAAGTCCTATGTTATGGATAATTACATACCTCTCCATATTGAATGAGGGATTACCTTCAACATCAATTCTCGTAAACTAGATGGTTATTTTCAAGCAATTATTAACATTTATATTTGCTTCTTGTGCTAATAGACACACAAAAAAATATGCGAATTACATTTCATCCTCAACATTTAGTACCTTTGAGGTAGGCTTCTAGCCCCCTTTCCTTCCTCCAACTCCCTAAATTATTTCATTTCTTTTCTTCCTTGAAGTTTACCATACCATTGTAACATAGGAAGGATGTTATGGATGTTTTCCAAAGGTCCAATGGATGACTTTCAAGTTTATTGTAGAAATGAAGAATGTAGAGGACCTATCCAATAAAAGAATGGATCATCTTTGGATGATTACCTTAGTGGTATGTCTCATCCTTTCAGGGTTAATAGAATTGTGCCCATTTCATCAAATTGTTGTTCTTCCATACAATTCATTAACCTTGCAAGGACGTTGTAGCCAAAAAGTGGTTGATGAATCACTTTTTAGATCAAGAATGCACCTATTGATCCAAAAATCAAATCATTGATTTATGTTTATTTCTTCATAATCTTAACTCTAGAAGGACGAGACCTATCACCAAGGTACTTTCTCAAAAACTAATGCACATACCGGATTTGTGCCTCTTCTGGAAGAGAAGTTGGTCTCCGCTTGCAAGCACCACTCTTGCGCACTAGTCCTGTGCCTCCCAAGGGGAAGCTGGTTGTCTTCCATTTCGTCAGATGAAGATCCACCTGCACCTGTCCATGTGGGCCTCTGAGTCGACTTCAGCTTGGGTTTCGACTTCGGTGGAGGCCGGCTAAGGCGTAAAGGTAAAGGCGGCTTCTCTGCATCAAACCATCCCCAACATGCGCTTTGAATCAGCTGTTGCTTTTGGTACCTCAATCTGAAGAACTCAAGACTGGGCACAAAATGAATCAAAATACGAGTCTCAAAGGTGTTAAAGAGGTAGCTCATCAAAGAGAGGAATGGGTCTGTGCATTCAACAAATGTAAAAAGTTTCCAATGGTTCAGAAATTTCCAATTCAAGACGTATTCCACCAAGGCAGTTGGCTGCTCTCGTGCAAGACATCAGGTCAGAAATAGATGAAGCTGAGTGTAACTGTTTGTTAAGACCATGCATGGGAGTAAAAATGTACTAGAAGTGGTGATTTGTTTCAATTATTTGAAGGTAAAATGGAAATGAACAACAAACTCTAGTTTTGGGTTTTGGATGGAATTATCTAATACACAAATAAAGAAAGACTCAATCCATATACTATTAATTGGCAAGAGCTGCCGAACAACTAAAGCACTCATCAGATATATAGCAAGCAGAGAAAGAAGACTCTCCCTAAAATAGGTGAACTAAATGTAAAGCACACAGCGTGATAGACAAGATCTGTGAAGGAGAGTCAAATTGATTTGATAAGAAGAA
Source organism: Neckera pumila (assembly GCA_963969595.1). Classification (NCBI taxonomy): domain Eukaryota; kingdom Viridiplantae; phylum Streptophyta; class Bryopsida; order Hypnales; family Neckeraceae; genus Neckera; species Neckera pumila. The sequence goes on along the minus strand of OZ018415.1, from coordinate 17,239,784 downwards.
AACAGCAATTTCATTATATTGGAGGGATGATTATTCACAATAGCGGCACTTTCCAAGATGGACACCTTGAAACCTAAATCTACATCAATCCTAGGTGTTAGAGCTTTGCGCGGTTGAGTTTCACTATCCTGGCGGTCTAAATTGCACCAACGAAATGAAATCGATATTCAAAAAGTAATGTTGGTCCTTAAACCATTGTGATTATAGAGTTCGTTGTGAGGTAGTTCTGTAGACTACTCCTAATGGATGTAGGTATGTGATTGACAAGAAGTACCTAAAACTACAAAGACCAAGATTATTATTCTGTGGGTAATGCAGTTTGAGGCTCTAAACTTGAGAAGTCATGGGAGAAGAACAATACCCACTTGCTTTTCCATGCATGGACCCAGCGACAGCGCCAGGAACAAGTCTGTTGGTGAGTGAGAATTTAATGAGGCCTGTGCCAGCGGGCTTGGCCGGTTTTGCTGCAGTGCAGCCTTTCTGATGAGTCTTGAACGGTTTGGGCAAGAAACGTCTCTGACAATTAGGACATTGCTCCAAAGTCTGCTCAAATGCTGCATAAGCTCTGCAATACAAGAGAGAAATCCATTAAATCGTCTTGAGTTTGATGTAGAATTTGATATAGAGACTGGTAGAGAAAATTGAAAGGCAAACAACAGACAACATTAAAAAAGCTCGGGAACCAAGTCTAACATGCAGATCATATGACAAGCGGAGAGGGTTTATTATTAGGTTCTATGCTTTCAACTTGCGTTTTCAATTCGTCCTCCTCCTTGAGTTTTGTACCCTCATGCCCTGTTATCTCTACTTTACCCTTCAAGGACGAAGGAGACCACTTTCTGGGGGCCTAATGTTTTCTTAACAGTTTTGAAGTGTTACTATGGGGATTTCTCTCCGTTCAAATAATTCTTTGAGCCAGCACATGCTAATTTCTTCAAATCAATCTACTGGTATGAAGACTTTTGACATGTAATTTATACTTTTCACAATATGACCTATCAAAATGAGCAATTTAAAATCATGAATCTTAATGGGTTAATGGATATTTCTAATACATGTAATTTTGCACACTCCCTGCTTGAAATTCGATAGACCAAAACCGAAGTGTAACTGAGACCTTCTTTGGCACTCCGGTGGCAAAACATTACTACCGAAGAGAAGGGGATTGCAAGATACATACAGGAAGGATGCCCATGCCCATGCACATTTCATTTCTGCACCGAGCATTGGTAACTACAATCGCAAATTTTCGGAACTGAACAGTTAGTGCGTGGTAAAAGGTCAGTGCTGGGTGAATGGGATGTCTACTCTATACACAGTTGGAATGAACGGTGAGTTTGAGCTTACTCAGCATTGAAGTTCTCGAATGCTCGGGCACCACCACTCCCAATGGCTTTCTCGGCATTAGGTTGAGGAGGTAGAGCCCGCCTTTCGTTCTTGGGCCTCTTCTCCTCTTCAAGCAACCACTTCTTCTGGCATTGTGGAATGTGAATACTTAAACTGCATTTCCAACAGAAGAAGAGCTTCCTCATGTTTTCAGACTAGGGTTTCATCTTACATTTGCTGTGGATCACATGAGTGGGTTTCAGAGGACAGTAGCCACTTCCATCGTTGGAGGTCATCATCATAAGGCAGAGCTTTTCATGTGACGCAATGATATTCTTCAAAGACTCTTCCACTATTGAAAGTAACAATTTTCAACGATGACAAACTCCTCTTCATGCGTTGTTATTGGACACTAACCTTCATGCTTCCAACAGTGGAGTCTCACCCTCATCATCTTCACGTTTTCAACAGTGGAAACTCATCTTCATGCTTGGAAGAATAGACACCCATCATCTACCTCTATGAAGCAGGAAATTGAGAGAAGATGTGATTTTCAAGTACCCACCACTATTTACCCTCTTATAGGTCCTCCTATTGGAAGCGTTCTTACATTTTGCATTCTCATACTACTATGAAACCCGCTATTTCGAGTTCAACAGTTTAGTGAAATTCATGTGAGTGAGTGTTGATTACCTCTTGCTGCCGTATTCCCGCCCACAAAGATAGCATATGAGCATCCGAGGTCTGTTTCCAGGCCTGCACACCGGCCCTGGTTCCATCTTTCTCCTCCTCAACCTTGCCAAATTATGCAATGGTCAACCAGAGGAGAAACAAATAGCGCCCTCACGACAAAGCCCACCTTGCAATCCCATGTTCAGCATGTGTGTGATAAAGACTCATGGAAGTTGCATCTCTAACTACTACACTTTCAGATCCATGAAAGGCTTCCGAACATCCTCATAGGAAGTCATAGCGCATGGTCTTCAAGAGCTGTTTGCATCACTACTACATGAAGTCAGACATCATGTGACGGAAAGAAAGAGGAAGAACTTTCACACGAACCAAGTGATTTATTACGGTCAACTCTTCACGATAAATCTAGGAACATTCTTCCTGAATTTCTGAAGGAAACGCGCGGTCTCACTGAATTTAGCACATCTACTAACTTACATGAGCGAGAGAAGGAACGAAACCCTAATATACAATAATAGGAGAATGAGAGCTTCAGTAGAACTCACTGAATTCCTGCGTTGGTTACTAGTTACTACCTGAATACTGGACTCATGCTCAGGTCAGTTTTATCTCGTCAGGTAGAGTAGCATGTCTTACCATTCAACCAGGCTCGAAGGAAATCTATCCCCACGTAATATTTCACACAAGTATTTTGCTCATTAGCATGGACGCTTCATAAAAGTGTAAAACTGCCTAGTCCATGCAAAATCAAATACCTTAACACTCCCTCATATATTGAGTTGTAACAGTCATATTTTGAGATCTAATGATATTCTCACCAAAAAAGCACAGGGATATAAAAGGATTGTAAATCCACAGTAAAAGCCATTTGATGTAATCTCCATTCAAGCACGCCAGAAGATGCGACAGATGCGTAATGCAGATGATTTCTCTAATGAAAACCTGACTCCAAAAGCACAGTTGAACTTATTAAAATTCATGTCGATGCCGCAAATTCTACATCTTGAAGCTCATAGGACAGATATAACCAATCAATGTCTACAGGCACATTCATCAACAAGGACGGTAATGGGAGGAAAGGAACGGGATGCTCTATCTTCTTGCATCGTAAAAGGGGTCTCTGTTGAAAGTGGGACACTCAAATTGAAAAATCGTCATCGGGTAGCCTCTGCTTCTGTGGGACAGAGCCAACAAAAATGCAAGAAATACAAAAATTCGAGTAGTCAAAACAGCGAGATGTATACAATTAAAAAGCATACTGCCCAAGATATTCAAATACTCTACACAATACACCGTGCGTGTCCTTTGGCAACAAGTTGGCGAATCGCCGTGCATCCATTACATAATTTCATCTTTACATGCGTCAACAAGGGACCCAAAGAACGTCAAGGGCTAATGAGGATCAAATCTCCACAACAAGACTCCGAGATCGTTCTAGGTTGACGCGGCTGTCTTCCTAGGAGCTGCTCGAGTTCCTGTAAGATTAAGCAAGGAGCAGTAAATTAATGCTAGATTCGAAGAAAAACAAGTCCAGCAAAAAGAAGAAGAAGATACAATACATTCAGAAATTGGAATGAGAGTAGTTCACAAAGTCGTCAATTTGTTTTATTGGTAAAGCATGAAGACTAAAATATGTAACCAGCATCCTCACAACCTACATTACACTCCAAGGTGACAGCCTCCACAAGAATATACAAATACAAAGATTCTGGCTACAATTGTAACAGTTGTGATGTGCGTAATTTCCAGTTTGGGTATAAAGATGACAACAAAGGAAAAGGGATGACGTACCCTCTCTGAAGTTGTTGGAGAATCTGCGGGGAAGGTGGCGGAGATGACGCATACGTCCGGTTCCAGTAGTCTTCCTCCTAATAGCCTTCACGCTCCAGTTATCTGCACCATCCTCCCAGTTAACAAACAAATACGAACAGCCACGAACAAAGTGTCTAAAACATAGTCCCATCGACAACGCAGTGACACACTCAAGAGCTTCCAGGCTCTAGGACTCAAACGGGGTGACCGCAACTTGTTTATCAGTAAGGCAGTTCTTGACTATTGAGAATGTAAGAGGCATGGGTCAGGTATTATTAACTTACAGCTTCGGATTCTTGCGGCAGGGAAGGCGCATCGAACACCGGCTCTTCTGGATATGAAAGCTCCGACGCCCACAACGCGGCACAAGGTGTGCGATTTGTTTCGGCGCTTCCCGAAACTCCCTGTTCCCTTCGTCTGCACAGATCGCAGAATCCAAGTAATAAATGTCGTTAAATCTCCAAAATAAAATAGCTAACTCATCATTCAGAAGATCCGGAACTAGCTCGTCAAATTCAAGAACTTCAGAAACGCCATCTTCATCATGTCTCCAGTATCCAAACGCTAACTAACTTTACCGTGGGTTGAAATCACTAAATTCCATTGCTCCTTCCAAATTAAGAATTGGAAACTTCCGGGACAACTGGCCTAAAATCTCCGTCCAAGAAACAAATCGGCACTGTCATCGCAATCTAAACCATGAAAGCACATAATCTTCGCACTAAATCTACTGAAATTCAGAACTCCGTTTCACCAGTCCCAATCTCGAAACTTGACATTCTCAAATTACGAGGACGCGCAATCCGTTGTGAAAAAACACAAGAAATGTACCACTAAAACCGCAAATAGAAACCCAACATCATGAAACCAATACAACAGAGAGCATACCGTGGCGAACGACGGCTGCAACTGACGTTCATGAGAAATTAAGTTGAAACAAATATTTTCAGAGGAATGGCTAGGGTTTAGTTCCCCAAGTCCGTTCTCAAGGACTCGTCCGACGTTCTCAATCTAGGAGAACGGATATGAGAGCCTAAACCCCTGAAACCCTAATTCTTCCTTATATAAAACCCTGCCTGCCTCCGATCTCCACTGTAATGACTTTAGGCTCCGCTTCGGAGTATACTTTCCATCGTTTTTTTTGAGATTGCTGATGTTTTTGTAATATGTATGAGTGTGGAGTTTTGCTTCCCTCGTTGTAGGCAGTTACTGGATTCTTTTTATTCTACTTCGTACAATTTTTTCTGGTTAGATGTGAATGCTTTGGCTGCGAGGCGTTACCACTTTGTCTCCCCTAACGGAGTGGGTGTCGGCTAAAGCAGAGATTGCTTAGACCCCAGCCTCAAACCAACGCTGCTCTTTCTATGAGTGTGTGTTGACCTGTCTACTGGGACATTCTACATTCTTTTTGAGAGAAGGGGAGAGTTTTGTTTAGGGTTTGTGATTGCATACTCCCTGACTTCAGATTGCCTATTCATATATGAAGCAATGTGTGTCGGATTACATGACTTGTCATGTGAGATTCGGAGGATGCGTAGAGGGATGTCGGTGGGTGAATTAGTTAGCATCTGAGAGTGGATGCCGACTCCAGACCCTGCTGTATATACGTTTTCAGCTGCCGTTTAGGGTTATGATTAGTGTTTAGGGTTCAGAATTCTGGTGCCGAGAATGCATTGTCGGAGCTTAAGTTGGATGTGGGGAGAGGTCTTTCAAGCTTCTCATGTCTCACAATTCGTCATGAGGTTCCGTAGAAGAAACACCGTGCCTGTTGTCTGTGCAGAGAAGAGGCTTCATTGCTCTTCGGGCGTCAGATATGGGCTCACATTTAATCGTTTGTTGTTTCAGAATTATTCGTTTGGGGATACGAATTCCTGTCTCGCAGGGGCAGATTCCGTATTTGCATGTTATTCAACGAGCCTAATGCGGAGGCCGTTTTGCCCCCCGTTTTACCCCTGGGAAAAGGCAGGAACTTTTTATTTTGCAACGCATGATAAATTTGCAAATTCTGAGCTCATATTTGCAATCAGAGGCCCCGAATTAGGTAGGAGAGGTGTAGAGAAATAGATTAACCTTTGAACGTCGGTTGGTGACTGTGGAAATCATCCTTTTGTCATTGTATGACATCATGTACTTAGAAAAACTAAAAGTGCTCAATGGAGGCCAAAACTATTGTTCATGATCTTTGCTTTCTATACAAAATTCCATGGATGAGTAGTTGTACTTCTGTCCTAAACAAGAGGATTTTCTATCATTGATCAACCAAAAAATGGTTGTGGTGTTGTTTATGGGTTAATTAGCACAAAATGGAGGGTCATTTTTTACATTCATCTTTGGTTGGATCTTTGCATTAGGCTCATTGCACTACAATAGATTTGATTGGTGATGGTGGAAATCATCCTTTTTGGTATTCTGTGAATCATTAGTTTAAAAAAATCTAAAAGTACTCATTGGAAGTTAAACTACTAGACAAGATCTCTCCTTTTTTACATGATTCAAAGGATGAAAAGTTGTACTTTTGTCGTCCATACAAGGATTTTTTTTGTCATTATTTGATTGAAAATTGGCCATGGTCATGGTATCTTTCAAGGGTTTTGTTATTATATGATAATTATTACTTTAATAGTAATATCATGTCATTGGATTGTGATTTGTGAAAATATAGTAATTAGAGCATTTGCAATGTAAGCTTGGCAAACTAGCATTGTAAGGGCAAAGGGTGGGGCATTGGTCATGGCTTACACAATACTGGTTTTTATTTTGGAAAAATTGACCTAATGCAAAGTAGGCAATTCAAACCTCAAATGGACTTTTTAACATTATTTATAAAAAAGAGAGAAAAAGATTCTACCTTAACAAAAAGACTTTCATGCAAACAAAAAAAGATTAAATTTATTGATATACATAACTATGTGGAAAAAGGTATGACCATAATAAATTTTTAAATAATAAACTAAATCTTGGGCCCTTCATATTTTGACAAATTATGAAGATTTGGAAAGAATAATGATGAGATTGATAATAAAAAAATATCAAATGTTGATTGCATTGTCGAGTGATTTTTGGAATTGATTTTTTACTATATTATTACTATCTTGGAACTTGGAAGCATTGTAGGTGCTTTTACCAATGGAATTCTCCCATTATTACATAGGGAAATATATGTGTAGGTGCGTAGTGCAAAAGTTGCCCCTATTTTGGATTATTGTAAGTGCTTTATCTCCATCCTTGAAATAAGACGAGCACAACTGGATTCTTATTTTTTCATTGTAAATTCCTATAGTAGATATGTAAGTGTAAAAGGAAAATGGACATTCCATTGTACCTTTTAAGCAATGGACAAAAGCGATAAGTAGTAGTTCTTATATATTTCAAACTGTGAAAAGAAAAGATTCAAAGTTCAAGACAACAAAATCAACCACCTTGGCCTAAGTAGACCAAAAACTATGGCCTCTTAATATAAAATTGCCTAAAAATCACAAGTTATCTATATTATAGGTCATAGAATATGATTTTAAAAATAGGAAAAACCATCCAGCTTGGAGATTCCTAGTGGAAGTTATGGCCAGATGAAGTTTAGTTTTGCAATGCCTTGTCTAACTTTTGGATCCAAATTGACTAAATTTGACAACTAAATTTGTAGGTAATAGGTTCCAATATTTATTACACTAGAAGAAACTAAATTATATTCCTCAAAAACGCTTCACCTTGTTTTCATTGAGTTCTTGTTTCAAAACAAAGTGGAAAAGCCAAAAAATGCAATTTTCTACATTTTCCAGCTTTTTTCCTGCGTTTTGAAACTAAAACTCAACAAAAACAAGGTGACGCATTTTCAAGGAATTTAACACAATTTTTTTCTAGTAACAAATAGCAAATAGCAAAATTTATTATAAATATCTATTTTTTATTTTTTATTTTTAATTAAAAATTTTAATCTAAAAATAAAAATAATTAGTTCATGTTCCATGTTTAAGGCTCTAGGCTCATAATTTTCACACTTGGGGCCTACAAGCTTGCCGCTTTAGGCTCATGTACTGGCGTTGTTGGACTCTAATTGAATGAATATTTGTGATTTTTATCCTAAATTAGCTTTCTTGACTACCAAATTTCATTGTATGCTATCTTCTTTGGAGGATTTTAAATCTATTTTTTGATTCTAAAATGGTTTTAAAAATTCTCAAAGGTTATCTACTAGTGTTTGAATTCAAAGTTTGTGTTTAAGTAAATTTTGAGTTTTATTCATACACCTATCCAATGATCTTCACTCTATAATTCTGATTTAAAGTTGCTACCTTCAAATTTTTAGTTAATTCACGTAGTAGACTATTAAATATCCTTTCTATAATGGTAAGACTATTTGTAATTGGACCTTCTTAGCAAAAGTTATAAGAAGATGAAGTTTCAGCTATAATTTATTTTGAAAAACTTCATTTAGTATTTTTTATCAACCTCTAAAGGACCAACATGCGATTTTTGGCTACATAGAAATTTTAAACAAGTACATGTGACTAGAGGTTTCCATATTTTTGGCCCAAATTTTAAAAGGATGTGGAGACAAGGAATATCTTTCTTATGTACTAAATTTCATGACATTTGGAAATATGAGTCAAAAGTTATGGCTAAATATGATGTTTCTTTTGGTAAATGAGCAGTTCGGGTAGATTAGAAAAAATCACTTTTTTCAAAAACAAAAATTTGAAATTGGTTTTCTCTCTCTCTCTACATACAAGGAAAGCTTTGAATCATTACATTTTGATTACTGAGTCAAACGTCATGAGGATTTCTTGTTTGTGGGTAGTTATGGATTCTCTATACTAAAATAAACTTTGAAGTCCCTAATCTTACTCAATCTTCAATATGTTTTGAAAAAAATAAAATAATATTGAAGATTGTTTATTACAACATTGCAACCAAGCTGTAGATTGTTTATTACAACATTGCAACCATTGGGATTTGCATTTCTTAGTTCCATAATTAAATTCTTAACAATTTAGTATTTTTAATCATTCTCACTACTATTTACTTACTATTTTTTTCTTATATGTTGTACAATTCCAAATGAAGTGAAAATTTTCAAGCATGTAGCCAACTTGTCTCGGAAAAAGAATCCAAAGAAACACCATCATTTTGGACATTTTTTCATCGGAAAGTGAGCTTGTGAAGTGCTACTGTCCTATTTTCTGCAGGGTCAAAAACTGGTTTCAATGAATTTGAATGCTTGTATCTTGCAATCCACGCAGTGGAAATTCTTGAAATTTTTATCATATGTTCTCAAGTCACCATACTACAAGATCCTATGATTACCTATGTCAGAAAAAGTTCTTTTTCAAAAATTGGATATTTCTACAAAAAAATGGCAGTTTTTGTGAAAACATAGTCATAGAAACTTTAGGGTTAACTGCTGTGTCCAAATTGACTTCTTTTTTGGACCTTGGTTCTAGATTTTGAGTTCATTTATTACTCTAATTGGATGGTTATTTGTAATTCTCTTCCACACTAGCCTTCTTGACTACTAAACTTTACCCTACACTATGTTCTTTATTTTCTAGTCTATTTTCTAAGTGTGAGATGGTTCTAAAAAACTCTAAATATTATCTATATGAGTATTTGAATCAATTTCGTATTGTGATAAATCTCTAAAAGGGTCTGATTTGATCGCCAAACTTCTACCTAACCAGTGATTTTTGGAAAGAAAAATAAAATAAAATAGTGAAGTTACCACAAACCTTAGAGTCCGTTTCCACGATGTCATCATTTTCCAACACATGCAGCATATGCCCCATCTTGTTCTGTTTTTGTCATTTTTGTCATCTTTTTGCGTCATGTTTAACCCCTAAAGTTTCATGACTATGTAACCAAAAACGGTCCAAAACTGCCATTTCTAATACAACTACCAAATTTTTGGAAAAAACAAATTTTGACACATGTAACCATAGGATCTTGTAGTATGATATTTTGAAAACATGTGGTAAAATTTTCAGAAAATTACATCGTGTGGATCATAAGATATAAGCATTCAAAGTCTTGAAAACCATTTTTTCAATCCTGCGTAAAAACCGGGCAGCTACACTTTGCAAGCTCACTTTTCAATGAAAAAATGCCGATAAAGGTGGTGCTTCTTTGAATTCGGTTTCCTAAACAAGTTGTCTATATGCTTAGAAAATTTCACATCATTTGGAAGTATACAGCATATAGGAAAAAAATAGTAAGTAGAAAGAAGTAGAAAATGATTCAAAATACTAAATTGTTAAAAATTTAATCATGGAACTTAAAAATGCCAATCCCAACGGTTGTAATGTTGTAGTAATCAATCTACAACCTAGGATTCTATTTTTTTCCAAAAATATTGAAAATCGAGTTAAATAAACAACTTTAAAGTTTTTTTTAAGTAGAAAATCTATAACTGTCCGCAAACCAAAAACCTTCAAAACTTTTGACTCCTTGATTGAAATGGAATGACTCAAAGCTTTTTAAGTATATGTAAATGTAGAGAACCAATTTCAAAAAAATTCCGGAAAAATTATTTTTTTTGATCTGACCAAACTGCCCAGTTACAAAAAAAAGTGACATATTAGGTCACAACTTTTGACTCGTATTTTGAAATGTCATGAAACTTGGTACACATGAAGATATTCCTTGCCCCCACCTTCTATTAAAATTTCAGCCTCAAATATGGATATCTCTAGTCACACATACTTGCCCAAAATTTCTATATGACCAAAAAATGCATGTTGGTCCTTTAGGGGTTAATTAGTGGTTCAAATCTTTAATAAAATATATGGCTTTTTCCCACTTAGTTTCTTTTTTAATTTCTCACTTTGATTTATTTCAATTTAAAAAAAAAAATCTATTTATTACTATTTACTTGGGATATTATGAATTAATAAAAAATTGACTCTAATAGTAATATTTGTTTACTGTTGGCCTACATATCAAATGGAAATGATGACATATTTGTCATGAACTTATACTACACATATACTAAGTTCATAACATTTAATTTGTCAACTATGTGTTGTTTTTAGTTTTCTTTTTTATATTAGGGATCAAGCCTTGATTAGAGAGTCAAATCATTTCCTAATGACAGCCTCATACTTTGATCTACAACCTAGAGCTTTAAATCCACCTCAAGTATTTATACTTTCCAAATATCGCACACCTAATTCAAATCCGTTTCTCCGCCATTTGATTTTTTTTTACACAAATAAAGGCAAACCTTTACTATAAGAAAGAATACAACCCCCAACCACATGCAACCTGGAGTGGGGGCAAGACAACAAGCTAGAATACAAGCAAGGAAAATACACAAAAGTGCTGGCAGCAGGGTGTTTTTTTGCATTGTAGCAGTACACCATGCAGTAAATGGAGGATGGTCCCTCCAAATTTTATCCACTATCACTATGCCATAACACTAGTGTTTGGCACTATGATGCCAAAAAAAAAAGTGCCCGGGAAGGACACTCCACTTGGGATGGGGTGCTCACAGGCCTAGCACACGATCACTCGGATTTTGATTTTCTTCACCCTTGACATACTCTTGTCCACTTTGGTCTGAATTTTCTAACAAGCTTCAAGCTCTAAAACTCCAGCCTTGTCAAATTTAGATCACCATTTCGTATGTGAGTCCCTAGCTCTCAAAAATTTAGAGCACTTTTTGTGTTAAAATCTCCAACTTTTAGCCATGGCTTCTCAAGCTCTGGACCAGTCTTTTTTTTTCCGGCAATTTGGTGCAAAATTGCACCAAATTTTATGGCTTGGCACCATGCATATAGAAAAAAATGGTACAAAAAAGGTGGAAAATCGCCAGAAAATTTCAAATAAAAAAAAATCTTGGATGAAGTCGCCAAATTGTGATGAAAACTGAATTATGGATATGTAATATTTTTTAATAATGATATTTTCTATCCAATATGTGGATGAATGTTGAAATTTGGAGCACCACTATAACATTCAATACTGCCACTTTGGCACTTCATTGAAAATGTAAAAAAAAAAATTGCTCTAGATATGCCTCAGGACCCCCTTCCATGTAAGTGGGTGGTGGGTGGACTCATAGAAACAGATTGACTCTGGGTGGAAGTCCCCGATGCATAGATCACCAATCTTGAAGTTTCCCACTTCCATGTAGAAGGGGATGCAACAACTTTAGAAGGTCATAAAATTTTCTCTTCAGTCCCTTAAGATCCCCTACAGGGGCTAAAGCTATGCAAGCATCAAATTGACCTTTTGGATTTAATTTTTATAAATCAACAAATGCTTTGAGGTCTAATATTTGTCATTGAATTTGATTATTAATGTAACTCATTTTTAATATATTGAATTTTGATTGTATTATTGTTCATGTAATTAGAAAATTGAACCAAAATTAAGAATTTAAATAATATTTTGTATAATTAGAAAATTGATGTAATTTGTGTAAAAAGAAAATTGAATAGAAATTATAGAAATTAAACCAAAATAGAAGATTATGGAAATCACATTGTTTTTAAAACAACATAGCTTTCATATTTAAATTGAAATCAAATATAAAAGCTACATTATTTAAAATATGAAAGTGATTTATATAAATTTATATGTATATTAAAATTGTCAATCTCTTCAGTAGTCCAATTCTATATTGTATCAATTAAACACATATGAATTAGTCAAAAGAGTTTAATAGACGACTTTGAATTAAAGTTAAAACACCTCTATTTATTAACATATCTTGTAAACGCTTCCAAGAAAGTTATTCAAACATATTTACAAAATTTAATAGTAACCATGTAAACAATTTCATCTCTCTTGCAACATTATACTCTTAGGCAAGTACATTGAATTTTAAAGGTTATTCCTAAATATAATTTGTACATTTCAAATCTACAAAATTGCTCCTTCTATTGTATAAAGCAACTAAGAAAAATAAAATGAAATTGGTATATAAATAAAAGTTGAACATTTTAAATTTTAGATTCTATCCAAAATTTTAGATCTATGATGGCAATCACCAATATCTCTATGTAGAATTTGAAACATAAAATTTTAATTCTTCTTGTAATTTAATTAGGATTAAGATGTTGAAAATGTTTATAGATTAAATTTGTTGTGCTAGGCTGAAATCTAATATTCTAATTGTCATGATACGTAGAGATATTCATTTTAACACTTCAATTGTTAAAATAATTTTTTGATAAATTTTTAGTGTGAAAATTTATGAATTCACCTTAAAGATATTAAATTTTTTTGGCAAACTTAACCATATATTTTCCTTCTATTCATCACGCCTTACAACTGTATTTTGAAATTCAAACTTAAAAAAGTTTAATTAGAAATCACATCTTGTAGTATTTCTGAGTTTGTCCAAAGGCCCTTGACAAATAGTAATTTAAGGTAGTTTGCTCTAAAAGCACTCATGACACAAAGGTAGTATTTGCTTTCTTCAAAGCACTTACAATTTACATTTTAATTCAGCATTGCATTTTGACTTCAATAATTCTTAACTAAATCCACACACATCTAAAAAATAGAAAATGGTTTACATGAGACGACAATTCTATTTTTCTTCCTACAAAAAATTATTGAAAATGGTTTCAAAAGAGTTCAGCTTCCTAAATAGGCAATCAGCTCATAAAATGTTCACTTCAAGAGCAAACTGCCTTCCTTTTCAATGCGCCGTTTGTCATTTTTTTAAACATTGAAGAACCATTTTTTCTTCATCATTTGTGCAATTATCTTGAAGTTTGTTAGATTAAATTTCAATTTAGGTCTAATTCTACAATATGACTTTCACATCAATCAAAAAGCGTAATGAAAATTTGGCAAACATTTCATTAACAATGGATTTGTTATTGATTACCTTTAATTTGCTTTGTATAACTTTGCATGAACATATTTGAACTATAGAGAAAGTTCACATATAGAAGTTGAAATATATAAGATTATAGTCAGATGCAAAATGATATATACTCATTAAATCGTAGTGCTTTCAACTCATACACATATCGAGCTATTTCCATTTGCAACTACTCGGCATTATTCTGTGATGGTATTCTCACTATTTGTTATTTGTAACCTTGATCATGATGACCCCACAACACAATAGACTCATCAATTTCACCATTTCTATCAATGACAATGTTGTGAAGTACACAACAAGCTAATCTCAAATTTGGAACCTTCTTCAGATCAGGGCAAATCATTGGGGTTTTCAAAATCTTCCACATTCCTTTTAAAATACCAAATGCTTGTTCTACTACCATATGTGTAGATGACTGTTTGAAATTGGATTCATTGTATAGTCTAGGAAGACGTAGCCCACTCCAAGGGACAAGGACATTCTTGTCACCAAGATAACCTGCATCAGCTACAACTAGCTCTTGCACATCAACACCTCCAATTTCACCTGGTATACCTACAAAGTCATCAATAAAATGGGCTTTGTGGTCCACAATGGCTTGGATAATCATTGAATAGTTGTGATCACGGTCATACCAATCTGTCGATATAGCTTGTGCTAGCAAATCGTATCTGACATGCAAACAGTCAAGAGCACCACAACACTATGGTATGCCGTGGAGCTTTTCAAAACCAAGTTTCACATGAGATAGGAACTCTCCTTCAGGCCACTTCAAATGCAAAGGAATAGCAACATGCAACAAAGCTTTGATAAAATGCTTACATATTTTGGTAGATGTAGAATTAGCCACTCCAAACAACTTCAGCAACTGAAAAATGAGTGTCACCAGTTACCAGCCTTCTCAAAGCAATTGCCACTTGCTTAGGACATTAACCAACCGGTAATTAGAATCAATCCAAGAGGGGGATTTCGCTGCAATTCTTCATAGACCAAGCAACAAATGTATTGGAATGTTGGAATGGATAGAAAGAATTGATGAAAGTAGTCAGGACTATCACACATAACCAAAGTTGAATATTGTTCCCACCAATGAATAGATCATGGCTTCACATAATAAAGGCCATAATCCAAACCAAAAATCTTTGTCTTCCCAGCTTTTTAAACATAGACTTCATAGAAAAGAGATTCTAATTCAAAAATAGAGAGAAAGATTGGTAAGATCTCATCTGACGTCTTCTTTTGCTTCAAATGCCTCAAAGACGATACCATTTGTGTCTTCTTTTGTGATTTCCATCAAACAAATCCTTTGTTTCCAGTTGTATCGTAGTACCAACAGCTACATTCACTCCTCCCAATGTTGCAACTGTAGCAGCAAGTGCTTGTTCTCTCATATTTTATGCCCTTCATATAGTTGTAGAAATTAGAAAAACAACACCAAGCATTGACAAGGAAATAAATTGAGTAAACTCTCCACCATACAGGTAGGAAATGCTTAATGATCTTTTCCTTAAATAGGAGGGAATAGTATAGGGGAAAGAAACAAAAGGGAACTAACTTAACAAGCCTAATCATAACTAACAAACTAACTACACACTAATGGACTACCGTAGAGTTTTACGTATCAAGTAGAGGACTAGATGAAGTTCCAACACTCCCCCTCAGTTTGCTACTTCCATTGTTTGAGAATGTCCGTTGAAGAAATAAAACATGCTATTCATCTCAACCTAAGAATCGGAGCATAGCTACAACAACAAATCACAAGCCTGAATCTCCCAGAGTCTCTTGTTGGAAATCTCCAAAGTCATTAGATGCAAACGGCTTCTTAACTCCTAGAAATGAACTTTACTTAGTGGCTTTGTAAGAATATCGGCAATCTATTGTTGAGACCGAACAAACTCCAGATCTATTCTCCTTTTTCTAACATGATCCCTAATAAAATGGCAACTTTTCTCAATATGCTTTGTATGCCCCTAGAAAACTGGATTCTTAGCCATTTTAATACAACTCTGGTTGTCACAATAAATAGTAATGGGCGTTGAATGGGAAAGTTAATTTCCTCAAAAATATTTCTTAACCACATTGCTTCTTTGGCAGCTTCTCTGAGAGCTCTATATTCTGCCTTTGAGCTTGACTGGGCCACCTCGTTTTGAATCTTACTTTTCCATAAAATTGGCGACGTGCCTATGCTCAACAGGTATCTAGAAGTAGATCGTTGTTCTTCCAAGTCCCCTAAATAGTCACTATCCAAATACCCAAACGGTGCTAATTCTCCCCCTCTCAGATAGTAGACAGCAAAATTTGAGGTTCCTTTAAGATAGCGAAAGATATATATAACTGCCTGGAGATGAGCCTCACGGGGGGTAGAAGTGAATTGAGTGACTATCCCTACTGCAAAAGCAACATTGGGACGATTATTTGTGACATGCAGGAGTTTGCCTACTCCCATGCGGTAGGACATGATACTGTGGTCAGAAAGTAAAGGTGAGTCCATATTGTTTGACAGAGTTCCGTAAAGATTGGCTTCCATTGGTGTAGGGACAGGAAGACAATTTGTGAGCTCCATATCATCCAAACACTTGAGAATGTAACGCTTGTGGGATAGGTAATACTATGAGAGCTATATAGAAAATTGATGCCAAGGTACAGCGACAAGTTGCCAAGTATAGTCATCGCAAACTCTTGACAAAGTTGATCTTGAATCTGAGTAATTTTCTGAGAATCATTTCCAGTTAACATGAGATCATCCACATAAATAAAAACAATAGAGTTGGAAGTGGTGTGCACGTACAAACTGGGATTGGCGGTGCAAGAAGTAAGACCAATTGATGTTAAGTAGCTGTCAGTCCATTGGTGCCAAGCTCGTGACGATTGTTTTAAGCCATATAAGGCTTTATGGAGTCTGCACACCAAGTGTTCCTGGCCAGGTTTTATAAAACCCTGGGGTTGCTTAACAAAATCAATCTCAATAATAGCTCCATTTGAAAATGCCGTTTTAACATCCAAGTGATAAAGAACCTAGTGATGCATGGCCCCCATACAAACAAGAGTTCTCATTGTTGACCATTTGGCAACAAGAGAGAAGGTTTCTTGGTCGTCAAATTCCAATTGTTGGTGATCTCCATGGGCTACAAAACGAGCTTTATATTTGATATTGGTAGAAGCAGGTCCAGATTTCAATTTATATACCCATTTTATGGGAATGGCAGTATGGTCCGATGGCAACTCAACTAGGGACCAAGTTTTTATTTTTGTGAATGGACATCATTTCTTGCTCCATAGCAGTATGCCAAAGAGGATGGCCAATAGCTTTTGTATAGTAAAGAGGCTCGTTGAGTGTTGTCACGCAAGCGTGAAGATAAATGGGTTCACTAAATGCGGCAAAGCAAGCTTTTATGTCCCCAAATAATTCAGTGGTGATAGCATAATCAAGCAACCGACAGTTGGGCAAACGAACGCGGTTTGATCGATGCAGGATGGGGGTAGCAAAAGCGTCCGCACGGTTGGGTGTCCGGTCATGCATGCCATGCAGAGACGTGGCAGTAGGCGGAGAACCTAGGCAGGGGTCCTCTTGAAACCCTAAAGTTGCAGCTGGAGGCTTGACAGATGGAGGGGCCCAAATTTGGCATCGTACTGGAGGGTGTGGGAACGGTTGCTCTTGCATTGGGTTGTTCAGCTGCTTTGTCGAAAAAAGCCACGTTCTCCAAGTTAGTAGCATCTGAGCAATGGACCGGGGATCCAATTGGTGTGATTGTAGGGTCCAGGACCTCAATCGCCGCCATGCTATTGGAGATAGCCTCCAGAGATACGGTAGGGGAAGTAGCCGCATCTGATGGTGTGTGCCAAAAACGATGTTCAGAAAATTGAACGTCCCTGCTAGTGAAAACGATTCGTAAAGATGGATTGTAAAATCGATAACCTTTAGTGCATTCCGAGTATCCCACAAGGATGCATTTAAGGCTTTGCTCATCGAGTTTAATTCATTTCTCCGTAGGAACGTGGACAAATGCAATACAGCCAAATATCTCGAGATGCTGCAGATTAGGTATCGTTTTGTACAGCTGTTGGAAGGGACTGATACTAGAATTAGCTCGGATAGGTGATCTATTTGTTAAGTAATTGGCAGTAGTAATTGCCTTAGACCACAAGAGAAGCAGTGTTTTGGCTTCAAAAACCATCGCATGGGCTTTCTCCATCAAAGTCTGATTTTTTTGTTCACTCACCCCATTTTGATATACGCTATAGGCTTGCATAAGTTCATGACGAATTCCTGCCTCTTGAAGTATCCATTTAAATTCCAAAGAAAGAAATTTGCCTTTCCAATTACTACGGAGTATATGTATTCAAGCTTTGAGGGCCAATTCCACCATCGCTCTGAAGTATTGAAAAAAATTTAGCGTCTCAAACTTGTGCCGCATGAGGTATATCCAATTAAACCTGGAGTAATCGTCAGTGAACGTCACAATGTAAGAGTTTCCACCTGTGAGCTCTGTGAGCTCCCAAATTGTCACTTGGTACTCTGGATTTCTCTTTTTTGGAATTTGCAATTTAGAATAGGCAAAATTATAAAAAAAGTCATAAAAAGAGTGTAGAACCAAAATAGGATTGTACCATATCCATTATAGTATTTGGTCTAGTTTTGATTTTATACCTAAAATGTCCCTAAACCTTGCCTAGAAATAGAGTCTAAACCACAAGATAACGGGTTTTAGAGAATTTTAGTCACATAGTTCCAGCAGGGCTAAATCCCACTAGAAAGTGGCGATACATGACTAAATTGGTCCTAGGAAGTCACAGTGAGCCATATGTCAGGTCCTAGGTTAGGTTTTGAATTCTCCATTAGATCGACAAATTCCCGGAAACCCCAATTGTTAGCATGCAGGAGCCACTAAGTTCAAGACGGGGTCGTGGAGGAACCTATAGCCCAAGGATGGTGTTCTAGGGTAAATCACATGCTAGGAGTCCAACAACAAAAATTGGTTCATCAAGATTCCCTCATCTGCAAAAGATTCTTGTGCCATTGACAATTCGAGGAGACGGCCGATTTAGGTCTCCACTGACGAATTGTGCCAGGTACGGAAACACACCTCCACATCTTTTGTGAGGCTCCTTGAAAGGTTCCATGAAAATTTCCAGCATCTTCCGACTTGCAGAAGAACCTTTTTTGAGCGATCAACCGTTCTAACCTCCAACAAGAATTTCTTGTAAATTATCTATAGTTGCGGTAAAATCTCATTGAAAATTAAGATATCTTGTTTTATGCTAATAATGCGTTCCGATAAATTTCGGAGCATTCTGATAGCAGAAGATACCCGAACTAGCAAGATTTCTCTGGAATTAATCACGCCACGACATCCCTACGACGTTGACCGACATTCCAGTCAAAACAACGTCAACAAGGAGTCTTTTCCTACTCCCTTTCACCTTCCGGAGGCCGTGGAACACTTTGAGGAGGGTCCCATCGCTGAGATAGGTCTCTAAACTTTCCCTTTTCTTTTTTTTAAAATTCCTAATTAGCAATTGTTAGTAGAGGCCGAGAGCTAGAATCATTAGGACAAAAAGTCAGGTCAAAAGTGAAATTAGAATCTTAGAGTAGACATCTAGAGGTTTCCAAAAATATAAAATACTTAGAAATTGGAATTAAAACGAAGAAGTTACAAGCAAATGAAGTTGAGTCTTAAATTGGATGAAAAGTAATTAAAATCCTCTAGTCAAAGTAAAAGTTAATTAGTTAGAAGGAGGTAAAAATCTAGAGTCAAAAATAAAAGTAAAAGTCAATTTTGAATTATCAAGGGGTAGGAAATAGCGGATGAAGTTTGGAGTATTACTTAGCGGCCAAACTTCATCTATGGATAACTTCTGCTAGGAAGGTCCAGTCAATAAGAGTCTTAACATTTTGGAAAGCTAGATTTAACCCCTACAAGTAAAAAAGATCAAAAGTCTAAAAGCAGCAATTGTCCAAAATTAACACCTAGACATAAAATCGAGGGTCCTCTGAATTAGGAATTTTTAGGTTAAGATTAGGTCAAAGTTAGATTTAGAAGTTCATTGAACAACACTAGAGCAATTCAAAACTAGAAACCCTTTCAAGAAAGACTTAAATACATAGAAGTTAGGAAAAGATGAAGTCCGAAACAAGTAATGGATGAAGTCAGGGGAATTTCATCCATCCTAGTCCAAATCTAGGAACGTAAAAGTAGGCACCTAAATAAGCCCACAGTAGAAATCAGAGATAAAATCGGTAGTGGGATTCTAGGTAAATTGATGGATGTAGTTTTAGGAGTCCTTTCTAGAGAAGGAACTTCATCCACGCATAACTTTTGCTAGGAATGTCCATTTTGAATGAATTTTAGGTTTTTAGAAATGGCTTGATTTCTTCTTTCACGTAGGATAGATAAATTAGAGCTGTAAAATCCTCCACCAAGAATCACCGTGGCCTAGCTTAGCCCTATTAATCAGCTAGTGGAGCCGGTTGATGTCTTCCAGTTGGATCTTTTGCAGGACTTAGGACATATAGGATCAGTTAGAAAAGTTCCATTGCTTGAAAGGCACAATGGGCAAGGCTTAGGCACCCATTTAGAATTAGGTCCACACTAGAGTAGAACCAGGTCGTGCTCTTGTTTAATTACCAAGGGTGGGTAAATAAACACTCACAACCTCCTTTCGGGACGGCGAAGCTTTGGACCCCCTTATAGTCAACTTGTTCTAAGTTTGTTTTACATTCTTTTAAAATTCCCCTCATTGTGTGGACCCTCCTTTAGACCAGCGAAGCTTCGACCCCCCCACCCCACCCCACCCCCGTATCTTGAGTCCTAAATTGTGTGTTAAAATCTAGGAGACGGCGGAGCTTTGAACCTTAGGGGTGTAGAATTCCTAAGTTTGGTGTCAAAACCAAAAATACGGCAAAGCTTTGAACCCTTCTTGATCCCTACTGCAAAGTTTAGTTTCCAAAAGATGTTTGGAAACTTCTAAAGTTTAGCCTCCAAAAATAGGAATTAGTAGGCAAGTTCCCCCATCCCGTGGTAGTAGAAATGGCACATTTTCTAGTTTAGGTGGAGTCTTGGCATCCCCAACTTAAGTCTAAAGAATTTAGTGTAGTCATTTTAAGTCCCAAGTCTTTTAGTTAGTATTTCCGGTCAATACTAGTCTTGATTGGGCTAGTCAAGCAACCAAATCACGAACAAACAAGACAAGAATCCCATGGTAGCCGGTCAAGCAAGGCCAGATCACGAACAATAAGACGAGATACTCCATGCAGGCCAATCATCAAGGCCAGATTACAAATTCAAGACAAGACCTCCCAATTGGATTGGTCAACAGGCCAGATCACAAACAACAAGACGAGACTCCCCAGTTGGGCTGGTTAGCAAGGCCAAATTACAAACAAATAAGACGGGCCTCCCCAGTTGGGCTGGTTAGCAAGGCCAAATTACAAACAAATAAGACGGGCCTTTGTTGAGGTGGCTTTAGGCCGTGTTGGGGCTCCAGGCTATGTTTGGAACTTTGGAGGGTTGTTGGAAAAAAATCTAAAATTGTTTAAGGAGTCTAAGGTCTTGGGTGGGGAGTTGGGCCTCCTCCATAAACTTAGAATCAAAGGGGAAGAAAAGAATTAGAGAAAATAGGAAAGATAGAGTCACCTAGAAAAAGGCTAAGCTAAGTTCCATATAGTGCAATCACCTTCTAAAAACCTGCAAAACAATCCAACATATAAACACAAAAAAGAGGAGGAGATGACCATATAGAAGGAGAGAGACGATAAATAGTAAGCTAGTTTAGATAGGATAGGAGTGGAATAGGAAAAATAGCAAAGGGGCATTTGTAACCGTTAGGAAGAAGATTAGGTGATAACCATTGTAACAACTTGTAAGAACTTTGTAAGAGCCCAAGAGGCATCATAAATGGCTTAGGATTTTGGGCTAGAGACGTAAGAGTCCCCCATCAATGCATTTGGTGGAATAGTAGGGGTTTAGAAGAAGGAGGAAGAAAGAAAAGAAGGAAAAATGGGAAAGAGGGGAATTAGACCACAAATATTGAGCCCATCCTTTAGTTCTACCTTAAGTGGCAAGGCATCCAATCCAAGGAGGAAATTACAATGGAGTACAGGGATTTGCATGGAGACCTAGACGAAATCATCTCCAACGCCAAAAGTAATGAGGTAACTCATTAATTTGATATCTTCATGTGTATTCATTTTTTTTTGCTCTCCTTTGATTAGTGGTTAAACTCTCTCATTGATCACAATTAGCAAGTAGAAATTAGGACACTAGAGTTAGCACAATTTATAAACCAAAGGAATTAGGAGAAATTTTAAAAGATAACTTAGGTTAGATTAAAGATTAATTTAGGCAGTAATTTGGGAAATTAAATCACAAATTAATTTAAGACTTAATTTAGGACTTTAAATTAGGAACTAGTTTAAGAATTGATTTAGAACTTTAAATTAAGAATTAGTTAAATATTTCTGAATTAAAAGAACTCCACTAGCTAATTAGCAGGGCTAGACTAGGCCACGAAGGGTTCTTGGTTGCAGACTCTAAATTTTAACCTCTACTAATTCTATGTTTGTACTTCCTACATTCGCTCCTTAATTACTCCCTAAAATGATTCTAAATTAATCCTAAGTTAATTCTCCAATTTACTTCCTAACTTAAATTCTAATTTAATTTGTAGTTTAAAGTCCTAAATTAAGTTTTAAACTAATTCCTAATTTAATTTCCCAATTTTTTTTCTAATTTAATCTTTAATTTAATTCCTAAATTAATTTTTACTAATTCCTAATTTTAAGTCCTAAATTAATTCTTAAGTAATTACTAATTTTAAGTCCTAAAGAAACACTCACACTACCTATGCTTCTATAGAGGATATATTGAATTAAGTAGTTATTACAAGAATAGATTATGAATACCCCTCTAAACATGCCCTTGTACCTTAATCCTGAGAATCCTAGCTGCAATCTTTAGTAAGAGTCCAAAGAGAAATCTGATACTTAAAATATGGTCTGTACATGATACCTCCCACTCTCCCACCACATAGTTATTTTTTATGATCATCATAGATTTGTAAGTTCTACAATATTAATAACCCAAATACTTAGTGAAAGATCACATTATGAATAAAGGCCACATCCTAAATAATTAGGATAAATTAGTGAAGAAAAGTCCATGACATGAAGTGCACACTTTCTTTACAAAGAAGCACATATGATTTAACGTAAAAGTACTTGTCCATCACAATACACTATCTACTCTTTAGGCATGTTGGGGAGTTGCCTAGCAAAGATGTTCAAACTAATAAGCTTGAGCACAAGTCCCATGGTACAACCTTAGTAAGAAAAAACTGTCATTTATAGGTTAGAGAAGAAAACTACAATCCATCAATTCTAGGCTCTTCCACATTACAATTTCAAACAAAACCTAATTAACCCCTAAAGTCCCATTGTCCCTACGGGGGACAAAATGGATTTTGGGTAGCCTTGTTTAGTCTCAATTTGTTTCACATATTTTTGAAACTTTTATCACACGTGTAGTTTTTCAAGAGCTTCACGCACATGCAATTTTTATGTAAATCGGACCTTTGGTTCAAAAGTTATGGGATTTTTTTGTGAAAATGGGGGAGAGGGGGCAGCAGGGGCAGGCCTTTTGGCATTGACTTTTGAAAAACAAAACTCTGGGCTGCAATGGGGCAGAAGGCAAGGGCAGCGGGTTTGGCTGGGTGGGAAGGGGAGCATCTGATGGATTGAGAGAACCTGCAGGGAGGAACCCAGATGGGAGCTGCGGGGTTTAGGGGGAACATGGGGAGTAGATGGGGAACAATGGGGAACTTTGGGGGGGTGATGTGAGCTGCGGGGTGGGGGCAAGAGCATGGGAACAGGCGGAGAATAGGAGGGGAATAGGGGGGGAACTTCGGGGGGAGCTTCGGGGGAGCTGTGATCGACGCTGCACTGCCTGCTCGCAGGCGCACCGCCTGTGCAGGCTGCTGCGCCGCGGCAGTGCAGGCGCAGATCAATCTCGGAGGGATTGATCACCTCCGAGTCCAAAAATTTGCAAATTTTCAATCTGACATGATCAAGAGCGCCGTCTACAAATTGCCCACTTCTTGTAAATTGGAAATTTTAGAAGAGTACACATTGATTACACCATTTTCCAACAGAAGTCACAATGTCCACTGGAAGCCTAAAATTGTCAAAATTTGTAAACTTTTTGAGCACCATTACAGTTGTACTTCAATTTGCAGCACCTAATTGAATAAACAAGCACAAAAACCAACAATTTTGGCAAAATTAGCGTACTCTTACTCAACATTTTACCCTAACTCCTTTATGACTTCTCTCTGTGTCTCCACTACTTCTGCAATGACCTCAATTTTAGCAAAATCTGTACCAAAATCCATCAATGCCACACCCACGTACCACATCATGGAAGAATTGATTTCAATTACACACTCTAAACTTCCTAGTTCTGAGATTGCTCACCTACATGAAAAAAAGGAAGAAAAAAACACAATTCACTTTTGTATGCACTTGAAGAGGAGGTTCTTCTTAGAGTCTATGCAGATTGAGAGCTTTAGATTTCAGAATACGAAAGAAGAGCAATGCCACGGAGAGGAAGAAGAAGCTCACGGTCTGAGGTAATACATTGTTCCTCTTGTACTTCTCCCAAATTCCAACTTTGCTAGTTTTCTCTCTAATGTGTCTCCTTGTTTTGTAACGCAGCTTGCTTGGGATGGGCTGCCCGTACGTCGCAGCTACCGCTTGCTCCAAGCTGAAGCTCAGAGGTTGTCCAGTCCTTCTCCTTCACCACCAGGAAGCCCAACACTCCTGCATGAAGAAATTGAAGAATATCCAACGCCTGTCTATGTTCCTCCAATTTCACACCCTATACCCTACAATTTCGAGCTTGAAGAGGCTCTACACATTGGTGAATTCGATGAAGCCTTTGTGGACAGTCAAGAGAACGAAATTGAAGGAAGACAATCAAGTTGTGAGGAGCTAGAAGAAGATGACATTGACGAAGGTCCATACTCCACTCCAGAGACTAGATCACTAGAGGAGCTCTGGTGGCCTGACGAGCTCCTCCACAACGCTAATCAATATGAGCAAAGAACACAAGAACCTCGAGCAAGAATTGCAAGCAACAAGCAACGGAGCAAGAACACAGAGGCGCAGACAACAATCGCCGACCCGATCGGCAACAACGAGGCGAGAGCAGGTCGTGACTACATAGCGGGAGCAGAGAGCCAGCAACCTCCAACGGTTGGCTCCAGGTGGCGCCTTCCTATAGCCCGAGAGGGGAACTTTGGGGACAGGAGTGCTCGGAGGGGAACGTTTGGGAACTCCAACCATCTGCAGGGAACGCCAGTGCTACAGGTGAGCCCTCTTCTTTCTCTGTGCCAAACCTTATGCAACCCAGCACATGGGAGGGTAATGAAAATTCACATAGGGAAGCCTAGAATTGCAATTGGTATGGCAATTTGGAAGAAGAGGGTCAAGGTTTTGCTTATGGAGAGGGAATAGGAGAAGGCATATTGCAAGGGCTCGAAAATGTTGAGGATGAACAATTTGTCACCGTTGATGAGGCAAATCGGTCGAATCCGCCTCATCAACGTCCGCGGATGAATCATACCACCACCATAAATTACGACAGTGGGAGTGCATCGGAATTGGAGTATAGTTCATCGGATTCTAGTGACGACGGTGGTGATATTGAAGATGTCAATAGCATCAAGTATGTTTACCGGGACTCCGCTTGGTCACAAAGATTTATGACATATGACCCCAAGCCCCAAGAATTTTTGGGGTCCTCTGGGTCAAAGGTTTTTTGGCGGTACTTTCCTACTTTTGCAAATTTATTTGCTCTTTTTTGGCCCATCACTATTTTACGGGCCATTGTGGCGGAGACAAACCGCTATGCCACCATGGTGAATATGGACGGGAAGACTTATGGGGGGCCGCAATGGAAACCTTTTTGTTTGGAGGAGTTGAAAACTTTTATAGCCATTGTTTTGTACATGGGCATGAAGCGACAGCCAAATATCAAAACTTATTGGCATAAAAAGGGCTCTATATTTCATTGCCCTACAATTTCAAGTCTCATGTCCCGCAATCGTTTTCAACTTCTTACTAGATGCTTACATGTTACCGATCCATCAACCTATGAGACGGACAAGACCATGCCGGGATATGATAAAATGGGTCAAGTCCAGTGGCTCATCAATGTCATTCGTGAAAATTGCATGAAATCATGGAATGTGGGCAAATTTGTCACCATTGATGAGATGATGATCCGCTATAAAGGCACATATTGCCCGGCAAGGCAATATATGCCGCAAAAGCCCCAGAAGTGGGGCTTGAAGGTGTGGTGTTTTGCGGACTCAAATTTCAAGTATGTCTCAAACTTTGAGGTTTATTGTGGAAAAGACCCTGTGGTCAATGAAGGGGTCCATGTGACACGTGGTGGAAGTCGTGGAGAGGCTAGGCTAGCACACAACGTGGTTTTACGTTTGTCAAGAGCAAATGAAGGAAAAGGGCACATTATTACTATGGACAATTTTTTTTCAAGTGTAGCCCTATTCAAAGATTTATTGGAGAGAGGCACATATGCAACGGGGACCATACGATGCAATCGAGTAGGTCTTCCCGAAGTATTGAAAAATACTAAAGAATTCAACCGAAATCCTCAAGGGACTTTGGATTGGCGCATGCACGAGTCGCGGCAAATGAGTGCCATTGTTTGGAAAGACAAAAAACCGGTCCTTATAATTTCAACGCATGCGAAGCCTCTTCAATTCCCCTGTGAATTTCCGGTGGTTTCGGTTCCTAGGCGGAATGGTTCTGTTCGAGATGACATTCATACTTCACCAGTGCACCTAGAGTATACTACACACATGCGTGGTGTAGATGTAGCTGACCAGTTGCGGGCTTCTTATACGTGTCAAACCCGGTCCCACAAATGGTGGCACCGGGTTTTCTTTTTTCTCATCGACACGACTATCGTCAACATGTACATCATTTACATTGACAAATGCAAGACTTGTGATCCACCTCGCCGACCAATGACACATTTACAATTTCGGACTCAGTTATGCGAAGCTCTAACTGTAAATTGGGTGAAGAAAAAGCGAGGAGAGTGTAGTATTCCAACTCGGCGTACGAGAGCTTGTTATCCGGTTTTCACAACTCTCCGGAAGCCATGTGTTGTTTGCAACAACCAACCGGGCCCAGTGACAAGGCCCAAAACATATTGTCCATCTCATGGCAACAAATTTATGTGTTGGAAAAAGGGTTGCTTTCGTCTCTTCCACGAACGTCTTCAATGATTATCCATTCATACTGTGAGTTTTTTTCCCTATCCCAAGTTCTTTCTAATATTTTTTCTAAAAAGTTTTGAAGAAGTAGATATAGAGGTATGTCCACAAAATTTGTGCATTCAATTTTAGTAATGAGGATTTCAATATGGTTCATGTCATTAGGGTTGGAAGAATATATTATAGGTAGTGACAACTTATTTGCAAAATTTTCAAATAGTGCAATTTTAGGATATGAAATGAGAACACTATGAATTTTGAAAGCCTTCAATATAATTCTCCTATCATTCACTTAGGCATTAGGAAGTAGGAATTGACTTTCACTTCTCAATGGCTTTTTTGTGACTTTTTAGTGCCAAATTGCACTAGAGAAGAATAAATTGGCTAAAAAGTGAAGACAAACCAAGAATTTTTTGCTAGAATACTTCAGATTGAAAAACAAATGTGGATGAAATTGTAAAACTGTGGATGAAAATAGAACTATGGATAGTTTGTATGTGAATATGTGATATGTGCGAATGTGGTATATTCTAACCAAAAAGTGAATGAATGTTGGATTTAGAGCAACACTATAACATTTAATATTGCCACTCTAAAACTTCATAAAAAATGGAAAGAAAGCCATGTTTGACATTACAAATTATGAATACAAATAACGGAGTAGGAGTTTAGTGAAAGCAAATTATGAGTTTAGTTATAGGGCAGATGGGATGAGTGAGGGATATGTGATGTGAGTCTAAATCAGAATTACAGATCATCATAATGTTATCATCACAGATCATCAAAATGTTACCATCACATCACAGGCTATCAACAATTTCTTTTTCATCAAAACAACCCTGTTCACATTCTCACGTTTATGGTTGTATTTGTTTCAAAGTGTGATAAAGCAGGTGGGGTGATCAAAACAGCCAGGTCACTACAGTACCTCATTTGCTAGTTCGAAGAGAATTATCACTCATAACTGACTGAGTTCTGTCCTTGCAGGGGCATGGTAGCTTGGGGACCGTAGTGAGACTTGGGGAACGGCAGTTGACTTTAGGAAATAAGGGAACCAGTTGGGAACGGCAAGGGACAAGGGAACCAGTTGGGAACGACAAGGGAACATCCCGGGAGCAGTGGGAAAGCCATGATTCAACAGCTGCCCCATGTCTTGGAGCTCACTTTGCACTAGAAATTGACATAGAAACTAGAGATTTTTAAATTTTTCAGTAATTTTTTTTTTGACTTGTCAAGTATAATTACCTACTTCAATCCACCGTTTGGATTAGTGGATTTATGAACTATGTGGTGGGGAAATATATCCAAACATTGGATAGTGTATTGTCAAATCTTGGGACATAGTTGCATTGCAGGGTTTTTTTGGATGTACTGTATATCTTGGATTGAGTTGAAAATTGGTGGGAATATGCCTAACATGATATTGAACATGGAAAAAAATTAAAATTGGAGTTCCATAATGTAAAAGTTTTCCACAAGGGTGGTCAAAGCCATCTGAAATTTTCGGGCAAGGCCCCAAAAAATAAAACTTGTAACTTTGAATGCAATTATCTTTCAATCTGTACGGTCAAATTTCACGAAATTTTTACTACATCATCTCATATAAGTCCAGTTCAAGATCCTACGGTTAGATTTTGAAAAAATTGATCTTGTACGATTTTTTGATCAATGCATTAGAAATGGCAGTTTTCAGTGTTTTTTGAGGTAGAAAATCCTAGGAAATGCCTTGGGACTTTAGGGGTTAAATAGCAAGACTAAATATATGCACCAAATTATGTATTGATCTTTCAATCATTGAAGTGGCATACAAATTGAAGCCAACCAACATCTAAGGTTTTAACATGTATCTCCATAATAACATCTCACATGGAAAAAGAAAAGAAAAAGGATATCTTCCAACATCAAAGATAGACCAACTTTGAGCAATGCGTGTAGACAATGTATTCCTAGTAAAATAGAACTTCAAAGGCACCAATGGCAACAAGTTGCATACATCACTTGTCAAAGTTATAAATTATAAATAATGATCACAATGTATCTCTTTCTTCAAATTCTTGTTCCGAGAGCAATAAGCGCCACTAGTTTGAATCAAATCTGCCACAAGGTTTCATGCCATTGGAATTGCCACTTGCACTAGCTGGATTTGGACTAGGGGTGATAGCTTGTATTTGCACTCCATATTTTTAAACTCCATTCACTGATGGTTAGGCCTTCACTCAAAATATGGTGAATGCATGGGTTGCTGAAAAGAATATAGCACAAAGAAGAGACTTGCAATCTCAAAAAAACCATGGTGATCAAATAACTCAAACAACAAGGTAATTAAAACAAAAAGAGACTCCAACTAAATCTTGACTACTTGATTATGAGGATGTGCATTGTTGTCGTAGAGTTTGTTGTCTATCCAAAAGAATATAACGCTCTTGGCTATAGTAAGTGTTTGCAAAAAAGAAAGCAAAAGCTAATGATGTGAAAAACCCTACACTTGCACCTAATCCAACCTTAGATCCCAAAAAAAATTAATTTCCATAAAGAAAAGAATACTGCTATTGCTTTGGCAAATTCCTCTATCGACAAACTCAATCCTTAGAAGTCAATTTCTAGAACCAATAAAAATATAGTAGCACTTGAAGTCCATTCAAGTTTGCCTACTACAAACCTCTTAGCTCAAAAGTTAACCCTTATAAGATCAAAAATAGACACAATTAGTACTAGATTACCAAAGTAAAAGCAATCCTCACCAATACAATAGAACACTTAGAGATAAATATAAATTTCAAAGTGAATGTTTTCCAATATAATATAGGCAACAAAATACAAGTGTCCTAGAGAGTCTCTAAAGAAGAAACTGAAGCCTCTAAATACCCGCCACTAGGTCTCAAGGCTACAAACAATATGGTATAAACTCAAAACCTCCCTCAAAACCCTAGTCCTTTATAAAAAATATCAGCCCTCCAAAAAGCTGCTCCAGGGTGACAAACCAAGCTATTAAAAAGCTTGGTCTATTACTCCAGCTGACTGCTGCGGTGAGCAGTCAACTTGTCAAAACAATCAGTTTTCGCGATTTTTTTTTTTTTTTTAATTTTGTGAGGTTAAATTTTTTTTTAAATTTAGGTAAGATTAATTTTTTTTTTTTTTTTTTACTCGTAAATTTTGGTTCCCGCGCCATTGCAGCTGCAATTTCAGCTAGGCAGAAATAGGGGAAAAACAAATTTTTCAGCAAAAAAAAAGTAAATTTCAAGGTACCTTGGAAGGTTGTGGAACAGCCCTTCGGAGGCATGAAATTTTCTCTAATGCACCAAATGAGGCTAACAACCCTAACAAGCCTAGTTCCTTCATAATTTGGAATTAATTCAAATAAAAATAACATATCTATTTTTTACCAATAAACGGCCCTCATTACAATATTGTCTGAACAATAGAGTCTAAAGTTTGCTTTTGACACACCGAGAGGTCATACTTTTATCCTACAACAACTAAAAAATATAGGGTTGGATGCATTGGAATTGTCTTCACTTGATTTAAAAATGAAATCCATAATAATAATAGGAACTATATTTAGTTGCTAAAATAGCCACTTTCAAGTGTTGTTATTTTCAAAGCTGATAAAATCACAAAACCTAATGAAACAATTCAAACCTCAAATGCAGCACTAACCTTCAAGCCGTACAGCTAAGAATTTTTGCATTATATGTTTGTGTCTTCAATATATTCAACATCATTATTTTAAAAATCGCTCATACTTGTCTTTTTCCAACAAAGAGCAACTCTTTAGGTCAAGAAATTGGTATGTAAGATACTTTGTCAAAGCTTTTGTGCCCATCAATGAAAGCAAATTGCAAAAACAAAACCCTATGATTAACAGGCTAAGACAATATTGATACAAGAAAGACACACAACAAACCTTAGAAGGTGAAAATAGGGTGAAGTTAGAGACCACAATTGAGGAGGAGCTCTTGATTTTTGTAGCAAGTTCCTTAAACCGCGATTGTGGATCAAAAACACTACATCATTCTAAAGCACAATCAAGATCTCATCAACCCCAACCCTAGGACTCAATACTCCCAAAATCCAAAACCCAAGAAATCTCTCCTTGCGCTTTAGTCCTTTCAATCAAAAACAAACTCGCCACTACTTTGGAGAGTTCAATGGCCCTTCTTTGAAATTCTAGCAATACGCCTTATATAAATTTGGAAAAGATAAAACCATGGATGTCATATTGGGCGGACGTCTGGTTTGCCCGTCCGTCCGCCTATCTTGGCCGATAGAGGTCCCGCCCGTCCGATGTAGTCAACACATAGTTGACTTTTTAATAAAGAAATAAAGGGCGACGTGGTTGTCACGTGAATGCCACCTAGTTGTCAAGCAAGGCTTTAGACACGGCCGGAATCAGTAGAGGCACGGACGTAAGGTCAGGGTGTGGACGGACGGGCGCGGACGTAAGGTTAGGCGGGGACGGACAGGCGCGGACGGACTCCAACTCTGTATCCAAATTCAATTTATAATCGAGCCGGTGTGGAATGATGACGTGTCATTTACAATCAACTTTTTCTGTCTTGAAAAAATTCTAAGATCTACAAATTGAAAGCTCCCTGGACTGTCCGCCCGTCCGTCCCGTCTGATGACCCTGACTTGCCCGTTATGACAACCTTGGATACAACAACAATTCCAACAAGAGATGCGAGGCATTGTGAGTGTCAATTTGGAAGAGTGAGGTTGTGGGCAAGGTGTTGTGAGGAGAAGCATCACAAAATCCCACATCATTCCAAAGCTCCAACCAAACCAAGTACTTAAACAACATGATCAAAATTGAGCATAAAAATTTGTACACTAGTGGAGTTCATCGTCTATTTGAACTCCAGTACTGGATCACGTGTGTGCTTTTGTGGATTTCCTACTTGTAGGAATCCGCTTTGTTCCACTAGGAACACTAGGATTGAGCGGTGCTCTATTTATCTCTACGATCCTCCTGTACGATACGTTTTACATTTCCTTCCCCCATTGAATGGGGATGGAAGTACCAGTTTTTGTCGCTTTCACCTTGTATGGGTGAACCGCCTCCTCAGGGTGTTGCTCTTTCTTAGGTAGTGGAGGCAGTGACCGGACAGTGGCCTTTTTCATCGACTCGCACAGACCGTTGATCCAGGTAATATTTCTGTTGTTTGGCTCATTCTAATGTATTGGATTATGGTCTATTGGATGCTCTAGAGTTGGGCAATAACTAAGTCCAATAGGTTTTCGGTTACATAGATATTTATCTTGCTTATCAGTGTAGTGTCTTGCTTAGATGTGTTATATGAACCCCCAGACGATGTTAGTTTTGGCACTCTCTTGATATTTGATAAGTTCTTGATGAGCAGGGTTAACGCTTGCAAGTTTTCTTAGCTTTCGGGTTTGCGGGAGCAGTTAGTCCTGTGCGGTTTTCAGAAAGTGATACGGGAGCTCGGAAATTGCAACTGATTATTCTTGTCATGGATGGGGTCAGGTGAATACGATGTTTGCTGTGTTGGAACGGATTGCAAAGATTAATTCCAAGTATCAGGATGTTCTTCTTTTGGAAAATTATGCAGAACAGGTTCATCTTCATCGTCCCTGCAAGGGATGTCAACCTATTACACTGGGAACTTTTTCTCTTTATCAGCAATTAGACTAAGTTTTGAGTGTTAATCAAGGATACTAAGTGTCTCATGATGGAAATTTTTCCATTTCTAGATTTTTCTGGTACCTCTTTGTGCTGATAATTTATGCTGAGGTTTTTGTTTTCAATATGTTTGATCTTGTAAATGTGGTTCCGACTTTGGCCCGCTATTATCAGCAAGCTAGCGAGGCTTATGAGTAATTTTTTAAACGCTGACTTCTGCTTTTTAGCTAGAGTTTTTATCTTTGTGGAGTATTGTGGGGCTAAAAACGTTACCATTTGATTTGTAAATCATAGTAGTCTTCATGTTTTCTTTTCTGGGTCTTTTGCATATCCCTTCAATTGATTATGATTATGAAAGATTTGATATCGATACTCTATCGATATTTCAACTATTCTGACCACCTTCTTTGTGTTGTGATCTCCTTCTGGCATAATGATATTTGTGAGATTCTGGGACGGACTTTCAGCATGGATGCCCATGAAGAGAAGCATATTTTGTGTGCAAAGATTGAGGTACAGTTTCAATTTGATCATCTCATTACCTATAAACTTTAGACAAGTTCTTGAAATAAAAATTCATCTTTCTACTCTTCGTTCAATGCTTACTTGTAGGTTTGAGCACCCGAGAGTTTGAGCGACACTACAAGTTTAAAAATTCTTCTGTGGTTATTGAATTTTATCTATCATTTGGGTGCAGGTGGCGGACTTTGAGCTTATTCCTGGTGGTCTTGACATTGATAAGGTTTTGGAGAATTTTTAGGAAAAGGAAATAGAAGAAAAAAGAAAAGATAAGATGCTGTAGCTTCTAATCAGTGGCCTGCCAGAAATTGATTGTGAGCCATTACCCTTCCTTTACTGATTTGCTTGTGATTCTAAAATTATAGGTTTATTGTTGTGCACATCAGAATAAGGGAACAATAATGGATATCAAGTTGTTGTGGCTGTGAGTGCTTCATAGTAAATTACATGAATTCTTCTAAAGTGCGTGCGTTGAATGACAGTGAAGGACCTGAAAGGCAGCACTGAGTACATGTCTCAATAAACAAAAAAAAAAAAAACATCTCAACAAACCCAAAAAAAAAAAAAAAAAATGGTTGTGTACATGGGGTATACTGCTGCATCACCTATGGTTCACTAGTTTTGGGATGCTATAGTTGTTCACCGTTTTTTTGGCCATTCATAGAGGCTGTTGTCCTCTGGTGTTTTTCATGTGCTCATTTTTGTTAGGAGTGAATGCTACTTATTTGTGGATTGATGCTGGTCGATACTTGGAACGTATTGATGTAAAGGTGCCCTTGGAAGGTTTCCGCGCTTTGCAAGGCATCTCGGGTCCACAGCGATTCCAGATTCACTGAGCGTACGGAGCACCTGATCGACTCCCCTTTGCTCATGCTTGGTATTTTTTTCATTAGCTAATTAAATTTTCTTCTTTGCACAAAGATTGCATGCTTTTGTTGTGCTCAGCGATGTTGGCCATTGTAGCGAGGCTTTCCAGTGTCAAAATTAGCTTGCGTCTATACTGACCTTCTGTTCTTGTGTACAAGATATGCAGCGTCCACCAACTGGATCTCCCTGATTTTGCCACAAAGGACCAGTTGTAGGATCGGTTGCTGTTGGCAATACAGGAGGCCAACAAAAGGTTTGGTTTGGGTTCGAGGGGGCAATGGCACGGTGGTGGCTTGTTGTTTTCTGGTGCAATAGTCTTCTTAGTTGTGTAGTTAGGGTTTGCCTAATTACTGTTTGTAGTTGTCCCTATCCTAGCCCCTTTTTTTAGCCCTCGTGTATGAGTGACAGTATCTGCTCTCATCAATTTGGCTGTCTGTTTTATATCTTCCTTGAGAAGTTATGTCATTTTTTAATTGCTAACTTTTGCTTGAGTGGAGGTTTCAGACGTACAGAACAGTGAACGAGTAGGATTTTGGCATATTTTGTAGCCAGGATTGCATTTGTTTGTCAATTCCCCCGTGTACATATTGGTTTCTTTTTCCCTCCTTGTGCGTTCCGTGTTCCCAAGCAAATCATTATGTTTAAGCATTCGATTCCACAACTACATGGCATTATGTTGATGATTGACCATTGCATTTTATTTGCCATTGTTGAATGCTGGCTGCATTAATTGTACGCCTACAAGCTAGGAGTCCTGCAATTGTCTGTGATCTAGATCAAATTGCAATCATCTGCTCTTAATTGTTCGTTTGTGATTGGGTCTCAAAGCTCGGGTAATTTGCTAGCACACAGAAGGGCTGGAGACTAAGCTGTCCTTGACCTCTTTTCTTGTCGAGTGATTGGATAACTACATTCACACTTAAGTATATTGGTGTTTCAATTACCTCCCAACAAACTAATCTTCTTGAACACTCCTGAATGAAAACCTAATCCAGAAATCACTCTACACACATTTCATACAGTATTGCTTGCAGACAACTGTGACGCAAGAGTGATATGAATGTTCGACTTCAAAATCGAGCTCTGGGTATAAATAAAATAAATAGTAGTTCGCTCTAGCCCCATATGTGTTGCTGCCAATTCCTTCAATTGCTTTGCAAAAGCGTAGTGCTGTGTCTGTTTGGAAGCATATTGAAGGAATGTGATCCTCGTGAAGTTGTATTTTCTGTGAAATGCAGAAAAAAATGTCTTCTCCGAGTTCCTGTGCAACGTGCTAGTATCAACATTTGCTCCAAATAAAAATCGATGCTTTCAAAAGAATTAAATGCAACATGATGTGAAATCATGCAATTGGATTTGGTAGGAAATAGCTCCTGAAATTCTCTTTTGCAAGTGTCCTTGCTTTCGCAGGTCTTACATTTTGAAAGTCTGTACATATGGCAAGTGCGATTTTGATTATATCTGTATATGCAAAAGATTGAATTGGTAGCTATAATTGCCCTTAGAATTATAGCCTCCATACTTAGTAGTAATGGTAGTGTGAATATAGTAATAACCAGGTTGAATTATTAGCACATGGTTTTGACACATTGGTGCCAAACATTTTTGATTTATTTGCAAATTAAGGCAAGATCTAGTGACTTATTGTTATTTTTAGAGTCATCATCATTTTAGAATGTCTCCTAATTTTGTATGGTTTATACAAGAAATGATGCTTCATGTCCTTTTGATAAGTATTGCAACCACCATAAGTTCTTTTTAAATTTCAATGTCTAATCATGTCATAATTTTATGTTTTGTTTATATTTTAATAAGGGGCAATAACAACATTAATCACTTTGAAGTCAAAAGTACCATTTAGAGGGCATTTTGAGCATAAAAATTATAATGTATAGTTTTGTAGACAAGATTAGTTGTCAAGGATGCTCTAAGGTAAGCCAACCTATTTCCATTTGCTAATTAATTCCATCATTGCATCATCCTACTTCTGGTCCTAATTCCATCCAAAAATTCATCCAAGTCCATTCATTTTTTGACAAAATCACTACATTACTACCAACAATGGTCAACATGTCAACCCTTCAATGGTAAACGCTCAAATATAATTAGATGCATGGGAGGATAGTTATGGGTTGTTTATAGGATGTCCATGACTCCATGCTAAGAGTGATTTTGTAATTTCAAGGCAATCATTTTGAAAACTCACAAAATTATAGTTTAGATTGAAAAATTGAGACTCCACTTCAAATTGATTTGTGAAACAAGCGTACACCTTTGAAAAATATACAACTGCCCTA
This sequence comes from Neckera pumila, assembly GCA_963969595.1. NCBI lineage: Eukaryota > Viridiplantae > Streptophyta > Bryopsida > Hypnales > Neckeraceae > Neckera > Neckera pumila. The sequence goes on along the minus strand of OZ018415.1, from coordinate 17,203,498 downwards.
GAGTTGGCCCCAAGATATTCAAGGTGCTAATCAAGGTGGTCATCAGCTTATCTACATTATTTAATGTAATTATTTTCATATCATACACAATATAATAGTTGGGTCAAAGCCCGATTTTGAATTCACATATTAGAATATGTGAATTCATACATCAATTGTGTACTAGATAACGATGGGGTAATAGATAAGTGCAAAAGGGAGTGTGAATAAAAGAGGAAATATTGACAAATAGCCTGGGTTATAGGAGCTCAGTAGTATGTACTAACCACTTGTTTAAAATTTGCAGCCAAGATACAACCACAAATTGTATTAAATAGAGACAAATTGTCATAGGACAGGGGCTGGTTTTTGACTCATCTAATTAGTACTTAGGCAAGATAAATAGTGACTGAGACATATTGTCTTGGATAAAGAATGTAACCAGTAATTAAGAAATTTGTGAATGTGTTTGTTTATATACATGTATAAATATAACTATGCATTGGATCATGTCAGCAAAAAAAAGGAAACTTCAGGATACCTCGGAAGGATGTGGAACAGCCGTTCGAAGGCCTGAAATTTTCTCTAATGCACCAAATGAGGCTAACAACCCTAATAAGCCTAGTTCCTTCATAATTTGGAATTAATTCAAATAAAAATAACATGTCTATTTTTTTATCAATAAACGGCCCTCATCACAATATCATCTGAACAATAGAGTCTAAAGTTTGCTTTTGACACACCAAGAGGTCATACTTTCATCATACAACAACTAAAAAATACATGGTTGGATGCATTGGAATCGTCTTCACTTGATTTTAAAATAAAATTCATAATAATAATAGGAACTATGTTTAGTTGCTAAAATAGCCACTTTCAAGTGTTGTTATTTTTAAAGCTGATAAAATCACAAAACCTAATGAAACAATTCAAACCTCAAATGCAGCACTAACCTTCAAGCCGTACAGCTGCTGAAAATTTTTGCATTGTCTGTTTGTGTTCTTCAATACATTCAACATCATTATTTTAAAAATCGCTTATACTTGTCTTTTTCCAACAAAAAGCAACTCTTTAGGTCAAGAAACTGATATGTAAGATACTTTGTCAAAGCTTTTGTGCCCATCAATGAAAGCAAATTGCAAAAACAAAACCCTATGATTAACAGGCTAAGACAATTTGACACAAGAAAGATACACAACAAACCTTAGAAGGTGAAAATAGGGTGAAGTTAGAGACCACAATTGAGGAGGAGCTCTTGATTTTTGTAGCAAGTTCCTTAAACGGCGATTGTGCATCAAAAATCCCACATCGTTCCAAAGCACAATCAAGATCTCATCAATCCCAACCCTAGGACTCAATACTCCCAAAATCCAAAACCCAAGAAATATCTCCTCGGCTCCTCGCGCTTCAATCCTTTCAATCAAAAACAAACTCGCCACTGCTTTGGAGAGTTCAATGGCCCTTCTTTGAAATTCTAGCAATACGCCTTATAAGAATATGGAAAAGATGCAACAACAATTCCAACAAGAGATGCAGGGCATTGCGAGTGTCAATTTGGAAAAGCGGGGTGGTGGGCAAGGTGTTGTGAGGAGAAGCAACAAAAAACCCCACGTCATTCCAAAGCTCCAACTAAACCAAGTACAAACCCTAAATAAAAGGTCTTCAACAACATGATCAAAATTGTCTAGAGTTCATTTTGTTGATTCAAACAAAAGTTTCTCAGTTCTTTGTATCATTTTCTTTTAAGTGTAAAGGAAAAGCTAAGACCTAAAGTAAAAGCTAAGACCTAAAATAAAAGTTTAAACTTGAAGTAAAAGCTTAGGATTTTGGGATATATATAAGAATTGAGATGAAGTAATTCCTCCATCTCAACAATTCCTTTTGATGCTTATAAATTTCTTGGTCTAAGGCTCAATCTTTGGGTCTTTTTCTTCTTTACTTGTTATTTGAAAAATCTTGTTTCTGTCTTGTATTTGTGTCCATCCTTGACAACTTCTTGCACCTCATAAGGCGGAGGTTTCTTTCCACCATTGCTAGTTTTTGGTTTCATTTTAGTACATGAACGTAAATATAAATCGTGGCTGGCTAATCTAGATGGCCTCTATATATGTGTTGTATGAAATTGATGAATAGATTGAGGGAGAGTAGAAGAGGGCAAGATGGGAGAACGGAAGGTTTTGAACAAATATTATCCATCAGACTTTGATCCGGCAAAGCTACCAAGGCAGAAGCAACCTAAGAATTTGCAGACTAAGGTGCGCTCAATGCTTCCCATGAGCATCCAATGCAATACATGTGGAAATTATATCTACAAAGGAACCAAGTTCAATTTCCGCAAGGAGGATGTTAATGGGGAGACATACTTAGGAATCCAAATCTTTCGGTTTTACTTCAAGTGTAGCAAGTGCTCAGCAGAATTGATTATGAAGACTGACCCGCAAAATAGTGACTACACTGTGGAAGCTGGGGCATCTTGTAATTATGAGCCTTGGCGAGCAACAAATGAAGCGACAAATGAAGCACTAAAAAGAAAAGAGACAGAGGAGCTAGGTGATGCAATGAAGGCATTGGAGAATCGGACCTTGGATTCCAAGCAAGAGATGGACATCATGGCTGCATTAGACGAAATGAAATCTATGCGGTCCCGGCAAGCAAATGTTGGTGTTGAAGACATAATGGCAACTCTTTGTCACGCAACCGTAGAAAAGAATTCTAGCAAATTTGTGCAACGTCTTGATGATGCTAAGCTCAAAGCGTTTTATTTGGACCAAAAAAGCACACGTCCTTCTGAGACACCAAAAGAAAGGGATCTTTTGAAAAAAAGAAAGATTGAAGCAAAGCCACTTGTCAATAGTGGTATAGGGCAAGTACAAGCGGCTAAAGCACATGCCAATGAGATGCCAAAACTAGAAGCTAAAGGTAGCAATGGTCGTAGAAAGGCCCCCTCTTTTATAGTGCAAATGAAACCAGTGGCTTTTAACATCAAGCCAAAAAAAGGCTTTATTCCAACATCAACAAAACAACCAGTCCCAGATGCGCTTGGTGATCAATCTATAGTTGTATCAAAGGTTTCAATCAAAGAGGATGATCCACACTCCAATAATGTTGTGACTTCCCTTGCTTTGGCATATGGTAGTGATGATGATTTTGAATAGCATCTACTAGTTGAACTAGTTTGTTATATATAATGCAGTTTCTTTTTCATTTGAATCATTGTTTCCTAATGATGAATCCAAAGTCTTGGATTATATTTGGAAAGTCGTTATCTCTTTATTGTTGGCATTTATATTGGATATGTCACAGGGTTGTGAATTGATATGATTTAGAGTTTAGGGTGTCAAAGATCAACATTGATGATAAAAGCCTTGTTTAGAAAACCACTCCATGGCAAGAATTCAAAAACTGCAAGACTTGCTGTCAAAAATTCAGTAAAGGATAAATTCAACACTTTATGGCAAAGTCTACATAATTGTCTATCTATCCATTGAAGGAGCTAACATATTTTGACGTACAACCTCCTTTGTCATTCCCTTGTTTTGAAGTGGGCTAATGCTTGATTTCTTGTCTTCTCAAGCCTTTCATTAGGAAGAATTTCAGCCCATAAAGGGACAGTGAGTGCTAAAACGCAAGGAACGCTCGCCTAAAATTAAGAATTAAGAATTAATTAAATATGTATATATATATATATATAATATTTGTAGTGATTGCAATCTGATGTGGTTGCACTCATGCCACACCAGATTGCAAAATCTAAAATTGTCGTTTTTTTTAATATTTTTAAAACATTTTTATTATTAGTAGTTTTTTCATTTAATATTTTTAAAACATTTTTATTATTAATTTTTTCTTTTAATGTTTTTATTATTCACTACGAAGCAGCCCCTTTCAGGTCTCATTTTTTTCCTAATGTCTACAGCTTAGGATCTTTTTCTTGGAGTGATTCAACTTCATTATCATCTTGCACAAGAAAATTCTTGCAAAATTGGGAAAAAATATTCAAGCTGAATCAACGTTGAACTTGCAATTGCTCTCATTGTAAAATCAAAATCCTATTGTATCCAATTCCAAAGAAAAAATAAATAAAAAAATTGCATAAGTTTGTGGCCATTCTACTCTTGGGTTATTAAAAATAGATTTAGTTATCTTTAAAGGACATTGCAAGCTCTACAAGCATTTTGAAAGTCAAAATCTAAATTTTCATATAGTTCTTGGTTTCAAATGTTTTTAAACTTAAAAATGTAGCTCAACTAATCTACTTTTTATTCCATTCAAAATTTTTGTACAATTTTTGAATTTGCAATTTTTATAAAATTTTGAAAGCTCAAAATACACCACATTTTAACTTTTTGTATTGAAATTTTCTTGGTGTGAGCTCAAGGACAACATCAACTAAACTATGATGTCTGTCACTAATGTTTTTGTTTTTCTTAAAAATTTCATAATATTTAAGCAATTTTGTAATCACTATGATTTTTACAAAAAGAATCTTAAGGAATCATATAAAATTCAATTTTATGTTTTTAATTATGAAAAGATTAAATTCAGTTTTAGACATATATTACTACATGTGGAATATATCAATTTGTAAAAATGTGTATTTTAATGTGGAATTCTAATGAAGTTCTGACCAAGCTTGGATATAAAATGTGCTTTAGGAATTAAGGTATGTAACTTGTTTTTGACAATCTCAAGTGTTTTAGTACATGTCTAATTGAGCAATGGTAGGAGATAATTTTCTATAGTCAGGCAATAGAAATAATAAAAATTGTACAGTGGAGTCCCAATCAAAATGGCATTTTTGAAATCGCAGTGAAAGAAATTTCAGTGCTGCCAACTTTGACAGCCTCCCAAGAGCTGAAAAATTGGTATTTTACCACAAAATTTTACCACAGCATTACCATTATATCAATACTACGAGTATCAAATTTTATGACCAAAAGATTCACCAAAAAAAAGTTATTCAAAATCTACCAACATGGGTAGCTGTGGAAATGTTTTCACTGCTGCCGACTTTGACAGCCTTCAAAGGATTGAAATTTTATTTTTTTGCCACTGAATTTTTGAAACATGAAGTACTCTATATTAATAACATAGGTTCCAAACTTCAAGGCCAAAAGATCAATACAAAAAAAGATATTTACAATCTAGCAACATGTGTCGTTTTGAGAAACAATCGTAGAAACCATTTCACTACTACCAACTTTGACACCCTCCCAAGGGATGAAACATTGCTTGTTTACTAAGAATTTTTTTCCACAAAATGCCTTCTATGTTAATAACATTTGTGCCAAATTTTAGGGCCAAAAACGTCATAAGAAAAAATATATTCAAAATCTACCAATATGTGTAGCTGTGAGAAACCATTTCACTACTGCCAACTTTGACACCCTCCAAAGGGCTGAATTTTTTTTAATTTACCATGAAATTTTTGGCACAAGATCTTCTTTGTATCAGTAACCTATTTAACAAATTTCAAGCCCAAGAGATTTATACAAAAAAAGATGTTCTAAATCTACCAACATGTGTTGTTGGGAGGATGATTTATGAATAAATCATTCTGACACATGTTGGTAGATTTCGAATATCCTTTTTTATGAAAATCTTTTCGGCTTGAATTTGTCACACATATTTTCCATATAGAGATGGTCCCATGCCAAGACTTTCATGGGAAAAAAACAATTTTCCAGCCCTTAGGAGGGTATCAAAATTGGTAGCAATGAAATGTTTCTTCACAACAACACATGTTGGTAGATTTCGAATGTCTTTTTATGTGTAAATCTTTTGGCCTTGAAATTTTTCACACATGTAATCAACATAGAGATGGTCTCATGAAAATACTTCATGGGCAAAAAAAAATTTCAATCTTTGGAAGGGTGTCAAAGTTGGCAGCACTGAAAATTTTCTCACAGCTATAGATGTTAGTAGATTTCAAATATCTTTTTATGTATAAATTTTTTGGCCTTGAAATTTGGTACACATATTATTAACATAAAAAACATGCTGTGGTAAAATAATAATTTTCTTAGCTCTTGAGAGGCTGTCAAAGTTGGCAGTACTAAAATTTCCTTTAGTACAATTTCAAAACCGCCATTTTGATTGGAACCCCACTGTACTATTTTTGCTAATTTTTCATCAACTTTAGAAATAATGGAAATCAAGAAAGTGTACATTAAAATCTAACTTGTTCTAGCTATATAGGTGAACCTATTTCCAAGAATTGTAAACTTATAAAAAAGGTCTCAGCAACTTCATTAGGTGTCAATGTGCTATTCATTACACAATCATGAAGTTGCTCAGACCACATTATGTTCCCCTCATTCATGAGGATTGGTTACTTTATATTGCATAATGGGGCCTTGGTTGGAAACAAATCATATACGGCACTTAGAAACTTAAGAATGATGTTGGAACCAAAAATTGTATAATAGATCACTTTCAAAATATCACACAATTTTCAAGATTTAATCCTAGAAGGATAGTTCCTTAATCATGCATTTCAAGCCTTACAAATCAATCTATGAATATGGCATCTTCTTTTTAGAAAAGGTGATAATACCATAGCAAGAGAATTTACAATACTATTCACTAGAAAACTATTCAAGAAACTTTAAAAGAATTGAATAAAAAAGATTTTTCCACCGTCTAAAATCTTAGATGAAGTCATTCAACAACTAAAAACTTAGTATTTGCAACAACAATATAGGGTTAAAGGATCATTTTTGGCAAAATAATCTGGTAATAGGTGTAGATTGTTTAGTTGGTATATATATATATATATATATATATATATATATATATATTTTTTTTTTTTTATTCATAATACTTTAAGTTGATTTAGTTGACCTCTCATTACTAGTTAGAAATAATAGAAGTAATTTTAATACCTATTGTCTCTTAAAATTTCAAATGCGTAGTTTTACCAATCGTAGTAGAATACAATCTTATTAAGAACATCTTCTACTATTTGGAAGACCCATAGCTAAAGTAGTGTGCAAGTTGTGCTCTACTTCTGTTTTCAAAGTGTTATATATATTTTAGTTTCAATGCATATTTATTTCATGACAAAATTGTATAGGTGTAAGAGTGGATTATGTGCTTTGTGTGCGTGTATGTGCTTTTTATACTCATGACAATTGTCATTTCACTATACGTAATGAAAAACCAATGCTTTGAATAAATGGCATGTGTCCAACCTACTTTGTTGTTGTGTGTGAATTTTATTTTGGAGGATAAAAAAATGTTTTATTCCAAGCTGAATTACATATGCTAGTGTCAAAGATACTATTGGAATGCAATTAGAATGTTATCTTTGAAGAAAAATATGTTACATTGAACTGATTACCTATTTGTTGTAAGGTATTGGTTCTTGGGGGTGTTGTAGAATTTACCAATAGGAAGTAATTGATTGATGTAATGTAATTATAAAGATTCTAACTAATAAATTTTGTAGATTGTTTCAAATCCTACTATCTATAAACCATGACTTATTAATGAAACATTTTTCATTTATAAATATCTTTTGTGTTCAAATCTAACATTACTACAAGTTTTCTTTATTAATAAAATCCTTAGAGGGTACATTTGATGCCATTGCTAGGGAGACATACAAAGGAAAAATTCAATTATAATAAGTTAGTTTTGTTTCAAATTGATAGTAATAATCTTAGAAATTGTTCTTAAAAATGAATGTGGTAAATGAGTGTTATAAACACACAATAATAAGCTAAAGTAATGCAACTTTTGATTTGAATTCTATGTCTTATTTTCATATGCAAATTGAACCAGTATAGTACTTTTAACCAATTAGATAATTTTGCACTTGAGGGAAGCTACATTGCACTTGGCTTGTACACCACCAAAAAATGACACTTTAAAGAATAAATGGGGGGTGCAATACTATTTTAATAGTAAAATCATGAGGTGTATATATGTAAGAATATGAAGATAAAATGAAGATTTCTTTCAAGCATCTTCCATTGCGACATTGAAACTATGGGGTGATGTGAGCGCACGTGTGAGCGTTTTCTCTCCACCCTTGAGAGAAGAAGAGCACAACTAGGTTCTAATTGGTCTTTGTTGTTTTGTTATTAGATTCCTAAGTAGGTGTCTAACTGCTGTCCAATTTTGCCTCCCAAGCAATGGATCTTTTCTTAGTACCTAATTATCACAAACTTGCAAAGAAATTAATCAGAACCTATTTTAATTATGATTTTAAAATCGAAAAGCTGAACTAGCTAAGGCCCCTGTGGTTTCTAGGATAAGTGTTTACATCTTAAATTTAGCAATCCTAAGTTCAAGATCAATTCATGCCATTTCTAAAAACATAAGATACATTGAAATTCGACCCTCCCATGAGAAGTTATAACCGGATGAAATTTAGCCGTTGAATGGCTATTTAAACTTCATCCATCCTTTTCTAATGACTCCTAAACTCAATTTGATTTTGGATTTTTGTTATAGGTTTAAGATAAAATCTTTTGTTAAAGTTCTAAAGTTGACCACAGATGGATAGAAACTTCATAAGTTCATCCAATCTCTACTTAGAACTTCATCCACTTATATCTTTTTTGTCTTAAGTCTATTTTTTAAGTGTATTATGTTTCTGAAAAGGTCTAAGGATCTTCTACAAAAATCTAGTTTTGAATTTATTATTTGGAGTCTTTTTAGGGTCTAAATTGCGGTCTACTTTCCTACTGGCTTTTAAACAAATAAAATAATGATGAAAATATAAACATATAGAATGTAATTTAGTTATACCCCGGAGTCAACCTCTAATACGTTCTCATTGTTCCTTATTTGGATATAAATCGTGTCGGATGGTGAGTTGAGCTCCAATTTGTAATTTTATTTTTAATTTTAATTTTTTTTAATTAATTAATTAATTTTTTTTTTTGCGTATCCGCTAATTTGATAGATTGACAATTTATAGAGTGACATTTCACTCTATATTCTAATTTGCTAATTCTATTTCTATATATATTCTCTTCTTTTCTTTTCTTTCCTCTACTATTTTTTCTATAGTCTTATACTATTTTTGATAAGATTACTATTGATTTTAGGACTAAATTTTTTGAGCTAACTTAAGAATACAAGCCAACGATTCAAGCGCAATATCACCGTAGCCTCTATGCTTGTCCTTTTGTTTTTAAAGCTTTAAATGCTCTTGTTGACTTGTTGACTTGTTGACTAGAACCATGAGCAAATGACTCAAGCACAAGGTTCAAAGCATCTAACTACTTTTGTTGACTTTTTTCACAAGACTATTAATTCTACCTAGAACCACAAACACTTGATGATGTTGAGATTTTTTCTCACTTGTCCTATACTCTTGTCTTTTTGTCTACACTCTAAATTTGGTCTAAGATTTTTATTTTTTCTCTCCCTAACAGTGTTTCTTGCAAACCTCACTTCCCTTCTACATTCCTCTCTTCTCTCCACTCACTCTTCCCTCTTTGCCTCTCTCCTCACTCTCCCCTCCCTTTTTTCTATCTTGTTTTATAAAAACAAAAAGACAAGCATAGAAGCTACTAACGGTGACATCGCGCTTTCTCTCCCCTCCCCTTTTTCTGTCCTTCCTCTCACTCCCTGTCCTCTCCCCTTCCCTTTCTCTATCTTTTTATTTTTATTTATTTATTTATATAATATAAATTTTAATGTTTTAAATTTTAAATTTTATTTTTAAATTCAATAGCTCTTCATGTATTTTTAATTTTTTTGTTTTTTTATTTTTAATTTTTTTAATTTTATCTTTTAACTTCTACCTTTCAAGCTATATGCTTGCAACGCCAGTTTCCTTTTACACTAATTTTCTTTTCTTTTCAAAGATGATTATTTCCTATTACTTTCCTTTCACTCTAATTGTTTCTTTTCACAGCCTACTGATTCTCACTAAATTCTTTTCACTCTAAAATTCTAAGTTATAACACTCTTATTAATTTTCTTACTTTCCACTAATTTTCTTTTCTCTCTTGCTGTTTTCCGTAATATCACTCTGTTTTTCTGTAATATCACTCTAGATATTCTCTAATGTCACATCAATCCTCTCTCAATTTGAAAAACAAGATGGATTGCTAATTTTTTGCCTATCTTAAATCTATATTCAAGACACAAAAAACTACTTAATTTATTTTTTTGTTTCAAAAAATGCTTAGCCTTTGCATATAGGATCAAAGCTTTGCCATATTTTGAAATTTAACTACAAAACTAAGGACTTGATACATAAAAACAAACTTTACGTCAAAACAAAACTTGACCTGGACCACATTTTTGCATATCAAGGTGCTAGGAGATTTCTTCCAAATGAAGAATTTCACACAAGGCACTTGTGCAAAAATACCAACACAAAGACAAGGGCTCTAGAGAGTTCCAACTAACGGCCTTGCTTGAATTTGGTTGGAACTCCCAAGATTAGTATAGACCAATAAAATTTACCAAAACCAACTCGTGACAAATCTTAGAATGCTCAACATTAGAACTATGGTACTAAAGCTTGAAGGGACCCCCCAAGTCCTTCAAGAATGCACAAAAAACTCAAGACTTGAGCCAAAAGAGGCTCAAAAAACACTAGATGGATACAAATGACCAAAGTTTGGCCAAAACACAAGCTTTGGACAAGTGAGCAACTTCACATTAGAAAGGGGGTGAGTTTTGGGAGAGAAGGAGTGGCCTTTTATACTACTCTTCTAAAGGCCTTTCCTTCCGTTTAACCCCTAAAGTTCCTTGACTATGTTTTCACCAAAAATACTCCAAAACTGCCATTTTTAGGACAAGTACCAAATTTTTGAAAAATATCATTTTTGGACACATGTAACCATAGAATCTTGTAGTACTCTGGTTTCAGAATGTGTGGAAAAAATTTCAGAAATTTCCATCGTGTTAATTAGAAGATATTAGCATTTGAAGTGGCAAAAGTCCATTTTTTGGCCCTACAAAAAATCGAGCAGTTGCACTTTACAAGGTCAGATTATTATGAAAAAAATCTAAAATGGTTGTGCTTCTTTGGATTCATTTTTCAGGGCAAGTTGGCTACATGCTTGAAAATTTTCAGATTATTTAGAATTGTACAATATATAGGAAAAAAATAATAAGTACAAAGAAGTAGAGAATGGTTCAAAACACTAAATTGTTAAGAATTTAATTATGAAATTGAAGAAATGTCAATCCAATGGTGGTAATGTTCCAATAAACAATATACATCCTATAGTATTTTTTTTTGAAAAATATTGAAAATGGAGTGAAATAAACAACTTCAAAGATTATTTTAGAGTAGACAATCCATAATTGCCTGCAAACTAAAAATCCTTGTAATGTTTGACTCATTGATCAAAATGGAATAATTCAAAGCTTTCCATGTATATATAAATCTAATAAATTAATTTCAAATTTTTATTTTTGAAAAAGTGATTTTTCTAATCTGCCCAAACTGCTCGAGTTAAAAAACAAACAACATATTAAGCCATATCTTTTGACTTGTATTTCCAAATGGCATGAAATTTGGTGCATATGAAAGATAATCCTCGTCTCCACCTTTTAAAAAATTCAGCCCAAAATATGTAAATCTCAAGTCACACGTACCTGCCCAATATTTCTATATTGCCAAAAAATGCATATTGGTCCTTTAGAGGTTAACCCAAAGATTTCTAGATTTCTAACCACTATTTACCAAAACGGAATCTAAAAATCACATTTACTGCTAGATTACACTCTAACTTTTGGAGAAAAGTTCCAAATCACAAATGGATTGCGCCATTGGCTTCAAAAGGCCATTTTTAGTCTAGTAGATCCCCTCCCCCTTTTTCATTGCGAAAAACTCAATGAAATCTAGCGGTAATTTAATGATAAATAAAAAGGTAAAAATCCAACTTTTGGAAGTTAATTTTTTTGAGAAAAGTAACTAGCCTGGGCTCTTTAGTAGGTATAAGGGAGTAATAAAAGACCCCTTTTCAACTTCCATCCGACTGTATGTGATCCCGATACGTTGGTCAACTCCACGAATAATCTTTAAATTCATCGGTCTTGGAGGATCTTGTCAGTTTTTATACTTCTGACTATCAGAATGTTGCAAAACTTGTCGGGGCGCTTTATTAATACACAAAATCCTATCCTAATTTTTAGTGGAATTTTACCACAATATAGGGACTTTCCAAGAATTTACAACCATGTTTGGAAGTGGTTGACTTCCCATGAAGTCATCTTCCGAATTCCGAAAAAATCCAAAAATTTTTGGGCAACTTTTTAGAAGCTCTTAAAGTTAAAGTGCAAGCTCCTAAATCTACTCTGCACTCTAAGGAAGGAGATTAAAATCCCGCAGCCCCTTTACGTGACCGATGATGAGGGAATCTTTTATACACGAGGGAATCTTGGCAAATTGATTTTGCCATTGGATTTCTAGTGTGATTTCAGCTGAAGAACACCTCGTGTTCAAAATAGATTCTTGTCTCTGGCCTTTTGTAGATTTTATACCTGCAACCTCACGATTTGGCTTTCTATTTTTTACGAGGCCTATAGAGAATGAAATTCTATTACTAGAGGATGACTTAGGAATACCACTGGATTTTTTTTTGACTCAATTTAGCCAGGTTTCTTTCATTTGTTAGCTTTATCGGATGTTTGGGAGTTATCTACAATGGTTTAGATTTTTGTGCAATTTTGGGGTTCTAACCTATGTACAAAGGAACTTTTGAACTGGTTTAGGATTTTCTTTCTAATTTTGGACCATTACAAAAAATATGAGGCTTCAATAAGGCTGCAAGTGCTAATTTTTGGGACCCGTGGGGTGCCATATATATATATATTTCAATCTTTTTCTTTTTGAAAAGAATCTTCTTTAAAAAATTTAAAAATGATGTCGCGCTGACGTAGAGCTGACGTGGCCCTTCGACCACGTCACATTTTCAATTTCCCAATTTTTTTTCAAAGTTTGTTCCGTAATATCACTACGGGGGTCCAAGCTTAGAGGCCTTGTTGAGGCCTCATATTTTTTGTAATGCAAATGCTAGTTTTGCATGTGACATCTCTTTTGGTTTTATTCTCTTTTTGAGGATTTTTTTCACTAAATACTAGACTTAATTACGAAAAACGGAAGAAAAATAGACTATGAGTTTCAAATGACAAATTTGGAGCTCACATATGGCGATCATCTGTGGCATGATTGGAAATCATGGAAGACTTAGAACTCTCTTGCTATCACTCATCTAGGACATATGGTCAATTTACATTCTAATTTTGGACAAGGTTCTATTTTGACAAGACTTGGATGACTGTATAATAGAAAGAACTTTGATCGAAAGAGATTGATCAAGGATAATGCTTAGACTTAGAAGGACTTTTGATGTAGATGAGCTAAATCTCAATCTTGCATTGAACTAATTGACATGACCTTTTTTTTGGTTTTAGTTTCTAATTTTTCTGGTTTTTAATTTCCTTGTTGTTTCCCATCTGCCTCAATTGGAGTTGAATTGGATCTACAGATAAAAAAATTCAGAAACCCATCCTTCCTCCCTCAATGGAGTGAGTTTGGAACTACAAGGGGAAGCGATAAATTAAGAAAGAAACACCCATGTTGAACTTTGTGGGAGCAAATTTGAACCTATAGACAAAAAATATTCCTCCCTCAACAGAATGAGTTTGGACTAAAAGATATTGAAAAAGATAGGAAAAAAGAAAGAAAAGGAAAAGGAAAAAAAAAAGACTTCGATGCTCAAGAGCTCCTTTAAAAAGATGTCCCCAGTCATCGCAGTCGGTGACTTTCTTGCCTTTTCACTAGCTCAAGGGATAATGCGACCGGCCTTAGTATTGAACCATCATCACCCGGAAGATATTGCGGTGACTTGTAAATATTGCCACCGAGTTCGGACAACTAGAGACGTCCGATGAGTCACACCGATGGTATAACTACCTCTGCAAGCCATATGGCATTTCTTTTTATTTCTTTTAATTTTTTAATTTATTTAACTATATACAAAGAAGCTAAATTTCTATAACATTCCAAGGAATGTAAAGATTTGCATAAGGGTATCCAAGTAGTACATGGCATGGAGGCCAATTAGTAAAACCCGCAAGGGACCAATGCCTAGGAATTCATGCCAGATGCCAAAAGATCGCCTCTTGATGGTTTCCAAACCATCCAAAGTAAAAAAGGAGCCTACGAGGGTAAACAACTTGTCAGCGAGATCATCCCTCTTGTACTGTAGGTAGATCAATAGGGAGTTAGTCCGAGGGAGCCATGGCCCGTCACCTTGTTGGAGACGGTGCTGCTTGGGTGGCTCCTCTTCTTCCCGACGTTGTCTTCGTGAGGAAATCAAGTGGGCTAGGCTTATCAATTCCCTGGGCATTTCCACCATGCCTTCAAAGTTTGGAGGAATTGGGCTGAGAGTTTAACTTGGTGGCCGTTTGCATCTCTAGTTCTTCTTCTTCTTGGTCTAACGGTATTCGCTCTAAAAAGACATCACGCCTAGGTTACTCTTCATGGTCACATGGTCGTCTTTGTGTATTCAATAATTGCTACAGAGGCATAGATTCTTCAAGAATCTGCGACAATGGTTCCTCCATTGATTTTGTAAGTGGCTCCTCTAGGGACTCTGATCTTGGTTCTTCCATAGGCTCTAATGTTGGCTCCTATTTGGGCTGCATAAGTGGCTACTTTGTGGCCTCTAATAAAGTCTCATTTGAGGGTTCTAATGTGGACCCTTCATGGAATGGTATCACGGACAATGCTTCAAGTGCATTGTTGGATATTGGCCTTGCAGATGCCTGAAGTGCTGAGATAAGCTGATCTATGAGAACTCTTGGGAATGATACCTCTTGGGCTAAATCTAGTTGGCCAATGACCCCTACTCTATTCTACTCCCCTACTTGTCTGCCCCAAATAGAGTTGACTTGGACCTATAGATGAAAAACATTTTAAAACCGCCTTCTTCCCTTGACGAAATGAGTTTGGACTAAAGATAGATAGAAGTGGACAGATAAGAAAGATGTATTGCCTTACTAGCTAGACCCTCATATAGCATTCAAGTGATCTAATACAACACATATACCACACAATCCCATGTTTCCCCGTGTGTTACTGTTGGAACCAACATTGGCCAAGGATGTTGCATGACTTGTCTAAGAAAACTAAGACCAAAGTGAGAAATGAGATATTGCGTGAAGCTATGCTTCTCTAGACAACAAATTCTAACGCTGAAAGCTCTTACTGGTAAGACTACTGGTGGACAATACCTTCCGTGATCCATTTTCTTCTATCTACTATACCTAAAACAAACCAACTGCCAGTACTTGAGACAAGAGTTTCTCCTTATTCTTATATTGGATCAGTTGGATAAGAAAATATATTTTTATGTATCTAGCCATCTGCCCTTGTGGCGGTCCATGAAAGGAATGCACCAATAGTGTGATAGATTGGCATTAGATTAGGGATTCATGGTGAAACCTTGTGGCTTATATTTGACGCTACTTCTGATAGTAGTGGTTGATTTTTGGCAGCTTCATATTGATTTTTGGTAGCTTCTTATTGAAGTTTGTCATAAAAATCTTTTAACCTACTTTGACATCTCTTATAAGATCACAACCATGAATATTTTAATCTTAACAATGGATGATAAGAAACATTAGGAAACTGCTATTATTAATTGTAGCTTCACACTTTATATTCTTTGCATCAATTGCCATTGGTTTGGGTTGGAAACTCTAAACCATCCAAGTTTTTTAACTGCAGGGAGTTGTTGGGGAAGGTTTCCTTAATAATATAAAGACTAGTCCACAGAGCATCAAATTTCCGTGGATTTCATGCATCTTGGACCATCACCCACATACCAGGTTGAAGAGTCCGTATTTTGTTTTGCTTATCAAATGCTACCTTCCTGCAACGTTGGATGATCTCTACGTGTTGAGAGGCCAGTCATCAAGATTTATTCAGTGTCTCCAAGCACTCAAGCCGATCTCATAGAGATTTGGTGTCATCCAATTGTTTGTTGATGGCGATGCGCAAGGATTGCACCTCAAACTCAATTGGTAATATGGCTTCAATGCCATACATGAAAGCAAATGGTTTGTGTTGTTACCTTATAGGTGGTGCGGTATGCCCATAGCGTCAAAATCAGCTTGATGTCCCAGTCTTGCTTATTATCAGTGGTGGTCTTTTGGAGAATGGGGACCAAGGTCTGGTTGACTCGTTTCGTGTATCCATTAGTTTGGGGATGCTCCGGCATGGTCTTCCAATGGTTGATGCGGAACATCTAGGTCATGGGCTCAATGGTTGCATTGAGGAAGTGCAATCTTTGATTGTTGACTAAAATCTTGGGGCAACCAAAGCAGAGATGATGTTTTCATAAAGGAAGATGGCAATTTGTTTCCCATTTGCTTTCTTTCCTGATTTGGGCTCTGCCCATTTTGTGAGGTATTTAGTGGCTATAGTGATATATTGGTTTCTTTGCAATGAAATTGAAGTAAAGAGACCAATATAATCCATACCTCATTTTTCCAACAAGAATATGGATAGAAATAGATGCAATGGGAGATCAGGGCAGGCGTCGTTGCATGCATAATGTTGGCAGGCATCGTAGCCTTTTGTGTGAGCTTTTTCATCTACAAATATAATTGGCCAAAAGTAACCTACCCGGAGTACTTTTTGGGTTGTTAGTGTACCAAAGAAATGCCCCCCACATGCATTGTCATGGCATGCTTCTAGAATGGATGCCACTTCATTATATGAAACACACCGTCGGAGGATTTTGTCAATGTCTCATTGATACAATTGGCGGGCTACCAAAGCAAAACGAGTACTATTGATCTGGATCTTCTTATGTTCATTTTTCTCAAACCCCTTAGGATACTGTTGAGTCTTAAAGAAGTGGGCTAGATGTTCATACTAGGTTGGAACAGCCCGTACTAGGAACAGACGATCATCGAGAAATTCATCATTGATGTCCTTAGTGCCAAGATCCATGAACAATTGGGACAAGTGATCTACTCTAAGATGCTTTTTCCCCTGTTTGAACTCTATCGAGTAGTCAAATTCTATGAGCAACAAGACCCATTGGGCTAATCTACCGCTCAGATTTGATTTGTTAATTAGATACTTGATGTCCATATGATCCACAAAGAACACTACTTGATTCATGAGCAAGTAGTGTCGGTACTTCTTCACCGAAAAGATTATAGCCAAACACTCTCTCTTGGTCGTGCTGTAATTACGCTCTGCTTGCGTGAGCTGGCAATTAGCATAAGCAATCAGGTGTTTTTGGCCTGTGTCTTTAGCAACTTGGTATAATGCAGCGCCCATTGCTACTACAGAAGCGTCACAATACACATAGAATGGACGGTTCTAGTCGGGAGCTCTTAAGATGGGAGCTATAACTAGTCTCTGTTGTAACTCATCGTAGCTTTGCTGGCACTCAAGGGTCCAATCAAATTTGACCAATTTTTGGATCAAATTTGTCAGATGTAATGCTTGGGTAGCATAATCTTTTACAACATCTCGATAGTAGCTTGTATGTCCTCGGACTCGTTGGACTCCTTTGACATCCTTGGGTGGGGAAGGTTGACTATGACCTCAACCTTCTCAAAATCAGCACCAACAGTAAATGGTCCGTGCTAGTAGACTGGGTGCTAAAGTCATCAATGTAGACTATCATTGATTTGTGTAACAAATCGGAAAATGCAAAAGACATCACTCTCTGAAATGTTGAAGGGGCATTGCAGAGACCGAATGATATCACAACATAGATGAAGGATCCCCATGGGGTAATGAAGGCTGATTTTGACCAATCTTTGGGTGCTATTGAAATCTGGTTATAACCAAAATATCCATCCATAAAGGTGATAATTTGTTAAAGGCCACTCCACCCACAATGGTGTTGATGAAGGGAAGAGGGAAATGGTCCTTTCATGTGTTCTTGTTTAGCTGACGACAATCTACGCAGACTCTAAGTTTGTTTTAGAAAAGTATGCACCATTTCTCATTTCACACCATGATACTTCAAAAAACCCACCGCAAAGCAAGTCCAAAACCGCAAAGGAGCAAAAAAACTAAAATGTAAAGACTTTAAAGGGAACTTACCTCCGCCTTGTTATTCTCATTGAGATTAGCGGTCATCTTGTAGATGAGAGTTCGGTATTTAGACAAAAGGCAACGGAGTGGCTCAATCAAGCTAACCCAGCTTGTCTGCTTGTTGCGAAGCATTTTCAAACCCTTGGTTTGCATCAACTCCGCCAGTTGCTTGAATTCCAAATAGTGTTTGAGAGACTTGCTGAAGTAACCATAAGTGACCGACAACAGCTTCTCAATGTCACCAAAAATGCCAAGGTTGGACAAAGCTTTAAAAGCTAAGTTGCAACGGTGTGCTACACAGTGCACACCAATGAGAAATGGTGCATGCTTTTCTTTCATCTGTTGTGTCACTCCGGATCTTACACCCTGAAGAGTTGACGCCCCATGCGCTCCAAAACTCAAGAGCTTGTTTGCTATGGCCTCAGAATCCAAGCCCCCTCCCCCCAATTGATTGCCTCCACTATCAGCTCAATGACGTTCTCTGCGTTTGGGGAACACTCCACTTATTGTAGTGTAATGAGCAAGGGAATTCTGACCCAATCTTTCACAATGTAACAATGGACGCTCAAAAAACTACTGTTATCCATTGCTATCACTTCATCAACCGTAACAGAAATGTATCTAGCCAAGCCAATTAATCTCTTAGTTTCCTCAAGAACCTGCTTATACATAAAACTAGCCATGATCTAGCCTGAAGAGTCACACCAATGTGCAGTTGGTAAGTCCGGGACACACAGTAACTTATACAAAGAAGCACAAGAATCAAACTCCAACATCGGTCGGCCATCACACAAAAGCTTAAAGAGAGTCACAAGCTAAACCCTCTTTTTCCTCGCTTCCATTGTCGTACACTGATTCATATGCTCCAAGACAATTGTCGGGGGCCTTGCTGTGTACAATTTGAGATTTCTTTGGTGCTTACATTGCATGGCAATGTAATGTTCCCTTGCTTTCATCTTGTGCTGCGGTAAATCCTTCTTCACAGTACGTTTACCATTGTGTTTGAAAAGTGTGTCAAATTTGGGGGCCATGACGCACGGTTTCCTATCCACAGTGCTACAAACTTTGCATTTGACCATGTGGAGGATTCCACCATTGGCCAGCCCAAGGCAATTTTGCGGCCCAGACAGTCTAGAACTTATGATGTCTATCATAGCGCCTCTGTGCCTTGCCATGAGAGCTTTTAGAGTTCCTCCAAACCCCTTTGCCGTTTTTCTTCGACGGAGGCAATTCAAAGTCAGAATTGTCACTTGAACCCTTCGAGTCGTCTGGGACTTCAGCCAATTTCGAACTGTCATCTGACTCCTCCAAGATCGTGATCAAGGGCAATTTTGCACTAAGAACGATAGTATCACCTGAACCAAATGAAGACCCTGGAGTGCAAGGCTTATCTTGAGACACGGAATTGTTCTGGCTTGCAATTAAAAATGCATCAAACTCATTGCTAGGATATTCATCTCCTGAGGCAGGCTCGGCGCCAGAAACATCAGGATGTATACCGTCCAGCACAAGAGACAGGGGTTGGCTCGCGGCCACGCCACTTGAAGAGTGGAAATACGAGCACATAGTTTTCTTCCTTGCCTTAGTCTTGCGCTCCTCCACGGCTCCACTACCTTTCCTTTGCGCTTCAACTCTCTGCGAGCCACCTCCAACGCGTCCCTCGCAGCCTTTTCAGCCCTCTTCTTTGCAGAAAGAGTGATTGAGGCTGCCCGCACAGCTTTGGCAACCACATCTTGCCCACCCTTGTCACCAGCAGGCTCCATGGCCCACAATTGTCAATGGAGTAAAAATGCTTGCGGACACTCAAAACAAGAATACACACAATTGTGCAATCAACGATAGTATACAAAGTACACAAAGCATAGATGGATAAAGAAGCAAAAGTACAGTGATGACCTACAAGCGGACTCAATGAGGAAGAGTGGCGATAATGCGAGGAGCAACGGGTGCCCTCATGAAGAAAAGTTGGTAACGTGCCCTAGTTTGAAGCCCTAATGGGCGCCGCCCTGGCACCTGCCTATTTGGCTCAGCCGCCAGCATGGCGATTTCCGTCAATTTTTACCTTTTTTTTACCATTGTCGTTTCGCCAAATTTTTTCCGCTGGTGCATTCTGGTGCCATAGCGCCAAAAAAAACCCGCTAGTGGTGTTGTTAGATTGGTCACACTAATTTCTATACTAACCAATCATTCACCTATACTAAATAATTATATTGATATAGTTGAAATGAAACTAAAAAAGGATCATTTTAATGGATGAATTTTTTATCAAGAGCAAGAAATAAGCATTTGTTAAATACACTAAAATGACATCCATGGATTTTGCATCCTCTTCTTTAGAAAGTTTTGTAGGTCCTCAATGAATGGCTTTCCACCACTTGTATGGCGATGCATTCACATTCAATAAACTCTCCTAAAAAATTGGATGGAAAACATCCATTTTAAAAAATTGAAATCAAGACTTGTTTGACCACTTTTCAGCCACTTTGTGGTTGCATTTGTGCTTCAAGGTTAATCATTAGAGCTATGGAAGTGAGGAATGAGGTATATTTCACAAAATCAGGGTAGATATTTATATGCCAGGAAAGTCAATGAAGGTTAAAATGTCAACCAAATTTTGTTGTTCTTGAATATAAGTGATTAGATGAAAGATACATCATTAAATGTGCATAGAGAAAATTCAAGGGTTAAATAGAGAGGAATAATTTTGCTTAAATATATATTAAAAATAATCATTCTCTATATGATTGATGGACAAACTCATTTAATAAATTCAACTAGACTAAATTATTTGTCCATTTTACCAATGTTATACTGATGCTAATACTTTAGGCAAAAAAATTGTCTTTGTATTGTTAAAGAGAAATAGGATATTAACCTTCAAAACTTTAGAAATTCTAGTTTCTAAATGCAAAATTATCTTATTTGTATATTTGACTATGCATGAATTGATGATTTTTAGTAATGCTCAAGGAAAGCACTACATATAATATTTCCCACACATGTGTTTGCAAGGTATTTTAAAGGAGAGTATTTTTTATTTATTTTAAAAACTTACATTGTCCTATAGTTACCTAATTTTCAAAGGTGGGGTGTTTTAGATGGGAGTATTTTTTGTTTAGATTTTTTTCTATTTGTTTTTTTCATATAACTTCTTTAGTTTACATTTTTTAGTTTTTAATCCTACAATAACAATGCTAAATGTTCATTGAAACTTCACCAACACCACTTGAACATGCAAAAAAATAGTATGAAGTTGCCAAACAAAGAAACATCCATGAAGTTCACAACACATTGACATCACTCAAATTAAAGTGGCATTCAACAATCACTCTACTCTTTTCAAAACCTACATAATGGGAAGCCACCATACGTGACAAAAATCTCATGTTCTTGAAAAACTTTGAAGTATTCTTTTCTAAGTCCAAAAAACATATAAATTCTTCAATTTTTTGTTTAGGAGCATAATATACTAAAATCTATGGTCAATGAACATGTATATTACGTTTTATATCTTTAACTTTTCATGCCTTTCTAAACTCATTTCAAATAAAAATCAACTACAATATTGAAAAAAAATACCATTGTCTAGCTATACTATTGTCCACCTAGCTATCTAATGGCTGTTGTTGTATAGGGTGACTACAAGAAAGACCAATATTATTTTGCATTACAATTAATTTGACAAGATTGTCATCGGCTATCATTTACCAATTAATTTGAAATTTTTATTAGAGATGGCTACTTGATAGTATTTAGATCCTTTATTTTTCAAAATTTTCCAAAAATCATTTTATATTTTAATTTCAATTTAGCTAATTTGTCACACTTTGCTTTTTAGGTTCTTTTAGTCATGGTGAGTATCCAAAATTAATGATCTAGAGCTCAATCAAGTTTCTACCACAAAGAATTTAATAATATTTTATGTATGTCCTCCACATATATGCTAACATGGCTCCTTTGCGTGCGCATTTCTAAACATTGAAGCAATTTGGTGGAGGCGCAATTAGATGTAAGGTAGGCCTATCTATCTCCGCCATACCACTTTTGGCCCTATCTCCACTATAGAATTCATCCAAATCTACTTGGATGAGTGACAAAATAGGAGCCTTAATGCAAACAAGGGTAATGTGTCGGTCCTCTATTGGTGGGTACTCAAGTGCTAATAGAGGCATGGAATGACAGTTATAGGTTGTTTGTAGGACATTTATGACTCCAATTACAAGCACTTTTGTAAATTTAGGATAGACTGCTTCATAAATTCATAGATATTACAATTTTAATCAAAAAATTGTAATTCCACTTGGATTGATTTGTGGAACAAGCGTACACCTCTAAAAAAATATGTGCCCATCCTACTTTTGACCCCAAGATATTCAGATTGCAAATCATGGTGATAATAGGCTTATCTACCTTACTTGCCTTACCAAGTGTGAACGTACTTTCATCAGCCCCCTTGCATCCCATTGAAATTGCGGCCGCTGGCCCCACATCCAGATACGCACTGAAATCTACAAACGCTCGTAGATTCCCGATCGCTGACCTGTTCCTCCCTCGCTGGCCCACTGTAGCTCCTCAACCACCGGCTCGTCTTTGTCGATCTCGTGAAAGCTCCTGCATCGTCGATGATCGACCTCCACCAGTTCTCGACTAATCGAAGTTCTCTCCAATTCCGTCGCTCGCTCGCCATTTTCCCTAAAAGCAATCCTACTTAGTGCTGCAAAATTGAAAAATCTCTTGAGGTTGGAAAGATAAAAGGTGCAAGAAATTTCAAACCCAAAGCTTGAGGTTTTGAGATTTCGGTTCTCCGTGTGTGAGTGCCGGCCGGCCGGCGATGGAGAATCCGATTTGTGGAATCCTGTCTGCTTGAGAGATACCTACTGTACTGAGGTTGGGGCTGTGCACGATTGCTTGGACGACGATCTGTTGAGAATTTCCTTGAATGCAACCGTGTCGGTATGGTAACTTGGAAGAACGGGAATCCTTCGAATTGAAGTAGCCACCCACAATTGAATTCTACTAGCTAGTGAAAGGATTGCATCCCGAGAAATGGCGTGGTTCGACAAGATTTTCGGCACTCCAGGGGGTTCTTCTAGTTATCGCTACCATGAAGGGGATGAGTATCCGGGCTACACGAACATCCCCCGCCGGACGACTTCGGAGGGCTGGCCGGGTTCCAACATCTTCCAGGTGCAATTCTAGCGCACGCTTGTCACAACTCACAATTTCTAACTTGTTTTGGAAATTTCCTGATTAGTGTGAGACTTAATTGTGGCAGGATCCACGCTCCCTTGGAATTGAATTTGGCTTTGCAACTACTCACAAGTTCTAAATTTGTTTTGTGACTGGCCTGATTAGTGAGAGACATAATTTGTGGCAGGATCCACGAAGTTTTGAATCTGCGACTTCTTACAATTACTACGATCCCGACGATAGGCCGCCGTCGTATGATCATCGGCCGCCGTACGAAATCGACGAGCGCCCGCCGAGCAACACGAACGACCGGCCGATTTACAACCACGAGAGAGTTTCGCATCCGCAGGAGACCATCGCCGGCACAGAAGCCTCGGATCTCGCTCTTGCGTTGGCCCTGTCGGAAGAAGAGCAGAGTGAGTGGTGTACTAGGCCCTGCTTGTTTGATTAGGGTTAGGCTAGCATCGCAATGGAAATTCAAATGGTGTCGGTGGCGAATTTGATCCTTGGGTGATGACCTAATTAGTGGGTTTCAGAGTAGTTGCGGAGGTAAACAATGGGTTAGAATGTAGAATCGGGAACCCCCCTGCTGTATAAGTCTCCAGTTCAAGATGTCCCTACTAGACGCATCTTGCAGCGGAGGCTCCTGATTCGACGTCTGTCCCCAAACAATGTTCAACGTTAAGCGCTTCCATCGCTGGAATGGAACGTGAGGATCAATAGGAGAAGAAGGCGAAATTGCAGCTGGGAACGTTGCAATCTCATCTTCTTTCGATTTTCTATTTTACAAGCATGTTAGTCTCCGCCATTGACATGATTAACATGAGGGTTCAATCTCTAAGCATGATCTAACTTGCATCTCTTGACTGTGAGAATTGTTGGTACAGGAAGAAGGAAACCTCCGCCAGATACGAGTGCGGACGAGGAGCTAGCGAGAGCTTTACAGGAGAGTCTAGACCTCGAGTTCCGTGCTCCGCGGCCGACGCTGCGTCCGCCAGGAATCAAGTAAGTGAAGTACTGGCACCATTTCATTGAACTCTGGTTTATCTCCTGTGTTGCTTTGTCTTCCACTTTTTCTGAAGAGTGCTCGTGGAACCAGTAGACCGAGCGCGACGGAAGGCTGCGCGAGGTGCAAGCAACCGCTTGGCTATGGTCGCTTCTTGAGCTGCATGGGGAAGAATTGGCATCCCCACTGTTTCCGGTGCAAGCTCTGCAGCAAACCTATTGCCGACCGCGAGTTTTCAGTGCAGGGAGGGGAAGCCTACCACCGCGATTGCTACAAGGAAATCTTCCATCCCAAGTGCGAAGTTTGCTGCCAATTCGTAAGTGATGGGATCCATCTGTTTGCGCAATCTTCACGTATCAATTCAGGTTGAATTCGTCCGAGTGTTTGGTGGAGTTCGTTAAATTCGTTGAATTGGCGTGTTTCTGAGCGCCAGAACTGTGATATTCAAGTGCTAAGGGCTCTAAAAATAAGAACTTGTATAGATCTGAAGTTCCAGAGTGGCGCCTGGAAAGTGTGTCTCTTTAAATGTGGTCATTCTAACTTTCTGTGCAGATTCCAACGAATGCGCAAGGATTGATAGAGTATCGATCTCATCCCTTCTGGAACCAAAAGTATTGTCCCCGACACGAGAGGGATAGCACCCCACGGTGCTGTAGTTGTGATCGCATTGAGGTAAAGATCACATTAGAACCCTAATCCTGATGTCCAGTACCTTAAATCTTGCGCTGTGGTTTAGACTAAAAAATGGCCTCGGTGATGAGAAAGCAGAACCTGATCATGAGAATGACATGTCAAGCCTCTATTATTTCCATACCCACTCCTATCACTTTCATTGCCACATGGTGAATGTGATTGGAAAGAGGGAGGGTGCTTGATTGTAAGTATGCTCTGAATGCTTGATTGTCACCTCTACAAAAATGTGCTCCACGGAGGTTATGTTTTGATTGGTTGGTTTGGGATTGCAGATAGCTGGAGTGCAGTATCCAGCCCTGGAAGATGGACGCAAGCTGTGCCTGGAGTGTTTGGAGACGGCGATCGTAGATACCAAGGAATGCCAACCCCTGTACCGCGACATCCTGAAATTCTACAAGAACGTGGGGATGATGATTGATCAGGAAGTTACAATGCTTCTGGTGGCTCGCGAGGCGCTGAACGAAGCACGCGAGGGAGAGAAAGAGGGAATGCATACTTCGGAGACGCGGGGGCTTTGCCTTTCAGAAGAACAAACCATCACTACGGTCAGTCTGCAACATTTTCTTACGTGGTGTGCTGTACCAGTAACACAATGCCATACTCAATTTCGCTGAATTGGCACGATTCCTGCGCTAAAAACTGTGACTTGGATAGGTGTGGATTTATGTTTATGCATGCGCGTTCTGAAAGGGGCCAAGGTACTGGAATACCGCCAATTTGGCTTTAGAGGGAGTCACGGATGTGCTTCCCTTCTCCGATTTGCCCATCTCTATGAATGGAGAAATGGTCACTCCAAACTTGTTGAAACCCTAATTCATGGAGCATTGGAAAGGAAGAATGAGAGACGAAGAGACTTGCAGGAAGAGTGCACTAGAGCTTACCCCATTTAACCCTCCATTTTTGGCGCCCAGAGAGTAGGGATGAAATGCAAAACATAGGGATGAAGTTTAGAATTCCATGAGTTTGCTGACTTCAAGAAGTTTGTTCAACAGACTCGTTTTAGAGAAGCTAAATGAAAACTGAAGCTCATGAGCCTCATTCTGAATTTTCTGAAGATCTGGGCATTTTTGCAACTGGCAAGCAGGTATTTGGAGGGAAGACCACTAGATTCTCCAGGGGTCCTTTTAATATGTGGACGGAGCCGCAGAAGCTTGTGCGTCACTGTGAAGTCACAGCCATCCTTGTTCTCTATGGCCTTCCCAGGTACCTAATTCTGTTACTGCCAATGTACTAGATGAGAAGATCTCTGTATAGAGGCTCTGTTTTTGTGATCCAGAGAATAATCTGCAAATTGGACTCACCCTCGCGCACTCTGCAATCTGTAGGATGGTTTGCAGGTTCTGGTAGGCTTGAAAATAGGAACGAGCTTGTGAGACCATTTTTGTGGTGAGACTTCCCCTGATCGGCGTTGGGGAATCTGTGTATTGCAGGCTGCTTACAGGATCTATATTAGCTCATGAGCTTATGCATGCCTGGCTGCGGTTGGCAGGTGCGATCTATTTCCAGATCTTCTGTATCTCTAACTTAAGCAAATGAGTCACTTCCAGCTTTGTGACAATTAGTAATGGTAATTGAAGTAAGTCTAAGCACACTTTTGGAGCAGAGCGATAGCGCTAGTTACAAGGAAACTTCAATAGGACTGAGCTGTTCAAGTGGCGAAGGATAATAAGTTTCAAAATCAACCTCTTTCATTCAATTTATCTAGCATGATGTCAATGAGAATCCTAGAATCTTGGTAGATTGATGGTGAAGAAAGAAGAGAGTGGTTTTGATATGGTGGATTAAATGTCAAAATTGAAACATAAAAAAGGGAAGTGGTTATGACTTACAAACGAGCTCCTCTTGTCGAATGGCTGCTTGCTACTACCTCTAAAAAAATCTTACTCATTGAGATTATGTCAACGTATTCCACATCTTGTTGGTTCTCCAGTGTAGCCAAACAGAGCTTGTAGAATGTGTCACAAATGCTTCAGGGCAATGTACGATGCTTCCGATTTTCTGTACTCCAAGTCTGCTAATGGTTTGATGGAAACCTTCACCATGTTTTTCAGGAGGGTTTCCTCGTATGCGCCCTGAGGTCGAAGAAGGCATATGCCAAGTGATGTCCCACATCTGGTTGTCAGCCGAGCTTCGGAGAGCGGAGAATCAAGCCTCCACAAGTGGGAAAGGAATCCTGACGCCCATTCAAAAGCGTCTGGGGGAGTTTTACCTCCACCAGATTGCCACAGACGCCTCTCCCATTTACGGTGAGGGGTTTCGACGGGCGTTGGTGGCAGTGAACCAGTTTGGTCTGGCACCAGTGCTGGAGCATCTCCGGCGCACCGCCAACTTCCCTTAATGACACAACACAACACAACCTGCAGACAGAAATTATAACTACAATTTTTCATGGACACGGGCGTACCTTAAGAGCTTGAATGTTTGTTTAACAAAGCCCTCAGGCTCATCCATGAAGCCTTTGGGTGTGCTCTGTTCCCTGTCATTCTGACGAGGCACTTGTATATTAGTAACAAAAGCACCCAAGAGATATACAGTATATAAGTTTTGAAATTCTCTAGGACAGGAAAGCAACTGAGAGCAGAATCAGTCGTAGTTTTGTGATGTGATAGGTTTTGCTGAAGTGAGCAAGAGTTATCGCTTGCAGGCTACTGTTGCAGCATACCTAGGACCCAGCCATGCGTGCTCCTTACGCCCTAGTTTAGGATGAGACGTTGGAATTACGGACCAATTTGGCAATTTAACGTATAGAACTCGAAATTTCCTATGATTCATGCTGATGCCTGCACCAAAATAACCCACGTGATTGGTTTACTGTAATTTGCACTTCTGACCAAATCAAAAGTTTGTCTAGCTTGGTTTGGGTGTCACAATGCAGGATTTTGACGCTGATGGATGTGGCGGAGTCTTAATGGTTGGGAGGAGGATCAGAACCCAATCCTTGAGACTTTTCTTCGTTGTACTTACAGCTGAATAAAAGAATCTGCTTTATCAGAGATGCAACCAATGAGATTGAACCGTACAAATTATTCTCAAGTGCAGTGTTGAATTTTCAAAACCTAAAATTTTTGGTTGTTACGATCTTTTAGCATCTTTCAAATCAAGAGGTCAGAACTTGAGCGTAGGGACAAGCGCAACATGATCTTCAAGATTTTACACTTTCAAGATTCTGCACTTGAATATGACATATTGAGTGAATACCCAGAAATTGAACTTTAAAAATCAAATCAAGGTAGCAAGTAAAAAAGTGGCATTTGCATTTACTTTATATCTAGTACTTGATGACCATCATAGCCATATTGTGAAAAAATATTTTCAAGTTACCACCTACCCAGTCACTTAGCTACTTGAGAGGAAATCTAAATCTAAACTCCAACCTATTCTTTACGTTGGCATGAATTAAGAGTCTGTTCATCCTGACTCTCACATTATACTCATGAATATACTGCAATGACGCCCTGGACTACATACCTTTGTTTGCTTGACCAGTACCTAATATTACCAAATGTGAAACTCACCTTTCTCCATTATACATAAGCTTACCAGCTTAAAAGAAGACTCAAAGTGACTGTCAATGGGTGAAAACCATCTATTTTCTTCTTGTAGCTTCTTGTAGTTTTTGGTGCCCGCTATCTGAGATGAGTTCAAGATTGTCCCAAAGAACAGTCTGGATTCCTTATCCAAGAGTGTTGAGGTACCTATTCAAGAAAGTTATTAGTAATACTGGTTTATAAATAATGTTTGATAACATTGCCGTCCCCTAATTCGTCGCTCTTAACACTAGCAATGCAAATGCGATGAAATTCCACCGGATGACAGTTTTCACAATCAGCTTGTCACATTTCTAAGTCAGTAGTAAGTCCGAACTTTTCTCTGGCTGTTCAACTCAGAGTAAGACGACGTCGTGACCAACATCTACTACCCACATCATGCATGAGAAACTCGACTACGAAATGACGTGACTGTACTGCAGCATCCTAATCCGAAATCTGTCTCCACAGTTCCAACGAGCAACGTTGAAATTAATTGATCCATCCTGTCTACCATTCAACAAAGCTCTCTGCAAGCACTAAACAACGCAGACAGTGCAAGATGTACCGAAAATTCCAGCGCAATTGGGCGGTGATCTGGTGTTTGGTATGCCAAAGCGCACTATCAAACAAACGTAAATCGAAGCAACGCGGATATCATCACGGGTTGCAAGGTTAATCTCTCAGATCACATATAAACAGGGTGATGGAATGCATTTGAGTATTGCTGTACTTCCCATGGTCTTCCCTTGGTTCAGACTATTGAGTACCAAAGAGATGCTGAAGGACATCTGGGTATCTAGTGACTTTCAAAATCCCTTTCCTCCCTCTTTTGGAGAGATCTTCGGTTGACGAGTCAGAGAGTTATCTCAAAGGTATCATTTTACGTCTTTTCCAAGGATGTCGTCGAACTTGTGGATTTCTCTACTCCAGATAAAATTCAATCAGGTCAACATGAGCCAGAACCGAATAACCCCATTAATTCGGGACCTCCTTGCAGCTCCGATCCCACAGTTCATGATTTGAGCTCACGTCGCATGCACCTCCCTATCAAACTCCTGAAATTTGTTGCAGTACTGTCAAGAGAAGGGCAGTAGAGATAAAAGCACTGACCTCATAGGGTTGTCGAGTGACACATGCACTACCGTAGACGGATGAATAGCACGATAGCTGTGCGCAGTTGGGGCCACAGCGCGCAAGTTGAGCAAAACCACAGCAAATCCTAGAAACTCCACAGTGAAGGGAAGCTGTCTCCACCCTTCAGGACCTCTAACATAGTTGCCGTCTACCGAATTTCCTCGGGTACTGTTGCGAAGGATCGTACGACGCTGATTCCACCCCGACGTTCATCTTGTGATATTGGTTACTGGTACAGATGAAATATCTCCACTTCGTTCCGTACGTTGCAACTTGCAATTGCAAAGACACATAGATCCCGCGGACTTCTCTACCTTGGCAACGGCTCCTGAATTTATCTGTGGGTTGGCTCCTGGTTACTTCGCTCTAACTCTGCACCATTTCGTAGAGCTTGAAAAAAGTTCGCATGCATGAAACTTTATTAACTAACTTCCTCGTGATGTGGTGGCTCGAAATTTGTGGTATTCTTAGTCGGCGGTACTGTTCATAGAAGATGATCACCTGACTATGTACGTCGTCGTGTTGGAATAGAAGTCTAATTTGTGCTCGATCACAAACGGAATGACGTAGTCCAAGTTCTCTTACAGTTAGCATCGTTATCGTCTTTGCAACTAAGCTCGATTTGCAGCGAGCGAAGCATGTGAGGGATTTTCCGATTGACAAAGAGAGAATTTTTTACAAGCTCGACGGATTCTTGTTATCATACACTTCCTGCTTTCGTGACTGCGGGCATAAATTAAGGAGGGATGGCGTGGATTCCGTTCGAGCGCAAAGGCGACTACGAAGACATTTACTCCCGCCATCGTCACACTCGGAGGGTCATCGCCGGCTGCTGCGCGCTCATCTGCGGCTTGCTAATTCTCGCTATCCTCATACTCGGCGTCGCCACGCTCATCGCCTACCTCATACTGCGCCCTCACGCCACCCACTACGAAATCGTGTCCGCCACCGTGCCCACGCTGAAAGTCCTCGGCACGTCCGAGAGCTTGACGGACACCTCCGCCATCAACGCCGAGTTCATCTACGGCCTGCGAGCTCGGAACCCTAACCGCAAGATGAGCATGGAGTACTCCAAGTTCAACGTGGCGACGCTCTTCCTGGGCGTGGACATCGGCCACAGCAGCATAGGCGGCTTCCGCGTCGGTCGTCGGAGCAGCAACACCGTCTCGGTCACGACGTCCGCTTCGAACGTGGTGGTGAACAACATCGTGGGCAACACGATGCGGAGCGAAATCAACCAGCAATTCGTTACCGTGCAAGTGAAGATCGACACGCGGGCCAGGGCGCACATCGGAAGCTATACCTCCTTCTGGATGTGGCTGCACGCCATCTGCGACGTCAGTGTCACGCCCCCGACCGACTGGGTCCCAGGGAGCTTTGTGAGTGCCAAGTGCCGCAACACATAACCATATCTAGGCCATCGCCATCGCCCGGTG
Organism: Neckera pumila; assembly: GCA_963969595.1. NCBI lineage: Eukaryota > Viridiplantae > Streptophyta > Bryopsida > Hypnales > Neckeraceae > Neckera > Neckera pumila. Next base: position 17,172,481 of record OZ018415.1, on the reverse strand, counting down.
AGAGCCTGCAATTCCCGTGTAGGATTTAGAGCTTTTCTCTGTCCACTACGTCTCTCTCGTTTCGAGCCTCTCCTATTGCCACATGGTGCAAATGTGCAATGCGTTTGGAAAGTGCTTTACACCGATAACCCCATCCTACCTTCAAATAGGATGGAGTTTGTTATGTTGTAGAATCGAATAGAGACCAATGGTCTTGTTTGGTTATCTAGTACATAACATCAACACTTGTAAGCATATTTTCAATTGCTACAACAAGTAAATTTAGAAGGAGAAGGAGAATAAGAAGAGCAATGTTGGTCTTTAATTTGACCATCGTAAATGAAGAGTCTGTTGGAGATAGTTTTACTATTTAAGCCATAACTTAGACTGGTTGACTGTTTGTACATAGAATAAGCTTAGAAGAAGTTCAATATCAAATTGTGAAGATAAAATAGAGAGAACACTGACTTTGGTCACTCTTTAAAAGATCAATTTAAATTAAAAGTTTGTGTGTACAAGATTCCATTGCAATGCATACCAAACTTTGAGAGTATTATAGGAATTTCATGTGCCATTATGAAGTAGACTATGATTTGACTATGATATGTAGCCTTTGATTCAAGTAGTTTTTATCTCACTAATAAGGGCCTTCATATTTTCAAGTAGTCTTTATAGTTTCATAAATTTGCAGAGCAATTATAGGGATTCTAGAACTAGCTATTTGACTTGCATAATGTATAATTTTAGCCAATTTAAGGATTGTTCAATAGCTCTAGAGTATGTCTACAAATTTAATTTGTCTATAGACATATGGTTGTATAACATGAGGTCATTGTAAGGAGGTTTGAGTTTAATAGAAAGATGATGTGTAATGTGTGAAGCCTTACAACACTTATCAAGCCTCCCCGTCTGTTCTCTTATCACCTCTATTCAAATTGAGTTAGAGTTGAAAGAGTTTTTTTGAACAGCACTAGTAATTATCCTACATTCTCATATTCAACTAGCTTTTTACTTACCAACTCCAATTGTTGTTTCGTTTTATGCAATATTTGAAGTTTTCTTAGAATTTTGATCATTTTTATCTTGTTGTTTCAAAATTAGTTTTTTTTTCAATTCACAATATACTAAGATATGAACATCCATTATCAATAAATCATTAGGGGTAGTCACTGCTCCTTCATATTATTCCGTAAAGGTTGAGAATGGGGACGTGGTGCTTAGTCATTGGCTCTCCGTGGCTTGTGCCATCCCCGTTCCATGAAGGTTGAGAAGGATGTTTCTTCTCCTCTGCAAGACAAAATTGGCATGAAGAAGTTTACACTCGGGATTTCTTATGTTGTGGCTGTGTAGCAGGGTCCGTTCACAATTCTTAATCTCCGCACCATCTCATTGGGGTGTGACATCTTCTTCGTTGCGCTAGGGCTCTCATTGGCTCCACACTTCTCTCCACACCTTCTCATTCTTCATAGAAGCAAGAAGGTGTGACTACCCCTAATACGTAACAACAAGTATCAATGAGGAAAGAATGCATGGTAAATTATGAATAAAATAAACAATTGTGACAAGTCATTGAACATGTATCACTATATAATTTACCATTTGGATGTGCTCATTGTACGTTTTTGAATGCTAAAGGTACTACTTTAATTTTTGGATGTCCTATTGTCAATTATTGATCTTTTATTAAGATTAATCTTGAAAATGAATATTTTTTAATTCTTGGATTGGAGGTTTTCACTTTCTCTTTACCAACTTCTTTCCATTCTAATTATAAAAGAACATACATTATTAAATTCTAATAAGATTTTATTGATTATTAATAAATGACAATCCATAACATTATTACCCTACCTAAGCGAGAATGGTTTAGTATATTAATCCATAATCTTAGACCTCTAGGAGTAAATTTTGTTTAATTTGCAAAGAGTCATGGGAAAGTGACTGGGAAATTGCAATGTTGGGAGCTTCCACTTTTTGGTAAGATAGAGGGATTCCAACGTTGATTTACAATGTTATGTCATAGGAGTTCATTCCATAAGTTTAGAATAATGTTTTCAAATGATACAAGGCTTTTTTTCTTGAAAAGTTCCTATTCTATAGTTTTGACTCTTTTAGACTATATTGCATTGGAGCAAAAAATCCCTTGTTCATTACAACGAGTTCCCTATAATCTTGGAATGGTAAATTCTGTAATGATCACTTTCAAAAAAAATTTGGGTTAGGAAATCCAAAATTAGAAGCACACATTCTCAATATAGACTTTGCAATGCCTTCCTACATTTTAAGGTAACTACACCTAATTTTGGTTGCTTTCTAAAATCGACCACTTTAGCTTCTTGCCTAAAATGTACTTCCATTATTCATGAGAGTCTATGATCGGTTTCAAAAACACCAATTTTCAGTACTTTGAAGATTTATATTTTATTCATAAAGTATCAAGAAAATGCATTCTAAGAGAATCAAAAAACCCTTTTGACTACCAACAAGACACCACTAGGTTTTTTTTTTTCATTTTTTAAGAAGTGCGAAATAAAAAATTCTAGTGGTGCTCCAAATTTCAACATTCATCCACATATTGGATAGAAAATATCACATTAGTACATATCACATGTCTATAATTTGATTTTCATCCACAATCTAGTGATTTCATCCAAGATTTTTTTTCATTAAGAATTTTTTTGGCAATTTCATCCAAATTTTTTGACATTTTTTAGCCAGATTATTTTTTGTGGTGCAATCTGGCACCAAAAAGCCAAAAAGAGAAGCTGTGGACACCACATATTTTTTCAATATAATAATGAGAAGCATGCTGAACTGCTCATTTCTGCGCTTGTAGGTGTAAATTTAGTTACCTTATAGTGATGAATGCTGGATGTGATGTGGATGAGAGGCCGATGTACCCAGAAGGAATCCGAGGTGGCGAAAGGTACCGCCTGTAGCCAGTCAGTCTTTCAAACTGCCCCAAACTCCCGCCATTTTTTCCAAGAGAGCTCACCAAAGACTCCCATTCCCCGCTCTCTCCCATCCCCATTCCTTTCTTAGGGTTTCTCGAGACCGATTTTCTTAGCGCAAGAGGTGTTGCACTTGCCGCAATCGAGCCGCTGCTAGTGTGTTCGAAGACACCGCGCTCAGATTTCAGAATTTGACGACCTGTGGTACGATTGAGAGGTTCGGCGATGTGTGTGAGTAGGCTCTGAGATTTCAGAATTTGACGCGACCTGTGACACGATTGAGAGGGTTCGGCGATGTGTTTGAGATTGTGGCCGACGTTATATCCGTGTATGGAAATCCGAGTAGCCATGGCGCCAGAGAGATGTAGCGTATTGTAGGCCGGATTTGTTTGAGAGGATTGTTCTGGCTTGAATTATTGTGGGTAGGTCAGTGAAGGGGTTGTGCTGTGGGTAATGAGGATTTCAGAGGAAACTGAGATGCAAATCTTTTCGTGCGTCGTGGATTTGTAACGGAAGTGGAATTGGTTACCGTTTGAGAGTTTAGTGCAGGATTTTGGGAGGTTTCTGATTTGTTAAGGTTTGTTGTTGGTGCATTAGAAGAGTGACTTTGGATGACAATGTGCTTTGCTTCTGCTCTTTGATTGCGTGATATTCAGACTGAACTATTATGCTCAATCCGACAGTGCCTCCGAGAACTTGAATTCTTAGCGCAGTTAGGTGACACATGTGCAATTTGAGCTCGAACATCTTATTTCGGATAGGTTTAGATCAAAACCAAGTAATTGCCGCCCTATTCCTGGGGATCCGCTGTGCCTTCGATTGACGTAACCATGAGGGATATTATCGTACTTGACGACGACGATGAATTTACGGAGTCAAAGTCGCAAGTACAGCGTGGTCTCTCAGAAGTGCAGAAGTCTCGCATGATGCAACAGAAGCAGCTGGCGCTGGCGCGGCTGCAAGCCAAGAAACTGCAACAAACGCAGCTCCCCGTAAACACCACGGCACTACCTCAACAGGCCAATACGGCCCCAGCTGAGCTAGGAAGCAGAACATGGACTGGAGATTTCAAGGTGGTAGGGAGCACCAGTTCGAGCGAGGGGTGGAGGCCAGGACTAACGTCAGAGAGGTGGGAGCATTTTCGAGTTCCGAATCAGGGATACCACGATCCTCCAAGCTCTGGACCAAGTTCCCATTCCACATCACGAAATGCTGATGTTCGATGGGATGACGTAATCAATGATCCAAGTAGTCGTGCAAGCTCAGATGGAAGCACGAGGGTTGTACCCAACCGAAATCAGGGGTGTTGGGACGCGGATTTTGATCGGGATACGCAGGATGTTTCAGGTTTCCAACCGAATTTGGCGCATGTGCCAGCAGAGGTTGTAGGAGAGTGGAAGTCTGTTCGGAAGAGGCCAGCTCCTGGGAGCAGCTTTGGCATACAAATGACTGCGTCCTCCGGTCACTTCAAACCTTCATCTGAGCCGGAGATCTGGCAGATATTTAAAAGTCCAAAGACATCACCAGATGTAACACGTTTCGAAAATCAAATTCCAGGTATCGAAATTGAATACAAAATGCGAGGATTGAATGACTTTTTTGTTAGGTTTCAGGCAGATTGTAGCCCGTTTGGTGGATACATATGAACAGCCGTTTACTTGCTCTCTGGATCTCCGATTTTCCACGTCTGTTTTTCTCATATGTCATTATTATGTAGGGTACGGTTCATCAAACTCCAATCGGTTTCAAGAACCTGGGTCGCTGCAGCCGACAATGCACCGAATGGATCTGCCGAACTCAAATGCCGTTACTGGTTAATTTCAAACTCGATGCCTTCAATTACATCTTTGCACCAGTAGGTTGCACATCTATATGTTTCTGCATTTTGGAGATGACGTTAGTTAAAGCAGTTTCTTCAAAAATCTAACTACAAAGTTCGCCTTCCATATATCAGAGATGCGCAATCTCATTTCTGGACCATGTTGTTGGGTTGGTTTCAGAGGAGCCTCGGATTACATTGCCTACGCCACTACCGAAGGAAAAGCCGGTTCCCTCTAAGCAGCAGATGGAAGTGTTGAAGGCTATTGCTCAGCAGAAGTCCGTCTTTGTTACTGGATCAGCTGGAACAGGAAAATCCTTCATTGTGGAGGATGCATTGCAGATACTACGTGGAATCCATGGAGAGGAGGCCGTCTTTGTGACTGCGTCGACGGGATTAGCAGCATGTGCAATCGGAGGAACAACACTTCATTCTTTTTCAGGAGTTGGAATCGGCGTCAATGAGACCAAAGAGCAACTTACAGAAAAGGTTAGCAGAGGAATTATCTATAATCGATGCTTTTGTTGAAGAAGTGGAACTGGCCCACTCATATACTTTACATTTTTTCCCATCACGCTAATCTTGAGGTCGTCGTAGGATATGTTAGTAACATGTACGATTTTTTGGTTTTCATAATACTGAGGGCCTACATCACGCCTTTGAATTGAATGTTCACATGTATTCTCCGTGCTCTCGTTGTAGTTCATCCAAGCTCTCGCCGTTATCCTTATTTTCGTCTACATGTATAGTGTGGGCACTTCTTAAGTAATTATGTTCTTCATCGTCCTGATTTACACTATTATACTGTGGTAGTTTAAACTGACAATGATAAATTTGTGCATGAAGATAAAGAAAAAGAGGGAAGTTAAGGCTCGGTGGAATAAAGCACGGGCTCTTATTATCGATGAGATCAGTATGATAGATGGCGAACTTTTTGATAAGCTTGAATACATCGCAAGAAGTTTGAAGGGGAGGGCCAAGGGCCCAGGCCAGGTGTGGGGAGGGCTTCAGCTGATTGTCACTGGTGACTTCTTCCAGCTGGAACCTGTAAAGCCCAGTAATCCTCAGAAGTACTTCGCATTTCAGGCCGACTGCTGGCACAAGAGTTTTGATGTGCAAGTGGAGTTAACCCATGTTTTCCGGCAATCAGATATGGAGTTTGTGAATATGTTGAATGAGATCCGTCGTGGAGTGTGTTCCTCTTCGACTCTACATCGTCTAATGCAATGCCAAGGCCCTTCAGAGGGTGCATCAAATGGAATCGAGATGACAAGATTGTATCCCCATCAAATGGATGTCCACCGGGAAAACGATCAAAACTTGAGATCCATAGGAGGGAGTATGATTGTATATAAAGCTAAAGATGAAGCTCACAGCGATTTTGCCCTAAGGCAATTGGATAACCTGCGAGCAGCTGCTGTACAATCTCTCTGTGTGGGAGCTCAGGTATTTGATATTTCTACAACCCAGAACTGGTACGCTGGTTGAACTCCGAATAAAGTGACTTTGGCATCAGTTCCAGGTAGGAGAAGAAAAAGTCTATTCTGTTTATGATGTTCCTAAGGGTGACATCCATCTCCTATAGATCTTCAAATATACTATTCTTAGGGTTGAAGGTCAGACCATCATAGATCTTCTCAATTTTAGAATCATTGTCAGAAATGGGTATGCTCACCTTCGTGAAGACATGGACAAGAGATGAAGGTACTTTACGGTCTGTCCTATAGCAAATCTTATTTTCCAGTTCCTTGATTTCAAAAGCTACTGTACGCATGAAGAGTTGAATGTTTCTGCATAACTGTGCAGGTGATACTCTTGAAGAATCTTGAGATGGGTGTTGGGCTTGTGAATGGAGCAAGGGGTGTAGTGGTTGGATTTTCTATACCTGGTGATCCTGCAGCTGCTGAGTACCTGAGGTTTGCCAAATTAAGCGACCCGCCTGGCCAATGGCCTATTATTCGCTTCGCTTGTGATGGTCTTGAGAGGTTGGTGGGTCCTGAAAGCTGGAGTGTCTTTGATGGTGACAAAGAAATTGCCAAGAGAGTTCAGGTCAGTGCCATTGCAGGGCATTTATGAGCTTCCCATTATTACTTCTTTCCGAGTTACATATTTCGTCCAGGCGGATTGTTGTATATAATTATTCATTTTGTACGCTCAGGACCGAATCACTATGTTTCCAGCGTCGGGGGTGTTTTCGTCATTTGGGATTTTTTTATCACGCAGGACCTAGAATTCAAATCTAATTATCTGACCGTTATTACGCGTCTGTCCGCAGATTCCCCTGATGCTGGGTTGGGCTCTCAGTGTACACAAGTGCCAAGGCATGACACTTGACCGTGTGGAGACCAATCTTTCCAAGGCCTTCGGTCATGGCATGGTCTACGTGGCTCTTTCTCGCGTGAAGTCTCTTCAGGGCCTGCGTCTCGTTGGTTTCGATCCATCCAAGATCAAGGTTCTTCCTGTGGTAGCCAGATTTTACGAAGGGCTGAACAGGAGTACCGCATTGAACTACGAAATGGATGATTTTTGCTAGCACTTTTTATACTCAAACCTTCGTTTAGCAACTTTTGTAAATTATCTCAACGTCGTTCCGACTTAGATGTATCTAAAAAGACTTTGGATCAGGTCATCAGGCTCATAATTTTTTAACCCATTGTAAGGGCCAGGACACTTTGATCTTGAAGATCTTCCCAATGATTGTAGAGCTGACGAAAGCTATTAGATTCTGTACTGTCACTTCGAGAAAAGTCGATTTTGATAGGTCACCACTCACCAGCATTCTGATTATTGATGCTGAACATTCGTTGCATTTCATTTGACTTTACTCCGAATTGAGCAACAAACATAGCTGATAACAAGCAGCTGTTTCTTCAGTACAAGGAAAGGGAGGCAACAGATGTTTTTATTTGGCTCTCGTGGACAATGACGATCGCAAGTACCTTTGACTGCAAGAGAAACCAGACTTCACTACAGTAGTTGTAGAAGTACTCAATTATTACAGTCATGCATTCTGGATGGCACTTGCATTGTAAGTGGGTGGCGTTTCTACCCACGAACCCTACCTTATTCCTTGGAAGCACGTACATTTTAAATGCTGAGACAGTACGAAGGCAATTGGATTGTATCATAATATTATTATTTACAAGTTACAATTCATCCCTGAGCGTCTCTGCGCTTGAAGGGTCCTTGGACTTTGAGATGGAATCGACAACTTCCTGTCGCAAAACCTCTAAATCCCTGGCGAAGTCCGCTTGGTCTTCATTCTTTTGCAACTCATGCAGTTGAAGCCTTATTTTCTCTAAGATGTCTGCTACTCTGCATTCTTTAACTAAAGTTTTCCGAACTGTATCACTAACTTCGCTAAGGGTCCTGACAGCCATCAATGCCTGCACATCAGAAGCAGTCTTTTAATGAGCACATAGGTTTAAGCCTCACCAAGAATCAAACATTAGACACAAAAGATATCTCTGGGAGGATGAAACAGCTTCCAAATAGAATGAAAACGAAAACAAAGTATTGTGGCATCATTATAAAACCTAAATTACAAAACGGCCAAAAAGTCTTTATCTACAGAAGATGCGATGAATTATTTAGGAAGCTCCAAGAAAGGTAGAAAAATATACCAATAGAAAGAAGAAACCATGCCCTAACTTTTTCAACGGTGGAGTGGATTTTCTAGTTCTACTTCAGGCAAAAAGGGGTTGAAAAAGAAGAAGCTGACCTTCTCTTGAGTATCCATATCTGAAGCTTCCATCAAATTCACAACAGCTTTCAGAAGTCTTTCATTGAACAAATTCACCGAGTCGGGAATAGTTGTCGACTTCTTTAGAACGGCATCGAGCTGTCCTCCACGCAAATGCCGACTCTGCTCAGCCAAATCCGCTAGCAAAAACAGCGACTTCCTCCGCAGTCGAAGATCCACAGAGGATGCTACAAATAATCTCTGCAGTTCCAAAGTTGCGCGTCAAAAAACTGAGCCTCATGCTTACTACTAAATCTTTCTTCGAAACCCTAGACTTCAGGATTTACATGCCTCACGTAAGGTGCTGCAGGTACCCAGAAACGTCAAGGACTTGGATGAGAAAGTTATGGCCAGTCAAATTTAAACTTCGAATTTTTCCGGAATTTGCACTTCGTATCCTTTAGAGGGTAAAAGTAAGTAAGCAAGCAAGCAACAACCCGCAAATTGAGTATGGTATCCTATTCTTGCGAGACAAAGGTGTGTTTCGAAATTTTACCTCCAATAGCCCAGCGCCGCCCTCGAAGTAAAACTCTTCCTGTGCTAGAGGGAAGTTGCGGATCACAGCTGATACAGCATACAATGCTTTCACAGCCTCCTCAGAAGAGTTTGATTCCACCATCTCCATCAACCTTGGCAACCCTTTGTGCTGCAAAATCTGCAAAACCGAAATAAGATGTCAATAGGAATCCGAGACTCTGCAATGCTTCGAAGCTAGTCTCAAATTTGTCCCAAGTTTACTTTTGACAGATTCCTAAATTCTGCAAATCATAAGAACGCAACCAGACCTGTTTTTGTACAACCAAGTTGTTTTGACAAGCCTTTCCAAGTACCCAAGCCGCGGTTATACGAAGCTCCTCCTCAGGACTGTCCAACTCCGCAATGATGGGCTGTAACCCACCGAGCTTGTCCAAATCTGCCACGTCTTCAGCCACGGAGGTTAGTAATGCGGATGCTGTTCACTTAAACAACAAAATCCTACAAGTTCTGACTCGGAAACACGGAGGTCAAGAAGCTCGTGAACCCTACAGGACTCAAGGATTCATGGTTTCAAAAACGACCAATTTGATAGATCATACTGCGAAAAATATAATTCCCATATGAAGCCAAATTTCATGTCCTTAAAATTAGTGACGAACATCGCATCTATAGATCAATAACTAAATAAAAATGAACCAAAATTCCCTGCATGACCTACTTAAAACCGCTAAGAAAAAACATGAGGTTCAATGTGGTCCTTTAGGGGTTAAGGCCATACAAACTCACCATTAGCATTGTCAATTGGCTCCACCAGAATAAGCAATTCTTGAAGTGCTCGTTGTCGATCTTCGGTTGAAAGTGTTGAGTTATGAAGATCTGCGATTGCTATTTTCATAAGCTCCGCATCAGAGGGTACGTGTAGTCTCTCCATCAATTCCTGAACAGATCAAGCACTACTTCATTAGCAATAACCTTCCAGGGATTTGAGATGACATGTTACATGACATGTTCCAAAATCCGCTTACCTTGTCGGAGTTTGTGACATGTGAAAAAATGAACCTCAAAACACACCTCAAATTGTTAAATATATGACTGCAAATATGTGCCAAGTTGAAAATGGCTTGATATAATCTCAAAAAACGAATCGCCGTAATATTGAAAAGCTAAAATAGAGACCTTAATATCTTTACGCCGATTCTCCAATTCCTCTGGAGACAATCGATTCGCAACTTTTGCTGCCACCTTCAGCTTCTCTGGATCTGAATGCCCTGTTGCAACAACACCATAGCACCTCAGTTATGCATGCTTGATTGAATCCACGACGCTCACAAAATCCAGCCGAATTCGTTAAATCTTGAGAGATGACTTATAAGCCCATACACTCAATCAATTCTATAATGACCGAATATACTACACGAGGGCCTCTATCTGGAGAAAGAAATGATATAATAGTGGCCTACACATGCGCAAACAACCTGTCCAAAGGTTCTATAGCTAGACACACGTATCCCATCAAGCCAAACAGCACGATATGAAAGCACGCAACACAACTACTAAATCATAACCCTACTGCTACTTATAAAAAGAGTAAGATTTTCAAGGAGTCAGAAAATCAACGAGAGCACCATAAGCGAGCGGCATTCAAGAGGTGCAGATTTGTTGGCATACCAATTGCCCAATGGAGAATGGACTCCATGGAACTGAATTCCTGGTCAGCTTCTGCCTGATCAACAAGAGCAATTTCCTCCTTTTGTTGCTCAAGTTCATCGACATCCATTGTTGTCACCCACGCTACGCCACCCGAGGTCATATTGATGGATTCCAGGTCGGAATTTCCCGACAATGAAGCCACCATCACAATCAACGCCAAAACACACACCACTGCGAGCGACCACCTTACACAACGCGCATTGCTCTCAACCTTCCCCATGTCTACAACAAAGTTATACACCAACCTTTTCCTACACCGAAACGAGAATCGCCTCAAAAACCCTAAATCTCAATACTCAACCATCCCACTCAGGCGATCGCTTGTTGCCAAATCTACAAACCCTTGAAATCAGAAGAAGATAAATACCCGTCCCTGACCTCAAGGAAGCGGGACGATGAAAGAGGCCAAATAGGGTTTCTCTGAATTGAAACGCTACAAAATCTGTTATCTAACAGGAAACTCAAATATTGCTGAACGTTGATGAATCTTAGAAAAGAAGGGGAAAACCCAAACAAAGGAGACGCTACTAGTTCGATTCTTGCCTTCACTAGAGCTCTTATCCTTCTTCTGTCTGTCCGAAACCTTCAAAACTCTAGGCAATTCATAAAAACCACAGAAATTCACTCACAAGCCCCCAAATCGACTCTGACAATTCACGAGCGCATCGAGAGAAGTCAATGCAACTGCCGCACTCACTGCGATGGAATTGCTACCCAAAATCACATCGCAAGAGAAATTTGAATCTTGGGGAGGTTCGAAAATTCGAAGCTGAAGAAGCTCAGAACAGGGAAGGAGATCCGGTGGTTTGTAAGTCTACCTGATGAAACCAAGGGAGACTGCGTTTGAGACGTGCTCGGTGACCCGGTGATTCGCAGGGGTATCCGATGTGGAGCGCTACTATTGGCTGTGTCCGTCACTTGATGGTCATCGGAGGCAATGTACGGGGAGTACTACCGGCATTTAGTTACAAGTTAGCCGGTTGGAATCAAGAATTGCCAAATTGATTTCAAAATCTTCGGAAAAAAACCGATCATTTAAGAGGAAAATCAAAGAATATTCTCTATTTTTTAAAGGCCTAGCCGAGAGAATGCTTCAAACAACCGGTTGCTCTATGAAAATATAGGATTTTAGCCGGTTGTGCTAAAATACTCCCCGGACTGTGATTGGAGGTGAGCCTCACCCTTTTCAAGAAAATTCATTATTGATCGCTTGATTCAAAGAAAGTTTGATTGACTTTTGACGTTCACATTAAGAAAGTTAATATTTGACATTGATGTGGTATATAAAATTTGGTTCAAAACAATTCAAAATTTAAAAATGAAACATAAAATCGCAAGAAAGATGCATATTCTTTCTTGCAATTTTGAAACATTTCTCATGAATTTTTTGGAGTACATAAAAAATGGAAACAAGTTTTTTTAAAACATAGATAAGGTTGAAACTTTTCAAATGATTTTATAATCGGAAGATCAAGCATAGAATATATATGGAACTTGGAGAACTAAAAAATGCAAAATCTCAGGAAATGGATATTTGACATTCTAATTTTTTAAATATGATAAAAAATTAAAAAATATATAATCAATTTTTTTGGAATGTATGACAATTCTGTAAGAGCATTATACACCCAAGAAATCATCGAAATATTTTTTCCCATGCATGGGATGATGTATGTTGAAGGGACCTTAAATTACTAACCACATTGTATAGAATTTATTTATTTTTTGTATTCTTTGTTTCAATTATTGAAAATTTATCATAGAAACATCCATTGTAAATTTTAGCTTCAAATTCTTAGTATGGGTACTTGACAATAAAGTTGAAATCAATCAAGAATTCAATCTTTGGGACATCTCTAAGAGTGGAACATATTTTTCAGAGGTGTGTGCTTGTTTCATAAGTCAAACACAAGTAGAACTATAATTTTCCAATCAAAATTGTAATTTCTGTGAATTTTGTAAGTAAGTTGCCCTGAAATTACAAAACCTTTTGTAGAGTGGAGGCAAAAATATCCTATGAACAATCCATTACCACTCTCCCATGTATCCATTGGCACCCAAGTGTTCACCAAAGAAAGATTGACACATTCACCCCTTTTGAAATTAATGCATTGAAATTGTCTGAAAAGTGAACAAATTTGCATAATGGGCGGGACAAAATTGAAGCCAAATATAGGCTGATGGAATTAGGAAGTTGACGGTAATGGGCTACTGTACCTTAAGTCAAATGTGAGCTTGGTTCTCAAGCCCAAAATTATGTGTTCTAAAAACTGTTATCATTGAAAACCATTGCTCTATATAGGTTGAAATGCTTAAATTGTCACCATAATATTGTACAAATAATGCTTGCTTAGGAGGCCTAGTTAGTTAATTAGTTAACTAAGGTAGGAGGTCCATAAAGTGCCCATCTAAGACCCTAAACCTGAAAATGGGGAGGGTGACTTCTTGAAATATTTTTCACTAAATTTTCCTTGAAAGACAAATGGAATTGGCATCTAATTCAAGTCCTTTCATATTTTTTGAAGCTTTGTGGAATTAGTTATGAATTTTTGAAGTTGCAATTGCATAGGGCTTTAAAATCACCCACCTCCTCAAATGTACACTATTTGTACATTGTTGGTACAACAAAAAGCAACATTTAAAAATAGTTTACATTTGAGGAGGTGAGCTTTTTTAGAATCTGAGTTAGCAAAATGTGCTCAAGGAGTAGCTTTAAGGCCCACCAATTTTTATAATTTTTGACTACTGATGGTTAAAAAGTTATTGCATAATATGTAATTTCCATGGATCTTTGAGTAGCCTAGGCAACTCAAAAAATTTCATAAGAATTCGCTTTATTAAGAAATAAAAGTTTGAAATTGGTTCTATACGATTTATGTTTATGTGGAAAGCTTTGAATCATTCCATTTCAATTAATTAGATGAAAGATATGAGGAGTTTTAGTTTGCATGTAGTTATGGAATCTCTATTTTTTCACAAAAATTTGAAGTTCTTTGTTTAATTCAATTTTCAATATTTTTGAAAAGAAATAAAAATATTGGGTGTAGATTGCTTATGACAACATTGCAACCGTTGGGATTGGCATTTTTTTTCTTGAAACATGTGGACAAATTCCATTGATAAAGGAAAGAAGTACATAGAACCAAAGGACTGAGTTCCCAGCAGCAATGTTTTCATTTTCTAAGACATTATCAGTTTCTTAACACAACAACTACAATGAGAGAAAGCGGGTAGAAGAAGGTCCACAATAGCAGGCAAAGCCTGCAATTAGAGCTCCAATAAAAAAGGGCCAGCCTTAGAAATAACCTAAAAATCCGATCCACCTCAAGCAAATGCCCCCATTTTAGGTTGAGCTAGCCTCCAGCTCAACTTTAACCCCTAAAGGACCAACATGCGTTTTTTGGCCGTATAGAAATTTTGGGCAGGTACGTGTGACTAGAGATATCCATATTTGAGGCTGAAATTTTAGTAGAAGGTGGGGGCGAGGAATATCTTCATGTGTACCAAGTTTCATGACATTTTGAAATACGAGTCAAAAATTGTGACCTAATATGTTGCTTTTTTTCGTAACTGGGCAGTTTGGGCAGATCAGAAAAAGTCATTTTTTCCGGAATTTTTTTTTGAAATTGGTTCTCTACATTTACATATACTTAAAAAGCTTTGAGTCATTCCATTTCAATCAAGGAGTCAAAAGTTATGAGGGTTTTTGGTTTGCGGGCAGTTATGGATTGTCTACTCAAAAAAAATCTTTAAAGTCGTTTATTTAATTGAATTTTCAATATTTTTTGAAGAAAAAAAAAAATCCTAGGATGTAAATTGATTATCACAACATTACAACCGTTGGGATTGGCATTTTTAATTCCATGATTAAAATTTTAACAATTTAGGATTTTGAATCATTTTCTACTTCTTTCTACTTACTATTTTTTTCCTATATGTTGTACAATTCCAAATGATGTGAAATTTTTCAAGCCTATAGAAAACTTGTTTAGAAAACTGAATTCAAAGAAGCACCACCTTTTTCGGCATTTATTCATTGAAAAGTGAGCGTGCAAAGTGCAGCTGCCCGGTTTTTTGCAGGATTGAAAAAATGGTTTTCAAGACTTTGAATGCTTATATCTTATGATCCACACGGTGGAATTTTCTGAAATTTTTACCACATGTTTTCAAAATATCATACTACAAGATCCTACGGTTACATGTTGCAAAAATTGTTTTTTTCCAAAAATTTGGTAGTTGTATTAGAAATGGCAGTTTTGGAGCGTTTTTGATGAGAACATAGTCATGAAACTTTAGGGGTTAAGATGAACTTTCTCACCAAAAAAATCATTTTGAAGCCATATATTATCAAACTTCTTGAGAAAGACGTTGGCTTTCTTGAGGTAAAGGGTTCATAGCCTGGTAATTTTAAACCAAGCACCTTGAGCGTGATTGATGACAACTTCCTATAGAACTTGTTCCAGTTTCTATGTCGGTCAGTTCTTGTTGTTGAAAATAATGGCATTACCGAACCAACCAAGCTGTCCAAAGGAATGAACCTCTAATGAAGGACTACATTGTAGTCTCCTTCTTCAATCGTCTGGGTAGTTTAGATCCTAGGAGGGATTGGTATTTTTCAATTCCATAACTAAATTCTTGACAATTTAGTATTTTGAATAATTCTCTACTTCTTTCTATTTACTATTTTTTCCTATATGTTGTACAATTCCAAATGATTTGAAAAATTTCAAGCATGTAGCAACTTGCCTTGAGTAATGAATCCAAAGAAGTACCACCATTTTGGACATTTTTTCATACAAATGTGACCTTGTGAAGTGCAACTGCCCAGTTCTTTGCAGGGACTAAAAAATATTTTTGTCAATTCAAACGTTGATGTTTTGCCATCTACATGGTGGAAATTTCTGAAATTTTTTCGACATCTTTTCAAACCAATTTGTTACAATTGCAATTTTTATTTTTTCTAAAATTTGATACTTGTACTAAAAATGGCAATTTTGGAGTGGTTTTGGTAAAAACATAGTCAAAAATCTTTAGGGGTTAAATTTGATTTGATTTTGTACAATACAATGTAGAGTGAAGAAGATAAAGATGATTTCAAATCTTATTCTTGCTAGAACTTGAACCTCTTAAACACCTAAAGGACCAAGATGATTTTCCTATCAAAAACCACTCAAAACTTCCATTTCTATTGCAAAGAGAAAAGAGCTTTAAAAATTGTTTTTTTTGCATATCCAACCGTAAAACCTTATATTTTACAAGTGTATGAGTACACGGAAGAAATTTCAGAAACTTTGACCATGTATATTGCAAGTTAAAGTGAAGAAAACAATTTTTTTGCACCCTGCTTGATTAGATTTTTTGGCTTTGCATCTTTTGATTTCAAATTTTTTGCACGATTGATTTTGGTTTTCTACTTATTAATATTAAGTAGTTGAGTTGAGAATCTACCAAAAAAAATTAGGAAAAAAAACATTTAATTTTCACTCATTAAAAAATTGTTAAGTAGAAGTGGGTTCAAGATTGAAGAAAAAAATAAATTGTTAATAACTTTTAGATAGAATTGAATCACAATAATTCCATTTGTGAGATTGTTTTAGCAAGAAATTTTAACCTTATCAAACAATTTATCTTGAAAAAATCTAAAAATTGCATTCAAAAATGAATTCTACAAGTTATTTTTTCAAAAAGATGCTTAGATTGCCTGAAAAAATAAGATTGTCCATAACTTTCTCAATATTAGTCCAAATTAAATGAAACAAAGCTTTGGATGTAGACAAAAATATAATTTTTAAGAAAAAATTTGGAAAAAGATTATTTTGATTTTATGTGAATTTTTTTTGTTCTTCCCGCGAGCTCCATTTTTGCTTATTGTGCCATAACTTTTGCTCCTTGACATCAATTAAAATAAAAAATATATATTCACAAAGCTCTTGCAAAAATACACAACCTCAAAAAATTCCAAAAAATACCACTAAAAATTGAAACAATAGGAACCTGCCCGAACCCAAATTGTCCCCTGAGGAGACAAATGGTTGTTTAGAGGTTAACTTGCAAATGCCTTAATAAAGAAATAATCAAATAAGTATAAAATAAATATATTAACCATTAAATTGAAAAATATATTATGCCTTGATCATTGTTTAGAGCATCAATTTTTGAATTTATAAATCATGTTAAAGATTTATTTAATTGTTTAGATAATATTGAACTAATTCATGAATTGAGTTTTAAATTTGTTTCTTCTTAAATACAAATATTTTTTTTTATTATCATCTTCTTAAATTTTAGCTTATAAACAACTTATGTGGCGTGTGAATTTGTCTAAGTTTTTTTTGTGATTTATCTATGTATTCTTTTAATTTTTAATTTTTAGAATAATTTATTTGTAATTGAATTTAATTAGAAATAAAATTCAATTGAAACCCCTAATTTTTTCACTTAAGAACCAAAAGTGCAAAACAACTTTGGTGCATTTCTATGATACTTTTTGGCAATGCCAAGAATGACATCAAAAATTCCTATATTCCATTTTTCATAATTTAATTCAATTTATTTATGGTCTTAAAAATTGCTTACAAATCCATCATCCATCCAAAAGCAATGATGTGACTTTAGTACAACCCTTGTCGAGTCAAGCTTTCCAATGGTATAAAGGAAATGGCCGGTGAATGTACAACCGAGGATATTTGAACATTACATACAAAACAAATTGGAACAAATGTTACCATTATATTTATGTTTTTACTTTATTCAGCTTTTATTTTACATACATAAATAAGCAAAGGATGTAAAACCTCTATAATGAAGTTTTGTTTTTAATTGATTAAAAAGTCCAAGCCTTTTTTTTTTTTTTTTTTTTTTTTTTTCTTTTTCCTTGTTTTTCTCTCCCCCTTCTTTTTTCCTTTTTTCCCTCCCCCTTCTCCTCCTTTTGCCTTTTTATCTTAGAGTAGGTCCCAGCGGTCCTCCCCCCCTACATTTTTTATTAGAATCTAATGCAAATGTATTGTTTTTTTAATTTTAAACAATAATAAATAAAAAAATCTCTCAAATTCATACACATTTTCAAACAAATGAAGTAAAAAGCCAAAATTGACCAAATTGGATTTTACAAAAAATTTAAAATTATAAATACATCAATTTTGAAATTTAGCAATTGATCTTATTAGTATATTGCTTGGAACATCTTCAAAAAATTTGGAATCATTCAAATTATTTTGTGTTTTGATCACATCAGATTGAACCTTGTATTTTTAAGTCATGATTAGTATTTCTTACCAATTAATTAATTAAAGTTGACAATGTGATTCAGCATTTGCTTGAACATAGAAAGATTCATTTTTTTCATACATGAAAATTAACATTTTATGAAAAAATAATATCCCAGCAATTGGGGCATTTACTGTAATTTAACAAATACTCTTTTTCCGACCCTGAGCATCGGGTACCGTTGTCCACAATGACGGCCAGATCAGAAATTGTGGGCACATTGCGGAGGCTTTCGGAAGTACCCGTTTTATTGCTGCAGTTTGCGGTCTCGGGTGGGATGGTTGCGCATTACCAATCCGTCCACGAAGTACTGAACCCAAGAAGGAAGGAACGCACAATGAGGTCGCAACGATCGTGAAAAATTAACTTAGTCGCGAAAGAATTGCCGCAGGTTCTTCAATAGCCAGAAATCGAATTAGGGGTGGCTTTTTTGTAATTATAATCCACCATATACAGTATATATGATCATTTCCACATCGTGCTTGGGTGTAATTTTGAACCAGTCCTGATAGCATGCTGCATGTAGTGATCGAGGTTCAGAGAACTCTGGAAGTTTTTGGCAATGTGCAGGAGGTCATTATTGTTGATTGAATTGTTGGGGTGCTGAATCCAAGTTCTGAATGTATAAGCAAAGCTCAGGGAGTTTTGTGTTGCATGCGGAGGCGACTGTTTTGTGCATTTAGTTTTTTGCTGAAAGATCAATTAATGACGTAGAGCCAGAGCAGTCGAGAGCTAGAGCAAGAGAGCAATGAATTGAGGCGTTTGGCGGGGAATCGAACAATGTTCGGGACTACATTCTATCAATAAAATTCAATCTCTTTCACTTCAGAGTTTCGCCGGGATGGGGGATAAGGACGACAAAGGTGTACGCCGCGGGAACCGGCGGTCGAGTTGGGCTGTAAGTGTACCCTAATCTTTTCCTGCAACAGAGAAATAGAGCTGTTACTCAAATGGAGTATTCTTGCTTTCTCTGTTATTTCCCAATTGCATTTTAATTGCCTTAGACTGAACTTTTTTCTATTCTGTTTTCATCTGTAAGTGCACATGGAAAGATTGAAAGATTTCAAATTATTACTGAAATAGAAACCGGAGGACGAGAATATTTCGTTTTATTCCGTTTTCTGGTAATACTGAGGGGATCGCATGTTGTCTGTTTCTGTTTGCAATTTTTGAGATGCTATGGTTGAGAATCATGTGCATCTTGAAGCTGTTTGATAGTCTTTCCTTGAACAGTTCATTTATGACTTATGAGTGTGGATTAAGAAGGTCGATGCGTGTCATAACTTTCTTGGCTGAGCTCTTCGTGGGTTGTCGCAGCAATCGCAACACATTAGTCCAGAGGAGAAAGTGAATGAGACTGTGAGCAAAATTCAGATGTCCATAAAGGGGGGGACATTGGATGCTAAGCATGCCAAGGAAGGCGGTCCACCAATTCGCCCGGTAACTAAACCCTCCCCAATGAAGATGCTTGTTTTTTATCTTGTAAAGTTTGGGCATGTCTAACGGCATGTTCTGTTGCATCTTCTTTGAAGCTTACTTGAATTTTGGTTCTCATGGCAGCCTGACCGGAAAGAAATGGGAATGACTGCTGAAGCCCTTGTGGAGCTGAAGAAAGTGTTCAAAGCAGCCGAAGAGAACGAGAACGGCCTTCTAGATCAGGTATGACGCTGCACTATAATGAAAGTAAACTGCATTTAACTTCTCCTTCGCTTGCTTTTCTTGGCTCAAAGCCGACGCATATTGGAAAGAATTGGAAACGAGCAGTTGGAAATTGACTCGAGGTTTTGCAGGAGACTTTCATGAATACATGCCTGACCATCAAAACTCTCACAGCACTGATGAGGTCCTTTGCTAAACCTTGTCATTCAGTGACTTAATGATGCGAATTCATAATAGTAGACTTCTCTGTGAGGTATTGCAGATGTCTGTTGGAAGCTAAATGTCGTAAGGGAAATAACTTGGTGACATTTAGTCAGGTATTGATTCTGCAAATTACTCTGGTAATGCAGTGAAGAACAACTGAAGCATCTCTATATGAAAATTGATGTCAATAGCAAAGGAGAAATTGGTTTTGATGATTTTACCAGCTACCTTCTTTCCCAGCAGGTACCAGCCCGAGTTTTTTTTGCTCCTTCTCACTATTGCTTTGGCATTACATACATGGAAAAGTAAATCTTCTCCCAATAACAGATCGCAAAAGAGAACGAGCCTGCAGCTGAGCATACGACTTTTGTGAGAGTAACAACCTTTGGAAGCAAGAAGTTCGGGAGGTGTGACTACGAGGATTCTGAGTCAGCACCATCCGACGAGGAGGAGAGAGCGGCAGACGAGGAAACCTGGTTTAACCCAGATCCACAGAGAAAGGGAGGCAATGACAAGATTGGTCTGCCCGGGAACATCATAGAAAAGGTCCGTCTCATAAAATTGTACTTAAACCAGAAACTTTCATGATTGAGATCGAGTAGAGCTCGTGTTGACTTTTCCTAAGCTTGATTTTACTGCAAAATTTTATCACTCTGGAGAGTAATGATCGACTAGTACCAATGATCAGAGGGAAGTCAACGCGAACTGATGTTGGTATCTTCATGCTTAGCTATTTGGTGTCTCCTTGAGCGTGCAGATCATGCTTCTAGAAAAATTAAACGTCTATGTAACATCCACGCAAGAAGGGATGCTTAAGCTCTGGAGTGCGGACACTTTGAAACCCGTGCGGTCTATTCAGAACGGTAGTGGTGGTAAATTTCTAAATTAGCCCTGAATCTTACTTGTACTTTTGAACTGTGGCTTATGCTTACTGGCTAATCTTTAGAATTTCATGTTAACGTCTCTTTGACAGAAGAATTTTGTATATTTCGTGTCAAAGTGCATACTGTTGTGTTGATCTTGTCTTATTGCATCAGCTTATTGTTCACGAACGCCAATATCTTGCTTGCAGCTTGGATCACAGACATGGTCGTAATGGCACAACAACCCTTGGCTGTTTTTGCTTTAGATAGGAGGTAAAACTTATATGGTTAATATTACTGGCTATAGAATTATTGGCTCGTGTAAGTGATTTGCATTTACTATGACGTGATTTGTTTTATTTTCTCGGTACTACATCACAGTTCTTGTGTTAGAAGGAAAACCAGAAACTCTGCCAACATTTTCCAACGATTTACACTTAAGCGCACTAAATTGCTTACAGTAAGACGTTGAGTTTACATGTTCGATTTCAATGTGTGATCATGAGAGAGAGCATACTCATGTTTGCTTTGGCAGTGTTACGTTTTATGATACAGGGAGGATGTCCTTTGATTGCTTAGGCCGCATTACAGCACTGGTAATTAAACTCCACTTATTTTTCATGCTAACAAGGACTTCAATTCAGCAAGTTGACTGACAAGTACAATATGTCCTGTGAAAGTTTTCCAAAGGTGTACTTACGATATTCTGCAGAGCTGACAATATCTGCTGTATACTATCATTTTCAATGCATTCGTCTTCTTATCGACTGCGTAGGAGAATGCACCCATGTGTGCGACATGGTTGAGAGTTGCTGAGAATGATAAACTTCTCTTTGGTGATGAACTGGGAATCCTGCATACATATACATTCAATGATGAATGGGGCGGGTGAGTAATCAAACCCAATTCGAGACTTTCAGAATAATGATTCTTTCATTGATAATGTGATTTTAGATCAATCCGGGTTTTGGTTGTAGTTTTGATAAGTAAGTTATCTTTTTACCTACCTAAATAGACTACTTACCTTTGCAAGATGTCCATATATATGTTTGGATGTGAAGATGAAAAATCTTGAAACCTTACAGAGAGCGTCCAAGGGAAGGCTTCGGAGTGTCGGAGAAGAAGTTGCCTCCAGGAATGTCAGAAAACATACCATGGGTGTTGCACAATGATTGGATGACTTCAATCAAATACCTGTCGCATTCAAATTCACTTCTTACTACAGGCATGGACAGTTGTTTGAACATGCTTGATTTCGAGAAACGGCAATTGAAGTGGTCAGGAAAGGAGCATGCAAATGGTATATACGCATGTGACTATTGCAGGTGCTTCTTTTACTCGAGTGTGATCTCCCTAAGGCACTGAATAAGTCATACACGTTGACAGGGTAAGTGCATAGAAATTAGGCTCACGAGCTTTACGTTATGCGCTCTGAATTTCTTAGGTCAATCATAGTCCTCTTTTACTTCTGGGTGCCCTAGCTTGGTGACATTTCTGATCGTGTTCCTAGTGCTGTTCTGCACATGCTGAAATGCAGAAGTTACAATTTCATCGTTACTTGTGGTTTGGAGCGGTACATCAACATTTGGAACCCATTTACAGCAAAGACCATGGGATCTCTTCATGGACATGAAGCCTCGGTGACGGTAAGCCCGTGTCTGGTCCACTTTGACCATCATTCTTGGGTATAGCCAGTTATTCATGATCGACCCAAAAGGGAAGTAGAAATGAATGTAGAACTTTTTATTGAATCTACGGCACCAACTCTTCACTGCTTGGAGGTTGTAACTACGTGAAATCTTCAGACTTACCAATATTCTTTGCATCAGGACGTTCAAGTCAATGAAATAGATAACCAGATTGTGAGCATATCTGCCGATTGCGAGATAAAGGTTTGGGATATGCGAAGCAGCCGGTGCTTGGAAACTATTGTTGAGAATACGGAATGGGTGCCCTCGCGCGTAACCATATACTACGATAGTGTGAAACAGGTTTTTGTCATCTTCATATTTCCTCTCAGCAACGTCGATTCATCTGTATTTCAGCACGGGATGAAGGACTTTTTAAAGAGAATATTGTGAGACTATACGGATTTCGTTAACTGGTGGTAAGAAAATGCAATAACTCACTATTTTCCTTTTCTTAATCGCATTTTTTTGTTCTCTTAGTCCAGGTTCTGTTGGCAGGGGGAGACGAACTTGAGATGTGGCATAAGCGACGAGCACGAGAGGCACGAACAGCATTGATTGCTGTAATGATATACAATCCTCTGTTTCGTCAGGTTGCTACCTTGTCAAGTGAGAGTTTTCTTTCGCATGAAGTTGTAGAGGCATTTATTATTCTGGATTCCAAGATGTATTGTCAACGGCACTGTCTTGGACTCTAATCACAAGGGTTGAATCTACACAAAAGGTCCAGCACACAATCAACTCATTCGATTTTACTTTGAAGATGAATTTGAGTAACTTGTCACGTGTAGGTTGTGGTTGGAGAGGTCGATTCATTGGTGATGGTATGGAGTCTAGATACGGGTGAAGATATCTTCACATTTTCTGATACTCAGAGGTACGCAATATTTTGTTGAAAGATTCCACATTTGGATTAATTTTGCAAAATGATGTATAGAAGAGAGCTCAATTCTAGTTATATTTAAGACCCATAGTTGAGATTCTCTGGTACTCCTGAAAGAATTCTGCATGCTGCTGTTAAGCGCTGAATTTGGCTTCAAATGTGCAATTCGAGCAGGAAAACAAAAATCACCTGTATGGCATTTGACCATTCATGGCGGAGGTTGCTCATTGGAGCCCAGGATGGTAGTATGCGTTTCTGGAACTTCAATAATGGTGAGGTTCTCAAAGAGCTGGTTGGTTGGGGACAGGTACGTGCAAATTTACTCATTTATAGTTAACTTCCAACTGTGCTATTGATGACTTTCTGCTATTTGACAAGGGATTTTGTATCATATTTTTGAGATTCTAATTTTATTGATGTACTTTCTTGGGCTTCTGCTTTGAATTCTTCATCAAAAGAGACAAGATTTTAACAACTTCAAACTGTGGGGAACAGTATGAGGTAACTTGTTGCTTGTGCATGAATGTTGCTCGCCTTAATTTCGTGGCAGCAGGAGGTTGGAATAAGAAGGTATTTAATGCTCCAAAGTAAAGTTTTTGATACCCATTGAAAAATTGAGAGAATCAGTTCGACTGAGGAAAGTTTATGTAGCGGAGGATACATTAATGATCTTTGGTTCTCACATTTTGATTTGCGCGAGTCTTGTAGGTATGCCAATGGTCCGACACTATCTGGATGGAAATCGAACATGTTGAAAAGAATATGAGAGGTCATACCGATGATGTTACAGCCATATGTTTCTGTGCACCCAGCACCATATGTACTGGAGGATGCGATGGGAAAGTGAGATTCTGTCTTGATTGTTTGAGTCACATTTTATAAACTAGAATGTCCTCGTCGCTGTTAAGTTTGAACTATCCTGTAAATTATGTAAACTATTTGCTCGTGCTGAGTGCAAGAATTACATATTTCGATGTCTCTTACCTTTCGCTTGTGTACGTTACAGTGTCTTGGTGACCTTCAAATATTTGATGTAGGTGATAGTATGGAAGATGGACGGAGTAATCATGCGGACATTGAGACCTCCTGATCATGAACGCAAAGAACCTGACTACAAAGTCATCGTCAATATAGTTTTTCTCAGAGAACTGGTACAATCTTTATCCCATACTGTACTCAGTTGCGAATGGTTGAGGTTGGGTTGGTATCCGGACCATTATTGACTGCCAAGGAAGCAATTGCACACTGACGCACTGTACGATCGTTGATTGGGTCATGGTTGTGTTTAACCACGCGTACTAATTTGATTGATCCTGACGATGTACATGCTCAAATATGGGGTTCGAAAGGCTAGATCAGTGGTGGTCTCAGTGGCGGATGGTTGGCTAAGATTCTTTCGTTTGCAAGATGGAGAGCTGGTATATATTAGCCTTTGTCTGGTCCTTAAATTGAACTTGATTATATTGAAGATTAGGTGCAACTTGTTGATGTATTCAATACATTCACACATTTTGGGCAGACACGGTGATGGTAAAAATTTCTTCACTCATGGATTTGATGTCTTGCTCGATTGCAATAAATACAGGTACATGAGCTTTTCACTGAGAATAAGGGAACAGTTGGGCCGATTGCAGCAGATGCGAAATGCACAGTAAGCTTCCTTCGTAGCCATTATTCGTGGAATGTGGAATGTATCTATGGGTTTTTAATGTACTTCTTAAAGACTGCGGAGATTCTTACTTGGGATGGTGGGATTTACCAGATGCTGTTTTCCGCTGATGGAAAGGGTTATGTAAAGGCATGGGATTTGACCACCTGCCATTTTGAGAAGAAGAGCACCGAGACGTCTTCAACGCCAATGCTCTACGATTTTCGAGCTCACCATGAGCCACTTGTGAGTTATCTCTTCAATTTTCTGTCTTAACGAGCACATGCCATATTGTATCAAATGACATTTTCTAAATAGCGGCATTGACGTTGAGTGGCTGTTGTGCAGGTGAGCATGTGTTTTGTAGATGAAGATAATTTGCTTCTCACTTGCTCACAATATGGCACAGTGTATGTAATTATACAGAGAACTCAATCAATAAATCTCCTCAATGTTGTCTCTCATTAGTAATACTATGTTCAATGGCTCTACCTTTTCACTCCTAGATTGGTGAGTCAGTCTCGTAGCGTGTGTGTAATGGTTCTCTTGTATGATTCTCTTGTACCAGTCGGCTGTGGAACTCAGTAGGAATCCGAGTCGGTCAATTTGGGCAGCATAAACTCTGGGATGTGAAATTTCCATCTACGTGGAGAGCTCGGGAACCTTCATATATGATCCACCCTCTGGTAAGACAAGTGCCAGATGGAGTGTTTTCTACTGCTCGTACTCCTATTCGCGCTGTAGGTGAGCGTCGATCAAGTGAAGATGAAACTCCTGATGAGGCCAAAACTGAAGCTCCAGCTCCTCCAAAAGATAATACGGAGGAGTTAAAGAGGTGGAAATAATAAAACAGAATGTTTGATTTGTGTTTGTATGGATTTCGATGGTGTCCTCTATGCGTCTTTTTAGAATTCAGCATAAGTACGCTAACAGTCACGCGGAGCAACACCGTTTTGGTATGGATAAATGCATTGTTTAACACAATCCAAGCTTTCAAAAACATAGAACTTAACTAGTTGAATTAGTTTTTACGGTACTAGCAAGATGTATGTCTGGGCGATTTAACTAGAATCCTCAAAGTCAGAATTTTTACAAGTTTGTTCACAGGCAGTATGAAGCCAAGAAGAAAGCGGTTTTGGACCCAGGACCCCCACACTTGAGACTGGAGAGCTGGTATACACCGTTAATGAATGCTTATGAACGGCAGCTTGCCATCAAGGTACTCATCGGAATTGTTGAACTTGTAACCTCTGAAGGGTTGCCCAACAAGTGGCATAGCCTTGGAAATGAAGGCTATGTTTTTGTGACTTGGACTTTGTTTGTTTTCGGATTCACCAGATTTGAAGATTATGGATAGAATGCTAAGAGATGCTGGGTACCAATAGTTTATATGTACCATGTTGGAAATCACAGAAGCCGACTTTTGGTCAAAATATTCAGTCAAGTATCCCACCCATTTGACAGTTACCACTCATGCTGTCCAATATTTGAACTGAAACTTAAGCTGCACCTTGCAGAAATTATCTCCTCTTATGCCACTGTTACCCCCCGGCCTGTCCGAAAATGCATTAGAAAAGGCCGAAATACTCGCAGCTGAAAGGACTGCATCACCAATGAGTTCCGCTAGCAACCGGAGCAAGAAGAAGAGATTCGTAATACTGCAACCCTTCCCTTCATATATTTTCAGCTGTTGCGGCAAAAGACTGTAAGGCAAGCCATCCTATTTGAGCCACAAACTGGATTTGGTTTGTGCCAATATGTACCATAAGTGCCACTTTTCAAAATTGGCATGTGCCCGATCGGTTCATATGGGCACAAATAGTCTCAATTGAATTGTGGCGCGATTAGGATGGCTTACCTCAATATTGTCTCCTTCTGAACTACTACAAACTCTACGATTTTGTGTGACTTCCTCTTGGGTATTCTCCTTTCTGATGCGCTTGCTACTAAATGCAATTAACGAATAACCCTTGCAGGTTCGGTCCACCCCTGCTGCGCCGCCTAGTAAGCATGACATCCCAATCGACTGAAGTACAAAGATCATTCCTAAGGCGCATCACGAGGACACTTCTTCATATCTTCAATGACGCCCGCAATGACGATGGTTTCTCTGGAAGAAAACTTCATGCGAGCTGCAAGATATTTGCCATTCAATTTGCCGGCTTCCACAACGAACCTTGACCATCTTCCAGTTCTTCTTCTTCAACAAGGTATGGTGAAGGCTGAAGTCACGAAAATATCCTTTCACTTCTCTTTGAACACTGACTTGATTCTGAAAACTGAAAAGAATCTTCTGTTCTGCTCCCTTCTGTTGTGTGCTCCGAGACAAGCCTTGCACCTTCGCTGTTCTTCTGATCTACTAATAATTAATTTTGGGTTAATTGTTGAAGATAATGATGATTCTCCAATATTGAGATTGTACTCTTTTCTCCTCTCCTTTCCTAAAAGTATGCGAACTGCATCCCTTCTGATAATTCAATAGCATTGTTTCTGCATGAGTTCCAAGCAAGCATTGTTTCTGCATGAGTTCCTAGCAAGCATTGTTTCTGCTTGAGTTCCAAGCGAGCCTTGATTATGCAATCTGTGAAAACAACTTATGATTGAACAGGGAGTGCGATCCAGTATGGCAGCATTGAACAATACTGACGCAAGTGTGTCCATCATATTTGAACTTACTCAATTGGTATTCGCGAGTCTTATGGGTCCTCATACTGGATCTCATATGAGCATTTTCTCAAAGTTCAATACATTGGGGACTTCAATACATAAGGTGGAGTTTTTCGGGATTAGGAAATTAGTGAATTCAACCCAAGGAAATCAACACATTCGAGATATAGAAAACTAATGAGAAGAAAACATAAGTCAAAAGACTCAGACTAGTTGTGTCACCAACCAATTAACCCCTAAAGGTCCACACATCCCAAACATCCCAAGTCTTGGTCAACCTTGATTGTAACTTTCAAAATAACTATTTTTGGTATTTGATTTAAAACTAAGAAAATGAAGCTTGACATGTTTTGTTTCTACTCCAATTTTTAATTTAAAAAAAGACCAAAAATTTAAAGGATTATTATAATTGCAACTGCGCTTGTGTTTGGATCCAAACTAAACAATATTGTATGTATTTCATTTGCTTTTTTTTTTTCTAATGAAATGGTTTAAGAATTTAAAACCTTCATTTACATTAAAACTTTCAAATTATTCCTAATATGTATTAAAATTGAAATAATTTTATATTCATTTTTACTCTCAAAAATCACAATACTTTGATTTTTTCCATCCTATATTTTGAAAAATCAATGTCAATGGAAATATATTCTTTCACAAGCAAAAAACATCAAAATTTTATATATAACAATTATATAAAAAGATAAATTTAGTGTGTAGAGGCATTGAATTGAAGGTAAGGGTGTCTTGGGTGTAAAATATAAATTGATTAATTGATAAATCTTCATACCAATCTCCATTTCTACTTCTACTTAATAAAATTCAAATTAATTGGATTGTTTTTGCTATATTTATTAATTTGCTTTCAATTATTGCTATAAATTTATAAAAATGACAATTTTATTAAACAAATTGAATTTTTTTAGAAGTGATAGATAATCTATATTATCATGTATTAAAATATATTATTAATATTTGAATATAATTTAATAGGTTGAATTTAGTTCAAATATGACATTTGACCATTTTGCAAATGATTTGGTCCTTTTAGAAGTTAAAGAGGAAAGAAGATTAGTTATTAACTATGACAATTTTTGTATTTTTTGGTTCCTAAAAGAGACATGGATGTTCCAAAACTTTATTTGACCAATAGATCAACCATTAATAATACTAACTTTTACTTCTTCAAGAATTATACAAAATTGCAAATTAATAAAATCAATATCTTAGAAAAAATCAATACAATGTGGTATACACTATAATTTTTCATATTATTTCAAATAATGTAAATGCCATCCAAACTTCTTCAAATTCTTTCTACTTTATCTAAAATTTTGTACAACTTTCATCCATTTCATCCAAATGTTCAAACTAATTAGACCACATTCATATATTAATATTCACCTAATTAGTGTGAAGAGGCCTCATACTGTTCAAATGGTCAACACATTGAATGAAATTGTGCAGTTTGTATGACCTAAGAGAAACCTCAATGTATTCAATAAAACAACCTTGCTAAAAGTATTTCCTATCTTTGACTGATGTGAAATTAGAGATAAAAAATACTATCATTAAAAGCACATTAAACATTAGTAAAAATTGGTACAAGAATAACCAAATTTAAAAATTGGACAACAGAAACAAGCTCCATACAAGCAAGCTAAAGGACAAAAATTATAGAAGCCAAGGCAAATCATGCCTAAGATAGGATAATCTCGCCTGTGACATCATTTCAATTCCCATGCCATTTGCATGATTTTTCTTTTTAAAGCATGATTTTTTTGGGCCACTTATTTTCTTAAAGCATGATTTTCAAAATTCCTTTAGCTTGCTTGTAATGGAATCTATTTTGATTGTCAAAAGTCCAAAATTGAAATATTTTTGTATCTATTTGAAGTATTTTTCAACTTCTTTGATGCGATTCCAATGACAATACTCTCAAATTCTAATTCCATACTAGGTGAGGAGTTAATAATTTTTTTTGTTAGACCAATAGTTTAAGTGTATTGAGGAGGCTCTTAACTCCTAAAATTCCATTGTTCGAATAGGGGACAAATTGGATTTTGAGCAAGCTACTATGGTCTCAATATTCATCATGATTTTTTGAAACTTTTTGTGAAGATAGAAAATACATTAGCTTCCTAAGAATATAATTTTTATTTTAATTGGTGCCCTATAGCCCAAAATTATAGCACAATAAGCCCAAAGTTTAGCTCACCAAGTAGAAAAAACACTCACAAAAACTTAAATTAGAAAAACTTAAAATTTTCATTCCATTTGGATTTGGTATGCAAAAGTTATGAACAATGATCTTATTTGGAGGGCAATTAGAGTATTTTCTTAAAAAAATAACTTACAGGATTCATTTCTAAACTTAGTTTTTACAATTTTTCAAGGTTAAAATTTGTTGCTAGAGTAATCTCACCATTGTAATTAATGTATTTCAATTTTATCATAGAGCGATCAAAAATTTAGATTTTCTTTCAATTTTAAATCTATGTCTCCTTAATAAATTTTTACTGAGTGAAAATGAAGTGTTTTAAAAGAAATAAAAAAATTCTGGATTCTCAATTCAATTCTTCAACATGAAATATTAGAAATTCAAAAATATTAGAGCAAAGTTTTTTAAGTTAAAAAGATTCAAAGTTTTACATAACAATCATTAGCACACACTATCACTATTTTGACTCTATTGTATGTTGTGGAATATTCTACACCCAACAATACTTCATTAGGACTTAGCTAAGTGGACATGGTGGAGGCTCAATGTAATGAATACGATGCATGAAGGAAAGGCAATGGGCATAGAGGTTGAATATTATGTAGTTCCTCCATTCCAAAATGATGTTTCCCTTGGCCTTAATTGTACGTCCCAATATGATCTTCTTGTTGTACTTTGTGACATTGCAATTTGGTGAGATTTGGCTTCCAATCGCTATATAAGACCAACAAAACAAGTTCAAGTAGTAGTTCTCCCTCTGTCCATGCAATCATCAATCAAAAGACAAAAGAAACAACTAAAAGGATTAATCAACATTGTTTATTCTTTTATTTTGCATATCTTTGAGTGTTGTCTTATTAAAAAAAATGAGGCAGTGGGAGGCGGAACAAAGGTCCACACATGGTCTTGAGCCCATACTAACTACCCTCAAAATGACAACCTTATATTCAACAATTAAGTACCCACTCGTCCACACTACAAGAAAATGGGGTGTTTTAAGTGAATTTTTAAGTATAATCTTAGACATAAGATTTTAAGTAATGACTTTAAAGGTCATTACTTCAAATCTTATGTCTAAGACTATACTTAAAAACTCACTTAAAACCGTCCATTTTCTTGTAGTGGGTGGTCCTAAAAAATGCCCCCAAAATTTCACTTTTTAGAACTCCAAAACTGCACCTTGAAAAGGGCTCCAAAACTCAACGTTTCTAGGACCATAAAAGAGCACCAAACTCTACTTACAATGTGAAATGGGTTTAAAAAATTGTTATTTTCAGCCTTAATTTAGAACATAATTTGTCCAACATGAAGATCATTTTGGGATGGAGGGAGTATATTCTAATCACACAAGGTGCAAAATCCCCCTATCTCTTTCATTTTAAATGAAAATATCTTGCAATCTACGCGGTCAAAGTTTTTGAAATTTCTTCCACACATTCTTATAGTAGTCTAGTACAAGCTCCTATGATTAGATATGCAATAAAAAAATTTGTAAAGATTTTTGCTCTTTGCAATAGAAATGACAGTTTTGAGTGTTTTTTGATGGAAAAAAAGGTCTTGGGATGTTAGAGGTTAATAAATACAAGTACACTGCATGTATCATACTTGTATCATACTGCTGTAGCTGTCCACTCTTCAGTCTTCACTCCACTCAATTTGGCTATGGAGTGCAAATTCCTTCAATTCTGCGGCTCCTGAAGTACTTCGTTGATCTTGAGATGCAACTTCTTTTCTGAATGTTACTGCAGAGAGTGAAGACATGCAAGGCTGAGATATATTGCACGATGCTTTTGTTTAGATTAATTGTTTAGCTGAGAGATATACACTCGCAACGCATTTCGCAAGCGGTTGCATGCTGCGAAACCGAGTGTAGAAGATTTGGTCTTGAAGAAGTCTGTCATAGAAAGCAATTCTATGAAGACCTTTGACCCTGAGCCAAGAACATTTCATTCCAGAGTTTCGCTCCTCATCCGCTCAGAGTAACTTCCTCCTCAATTGTTGGCCCGGTTTTCGTTCCCGTTAGAAAGTGGCGATTTCTGTTTAAAAATATCCATATTCTCCAAGCTAGCATATCAGAGTCAGGTACAAGAAAATTTCAAGGGTAATGTACAGTACAGTACAGTTGCACTCCCTGTGAAGTCTTTGGTTTACATTTGCTGTAAGTTGCTGCCAGGATCTTGACTTAGAAGATGCTCTACAGTATTCATACAAAGTACTCAACATTTGAAGGGACAAGAGTTCTTCTGCTTCGATGGGCAATTTCATTAAAGTGGCGGTATTCCAAGTGTCACTTTTACGGTGTGCCATTTTCATCATTTAGGACAGGTATAGATTTCAGAACGGCCGTTTTGAACCATCTAGGATAGGTATAGATTTAGAACGGCTCTTCAGAATTGTTTTCACGCTATTTTAAAAAAATATCGCCATTTGAATGAAATTGCCCTTTTCAATGTTTTATGATGAACCTTCAATATGGTGAATTTCGTTAAAATGGCAGCATTCCATTACAATGGCACGTTATTTCAGTTTAAAATGGCCGTTCTAAAATCTACATGAGTGGTACATTCTGAAAATCTACGCTTTTCCAAGATATCTAAAATCTATAATAATCTTGGATTTTTAGAACGGTTGGTCTGAAATCTATATAGTTCCTAGATGTTTGAAATCTACAACAATCTTAGATGTCTGGAATCTATATCAGTTCTAGATGTTCATAGCATATGGTATGAAAAAATGGCATAAGGAACATGACACGAGGAAAATATGGCACTGGGAATACCGCCATTTTAACAAAATTCGCCATTCAGTGCGGTAAGTTACCTTACACACCGTCGACATTGACCATGCGCAGGTTAACATTCTCTTTTCCAAAAGAACAATCGACATCCAAGAAATCTTGGCTTTTTGTTTGATTCCAGAACATTCAGGTTTACTATAATGGTGAATTTCGTTCAAATGATGGCATTCCATTACAATGGCACGTTATTTCAATTCAAAAGGGTTGTTCTGAAATCTACAAGAGTGGTACATTCTGAAAATCTACACCTTTCCTAGATATCTAAAATCTATACCAATCCTAGAATATTTAGAATGGTCAGTCTAAAATCTATTTAGTTCTTAGATGTTTGAAATCTACAACAGTTTTAGATGTCTAGAATCTATACCAATTCTAGATGTTCAGAGCGGACGGTCTGAAAAAATGGCATAAGGAATATGGCACAAGGAAAATATGGCACTGGGAATACCGCCATTTTAACGAAATTCGCCATTATACTGTAGAACGAAGAATGCGCCTATTAGCTAGGCCGGTTATTATACCTGTTCATCCAGGGATCTGATCATTTCTGGTTGACTACCGGTACCTCAATGAGTGATAGAAGAGTGGTTGCCGATTTGCCGTGTTGTTCTGACGAATCTTGGAGGTTGCAAATATCCTGCTACTGACTTGGTTCAGGTGTGGCTCCCTGGAATCCTGGATTGTTCCCCGTTGGATTCTTTGACTGGAAACAAAGACTTCGTTGCAGCTAATTATGATATATATATATATATATATACTACTGTAGTTTATTCTGCTAAAATCGGGATACTCGATAGCTAATAAGTTAGAGGTGGCAAATGACAAATTGGCAACATATTGGCTGGCCACGGAAGTTCACGAAGCCGAGTGAGATCCCAATTGATTTCAATATTCCTGCCAGCGTGTCATGATAAAAATATCGAAAGCACAAAACATTCTAGAGAGACAGACAATTGTTTTTTGGGGGAAAGTAGCCAACATTGTCCATTACAATATCGCACTAATAGGATACAGTCAGTGTAGCTGTGGACGGAACTCTACTTCTCTGGTTAAAGAGTCTAGAGGCATGAGTAGGTATCCACTTTGTGTGCGTCCCATACTTACGAAACTACTTGGGTTGATTTTCTTTCAAGAGGACTAGTATTCTTACAGGACATATCAAGTGCTCCCCCAGCTAGTCGGGGAAGACATAGTGGCAGTTTTGGTTGCTTCTACGTAGTCGGATAATTAAGCCACAAGGTCCACAACTCTGGATACTTGGAACACAACAATGTGGAACAATTAAATCGTATAAAATTCATAATTATCTGAAAACGTACAAGCAAGTTGGTTTCCATGCAAGTCCACGGCCTCCCTCCAGAACACGCTTTGAGAAATTCGACACCTACTGGAATAACTTAGCTAGGCTTTCCTTGATTTGTAAGAGAGAGGAAACAAAAGTCCTTTGGAATTACAAGAACCCACGTACTGGCATTGGGTAGCCTTCCCGCTGAGGTGTATTTTGACTGGACTTGCCCCCTTTGCCTTTTTCGTCTCACTCCAACGGGGCTCCTCCCTCTTTGTTCAAAAACAAAACTGAAAGAAACCGGTAAGTTACGAAAGGCCAAAGCTCGTATAACTTATATCGTGGGACGGGCCCATTCGCAAGCATGACTTTCAGCTGTCTTTGAGCATTTGGTTTCTTTTCTATTCTAAGAATTGATTCCTCTTGAGTGCCCCTCATGTTCAACAGACTTCCTACGTACTAAAATTCTTAAATATGTGAGTTACCGAGAGTAGGTACTTTCAAGATAGCCCGCGTGGAGCAAAAGTCCACCAACGCGCTCGACTACTGACCGTACCTATGAAGTCCTGTACTGTATATCTAACCCTTGAAGGACGGACCGGTAGCCATGGAAATCATGTATTGTGATTCCGTGTGACATCATCTACTTTGAAAAAGCCTAATATATTCATTGGAAGTCAAAGAACTGTTGAAGATCTTTCCTTCTTACTCCTAATACCGAGGATGAAAAGTTGCACTTCTGTCTTGTAGGGAAAGATTCTTTGTCATTCAAAGGACGCAGAACGTCCTCGGCGGCGTTCAAGGGCTAAGTATACTCCGTCCAACACTCATTGATCACCGACTTAATTAGTTCGCTGTTTGCTACGTGTGGTGTTCAGTTCCAGAGCAACTAGCTTAATTACTTGGCCTCAGTACTCAGTTCTCTCTGCCCGGGGAGTTTCCACAACGGAGGTAGGAGCTGTTACCATGAGGTAACCATGAGGTAATGGTCAAATATTTCCCACATGGTAACCACCTCTAAGTGGTAAACTACTATGAGTTTACCACTTCGGAGGTGGTTACCATGCGGTAATGGCCAAATTATTCCCACATGGTAACCCCTCCTACCTTCCTTGTGTTCATCTTCGTCGCTAGCATATGCATTTGAACGTACGTAAGGTGGAGAGACCTTTCAGTGGAGGTACAGATCGATGAGAGCTTCCATTTCCTGGCTTAATTATTGAGTAAGTTTTAAATTCACTAAGTCATCAGTACTAGATCGATATCAACCTCCCGCCCGTGCACCCGGGCCTGTCGTGGCCAGATTCGCATGTTCTCGATCACTGGTGGTCGTTGCAAGACGGGTATGGTCATGGCGTCCACTCGAAGTGGCGGAGGAGTGGGTTTGCGGGGGGATGGGGTGCAGTTGTTGGGCTATCGAGGTCTCCTCATGGTCGCTCTTCTCTTCGTTCGTAATCAAAGACGTTCACTGCAGCTTCACTACCGACGCCGTCGCACCTGCACCGACTCCGTTGACGCAGCAAACGCAACCCGTTGTGACGTTTTATCAATACGAAGGTAGGCCTCTTGGTGTGCTGCACTTGCATGCGATCTGATCATTTCTGGTTGACTACCGGTACCTCAATGAGTGAGTTGTTTTGGAGGGTTGCAAATATCCGGGACACCTGCTGAACCGACGACCTCGCTCGCCATCGCCGGAGGGAACTGCGGGTTCCCTCATCCCGCTCCCCCTCTGTCGCAACGGATGAACAGCACAGTGGATTCTTGTTTCCATCTCTTCCTGCTGCTGTTGCAATTCAAAAAAATAAAATAAAACCCAAAGAACTCGGGAAATCAACCCCTATTCTCCTTTAGCATTCCCCTTTAGCAAACCCTACGGAGGACTGTAGCTACGCGCTTAGTGGTGCTCCACTACAGGCCTAAACCCTACTCACTCCCCTCCGTAGGGTTTAGGAAATTCATTTGTTGTTGTGTTTGTTACCCGGATGAAGTTCATCTTGTGCGTGGGGGGCGCCTAGGGATTCTTCGGGCGCCATCACTGAGGTCGTCGGTTCAGTAGTCTACCCCAAATATCCTGCTACTGACTTGGTTCAGGTGTGGCTCCCTGGAATCCTGGATTGTTCCCCATTGGATTCTTTGACTGAAACAAAGACTTCGTTGTAGCTGATATTTTAAGTATAAATTTATGTATACCTACTATAGTTTTATCTGCTAAAATCGGGACATTGGATAACTAAATACGGAGTACTCCGTAAGAGCATCCCCACCCGTCTTGCATATCGGATGACTTGTTGCCACTAGCTTGCATAATTGCCCCACCCGTCTTGCATAATGGATGAACTTGTTAAGAGGCCAAGCCAAAAGCCTTCGGCGGCTTGCAAAACCGGGCTCTTTTGCAAGCCAAAGGGTGGCTTGCAAACCGGCTTGCAAACCGCATGAGACAAGCACCTTTTGCACTTTTCCAGCAAACATGGACTTAATTCAGGAATGTGGATGTAGCCAAGTGGGTGGCGATGACCTCTTAACAAGCTATAGGTGGAGCTTGCAAATTGGCTTGCATTTTCCAAGCCGGGTGGTGATGCTCTAAGTTAGAAGGCAAAGGGCTACTATATTGGTTGGCCACTGAATTTCACGAAGCAGAGTGACACGAATGTTACTACCCACTGAAAAAAAAATTAAAGAAAATCGAATTTATTATTTTTCCAATTAACATATCCCTTGTGAGCTCCAAAATTTTTAAAAATTAAGTTAAATAAAAATTGTTTTTCAAGTACCCACCCATCCCACCTTTTTGTAATTTTGAGCTGGGGTGTGGATGGCAATCAACATGGGATATATCAATTTGTATCCTTGTATCCATATCCTTGTATAGTATCCATATAATATCCTTGTATCCATATAATATTCATAAGTATTATATCCACATACAATATTTGTATCCACATCCATAACTATATCATACCCGTACATTATCCATATTGTATATGTATTAGTATTGTATCCCAAGTGTTGAGATCAACGACATTGGAAGGGAGATTGGACTTTTTTTATGAAAAATCAACAGTTGAGAATTTTTTGGAGGAAGGGGTAGGGGAGGAAATGAGGCAGACCAGCATGTACGCCTCTTTTCAGTGGATACCGTAGTGCGATGCCAATTGATTTCGATATTCCTGGCCGCGTGTCATGATAAAAATACCGAAAGCACAAAACATTCTAACGTAGAGAGACAATTGTTTTTTTGGGGAAAGTAGCCAACAGTGTCCATCGCACTAATAGGATACAGTAAATTAGTGTAGCTGTGGACGGAACTCTACTGCTCTGGTTAAAGTCATTATAACACGTGTCGTACGAGTGTACAAATACGGAGCTGTTGCTCGCTCCCAAGCTTCTGCCTCGATTGATACGGTATCACAGAACTGGTCAGTTGGTGGTGTGGGTGGCATTGAATGAGTGTGCCAATAATTCTTGCTGGAGGAGGGTTTTGGATGCAGTTGGAGTTTTTGAGAACACTTTTGAATCTCTTGCGCTTGGGGATTGATTGCAGTGGAACTTCAACAATATCTGATTCTTGTGGTCTGTTACATCTTCATCTAGCTGGTTTGTGCAGTGTCGCACGCCATGTATGTTTCCGAAACTTGCTAGCTTGTTTGACGATTCTTGGGAATGACTTTGGCAGTTTGTTTTGGGGTGAGGTGAGGTGGGGTGAATAGAATGGTGGATTTGCCTTAGCTTTAGCTTGGATCTAAGTATTAGTTTTGATCAGTTGTAGCTTTGTCAATGAGGGAATCTCCGAAGAATGTTGCAACTCTGCTGCTTGTAATGCGTCTTGTGAAAGCGAATTTCAGACTCTTGCTTTGTACATTCCTTTTTTCAGACTAGGGTTTAGGGTACTCGGTTCCGATCCAATGGCGGAGGCTGCGTCGAAGACTCGTAACGAGACTGACGACCTCATGGAGACTGAAAAGACCGTACCTTGTGAGGCGCCCGCCATAGCCGAGAGTTCTGAATATGTGACAGCAGTGGAAACAAGACCAGATGATGGTGGTGAAGCGGCGAGCATCTCGGATCAGCAAAGCGCACCTGCGGATGAGTTTTACATGACGGCACGGAGGATTCAATTGGGAGAGCTGCGAAGCAAGTGCATAAGTGAGGAAGAGTTCGAGCTCGAGAAATCGCGGGAGCATTGGACAGAGGTGGGTACACCGTGCTCCGAGGAGGATCTTCTGGTGGTTGAGAACCGTCGACACTTCCAGAGCCTCTTGAAGAAGTGCAGGATGAGTCGAAGCTCCAGAAGGTTTCATGCGAGATGGGAACATCTTTTGCCGAAGCACGAGTTCTTCCGGGACTATGGCGATTCCCTGGAGGTCGGGCAGAAGATTGCCGAGGGAGGCCAGGCGGAGGTTCTGGAAGCCACGCTCGATGGGAAAGAGAATTGCGTTGTGAAAGTGTTCAAGAGTAGTTATCGTCTTTCTGACCTACAACGTCAATGGACCTTCACGCCGCATGGTGAAACGCTGTCAGGGAAAAACTCGTCTTGGAAACTGTTTCGAAACAAGTGTTGTTTCATTAAGGGTGGCACTTTGCTGAAAGATGGCAGGTTTGCTTTCGTGATGAAGCGGTATTGGGGCGACCTACGCAAACTCATTGATCTTAAAATGGACCAAACCCATCATGCTCGACCACCTTTTCAATATCCGTTACCCATCATGCTCGAGATTGCTCGCGGGATGAAAGATTTGCACAAGAGTGATATTTTGCATAGGGATCTGAAAGCGTCCAATGTCCTTCTTGGATCTTCCGACAATGCGGTTTCTGATGCAGAAATGAAGTTGGATGTACCCTCTTATGAGGAAATGAAAGAGGGTGTTTTGGACAAGAAGGCGTCAGCAAGGAAGAAGCTGAATAGATTCCATTGTTTCGTTGCAGATTTTGAAAGCTCTAATAACTGTCGAGGAACAGCCTTTTGGCGAGCTCCAGAGGTGTTGCGTGCAGTACAAAATCATGATTCAGACAGGAATATCTGGACAAAGAAGGTGGACGTGTATAGCTACGGCATGACTTGCTATGAAGTTCTAACAGGTTCCCTTCCTCTTGAAAACCTTGGTCGCACTGATTACGATGCTGTAATAGTTAGAGGCGAGAGGCCTCCACTGCCTGATTACATTGATGATCAAGTACAAGACATATTGAGAAGGTGCTGGCACTCTGACCCCAGCGGGAGGCCAACTTTTGTTCAAATAGTGCGGGAGTTGGAGGCACTCCGGCGCTCAAAGCCAACCTTTTTCTTTACAAAATGTCGTGGAGTGGAAAGAACTTCCCCTTGCTCTCAGTCAAATATCGGCGAAGGACTTCTTCTTGTTGGCAAAAGCCGAAGGCTCCCTCTCGAAGCTTAGCAGGTGCTCCTAGTTTTATGTGGGTTTGGGCGCAGGTATGCCAAGCACATGCCTACTTTCGTGCATGTGTCCATTTGTCTGTTGAAAGCATTTGTAGAGCTTGTGAAGTTCTATTTGTGCAGTACCACAAGGGTAACTTTGTGTACGTCAGAGATGCTTTGTACAATGAGTCAGATTTCTCAGTTGTTCATTTCCCGAGCAAAGGAAGGACGACCTTTCCCATTTGATTGCTGATTACAGTTGTTTGATTCAGTTTTTGATGAGTTGAATCTCTTTGCACCTTAAGGGGTTTGCTTTGCAGATTTGGAAGACTAAAACACGTCGTTTGACGAGCAACTGTTCTCCTTGATTCTGCATCACGATTGAGCATGGAGCCTACGTTCTGAAGTCTGAGGCTTGCAGAAAGCCTTCCAGGTATGAATTATTCTCCCTCACACTTGCTTAGGTCTATGGAGAAGTTTGTTTCATTTCGACGGGGCCTAAAGATCCATCATGTGACCCCGTAGAAGAGAATATAAACTTCGATGGTTCTGGGTGCTCCTTTATCAAGTAGCAACTTGAATAGTCGACGGGTTGGGCAAGGCAAATAAGTGCAGTATAGCCGGTAATTAATGATCTTCCGAATTGCTTTAGGTACTGTGATTATTCGCGTTCGCAATTGTTGCAGAAGTCTGCTGCTGCTATGCAACTTAGTGCTCGTGGTCGGTTGGCAATGGGACTGTTGTCAATAATTGAATCTTGTTCAATAAGGTTTAATCAACGGTGTCAATAGGAGGACATTGTAAAAAGGTACCTGAGAGAAGGACAAGACTATGAGATTTTTCGTGCTCTCCATATGCAATTGGCACCTCAGTCTACAAAATTGTTTCGATTGAGTTTATGCATTGTACTAAATTTATAACCTCCTCCACCCACTGACAGGTTCTGCACTAGCTCGATGCTGCATCTCGTGGAGACCTGGCGAAAGTGTCCACAATGCTGGGTATTCTCAAGCGATGATATGCAGGGCAGGAGACTACTTTTGCTCGGCTCCATCAAACAACTCAAACCTTGTCAAGCAACATTGGCAGTTCTGGGAATACCGATGGATGTTTACCCAATATTGCGCTATGCAGAACGAAGAAGCTGGACTTCATCTTATCACAAGAGCGATTCAGATTTCATGGCTGTGCACGAGAATGTGAACTGACTCTGTAGCAGCTGGAGCACCATAAGACTCGGGGATTTATTCTTCATGAATATAATTAGTATGTTCAAATGTGTTCTACCATGTGAAATCATTTGGACAATCACTACTGTAGCTAGAGCTTCATAAGAACGTTAAAGGACGTATATACTTGCATGCATCAAAATATGCTCCAGTCCTTCATGCTACGACTGTTAGTTCTGAATTAATCGCATTTATTTCTCTCTTTAATCGTAAACCTCTATCACAGAGCACAACTAATTAACCTTGTCTGGAATCACTTTTACAAACAACATAATGGACGTAGTGGGGCAAGTGCTCACCCTCCTTCCCGTACCGGACTTGTGCAGATACCGTACCGTCTGCAAACAATGGAACGAGCTCATCTGCGACCGACACTTCGCTGCTCTCCATGCCCAGAACCACGGAAACCCTCAAGACGCGACCTTCATCGTACTCTGCTACGTAAAAGGCATATTACGGATGGACCAAAACACAATTTCCGAATGTGGATGGTGTATACTCGACCTCAATGCGAAACGCTGGTACAGTTTCAAGGACACTAATCACCACAGATTCCACCGGCCTATAGTGGCAATGGACGGTGGTCTGGTTGTCCAATTCTCGGGGATTAGACTATCAGAAAATTCCCTCATTGTTTATTACCCCATTGGAAACGAAGCCGAAACCCTGCCAGCTGCACCCGATTTCGCGACGTGCGACGGGTATCCCGCGCTCAGTTTCATTGTCGACCCAATCTCTCGGAGTTTCAAAGCTTTTCTGATAAACCACGACCACAAGAAGACGGCGAGGCTGAATGACCCGAGTACAAGCGAGCAAGAGCGCGCGCGGATTCGGAATGATCCCCTGGTGCGTGTTTACGATTCAGTATCCCGTGGATGGGAAAGCTTGGTAAACCCCGATTGGGACACCACCGTAATCCGTCTCCTCCACAGCAGCGTGATGCTCCAATCCCGCCTGTTCCTTCTGTTTGGTGCCCGCTGGTATGCTTTCCAAGACTATGCGTTGTGGGTTTACAATCTCGTGGAGGAGAACTGGTTGAATCTTGCGACAGTGGACATCCCGGACTACTTCATCCATCCGAAGCTTGTGATGACCGCCGACCGCTTGTTCCTGGTGGCCTGGTCTCTCGACCCTCCCTCGTTCTTCAACTTGTTTGACAATGCGTATTTTGAAGTGCAAGAGATCGATGTGGTTCAGATGGTGAGGAAGCCGCCTGTGTTGAAACTGTCGAGAGAAGACTTGGAGTTGAGGTTTAGGATACAGTCGGCATGGCAGCAGCATCCGGCGATGGTTGTGATCGGGATTCCAAACGCGAGGTTGATGGTGATGGCGAAGTCTTCTGGGAAATGTGGAGTGTTTGACGTGGTGAGGGGTTGCTGGGAGGAGGAGGAGGTGCCAGAGAATCCTCTAGGGCAGCAGCCTGAGAACGAGGAGCGTGTGTGGGCTGGGAAGAACATGAAACTCCTGCTGCCCCATGCACCGATTTATCCAGAAGTAGCGAGCTAGCTGGTCATGTTCCGATTTCTCCAGAAGCCAAACAATTGCAACCAAGTGAGCTTCTAATTTTCTTCTAATCCTTTCTAAATTCAATCAACTGCAGTACATTGAGCTTTGGTTTGTATTTAGACTATATACCTGGGAAACAAAGGTGAAGCTCAAAGTAGCATGTGAATTCAGGAACAAGCAGCTACGCTTCTAGAGACGATGTCCCCGTAGTATTGGCTCGCTTTTCAAGGTCCTACTCAAACTTCCTCACAGGAGCTCAGGCGATACAAAGCCCCTCCCTTCGGTCCAGACCAGAGACAACGAAAGTACCTATCCATTGGTATCATGGAAGTACATTGTCATTTTTATCTGTTCTTCAGGAATATGATTAGCTTGGTCACTCAGTACTTTCTTGAATTTTGTACATGTTTCTTCAATTTACCCCAAATCCCTCTTTCCTATGGAATGTCAACACCTTGTATGGAGCATACAAAGTCACAACAAGCAGCCAGCTTCTGTTGTCAAGTGAAGTCCCACTCAAACTCCTTCACTTGTAGTTTCTGTCAAGGGCTCTTCCTCTTTCATCCAACGACAATAAATAGTGTGCTCTTCACTATTTAACTAGCTATTTAAACCATAAGAGAATTGGTTGGAAGGGATGTAGGAATTGTGAAGCTTTTGAATAAAAATAAACCATGGCTTGAGAGTAATCCTAACATAATATCTTCATGTTTGAAATTTTTTTGTTTCTTCCCATATGTACATGGGCTGATTTAAGGTAGAGCAGCCTATTGTGGTCAAAATTAGGAGTCTGCCATCATCCCATCACCAAAGTTTTTCAATTTTTTTCCCATTTGAAGACAATTATGAGAATTTGTGAAGGCAATTGAATTT
This sequence comes from Neckera pumila, assembly GCA_963969595.1. Classification (NCBI taxonomy): domain Eukaryota; kingdom Viridiplantae; phylum Streptophyta; class Bryopsida; order Hypnales; family Neckeraceae; genus Neckera; species Neckera pumila. Next base: position 17,129,640 of record OZ018415.1, on the reverse strand, counting down.
TTTTCCCATTTGAAGACAATTATGAGAATTTGTGAAGGCAATTGAAATCATAATTTTCAGACAAGAGTATGAATTAGCTATGAATTTCTCAAGTGTTCAGCCCAAAGAAGTTGACAGACTACCCCAAAACTAACTGCGTAAGTTAAGTAAGTGTATCCACAATGATCACCTACCTCTTCTAAAGGAGATTTTTTTAATATGTGGATGGCCATAAAAAGTCACTTCCTACAATGACTTACATTGAAATTATTGCATGTTCCTAATAAGGTCACTAATTATTCCATTGAAGTTAGGTGAGATATTGATTGTGGTCAGAAAAACCACAATGGGGTCATCATGTGTCCCCCATGGGTCATTTGACCACAATGGGCTCCTTTACCTTATAACCTTGCACCTTTGCACAAAAATTGATTTATAAAGAATAATTTATAACCTTGCACAAAAAATCAAATGAAGCATAGAGACAAAAATGATTTATAACCTTGCATAAGTAACCTTGCACAAAAAATCAGATGAAGCATAGAATAATTAAGCTAGTTGTATTGTTGAAGAATAGACAAAATTACTTTTTTCATCATATTTGGATTTACTTAATCTAATTTGTATAAGATGAAATATAGAGTAATCAAGCTAATTGTATTGTTGAAGAATAGACAAAATTGTTTTTTCATCATACTTGGATTTACTTAATCCAATTTGAATAGCTCCTATACAAGTTCTTAATACATGTATAGTTTACAAACATTGTAGGTTTTGTAAAAACATTTATTCTTTTCTGCTTAACCTTAAAACGTTGGGAGGTTTTTACTCTTTTCTGTTTAACCTTAAAACTTTGGGAGAACTGTTCTAAAATGTCCGTTCAAAATGTACTGTACCTCATCAATGGCCAAACAATGGCCAAACAATGGCTTCTTCACACTGAAAAATGACTGATTTTATTACAATTTTTTGGAAAAACTTGTCAAGTGTGTTTAGTACTTATGGTGGAAACAACAAAAAAATTTCCATAGAAGATATAGGGGAATGGTAATTATACATTTCAAAAGTTTAATTATATACTCTAAATCATTTTTGTAATTTCTTTAAATTTTCAAAGTTGTAATTTGTAAATGTCCTTCAATTGTCATGTATTACATGCAAGAAATTTATGCTCATATGTATCTTTAAAAAGTCTTCAAAAGACCCACACTACTTTTAGAGACTCTATTACAAAATTGAAGACATCCATCATTAGGTCATGGGGTAACACTTTAGAAGGGCCCCAAGTTATATGTCAATATTCGGTAGGTAGCCAAAGTTCTATATCAATATCAATATCGGGGAGGTAGCCAAATTGAGTATCTCTATATTATGGTGCATAACTAAAATCCAAAAATCTTTTTTGGTTTTGTCAAAATTGTGCAAGACAGGAAAACAAAGTCATTAACAAAATTTGGATTAGATCATTTTGAAAGGGTTGCAAGAGTGACATTGAAGCAGCTAGGCAAAGTTTCTTGTCACTCAAAAAGCCATCTTTCCCATAGCCACTAAGATTTTAGTTTGTCATTTTAGTCCTAGTTGTACTTTAGTCTAAAATCACTCAAAATGCCATCTTCCCTATAGCCACTGAGATTTTAGTTTGTCACTTTAGTCCTAGTCGTACTTTAGTCTAGGATCACTCAAAATGCCATCTTCCCTATAAGATCACCAATACGAAAGTCTTTGAGATATAAATTTTAAGCTATGAATTGTTGAAGATTGAACTGATAGTGTCCCAATTATATATGTGCTTAGACAATCCATGAACTATGTATATTGCGTCTACGACATATTATATAGAAATTAATTTGATTCCAATACAATCTACAAGTATTTCGTTTCTTACAAACCATTACAAAAAATATGAGGACTCAAGAAGGCCACTAAGCCTGCCCCACCCCACCCCCATGGTGATATTATGGGAAAAAAAAAAAAAAAAAAAATTGAAGATTGAAAATGTGATGTGATCGCATTTTGACCACGTCAGCATGTCAGCGCCACATCAGTGCCACATCATATTTTTAATATTTTTAATATTTAAAAAAAAAAAAAAAAAAAATTCTTTTTTTCTTTTTTCTTTTTTCTAGATTTACAATTCAAGCTTGTATCCAAGAGGTATTCTTGGCTAAAAAATCTAGAATATATGACCTGTGAAACCATTTTTACATAGATCATATTGCATTGAAATTAATCGAAGTATGATTTAGTAGATTATGTATAATAAGGCTTCGAGAGATATTCTTTTATAGATATATCTCTACAGCTTATTATAAAATTCTGGTTTAATAAAAGAATTACTCAAATATGACTAGTTGGCTACTTTACTTCTAGAATATTCATGGATGCATAGCCTCTAATAGCATGCTAAATGACCCTCTAACAGTCACAAGATATTAGGCAAATCTGCATATCAGATTTAACCTGTCAAGTACAGGTTAGCTACCTTGATTGGAAAATTATTAGCCTCCAATCTCTGAACAATTAAACACCATGACATGGGTCCCATGTCATACATGGATATGAAACCAGTGTTAATTCTCTCTGGTTTGGTGGCTAAGTGTTCCTAAATGCCTTGCACCTTATGTAATTAATATAAGTACCAAAGTACACCAGGTTGATAAAATGGTTTGATCAGGCTATTAGGACACACTCTCACTTGGAGCTGATGGTTTTTACCTTACTCAAGCTTGTACTCTCTGCACTTTCTTGCTTCACTGGTGGATTCTTAATCCTTTGCTCTTACGACTGAGAGCTTTGCTTGTGTGAGTTAGGCTGCTTAGGGTGACTGACCAGGATGTTGACTGCTGCCGGCCTGGAAGAGTAAGCAGACCAAGTGCTTTGTAGTCATATCTGAGGACTGGAGGTTCCACCAAGAATGGCTTCTACATAGTCTACTTCTAACAATCAGGTTTTGGATTTGATTTTCAGTTACATTTGTTTGCAAATGGCTTCATGTAGAATGGATATGATTTGTTCTTTTCTGAGTCGTTTTGTATGAAAACAATAACAAGTGTCCTTGGGCTTAAGACACCTCGAATGCACACCAGGGCTTTTTTTTTTCATTTTTTAGAGTTGAACGAAAAGGCAATATTTGATTTGTGGTGCAGGTTGCAGTGGCGACTAGTAAGTAACGTATGGGAGTTTCTGAATGGCGATGACCATATTTTTGGGGAGCAGAGTTTGGCGATTTCTGAATGAGACTTAGTTTGAATTAGGCGATGGGATTTTTTTGGGTAAGTGTTTTTGGCTTGTAAGGTGGCGACAATGTCAGCATGCTTGTGGATATTTGGGCGAAATATTTTTTATTTATAACTTACTCTGGATGTTGCACATCACGGACCCTGTGAAATAACTTGCACCTGCACCCAACCCAAAGCCCCTCCGATGCGAAAGTCAGGAAGTTTCAATGAAATGAAAACACAAACAACAATGAACATGTATAACTTCTACATTGGATATTTGAGCTTTAAATATTTGGGCTAACTTGTTATATGTTATAACGTATGGCAAGCTTCAAATAAAAAATCATGAATCATGTCCAAGAATGTAAGATAAGGAAGAGTAACAAAAGCTCAATTCACTAACATCAACTAGCAATGAAATGACTTGAAGGTGGATGGATACAAAAAACAAAAAAAGAAACAGGAACTTGCCAAGTGAACCTGTTATCTAGTGAACAAAAAGATTAGCAAAACAGCACTTCACAGAAACCGGTGGCAGAAGCAAGAATCTCCGGTGCATGGACATAAACCTGCGCCCACCCCAAATCCCCTCCGATGCTCAAATGAGAAACGTAACCTAACTAGAAACACTTGCGGAGCACAAATCAACGACATTGGGAAGTAGACAAAATTAGGTTGAAATCGGGAAGTTACCTCTGGCATTGAACACAGAAACACACAAGCCATTGCAAGATACTGCAAGATTAGAATGAAATCATGAAGCTCACATCATGGAGCTCATAGAAATTTAAACTCTGCTCTGAACAGAAGTCCCGAAGGATGAAAAACATGTCAAATTAGTAGAGAGCTAAGTCGCACCTACCTGCACTGTCTACATAAAACCTGCATACAACTACCTGCAAAGTGCCACATGGTAGTGGGAAATACGCACCCTCACTACAACACAAACCTCCTGCACATTTGGGAGCAAACACTACTAAACCCCAGCCAAATACCTGCCCCGCCCTCCAGTGACAAACCAGTCGTCAAAGACCTTCTGATATGGAAAGTTCTCCAAGCTGAATATTTTCTGTGAAAACATACCCACCACAACTTGAATGTGCTCTTCCAAGTTATTACGCAACTTCGACTTTAGGAAACCGACGCTTGAGAAGCACTGTTCATCCTCGACGGATCCCAAAACATGAACCACCGCCATCTCTGCTAGCTTCAAGAACTCACCAAAGTTCTGGGTGAGGCTGTTGTTCCCGTCTAACACACGCCACACCTTTGTTAATGGATTTACATCAAATGGTGGGAGCATGGCTGCACGCGCATTAGACCTCATACATGTTTTGAAAAGCGCACGCTGTGAAATGAGGGCGTCACGATCAATCAATGGTTTTATACAGAGCTTCTTGTCTCCTTCCCCGAGTATTTTTCCATGACTGTAAGTGTCCATGAGGGTCCGCAAGTGGCCATCAAATGCATCCTCGGCATTTAGTTGGCACCAGTATTGTGGATAGAAGATTCCAAACGCATTCATGACGTTGTGGGCTGGGAACCGGTTGTCCAGCTCCGCTCCAAGAATTTTGGCGGCATCTCCAAGAAGCCCCCAAGTATCGTTTGAGTACTCCCAAAGCAAAGACCAGCTGCAAACTTACAAGCATAATTGAAAAAGGACAAAAGAAGTGTTCTTACCAGTGCATTCGGACTTCACTTTGGCCAACAAGGTGGCCCACACGTCACGATCCACAGGTAAACCCTTATGCTCTGCATGTATTTGCTCCCCATGACAAACGAATGACAGCACAGCTGAATCATTGTTTAGGTCACAAATCCACTTAATGTGAATTTGCTCATGGCTACAATCCAGGAGATTTTTGAAACTCCAAAACTCATCACCACTGTATGCTGTTGCGCTGTCCTCATACAGTCTGTAAAGAGAAGCCTGGCACACTTTAACAGCGGCTACGAAATCACAAATGTAAATATCACGTTTCTGTGCAAATTGGACTAACGTGTCTATGGCCTCCAATAGTGGCAGTAGCGCACACATTCCAAGTAAAGTGAAGGAATCGAGGAGAAGCTGCAAGCAAGCCTGCACGCATCCACACAAAGAGTAAAAAAAATAACAAAAGCCAAGTTCAAAGGAAACTATGAATCCCGCACCCAATGCATGTAAAGGAGTCCACAACAGAGCAGGACCTGCCAGGAAGTTGAACTAGAAACAAAAATGAAGGAGAAAAAAAATTACAACAAGACAGGAAAAAAGTGTAAAACCTCAAGTGCAACAAGGAATACTTACCTCTGCCTTGTTGTTGTTGTTCAAATCAGCAGTCATTTTATATATCAACGTCCGATACTCAGAAAGTAAGCGGCGCAGGGGCTCGATCAAGCTGACCCAACGGGTCTGCACATTGCGGAGCATTTTTAATCCTTTTGTCTCCGTGAGCTCCGCTAGCACCTTGAATTCACAAAATCTTTTAGGACTTTTGTTGAAGTAACTGTGAGTCACAGAAAGCAGTTTCTCGATGTCAGAGAAAATGCCAAGGGAAGACAGCGCTTTGAATGCCAAGTTACAACGGTGGGCCACGCAATGGACACCAATCATGAAGGGTGCATGTTTCTCCTTAATTTGGAGTGTGACACCAGACCGTGCACCCTGTAGCGTAGAGGCCCCATCTGCGCCAAAACTTATAAGTTTTTTGGCCGCTAACTCTGCGTCCAAGGCCCCACCATCGGTGATGGCCCCCACAATTAGGTCTGTCAAGTTCTCCGCATTTGGTGTGCATTCTACCCGATGAAGTGAGATGAGTAGAGGAATACATACCCAATCTTGCACTATGTATGCGTGCACTGACAGGAAACTACTGTTGTCCACCGCCGTTACCTCATCGACGGTCACAGCGACATACCGACTTTTGGCAATCAGCCTTTTGGTTTCATCAACCATGTACTTGTACATGTAACCCGCCATGATCCACCCTGAAGTATCGCACCAGTGTGCCGCAGGAAGATCAGGGACACCAAGAAATTTGTAGAGAGACTGACGAGCTTCAAACTCAAGCATGGGACGACCATCAGAAAGCAACTGAAATAAAGTTGCAAATTGGACCCTTTTCTTTCTGGCTTCCAAACTTGTACACTGATTCATCTGGTCCAAGACTGATGCTGGAGGCTTTGCGGCATAGAGACGCATGTTTTTCCTGTGTTTGCATTGGGTGGCCACGTATTGTTCACCAGCCTTCACTTTGTATTGAGGAAGGTCTCTCTTTGCTGTACGTTTCCCGTCATGCTTAAAAAGCGTGTCGGACTTAGGTGCGAGCACACAAGGCTTTCTATCAATGACATTGCACACCTTGCACTTCACCATGTGAAGGATCCCATCGTTAGCCATAATCCCTTCCGCCCAAACGGTCTGGAATTTGCAGTGGAGGTTGTAACGACTCTGAGCCTTAGAACGAGAATTGCCGGACTTGCTGCGAGCTTTCCCTTTCTTTGTTGGAGGAGACTCAAAGTCAGAGTCTTCCAAGGAGTCCTCACAGTTGACGGGGACCTCTACGCATTTCGAATTGTCAAGTTCTTCAGAAGAGCCCGAAAGTGTGATGATGGGCGACTTGGCACTTACAACAATCATGTCACCAGACCCAAATGAAGAACCAGGAGTTCGCCCAGTGTCCTCAGATAATGACAAACTTTTGCATTGGGACTGCAGTTTCCCTCCCTCCTTGTCGCTCGGGTATTCATCTTCAGACATTGGCTCCGCCCCGGGAACCTCTGGCATCGACCCGTCAAACACAAACGACAGTGGTTGGCCCGCGCCTGCACCTCGCGTGGAAGCAAAATAAGAATTCATGGTTTGTTTTCGGACCTCCCTCTTCCGCGACTCGATCATCTTCCCTTTCCGTTTTAACTCCCTCCTCGCCACCTCGAGAGCCTCCTTCGCGGCTTTGTCCGCCTTTTTCTTTGCTGATCGTGCCATAGAAGCTGCTTGTATCGCTTTCACAATTGCATCCTCCCCGCCATCATCGCGTGCAAAATCCATGACCCCTCAGCAAGACAGACAACACCCACGGGACCATGGCTTCGGTGAGTATAGAACGCAAGGAAGAAAAGTAGCTGAGAAAGTAAGGACAAGTAGGAGAGCTCTTGCGAATGAAGCCAATTTAGCAATTTGAAATGCATGGTAATTGCACGACGTGCATGACACCGTGAAACCACAATTTCCCCATACTGCAAGCAATGAAGATCTGAATTAACGAGCAACATTGAATTCGGAGGTGGTGGGAACTCAACAGCGTACACCCTATGAAATAAAATCCCTGGCGAAAGGCGTAGCTCCACTCCCACAAAAGAAGGCGAAAACGCTCAGCCATTAAAGCGCAATTGGCGAAATTAAAAGAGAAGCACACCACTACGCTGGCAAATCCAAGAGAGTTGTGAACGTAACGATGGCGAGGTCCTTGACAATGTCCGGTGCAAGGAGTGGAAATAACACCAGTTCATGGCGATAAGTGCAGCGGAGGTGGGCGCTAGGAGAGAGAAGAAGTGGCGACTAGCCCTAAAACCGGGGACGAGACTGGTGCAAACTAGCCGCCGCCCATCCCTCTCAGCCGCCCAAAAGGCGAAAACAGCCACTTTTTACTCAGCCTGTCCCATTATGGGTTTCGCCAGGGAAGAGGGGCTGGTGCAAATTGGCTTTTTTTCGCCAAAAAAAGAAGCCCTGATGCACACTAAAACAAACTAATGGTCTGTTCTGGTGTATGGGTGCAGGTGAGGCCCTGGACCTCATAAAACTACTTTGAGCATGAAGAATAAGGAGTTTTTTCTATATCCCTATTTACTACTCTTAGAAAAAAGACTGTATAGTGAGATAAAGGTTACTATGAAGTGTGCTGTGTATAGACAAATCACATTGTTTTGACACTATAAGCCTTCATGTTTGATCCTTTTGGGTACACGATTTGGACTGGCTTTGATAATATTGCTACAATGATACCTTAGGGTAATTTTTAGTGATCTGGAGCTATTCCTTTCAAACTAAATTATATGCCAGTTGGTTATATACATACATGAGTATATGTAACACATAGATATTTACAGTACATGATGCTTGAAGCAATGGATTGGTAAATGTGTTCAAAGCAATATTACGCATTTGACAAGACGAGAACAAATAGGTGCTCTTGTTGCAAAGAGATGTCCCAGAAAAAGTTTTTTCTTTTGTAATTGCACCCCGTGGTTGCCAAAAATCACGCACTCGCAGTCTTGTTGAGGCCTAAATTTTTTTGTAATGCTCTTATTTAGCCAACACTTGCATTGTAAATGAGTGACATTTCAATGCATAGGAATAAAGGTTCTCCTAATCCCTACTTATCTTCTATTGTTGTTCAAACGAAAGTGCAATGCAATTGGTTCCAACTACCATCTTGCATCATACAATAATTTTTTGATGCTTGATTCTCAGTTGATGGTTTTGTACCGTATATGCTTGAAGATTCTAGTTCAGCATAGGGATCTTTGTCACATGAATGGTGTAGAAACAATATACATATTTGGGATTTGAAGAAAGGTCAATATATAATTGAGAACGCATTCGAGATCATAAAACAAATGTTTCAAGAACTACTCGTGAAATGAAGCTTATAAATGCCATTCCTTCCAAAAATTATCCTTGCATGCACACTTCTTTATGATATATTAATGGGATTAACACATGATGACGTTGAACATTTCTTGAAAGTATTGAGGAATGAGGGCCTATAAAAGAAGATGGTGGATAAAAATGTGCAAATGGAGGAAGTGAATAGTACCTAATATTGAAAAGTCAAAGCTCTAAAAAAAATTAGGACTACTATTCATAATCATTGAAACTTGCCCATTTAAAGAAGTTGACCTTTTAAAATAGAATAAAAAGAAATGATGGATATAAGAGAGTATTTGATTTTTTGTTTGTATTTGAAAAAGATTTCAATTCTAGTAACAAATGTATCTAATTTTTTACCAAAGTGTTTAGTCATAAGTAATCAAAAAGCTTTTGAGATCAATGAATGGAAAAGATTTTGTTTGCTTTATTTTTGAAAGTTGTTCCTATTTTTTATCTTATGCTCATTGTTCTTTTGGTTAATAAAGATGTTAGATGCATTCATGTATGCCACATTTAACTACTTTTGGAGTTTCAACTGAATTCTAGAGAAAACGTTCAAAAATCTCTAGACAATAACATCCGGAGATCTCCAGATGTTTGTACAAATCTTTAGATGCTTTGTATAGATCTCAAGATGTTTTACACAATCTTCCAATGATTATCTCTTGATGTTTGTTCTCCAGATATTGAATCTGGACTCTTTGAAAGTCCAAAAGTAGTTAAATGTGACATATGTATATGCATATTCAACTATTTCAAAATTGACTAGTTGAATAGGCACCGGAGAAAAACTTTTGACTATGTTAGACCCAAAATAAAGCAATGTAACTGACATGAATGAAAAACAAATTTTAATTTTTAAAGATTGCTTCACTTCTACCAAAATTCTTCAAATTTCTCTAAGTATAAAAAATATAATGCAAACATCTTTTAGAAATTTTTGGATTCAACCTTTGAAGGCAAATCTAAAAGAACTTGGGATGAAAACATATTTAGTTGTATGTGTTGAACCTAGAGCTATATTTCTAGAACATTATTGCATACATCAATCCTTTAACGTCAAAGGAGGCCAGATATGGCCTATGAAAAATTCTACAAACAATATACCTTGCCTTTATTGTTGTATGGCCCATCCCAAGGACAGGCTGTCCATTCCAAAGAAAGCTTTTACACTTTTTGTCAAACTTCTTTGTTTGTAGATGGACGGCTCCCTTCCTTTCACTTGAAGCCACATCCTAAAGATTGGCTTGGCAATAACTTAATTTAATCATTAGCACGTGGCAATATTATTTTCTAATTGATATACTCAACCTTCTACTTAATATTTAATATGGATGAGAGTTGCACTAAAAAATCAAAGTGACAACCTCACCTCATTTCAAAGTAGCTAAAAGCACATTTTCATATAAAAGTCAGTCTTTTTCCTTCCAATAACATCTGTTAATTGAACAACTTTAATTGGACATCTACCTTATTTTTTTTCCAACCCCATGAGTAGCTTTTGTTGTTACCTTCATTTGAGAAGCGATGACAACTCTAGATGCCTTTGTTACCTTTGCAATAATGTAAAGGACAAAACCTTTTCAAAGATCCTAAACTTCCTTACTATTAATGTTATATATAAAGTGAAAGTAAATTTAACAAACTATTTCTGTTAGCAAGTAGTTGTCAAATGTATGCATGTCTTAGGGATTTTGGTCCATTTTTGAAATTTATGTAAAAGAAAGTTCTTTACTAAATTCTGTAGTACTGTACGTTGTCAAGTAGAGAGAGTTTGCCTCGGGAAATCGCAAAGATTTTGGCTGCAATTTGAAATGGTTTAGGACTAGGGTGTGTAACGTTTGCGTCAAATCTTGTACCTCAAACCTTGAATCTTCTACTTAGAACGTCGAATTTTCAACGTCACCTTGAAATTGCTCCTTGTTAGCCTATCCTAAGACTGGCTCTAAACGAGTCAGGGTTCAGTCAGGTAGGTGATAAGAAACCACAATCCTCGGACAGATAAAACGGGACAGCATAACACAAGATGCCGTCCGGATGATGGGCTCCTAAACTTTCAAACTCCCGGTGACCAACTTTAAGAACCAAGCTTCACCGTGAGAACAAGCAAGTCTCGACCATGTGGGCAATTAACCCCACTTCGTCACCCTCGACACAAAATGAGGCTAGCAATGGTGTAAACCAAATCGCCCGCAACAACAAAGTTTACAACACACACACACACACACACACACACACACACACACACACACACACACACACACACACACACACACACACACACACACACACACACACACACACACACACACACACACACACACACACACACACACACACACACACACACACACACACACACACACACACACACACAAGTCTTCAACACTTCCTCCAATCTCCAACTTCAACCTTCAACTTCAACCTCCAATCTCCAACTTCAACCTCCAATTCGTAAGCTGAATTTTGGGTGAGTGCTTCCAACGCTTCACAACTTCAAATGAGATGAATAATAGCTTTTTGGAAAGCTAGCACAAACTCCTATTTCTACTCCAAGTTTCAAACAATTCAAAAACTTTGTCCAATTTCTATGGCCATCCAAAGTTTCAACCTTGAGAAAGAAGGGCAGCAAATCCTCTTTCACTGGTTCACTCACAACTCACTCATACAAACTCCAATAGAATGAGTGATAGCTTCATGAATAGCTAACACAATTTTCTACATTTTCTTCAAATCTCAAACAATTCTAAAACTCCGTCCAATGTCTATGGCCATCCAAAGTTTTGACCTTGAGAGAAAAAGGGCAGTAGACCCTCCTTCACTTCTACACTCACAACTCACTCATAAAAACTTCAAATGGAACAAATGATAGCTTTATAAAAAGCTAACACACTTTTCTACACTCTCTTCAAATCTCATTGTAAATCAAGAATCTGTCCGTCTTTTATGGCTGATCAAAGTCTCTGCCTTTTAGTTTCAAAGGCAACAAAACGCCCTCCACTCAAACTAGCACAATTTTTGATTCACAACTCTAAATCAAGAAAATGAGGTCAATTTAAAAAACACACAACATGATATACAAATCCTCCAAATTTCATGTCAAAATTCTTCAAACTCCCAACACAATAGCCCTCCAAACATTTGGAATCCTCTCTAAAACTCACAATGAGAGAGAAGATCCATAGTGTCCCCTTTTTCCTCATCCTATCTTCATTCTAACCACACAAACAAGTGGGGTCCGCCCCTAACTCACTCTTCAAGGCTACAACAACAATAATTGAACACTCACTTGGTCCACAACTATTTCTTTATCTTTAACTTAAAAGGAAATTCATTCAAGCTTACCGAGAAGGCAAACTATTTGAATAATTTCTTCATACTACTTTACAAATACAAAACTAATGCAAGAAATCACTCCAACTATGGAATGAAGAACTCAAACTCAACACACGTCTAGTAGAGGTAAAAAAACTTGAGTTGCAATCAAAATATCACTCCATCTGCAGGAATTCGAGAAAATTCAAACTCACGCTCCGGTTGAAATTCTTCATCTTGAGACTCAGAAAAAACCCTCTAGTTCGACATTCTAAATTTAAAGTAGAAAACAACTACCACTTATGGAATTTGATGAAGCACTTAGGCAGATCCGTCTTCTTATATAGATGTCATGCACCTCAACAAGAAGGCGTCACCTTGAAGCTACTTGATAAAACATATAATATATATTTTTACACTATGTACAAATGTACAACACGACAGCGTGAAGGTCTAACTTGGCACGTGTGTGCCAAAAAAAATTTTTCTATGAGCAAATGAATTTTGGCAATTGAAATTATTGGTGTACTACTGTAGAAATGTTGCAAAATTTTCATTTATATTACATAGCATAGACAATCCATGACCCTGAACTAATTACAACAATGATTGATGAACCGTAAAAAAAAAAATATCTTCCAAATATGGTTTCATGATAGTAGTCATGATATATATACATATACATATATAAATAAAAAAATAGACTAAATGATATGGTATACAGTATATAATGGCCACAAACAATGCTTTATATTTTTCATGGATATTAGGATTTTATAGAATTTCATTAAAAAACATTCCATATAATTATATAAATATAAGCATGAAAATAAAATATTGAGAAATGTGATTCAATTCTACCTGAACCCCTAAAGGACTAAGGCCTTTTTTTTGCCAAAATACATTGAAAACTGCCATTTCTACGGCAAAGAGTAAAAAAATTTGAAAATTGTTTTTTTTTGCACGTCTAACCATAAGATCTAACACCTAATTAGTATGAGAATGTATAGAAAAAATTCCAAAATTTTGGACTGCACCAATTGCAAGATACCTATATTTAAAGGGAAAAAAAGCAAATTTTCAACACATTACGGGACTAGATTATTTGACTTTGAACTTTCTTAACTTTCATCTTTTGCACTACAAAGTTTTGAATTCTAAATCTTTCTAGTGGAAAATTCAATTGAAAATCTACGGAGAAAAAAAAATTTTAACTTAATTTTGATACTTTAGAAAATTGTTAAGTAGAACTAGGGACGAGTGTGGGATCAATTCATCTTGGCCATGTCAACCCATTGACCAAGAGATGATCTACTCATGCACAAGCATCAGAGGAGAAACTATACAAAATAGTGAAATTATGTTGCCTTAACAATTAGATTGCCTTACCCTAAGAATGTTACTCTACAAGTCATCAAAGTCAACAAAAAATTTTACAAATACTTCCATTTGTATACATGGAGGTTTATAAGTCCCAATTACAACGAGTAGTTAAAAACTAGTGCATTCTTGTACTATACAATAACAATAAATATTAATGTAGTGTCAAATGTCAACAAATTAGTGAAGGGCAACCTAATTTCAATCTTTGTATAAGGTGGGTGGCTCAAAAAGCAATCCTTTAAGGGCTGTTGGGCCTTTTTTGATGATTTTTCAGATGCCCAAAGATATTTTCCCTAATTTTTCACTTGAAGAAAAATTGATGCGGAATTTAACCCAAGTGGTTTCATAGTTTTTGAAGCATTTACGAATTACTTATGAATTTCCAAATAATTATGCCACTGAAACCTATTTTTGATTCTAGTCCTTGCAAAATCCACACATGCACAGTTTTAAAAAAGACATGGCTTTAGCAAAAACAAGCATTGCCGCATGTAGCAAGTAACAGAGAAGGTTCCAAAATGCAACCTTTACTAAAACTTAAATGGACGTTTGAATCAATTATTATTTTAGATTTTTTAGCATCCATAAGAAGGTAGTTGGGCCACCAATTCTCATTTGAAAAAATTCAATGGACACTTATTCACTTGGTTTAGAAATGGACCCACGCAGGCTCTTATTCCAAGTATTTGAAAAGTATGAACCAGTATTTGACAATTTTTGTTATGCTCTTACATTATAAATAGTCCATTCACTAACTATTGCATATCCATTTTAGAGCCTTCTGTAGGGACAATTTGAAGAAGAAGGTCACAATAAGACCCTCCTACCTTATATGTAAAAGACGCATCCGACTAGTAATTGACCAATCTTTCAAAACAAAGCTAAGGGAGCATCATGAAGTTTAAACCCTAAGGTTTGTCAACAATTATCATGTGACTATGTTGTTTCATGGGTTTGCACGTTACTTACAATTTATCGCATCATTACAATGCATTACTTTGTATCGTTATTGCATTGTTACAATGCATTACTTGCAACTGCATCGTAACGATGCAAAGCAATGCATCGTAATGATGCAATAAATTGAAACTGTCGTGCGAACCCATGAAACAACAATAACCACATGATAATTGTTGACAAACCATAGGGTCTAAACTTTGTGATAAGGCAACCCATTCCTGATCGATGCCCCATTGCGGCCATGTATGCTGTTCTTTTCCGTGAAGGAAAAGATGAACAATGCTTAGTTATGGCATGGTTTCCAAGGCAATTGTGGCACATTAGAATTGCCTCCAAGACTCTCAATACTGCAACCAGTCCTCAAATGGAAATAGGACAATTTCTATGACCAAAATGGGTTAAACAGAATCTTCTACCAAAAAATTCATGGTAAATATGTTTTGAGAATAAAAATTTGAAAATAATGAAAACTTTTTGAACTCTATTTTTGCACCCAGGGAAATTTGCCCACTAAAGAAATCCGCCCTGTAGATATGCATAATTCCTAAAGTGATCAGAAATGGGTTGCCTCTTCTAATGAAGAGCTAGATCCTGATTTTAAGACCTGTCACAAATGAGGACCTCGCATGGGACCTGGAGTGCCTTATCCAAGTGTCCAACCATCATCTTTGTCTCTTCAACAGAAACTTGCGTTTTGCTGCATTCCAGACAGCAATTCGTTGTAGTGAAGCTTCATATACCTAACCTTCCAACTCTGCTGTCTAGTGAGCCGTGAATTAGGTTAACTAGTCTGTAATGAAATAGCAATTTGTGCCATTATTGGAGAGATAGTATTCTATCATCCACATCATTACTTAGGGCATTACCACTAAGTAAGTGATAAGCACACCACTTCCACTTGGTCTATTAATAATCAATGGAATTTATTTCTTGTTTCCCCATTTCATGAACATCCTTGCAATAGTGAGTGGAAGAGAATTGCTTTCTTCGACATTCCCATGTCACCTTTCATTTACCACCTAAGATATCCCAATGAAATAAGAGACTCCTTAATCTTTCTTGTTCTCTTGTTCAACTAGTGGTCTCTAAAAGACCAATGCCATGCTTCCATTCCATCGTCTTCACTCTAGTTTTCCTCTAGTGTGGTAAGCCTCTTGTGTTACAACGTGTCATCGAATTGCTATCTCTTGTGCCATGTCAGCCTCGATGGTAAACCTGAATTTTCATTGTGTTCCCTTGAAGTTAGTTAAGGGTTGGTCCAAGGTTGATTACATGATTTTTGAAAGGTGTGCAGCTATTTCTGTACATTTTTTAAATTGTGCTTTGGCATGTAACTCTAAGTAGAGTTGGAATGCTGAATGCAGGATGTGTGGAACATGACATACTACCCCAAAGCCGACGACCACAAGAATGTAGAGAAGAAGTGGTACATAGTGGATGCAGCAGACAAGAGTAGAGGCCGCCTGTCCTCCATCATTGCCATTCATATTCGTGGGAAGAACATCCCTGCCTTCACTCCTTCCATCGACATGGGGTCTTACGTTGTCGTGGTTCGTTTCTTCACTTTTGATTGATGGTTGCACAAGCATAACTGAGGTTACTGTTTTCGTTTCCTTTTTTTTTCTTTTTCTTCCCGTGTTTTTCTGTGTTTTGTTGCCTGAAACGTGAGGTCATAGTGGGTATGTGGTATTGAATGCAGATCAATGCTGAGAAGGTGGGAGTGACAGGGAAGAAACGGGAGCAGAAGATTTACAGGCGGCATTCAGGCAGGCCAGGAGGTATGACTGAGGAGACTTTCGATAACTTGCAGAAGAGAATCCCAGAGCGTATTGTGGAACAAGCAGTACGTGGCATGCTACCCAAGGGTCGGGTAAGATGATCACTCTCTACTACTTCCTTCTGAGAACTCCGCTTGAATTTTATTTAATTTTGAGACTTCGTCAATAGCGGATAAACGTGTTCTACGAATTGTCTTGCTTCAATCATGTGTTGAGGGATCTGAATTTCCCCTTTAAACTTGAAGTAGCGACTTTAAAGTCAAATGGTATCCCTTTTATCGTAAATTGCCTATTGACAAGGAATAGAGTGCTACTCAAGTAAACGTGTACTAATGTGAGATGACAACTCCCAGTTGTATGTGCCCTTCAGAGCCATTTTAAGACAAAGAGACTAGGATTCCTAGGATGTCTTAGGATTCCTTCCAACGATTCTAAGTTTGCTTTCAAAGTCTCACTCATTATTTTCTTGATCAAGTTCTGAGGAAGACATTGAATGTCAAAATTGTGCTTTTCTCCCATTTGTGAGGGGTCGATTTTAGGAATGAGCAGTCTTAGGGCTGTGGTGGGAGGGGACCTATTGGTGCCTTCTATAGTGGCACTTTTTATTTAAATTTAAGGAGACTGGAATTCAGCACTGATCTTTGGGGTGCTTTGTGTGGAACAGCTCGGGAGACGGCTTTTTACTCATCTGAAAGTGTACAAAGGAGCTGACCACCCTCACGTAGCTCAGCAGTCAGCACCCTTGCCCCATTACAGATAAGAGGATCAACATGGTTCAATAACGCACTTAGAACCCTTGCCAGTGATTAGGTTGTAGTTGTAGTTGTAGGCTTCATTCTTTTGTAACAGAAGTTGAAATAGCTGTGTAGGAGAGCATTGGTACTCTTGTTTTCATGTACAGTGGAAGGAAAACACGGGCACTTGCGTAACACATGGAACACATGAAGCTAGTCTGGATTCACTACATTTCAGTGATTTTTAGCTGCGAATCTTGCATCACCCTGCCTGCTGGGCTCTCTGCCGTCTCAGGAAGTATCATTTCTGAGGTCTTTCCTTCAATTTTATCAGTGACTCTCTCAAACTTTTATTATAGTGAAGCATCTGACCTGCTCAAAGGAAGAGCATTTCAAGGCAAACATCTAAATCATAGAGGACTGGTGTGACGTTGGGATTCATGCGACACTAACGTGCTGGTTATGAAAGACGTAAATGTTGAATTGCTAGTACTAATTCAACAAGGTATACCTGATACAAGGGCCCATCACCGTGATCATCAGCCACAAAATTATCATGATTGACAACATGAATAGTTGCATTCCTAGTTTCTATAGAAACTGGGAAAGTGTTTCATCGAGCTATTCGCAGTCCTCCCAGGCGTCACAGATTCGTCTTTAACAAGCAAAGATTTGTCTTTAACAAATTCGTCTTGAAGTTTTTACGTTTTTCATAACCAGCACGTTAGTGGTACATCTTTTCGGCTCTATCCCTATCCTAGGAATGTAGAATGGGAAGTAAGAGAAAGTCCCTCTTTTCATATTGTTAATCTTAAAGGTGTCTTGATTTTATTTCAAGTAAGGCACTACTCAAACTTCCTCAAACTTCCTTCTGTCAATGCGAGACTCCTTCCCTTTGGTCCAGAGCCAACAAAACTTCAACCTGGTACAGATTCTATAGAACAAGGCCAACGTCTAGTTTCAGGAGAAACGAGATCTGTGCAGTCAGAAATGGGGAACTCAGAAATAGCCCCGTGCACTGAAACATTCTGCGGTCCCGACAGTGTGACTTAATGATGTTGCTAACGATACGCTCCAGTGCATGATTGCTTCAATTTTGGGTACCGGTCAACTGGACGCCCAAGTGCCTGGTGGGGATGAAAACACTCAAAAACTTTCGGACGTGTCAGAGCACACAACTCCAGCTCCACAAGTTGCAGGTTTGTGACCAAATCGGGCAGAACATGATTCTGCTTTCCTCAAAATACCAACCCCATTGCAGAGTTTTGTAGAATAAGAAATAACTTTCTCCTATGAGTTCGTTCCGATGTTCTGACCATGCATCATGTGAATCCTTCATTAACCTCACAATTTTAGCACAATTGACGTCAGGTATTTGAAATTCAGGTGTGTTCTCAAAGCGCTCCTAATACCAAGTAGGAACATAAGTTACACACCATTTTGGCTCTGAACTGGAGGAAAAAAGTGAGAGTCGAAATAAGTTTCTATGATAAACGTTGTTGGAACTCAAAAACTCAGACCTAATTTCCAATCATGAAACCAGTTACGCTCTGAAATAAGCTTCAAAAGCATCTCATAAATTCGTAATTGAAACAGAGCCTCTAATAGCATAGTTTCTTGTTCCCAGATTACTCAACAACCATCCTAGCATTGAACAGGTTATTATCTACCAACACAGAGAATACTCGGGGGCTACACTACCCACGCAATGCTCGCCAGTCTACACTCTATGAATCCGAAAAAGACTCAGCTGGAGATTCCCATTGCCAGCACTGTCTCTAAAAGCCAGTGCAAGAGATGAGTACACAGGTCAGCAGCACTTGATACTTTTAGTAGCAGCAGAGCCGGAGGAACAAGAGTATGCAGCAGTTGCAACAATTGCCATTTCTCGTTAGGTCAATCTGCAAGTTTATAATTCCAAAAATAATAGGACAGACGTTATTCAAGGTGCCAATCATCCAAAAGACACAGCATTGTCAGTCCTGTCATTCTTCTCAAGAAATACATTGATAGTACAGTCAAATCAAGTCCAAGTTTAGCAGCAACCCTGTAATTCTCAATGAGTGCTGTCACCGAAGATTAAACAAACAACCAAAAAGTACCGATTTTGAACATTCAGGATTCAATGCAATAGCTTGGTTTGATGTCCAATAACGATTTGGAGACGCCGGACTCTCAAAAGCCACCTCGCCTATACCGGTAATGAAAACTCACAAGACGATATAAGCTCGGCGTAACTTTCACGAAAACACTTGATAATATCAGAAAGGAAAATGAACAGACTAGTAATGACAGCCGCGTACTAACACGCACAGTATTCCCTGTAATTCAGCATACCAAACCACGCATACCCAAGTATCACAGCACAACTTTAGTTTCACTGACTGCCCAAAAACACACAAACTTCTGCACTGCTAAAAAGAACTTCAAAACCCTAAATTCCATAACGCTTCACAGCACGACAGAACGCTTCACAACAAAATGTTGATAGATACGGCATTGAGAAATCAAAAGCGTGTGACATTATTCAAAGAATGATTGGCTAAACTGGTAACACCATACGGTGACACATCCATAATGTGCTCACACATCTGCTACGAATCTCCTTCCAGTAACCCTACCAGAGCAGGAACCAGAGCCTCCTCAACTAATGAGGCTCTCATTCAACTGCGTGCACCAGGCTCTAAAAAACAAAACTCTAGCACCACGGCATGCCATCTCTGGACATCAAAATTCTTACAATGGGGCATCAACCAAGGCCGCTGGCTATGTCTGGGTCTCTCACAAGGCGGGTTGTCATCTGACCCTGGTGCACAACAAGGTCAGGATGAAAGAATGAATGAAATGAGATAGGACTAAGGTTTAGGGGTTAGCCCCTGGTGTTGCTACATTACCCGGCGTCAGTCTAGATGGAGACTTGGAGGTCCTTCACCCAGGGGTCCAAGGGCTTGCCGATGGAGTACACCACGAACCCGATCTTCCGCATAGCCTCAACGTTAAGAACGTTGCGTCCATCAAACAGAAACGCCGGCTTCTGCATGTTATCGTAGATCTTCTGGTAGTCAAGCTTCTTAAACTCCTCCCACTCGGTGATCACACAGATGCCGTGTGCGTCCTTGCACGCCTCATACGCGTCCCACACGACGCTCACTTGCTTGAACGCCGTCGGCGACTGCGGCTGCAAGTGCTGGGGGTGGTCCCAATCGAACTTGTTCATGGCCAAGTCGCGCTTGATCTGATCCTCGGTAACCTGCGGATCGTAAATGTTGAGAAGCGCCTTGTCACCCAGAAGCCCATGGCAGACATCGATAGCCGGCGTCTCCCTTGTGTCGCCCGTGTCTTTCTTGAACGCGAATCCCAGAATGGCGATCTTCTTGCCCGAGACGGTGTTGAACATGGATGAGACCACGCGCTTCACGAACCGCGTCTTCTGGTAGTCGTTGATGGAGACCACTTGCTTCCAGTAGTGGGCGACTTCGGGTAAGCCGTTGCATTCGCAGATGTACACCAAGTTGAGGATATCCTTCTGGAAACACGACCCGCCGAAGCCCACACTCGCGTTCAAGAACTTCGGCCCGATCCGCGAGTCTTTCCCGACGGCGTACGCGACTTCGTTCACATCCGCCCCAGTGGACTCGCAGAGCGCGGACATGGCGTTAATAGACGAGATTCGCTGCGCGAGGAACGCGTTCGCGGCGAGCTTGGAAAGCTCCGCGGACCACAAGTTGGTGGTGATGATGCAATCCTCGGGTACCCAGTGTGCGTACACCGCTTTCAACGTCGCGACGGCTTTCTGTCCTCCTGGCGTCTCCCTTCCTCCGATCAAAACCCTGTCGGGCTTGTCGAGATCCTCCATAGCCGTGCCCTCAGCGAGAAACTCCGGGTTGGACAAGATCTGGAAGTTGATTCCCTTCTTGTTGTGCGTCAAGATCTTCTCGATCGCTTCCGCAGTCTTCACAGGCACCGTCGACTTCTCCACCACGATCTTATCGCTCTTCGACACATCCGCGATCATCCGCGCCGCGCTCTCCCAGTAGGTCAGATCCGCGGCCTTCCCAGCACCCAACCCGCGAGTCTTCGTGGGCGTGTTCACAGACACAAACACAATGTCCGCCTCGGCGACGTGCTTCTCCACTTCGGTCGAAAAGAAGAGATTCTTTCCCCTGGAGTTTTTCACGACCTCGTCCAACCCAGGCTCGTAAATGGGGAGTTCGTCGCTGTTCCAAGCGGCGATCCGAGGCTTGCTGATGTCCACCACCACGACCTCAATGTCGGGGCACTTGAGGGCGATCATGGCCATGGTTGGCCCGCCCACGTAACCAGCGCCAATGCAGCAAATCTTCACCATCGTGACTGCAACGCAACGCAACGCAGATCTGAACCAAATCCGCACAAGAAAACTCCACAAGAGAACCCTCGCACTTTCACAAAAGAATCCCAAAACTCCTGAGGTGGGTGTGGCAGAATGGAGGAACTGGTAGGAATTAATGGCAAGGGCACCTGCGAGACGACAAGAATATAAAGATAGTGGCGATGCTTGCGAAAGCGTGAGGAAGAGAGTGACGACTGACACCCGAGGGGAGAGTGGAGAGGTGGGTCCGCGTTTCCGCGTCGAAACTGGCACGCACGCTGCAGCCTGTTGTGCAAAGGCTCCACCAGGTGAGGAGGCGAAAGGGGAAACCCTCAGCGCTCCGCAACTCCCCGGCTGGCCTGGCTGGCCTGGCGGCCAGCGGCCTAGCTTTGAAGTAGTCTGTTTTTTTAACCCCTCATTGCTTTAGGGTACCAAAAGTGTCCTCACATAGTTTCAAGTCCAATTCAAAGTGCTGTAACTTTTGCATCAGATGTCTGAATTCAATAAAATTTGTTGGGAAATTTGCACTCTCTCTTCTAGTTTGTGTGGTAATATTTTCAGATCAATCCAAGATGTACTGATTTTTTGAAAGCCCAACTTTCAGATCAATCTAAGATGAAAGTTATGAGGGATTCTAGTTTGCGGCTAGGTATGGAGTCTCTGGATTCCAAATCTACCCGCAAACTAGAATCCCTCATAACTTTCATCACATTAATCAAAATGGAGTGATTCAGACTTTTTCTAATCAAAATAAATCTTAAGAACTAGTTTCAATTTTTCATTTTTCAACAAAGTGATTTTTAAAGAAGTTTTTTGATCTGCTCGGGCTGCTTGTTGAGTAACAAAAAACTACATATCCTGCAATAACTTTTAATAGTGTAGTTAAGAGTTATGAAAATTGTTGGACCTTAAAGCTACTCCTTGGGCACATGTTGTATGAAATTTCCAAAGAAAGAAAATAAAAACTCCATTTGTAGTGAATTGCCCAAAATCACTATGTTGCCAAAAAAAACGGTATTTGGTCCTTTAGGGGTTAAGAGTGAGCTTTAAAGTTTAAAGTAAAGTACAAAACTCTATTTGTGCCATGTGACCACACTGAGTCGTCTTAATCCCTAAAGGACCAGGGGTGTTTAAGCAGAGCTCTTGTTTTTTTGACGAGCTCTTATAAAAAGCATAATTCTTCATTTATATAGAATAATTTTGATGATCGCCACCGTTGAAATGATAGAAGGCTTAAATAACTTTCTTACAATAAAAAAAGATCGACAAAACTGCACAATTTTTGAAAAAAATGCCACCATTGACAAGATTGATGAAAGATGTTCGGTTAGGCAGTACTTTGTATGTATGTTGAAATGAAAATGTTGAAATCATAATGCTCAAAAGTGCTCTAAAATTTGTGATTTTTTTCCATGGATATATATCATCATGGTATTGATGTGGACTTTTTTTTAAATAATTTTGAGGTGTATAGAAAAAGATATAAAGATGTGAAATCAACAGATTATTGTTCAAATCAATAGAAAAGTGACCCAAATCAACGCGATCAAATCAATAGAAAAATTGAGTTTTCTATTAGTGAGTAATATTCCATACCATCTTCTGCATTCTCAAAAAATTCACCAAAAATCACACACTTGATCATTTCTTGATTGAATTGCACTAATATAATCAGTGGAAATAATCATCTCAAGTCTCTTTGTTGTTCACAAGTTGTCAGTGAAGTTAGCATATCAAATTTTCTACAAATGTAGTTGCAAAAGTCACATAGTGGTCTTATGGTCCTTCAAGGGTTAACATAACATTGTTAACCCATAAACAACACTGAGGACATTTTGTATCCGATGAATGATAGAAAATCCTTCTCTATACTATAGAAGTGCAACTTTTTATCCTCAAAATTTTGTTGTAAAAAGGGGAGGTCTTCAACAGTAGTTTGACTTCCAATGAGTGCTTTTGCATTTTCTTAAGTCAATGGTTCCCATAGTATCAAAAGGGATGATTTCCACAATTACTAGTCCACATCTATAGATTGTACAATAATCTAGATTGCACTTGCATAATCTTGCAACGTAATTCAGATTGTACAGTTGGATACCAATCAAAATGGCGTTTTTGCATTCCCAGGGAAAGAACTTTCACTGCTACTAAGTTTGACACCCTTCCAAAGGTTAAAAAATTGATTTTTTATCATGAAATTTTTTTCAAAAGATCATCTCTACGTTAGTAACATGTATATTAGATTTCAAGGTCAAAAGATTCACACAAAAAAATATATATATGAAAACTACCAATATGTATAGCCGTGAGAAGCAATTTCACTACTGTCAACTTTGACAGCCTTTCAAGGGCTACATTTTTTTTTTTACCATATAATGTTTTTAAAAAAATCATTTCTATGTTGATAATATGTGTGCCAAGTTTCAAATTTAAAAGATTCACACACAAATCAATATTTGAAATCTATCAACATGTGTAGTTGTGAGAAAAATTTCACTATTGCCAAGTTTGTCAATATCCCAATGGCTAAGAAAAAAACATTTTACAATGAAACTTTTTTTCATGAAATCATCACTATATTGATAACATGTGTGTCAAATTTCAAGTTCAAAAGATTTGCACAAAGAAAGATATTCTAATTCTACCAACATGTGTAGTTGTGAGAATGATTTTTTACATCCATGAGAAAGTTTACACTTAAAATGACACAATCCCAAGGGCTGAAAAAATCATTCTCACAACTACATGTTTTGGTAGATTTCAAATATTGTTTTGTGTGCAAATCTTTTGAACTTGAAACTTGGCACACATATTATCAATATAGAGATGATCTTGTGAAAAAAATTCATTATAAATAAGCAATTTTCCAACCCTTGGGAGGGTGTCAAAGTTGGCAGTAGTAAAATTGTTTTTTACAACTACACATGTTGGTTAATTTCAAATATCTTTTTTTGTATAAATCTTTTGAACTTGAAATTTGGCACACATTTTATGAACATAGAGATGATTTCTCTGAAAAAAATCCATGGCAAAAAAAAATTTTCAATCCTTGGGATGATGTCAAAGTTAGCAGTAGTGAAGGGTGATTGCAAGAATGACCTGTCCTATTTTGTGTCACACCTTGCATGCTGATTTGTTTTTTGGGCATAACTTTGGCGTTCCAGATCCAAATGACTTAAGATTTATAGGGAAGTGCTCGTGACCATTATACATCTTGCCTAATCTTTTTGCAATTTTCAAAAATGTTTTACTGTATAAAAACAACCCCCGATTTCATGTCACACTTGCCAGTTTGGGGGGTTTTAGTACTATTTTGTACCCAAAAAAACAAATTTGGAGCTGAAATTTTGAGGAAATGGTCTTTCTAGCTCTCCAGGGAAGGGATTTAAAAAAAAGTTAATTTTGTGTTGTGTGGAAGTCTACAAAGTGAACCTCTTTCTGCTTGCATTTCAAAAACACATAAAACATTATTTTGGTGGTTTTTTTGGTGAATGACCATCTCCATAGAGTTGTTGCAAATGGCCAATTTTGATTTTGCGTATTTACTTATTTTTGCTATTTTTCCCTAATTAAAACATGAAGGTATGTATTTTCTTGTGACTTAGCACTTTTCAAGTTATCCTACTTAGAGAATTTTCCTATGAATTCCTTCCATGGGAACCTTCATCTTAGAGGTATATACATTAGTCATATTTTTTGAATTTTTCAAAATTAGTTTTCTAATTTTAAAGTACTCCCAAAAAATTCAGCCAAACGCAACAAATAGAACAAGTCATTCTTGCAATCACCCTGAAATTTTTTCCATAGCTACACATGTTGGTAGCTTTTGAATATTTTTTTTTAAGTGAACCTTTTGACCTTGAAATTTGGTACACGTGTTATTAACATAAAAGATGATATTGTGAAGAAAATCTCATGGTAAAATACCAATTTTTAGCTCTCGGGAGGCTGTCAAATTTGGAAGCACTAAAGTTTCTTTTACTGCAAATTCAAAAACACCATTTTGATTGGTACCCCCATTTGTACAACCATTTAATAGAACCACACAAATGATAGATCTTATTGCTACCCTAAATAACAATGATCCTAATGCAATATTTGTGCAAAATCGCACAACAAAAAGCCAACAATTTCAAACAACACTCATCAATGACACAAATGAAAGCAAACAATCCATATAAGTTACATGTTTAATTGCAGTAGAATGTGGTCATTTGTCGTCTGTTCAATAGAATACACAATTTGTATAGAATGTTTATTTTAGCACAAAATGTTGCCTTGAAAAAAAAATTGAAAGACCATCTTGGAAAGGCGCGACAGAGCTATCTTTTCATAGCTACAATCCAAGAATCCTGAAAAAAAAAAAAAAGTTTAAGAATAGAAATGGGCAAAGATAAAACATGCTAAATTAATGCACATTATTATGTCCTAAAAAATAAAGTTAGAATTTTCTCTTCATTATCTTTGTAAATAAATTATCATAGTAGAAGAAAGCATTGGCTACATTTTGTCATGCTTTCCTATTGTGAGCTTGCTAAATTTTCAATTTTTAGTCAATTTGAAGTTGTAGTGTAAATAGAGGCAAATTAACAGATTAAGTTCACATTGAAGAAGTATAGGAGGCAATTTGACATTGTGAATAGATTGCAAAGGAGGCAAATAGTCAA
The DNA here is from genome assembly GCA_963969595.1 of Neckera pumila. Taxonomy (NCBI): domain Eukaryota; kingdom Viridiplantae; phylum Streptophyta; class Bryopsida; order Hypnales; family Neckeraceae; genus Neckera; species Neckera pumila. Next base: position 17,103,623 of record OZ018415.1, on the reverse strand, counting down.
GATCGTGAAAGGGGCAAATTGACTTGGTACCGTTTAGATTCCTGTTGTTTGGGACCCGAGGCTTATAGTCTCTTAGACTTTCATTTCTTCCTTCTTCCCAGTTTCAAACTCTAGTGCGTCAAGTTGTGTTTTTAATGCTGAACTATTTTCTAAGCTTTAATATACATACAAATTGTCACTGTAATTCTTGTGTATTCTTGTGTATGTGTGTGATTGTAAATCCAGTGATTGGATTAATTCAAGTGTGTGAATTTTTAACAATCAAGATCCAATACTTGGATCCTCTTAATTGTTTGGGAAGAAACAAATTGTCTAAATATCCAGAGTTTGGACTTTCTAACTTGTGTGTGTCAAATTGATTGTTTGCAACTTGTCTGTAAACATTGTTTGTGGTGCTGAATTACTGGGTCATTCTTAATTTGTTTAAGCTACGGGATCCCACTGACCAATTGTATGTCAATCCAGCAATTTGACTAGAACAAATTGAAGTATTAGAAATTTGTATGAACCAGGAAGTGGTTATACAGCAACACTATACAAATCAAATTGTCGTTGTTGATCTGTGTGTGATCAGAGTACAGTTTGTAAACTGCAAATGAAGGAACTATGTTAAACAAGTTGTCTGTGAATGTGTTTGGAGTGAATGGAAGGAATCCGTGTGTGTGGTTTGTTTAATTGCAATTTGTAATTTTTGAATTAAGTCCATTAGTCCTTGTATGTTGGATTTGTATGTATGGTTGAATGTTTGCTTGAGATGAGCTTTGTGAGACAATTTGTTAATCAAGAATTGTATGCAACTATGGACTAGTTGCTTGATCCCGCCATTGAGTGCGAGTGAATTACAAATTGTTTGTGAGAGATTTCCCTCCTGAGACTGCTGAAGCATTAGCAAATGGATGCGCTTGGCGAATAAGCAGTTGCTACGAAGAAAAGTGGACCAGACAAATCGACGTGAAGTTGTTAGATCTCCAGGCGGGAGATAAGCAATTTGAAGTTGGTGAGAACCTATCTCTACAATTTGCCAGACGAATTGTGCAGTTCCAGATTTGAGCTGTATCTTGGTAAGAGATTCTTGAATATTACAATTGAGCTTAATTAATGTTGAGAGTGTCAATTAGAAGATGTGAATTATATTTTGAGAAAGACAATTTGTAGAATATTATTTGCACGCCTTTGTGATGCAAATTGTCAGTATGTTAAGAGAGACAAATTGTTTGAGTATAATTGTGTAAATTATCAAAGGAATAAAAGAAGGATAACAATAGTATTCAAATTGTCAAGCAAAGAGATTTAGTAAATTAAAAAAAATTAAGTTTATCAACGATAATTGATTCAAACAACTAGTCCTGTTAGTTATGATCAATTAGACTTATCTGTGGATTGGAGAATAAGTCACAGGTTAATGGCCAATTGACAATTTGCTAGAAGATCAAGGAGCAGAAATATTGTAATTACTTTGGTTGTATGTGCTTGCTGTATGAAAATTGTGGTCTTGGGTTGTTTTGAAAATTAATTTAATAATTTAAATGCTTATAAACAAATTGTCTAATTGAATTACTTTGACTGTTCGATTTACAGAATAGAGAGAGTGAATCGAGGATTCAATATAGTGAGAGTTAGGCAAATTGTTTTAGACTTGAATATTAAACCAACGGTAACTGGTTGGCTCGTGGACAATTTGTCTTATCATATATGTGCTAGTATTACTGGCACTGTAGGGTGATAAATAATTGGATGCCTTACTGACAAATTGCCTTGTCTTTGTTTGTTCTACTAGCATAATAGTGTCTGAAGGTATTACTGGTTGACAGCAACCAGTCAATTAAAGACAAATTGTTATAGAACTTGAGAGAATGGTAATTTAGTCTATTAGATAAGAAACTTAGTAATTAAATGACAATTAGTGGAGTCTTTGTGTATTGATAGTCTGGTCTTGACAAATTGTTTGAGTTTGTGCAGAAAGAAAACGAACGAAAAATGCATTGCAATCATTCTCCTTGCATTTAGTTAGAGACAAATTGCCAACTGAACTAAGACTGATTTGTTACTCATGTTAATTTAATGATTAGGCTAAATAAATAGTGACTAGCCAAATTGCTTGGGTAAAAGAAAATAACCAATAATTAAGGAATCTATGTGTGTTTGATGAAATATATATGATATTTAAATATTGCACTAGGTTCTAGATCATATATGACAAATTGTTAAGCATTCCTGGACAAATTGACTAAATGCCCATAGAACACTAGACAGGACCGAGACGGCAATTATCATACGTCCATAGCATTATTTAAAGGACTAGCAACCAAATTATACAACTGGGTATAAGAGTGATTATATGTTTCCCTGGTGTTTTGTGAAACGTTATAGTAAATCCCATTCCAATCTTGAAAACAAGTGACTCTAGTCACAAAACGTTAGACTATTTGACTATTTTCTAGATTTTGAACCCCTATACTAGTTGTCTGGGTGTTTGTAGAAGAAGCAAAACTTAGATTACACCTATGAATACGTTGGTGTCCAAAAAGTACACTTCTACTAGTCAAATGTCATAAAATAATGTACAAAATTCACTTCTAAAGATCCAATCCAAGGTTTTCAAAAGTTCTAGGGGAAATTATTGTCCTTTAAGGGCTAATAAGGCCTAGTGATACTAATCAAACTTTGATTCCAATAAGTGTGATTGGAAGAATACTCTTTGAATATCAATTTTAGTCCAAACACTTTGAATTGAGAGTATCTTTGAGGTTTGTGCAGGCATATAGTAACTATGTACCCAAAAGATGCATGTCACTTCATGTTCAGGCAATTCCCCCCTTCTGGAAGAAACAACTACAATTGTTGATCTTTTTACAAAAAAAATGTCTAGTCCCCTCCATTGCCATCATTAAATGATGAGATGAAAAAAAAGACAGTCATTGATTGGCTGTTGAACAGACAATTTTAGCTATGTATCCAAAAGATGCATGTCACCTCATATCCATGCAATTCCCCCCTCTTGGAAGAAACAACTACAGTTGTTGATCTTTTTACAAAAAAAATGTCTACCCCTCTCCATTGCCGTCATCAAATGATGAGATGAAAAAAAAGACAATCGTTGATTGGCCGTTGAACAGACAATTTTGGCAATCCAAAAGTTAGGATTTAGTGCTATGGAATACAAAATATGGATACAAATATGGAATTCAAAATATGTATACAAAATATATATGCAAGTATATATGGAATACATACATATATATACAAATTCATACAAACATATACAAAATACATATGACAAATTGATATCATGTATCAATTGTAGTCCAAACAGGTTGCAAGAAAATACAAATATGGATTTTACTTGGGTTGGATATTCATAAGCTCAATTAATAAAAGTTTTACAATTACAACACAAAGTTTAAACCCTACGGTTTGTCAATAGTTATCATGTGGTTATTGTTGTTTTATAGGTTCGCATGTTAATTAAAATTTATCGCATCTTTACAATGCATTGCTTGCAACTGCATTGTAATAGTGCAAAGTAATGCATTGTAATGATGCAATAAATTGTAATTAACGTGCAAACTCATGAAACAATGATAACCACATGATAACCATTGACAATCCATATGGACTAAACTTTGTGATATAATAGAAAAATTGCATGTGTATCCCTTTGAGAATTTTTTTAAAAGCTTAATAATTAATGGAAGAATTACATGTGAGTCCCTTTTGTTTTTTGTATGTAAATTGGAGGAAAAGCAGTATGTTTATCACTATGCCTATGCACCCAAAAGATGCAATCTATACATTTTCTGGGTATCTTACAATCTTATTATATTGTAAGCATATGATAACTAAGTACTGCATCTATAGTCACTATTTATTAGTGGGCATCAAGGATGCTGGAGTGGGTTTTCAAATTCTAATATTTGAAAAGCACATGGTTGAAAATCCGAGACCAACAAAGATTTAATCTTTAAGATGTTGAAAAAAGAATACAAAAGAAAGGTGATAGCAACAGAGAGAAAGGTAGTCTAAACCCACAACATGCTCAAAATGTCTATATAGTCTTGATGATACACTTCACACTACAATAGTAGTTTATCACAAGGCAACTAATTTTGAATCTCATTAATAGTGATTGAGATAATTTCTTAAAAATTTTAAATAGTTTTTTATAATTACAATAATAGTATTTTATATATTCTTATCACTTTTATTTTGTTTTTCATTTTAATACTAAATTTTGAGGTTCAAAATCTTAGTTTATTTTTTTAACAATTTAATCAAGCATATTCTTTATTTTTTATTTTTTTGATTGAGTATCCTTTACAAGTTGTGAAGTAGTAATTGTCCTGAATTTTTTGATGAAGTTCAAGGATTACTTGTGGCAAAGTGGAGCAAGTTTTCTATGACTAATTTAGTTTCAAAAGTAGAAACTTGAATAGAAAATAGTAAAAATTAAATATTTCATGCACCTTGGATAGTAGGCCTTTAGTGAAATTTAGTTTGTAAGATCCCTATTCTCTAGCATTACTTTCATAAACATATAAAATCCAAGGCTTTTTTTTTTTGTCATAAAATCACTCACAATTGTCATTTCTAATGCAAGGAGCAAAAAATTTAAAAATTTGTTTGTTTCATATCCAATTTTAAGATCTTGTATTAGTCGATTATGAAAAATTTGGAAAAAATTTCAAAATCTTTGACCTTATAGATTACAAGATGTAAGCATTTAACCCCTAAACGCCCCATCTCCCCACAGGGAACAAACATTTGGATTTCATTTGGATTTTTATTATGATTTTTTGAAAAAAAATTGAAGATACAAAAATACATTATCTTAGTTTGTAGAAATATAATTTGTATTTCAAATAGTGCTAGGAGCAAAAGTTATGCCATCTTATACACAATTTATACATCGACGAGAAAAAAAATCTACAGAAACTAGCAATAAATCTTTTTTTAAATTATTATTTATAGATCATACTTTTGTCTACATATAAAACTTTAATTCATTCCATTTGGATTTGTGATGTGAAAGTTATGGACAATCTTGTTTCTTAGACAATTTAAGCATTTTCTTGAAAAAAACTTATATGATTCATTTTTGACAATTTTGACAATTTGTCAGAAACAAAAGTTTGATAGGGTTAATTTTGCTTGTTAAAAAAATCTCACTATTAGAATTGTTGTGTTTCAATTACACCTTGGAGATATTAACAATTTAGTTTTCATTCAATCTCAGACCTATTTCTACTTTGAAAATTTTAAATCTAGTGTGTATTTTTTTAAATTTTTTTCCTAGACTTCAAATTCAAATTTTCAACAATTTTTTTTATTCAAGATGTGTAGTGCAAATTTTAAGCTATGAAGATTCAAAGCCATATAAAATCTAGGTAGAAAAGGTGAAAAAATTTAGATTTCTTCTCTTCAAGTGCAAATATCATGCGCTCGCAGTTTTTGAAATTTCTTCAATACAATTTCATATTAGTCTAGTGCAAGATCCAATGTGCAAAATCTAAATATCTGCACAAAAAAAACAAATTTCTAATGTTTATGTATGTACTTTACAATTTAAAAGGCAGTTTCAAGTAGAATTTTATGCAAAAAAGCCTTGGGGCTTTAGTCATTACAGTAAAGAATTGTTTTGCACCTAGAATGATTTGATTATAAAGCTTTGAATTCTTTCAACTTAAAAATTTTATACTATAGCTTTTGAATGAATTTTATTATATTGAATAATTGAATTGAGAATTTGAAATTTTTTTCTAAACATATAATCCTTGGTTTTTATTATTTTGAAAAATTGTTAAATTAAAGTAGATAAGATATAGAAGAAAATGAAATTGTTAATAGCTTGAAGATGGAATTGAAACACACGAAAATCCCATAAAGTGAAATTATTGTAGCAACCAAACAAAATCATGAATAGTTTTTTTATTCTTAATTTAAACTATAATAATTGGTTTTAGATTATTACTTTTTCAAGAATTTGCCCATCAATCAAGATGCTTGATAAATTTTACATCACTTATCCAAATGTAATGAATAAAATCTTTCTACATAGAAAAAATTCAATTTTCAATAAATGTATATTTTTTTAAATTCAAGTTTTTTTAGAAGAGTTGCCTACCATCTTTTTTTGGTTGCTGTTAAAAAAGCATAGCTTTGTACCCGAGCATTGATTGAAATAAAAATTATATTTGTAGAAATCTAATAGTTTTTTTACCTTGAAAATATTTAATAATCACGCCAAAAATTAATATCTTAGAAAACTACCCAAACCTTCAAGGCTTCAAGAGCCCTCCAAGGAGATTCTTGGAACTATAGGAATTAATAAGAAAAACCACCCCATTTCAAATACTTTGTATATTACAAACATAGATGATGTGGGCCCATTACAATCTTGCATTCAACTTAAAACCATTATTCATCAGTAAATGAAAATTGGGTTGCTATGGGGATATTTAATGGCGACTAAAATACACTAGCTAAAAGTGCTCAAATTACAATCTTGCATTCAACTTAAAACCATTATTCATCAATATATGAAAATTAGGTTGCTATGGGGATATTTAATGGTGACTAAAATACACTGCCAAAAGTACTCAAAATGTTGGTTAGGAGGTACAAACAATAAAACAATAAAAATTAGAAAGGAGCCTAATTGTGCTCAAAGTTTAAAAAATTATGTGTTGTTCACTGCTTGTTTGGATGGTCATTGGATTTCTTCCGCCTTGTTATTCTCTCAATTTTTTAGAATTTGGATTTGTGTAGCTTCCCTAATTGCTTTTCTTACAATCTTTGTTTCTTGTCCCCGTGCTATTTGCCTTAATTTTGAAAAGAGTGAATTTCTTGTGGTTCCTATAGTCGTTGCTTTGTGCTTGGACAAATCATATTTGATGTTTAGAGTTGAAAGATAATTATTCCTTCTTTTTTTTCAAGGAGGTGTGTTGACTCTAGTGATGTTGCTTTTGCAAGGTTATAAAGTATTGATCTAATCTTGATCTAATCTTCTTTAAGTATGTATGTTTTTGTGGTCTAAAATTTTATAAATGATTGAAAATGCAAATTCTATATATTATCTTGGCCGTCCAAAAACGGATACAAATTTGAGTATAGATTATGGAAATAGAATATGATATAGAATGTGGATATAGAATACAAGTACAAAATATGGGTATAGACTTTGAGATACAAATACTAATACGGTTACAAATTTGACTAAAATATCCCATTTTGAATGCATTGGGAATTGAGTTCCAAAAATACAAATACGAGGAGGGGAAGGGGGATTTCTAAAAATGATGCATGCAAATTTAATTGTAATTGAATTGAATTGAGTCCATTGAAAAGTGGCATTCTCTCACTATCTCCTAAAGATGCAATAACTACATGCATATAATGTGTGTATTAACAGTGTGGACTAATTTGGTGCCAATGTGGGCCTTGAGGTATCACACTCTAACACTATTCCTTGATGTCCCAAGACCACCATTCTACTACTAGATATTCATATGACATCCATTGCATTACTGCACTACATGCAACTTTCATACTAATTGTGTATGATTTGAAATTTCAGCAACCTTTTAAAAGTATACCTTTAATAAGAATCTTACAATTTTACAAAACCTTTTAATTTTTAAGAATTTAAAATTAAAATTTATTTTTAATGTCAAAATAAGGATAAAAGAGCTTCTTTAAATTGCAACCTTCAAAAGCCACTGAAATTTCATATCATGTGATATTTTTTTGAAAGTTGCATCTAAGGTAACAAGTTTTTAAAATGACCAAGCTCTTCAAATTGTCCCTATAAAGGGTCTATTATGGTTAATTTAAAACTGAAGAATTGGTAAGAGCCCACTATAAATGCACCTAACACCAACACTAGGTTCTAATATTCAAATGTAGTGCACCTTGTAATCACATCTGTTCACTTCCAAAGATTTTTCAATATTTTAGAGGAGACAATTATGGGTAGAGAGAAGGTTATGGGTGCTTGCTACTTTACTATTTTTTTTGTCTTGGACTTTTGCTTTGTGTGGTCACATGATTCACATCTAACAAAAAGGGATATTCTCGAGTGCTTCTAGTCCCTGGATGGTCCTTGGTGTGAACTTGCTTTTAGTATCGTACATGTAGATCTATTTTGGAAATAATTAGGGAAAAATTAGATTGTGTCTAAAATTTTGAAAATTGCACAACTATTTCTGAAAGTCTGAAAAAAATTGCTAATTTCGAATATCCTAAAATTATTCTTGAGAAAATTTAGTGAAAAGAACACACTTATAAGGAATAGAAAAAATCAATCTACAATTAGGATTGTCAAAAAATTAGAAAAAATAAAGTGCCCAAAGTCAAGAAATTCAAATCAAGCTGCAATTGTTGAACTACAAAAATCACACTATTTTGGTAAAAAGGTGCCAAAACTACTTATGGTACGATGTTACTGAAGTTCTTTCACCAAAGCAAGCGTTATTTTCTTGCGACCATGGATCACACAGAAAATACTAGGAAGCTGCAGCAAGGTAATTCAGTGGCAGTACAAAACCATTTCTACCTCCCCATCTATTCACATAAAAGAATATAAAAATTATAAAAATTATAAAAATAAGGTCTCAAAAAGACGAAAGACGTTAAATCGTGCCATCAAAGGTAGGGCCAACAGGCTAAATTGGGGTTCTTGAGGATAAAAGTAAAAAAATCTCTCTATATTTGAGTCATGTCTACACTAAATAGTGCTATTGGGTTGCCTTGACAATTAGGTTGCCTTACCAAGAGAAGTTACCTCATGTTACCTCATGACTCATGGCTTGTCTAGATGGAGGCACAAGCCATTCTTTAATAACGAGTCATGAATCAAAATACCAACCCATATAGCACACATGTTTTCCCACATCAATTTATCCTTCTACAGTAATTCTTATTTGATATAGTGTAGAATGTCAAAATATTAATCTGGGGCAACCTAATTACACAATTCAGTGTAGTTACCTCCAACTAATTTGGGACCTCTGATTGCAAATATAAACTTTTTGTGACAAATGAAAAATAAAAAATTCCTGAGTATTCCCCGGGGGTAAATTCGGTGCAGGGACCACCTTTGATGGCACGATTTAGGGCCTCTTCACACTATGGCTGTCCAAGTCGAGAGTCCGTCGTTTCCACCAATCATATTGCAGGGTCTGTTGGTTCCACTAATCATATTACAGAGTCCCACGGCCTCTCGACTTGGATGACCATAGTGTGAAGAGGCCCTTAACGTCCTGCCAAAAAGCCCCCCTACCCCCCAAAATAGAAATCCGATTTAATTCCAAAGAAAGGTACCCCGATACCCGCACCCCCACTTCGTCTCGACCAAACTTTCATTTAATTCAACCCTTCGAGGCTCAAAGTCCAAGTTACGGTACAGTACCATAGTCCATTCGCACTTTCGCAGCTCCGTTCACTTGCTTCCCGTGATCGTCGTCACTTCACTTCTCATGGTCCTTTGGAATCTCCGCATCTGTCCCTGTCTTTGTCTTTGCCCTGGCGATTCCGTTAGAATGCGATGAGGTCCTCGCGCGCTCCGCCCCATCGGAGCAGCCCCTTGCGCAAAGACAGCATGACCAGCTTCGTCTTGCTCTTCTTCCACCTCATTGCCATATTTTACATTGCAGGAAGGTAAGAAAAAAACTCGGGTGGGATCATTCGCCTTGCGGGGGATTCACGGGATTTCTGCTTTGGTTCGGTTCATTGTCGTCGTGGAAGAATTTGATCTGGTAATAGTAGTCGTGAACTATGAATTTCTTCGTCTGCGAGGTTTTAGATCCGTTTGTGAGGTATCGGTTTCGGGGAGCTTGGGGAGTTGATTTTGCGGTTTTCTTAAGTGTTTTTGAAGGGTGGATCTTGAGTGTAGATATGACTTTTCACTTTTTCGTTTCGGCGCGTAATGAGGTTTGTGGATTTTTTTTGAGGTTTGTGAAATTTTAGGGTTTTGAGGATTTTAGAATCTGCCTGTCTAGATCTGTTTCGAAATTTGGAGTGTGACGTGATTTTTAGTCGCCGTTCGGAAATGTACTGTTGTAGTGCCGACCGATTGGGAATTGATTAGGTCTAGTGTGTTACTATTAGGTGAATTGTGAATTGTGAATTGTGAATTGATGTCTGAGGTAGGTACGTGGTCTGTGGTGGCGAGACTTTAGATTCGGTTGCAGTTTCTGGGAGCGGTGGGGCGGTATTACAGTTTTTGAAGTCTGGATCTGGATTGCCGCCACTTTTTGCCTTTTTCGTATTCTTTTGGTGAATTTCTTTGAATTTTAGGGTTTTGAGGATTTGATCGACTCCGAGATTTAGAGTGTTACGGGATTTAGGGCTCCCTGTCGGGAAGGTATTGCTCTGTATCCATAGATGTGTCTATGACCGTGAGCAGATCCCTGACCTAATTCAGACGTGTATATATTCGACCAGTTTTTACTACTTGCTTTTATAGTAGATATAGAGGTTCAGACAGTGATTGTTGATGCAGCTCTTTAGACGTCTCTGCCTATTATATAACGAAGATATCTTGTTCGTATTAAAAATGACGGAACTGAATTACTGTTGCTTTGAAGGTTTTAAGTTCTGAGCTCATGAGGCTAATTTGGTGTTGATTGGGCCCTGTGAAGGGGTTCTTATGCACTACCCCTATTGTGTTCAACTTATGTAATAGTAGCACTGGCAGCGTCAAAATGATCGTTTCTGACCCTTTTAGCAATATTATGTGCCAGGCTATGGCAGGATGCCGGCGACAACATGAGAATGCATCGCCAGCTGATGAGTACCGATTCAAGTAGTAGATTTCAGGTCCTTTTGCAGACCCTGTAGCATGCTTTTAATAAAATCTAGACCGGTGATTTGAAAACGTTATTCGTAACTCTAGGTGTGTTCGGTAAAATGACTCTGATGTCCTCTTTCTCTTTGCAGGCTAATGACCCTATTTCTTTGGATGAAACATGGAGGATGATTGACTGCAAGTAAGGACTGCCTTGCCACCCCGATTCATATGTATATGTCTGATCCATGCCTTAGGTGATGTACTAAATCAGATTTGAGAGATCACAACAATTAGTTGGTGTTAATATATTAAATTAATTATTTTACAGAGAACAACAGAAGAAGCTAGTAGATACGGAGCTGGAGTTAGCTGCCGCAAGGACTCGGGGATATGTGCCTATTAACAGAACATATTCGGAAGGTCGGAAAACTATGGTCATTGGCATCTTCACAAATTTCGGTGGTCAGTCCCGGCGCACCGCTTCTCGCAAGAATTGGATACCCACTGGTACAGTTTTTGGTCCTTCAACTGTTTGTTTTAGGATACTTCTCTTTATGATTAAACTCTTGGTCTTGTCAAGTGAAAGCAGCGTTAATATATGCACGTAGGTGTGCTAAATGGTCATTCTATCACCATCACGCCTTATCATACCTTAAAGACGTGTATGCTTACACTTTCTGGTAGTAATTTTTTGTGTTAACAGTGTATGTGCCATTTTCAATTCCTTCTCAACTTGTGATACCAGGTACTGCGCTGAAGGAACTTGAAAATGACAAACGTATCATCATCCGCTACGTTATTGGACGCAGGTTTGTTTCTGTAATTTTGTTGTACGATGACCTTATTGAACGGAGATTCCTTATTTACTTAAGTTCGATTTTTTGTATTGATGAATATCTCGTAGACATGTTATCTGGAATATGCTCCACTCAAGTTCAGCTAAGTTTGAGTCACGCTATTTGAATGCAGCTCAAACAGAGGAGATATGTTGGACAGACAAATTGATCGAGAAAGTAGTGAAACAGAGGATTTTTTAGTACTGGTACTCAACTATACCTTACTAAGTGGATTTTCTTTAGAATTTACTTTATCTATATGATTCCTTCTGTTTGTAGTACTTAGTTCTTTTCTTCGTCTTCCCAGCTTCCTCATGTGCACTGTCTGAGGAATCCACTCAAATTCTTCTCCTAGCTGTTACTGTGGTCAGCTTAATCCAGCTTAGACAAGCTCATGCTTAAAGAGACAACAAAATCCGCAAGTTGCATTAGCTTCAGAGTCGATACTTATGTGGTATGTATCTCTACAGGACGATCATGTCGAGAGCGATGATAACTTGACACAGAAAAGTAGACTTTTTTTCAGCAAAGCAGTCAACATGTGGGACGCTGATTTTTATTTGAAGATGGATGATAACGTTGGCCTGAATTTAGGTGAGTTAGTTGTTCCCATCGATATCGTTGCTTCTTTACATTAATTTGTTTATTCCTTAGTCATAATTTAATTTGAAGTTCTACATGTTAATCAAACCCCTTGTAGTAATTGAGTGACAACACTTCTTCCATCTTCCAATCACTCTTAATGGTTTCGTATTATTACGCTCTCGTTGGATATATATATGTACACATGCACCCCATCATGTCGAAACACGGGCTCTGCTAGTAGCCTACAATTTGAGTTTTTGATTGCATCCTTTCTAATTGATAACATTTCAACCACTCCATGCGATTATGAACACATGCCCTGTTCTTGTGGGTATGAATCAGATACGGTAGGAACCTTGCTATCCACTCACAAGGAAAAGACGAGAGCATACGTGGGATGCATGAAGTCGGGGGTGGTGGTATCTGACCCGTAAGTTTTGCAGAGCTACTAATTGGAAGTTAATGGGTGTTATTTGGAGGGCTTTGCATACCTGCTATTCTTTTTTTTGTTACCAATTTCTTTGTGTCTGTTTCAAATCTTGATTCTTGCTGTCAGTGTGAAGTATCAGTAGTCATCTTCTTTTTCTGAAATTTTTTATAATTTTCAAATGACCATGACTTTGTGCTCAATTGTAGTCTTTGCCCTTCTTTGATGCAGGAATGCACAATGGTATGAGCCTGACTGGTGGAAGTTTGGAGACCAAAAATCTGAGTAAGTATGGGTGATCGAATTGCTCGTCTTTCATAATTAATTCCATTGTATAGACAGGAGTGTAAAGAATCCACTGCGTAGTATTGGGTATTGGGTATTTAAGGCAACAATGCCCTATCGGACATAGAGGACCCTTGTGTATTTATGATTTCATGAATTCATAATTTCTGTAGTAGACCATAAGCAGGACGCCTTTGCACAGCCTTGTATCTGTTCCAACTTAATCATAAACCTTGCTCCGCTCCACATAGGGTTTGTGATTTATGAGGGCCTTTCAAAGCATACAAGTCTGGTTTTTTTCCTCCGGGTCGTTTATAGCACAAACCAGCCTCCACGCTAATTAATTAAGATACCGGTAGTCAGCGTCATCAAACGCTGTGTCACTTCGCTTATCATATTATCATGTGACAGTTTTAACGAGTTGTTTACTTCATATCCAGTGAGTAGTGCCCTTTGTGTTTTGGATGTTTGCTGGCCGTTCTCTACTAAAACGTTCCAAGCTGTATTGATTTGTGGACAGGTACCATCGGCATGCATCTGGTCAAGTTTATGCGCTTTCAAGATCTTTAGCCATGTACATCTCAATCAATAGGTATGAATGCTTCAAGTACTAATGGTTTGTTTCATCTCTTTTGCTGTGCCCCTTATGTTCAAACTATTGCTAGCCATCCTGCTCGTTTTTCTGGGCATTCCTTTTTTTTAACATTTGATTCTTTTTCATGCAGTGCCTTCCTCAAAGAGTACAAGAACGAGGACGTAGCGGTTGGTTCTTGGATGCTTGGCTTGGATACAGAGCATATTGATGAACGGAACCTCTGCTGTGCTTACAATACTGGTATTTTTTTTGTCTCACGTGGATTTCTTTAGGATGAGATTAATCAATGTTTTGGTTGCTGTAGTTTTGAGTTCGGTAAGAGTTGCTAACGGGTTATAATTTGTGATTATCTTTCTCTAATTCAAAGTTATAGCTATGCTTCATCAAATTTGAAGGAGATGATTGGCTCTGTCAGGTGGTCCATATGACTGAAAATTGTGTCTCAAACTGCTCTGCCCTTATGTATTTCTCAGGAACAATTCCTCTCGATGTTACCCTACGGTACTAATGTAATATAAATTAGTTTAAAATATGCGAATTGTACATCCTGACATAATTCTGATTATGCTTGGATTTTGGTTTAACGTACAGGAGGCCTCTGTTGGACTCAATAATGGTGAGCTTCGTTACGTCGTCTACCATGTGGTCTGACCAACTTCAGCGTTAATCTTTGATCGTGCATTCTTTCTCAGCCTTCAGAGTTGAGGAATTTGCAGCTTCAGAGGAATGACAAAACACTTAACTTTCACACGGTCAAACTGACTTTACTAGGATTGCAAACAGGCGTGAATTAGTATCGCCTGCTTGTAGTCTCGATTGATGCAGAAAGGCCTATGAAGGGAGAAGTAGCATTAAGTTCAGTCCGTGTAGTTTCCACATTAGGATTAACGTTGGGTAGAGTATTTTTGGGTGGTCAACATGTCCCCCAGGCAGTCGCTCTTTGTATAGTTTGTACTATTATATACCCAATTTTGAACTAGTTTACAAAATTCTTTGCTGGAGTCTCAGGGTGTTTATCCTCGTCATTTGGAGTAGCTGCAACGCTGGTGAGTGGAGCTGTGTATGCTGACCACATTTTAGTGGTTTGAGATAAGTCCTAAACCTTAGTCAAATGGAATCCTAGTCAAATGATTTCTCAGCAAAACATTTGTTTCCCAATATGGGAAGGTCTCTTCCCAAGTCTAGGGAACTTCTTAGAGCATCCCCACCAATCTGTTCTCTATCCCTAAACTTGAAGTCTCAAAAGCAGTCAACCTTGACTTTATATAGTGAGACCTCGCAAGTTCTCTAAATGAGCCTATGGATAATGAGCCTCTGGATACAGAATTTAGTGAGAGTTTTACAGAATTTTGTATAATTTAATTTACAGATACAGGATTTAGAAAAAGGTTGGTGCGATGAGATTTCTGTATCCTTGTCTGCAGCTCAAGTCCTCTTCCCTAAATTTTTAGGGAAATAGAACACCCGGTGGGAATGCTCTTAACCCCTAAATGCCAAGGCACCCAAATTTGGTGTTTGTAAAACTTTGAAGTTAAATAAAACCTAACCAAGCTGCTATTTTTAGTAGTTTATATTTTTACAAAGTTCTTGAAGTCTAATTTTAGCACCAAAAACCCGATCTTGAAAATAAATGATAGTGATTTTTCTATTCAAGTTTTTGTACAAGGGTATCTATTGCAATCTTGACTTCCCGTAGTGTTGAGAGCTCTTGGAAATGAGCCTCAAATACACTAGAGCTTGGAGAAAAAATCACATTCAAAATTCATTTAAGAAAATTGTAGAGTAGATTTTAAGAAGTCATAAATTGATTGGGGTTATATGCCCTTTAACATCATATTCTTTTGGTCACCAACTTTTTAGATTTGACTTCTGTAAAGAAGATTGAAAGATTTTTACAATTTTAGCACCTTCATGGTCAAACATTATAATCTTTCACTCCATAAGTGATGTTGTTGTGTTTTCTTTTCCTATGAGATCTCTAACATGTCTAGTTTGAATTTGTATGGTTACAATTTAAAAAAAAGTTGATACACTTTATCAAAATGTTGGCGTTTTGTTCAATTTAGAGCAAATTCCTGAAAGCCCAAAATAGGCCTTGAGCATTTAGGGGTTAAGCCTTTAATGTCTGAATCTCTTTCTAGATTTTTTGCACATTTTTGCTTATATCTTAGCTTGAATATAACACCTAAATTTCATCAAATAGGCCACAAAGAAACGAAATCATTTCAAAATTCAAGAATTACTTTAGATGAATGAGAAGGTATTTAGATGAAACATGAACTTGAAGTATCCAATTCATCATCTAGAATAAAGATGTTGGACTTCTTAGGGGGGTAAAGTTTCGCCACTTTTTCTAATTAGAGCAAGGATGTCATTCAATTATAATGGCAGGAGTAATAAAAAGGTAGAAAATACTACAATAGAGGTACAACTATATTGCATAAGGCTATCTAAAAACACCCGCTAAGAAATGACCTGTTTAAAACACTAGAAGGGATTTGGGGCTAAAAAAGGGCCATTTCAGGCCCATTCTCCAATCTGTCCCCATGCTGTGAACAGTGGTATAGGCTGTCCGAAAAATATATTTTCAAAAAAAAAAAAAAAAAAAATTTGTTGGAAAATTTGATGTGACCGAAGTTTGGCCATGTCACCCTGCTACAGTGGTTCAATTTCAGTAGTCGGGGACTATTCAAAACTTGTGGAGAACTTATAGGAACTTGCGGCCCTTTAGAGGACCCAAATTCTCTCTAATGATCGGAAAATTTAATTTTCATTATCTCCTCCCTAACATATGAAATTTGTATACTTGGTGATTATGGATTTTTCATTCATCAATCACATATTTCATCTAATAGGTGTCTCAATTTATGGACAAGCGTTTACGTTGGGCAATCTCCTTGTTGGGAATTGTAGCAAAAAAGACAAGCATTGGTTGTTAGGCTTCACCCTTCTTGTCAACCTATATTTAATCTTTAAAAGATGGGCAAGTAACTGAGGAAATCATCTCTTTTGGTACCGTGTCAATCATTGGCTTAAAAAAAAATACAAAAGTGCTTATTGGAAGTCAAACGACTATATAAGACCTCTCCTTTTCACACAAAATTTGGAGGATGAATAGTTGCACTTTTGTCCTACATAGAAAGATTCTTTGTCATTCATTGGACAAAAAATGGTTATGGCGTCTTTTAAGGGTTAATTTCAATTTCCAAAATTGCAACCTTAATCAAAGTCAGAAGTATTTTCAAGCCACCTCAAATTACATCACATTACACTCCAATAAATAGCTAAAAGCTGTAGGATATAGGCATGGTTGGAGTATATTAGTAAGGAACCAAAGAATTAGAAATGAAATATTTTTCAGTTAGCCTATTTTACAAATTAAAATGAGAATAACTATTTAAAAACTTTGGTTATTGTTAGAACACATATAGTCTAATGATTTTCATGAATCAAAACTTTTTTAATTTTTAATTTTTAATTTTCATATTTATCAGGACTTAATAGCTAATATCAAGTCAATAGATATGATACATGTATAGAGGCTATATGTATATACAAGAATTTATCATGATTTTTTTGCCTATTCACTACTTTAGAATTCACTTTTCATCTTTTAATTATGAAATTCAAAAGAATCTTCAATATTGAATTCCTTTTAAACATAGCCCATCCTTGTGATATTTAAGATGATTTGAAAAATAATAAAAAAGAGTTAAATATCCCATATCAAGTTATAAATTATTGCAATTGATTATTGAAATATAATAAATCAAAAAAGTGATTTGAAAACACTTTCTAACGAAATCTTTATATTCCTTTTTGCTTCCTGAATGAAAAGGACACTATGACAGAGTTTTGAATGTAGCTATAGGAATCAAATGAACAACTTTAATCAATAAATGACAATCCTTTTGGATGATTCTATGTTGTATTCTACTTGAAGCAAGCAAATTTGTAAACAAATTAAGTTTTTACAGCAAGATTTGCAACTTAAACATTATTAAAGAAATAAATTTCACTTAATTTTATTGTGACGACGTTTACGGGATCCCCCAAGCATGCTTGTATGCAGCAACAATTGATCATGGATAGGAACACTTGGTTTGTTGAAAGTTTATAGCCTAAGCATCTTACACAATGTTGAAAAGAGATGTTTTTGGTGCCCCACAAAAACTTGTGATCTTGCACAGAAAACAATTTGGGGAAAGTGCAAAATGTCTAGATGAACAAATCCAGGTTCCAGCTCTTAATTGTAGTAATGATCAGAAGAGTGCACCAGGGGTAGTCACACCTTCTTGCTCCTATGAAGGTTGAGAGGATGTGGAGAAGAAAGTGGAGCCAATGAGAGTCCATTCTCCATGAAGAAGGTGTGACACCGCTTCTTCAAGGCTCTGGAGAACGAGACTGGAAAGAAACAGAAATCCAGCTAAACCCAACTAAGTTTAGTTTTGAGGTCCCCAAAGAGCCCATCTCAAAGCAACAAGAGATCAAGTTGTCAGACCTTACCTTATAAAAGCCATCATGTAAACTTCTTCATACTCATTCTTGTCCTACGGAGGAGAAGGTTGAGCAGTCTCAACCTTCACGGAATGGGCATTGCGCAAAACAGGGAGCGTAAATCCGGAAATGCCACATCCCCATTCTGTGAAGGCTGAGACTCCGGTGAAGAAGCTGTGACTACCTCTACTGAATAAATCTAGCTCAAGATGTCTCCGTATCTTCTCCGCAGCTTGTAACTACTAACCAGCAAAAAGGGTTGAGGGCATATGATCTGATATATTCCATAATAGATTACTCCTAAAGTGTGCAACTAATCCACATTGAAAGGCAATGGTTGATTTTTGTAACTTCCAAAACACAATTCTATTGTTCAAATTGGAGGACATGATACGTTCTATCTCTTAGAATACAGTATTATCTTGCTAGAAGCTTCCGAAATGATTTGATTCAACTATTTGGCATTGAAAACTACCAAAGACTAACACCTGACATTTGGATCAAGGCAACATTAGTGAAGAAAATAGTTCGATGGAAAGGCATGGGTTGTAGACCAATATAACAAATATAAACTTGCAACACAAAGTGCACCTCCTATTGGTAGTTATAAGAAACAAAGAACAGTACCATGCCAGTCTCCGTCATTGCGCATTTAATTGTGTCCAACTCAAGTCGCCTTCATCTTTGCTCGTTCAGCTATAATTAAGTTCTTGCCTGCAAACAGTCATGAAGTCATGACCTTCATCAAAATGATAATGATGTGACAGAGATCAACCAAGCACAACTCTTCTTAATTCTTTTAGCCCAAATGAGTCAAATATAAAATAAATTTTCAAACCACACCGCCTCTGCTCCTCATCGTTCAACTCATAAGCTCAGATTGCTTATTCAGCATATCCTTCATGCCCTTCATTCTCTGTTTGGTCACCTCTCTATGATGAGATATATCAATATTGTAATACCTGTACCACAAAAGATCCGTGCATATTCATAAGGACTGCACGATCTCATAGTGTTGAAACCGTTTTCAATGCCAAATTTAATCCAGACCGGAACAAGTGCAAAAGAATCTACAAAAATGACAACTTTATCCAAAAGGTAAGAGAGAACGTACGAATGCTTGGGTGCAGGCTCATACTTTTGGGATGGGACAGTTGCCATGTCGTAGTCTTCCATGTACTGTACCTATCAAAAGAGTTGTTCATGTTAAACCAAGAGCATAATACTCAAGGTACAGTCAGACTTCGAAAGTGCATGAAACTACAGTAGCAAAATAAAACAGACCCAGCATTTGCGTAAAACTTTCTTCATGTAAGCTATATAAGTGGAATGCCAGGAAGAGAGGTCAGTTATATGCACTGACAAATTAAATCCTCAAACCGCTCACACAGGTTTCAGTTTCAAATCTAGAATTTTAAGAAAAACTTCTGCACGATTTTGACTTTCAGGGAATTGAGATTGAGAGGGTATGTGTAATCATCCACAAATGTACTGTTTAAAACATGTCCTTTTCCTCTCGATTTGTCAAAGTCTCCAGGAGCCTGCGACAGCGTACAACCAGTAACACAAAATTTATCAAATATTATTAGTCGAAGAAATAATATATCCACATTAAACATCCATATAGATATAGAACCTCTGCAGGCGCTCAATGTATGTCAAGAAAACACACATGATTTTTAGCTATCAGAGTTAACGTAATTATTTTAAAAGCTATGGCAATACCTCCTTCACCTCTACCACCCAAGCACTAAATTCCGGCCTCCTGGTCCTGCAAAACATGAAATAAAATGCATCAGAAATTCTCCTTCATCTTCCATTTCTTCAGCACACAATCACATGAGATATAATTATTAGAAGTACAACACATTGCTTGAAGAAATCGCACCACAAGCCCAAATGCCAATCACAAACTCCACACCAAGTTTTTCTTTACATTCTTCAAATTCATCTCATCTGCAGTTTGCCACATTGACGTTGAGGCACAACAAGCAAGAGATACATGAGTTGGTCTCTCAAAACATGACACTGTTCCATGCATGATCCTCCAACTGCTGCGTGATCTTGACCAATTCACAATCCCAACAACTTTTTGCACATCGCCATGATTTGTAGTAAAATGCACAAATAGCTTAGCCACAATGTTCCTCAGGCACAATGCAATACCCCTGAATTCCCTCAACTGATATAGTTCATGAGAATGGTGCATACCAGGAACGAATTGCTCTATCAACTACAAAATCCTAAACAGGATTCGGCGTTTGGGCACACCACTACGAGGCTCATGTTGTAACAATCCAGACTAGACTGAAAAAATATCTGAAAAATTGATGACATCATGATGAAACAAAACCATTCGGAATGATGGTCCTGAACTTACGTGAACCTTGATGGAGAGAGAGGAAGAGGGATATCAGAAGTAGAGAATGGCAGCTTCAGCAAGAATAAAGCAAGTTCAATCTACAGTGGGTACATCGATCGTCTGCTACTGGAACAATCAATCTCCAGGTTCAAATTTTCTTTGAACCAAGTACACATCAAAGCAGAAAAAAAGTGGAGCATACAGTTTGTTTTATGTTTGATGCTTTGATTTGTGCATTCTAATTAACAGTGATTTGTTTATTTGTTTGTTGAGCAAAAGTTTTTGGAGGAGAAGAAATTCTTCCGCATTTCTGTTGCCGCAATATGTCTCATGGGGATTGCGGTTTTATGGAACATCATTGTTGACATAAAAACATGGGTTGTCAACTATAATGTCTACAAAAATGCGTTCCAAAAAATAGTGAAAACATCCCCTAAAACATAGGTTTCTTATAGTGCATTTATCACTCGGATTCTCACCTCAGACTCTGATCCAATCACCTTAGCTAAAGCAAAATCTAGATCTAATTGGCCTCAATGGTCTGATGCCTTACAAGCTGAATACTCATCTCTCAGAAAACACAAAGTCTTTGGGCCCCTAGATAAAAAACTTCCTACTAAACACGTCGGTTTTAAGCTAATCTTCACTAAGAAGAGGAATGCTCATGGACATGTTATTAGATACAAAGTCCGATTAGTTGCCCAAGGTTTTACCCAATGACCTGGTCTTGATTATGACTATACATATTCTCCTGTTATGGATTCCGCAACATTTAGATATTTGCTCGCAATGGCTGTTCAACTTGGATTAGAAACTCATTTGCTAGATATTGTTACAGCCTACCTCTATGGTCCCCTAGATGCCACCATCTATATCAGACCACCACCTGATTTTCTTGACAAGACCCCACCAAATGACAATCCGGGATCCTATTCTGGTCTGAAAATTCAGAAAGCTCTTTACGGCCTTAAACAAGCAGGTAGAATGTGGTACAAATACCTTTGGGACTTCCTACTCCACCATAAGTTCAAAAATGATCCATCCCTACCTTGCATCTTTACACTTAAGAATAATACAAACTTTGTAGTGATTGTTGTCTATGTAGATGACCTCAATCTAATAGGCACCCCATCCACCTGTAATCATGCTATGAGTCTCCTAACCACTCAGTTTGAAATGAAGTTGTTAGGACAGATTTTTTTCTGCCTTGGCCTTGAGGTGACTCACTTACCAAATGGAAGTATTTTTCTCCATCAAACTACCTATACCCAAAGGCTTCTTAAAAAATTTCAGATGGACCAAGCTAGCCCTTTTTCCGCTCCCATGATGGGACAAAGTTGAACTCTAGATGACCCCTACCGTCCTTGCGAGGAGGAGGAAGAAGAGTTTCCTGACAAAACCCGGTACCTCGCAACAGTAGGAACTCTTCTTTACTTGTCCACATATACCAGGCCTGACATTTCTTTTGCTACAAGTGTGTTAGCTTGTCATAGCCAGAAATCGGCAACTCGTCACTGGAACGGTGTCAAACACTTGTTCTGATACCTTCGGGGGACAAAAGATTTGGGACTCTGTTATACCAAGGAGGGGACCTCAGATATCACAGGTTATGCTGATGCAAGATTCAAATCCGACAAGAGTACTGGGAACTCACAAACTGGATATATATTTTTAAAGAATAACTCCCCCATTTTGTGGAAGTCAGTGAAGCAGACGGTTACTGCTACTTCCTCGAACCATTCTAAACTTATTGCTTTCCATGAGGCAACCCGGGAAGCAATATGGTTGAGGAACATGAACAAGATTATCATGGAGCAGTGCGAAATTACTCTAGACTTCAAGCCAAATATCATCTTTGAGGACAACGCTACATGTGTAGCTCAAGTGGCGTCCGGCTTCATAAAAACTGATCGCACCAAACACATTTCTCCACAGATATTTGGGTTCATCCAAGATCTCATTCAATCCGGACAAATAGAAGTCAAGAAGATAGAATCAGCGCACAACATTGCAGACATGTTGACCAAAGCTCTTCCGGCCTATATTCATAGGAGATTGGTACAAGAGGCCGGCATGCGTTTGTTGCATGAGATAGTTCCTCAATAGAAGTTACACTCTTTTCTGTCTGTGGGATTTTTCCTAACTTAAGTTTTTATCACAAAATAGTTTTTAATGAGGTAACTATTGATTGAGGAGGAGTGCTGAAGTAGTGGCTAACTCAGAATTAGTATAGTAAGTGCTACTTCCAGGTGACAGTACTCACAGTGAACTGTCATTAAATAGAATGATCTACTAGTTGCCTGAAGCTCTCCACCTTATCTACATCCAAGATTAGGTGTTGGACACCTAATTGGAATAATATATATGATCATCTTCCCCATACCAAAGGAGAAGGTATTCTCTTGCTCATTTGTGTTGTTTGATATACTTAGAACTGGTGCCTTCATCTTAACAGGCTTTAGGGGAGAGTTTTCTGAACAGTCTTACAGAGGTTTTGTAGCCAACACTCACACTTGCGGTATGCTGATCCTACTTGGAGGTTAACATGGTGGAGGATAAGAATGGGATGTAAGTGTGGCTTAAGAGGATTCTATTTTTTTTATTGAATTGATGTTAGGTAGACTTAACCCCTGAAGTCCCATTGTCCCTTCGGGGGACAAAATGGATTTTGGGCAGGCTACTACAGCTTCAATATTCATCATTATTTTTTGAAACTTTTTGTGAAGATAGAAAAACACATTCGCTTTATGGGAATATAATTTTTATTTCAATTGATGCCCGAGAGCAAAAGTTATGGCACAAAAGGTTGTTTTTTTCGGTGTGGCAGGTATAAATCTTCTTACACAAAAAAAAATTAAAAAAATTAAAAAATTATTTTCTCATGGATTGTATTTTTATCTATGGGAAGCTTTGATTCATTCCATTTGGATTTGTTATGTGAAAATTATGGACAATCTTATTTTTTGGGCAATTAGAGCATCTTCTTGAAAATATAACTTGTAGGACTCATTTCTGAATGCAATTTTCACAATTTTTCAAAAAAAATTGTTGGACACATCTAAGTTTGCTTGCTAAAACAATCTCACCATTGGAATTACAATGTTTTAATCCCATCTTAGAGCTATTGACAATTTAGTTTTTCTTTCAATCTTAGACCTACTTCTACTTAACAATTTTTTTAAGAATGAAAATCATGTGCATTTTTTTGGAATTTTTTTCCCTAGATTGTCAAATCAATTATTCAGCATAATAAAAATTAAATTAAAAGTCTTTAGTGCAATTTTTTTTTACAAATGGAGGTCAAAGTCATCTGAAATTGCAAGTCGGTGTTCAAAAAATCAATTTTTTCCAACTTTGAACGCTAATTTCTTCTAATCTATGCGGTCAAACTTTATGAAATTTTTATCACATGATTTGAGGTAAGATTAGTACAAGGTCCTACGGTTAGATTCTAAAAAAAATTATTTTTTCTCTTTTCTTAGATGAACGCAGCAGAACTGGCAGTTTTGAGTCATTTTTGACAGAAAAATGCCTAGGGACTTTAGGGGTTAAGTAGCACCGCAAAGAGGCCGTTTCATAGATTTTGGACTGCTCATAGTTTACAGGACTCAAACTTGGCCATTAGTTAGCAGCATCCACTGTAGCAACAACATTAAAAAAATGGCAATTCTTCCCTCTGTCACAATTTTATCTTTTTAGTAACGCTCTTCCTTAAGGCCATGTGTGAACATACCATTAGTCATATTTAGAAGTATTCTAAGTATGATTTCATATCTTATCCAAATCTTGATCTTCCACTTGGAATTATCTAACTTCAAGTTCTAACATGCTTATCTTTATCTAGCAACTATTTAACTACAATGCATTGTCGTGGAGTTGTCTCTCTAGTGCAAAAATCCACCACCCGGAGATATCTATCTCTATGCAATCTCTACTTGCTCACTAGTGCACATTTCATAATGAATTAGTTCATCCATCAAAGGTTATGACACAATCATTATGAATTAGTTCATCCATCAAAGGTTATAACACAATCATCATGAATTAGTTCATCCATTAATGCATTCTTACATCAAGGTTGTGACAAAGGTCATGATAGAGAAGAAAAAGAAGAAAGTATCCATGAAGTGCACGTGTTCGTTAAAACCAAAACAAAGTTGGCTAGAAAAAAATGCTTGTCAGCCTGTGTGACCTTTTCAAAAGCATAATATCCAATGAAAACACTTATTTTGGATTGTAAAATAAAAAAAAATTCAAATTTTGCTTTTAGTTTGAAAATTAAACAAAAAGTATAATATTGAAATTGTTATTCTATTAGATTTCTTTCAATATAAGCATTACAAAAAATTTTAGCCCTCCGGAAGGCTGCTCCAAAGTAACAAATCAAGCTACTTCAAAGCTTAGTCTATCACTTTAGAAAAGTGCCATAGTGAGTAGTCAGGCAAGCTAATTGCTCATTGAAACAATCAATTTTGTGATTTTTTTTTTTTTTTTTTAATAAATTTTAAACTCTTTAAATTCAATTCCTGCGCCACTTAGCCACTGCAATTTCAGGTGGGTGGGGAATAGGGAGAAAATGATTTTTTCAGCCCAAAGAAAACAAACTTCATGGTACCTTGGAGGGCTCTGGAGCAGCCCTCTAGAGGCCTGAAATTTTTTCTAATGGATCAAGAAGCATTACATCTATACAATAATGTTCATTGCTACTAGATCTATTTTCTTAGTAAAATTTAAGGCTATTTTATTTTTTGTAGTTTTTAAATTTTTATGTCCAAAATGTAATAAATCTTTTTTATTAAATAAAAAATTCAGTATCATACAAAAATATTGAAAAATATAGTAAATGAAAAAATGATTGAAGACTTGAAAGAACTAATTTATCCCTTCTAAATCTTACAAGGATTTATTTCTAAGAGCACATTAAAAAAAAATTCAGCCTACTGGAGGGCCATTCTAAGTTGACATGCCATGCTATTTCATGCATGGCCTGTCAAGTTGGAAAGTGCCCTTGGTGAGCAGTTAGAATGTATGATTGCTCGCCGGAGCAGTCAGATTTTGTAGAATTTTTTTTTTTTTTTTTTTTTTTAACATTTTTTTAAGCTTAAAAAAAATGTTTTCATCAATTTTTTATTCGCAAATTTTTGTTTCTGCACCACTTTACAACAGAAACTGCTACGCTAAAATAGAGAAAAAAAATTTTGAGCAAGAAATAAACAAATTTCAGGGTACCTCGGAGGGCTGTGGAGCAGCCCCCCAAAGGCCTGAAATTTTATCTAATGTTTATTACTTGGCGACCATATTTGCATCTAGAAAAGATGATTCTTCATCCTTTGTTTTTCATTGGCAATTTTTTTTAAATTGTGTGAACCTCATATTCAAACAAGCTGATACATTGTTTTGTAAAATTTTGACTTGCCTACACAACTTTTGTAAGCAAGTCTAAAGGTTTTCCTTGACAAATATCTAGAGTTAATTTACAATTATCAATGAAAAATTTGGAATTGGCCTAGCCCTTGCAATAATAAATGTTAGGTTGTGATATACAAAAGAAGGAATGGAAAAGATTCTTAGTATATGATCCATCATGGTTGCTTTCCGCTTTCAATTGCAAACTGTTTTATAACTTCAAAACAACTGAGGGATGGTGTGAGTATACTTGCCATAATGTCAATGTAGGAGAATTTTGCTGTTGAGGCATGTTTCGATTGGTTGAGGAGAGGTAGATTAGGACTGATAATGTTCACTACTTGCCTTATGCAAATTTTCAACAAGGTGGGTATGAAGTAGAAATTTCATTGGTGTGGCAGTGAGAGAAATTTGAGAGAAATCTCTATTGCTACCAACCAATATTAACTTAGTGAGTGCGGATCCACCTAACCTAATCTAAGATAAAAGCCCCCATTGCGGTCAAATGGCCTATGATGGACACCTAATGACCCCATTGTGGTTTTTCAAACCACAATCAATGCCTTTCATGGTAGTTATAGAATAATTAGTGACCTCAATAGGTACTTCCAACTTTTCACTGTAAAATTCTTTGTAAAAACTGATTTTTTAGATCTTCCATGTTTGAAAATGTTGTGACTGCATTGGGTAGGAAGATGACCATTATATTAGATTCAAATTTTGTTGGGCATGAGGTGGCCTATAGACCCCTATGGGTTGATCACTCAAAAATTCAAAACTAATTCATACTTGGTCCAAAAGATACAATTTCAAATGTCCTCATTGTCTCTCACACTTATCTTGGTTTGGGAAATTTTTTGAAAAAATTCAACAATGTCATGAGGGTAGACTCCAAAGTTTGACCACAATAAACTGGTTTACCTTAAATGCAAAAGACTTTCACCATTGTGGCATGTTTTGATTGGTTAAGCAATCAAAGGAAGTCAAATGGCTAAACTCACCTATATTGACATTATGTCCAATAATTGCAAAGTAAGCCTAGTCATCAAAAATAACCGCAAGTTAGTGCCAACCTCACCGCCCGTGGCTTGGTTAGGTCCTAACCGGCTAGGTTGATAACCTGGCCTGCTTTGCAATTACCTAGTCCTTATCAGATAAGTAAACAGATTAAAGCGAAGACAAGTGGAAAATGACAAATTGTCGAGAGGAGACTGAGAATGTTGCTGCGCACTTAATTTTTTTGCATTGCGTTGAAGACAAAGTTACAAAATCCCAACTCAACTCAGAAAATGAATCAAGATTCTTGAGTACGAGGTGACAAGCTGCAAAGGATACTTCTTTTCTTATTGCTATTAAGTCACTTACATGAAAAAAAGGTTACGTTGAATGCATAGAGATCAAACCTGAAGCTTGTTAAGTTACTGACTTGAACTTACGGAAGTCCGCTAATTTTCTCCGACGTGTGCTGCATCTATCATATGATGACAATAACAAGTTATATTAATTCCAGCTCTTTGTATTCAAACAATGGATTCTGTACAGTCGGGTACAGGAACCTTACGAATTTTTGCATCCCGTTGAGATTTGGTGAACTTTGGGAGGCCGGTGTATGCTCAAAAATGAACGGAATTTCAAATCGTAAATTGCATTGGAATCACACTTAAGTCTACTTTATCATCATTGCAAATATACCTATGTAATTGAAAATCATACAAAAAGTTTGATGTTTTTTATACACTATCTACCATCTAGTGTTGCCACCATTTGTGAAAATTACAAATAGTATTTAATGGTCCATATTAGAAATGAGTCTTCGTAATTGTTTTAGAGATACTTGATCTCATACCACTTGAATTTCTTGTATGATTTCTTGCTTCTCCTTCACCCCATTGCAAAAAATCTTTGACTATTTTCTAAAGGTTCTTCATGAAATGGTACATAGTGTATGAAAGACATCTAAATTGTTGTATGATTTTGAACGGTTCATTTTTCACTTGTTATGAAGTTGAAGCAAACTTCATTGCAATTCCAACGCAACTTGCAATTTCAAAATCGGATCATTTTTGAGCATGCTAGAGCTTCTTGAAGTTGATGAACTTTCTAGTGAAAACTGCTTGAAAAAGTTCGTAAGGTTTCTGTACCCAACTGTACATGGAATGTGTTTACAGCGCTCACTTGTCAGGCAAATGCTAGTGTTCAAACTCACTTAAAAGCCCATTTGTTCAATCATAAATACAATGCTCAGCTTCAGCTGGTTGCTTGCAATTGAAAGGAGGACAAAAGGCTGCAGTAAGGTAGAGGCACCCATTGTCGATCTGGACCCATTCCCATCTCATAGTAGGAAAATTTTCAGCCCTCCAGAAGGCCGCAAGTTTGGCACCCGACCGGTGCAATTATGGAAAAAAAACAAAATAAAAAATTATTTTTTAATATTTAAAAATTGGGTCCTAATGTGGCACTAGTAATGCCACATCAAATTTTTATTTTTTTAATATTTTTTTAAGAAAAAATATTTTTTATTCATTCTGAAATTGCACCAAAGGGGTCCCATAAATCAATTCCTTAGCAGCCTTCTGGAGGGCTGAAATTTTTCGTAATGATAGGGGGTACTATTTTCAATTTTAGCTAGAACAAACCTAAACAAATCCAATCTAAGCTTGGAATGTGTTCTTTCAAGGTAGGAACTAATAAGGTTATGACACATGTCCCAAAGTAGTGAGAGAAAACGCATTTTTTGATAAATCGGACTTGGAAGAGTCTAGAGATTGGCAATTTGTCTTGAGTACTTTTTGGCTCCCAAAATTCTTAGTAATTTCAACTTTGGGAATAAAAATTATGAAAAAATTTCAATCCTTATACTTCCTATCTTTCTACATGCAAAAAAATTTGCTTTGTCATAAACTATTCATGATCTATTGGAAAATCCCTTAAAAGATCTACAATGGGTGCCTCGACCTTAATGATGCTTGTTTGGAATGCACTTCGACTTGAATCTACAAACTTGTGAAGACATGAAAGGTAGGTTATGTCAAAATTTATACCGCCAGCTTAGGGAGACCAACTTGAGAAGGATGCTGATTAAAGACTAGTTAATTGCAAAAGCAAGCCATGTTATAAAAAATAATCGCTAGTTAGTACCTACCGAGCTGCGGGTAGCGAGGTTGGTACTAACCAGCTATTATTTTTGATGATTTGGCCTACTTTGCAATTACCGGACATAATGTCAATGTAGGAGAGTTGAGCCGTTTGACTTCTTTGATTGCTTAATCAATCAAAATATGCCACAGTGGCAAAAGTCTCTTACATTTAGATTATGTTAGGTGGATCCACACTCACTAAGTTAACACCGGTTAATAGTAGTAAAGATTTCTCTCAGATTTCTCTCACTCCTAGACCAATGAAATTTCTACTTCATACCCACCCTCTTGGAAATTTGCACAAGGCAAGCAATGAGCATTATCAACCTTAATTTGCCTCTCCTTAACCAATCGAAACATGCCACAACGGTGAAACTCTCCCGCATTGACATTATGAAAAAGGTTTGACTCAATAAACATGGAACTTAGAGGTTTGATCTTACTCCAAAGGCTTTGGAATCCCTTCAAGATTAGTCCAGGATTCTAGAAGCGAGCTCTTGATCTTGAACAATGGAAGTGGCAAGCTTCACCAACCATTTTCTCAAGTCTTGCAATGTCTTCCAAAAATTAGCACAAAAAGTATTTAGGGTGAGCCTTTGTTGAATACACTCCAACAATTTATTTCAAATAAGAGTAGACTACATCCGACACAAGAAGGAGAAGGATTATGAGTTATAATATTATCTTGACTAACCAGTGAGATGCTAGTATGGTTGTTTCAGCTCTAGACTTGACATTATGCATTAGAAAAAAAAGCAGCCCTCTGGAGGGCTATTCCAGATTGGCAGGCCAAGCTATTTCAAGTTTGGCCTATCAATCTCAAAATGATCCCAGTTGAGCAGTCAGTTTGGTTGACTGCTCGCCAAAATAGTCAGCTTTCGTAATTTTTTTTTTTTTTTTAATTTAAATTTTTTTGTTAAGATTTTTAAAATTAAAAAAATTAAGATTTTTTATTAATTTTTTATTTGCAAAATTGATTTCCTATACCACTGTCACTGCAGAATCTGCTACGCGAAAATAGGAAAAAAAAGCAATTTTCAGCCTCGTTAAACCAAATTTCAGGGTCCTTCGGAGGGTTGTAGAGCAGCCCTCCAAAAGGCTGATTTTTTTCCTAATGGACCATCCCATTAACCCTAAAGTCCCAAAGCCTGTATCTTTTTTTAATAAAATACCCTCAAAATTGCCATTAGAGAAAAAAAAAATTGTTCTTTTTGCTTATCTAACCGCAAGATCTTGACTAAACTAATGTGAGAATGTTTGGAAGAAATTTTAGAAACTTTGATCATGACGACTAGAAGATATTTGCGTTTAAAATGAAAAAAACAAGTTTATTTGGACCTTGCGTGATTCGAAGACTTTGAATCTTCTTAATTTAAGATTCTTGCACCACAAATTTTGAATTTCTAATTTTTTAATGTTGAAAAATTGAGTTGGGAGTCCATTGAAAAAAAAATTAAACAAAAAAAAATTGATTTTTGATTCATTAAAAAATTGTTTAGTAGAAATAGGTACAAGTTAGGAAGAAAATCCATACCAATATCATTAATAGCTCTAAGATAAAATTGAAATACACTTATTTCAATGGTGAGATTGTTCTAGCAAGGAAATAGAACCTTATGAAACTTTAATTTTTCCAGAATTGCAAAAATTGAGTTTAGAAACAAATCTTCTACATTCTTTTCTCAAGAAGATGCAATAATTGACCGCAAATTAAGAGTTCCATGACTTTCACATCATTATTCCAAATTAATGCAAGGAATCAAAGCTTTCCATGTACACAAAAATATAATCTATGGGAAACAAATTCTTAAAATTTTTATTTCAAGTTTTTGTTTTTTTTCCTTGCCCAGTGAACTACTTTAGGGGCTTCAAGTGGCATCACTTTTGCTCCCATGCATCAATTGAAATAAAAGTTATACTCCTATAAAAAATAATTTGTTTTTCAATCCTAAGAAAAAAAATTCAAGTAATCAAGTCAAAAATTGAGGTCACACAAGCCTACCCAAAATCCCAATCGTCTCCCACATGGACTCTAGGACTTTAGGGGTTTAAAGGATTTGTTTCCCACAAGACTCTACAATTTTTCCACAATGTAGTCTAATATATTATCTTTGACCCTACATTTAGAAGATAACACTGAAGTGTTCAATATTGAGACAATTTGATACAGTTGAAAAAAAAAAAAAAAATCAGCACATTGTGAATGATGTGTAAAATATTTTTCTTTGCTTGCTTACACTGAGCACAACCTCAATGTCTGCAAAGAGGACCTACTCCACGGTCTTCTGCAAACTATATACCCATTAAAGTCAATGCCAAAAATGTCTTGGTCAAAGCTCATACTCTTCCAATCCATGAACAAATTCTCCAACTTTTTCTTTGTAATTATGTAAATGTCTTATATCTTTTGGAAGGACATGCCTTTCCTAAATACGGTGGGCTCTCTTGAACAATGTAATGTTCAGTTTACAACTAGTGAACAATGTGCAAGTTCTTCGTGCAAATTATGTGCAAGTTCTTCGTCTTCTGTTACAGGTGAAAGCTGCAGACGTTCACTTTGAATGTGGACTTTTGTTCATAAGAATTCAAGAATCTTGTGTACAGAATTTGGGAGGTTGGCCGGGAGGCAAAAGTCAATTGTCAGAGAGAGACTTGCAATGCCAAGACTCCATCAAGACTCAAGACTAAAGAAGAGAAGAAAAAAACGATACAATCTAAGCATCTAAATGCTGTGCAACAGGTGTGAAAGAGTGTATTTTTGCAAAGCCAAAGGTCTCCTGCTGGCAGTGGGCGTGCAACTTGCTACTGCCCAAGTCTATTGTATGCTTTCTCAATTCTCACATACTCCGTAGGACGGAAGGACTTTGATTGCTACAGACAAGATAAGAGTCAAGGTAAGGTATAGCTAGTTGTAAGGTAGGTATGCGAAAGTCTTCAAATTGTACTCCGTAATAAATTCCGAAGATAGGTTGTTGAATGTGTTAGGATTTCCATTGATAATAGTAATTTGTGTTGCTTTGTCATAATTTTGGTTGCAATTCTCTTAACTCGCATTTCAATCTGTTGGTTGGTGTGGATCTTCATAGAGTGCTATCTTTTCTGTTGGTAATCTGAGAAGAAGAATTCAGATCCCTTCTGGTGAGAATTGAATTTCTGAACATCTAGATTTATCCAAATGAAACCAAGTCATGAACGGCAACTGCAAACCATAACATTCTCAGCCATCGTAGTCATAGTCAAACAAACTATTGCCAGTCAGTTTTTTTTGGCCGCGTGTCAAAGTGCTGCCTCTATTTCATAGGTTAATTTTCCAAGGGAGCTAGATGGAGAGGCCAATTTTTGGCGGGCTGAGCGATTTATTGCTCAAAAAAAATCCCTGTTGCCAGTATACTCGTAGAAAGGAGGTTGTTGGAATGCGTCTAGGAGATGAGTGCCATACCCGGCTATTAGAAGTGGCATTTCATGTTGAATATTTAATTAAAGTTGGGAAATCAAATTGAGTAGATGTTTAAAATAGGAATACTCTTTTGAAATCCATATTTTCTCCATACCAAAAAAATAATCTTTTTGAAAAAAAGATTTTCAAAAATTTAGGCATCTTTTTTAGAATTTTTTTGAGGAGTACCCACATCTACTGAAGCCAAAGCATTGTACACTCTCCAAAGATAAAACATTAATTCTCATGAGACCCTATCAATAGTCACATCTCACTGCAACCTTCTTGCAAATCAAATCAGATAGATACTTTGCTAAATGTACAACATCAGAGTTTAGATTCAAACTTAGGCACACCAATAAGGCAATAATCAACACTTTGAAAAATTCATTGTTTATTCATACTTTTCTTCAAACAATACTTGTTAAAAGAGTTGGAATTTTCTTTCATTTTTTCAAGATCCAACACATATCAAAATAGCTTTAAATAATGACATGAAAATCTAGTTATTAAAGACACAAGATTTACAATCGGTTCCAATTATCTTCCAAATTTTTTTCTCCAAGAAGATTTAACTAGCAAAAAGTCTATAAACTTCAAGTTGCTCTTATATGCTCAAAAAATGCATAGATTTTCAAACCGCAAATTGCTTTGGAATTATAGTAAAGTATACTTGAATATCATAGAACATTTCTAGAGAGGTGGAGGCAAGCTTCTGGTATGAAGAAGTTAGTTTGACCTCCTAATTCATTATAGGGAACTTTTAGAAGGTAGTAAATATTTATTGCAACACCGGAACAAGCCAAAGAGCAAGCAAGAAATGATACAAACAATTCAAGCGGTATAAGATCAAGTATCTCTACAACAAATGCAAATGATCATTGCTGATATGCCCAATAGAACGAAAGCTGTAGTTTTAGCAAAAGGTGGCAACACTAGATGGTAGATAGAATATAGAATAGATTCAAAGTGTTATTTGATATTGAATTTCATATGTATACATATATATATTTATTATGATGGTCAAGTACTCTTTACTATGATTCCAACGCAATTGTGGTATGAAGATCTGTTCATTTTTTCATATGCTACAAGTTTTTGAAGTTCATAAACTTTTTGTTGAATTTCCTTGGGAACAAAGTTCATAAGATTATTGGACTCAACTATATACAATCACAACAAGATAGTTGAAGAGAGTTCATAACATTCAAGAGCCTTCAGAGAGGCTACCTTTGCCTCTCTGAAGGCTTCATTCACAAAATCATCCACTACCTGCCAGTGTAACTAAGAAGTCAGTGGAAATTGAATTTAATGCAACCTAATAACATTCAATTGAGTGTACTTCAACCCTCTGACAGAAATTGACGCGTGTATTTGAGCTCAATTGAAGGTGTGGAATATACCACACCATTCCGTTCAGAGGAAGGCAATTAGGCTTACTGCTCTTGAATGTTATGTTAGTATTGATTTTTGATACACTTACAAACAATACATTGAAATTTCATATAGTGTCCAAATAATGCATGCTACAATGTATTGAATGCACATTCACTTGCCAATAAGATCCAATAAAAATATTTTAACTAAGGTAAATCCCCCCATAAACGACCAAATAAGGAATTCCAACATGATTTGGAGTAGTGAAGGCAAAACAAATATTTTTTAGAGGTACATCAATAGAAATGACATGGATTGCAAAAAAAATTGTAATTTTATCGCTTGAATTGAAATTACTATGAATTTTGGGAGGCAAAAAGTGCGCCGGATCCATGGCCAGTGTGTAGAGTCTTCCTATTCCGATCATTCAATAACTTTTTATCTAATCATTATTTCCTATTTTTTTTTTCACAACTTGGGACATGTGTCACGTAATTATTAGTTCCAACCTTGAAAACAAAAAAAAATGCATTCTAAGCGTGGTTGGAAATACATGCACCTATAGGTTGGAAATGGGTCAGAGGTCAGGAATGGGGAGAGTTACCTTAGTAAGATCAAATGTGTTATATTGCTATTAGTGGTGATAACATCTACTGTAGAACAATCGAGTGAACAATCCAATGTTCTTAGTCATCCAATTTTGACATTTAAGATAGAAGCACCTAAATGTAACAGGAGTCATTTACGGACATCTAGAAAACGACCTAAATTCACGCACAAGTGGACTCAAAGTAGACAAGTGGAGACCTAAAGGGGATAGGTGGGATTCCAAGAAGTTGTCATTGTCATGAAGCTAATCACATGTGCGTTGGCTAATCACATGTGTGTGATTCAAACTTACAATGTCTCACTTTTAGATGTTTTTGTGCCCACCTTGGTATTAGTCTAGTATCCACTGTAGGTGCATCTATAGCATTGTTTTCAAATAAATTGTATTACATTCATACAAACTTGGAAAAATACGAAACCATTTTGTTGGTTTCCTAAACCATTTCCTAACAAGTGCATATCATTTTATTCTGTAGCTACCCTCAAGATCTATAGATCTTGAATAAGTAGTGCTTCTACCTTATTGGCCCCTTCCATTTGTGTCAATCATGCGCCCATTACCATAATCTTAGCAACCCTTTAGCACCGTGACAATGCACTTGGAGAGGGAACATGTCAATATGGGGTTTAGTATGGGTCTACCCAATCACATTTTACCAATTTCATCCCAACAAACTTTGAAAAATCACAAAAAATCCATTTCTTATTGGAATGTCTTGATTCTACTTACAAATGGCTTCTCTCCAACTCCCCAATCTCTAGAAAGTACGAGAGTTGACAAATAGCTTCTCCACAGCAACTAGCTAGATAGCGAAAATAGGCATCCTTACCTTATCTGATACTTTGTACTAGGAAACATGGTCAAATGCTTTACTGGCAATTTTACGTGTGGTTATCTTATGTCCATGTGTCAACAACAGCCACCTAGGTCAACAGCCCTGCATGCAGGCAAACCTTCCTAACTCCTCACAAGTATAAAAAACACCCATGCCTTCAGGACTGCTTTTATGAGTAATATGTACTTCGTACGTACATATTCATTCCCCAGATACATGCCCCCTACTATTGGTAAAATGGTAAACTACCCTTCTGCTATGGTAAGGTAACTGACCTTAAATTGCACAGTTAAGCAATTCAGCCTGATTTAACATGGTTTTTACTATTATATTGAAAAAAAATTGTGGTGTCCCATTGGTAGTCAAAAGTGGATTCTAGATTCTCTTAGAATGCATTTTTTGGAGACCGTGTGAATAAACTACAAATTTTCAAAGTGCTGAGAATAAGTGTACCCTAAAGCAATCATAGAGTCATATGAATAGTAGGAGTACATTTTAGGCAAGAGTATCCGCTGTGGGATTTTAGGAAGCGTGCAATTTAGGTGTAGTTACCTTACAACATTTGAGATTCAATTGGTGAGAGTGAAAGCCCAAGGAAAAAACAACTGACAAGAACCATAACAAGCAGTGCTTCTAAAGCATGATAAAAATACCTACTGTTCTATTTTTTTCATAGTACGTCTATGAAAAAAACTTTGAAGCTTCATAATTTTTGCATACGGTATATCCAAATATCACGGTCTTTGGTGCGTTGGAGCCTCCTTTTACTTGCCAACAAGAAAATCAATGAAAATTTGACTACCGTAGTCTAATAGTAGAAACTATGCATAGTAGCAAAAAGAGTGGCAATTTTTGGAGTACCCATCTTATAGTTTTGCCAATAGTTCAAGTTGCTAAAAACATTGCAAAATGTATAAAATTTAAACTACCACTGGGATTGTCAAATAACATTTTGTGAAGCCATAGTATTTTGGGAATAATTATTTCTAAACTGAGGGCCCGTTTACACTAGGATCAAACCAAAGACCCTCTCTTTACTTGTGTCAAAAGAAAAAGAAAAACCAAAGACCCTCTAGAATGATCAAACTAGTGATTAGTGGAGAGATGGTCCAAGTTGGGTTTATATTTTGGCCGAGGCCTATGTCATTTTTCATGGATGAGAAGTCCACTTGAAATCCTACATGGTCAAAGTAGATACTGTTTTCATTGTTGATTTCGAAGAGCTTTTTTCTTGATCACCTCTTTGAGATAGGCCTAACAAATTTCTAAGAAATCATAATGGGCTAAAACCTCACAACCGTAGATTTTGCCTACTTTATTGATCTTGCGGTTGACAATGTCAAATCTAAGCATAAATAGTATGGCCCAACTACGATCTTTCTTAGGTTTATTTCAGGACCATGCAAAGTGCCATTACTATTTTTGTCTTGGGTTGTTGCTTTGCATGATCACATCTAACAGAGTGGTATATCTTGGAGTGCTTCTAATCCCTTGATCCTTGTGTAAATTGGCCCTAAGTTAGCCCAGCTAGAGTGGAACTTTACTATGGATCAAAATGGTCAAAAATATATAAAAAGATATATACATTTGAAACACATGGACAATTTCCATTGATTGAAGGAACAGTATTGACAGTGGACCAAAGGAACTAGTTCCTAGTAAGATTTTTTTGAAACATGGTCAATAATCTGGTAACCTGATTGGTAGTTGTTTATTGATGTTCCAATCCCTAAGCATTTCAAAACAATTTTTGCATTTTAACCTAAGTTCTCATGAATGCAAGTTTTGACATTGTATTTGGAAATTTTATTTAGAGTGGGGAGTTCTAACAGCTTCTACCAAGCCAACTTGCAAAAAAAAACAAGTTAATAGAAACTATTTTACTACTTGCAAATTAATAGAATCTTATTGTTTTTTCAATTTCTATTAATTTGCAAGTAGTGGAATAGTTTTTATTTATTTGTTAAAAATTATACTATTGTAGAATAGATCAATATTTACAAGGGAGGCTATTATTTATTAAATAGTCACTGGAAGAAAAACATGAAGAATTTTACTCAAGCAGTCAAGTAATCTTACTACTAGAAAAAAATCTTACATCTTTAAACATCATACTTGTGGAGATGCTCATTGAAGTTAAAGACTCAAAAACTTTGTTTGAATGTGGATACATAATATTTATTTTTTGTGCTTCTTTTTCAATTTAACATCTTGAGAAATGATTTGATTTTTTGGGGGGGAGGGATTTGCATGCATATGAATACATAGTTTGTTCGTTGTATTTCTTTTCCTTTTCTATGTGGATAAGTTAGAAAAAACTAATTTTGTCTATCCTCCTATTTCACCTACTTTATTCTAGGCTCCAATTATGTTAAGTAGGAGAATATTCAAGTGTTATCAATATTCCTTAAATTGTCCTCGTTGAATATCTCTAATTTTACACATCAAGCTAAAGTAATGAGCCTATAGAGAATGATTTTTGGTCCTTCAAAAAGCCCCCTAAAAGTACCTCAAATATGCACCTATAATACTTACATGTAATTCTAACTTTGAAAATTCACAGAGAATCTAAAAAGTCCAAAAGCAAAAAAAAAAAAAAAAAAAGATTAAAAATTTACAAATTTTTATTTGCTTATAGGTATAAAATTTACTTCTACTTGTAATTTTGAATTTATTTATGTACATCAATTTAAGGGTATGGTTTTAGATCTTTTTTACAATGTTTATTTTTCAAGGGACAATTTATTGCTAAAAATTACATACTTTTTTCTAAAGAAATATTTGACAACAGATTTATTTATTTTCAATGGATGAAATTTCTCAATTGCTAATGGATGAATTTGTACATTTTTTGGAAGAATACATATATTTTCATCCACATTTTGTATATTTCATCCATGTTCATAGATGTAAATAGTTTCACTATTCCTATGGAGATTATTTTTGTACTACCCAAAAATAATGAAAAAAAGGACCTTATTTTCTAACTTAACCTTGTAATAATACTACAGCTAATAAGTGGTCGATGGATGACAGTTTCCACATCATTGTAGAAATGAAGAATATACTTCTTTGTCCAAAAATCTATGTTTTTTAGCAAAACACCTCAATAATAGGTCTGATCCTTTTAAGGTGTGCCTTGAGATGTAGGGTTGGTCATAGTAGAAATCATCCTTTTGGATACTATGTGGATCATTTGTCTTAAAAACACCCAAGAGCACTCATTGGAGGTCAAACTACTATGCCACCAAGACCTACAATGAGGGCCTCTATCTTATATAGAGGGATTTTTTGGTCATCTACGGAACTATTAAAGCATATTTACACCTGAGAACTTTAGGTTGGAGCCCAAAGAAACAAAATTAGTGTTTTGATTGAAACATAGCTATGGTACCTAGCTTTCTGGTTTTATAGCATATAGAACTTGGGTTGCAGCCCATCATTTTTCAATCAATGAAAATCCTTGTTGGAATCTTACATGGCCAAAGTGGATAGTGACTTCTTAAACCTAAGGGGAGTATCTTTTGAGAAGGTCTTGGAGGTACCCAATCCCAAAGGCTAGGAGGAAATTTGAAGAATTTTCTTAGCCAATCATATATGTTTGTTTGCTTCTTGTTTTAGGGGTATTTTTGGCCAAAAATCATCAAAAGTGGCCAAAACTTGAGAGAGATAGAAGAAAACAGCACACAAAGATGTAGAATAGCGTTGACTACAAGAGGTTCTATGATTATGGGATAAATCTAAAAAAGGCTTCTATAGATACCTCTACTTAAAAATTTCAGCCCAAGTACACAACGGCCATGACTCAACTCTTTTGGTTTATAGCAAATATATGGGCCACACCTACTTATAAGTCTCTTCTTTCAAGGGCATGGAACCCCATTTACAATGGTCTCATCCCTTGAACAAGATACTACCATTTGTATTCATGGATTGAAACCCAAGTTTTTTGGTGTAAACAGCCCCTCAATGTCTGCATTGACATTACAACGTTCACCAAAGCTACACTAACCAAAAAATGGTCGATGAACTTCATATCGATGTTGAAATGAAGAATGTACTTCTTGGTCCAAAAATTGGTTAATTTTTGGCAAACTAGCTTGGTGATAGGTTTCATCTTTTTAGGGTTAAACCTTTAAACATCATATGTGGCAAACGTTTTTGCGGCTGATGAACGATAAGGAATGTGTAGGAGAAAAGTGCAACTATTCATCCTCAGAATTTTGTTCTGAAAAAGAGAGGTCTTCTACAATAGTTTGACTTCCAATGAGTGCTTTTGCTTTTGCTTTTGCTTAACTCCTAAAGGCCCAAGGCCTTTTTTGCCCAAAGACACTCAAAATTGCCATTTCTATAGCAAAGTGTAAAAAAAATTGAGAATTGTTTTTTTTTGCACATCTAACCATATCAAAATGTGTGGAAATATTTCAAAATTTTTGACCGCACAGATTGCAAGATATCTGTGTTTTTTAAGTGAAATAAACAAGTTTTTTAGCACATTTTGGGACTAGATTTTTGGCTTTGAACATTTTTAACTTCAAGTTTTTGCACTATAGGTTTTTGAGCTTTAAATCTTTATAATGGAGAATTGAGTTGAGAGTAGCAAATTTTAAAAAAAAATATTTAATTTTCATTATTTAAAAAATTGTTAAATAGAAGTAGGTACAAGATAGAAGGAAAGTCTAAAATATTAATATCTTTTATATGAAATTGAAATGCACTAATCCCAATGGTGAGATTGTTCTAGTAAAAAAACTAAACCATGTAGAACTTTTTTTTTGAAAAATTGTAAGAATTGCATTCAGAAATGAATCTTACAAGTTATTTTTTTCAACATTACAGAAAATTGCAGGCCTTTGGAGGGCCGCTCCAGAGTGACCAAATCAATCTATTACTTGAAAGTAGACATGTAGCCACAATGAGTAGTTAGAGTGTGTGAATTTTGGGAAGGATGTTAGGACTCACTAATGTGACTATAGTACATGTCTATTTAATTGGGTAATTAATCAAATTCAATCAAGTTCACCAAAATGAAGTGGATTTTGATGCTAGTTGTCCAAAAAACTAGAAACACCGGTGATTTTGAACTAGCTTTGTAAGCCAAATAGTTTAGTGAATTCAAATTAGGGAAGGGAAGATACTTATACATGTGAGATAGTAGTAGGTACAACCATCCATATGGGATATGCAAATTAGAACTAATAAGAACACAACCACTCATAGTTAAGTAAAAAGCAGAAATTGTGTTAAAATACAAATTTCAAACCTCATTAGGCATAGTAGCATAATGTTTTTCAAAATCTTTGAACTAAAAAAATGTGGAGAATCAATGTACTTTTCATCAACAAAAATCCGTTTGAATTTTTGAGCCTCCAATAAAAAGTTATAGACAAAATTCTAAAAGGGTTTGGAAGCGAAATTTTCTTTGACATTTAAACACCCTCTTAGAATTTTGTCCATAACTTTTTATTGGAAGCTCTAAACCTCAAACGGATTATTGAAGATGAAACTAGATTCATTCTCCACATTCTTTTAGTTCAAATTTTTTTGAAAAGAATAATTCTACTATGCCTAAATGAGGTCTAAAATTCGACTTTTAACACAATTCTTAAATTTGAATAATGAGTGATCTCTCTTCAAAATATCCCATATTCTTTGAGATTTCACTATGGACAATTTATTTTTCTATATAAACAATCTCTTCACCCTTCATTTTCACCAATTATCAATGAATTATAACTATCACATTGCCATTAAAAAAGATCTTGATAGTAGATGTCATTGGACTAATTTCGACATTTGATTTCTTTTCCAAAACTTGGTTAGAGTACAAGGTATGCAATAATTAGGGTTAAGGTGCATTATAATATCTGAACTCTAATTATTTAATGCCTTGTACTTGGATATTAAACCACTGACACATCCGACGTCGCGGTGCAAGGTGAATGACTATAGGGAAAGAAGCAATCCTTTATCCTATTTAAATGTTATTGTGGAGTCCTTTCAGCTGCTCTGGAGCGGCCACTTGAGGCTTGCGATTTTCTATAATGGAAGATGCTCTAAGTGCCAAAAAAAAAGATTGTCCATAACTTTTTCATAACAAATTCAAATGAAATGAATCAAAGCTTTTCAAATAGACAAAAATATAATATATGGTAAAAAATTCAAAAAAAAAATTCAAATTTTTGCAATTTTTTTTTGCTGCCTCTTTTCCCTTGTTTTGAGCTTATTTGGGTACAACTTTTGTTCCCAAGCACTGATTGAAGAAAATTTATATTCCCACAAAGCTTATAAGTTTTTCTATTTTCCAAAAAAATTTCAAAAAATCAGAACAAAAATTCAACCCGTAGGTACTACTTGCTCAAAATCTCATTTGTCCCTCATAGGGACAAATGTCTTTTAGGGGTTAGTTCCTAAATGCCTAAGGCCTGTTTTGAGTTTTTTGGAATTTGCTCTAAATAGAACAAAAGCCAACATATTGACAAGTTGAATCAATTTTTTTTGAATTGTATCCGTATAAATTCAAACTAGTAATATCTCTAAATACACCCTGAAATTGGTTTCACATTAGAATGTGAGTTTTTTTTTATTAATAGACTACAATTATGAGTACAATCTAGCATAGAGATTACATAGGAAAAGAAAACATGACAATATCATTTAAGGATTGAAAGATTATAATGTTTGACCATGAGGAAGTTAAAACTATGAAAAATTTTCAATTCTCTTTTTGGATGTCAAATCTAAAAAAATGGTCACCAAAACAATTTGAGGTTGAAGGGCCTAACATGCATAATCCTAATCAATTTATGGCTTTTCAAAATCTACTCTACAATTTTTTTAAATGAATTTCTAGTATGATTTTTCCTCCAAGATCTAGTGTATTTGAGGCTCATTTCCAAGAGCCTTCAACACTATGGAATGTCAAGATTGCAATAGGTATCCTTGCACAAAATCTTAAATAGAAAAATCATGATCATTCATTTTCAAAATCAGATTTTTGATGCTAAAACTAGACTTCAAAAAGAATCTGTCAAAAATATAAACTATTCAAAAAAACACACCAAGTTAGGTCTTATTTAACTTCAAAGTTTTGTTGACACCAAAATTTGGTGCCTTGGGCATTTAGGGGTTAAGCCAACTATTCACACGGTAATGAAAAGAGATGATTTCCAAGATCACCCCTTCGTCCTTTAAGGATTAAATTATGTTTTTTGGGGAGTATTCAATTTGTGAGGACACTAAAGGGTGCCATCGAAAGTGAGCCCAATGGGATAAATTTTGTGTTCTCCGGAATAAATGTAAAAAAGAGCCCCCTATTTTGTACTGCACTCAGGATATGTCATAGGGCTCCCCAAGCTAATTTGGGGTCTTTGATTGCAATTATAAATTCAAAATTTGAAAAAAAGAAAAATTGTGGCAAATAAAAAATTCCTGCGTTTTCCCCGGGGTAACTTCGATGACACCCTTTAGCGTCCTCCATTCAGTTTTGTTTTCTATTTGAAAGTGGATAAAGTTACTTGAATGTACTGTACAGTATTGAATGTACAGTATTCAAGTGTCTCGACAATCCCGCCCTCCGAGGCGGTGTTCACCGCCCCCGGCAACGACCGCACGACCGCGTTCAGACACACTAGCGTTGAAATCCGCCATCCTCGACTTCAATGCAACCCCGGCCGCGCTTCTCGCTCCGAGTCTGGCTCTCCTCCAAGGGAGGAATCCACTCCGTCCTCCCCTCGGCGGCTGATGAACTTGCTGATGAAGTTCCCAGGAAAGTCTAGTTCAGTCCCACAGCTCGGTGCGCTAGCTCCCACTCGCAAACCTCGCTGCCCGCCCTTATCATCTGAATTCTGAAAAGTCATCTCCGTTGCCAAAAACTACAAAAAAGTCTTCTTCTGTTCTCTGGTATCCACTACTACATCTTGCGAATCAGTTGGGGCTCTGGAATTAGTTCAACCAGCTCGATTCGTGCCGGTCAGCGACGGACTCCGAGCGAGACCTGTAGGCGATTGCTCATCGGGATCTGGGTACGGGACAAATCCCTGCTGTCCTTGCGTAATTTGCTCCTCATGTGCTCTACAAGCTGCATTCCGCCACTATTTAATTAGCTAGTCTAGTGCATGCTCAAGAGTGCATCGGGGTTCGGCATCTGGAGTTGGCGAAATCGTAAAGGTGGGTGGGAATTCGGGGCTCTTGATTTGGATCTGTGTGTTTGTGCTTGAGTGTCGTCGTCGCCGTCGTCTGTCAGGTGCTTCCTTCTCGAGTGCTTGCTAGATGAATATTGGATTAGAACCCGTCTGGAGGTGGCTCTGGACTGATGGGAAGAAGCCTTTGCATTGACGAAAGCTCCTTCATGAGGGAATGTGAGGAAGTGGGTTGCGTTTACAGCGAATGTGAGGAAGTGGATGTGAGGACGTCTCAGTGGGTTGAAAAGCTAGCTAGTGAGGGCTACAATGTGATACGAAGGATGGAGAGTCTGAGATTATCGCTGCTTGTTAGAATCGCGGATTTTGAGTGAAATTGGTGCTGTTTCAGTTGCCCAGATGAAACTTCAGATCGACTCTTTTCGTAGTTTTCCTGGTTTCTAGAGCTCGAGGCTAGATTTTCGATGTCACAGTTTTGTCACTCCAAACCATGCCATTGCTCACCAAATTTGACTCTTTGATGAGCGGCGTTTCTAATAATCGCCTTTTTTCGGGGTGTGGATTGTTGACTAAAGGAATTCCTCGAAGACCTTTCGCGATGTTGCGCGTCGCCACTCTTGTCGCATTGCTCCTTTGCAGCTTGCTCCACCTCGCATCCGCCCAGGCACAATGCGGCCGCGCCGCGAACAACCTCAACTGCACCGACTCCCTCAACTGCTGTAGCCAGTATGGCTTCTGCGGCACGACCGACGACTACTGCGTAACCGGCTGCCAGAGCGGCCCATGCCGGAGCACTTTCTCTCCGCCTCCTCCGCCGGCTCCCCCCCAGCCTCCCTCTCCCCCACCACCACCTCGCCCCTCGGTCCCGCCCTCGCCTTCCTCCGGCGCAGGCAAGGTCATCAACCGCAAGCTTTTCGAAGAACTGTACCCGAATTACAACAAGTCGTTCTACTCGTATGATGCTTTTATTGTGGCCTGTCGATCGTTTCCGAAGTTTCTGAATGAGGGGTGCCAGGAGGATAAGCTGAGGGAACTCGCAGCGTTCAGCGCACACGTCCAGCAGGAAACCGCAGGTACAGTCCATTTCCACCCTAATTCTCAGATTCTCATGTTCCAAATCAGTGCTCTCTTTGATATGTCCATAAGCAAGCCCTCCCCATAAATCGAAGATGCTCTTTGTTGTCTGAAGATTCTGGAGACAGTTCAGTTTTGCTGGAAACATGATTTTATTATGACTATGGCGTGTTTCAATGCACCAGAGTTGCCATATGGTGGCGGAAAAAACTCCAAAAGTGGCCTGACTAGAAAAGTGGCCTGACTAGTATTGATTTGAATTT
This sequence comes from Neckera pumila, assembly GCA_963969595.1. Lineage (NCBI taxonomy): Eukaryota > Viridiplantae > Streptophyta > Bryopsida > Hypnales > Neckeraceae > Neckera > Neckera pumila. The sequence continues at coordinate 17,058,971 of OZ018415.1, read as the reverse complement.
GTTGTCTCAAGATTCTTGCACAGTTCAGTTTTTGCTGGAAACTTGATTTCATTGTGAATATGGCGTGTCTCAGTGTGACATTACAGTGCAAATAGCTCTCAAAATAACTTGACTAGACTGAATAGATCTGAATTTGTTGTCTAAAAATCCTTGAGGTAGTTCAATTTTACTAAGAACATGATTGTACTATGAACATGGCGTGTTTCGATGCTCTAGAATTGTGATGTCCATTCGAGTGCGTGAAACTCTAAGAAGTATGGCTTAGTATTGATTTGAGGTTGGAGATGGGGTTTTTGGAAAAAGTGTGTGAATTTCTTGAGTTTTGCCGTTTTTAGCGAATGTGCTGATTACCTTGTTAGGGTCATAGAATGACTGCTCTAATGAATGACATGAGTTGCGAATTGCAGGATTGGTTTACGTCGAGGAGATCAATCAATCGAACAGCTACTGTGATCCCACCGCAACGGAGTACCCCTGTGAACCGTATCAGAAGTACTTCGGTCGTGGCCCTCTTCAACTCTCCTGGTACATCATTCTATCATAACCTTAATGGAGCGCATTTCTAAAGAGGTGAAAGCAAGCAAGCATTGAAGTGTGGAGAGCATGATAATAGCTTATTATGTCGGCCTTGTTTAGCATTATGATGCCCTTCAGACTCTAATTGCACATGATTGAATGGATCCAACCGTTTAGGTGAGGTTATGGACTAGATAATACTGAAGGTCCAGGAGGCTCCTAATCGGACAAATCTGACTATTCGATCAGAACTGTTCATATCTGTAATTCGTGATTGATCATAAGGGGTTAATAATCGTAGAACGGGTATGGAATATAACGCTCTTCTAATTGCCCAATGAGCTCAGGACACAGATGCCTAAAACACTGGACTTGGCATTATGTCTAATAACATGAAAGTACACCCTTGTTATGGAAATAACAACATGGCATGTTGTTGTCGTCACCCTAGTTCTTGTCGTCACCTTTTAAAACGCTTCCAAGCTTTTGGGACATTAGAAAACGCAGTCGTTCAAACTTGAGTAGCCAGTTTCGCCAAATTGGCAGAATTCCACAGCTTTGGGACTGTCCATAGGCGCCGAGCCAGAAACATCAACGTATCCCAGTCCTAGTTTTCAAAGCTTCACGCAGAATGATGATTGTCACAACCCCTAATCCCAGAACTCTGTTTCTCTGTGCTCAGGAATTTCAACTACGGACCAGCAGCCGAGGCCCTGAAGATCGACATCCTGAAGCGGCCCTTCCTTGTCTCCCTCGATCCCGTATTGGCCTTCAAAGCCTCCCTGTGGTTCTGGAACACCCCGCGCACCGATATCCCTTCCATCCACGACGTGATCATCGGCAAGCACGAGTTGACGGAGGAGGACAAAGCGGCCAACCGGAAGAACGGCTTCGGCTACACCATCAACATCATCAACGGCGGCATCGAGTGCGGGAAAGGGACGGCCACGCCGCAAGCAGCCAATCGCGTGAAGTATTACCTCGAGTTTTGCAAGAAGCTCAAGGTGTCCCCGGGACCCAACCTCGACTGCAATAATCAGATGCCGTTCGTGTAGGTTTTGTGTCTAGATTTTTTAAGGTTTTGAGTTTTGGTTTCGTTTCGTTTCCTCCATTCGGCTTTAGGGAATGAGATAACTAGCTAGAGCCTGGAATGTCCGTGCATTTGCATGGGATTTGACCATAATAAATAATACCGGCCATACTTTGGTTTCTGAGGCACATGGGACTCCTGACCAGTGTGATGGGTTCAGGGTCCCAGAACTTTGGAAGTTAGAACTGGTTGAGGTTTGAAGTTTCAATTGGGTGACTAATTAGGGCGGACTTCCATGCACCTAGAATTGACCTTGGAAACCTTGCATAAAAGACAAATAAAAAAGGGAATTTTACATGGAAGCGTGCAAATGATTGTAAGAGGAGGATCGGAAGTGTTGGCCGGTGACGTTTTTGGAAAAGACTTGTGAAAAGTGGGAGAGACAGGTTTGTGATTTCTTGTAATCTGATTTATAACATTGGACTTGAGCTTTTTGGTTTCTTTTAGTTTGACAACAAGGCAAACCCACACTAAAATGTACTCTCTCCCTACTCACATGGAAGTGAAAGCATCCTAAAACTCGGTGAAGACAATTTCAACTCGGGAAAACTATGAAATTCATTTCCGTTTCTGACAGAGCATGGAAGGTTGCTCTATAAGTCAGCCAATTTCATTGCCAACTTTATTGAGGCCTGCCATTGCAACGATTATGACGTTTATGATTGTCAATAATGAAATGTTTTGCAAGCCAGCTGTTTGTGACAATATTTGAGATCTTAAAACTGCTACTTGATATAGATCTGAGTTTAGTGTTGGGCGACTGAAATTGTAATATTGAGTGAAATTTTGTCATTTTCAGGATGAGGACGGGGGGATTGTGACGAATTGGGGCTCCAATCTCCATGCTTCCGTTCCTCGAGTTGTGCACGTTGTGCACGTGAGGGAACTTTGGCTGCTCACCAGACTGATGGAAGCTGAAGTGTTTTTGTGATAATGCAACCATTACGTTGTCAGTGACCGACAGACTGAGAAGGGGATGTATATTATTGTTGACGATTGCACTGAGTACGAACTTTGTAAGGGAGGTGCAGGCCAGCTCGCACTTGTCAGAGAGCCCGTGTTATTGACCCTTCAACGATAGGCCGCATCCGCAGCCTTACACGCCATCCATGGCCGCAACTGTGAGTGTCGCGCCCGGGGCTTCAACAGTTCGCCACCGTGCTCTCACGAAAGAAAGGGAGAATTTTGAGCGAGCTTTCCAAACAAGACCCGCCAAGTAGCAAGTTGCAGGGCCTGCGCAAGTTCACAACACGCCCAAGAAGAGGCTCTTTTTCTCCAAAACAACCGTGATGTTGGACCAAATGGTTCAGTTATGACAAGTCGTGGTTGGGGACAAGAGAGGGATTGCAGGAAGAAATCCAGGGAAGTAAGTTAGTGATGTTGTCGGGGCTGCTGTAATTCCTACGAGAAAACTCGAGTTGAAAGTCAACAGTGTCAAGCAGGTGAAAAATTAAAAGCTTGGATGCTCGATGCAACTTGGTGTGAAATGGGCTCACAAGTAATAAGCGATCACCTGAAAAATTCAAAAAGGTGACAGAAAGTTTGAGTTTGTCCGTTTGTACCCTGAAACTTGAAGGTGCCAGATTGGACCTCTACTGTGCCACTTTTAACATAATCAATACGGTGCATGTGAAAGCAACATTAGACATACTTGGGGTTGTAGGAATGAAGTAAGCTTAGGTAATTTTTGAACCCTTTTCAAACTTGCTAAACCACTGATTATCATACTTGTAGGTAACTTGTTGCGACATAACAAAGTTTATTCCTGAACTGCGGAATGCTTAGAGGATAAACTACCCGGAACATACACCTCTCGTTGGTTGGTAGCATAATTTTCACTACTCACCTGCCCGTGATTGCCTTCAGGTCGACAGTGGAAGCACAAGAACATAGATCACAAAGCCATGGCTATGATAAGCAAAACACAATGAATTTACAATATGGATCACGAGGGTATCAACTGAATTTTCTCTTCTTCGAGTCTTTATTCAATTGAGGAGTCTTTGGTCGCTTATCTTTGGATTTTTTACCACGCTTTCCGACCTCTGTCCATTCACTCGTCAAATTGACCATAGGAATGAAAGTCTCTTCTTTACCTCCAGACGTAGATGACACAGTCGAATCCCTAACGTTTCCTAAACTAGATTTCAAAACAGGACTTGAGTTTTTCTTAGTCTCACCATCCTCAATTCTACTAAGAGATCCAGATAGCCTATCTCTCTTACCAGCAGCTTCTAGAAGTGGACTCAATTCAACTGAGGACCCCTTGGCAGTTCCAACAGAGAGAGGGTCCCAAACATTGGGAACAGCAAAAAGAAACCCATTTGACACCGCAGGCACACGCTCAACAACTATGGCTGCTTTGTATGCCTCTTTGCGGGCTACGCCGTGCAAGATAACTGACCTGTAAGGTGGGAACAAGATGCAGGGGTTAATGAACTGAACTAAACCCTAAACCGGTATTATACAATTAAGCAATTTGTGACAAGACATGCTGCACTCAGAAACATAACGAAGACATGGCTCTTACTCGCAATTTTTTGATACTGCAACTTTGGCGGCCTCCACTGAAAGACCAAAAAGTGTAGCCATATTTGCAACATCGTTAGGTCCTCGAAGTTCCATGGATTGAGAAGCGCCACTGCTTATGACAATTCCATGACCCCTTGTCGCAGTTTGCAGCACCTGCTAACCAAACATACCATCAAATCGACCTCATAGAAGCAATCGCTAAAAAACATTCCAAACTCAATAGTGATACGCGTTTGTCCACGTGTCAGCCAAAGCCATTAACTTACGATAGATCATATGAGACCAAAGATGATTACACTATGACTGCAGCATTCCTCTTTTGTGTTTGTTCAGAACACAATAATCCCAATCTTCAAAAGATGGACCAAGGAGAGAGAACATCCGGAACAAGTGATTTACCTGAGCATTTGCAAAAAGCTCTTTCCGAGCCCTGGCGTCAAATACTGCACGTCCGTAGGAAATCTCAAAAAATACACCTCTCTGCAAAATTATGAGATAGCACATATGATATAGCCAATAACCTAATGTCTAGATTTGGACACAATGAAACACTTTGAGCTATAAGTTGAAGGAAATAGCGTATAACGAGGCAATTCATGACAACAACGAAGGCTTGCACATCAACACAAAGAAATCTGAAGGCCCGGTACCTGCAGGGCCGCTTTGGCCATGGGAGCCTTCATCCGGAAGGGCAATCGCTTAAACAGATCCAACGAGATAAGATCCACCTGCATCCAGATCCTCAGCGTAAGGTTACCTCCAAAGAAGAAAAAAAATCCAACCAATCTCAAACCCAAATACTTGGCAGATCGTAAGTGAGAAAATGTGATTTGGCAAAAGTAGCTCCAGCTTAATATTTCATTCCAACTTTCCAAAGTACGCAATTTCAACCATAATTCCAACTTCATATTCCTAAGCAGACTAATAAGCTTCTTTTCCAGTTAAAAGCCTAGCGCGCGCAGTACACCTTAAACCCTAAAACTTTAAACCCTAAACCCAAGAGACTGATACATAATCTCGACATAAAATGTGCAACATTGGTTCCAACTAACAAAGCAAAAGCAACTCACCTCTGAATGTTTGCAGGCTTGTTCAAACGCTCTCTGATTAGTGGGACGAACCGCCACAACATCGTACGACCGCAACACTAGATTGCCCGAATTTAATGCCGACGCTTGGACTGAATCATCTACAACAACCGTAATCCGACTGTATTGCCGGAAAGGTTGCCCGGCGGGCACACCCAGCAGCCGCTGATGAAATTTCACGGACTCAGCAATCCCCGACGCGGCTGCGAGAACGGACGCAACATCTAAAGGCTTCACACTGGAGCGATCACTATCGGCCAGCAGGCCACTATGCACGTGATCAGAGGTAACCGAAGTGTAGCCGAGTTGCAACGCCTGACAGACCAATTCCCGGCGCGAGTTTCCGTCGATTCCATCCACGCCAAGACTCAAATCGTAAAACATGATCAAAACCCTAATTTACTACTTCCTTCAATTGTTCTCTGCAGTGTCAATGCAAACAAAAAACAGCAGATTGAAAGCTGCACCCGACTAAGATGAACCTCTTAGAATTTCTTACACATTAAAAAGGCGCGAACCCTCGTCCTCTGACATTTTCGAAAAAAATTGAAAGAGGATGAAGTTACAATTGCGAAGAGAAGGAGAGGCCTCGCAGACAAGCACCAGAAGAGACAATATAAGCTGAAGGCTCTGCCATCACCACGGAGCAGCAATCGACTAGTACGAAGAGAGCTGTAAAAACCAGATTAGGGTTTAGGTGGTTTACCCAAGAATGGATATCAGAATTTTGAATCTACAATAGTGTACCGGTAAACTAGCTTTTTGGTTTAGCTGAAATGGGATGCTCTTAGCGAAAGTTGTGTATGGATGAAGTTTGACCGTTATTCACTTCATCCATGGTTTTCTATTGGTTTCCACTTCTAATATTACTCAATGTTTTTAATCAAGATCTGATTTGAATTATCCTAACTAATTTCAACCTTAAATTTTTATTGGATCAAATTCAAAGTAATTTATCCGGTTAATTTCAATTTATCCCATTGACAAGAATTCATTGGTTTTTTATTGGTCTTGGCCGATTTTATTCTCTTGTTTTTACAAGTTTATTTTCTCCTTCCTGATTTACTATTCTACTTTGGAATTGACTTTTACCTACCTAAGTTATTGATGGATGAAAGTTGGTTAACAACCTATATTTGAAACTTCATCTACAGATTACCGTTGACCTAAATTTCTAATTTTACTTTTCTTTTTTAGTTTGCTTCTACTTTTTAGCTTTTTGGATGATTTTTAGATAATTTCATCCGATTCTTAGGTCAAACTTCATCCACTTGTAATTCCTTTGCTTTAATTCTAATTTTGGAGTCTTATCTTTTTGGAAACCACAAAACCTCTAATTTTTACATCTACACAAAAATCTGACCTGACTTGTTGCCTAGGCTACTCTAATTTTTGGCCCTATTTTAATTAGGTTGATTAGGAGAGAATTAGAAAAGAAAAGGTGGGATTTTAGCAGCCCACTTTGTATTCAAGGTTGTGGATGAGGTTGTCAAGGATCCCCCCTTCCACCGTTTTTTTTCTCTTGATGCTTGTGCAAATGCTTGAGTGATTCTTGGTCTAGAGACGACTTTGGTACGAGTAGTAGATATTGTGTTGCTTCATTCTTCTTTTTCTCATTCTTCGTCCTTCTTTCTCTACTATTCTCTTATACTACGACTTTTGCTCCTAATCTACTTACACCTTAAGGGGCATGTTCTTTTGTGCTTTTTACACTTAATCTTCAATGATCCAAATTGGTTGTGAAGATTATCCTAATCTATGCACTATTGATTGTCTTCCTTTACTTCATCTTCTCCAACTCTCACTTCTTTGTAATATACCACTATATTCAAATTTGCACTTTTTATATAATAGAAAAAATGTATAGTCTTTTTAGGGTTTAAGGTAACATACCTTATTGCTATTACTTTCTCTCTCATTTGCCTAAGACTAAAATGAATTAAGTTTTTCTACTATGTCAAGGAACTAAATTTGAATTAGGAGCACAAATAAGATGGTAGGATAGGAGGTGCTAAAGAGTTTAGTTTCTAAAACCGTTCGCTAATATAAAGGTACATATTGCATTCTTAAATGTAAAAACCAGCTTTTTGGTTTAGTATGCTACGCCAAGGCTAAAGTTAGCAAGGCTAAAGTTAGCAAGGCTAAAACTAGAGCACACATGCTTAGCTCTTCATTAGATTCTTTTCTATGTACTCTCAGAGCTTATTCCCTTACATTTGCATCTGATTATCTTTACTCAGGAATTGTTGAGCATTGACATTATGGACGGGCAACAACAACTTGTGGTGGCCTTGGCTCAAAGAGCCTCTCACCTATTAGCTAGCGGTAATTCCAAAGAGTTTGTAGAGGCAGAGTTATAAGGACACTTGCAATAGCAAGGCTTATCGGATGAAGAACGATGGGTGTATTACAAGCAATAGCTAATTAATGAGATAGTAAAAAAACGGAAGAATGAGCACTCGAGTATTGTCCATGAATTGGGAGACTCTAGCCGCAAGCCTGCAACCCAAGTGCCTAGGGCAAATGGTCCAATATGCAGCAACTCCAATGAGAGTTGGACTTTGAACGATTCAAGAATGAACTGGCGGCGCTGAAGCAACAACAAGCAATAGTAGCACTTGTACCCGCACCACCAACACAGCAAAGTGTAAGGGAGTAAGCTATTAGAGCACATGATACAAAATTATGGAAATGAATCTAATGAAGAGCTAAGCATGTATGCTCTAGTTTTAGTACGCTACATCAAGGTTAAAGTTAGCAAGGCTAAAATTAGTATAATTGCAATCTCGAGGCTAAATTTAAGAGGCATTGGAACTACTCTGGTACTTCCTCTGGTGCTTCCACTAAAAGATAAGATTAAAAGAAGCAGGTGATCAAGTAGGAATTGAAGGTCACCACCTAGATCGGATTCTTTAGCGCCAGCTCATTATACCAATCTATAATTGATTTTATAAAGAATTTTCAATTTTTGGCTTTAAATTTTATAGAGGAATATTAGTTTGCGTACTTGTTGATCTAAGGTGCACTTCACATCACAAAGAGGTAAGAAGTGAGATAAGCCACTGCTTTCTAGCCTTTTAACAATGAAAAACAGTCCATGTATACACTTAAGTGTGAAAATACAAGCGACAGGAAGCACTTCAAAGCTTCAACACTCAAAGAAGTGCCATACTGTAAGCCCCTTCCAGCCAAAAAAGTACTCCAAAAGATTTTTTGCCAGTGCCAAGCTACATCAATACTTTTTGCATCCATGTACTTCCTTCCTAGTGCTCTATTGTGAAATCCCATAGCATGCCCAATCAATTATAGTAAAAGAATGCTCTTACCATCCATCTTCCTATCGCTCATGTGAAGCTAGCCTAATTATATAGATATGATCTATGAATCATATTTTACAATTATTATTTGGAAGTCATCATTAAATTATTATTCTGAATTTCATATTGTAAGACATCTTTACAATTTTGGAAATTTGAACTACATCTAATCCTTAAAAGGTTAAATATCTTCACAATTGCGAAAAGGAGCAATGTCAATTCGAACATTTTTTTGTCAATTTGGACATTATTTTGTCAAATTTCTATCAATTTGGACATTTTTTGGACATATTTATGTTAATTTGGACATTTTAGTCAATTAGGACGTCTCAATTCAGATATTGATTTTTTATAGTGCAAGTTCCTTTCGAATATATAAAAGTAGGGACTCCCAAATGTGCTTCTAATCCAAAAGCACCATCTTCACTAGATGTGCTTCCAGTTAACCCCAAAGCCTATTTTGGGCTTCCTGGAATTTGCTCTAAATTGAACAAAATGCCAACATTTTGATAAGTTGTATTAATTTTTTTTAAATTTTAATTGTACATGTTAGCAATGTCCGGGGAGTACCGGCATTTAGTTACAAGTTAGCCGGTTGAAATCAAGAATTGCCTAATTGATTTCAAAATCTTCGGAAAAAATCCGACCACTTAAGAGGAAAATCAAAGAATATTCTCTATTTTTTATAGGCCTAGCCGAGAGAATGATTCAAACAAGCGTTTGGCCCGAGAAAATGTAGGATTTTAGCCGGTTGTGCTAAAAATCTCCCTGGACTGTGCATGCTAGAGACCTCATAGGAAAAGAAAACCCTTAAATTCTACCCTACAATTTTTTTAAATGAGTTTTGAATGTGATTTTTTCTTTAAAATCTAGTATATTTGAGGCTCATTTCCAAGAGCTCTCAACACTAGGGGAAGTCAAGATTGCAATGGGTACCCTTGTACAAAAACTTGAATAGAAAAATCACTATCATTTAATTTCAAGATTGGATTTTTGGTTCTAAAATAAAACTTCAAGAAGAACTTTGTAAAAATATAAACTACTAAAAATAGCAACTTGAATAGGTTTTATTTAACTTCAAAGTGTTGCAAACTAGATTTTGGTGCCTTGGACATTTAGGGATTCATCAATATCTACCCCCACTAAAGAAGCAATTTTAGAAACTCTACCAAAAAAACTTTGACCCTTTATAACTTTTGCATGCAATATCTATACCTTAAATGAGGCTGTTTGTTTGTTTGTTTGTTTTATTTGTTTGTTTTGTTTGTTACATTGAGATCTCCCATACCGTGCGTCTCCCAGCCGCGTGCTTGGTACCGTCGGAAAGCTCTCGCCAAGGAGGGGTGCACCGGCTTGGTTTCGTGGCGTTTGGAGCAGTGGTGCAAAAGTTATTGAATTTCAAAGTATTTATTGATTAAAAAATTAGAAAATTACTTTTACTTTGATTTTGGTGGTGTTCTTGGTACTGGGAGTGGAACCGGGAGTAGAACTGGGAGTAGAATTGGAAGTAGAACTAGGAGTGGAACTGGGAGTAGATGAAAATTGGGCCAACGACACAGGGTCACACTAGTCTAAATGAAACAATGTTTAAAATTCTATGGTATGTTGAATTTTTATTTCAGTTGCCAAAAATATATATAATTTTAACGAGTCTAATAATAGTAAAAGTACCTATGATCTCATAGTAAAAGTGGCTCTTTGAGGAATCCTTACTTTAATATCTGTTATTTTTGGAAATTATTCCCCCCAAGTTGAAATGTTCGGTATTAGGTCTTGCGCGGGGGTTTCTCATCTCCGCGTTTAGGGTTTGTCGCAAGCGACTTCCGAGCTTCTCGTCCCACTGCAGCTCGTGCTTGCGTGCGTGCCCGAGTTTTACTCTCCAAATCGCCACTCCGCGGGTGCCTGCGGGACGGATTGTTTCGATTTCATGTTGCTGCTAAGTTAAATCCGGCTCGTAAGCTTCTCCTCTTGCCTTTCCATCTCGTCTTGCTCGTGGTCGTCCAAGTTGAGCTTCGTGACGATGTTGCGAGGAAAGAGCCTCCCGCTGCTGCTGCTGCTGCTGCTGTTTGGGGTTGCTTCGCTGGTGCTGGTTTGCCGGGCCAGTGATGGCGATCAGCGCGTCGGTTATAGGTACGCGCTCTTGTGTTGGCATTGAAAATTTTCGTTTGTTGGCTTTCTTTGATTCGGGATTGTGGTGCTTTTAGGTTTTTGGAAGGGGTGTTGGAGCGAAGACTGTGTGAGGGACGACTGCAGTCTCTTTTATGTATTCCTGATATATACCTTAGATTAGACATGTGTTTTTCGAAGAGATATTCCAGGGTTGGTATCCCTCGTTAATGATTGCAGCGATTTGATCAGTTGGCAGTGGAAGCTACATTGCCGAAGTCACATCTTCTCGTTCCCCTTCACGTTTCTATGTTCCTGTCGCAATTTTGGGACACTTGAAGTACAGCAGTGACGGGACACATTTCTGTGACGGGATCGGGGTATTTTGAGGTTTTGGAAGGGGTGCGAGGGTGGTTGTGAAATTTTTGGTAATGTAGCTTCCGTTGCCTGTTAATCGAATTGATGCATTAGACTGCCGTGTGAGAGCTACCAACCTTGGAATGTCTCTTTACATAACTTGCGTTGCTCCTTGGATGTACATTTGAGGAGTTGGTAGTCGTCAGACAGCAGTTATTCCGAAATTTGTCGCCTTAACGCATAGGAAAACTTCACAGGCGGATGGTTGTTGTGTTATTTTCCTGATAGAGTGGGAATGAATGGTCGCTCTGCAGGGCGTGTGTACGAGGCTGTGAGCAGACTGGATGTGTAGATGGCCAGTGCTACAACAGCTGCAACTTTCCGGTGAACGTTGATTTGGAGGGCAACATTCTTCCGAAAAAGGCAATCAATTCTCCTCATGAGAAGTTCCTGGAGGAGCCGTTATACTTGCGGTGGAAGAAGTGGGACTGCATTAGTGAGTGCCGCTACCAGTGCATGCTTCGTGAGGAGCTTGCTCGCGAAACTGGTACAGAGGCTCCGGTCAAATATCACGGAAAATGGCCATTCGTCCGGATCTTCAGCCTGCAGGTTGGTGCCATGACAACCGGTTTTTAATCACTGGTGCATATGGCTCGGGCACGAGTTTATTTATTCCCTTCACTGTATATGATCTATCTTTCTGGCTGGTGCAAGTTGTTGTGTTACGAATTAGACAGTGTTCCTGGCTTTACTGAATATGATGCTTTAGTGATGACTTGTGGTGGTTTGCGCAACTTAGGAACCAGCTTCGGTGGCATTCTCTGTGTTGAACCTGCTGGTCCACTTCCAAGGCTTCTCCTCGTTTCTGGTGCTCATTTACTACAAGCTTCCTTCTCGTACCAAAGGCCCCTATTACGAATATGTGGGACTTTGGACAATCTATGGCTTACTATCCATGAATAGCTGGATTTGGAGCACCGTATTTCACTCGAGGTGAGCAAATTTTCAACGATTCTAGACAAAATATTAATCCAAGAATTTGTGAAATGAAATTTGGGATGTTTCTTATTTTTTTACTTCAACAGCGTTGTGTATTTCATTGAGATGGCTATCAGTGGTTATTGGTTCTATGGACGTTATCACTAGATATTGTCCGAATATTAGCAGGCTGATTTCGAGACTGCTTGTCGATATCTATCCTTCTTGTAGGGTCTACAACATTATTTGTTATATACTTGTTGATTTTGAGAGTTGCTGATGAGAGGTGTCAGGGTACATGCTATGCACGAAGGCTGTTTCCTTCTTGAGCGTCAGTTTACAACGGTCTACGTCATTGAATAGTGATCTGACTTGTTTGTTGATTCCAGAGACATGACATTCACTGAGATGCTGGACTATTCATCAGCTATTGCTTTGATTGGTTACTCTTTGATGTTGGCCATTATTCGAACTGGAAACCTGCGCGCTGAAGCACCTCGAGTAATGGTGTCAGCTCCTATAATCGCCTTCATCTCCACTCATATCTTGTATCTCAATCTTTATAAATTCGACTATGGTAAGCTTTTGACAGCAGATGTTTAACCTTAATTTTGAATAATGTAGTTTTTGTATTGATATATGTGTAATTCTCTTATTTTTGTGGATATGATGATGAAACTGCAGGTTTGAATATGATCGTCTGCGTGGTGATAGGCGCAGCCCAGCTTCTAATATGGGCAACGTGGGGTCTCGTGACGAGACACCCAGCTCGGTTCAAACTGTGGACAGTAGTATTCGGAGCTGCCTTTGCCATGCTCTTGGAAGTCTTTGATTTTCCACCTCTATGGGGAATTTTCGACGCCCACGCCATATGGCATGCTACTACTCTGCCCATCACGTATTTGTGGTGGAGCTTCATTAAGAGCGACGCAACCTACAGAACAGAAATGTTGGTCAAGAAAGGCCCTTCGGACCTCCAAGAAGAGACTAGGAAAACTCAATAATCATGGAGCCTTTCCTGAATCCCGCTCATCTGAGTAGTTGGACCGCAGCTTCTTTTGATTGGTTGCAGTTTGAAGATGTGTAGAGCTAAGAAATAATATTCTGAATCTTGCACGGAAGATGCCGGCGTGATTGTATTGCTAAAGAAGCGATTTCGTCGCTTTAGCTGTAGGTCGCCCTTGCTGTCCACTATACTGCTATCCACAGGTGTAGTCATTTACTACCAGGCTCTGCGCTGGTTTTCTTAGCATTTTTATTTATTTTTTATTCTTCTTACTGCTGGGTTTTAGATACTGCAGATTCTCCTGGTCATGGCAGATGATAGGTTGCGGAGTCTCTTTTCTGGCCGGTGGGTCGCAAATGGTTACCGATTCTTAAGGGCTCAAGGCCCTGAACAGAAACTCCCATTTGGTGTAAAATTTTTAATTTTTTTGGTGAGATTTTTGCGCTCTTTCCAGTGGATTGCCCTTTCTCTGATTGATTTGTTACTGCGATGTTTTTTTTTAATTACATTAGAGTTAATCGGAAAGTGTACTATGCGGGACCAGGAGCAGGAGTTTAGCAGGAGTTTAACCCTTTAGTGACCGTGGTTGATTTGGGGGGCGAGTCATTTTTTCAATATATAATTTTAAAAAGATATTTTGGGATGAGCTTTGAGCCATCGGACTGTAGAAATTGAAGCTACAAGGTGTTGGCAATGTAATGCCACATGATTGAAGCTTTCATTTAGACTTAAGAATGGTTCAAAGATTGAAGTAAGAACTGATTCTACTACAATTAAGCAAAAAGTGTCTCTAAAGTAGGTGGCTCAAAATTCTCACTCTAAAACACTCCACTCTTCAAATATACATTGTTTGTGCATGTTGGTTTTTCATCTTCACAAGAATGTACAAAAAATGTACATTTCATGGTTTTTAAACCTCTGTTGTTTCAACTTCAAAAATTTCTAACTAATTCCATGAAGTTCCAAAAATATAAAATAATTTGGATTAGATGCCAGTTCTACTTGTTTTTCAAAGAAATTTTAATGAAATATAATTCAAAATTTTTTACCTCCCCAAAATTCAATTTCAACTTTTAAATGGGTAGTTCTTGGCTCTTTTATCTTAGCTAATCCATGTACATCCTTGGATTTTATGGATTAGACGGTGGTAGGCTTGCCAAGCAACATTAATACATAATTCGTCATTTTTGCACTTGGCCTTCTAAAACTGCACTTACAAACCATACAAGCAAAATTGAGCTCTTCACCAAAAAGGGAGGGGGGGTTGCCCGTTTCGTTTTTTCTGGAATTATAAAAAATTATAGAATGAGACATTCATTCTTCTTTGTACAATGATTGTATTTGAGCCATTTTTTTTGGCATTCATGAAGTACTACACATGATTTTCCTTTTCAATTTACAAATTCACAGCTGCAATGATGCTTCTTGATACATATACAAAATTATGTATATCATTATTAAAAATGATTTTTGTAAGTGCAAATAGCTTCAACATTTGCATATACTCAAATAGATAAGCTCAAGTCCACTCCTACTGACAATAAATATATGCTACATTGACAACTCCTATAAGTCTCTCTAAATGTAATACTTCACTTCAATATGCATGTACGTCATTCCGCAAACGTTCATTGTCCAACTCCTCCATCTGCATTGCAATGTATTCTAGCAAATGAGGTTTCGCTAGTATTGGGATACTGACTTCTTCCTCCGTTACCTCTTCATAAACTCGTACACTTTCATCTTGTTCAAACCCGCTTCTTGATTTCATAGGTATGTTTATTCATGAGAAAATAGCAGCTTCTTTCTCTACCCATCCATGCTGTTCACAAGATGGCTCCCACGACGCTTCCATGCAATTTGCATAACGCTCTCTGTTTGAGCTTCCACCTATGCCATTTCCTGCCCTCTGAATTGGCCAATACCATATCACTTTCATCTTTGCTGCTCGCATGCGCTGACCAAACTCCAACACCTTCCTGAGAAAAAACGGCATGCCTTCTCGTACTTCAGCTGCCTCCACACTGAGGGCCACAAATTGTCCAACTTGTAGGTCTTTTTCTGGTTTGAATACTGGAAATGGATCCTGCCCTTCCTCTGTACTCGTTGTTGCAGCTGTATCTGTGCCTTCCTTCACCTTCTTTCTTCTCGGTGCCGTATTCCCCGACAGTTGTATTGATTTGTTCCTTCGGGGACCGAAATAGCCTCGTGCCTCTAGATTTGGCATTGTCGCCATGATCGAGTCTACTGCAGCCAACATCACGTTCGATTCTTCTCCTCCAACAGGAACTCTATTCAATTCCCTGTGTTCCCTTTCGTTCCCTTCAACTCTTGATGGCCAAAACGGTAGGTCCTGCTCCACCGTTCTATCCATATTGGGAAATTCTCTCAAATACTTTTTGAACTCTTCTGTTTTCTTTTTTGCTTCGAGGTTCCTCTCCATGTGCATTCCTCTCTCCACACATTTGTCCTTATATACAATGAAATCTTCCAGCGCCCTCAGCTCTCTCTCATGTGCCGCAAACACCTCTGCTAGATCGGGCTTCTCTGTTGGACTCGGTACGGATTGTAAACACATGTGCCCTTCTGTCGGTCCCTACGCGTCCTTGCTGAAGTGCTTGTGCTGAACTCTAGGCATTCCATTCTCCATGTAGAACCTCATGTGATGTGGAAACGTTATCCCTGTCAATTGGTCTCCCTTCCTTAGAAGGTGTGGTGTGATGAATGATTTCCAATCACGAACATTCTCAAGTTTCCGTGCACTGACAAAGGACTATGTGTATGATGTCCCTTTCTCAACCAAAAACAACAACTCATCCAGAGAATCAATGTTGGTCCTCTTCAGGGTGTTCGAAATTATACTAAACCGTTGGTCTATGTCTTTGTGTGTGTGCCCTACAATTAGAAAACATAATTGCACCTCCTGGAAGTAACCCATGCCCACTAATGCTGCACACAAGGCAAACATGTATATGTTCTTGTTTTCGCAAGTTGTATTGTCCGCTTGAATTCGCAAAGTCGACGGCAGCTTCCCTTTCCGTCTCCGTACATTAGATATTACGTGCATTACTGTAGTTATCACCTGATTGCTGTCATGCTTGTGGTGTGCGTCAATCCACACCTCGGGGGGGGGGGGGGTAGTGAGCGGTAGGAGTAGAAAACTACGTGCGAACAAATGATAGGGTGCCTAAAAAACATTTGAGATAAAAATTATAATTTGTTTTTTAATACTATAGGGTACAAAAATGGATTGACATGTCTTCAAACTACTATAGGGTATAGAAAAATAGGTCCAATTAGAAAAAAATTAGACCTAAGATACCCCCCTTTTTATTCTTTTTTTTGGCCAAAAGTATTAAATGCTGCTGCCTTGTGAGTGGCATATTGAAAGTAATCAATAATTTTATAGACTTTACTCATTTCTACAGTAGCCGTTGGTTAAGTGGCTGGCATTTAATTTTGTCATTTAATTTCATTTAATTTCGAAAATTGGCGCCCTGTTTGTTCCGGGTCCGCTCTAGGGTTTGGGGCAGGGGATCGCGTAGACACTGGCGGGCCAGTCTTTTCCTTCTCACTGTTCTGTGCTTGCGGTGTGTTTGTGGACTCAAGGTGGCGGTTTAGGGTTCAGGCAAAGATGGCGCTCAATTTCAAGACGAAACTGTTTTCCCTCGCAGACGAGAACGCGCGTCCGGAGCTCCTCAGTCCTTTCTTCTGTAAAGCTGGCAACACTTACACTGAGTTGCGATTGCGTCTGGAGGAGGGCGGGTGCGTTGATTGGGCTTTTGAGTTTTGGGACTTCGAGGATCAATGTCGCATCCGGAAGAGGTTCGAGGCGATGAATCTTGTCACGGAACGCATTTACGTGATCCCTGCGGTGGAGGAAGACGGGGGTGGACCTGGAAAGCGATGTCGTCAGGAGATCCGTGGCGAAACTGGGAGCAATGATTTTGTGGCGTCCCCCGACTTGGAGTTCCCCAATGCGCAAGAGTTCGAAGTTGCTGCCGACTCGATGTTGCAGGAGGCAGAAGTGGGTTTAGGGTTTTCCCCTGAAGAGCTTCCAGACGATGGCAGTCTGCTTCAATCCCAAATCCTTTCCAGTGAGATCATGGAGAATTATACAAGCGCTGCTGCGAAGCTTACGAGGGAGCTGCAGTCCATGGATTTTGCGGACCATCTCTGGAAGCTGAAGACCTACGATCAGCATGGCGTTGCAGTTGTCAAGATCTGCGTGGAGTGCAACAAAGAAATCGGGGGTACAAGCGGTGATCACAGCCGGTATGGCATACAGAACCTATTCACGAATTTCAAGAAATTGCACTTGCATTCAGCGCTTCACATCAAGCAGTGGTGCAAGAGGAGGGACATCCCATACAACGATCACCCAAAGAAGGAGGGCAACTCGAAGAAACCCGTCATTTATACAGCAGCAGACCACAAGCGTCTCGTGGAGGAAGGTGTCAGCGTTCTTCAAAGCGTGAATGACTCCATCTCTTTAGTTGATCCTCCGTTTGTTGTAGTAGGAGATGTGGGAAGTTCTCAGTTCAAGTCTTTCTGGTTCAAGGTGCGCTGTAAAATCAACGAAGAAATAATGTACCTGTGCCCGCAGAAGGGGAACCTCAGAGCGAACTTAGAGAATCACGTCCATGGGCTCATGCATACCAAGTGTTGTGAAGATCTGGCTGCGTCAAATAGTTCCTCTAAGAAATCAAGTGCAGTCAGCTCGGGAAAACGGGGTAGACCTACCGCAAGGTCGAGATCCACCACTGGAAGTCAACGCGACCTGCATTCTTGGTTCACCAGTTCGGGCAGTGCAGATACCGAAACATCAAGCAAAGCTCCGTCAGGTCTGCACTCAGACTCCATCTTCTCATTGTTGTGCTGGGGATTTAGGAAGAAAATCGTTGAATACGGTGGGAAGAGCTATAGAGTGGATTCATTGCTCAATGATCCGAAGCCTGGATCGCTGTGGATAGCGGAGCCCAACACAACTGCAGATTTCTTATTCAAAAGTGAAACTGTCATTGTGAGGGGTTGCTTGCGCCATGCACACTGCAAACATGTGTGTGGCACAGGAGAACCGTTCACAAATTTCACTTGCTGTAAGTGTAGAGAGATTGAGCAGTCCACGGATTTCAGACTTAGGGTGCTTAGGGAAGGTCGTGCTCTTGTTAAGCGCGGTTCTAGGGATACACAGTGTGGAAGAAGGGTAGACTACTTGTCATCCCTTGAGCTGGGTGCACACTCTAGGACTTTAGCTAGGAAATATCGTGAGGAAAAGGCCAAGCACTGGCTCATGAAGTCTAGGGTTGCCCAATTGAAAGTAAGTCACCGTGGTCTAGAACTTAGTGCCATAGAAAGTTTTAATAGAAAGGATGTTCTATCCTTCTGTAACAACATTTTGGCGGCTCACAGAACCAACGCCTTTGGGGGAAAGCCAGCTTTGTGGGACTTCCTCAGGGATGTTGCCACAAACTTGAATCGTGTGAGGCAAGGTCATAGATTCTCAAAAAATACAAAATCATTTGCACAAGCTATGAGGATCTATGGAGGCAGGCGAATGTGTGATTTGTTTTCCTTGAATTTTGGTGGTCCGTCCTATGATTGTACTAAACGGGAAACCAAGAAAGGGGTTCAATTTATTGCCGGGGAGCATTCTTCGTTGCTTGCTGCTGTGGCTCACATTTACAGGGAGGCCAAAGCTACTCACGGAGTGGAAGGACCGGTACCAGTCATCTTGGCTGAAGACGAGACGAAAGTCAAGTCCCGTATTTCTTGGGATGCCCGATCTGATGGATTGGTGGGCTTCTGTGGACAAAAAGAGAATCATCTGTGCATCTCTACTTTTAGGCCACATGTAGGGAATGGTGAGGGTGGTTATTCATCCATAGTTGATTCTTTTCGGCTGAATGACAAGGGAAGTTTTGCACGGGTGATTATGGTCAATCCTTTGCATGATAAGCTGCCCAGACTTGTCCTTGCTGTGTCCTGCACTTGCAATCGTTTCAATTCCAATTGGGTCCATAATCAGTGGAATACTATTGACACGCTCTAGTTGTAAGTTGTCATTACTGGAAGAAAGAAAACCAAGTTTGAACGGAATGGACTACATGACAGAATTTGTAGTAGATTTATTTATTTTTCTAAATAACCATATCATTTATTCATATGAATTTAGATTTATAAGTAATGCAAGCCCCTTCTCTAATAACCCTAAGTAGAAAATTATATAATGATAGCATGTTTAAAAAAATAAAAAAATAAATAATACCCCCCTAAAAAATACTTGGCGTTCGCACCTATCCCCTTATTTTTTTGACACACTATCCCCCCCGAGATCCACACATCTGCATACAATCCAATCCCATGCATCAGTACTCCACAAAGATGAGTTTTCACAAATCGAGATTCAATGTTCTTCATGGTTTGCCTCATCTTTGGAACCATGGTCGTGTTCTGGTCCATGCCGTCCACTATCAAGCACATGTACAAGTCCGGTGTTATCATTGCTGACCTCTTGAACAGCCAATAATTGCGCCTCTCTTCCATTTGATGTTGGATGTGTATAATGTACCACTTCTTTATCTCCGCACGCGCTGCTACATTAGTTTTACCTTCCATTCCACATTTATATTCCCAACAATGGTAACATTTTGAAAATCGGGAATATGGAGGAATCTGTACGTGTGGAAATTCCTTGCGCTACAACCGATGGAAAGAAGCCAGGGACAGTGGCTCTCCATCTACCATCTTTTTCACTTCTTTGTTGATGTAGTTGAATACATCCACCTTCGTTGTGTTCATGGGTAATAATATCAATGGTACTATGCTGTTGTCTGCCTTCCTTCGTACTTGTCTGTGGGGTTGAGTGCATCCAGCTTCCTTCACAAACTCTTCAAAACTCTCACGTGTTGCAGACAATTTTGCTCCTTCTCTCATGTGACATGTGCTTCCATGTATCGCAGCCACTCTTCCATATACCTACTGGGATTGCTTCAATTGCTTGAACCGCCGTTGCAAGTAACCAAGTGCTATAGCGTAGCAAGCATTGCAAACATGGAAGCCATCCAATTTAGTCTCATACTTGTCCCTCTTCTCTCTTTCCGTTCTTCTGTAGAAAGCACTCAACATCTGTAGCATCCACATTGATCGAAGCTCGTACTTCTGTCCCCATGCCATGTACCTCTGGTTCAATATGTACTTCTTGTCTATTTTTGTCAAACAATTTTGCTTGCATCCACCTTTATTTTTGGCTGCCAATACACTTTGCAAGGTCACTTTCTGACTCAATGCTTCTCCTCTTACACGTGGTCTTTGTTCTCGTCTCCTTCGAGTTGCCATAGAATAACTTCGAGTACTACTACAATCCGGTAACCCATCTCTCAACTCCACATTGTTTCCAAAGCTATTCAACTGTTCCATTCTTGGAGACCTATGATGAGGGGTGCTACTAGTACCAGGGGTGCTCTGAGATCTTTCCGATGGACCAGGACTACTGTTGCTCTCGTGGAACTCAAACTTCGATATTGCTACAGGAGAGAAGGTACGATTTTGTCCTCCACCAGATTCTGTACTACTTGCCATTTCTTGTCTTGTACTACGGAGTCTTGATTTCTTCCACCGAATCACCAACCCCACACACTGACCAAGACGCTCCCCTACTAGTTCTCTCGTCCAAATTGTTGTATCTACAACATGCAACACCTTCAAAGCAACCTCATGAGGGCATAGCTTAACATGATGCAGCTCCATTCCAGGTAGAATACTCTCATCAATGGCTGCAGTTCCAACAACTCTTCCACTTTCTGAGAGCAGTTCCACGGTGTCTACCCTCCTCTCTGTTCTAACGTCATGCCTTTCAATACTATTGCTTTCAAAAAGAATTGCACAACGGGCTTGAACTATCCTTTGTCCAATACTCCCTCCAGTGGGCCCTCCTGTTGTTGCTATTGCCGGTAGTGCCACAGGACTCCCGAAACCTCTGATATCCATAGTTGTTGTTTGCTTGTGTTGTTATACTATTCACATGTGCATGGCATTGTTAGGCCAAGAAATGAAGACATAAGTTTTTTTGCTAAAAAAAAAAAAAATCAACTCATCAATTCCCTTCAATTCATACTAAATTTTTGGTAATGTCGACCTAGTATTCTTTTCTTGTTAAAAAATAAAATGGAAATTCATTAACCAATTCAAATATATCTTCCATAAAACTGCAATAAATTTTGCTATCATTTCTAACATGTTCTACAACTTCCTTTATGTAATTAAGGCAAATGAAATGGACATTGCTAATTCTTACTAAGTTCCTTAACACAACATATTATTCTCATAATCTACTCTATTGAGTTTTGCTGTCATTCTTATAACATGGGTTAGACCTTCATATCTTTTTATTAACATCATGAAATCAATTCAAATTTGAAATATATCTACATGTACTTCAGACATATTTTAATTCCAATTCAAGAATTAGTACTCATACTTCAGATACTATAAATACAAAGTCAAATATCAAATTTTAAATACCATGTCTACAGAAGCTTAGTTCTTTAATTTACTATACTTTGTTCACTCCTCAATATTTGTTTGCATGATGAAGTGTAGAACTTTGAAATTACTTTAAAAAGTTTCTTATAAATTGCAATATCACATTTTTTCAAATGGAACACTTGCCAGTACAATTGTTGTGTACCTTCCAACCTTATAGGAATTCATAACCACATTTACAACTCTTTATATCTATTTCTCAATAATCACTTATTGTGAAACATGAATTAATTAAAAAATTGGGCATTCACGAGAATATGGTCGTATAATTTCATTACAATCACTATGAACTATACTTAATAATAGAGGAGAGCACGTTCAACTCCGAGTTCGGCATTGGAACAATGGGGCCATTTATATTTCTATCACTCACAAGATATGGTATTACAAAAACGCCCATTATATTATAAACAAATAGTAACAATGTGGTATAAGAGAATCCACAAATTATATCTACATTCTACCATTTGATGCTACATTAAATTATAATATCCAATATTATTTGAATGCAACATTTAAACTTCTTTAAAAACTTTTTTAAATTGTACTCAATACCTCTGACTTCTACAAAAATAATAACTCATTCCGTTTCAAACGATTTTGTTCTAAATTGTTGATTTCTACAGAAGTTCTTTCCACTACCTCTTGTATTGCTATTTGTCAAGTTTGCTTTTTATTTTCCAAATATAATATCAACGAAGCAGAAACTTCTAAGAACAAAGTTTATAATCTTCATTTCACACATACAAGACGAATTAAAACATATAGAATATACTAATTGGGATTGACGTGCAATACAAAGCTCGTGACAAAGCACACACTTTTTCTTCTTTGCAACTGTCTCTTTGATCTCATATATCAACATTTCAACATTTATTTTTGCTAGAAATCCATACTATTGCAACACTTGGATTGGCATATTCGACACGTGTATTTTACAATTTCAAATTCTTAATAATCTAATAATCTATAACCACTCTCTATTGCTTGTATTCTACATCCACATTGTTCCAGTCCATAGATTTTCCAGCCATTCTTATTTAAAGTTGGAATCTATTACATTGACTTTTGAAAGCGTTGCATTCAGTGCCATAGAAAAAAAAAATGAAATTCCACAAGACTATTTCACTGCCATAATATGTTGTAAATTATGAAGCAAGTACTAATATATAAGAGTCATAATTTCATATTGTAATATGATGTGAAATACTTTCTTCCTGTGTTAAAAAGCCTTCACTCACTTAATTTAAAACAAAAACAAATTCAAGGAAAAATATTGAACTACATTTCAGAAAAATCAATCAAAGTCCAAGACTCTTCAAATCCCTTCCTTGAATACGTCCTTTAGAAATATTGATGTGAAAATCATCACCTATTGCAAGGTGAATGTTCTTAACTTTCAAAAATAGTTCACTCAACCTTTACAAAAGTGTTGTCTGCTGTATGAAGTTTAGAAATTCAGAAGACTATTTTCCGAATTTTATAGGATAATGACATTTGGCTCTGCAATGCCATGGAGATGTGACAAATTGGATTTTCATTGCATGGAACTATCTCCCAAAGGAGTGTATTTTGTATGTTTTTTCTAGTCATTTCCAAAAATTCTATTCAGATTATGAATTCATATATTTGTACTACATTGATTGCCCACAACATAAAATCAACATAAGGCATAATTCATTCGTTCCATTCTAAATTCATTTGTTCAATATTTTCTGAAATACACAAATTTATAAAACAAACCACACTTATCAAAAAATAATTTTGATTGAACTAATTCACATAAAATTACAACATGATATTATCACTCTTGCTACATTTATGTGCATGAAGTGAGAGACAGCTTTGTAATTAGGTTGCTCAAATTACCCACAATAACTCCATCTTGTTTTTATTCTTTAAAAACCAAAACTGAATTCTTAAGCAAAGCAAAGAATCAAATTCTACTACAGGCACGTACACCACAATTCATCTTGATACTATTAGTAGGGTTTACAGATTGCTGAAATTGCAACAAAGAATGCATTCATAATTTAAATGAAAAGGAAAAATGAACACTAATAGAAAAATTGGCTCCAAATTAACAAAATTTCAACAAAAATTGTTAATTTTTTTGTTAAAATGGACGCCTTGATTTGGATACTTAAGGACAAAAAATTTGTTGATTTTTTGTTTGATTTCATCATGTGAAAATTTAAAATTTAAAAATATAAAAAACACAAGCCCAATAAGGGTCCCCTGGCACTATGCCTTGGAGGCAACCTCATGGCAACCATCCCACGTGGTGGTCAACCACATGGCACCAACCAATCCAACTCGCAAGGCAACTAGCGGTTTAAACCTTGCACTTCCCGGTTGGAAGAGCAAGGTCGTGAACCTCTATGTCGCCACTTAATACATATGTCCATGTGAAGGGTGATTTTATATTTAATTACCTATCATTTTTTCAAAATTCAATGTTTTGTAATTTTAGCAAACTTGAGAGGTCCTTTAGGCATAGTAAGCTACCTTTTTCTTGAGAACTTTGAACTAAAAAAGGTTGGACAATGAAGTTGAGTTTCACCTTCAAATACTTGTTTGTGATTTGGAGCTTTTAGTAGAAAATTATAGACAACATTCAAAGACAATGTTTGAAAAAAATAAACTTTGATGTATTCAAATATTGTCTCTAAATGTTGTTCATAACTTTCTATTAAAATCTCCATATTACAAATGGACTTTTGAAGGTGAAACTTTATTTCATTTTCCAACTTTTTTTAGTTCAAAGTTCCTAAAGAAAAGGTAGTTTACTATGCATAAATGACGTCTAAATTCTACTAAAATTATAAAACACCAAATTGTAAGTGTCTAATTTAATTAATAAATTTCATTTTTACAAGAATTCAAAAAGAGAAGCCAATTGTTTGATGTCATGAAGAGAAACAAAACCATGGGCCTCACCAATATAGGTTAATTAACAATATACCCAATGGCCCTTGTGCTACCAAAGATTTTCCTGCGGGAAGTAGGCCTCCGCTTGGTTGGATTGCAGGTATTCATGGAGAATATGGAGACATACAGGCGGATGATCATACATCCGAAGAGGAGAAAACCACTATCCTGTTGGTTGCAAAAACTAAAGAGATCCAACATCTGGCCTTCAACATCATCTGTTACGGAATTGACAACGCTCCAAAAATTTGGCACCAACTTCCTAAGGTATTCATTAAAGAACCAACAATTGCAGAGGCGGAAGAATTGCAAAAGACAAATGATCCAAAAGAAGTCTCTAGCATTGGTGTCATTAAAAGAATAAGTTCCCCATTTGACCCTCCTTCTAATGGTCCTCAAACACAGCCTACAAAGTCAACCAAAGTCACTGATATAGCCAGTCTAAATCCGCTAAGTTGGTCACCCACCCAACTGCAGCCAGATGAATGTGAACATCTAGAAATGTTAGCGGATGACATTAAACTAGGCCTGGTACCATTATTAGATGACTTGGAAGACACCTATCTAGTAGAGGTTGATGGCACTCAAATCATGAACCTAGAGACTCTTATTTTTGAAGAGACCCTAGTAACTCCTCTACATATCCACAAGACCTCAAAAGGCTTGCAAGTGGGGTTTGATTTACCCATCTACTCCCCAGTGTCTAGTGATTGGTACCATGGCCTGAGTGACCCAATTCATGTGCAAGATTCCGACTGGAAAGAAATAGATGTTTCTTTTCCAGGAGAAGATCCTAAGATGATAAAAGTAGGTGCGCATTTAGACGGGAAAGAATTAGAAAACTACAGGTCTCTGATTATGGAATATAGAGATGTGTTTGCATGGTCTTATTCTGACCTACAAGGAGTTCCTCCTCATATGACTCAACACACTATACCTGTACTCCAGATGTTGTACCTATTAGATAGAGATTACGTCAGATGAATCCATCTTTGCAACAAATTGTCAAAGCAAAAATTGAGCAATTGTTGCAGGCTAGGTTCATTAAACCCGTAGAGATCACAGATTGGGTATTGTCCATGGTTCTAGTAAGAAAGAAGAACAAACAACCTTAGAGTCTGCATAGATTATCGTCAACTAAACAAAAACACATGAAAGGACCATTTCCCTCTTCCCTTCATCAACACCATTGTGGGTGAAGTGGCCTTTAACAAATTATCACCTTTATGGATGGATATTTTGGTTATAACCAGATTTCAATAGCACCCAAAGATTGGTCAAAAACAACCTTCATTACCCCATTGGAAACCTTCATCTATGTTGTGATGCCATTCGGTCTCTGCAATGCCCCTTCAACATTTCAGAGAGTGATGTCTTTTGCATTTTCCGATTTGTTACACAAATCAATGATAGTCTACATTGATGACTTTAGCACCCAGTCTACTAGCATGGACCATTTACCATTGGTGCTGATTTTGAGAAGGTTGAGGTCATAGTCAACCTTCCCCACCCAAGGATGTCAAAGGAGTCCAACGAGTCCTAGGACATACAAGCTACTATCGAGATGTTGTAAAAGATTATGCTACCCAAGCATTACCTCTGACAAATTTGATCCAAAAATTGGTCAAATTTGATTGGACCCTTGAGTGCCAACATAGCTACGATGAGTTACAACGGAGACTAGTTATAGCTCCCATCTTAAGAGCTCCCGACTAGAACCGTCCATTCTATGTGTATTGTAACGCTTCTGCAGTAGCAATGGACGCTGCATTATGCCAAGTTGCTAAAGACACAGGCCAAGAACACCTGATTGCTTATGCTAGTCGCCAACTCACGCAAGCAAAGCGTAATTACAGCACGACCAAGAGAGAGTGTTTGGCTATGATCTTTTTGGTGAAGATGTACCGACACTACTTGCTCATGAATCAAGTAGTGTTCTTTGTGGATCATATGGACATCAAGTATCTAGTTAACAAATCAAATCTGAGCGGTAGATTAGCCCAATGGGTCTTGTTGCTCATAGAATTTGACTACTCAATAGAGTTCAAACCGGGGAAAAAGCATCTTAGAGTAGATCACTTGTCCCAATTGTTCATGGATCTCGGCACTAAGGACATCAATGATGAATTTCT
This sequence comes from Neckera pumila, assembly GCA_963969595.1. NCBI lineage: Eukaryota > Viridiplantae > Streptophyta > Bryopsida > Hypnales > Neckeraceae > Neckera > Neckera pumila. The sequence continues at coordinate 17,032,374 of OZ018415.1, read as the reverse complement.
TGATGATCATTTGTTCCTAGTACGGGCTGTTCCAACCTAGTATGAACATCTAGCCCACTTCTTTAAGACTCAGCAGTATCTTGAGGGGTTTGAGAAAAATGAACATAAGAAGATCCAGATCAATAGTACTCGTTTTGCTTTGGTAGCCGGCCAATTGTATCAATGAGACATTGACAAAATCCTCCGACGATGTGTTTCATATAATGAGGTGGCATCCATTCTAGAAGCATGCCATGACAATGCATGTGGGGGGCATTTCTTTGGTAGACTAACAACCCAAAAAGTACTCCGGGTAGGTTACTTTTGGCCGATTATATTTGTAGATGCAAAAGCTCACACAAAAGGCTACAATGCCTGCTAACATTATGCATGCAACGACACCTGCCCTAATCTCCCATTGCATCCATTTCTATCCATATTCTTGTTGGAAAAATGAGTTATGGATTATATTGGTCCCTTTGCTTCAATTTCATTGCAAAGAAACCAATATATCACTACAGCCACTGAGTACCTCACAAAATGGGCAGAGCCCAAATCAGTAAAGAAAGCAAATGGGAAACAAATTGCCATCTTCCTTTATGAAAACATCATCTCTCGCTTTGGTTGCCCCAAGATTTTAGTCAACAATCAAAGATTGCACTTCCTCAATGCAACCATTGAGCCCATGACCTAGATGTTCCGCATCAACCATTGGAAGACCATGCCGTAGCATCCCCAGACTAATGGATATACGAAACGAGTCAACTAGACCTTGGTCCCCATTCTCCAGAAGACCACCACCGATAATAAGCGAGACTAGGACATCAAGCTGATTTTGGTGCTATGGGCATACCGCACCACCTACAAGGTAACAACACAAACCACTCCTTTTGCTTTCATGTATGGCATTGAAGCCATATTACCAATTGAGTTTGAGGTGCAATCCTTGCGCATCACCATCAACAAACAATTGGATGACACCAAATCTCTACGAGATCGGCTTGAGTGCTTAGAGACACTGAGCAAATCTTGATGACTAGCCTCTCAACACATAGAGATCATCCAATATTGCAGGAAGGTAGCATTTGATAAGCAAAACAAAATACGGACTCTTCAACCTGGTATGTGGGTGATGGTCCAAGATGCATGAAATCCACGGAAATTTGATGCTCTGTGGACTGGTCTTTAGATTATTAAGGAAACCTTCCCCAACAACTCCCTACAGTTAAAAAACTTGGATGGTTTTAGAGTTTCCAACCCAAACGAATGGCAATTGATGCAAAGAATATAAAGTGTGAAGCTACAACTAATAACAGCAATTTCCTAATATTTCTTATCATCCACTGTTAAGATTAAGATATTCATGGTTGTGATCTTATAAGAGATGTCAAAGTAGGTTAAAAGATTCTTATGACAAACTTCAATAAGAAGCTACCAAAAATCAATATGAAGCTGCCAAAAATCAACCACTACTATCAGAAGTAGCGTCAAATACAAGCCACAAGGTTTCACCATGAATCCCTAATCTAATGCCAATCTATCACACTATGGATGCATTCCTTTCATGGACCGCCACAAGGGCAGATGGCTAGATACATAAAAATATATTTTCTTATCCAACTGATCCAATATAAGAATAAAGGGAAACTCTTGTCTCAAGTACTAGCAGTTGGTTTGTTTTAGGTATAGTAGATAGAAGAAAATGGATCACGGAAGGTATTGTCCACCAGTAGTCTTACCAGTAAGAGCTTTCAACGTTAGAATTTGTTGTCTAGAAAAGCATAGCTTCACGCAATATCTCATTTCTCACTTTGGTCTTAGTTTTTTTAGACAAGTCATGCAACATCCTTGGCCAATGTTGGTTCCAACTGTAATACACGGGGAAACATGGGATTGTGTGGTATATGTGTTGTATTAGATCACTTGAATGCTATATGAGGGTCTAGCCAGTAAGCCAATACATCTTTCTTATCTGTCCACTTCTATCTATCTTTAGTCCAAACTCGTTTCGTCAAGGGAAGAAGGCGATTTTAAAATGTTTTTTATCTATAGGTCCAAGCCAACTCTATTTGGGGCAGACAAGTAGGGGAGTAGAATAGAGTAGGAGTCATAGGCCAACTAGATTTAGCCCAAGAGGTATCATCCCTGAGAGTTCTCATAGATCAGCTTATCTCAGCACTTCAGGCATCTACAAGGCCAATATCCAACAATGCACTTGAAGCATCTACCATTCCATAAAGGGTCCACATCAGAACCCTCAAATGAGACTTTATTAGAGCCCACAAAGCAGCCACTTATGCAGCCCAAAGAGGAGCCAACATTAGAGCCTATGGAAGAACCAAGATCATAGTCCTCGGAGGAGCCACTTACAAAATCAATGGAGGAACCATTGTCACATATTCCTAAAGAATCAATGCCTCTGTAGTAATTATCGAATACCCAAAGACGACCATGTGACCATGAAGAGTAACCCGGATGTGATGTCTTTTTAAAACGAATACCATTAGATCAAGAAGAAGAAGAACTAGAGATGCAAACGGCCACCAAGTTAAACTCTCAGCCCAATTCCTCCAAACTTTGAAGGCATGGTGGAAATGCCCAAGGAATTGATAAGCCTAGCCCACTTGATTTCCTCACGAAGACAACGTCGAGAAGAAGAGGAGCCACCCAAACAGCACCGTCTCCAATAAGGTGATGGGCCATGTCTCCCTTGGACTAACTCCCTATTGATCTACCTACAACACAAGAGGGATGATCTCACTAACAAGCCGTTTACCCTCGCAGGCTCCTTTTTTACTTTGGATGGTTTAGAAACCATCAAGAGGCGATCTTTTGGCATCTGGCATGAATTCCAAGCCATTGGTCCCTTGCGGGTTTTACCAATTGGCCTCCATGCCATGTACTACTTGGATACCCTTATGCAAGTCCTTACATTCCTTGGAATGTTATAGAGATTTAGCTTCTTTGTACATAGTTAAATAAATTAAAAAATTAAAAGAAATAAAAAGAAATGCCATATGGCTTGCAGAGGTAGTTATACCATCAGCGCGACTCATCGGACGTCTCCAATTGTCGGAACTCGGTGGCAATATTTACAAGTCACCGCAGTATCTCCCGGGTGATGATGGTTCAATACTAAAGCCGGTCGCATTATCCCTTGAGCTAGTGAAAAGGCATGAAAGTCACCGACTACAATGACTGGGGACACCTTTTTAAAGGAGCTCTTGAGCATCAAAGTCTTTTTTTTTTTTCTTTTCCTTTTCTTTCTTTTTTCCTATCTTTTTCAATATCTCTTAGTCCAAACTCATTTCGTTGAGGGAGGAATATTTTTTGTCTATAGGTCCAAATTTGCTCCCACAAAGGTCAACATGGGTGTTTCTTTCTTATTTTATCGCTTCCCCTTGTAGTTCCAAACTCACCATTGAGGGAGGAAGGATGGGTTTCTAAATTTTTTTATCTATAGATCCAAGTTAACTCTAATTGTGGCAGATGGGAAACAACAAGAAAATTAAAAACCAAAAAAATTAGAAACTAAAACCAAAAAAAAAGTCATGTCAATCAGTTCAATGCAAGATTGAGATTTAGCTCATCTACATCAAAAGTCCTTCTAACTCTAAGCATTATCCTTGATCAATCTCTTTCGATCAAAGTTCTTTCTATTATACAGTCATCTAAGTCTTGTCAAAATAGAACCTTGTCCAAAATTAGAATGTAAATTGACCATATGTCCTAGATGAGTGATAGCAAGAGAGTTCTAAGTCTTCCATGATTTCCAATCATGCCATAGATGATCGCCATATGTGAGCTCCAAATTCGTCACTTGGAACTCATAGTCTATTTTACTTCCACTATTTGTAATTAATTCTAGTATTTAGTGAGAAAAATCCTCAAAAAGAGAATAAAACCAAAAGAGATGTCACATGCAAAACTAGCATTTGCAGTACAAAAAGTATGAGGCCTCAACAAGGCCTCTAAGCTTGGACCCCCGTAGTGATATTACGGAACAAACTTTGAAAAAAAAATTGGAAAATTGAAAATGTGACGTGGTCAAAGGGCCACCTTAGTTCCATGTCAGTGCGACGTCATTTTTAAAATTTTTAAAGAAAATTCTTTTCAAAAAGAAAAAGATTGAAATATATATATATATATATATATATATATATATATATATATATATATATATATATATAAATGGCACCCCGAGGGTCCTGAAAATTAGCACTTGTAGCCTTGTTGAAGCCTCATATTTTTTGTAATGGTCCAAAATTAGAAAAAAAATCCTAAACCAATTCAAAAGTTCCTTTGTACATAGGTTAGAACCCCAAAATTGCACAAAAATCTAAACCATTGTAGATAACTCCCAAACACCCGATAAAGCTAACAAATGAAAGAAATCTGGCTAAATTGAGTCCAAAGAAATTCCAGTGGTATTCTTGTCATCCTCTAGTAATAGAATTTCATTCTCTATAGGCCTCGTAAAAAAAAAAAAGCCGAATTGTGAGGTTGCAGGTATAAAATCTACAAAAGGCCAGAGACAAGAATCTATTTTGAGCACAAAGTGTTCTTGAGCTGAAATCACATTAGGAATCCAATGGCAAAATCAATTTGCCAAGATTCCCTCGTGTACAAAAGAATCCCTCATCATCAATCACGTAAGGAGGTTGCGGGATTTTAATCTCCTTCCTTGGAGTGCAAAGTAGATTTAGGAGCTTGCACTTTAACTTTAAGAGCTTCTAAAAGGTTGCCCAAAAAATTTCGGATTTTTTTGGAATTCGGAAGATGACTTCATGGGAAGTCAACCACCTCCAAACATGGTCGTAAATTCTTGGAAAGTTCTTATATTGTGGTAAAATTCCACTAAAAACTAGGATAGGATTTTGTGTGTTAATAAAGCGCCCCAACAAGTTTTGCAACATTCTGATAGTCAAAAGTATCAAAACTGACAAGATCCTCCAAGACCAATGAATTTAAAGATTATTTGTGGAGTTGACCAACGTATTGGAAGCACACACAATCAGATGGAAGTTGAAGCAGGGTCTTTTATTACTCCCTTACACCTACTAAAGAGCCAAGGCTAGTTACTTTTCTCAAATAAATTAACTTCCAAAAGTTGGGTTTTTACCTTTTTATTTATCATTAAATTACCGCTAGATTTCATTGAGTTTTTTGCAATGAAAAAGGGGGAGGGGATCTACTAGATTAAAAATGGCCTTTTGAAGCCAATGGCGCAATCCATTTGTGATTTGGAACTTTTCTCCAAAAGTTAGAGTGTAATCTAGCAGTAAATGTGATTTTTAGATTCCGTTTTGGTAAATAGTGGTTAGAAATCTAGAAATCTTTGGGTTAACCTCTAAAGGACCAATATGCATTTTTTGGCAATATAGAAATATTGGGCAGGTACGTGTGACTTGAGATTTGCATATTTTGGGCTGAAATTTTTTTAACAGGTGGAGACAAGGATCATCTTTCATATGCACCAAATTTCATGACATTTGGAAATACGAGTCAAAAGATATGGCTTAATATGTTGTTTGTTTCTTAACTCGAGCAGTTTGGGCAGATTAGAAAAATCACTTTTTCAAAAATAAAAATTTGAAATTAATTTATTAGATTTATATATACATGGAGAGCTTTGAATTATTCCATTTTGATCAATGAGTCAAACATTACAAGGATTTTTAGTTTGCGGGCAATTATGGATTGTCTACTCTAAAATAATCTTTGAAGTCGTTTATTTCACTCAATATTTTTCAAAAAAAACTACTGTAGGATGTATATTATTTATTGGAACATTACCACCATTAGATTGACATTTCTTCAATTTCATAATTAAATTCTTAACAATTTAGTGTTTTGAACCATTCTCTACATCTTTGTACTTATTATTTTTTTCCTATATGTTGTACAATTCTAAATAATCTGAAAATTTTCAAGCATGTAGCCAACTTGCCCTGAAAAATGAATCCAAAGAAGCACAAATATTTTAGATTTTTTTTCATAAAAATCTGACCTTGTGAAGTGCAGCTGCTCGATTTTTTGTAGGGCCAAAAAATAGACTTTTGCCACTTCAAACGCTAATATCTTCCAATTAACACAATGGAAATTTCTGAAATTTTTCCACACATTCTCAAACCAGAGTACTACAAGATTCTATGGTTACATGTGTCCAAAAATGAAATTTTTCAAAAATTAGGTACTTGTCCTAGAAATGGCAGTTTTGGAGTATTTTTGGTGAGAACATAGTCAAGGAACTTTAGGGGTTACGGAAGGAAAGGCCTTTAGAAGAGTAGTATAAAAGGCCACTCCTTCTCTCCCAAAACTCACCCCCTTTCTAATGTGAAGTTGCTTGCTTGTCCAAAGCTTGTGTTTTGGCCAAATTTTGGTCATTTGTGTCCATCTAGTGTTTTTTGAGCCTCTTTTGGCTCAAGTCTTGAGTTTTTTGTGCATTCTTGAAGGACTTGGGGGGTCCCTTCAAGCTTTAGTACCATAGTTCTAATGTTGAGCATTCTAAGATTTGTCACGAGTTGGTTTTGGTGAATTTTGTTGGTCTATACTAATCCTGGGAGTTCCAACCAAATTCAAGCAAGGCCGTTAGTTGGAACTCTCTAGAGCCCTTGTCTTTGTGTTGGTATTTTTGCACAAGTGCCTTGTGTGAAATTCTCCATTTGGAAGAAATCCCCTAGCACTTTGATATGCAAAAATGTGGTCCAGGTCAAGTTTTGTTTTGACGTAAAGTTTGTTTTTATATATCAAGTCCTTAGTTTTGTAATTAAATTTCAAAATATGGCGAAGCTTTGATCCTATATGCAAAAGCTAAGCAGTTTTTGAAACAAACAAATAAACTAGGTAGTTTTTTGTGTCTTGAGTATAGATTTAAGATAGGCAAAAAATTAGCAATCCATCTTGTTTTGCAAATTGAGAGAGAGGATTGATGTGACATTAGAGAATATCTAGAGTGGTATTACAGAAAAACATAGTGATATTACAGACAACAACAAGAGTGAAAAGAAAATTAGTGGAAGGTAAGAAAATTAGTAAGAGTGTTATAACTTAGAATCTTAGAGTGAAAAGAATTTAGTGAGAATCAGTAGGCTGTGAAAAGAAACAATTAGAGTGAAAGAAAAGTAATAGGAAATAATCATCTTTGAAATTAAAATTAGTGTAAAAGGAAATTGGCATTGCAAACATATAGCTTGGAAGGTAGAAGTTAAAAGATAAAATTAAAAAATTAAAAATTAAAAATACATGAAGAGCTATTGAATTTAAAAATAAAATTTAAATTTGAATTATATAAATAAATAAACAAAAAGATAGAGAAAGAGAGGGGAGAGGACAAGGAGTGAGAGGAAGGACAGAGAAAGGGAAGGGGAGGGGAGAGAAAGCGCAATGTCACCGTTAGTAGCTTCTATGTTTGTCTTTTTGTTTTTAAAAAACAAGATAGAGAAAGGGGAGGGGAGAGTGAGGAGAGAGTCACTTGCTTGTGGTTCTAGAATAGAAAAAAAATCTAGTCAACAAGTCAACAAGAGCATTTAAAGCTTTAAAAACAAAAGGACAAGCGTAGAGGCTACAGTGACATTGCGCTTGAGTCGTTGGCTTGTATTCTTAAGTTAGCTCAAAAAATTTAGTCCTAAAATCAATAGTAACCTTATCAAAAATAGTGTAAGACTATAGAAAAAGTAATAGAGGAAAGAAAAGAAAAGAAGAAAATATATATAGAAATAGAATTAGCAAATTAGAATATAGAGTGAAATGTCACTTTATAAATTGTCAATCTATCAAATTAGCAGGTACGCAAAAAACAAAAACAAAAACAAAAACAAAAACAAAATTACAAATTGGAGCCCAACTCACCATCCGACACGATTTATGTCCAAATAAGGAACAATGAGAATGTATTAGAGGTTGACTCCGGGGTATAACTGAATTACATTCTATATGTTTATATTTTCATTATTTTATTTGTTTAAAAGCAAATAGGAAAGTAGACCACAATTCAGACCCTAAAAAGACTCCAAATAATAAATTCAAAACTAGATTTTTGTAGAAGATCCTTAGACCTTTTTAGAAACATAATTCACTTAGAAAATAGACTTAAGATAAAAAAGATATAAGTGGATGAAGTTCTAAGTAGAAATTGGATGAACTTATGAAGTTTCTATCCATCTATGGTCAACTTTAGAACTTCAATAATAGATTTTATCTTAAACCTATAACAAAAATCCAAAGTCAAATTGAGTTTAGGAGTCATTAGAAAAGGATGGATGAAGTTTAAATAGCCATTCAACGGCTAAACTTCATCCGGTTGTAACTTCTCATGGGAGGGTCAAATTTCAATGTATCTTATGTTTTTAGAAATGGCATGAATTGATCTTGAACTTAGGATTGCTAAATTTAAGCTGTAAATACTTAGCTTAAAAACCACAGCGGCCTTAGCTAGTTCAGCTTTTTGGTTTTAAAATCATAATTAAAATAGGTTCTGATTAATTTCTTTGCAAGTTTGTAATAATTAGGTACTAAGAAAAGATCCATTGCTTGGAAGGCAAATTGGACAGCAATTAGACACCCACTTAGGAATCTAATAACAAAACAACAAAGACCAATTAGAACCTAGTTGTGCTCTTCTTCTCTCAAGGGTGGAGAGAAAACGCTCACATCACCCCATAGTTTCAATGTTGCAATGAAAGATGCTTGAAAGAAAACTTCATTTTATCTTCATATTCTTACATATATACACCTCATGATTTTACTATTAAAAAAATATTGCACCCCCCATTTATTCTTTAAAGTGTCATTTTTTTGTGGTGTACAAGCCAAGTGCAATGTAGCTTCCCTCAAGTGCAAAATTATCTAATTGGTTAAAAGTGCTATATTGGTTCAATTTGCATATGAAAATAGGACATAGAATTCAAATCAAAAGTTGCATTACTTTAGCCTACTATTGTGTATTTATAACACTCATTTACCACATTCATTTTTAAGAACAATTTCTAAGATTATTACTATCAATTTGAAACAAAACTAACTTATTATAATTGAATTTTTCCTTTGTATGTCTCCCTAGCAATGGCATCAAATGTACCCTCTAAGGATTTTATTAATAAAGAAAACTTGTAGTAATGTTAGATTTGAACACAAAAGATATTTATTAATGAAAAATGTTTCATTAATATGTCATGGTTTATATATAGTAGGATTTGAAACAATCTACAAAATTTATTAGTTAGAATCTTTATAATTACATTACATCAATCAATTACTTCCTATTGGTAAATTCTACAACAGCCCCAAGAACCAATACCTTACAACAAACAGGTAATCAGTTCAATGTAACATATTTTTCTTCAAATATAACATTCTAATTGCATTCCAAAAGTATCTTTGACACTAGCATATGTAATTCAGCTTGGAAAAAAACATTTTTTTATCCTCCAAAATAAAATTCACACACAACAACAAAGTAGGTTGGACACATGCCATTTATTCAAAGCATTGGTTTTTCATTACGTATAGTCAAATGACAATCGTCATTAATATAAAAAGCACATACACACACACAAAGCACATAATCCACTCTTACACCTACACAATTTTGTCATAAAATAAATATGCATTGAAACTAAAATATATATATCACTTTGAAAACAAAAGTAGAGCTCAACTTGCACACTACTTTAGCTATGGGTCTTCCAAATAGGAGAAGATGTTCTTTATAAGATTGTATTCTACTACAATTGGTAAAACTACGCATTTGAAATTTTAAGAGACAATAGGTATTAAAATTACTTCTATTATTTCTAACTAGTAATGAGAGGTCAACTAAATCAACTTAAAGTATTATGAATAAAAACATATATATACCAACTAAACAATCTACACCTATTACCAGATTATTTTGCCAAAAATGATCCTTTAACCCTATATTGTTGTTGCAAATACTAAGGTTTTTAGTTGTTGAATGACTTCATCTAAGATTTTAGACGGTCGAAAAATCTTTTTTATTCAATTCTTTTAAAGTTTCTTGAATAGTTTTCTAGTGAATAGTATTGTAAATTCTCTTGCTATGGTATTATCACCTTTTCTAAAAAGAAGATGCCAAATTCATAGATGGATTTGTAAGGCTTGAAATGCGTGATTAAGGAACTATCCTTCTAGGATTAAATGTTGAAAATTGTGTGATATCTTGAAAGTGATCTATCATAGAATTTTTGGTTCCAACATCATTCTTAAGTTTCTAAATAAAGTATATGATTTGTTTCCAACCAAGGCCCCATTATACAATATAAAGTAACCAATCCTCATGAATGAGGGGAATATGATGTGGTCTGAGCAACTTCATGATTGTGTAATGAATAGCACATTGACACCTAATGAAGTTGCTGAGACCTTTTTTATAAGTTTAAAATTCTTGGAAATAGGTTCACTTATATAGCTAAAACAAGTTAGATTTTAATGTACACTTTCTTGATTTCTATTATTTCTAAAGTTGATGAAATATTAGCAAAAAATAGTACAGTGGGGTTCCAATCAAAATGGCGGTTTTGAAATTGCACTAAAGAAAATTTTAGTACTGCCAACTTTGACAGCCTCTCAAGAGCTAAGAAAATTATTATTTTACCACAGCATGTTTTTTATGTTAATAATATGTGTACCAAATTTCAAGGCCAAAAAACTTATACATAAAAAGATATTTGAAATCTACTAACATCTATAGCTGTGAGAAAATTTTCAGTGCTGCCAACTTTGACACCCTTCCGAAGATTGAAATTTTTTTTTGCCCATGAAGTATTTTCATGAGACCATCTCTATGTTGATTACATGTGTGAAAAATTTCAAGGCCAAAAGATTGACACATAAAAAGACATTCGAAATCTACCAACATCTGTTGTTGGCTGTGAGGAAAAATTTCATTGCTGTCAATTTTGATACCTCGCAAGAGTTGGAAAATTGTTTTTTTGCCATGAAAGTCTTGAATGGGACCATCTCTATATGGAAAATATGTGTGATAAATTTCAAGCCGAAAAGATTTTCATAAAAAAGGATATTCGAAATCTACCAACATGTGTCAGAATGATTTATTCATAAATCATCCTCCCAACAACACATGTTGGTAGATTTAAAACATTTTTTTTTGTATAAATATCTTGGGCTTGAAATTTGTTAATTAGGTTACTGATACAAAGAAGATCTTGTGCCAAAAATTTCATGGTAAATTAAAAAAAATTCAGCCCTTTGGAGGGTGTCAAAGTTGGCAGTAGAGAAATGGTTTCTCACAGCTACACATATTGGTAGATTTTGAATATCTTTTTTCTTATGAATTTTTTGGCCCTAAAATTTGGCACAAATGTTATTAACATAGAAGGGATTTTGCAGAAAAAAATTCTTAGTAAACAAGCAATGTTTCATCCCTTGGGAGGGTGTCAAAGTTGGTAGTAGTGAAATGGTTTCTACGATTGTTTCTCAAAACGACACATGTTGGTAGATTGTAAATATCTTTTTTTGTATTGATCTTTTGGCCTTGAAGTTTGGAACCTATGTTATTAATATAGAGTACTTCATGTTTCAAAAATTCAGTGGCAAAAAAATAAAATTTCAATCCTTGGAAGGCTGTCAAAGTCGGCAGCAATGAAAACATTTCCACAGCTACCCATGTTGGTAGATTTTGAATAACTTTTTCTTGCTGAATCTTTTGGTCATAAAACTTGACACTCGTAGTATTGATATAATGATAATGCTATGGTAAAATTTTGTGGTAAAATACCAATTTTTTAGCTCTTGGGAGGCTGTCAAAATTGGCAGCAGTGAAATTTCTTTCACTGCAATTTCAAAAATGCCATTTTGATTGGGACCCCACTATACAATTTTTATTATTTCTATTGCCTGACTACAAAAAATTATCTTCTACCATTGCTCAATTAGACATGTACTAAAACACTTGAGATTGTCAAAAACAAGTTACATACCTTAATTCCTAAAGCACATTTTATGTCCAAGCTTGGTCAGAACTTCATTAGAATTCTACATTAAAATACACATTTTTACAAAATTGATATATTCCACATGTAGTAATATATGTCTAAAATTGAATTTACTCTTTACATAATTAAAAACTTAAAATTGAATTTTATATGATTCCTTAAGATTCTTTTTGTAAAAATCATAGTGACTACAAAATTGCTTAAATATTATGAAATTTTTAAGAAAAACGAAAACATTAGTGACAAACATCATAGTTTAGTTGATGTTGTCCTTGAGCTCACACCAAGAAAATTTCAATAGAAAAAGTTAAAATGTGGTGTATTTTGAGCTTTCAAAATTTTATAAAAATTGCAAATTCAAAAATTGTACAAAAACTTTGAATGGAATAAAAAGTAGATTAATTGAGCTACATTTTATGTTTAAAAACATTTGAAACCAAGAACTATATGAAAATTTAGATTTTGACTTTCAAAATGCTTATAGAGCTTGCAATGTCCTTTAAAGATAACTAAATCTATTTTTAATAACCCAAGAGGGTGTACTTTCAAAACAAGCTAGAATGGCCACAAACTTATGCAATTTTTTTTTTTTTTTTTTCTTAGGAAATGGATAGAATAGGATTTTGATTTTACAATGAGAGCAATTGCAAGTTCAACATTGATTCAACTTGAATATTTTCTCCCAATTTTGCAAGAATTTTCTTGTGCAAGAGGATAATGAAGTTGAATCACTCGAAGAAAAAGATCCTTAGCTATAGACATTAGTAAAAAAATGAGACCTGAAAGGGGTTGCTTTGTAGTGAATAATAAAAACATTAAAAGAAAAAATTAATGATTAAAATGTTTTAAAAATATTAAATGAAAAAACTACTTATAATAAAAATGTTTTAAAAATATTAAAAGAAACGACAATTTTAGATTTTGCAATTTGATGTGGCATGAGTGCAACCCCATCAGATTGAAAGCACTAAAATATTATATATATATATATACACATATTTAATTAATTTTTAATTCTTAATTTGAGGCCAGCGTTCCCTGCGTTGTAGCACTCACTGCCCCTTTATGGGCTGAAATTCTTCCTAATGAAAGGCTTGAGAAGACAAGAAATCAAGAATTAGCCCACTTCAAAAGAAGGGAATGACAAAGGAGGTTGTAGGTTAAAATATGTCAACTCCTTCAATGGATAGATAGACAATTATGTAGACTTTGCCATAAAGTGTTGAATTTATCCTTTACTGAATTTTTGATAGCAAGTCTTGCAGTTTTTGAATTCTTGCCATGCAGTGGTTTTCTAAACCAGGCTTTTATCATCAATGTTGATCTTTGACACCCTAAACTCTAAATCATATCAATCACATATACCCTGTGACATATCCAATATAAATGCCAACAATAAAGAGATAACAACTTTCCAAATATAATCCAAGACTTTGGATTCATCATTAGGAAACAATGATTCAAATGAAAAAGAAACTGCATTATATATAACAAACTAGTTCAACTAGTAGATGCTATTCAAAATCATCATCACTACCATATGCCAGAGCAAGGGAAGTCACAACATTACTGGAGTGTGGATCATCCTCTTTGATTGAAACCTTTGATACAACTATAGATTGATCACCAAGCGCATCTGGGACCAGTTGTTTTGTTGATGTTGGAATAAAGCCTTTTTTTGGCTTGATGTTAAAAGCCACTGGTTTCATTTGCACTATAAAAGAAGGGGCCTTTCTACGACCATTGCTACCTTTAGCTTCTAGTTTTGGCATCTCATTGGCATGTGCTTTAGCCGCTTGTACTTGCCCTATACCACTATTGACAAGTGGCTTTGCTTCAATCTTTCTTTTCTTCAAAAGATCCCTTTCTTTTGGTGTCTCAAGAGGACATGTGCTTTCTTGGTCCAAATAAAACGCTTTGAGCTTAGCATCATCAAGGCGTTGCACAAATTTGCTAGAATTCTTTTCTACGGTTGCGTGACAAAGAGCTGCCATTATGTCTTCAACACCAACATTTGCCTGCCGGGACCGCATAGATTTCATTTCGTCTAATGCAGCCATGATGTCCATCTCTTGCTTGGAATCCAAGGTTCGATTCTCCAATGCCTTCATTGCATCACCTAGCTCCTCTGTCTCTTTTCTTCTTAGTGCTTCATTTGTCGCTTCATTTGTTGCTCGCCAAGGCTCATAATTACGAGATGCCCCAGCTTCCACAGTGTAGTCACTATTTTGCGGGTCAGTCTTCATAATCAATTCTGCTGAGCACTTGCTACACTTGAAGTAAAACCGAAAGATTTGGATTCCTAAGTATGTCTCCTCATTAACATCCTCCTTGCGGAAATTGAACTTGGTTCCTTTGTAGATATAATTTCCACATGTATTGCATTGGATGCTCATAGGAAGCATTGAGCGCACCTTAGTCTGCAAATTCTTAGGTTGCTTCCGCCTTGGTAGCTTTGCCGGATCAAAGTCTGCCGGATAATATTTGTTCAAAACCTTCCGTTCTCCCATCTTGCCCTCTTCTACTCTCCCTCAATCTATTCATCAAAAGGAATTGTTGAGATGGAGGAATTACTTTGTCTCAATTCTTATATATTACCAAAAATCCTAAGCTTTTACTTTAAGTTTAAACTTTTATTTTAGGTCTTAGCTTTTACTTTAGGTCTTAGCTTTTACTTTACACTTAAAAGAAAATGATGCCTTATGTGACAAAGAATTGAGAAACTTTTGTTTGAATCAACAAAATGACCTTTAGACAATTTCGATCATGTTGTTGAAGACCTTTTATTTAGGGTTTGTACTTGGTTTGGTTGGAGCTTTGGAATGACGTGGGGTTTTTTGTTGCTTCTCCTCACAACACCTTGCCCACCACCCCAATCTTCCAAATTCACACTCGCAATGCCTTGCATCTCTTGTTGGAATTGTTGTTGCATCTTTTCCATATTCTTATAAGGCGTATTGCTAGAATTTCAAAGAAGGGCCATTGAACTCTCCAAAGCAGTGGCGAGTTTGTTTTTGTCCTAGAATTGGGATTGATGAGTTCTTGATTGTGCTTTGGAACGATGTGGGTTTTTTGATGCACAATCGCCGTTTAAGGAACTTGCTAGAGAAATCAAGAGCTCCTCCTCAATTGTGGTCTCTAACTTCACCCTATTTTCACCTTCTAAGGTTTGTTGTGTATCTTTCTTGTGTCAAATTGTCTTAGCCTGTTAATCATAGGGTTTTGTTTTTGCAATTTGCTTTCATTGATGGGCACAAAAGCTTTGACAAAGTACCTTACATATCAGTTTCTTGACCTAAAGAGTTGCTCTTTGTTGGAAAAAGACAAGTATGAGCGATTTTTTATATCTTTTAGATGGAATAAAAATGCACTAAAAACAATGGTGAGATTGTTCTAGATAGAAAATCAAGCCATGCGGAACTTTTTTCTTGATAAATTGCAAAAATTGCATTTAGAAATGAATCCTACAAGTTATTTTTTCAAAAAGATGCTCTAATTGCCCCAAAAACAAGAGTGTCCATAACATTCTCATAACAAATCCAAATGAAATGAATCTAACCTTTTAAATAGACAAAAATATAATCTATGAGAAAAAAAAAGATTCATTTAAAAAAAATTTTAGCAAAATTATTTTGCTGCCCCCTCTTCTATTTAGAGCTTATTTGGGCATAACTTTTGTTCCGAGGCACCGTTCTAAAAACAAACTATATTCCCACAAAGCTTAGCAGTTGTTCTATCTTCAAAAAAAGTTTCAAAAAATCAGGACAAAAGTTCAACCCATAGGTACTTGCCCAAAATTTGGCCCTCAAAGAAACAACAATCCTTTAGGGATTAATGTGAATCTTCAAGATTCTTTAGTAGGGGGAATGAAAATTGTTTTGGAAATTTTATGGTAAAAGCTTTATGAATTCTAAGACTTTATTAGATAAACTATAGTATGATCCCAAATAGTTACAAATTTTTATGTAATTCACTCCAAAAATCTCCAAACAAATCATTGTAAAATGATTGTAAAAAGATTGTAAAATGACAAGAAAAATAATTTATAATCATTTTATTTACTTTTCACAAATTTTTGGAGATCCTTTATGTATATAACAAAAAATGTGAATATTTGGGATCATATTTTAGTCAATAGTATTTGATTCAATATAATTTCATAATTCATGAAATATTTACTACAAATTCCAAAAAGAATTCTCATTCCCCTTACTAAAGTATCTTAAAGATTTGTACTTGTATTAAAACTTCTTTATTACCAATAAATGTGAGTTGAATTTTATATAAGTGTATTGGTTACACCTCAATATGTCCCAAATTTGCTGAAATTTTTTAATTTTTCAATAAGCTACGACAAATTTTGCAAGTGTATGAAACATTTTGAGAGCCATTGTACATGAATTATTTTGTAATCTTGATCCTTTGCATTTACTAATTCCATCCTTATAAGTGTACCCTAATTGTTGAATTCTTAAGTGCTCTAACATTTTTATTCTAGATGATGAACAAAATTCTTCAAGATAGTGTTCATTCAAATCAAATCAATTCTTGAATTTTAAATGATAACCTTTCATTATGATCAATTTGATGAATCAAGCTAAATACGAAATTTGCATGACATATAAGCAAAAAAAATACAAACATTCAAAAAAGGATTTAGATGTTATGTACTATAGTTTCTTAACAATTTAGTCAGAAAATAAATAATTAAAAAGGTACCTAAAATTTTGGAAAATTACTAACCTCGCTTGTCCAAAAAATATATACAATGAAGAATTGCCTAATTTGTAGAAATCAAATTCTCTCAACACAATCTTGCATCTTTCTTTTTGTTAGTAACTGTCAACAAACACTGCAAAGTTTCTCGCCTCATCATTTTGGCTATTCTAAAGTACAATCTTCACAAACAAAACATATCTATCACATGTGCCAAACCTTGGCACTTAACAAAACCCTAACACATAAGATAGAGAGTTTGGAATTTGGAGGTTAAGATAAGTAAATGTAGCCGCCTTAGATGAAAGTAGCAACAACCATCCCAAAATTGTAAAAACAACCTAGATGAATGCCTAACTTGTTTTAATTAAAATTTTAAATTGTTCATTTTTAATATATTATTTTTTGGATTGCCTAACTGTTTCTTGCACTTTAATTACTTATTAACAAATAGTTGCCCAAACTACTAGAAAGCTATGATATCCTCTACCTTCTCATTCTTTCCAAATCTAATCAATTGTAGCAAAGTGAACTTCGATTCCAAAGGTGAAGTTCAAAATTGTATGTGACCTAAAAAACAAAGCAACAATCCATTGCATGTAATCAATTATGCACATATGCTTTCATATTCAAGTAACAATACTTTCAACACCATTCCATAACATCCATAACCATGTAAAGACACTCTGAACCTAAAAGGCCCAATGGATGACTTCACTATTAACTACAAAAACAAATAATGCATTTATTGGACCAATAATCAAAGAAATTTTGGTGACTACCTTGGTCATGGGGGCCGTGTCCTTCCAAGTTTAAGTAATGTTGTCAAGGTCCTTTGCAACAATAGTCCACTTGAAAATCTAGGACCAACTCATCGTTTGTATCTAACACTTCAATTGAATTGAAAGTTCTCCCGTAAATCTGGCGGCACTGTACGTGGAATAACTCCACTTATTGCACCCCAGTAGGACAGAAAAATTTGATTGAGACGAAGATACAGTGGAAAGCATTTTGACATTAACAAGGTGTTGGGTTATCAAGATCGTCAGTTAGAAGGTCAGTTTGAGCTCTTCCCACATCCATTGAACAACAATTGCCAAAGAACATCACAAATAGGAGTATAAATGAAAGAGCAAGATCGATACTGCGGTATTGAAGCAATATTCAGCACTCCTGCAAAGAATTCTACACAAACCTGCGTAACCACAGAATTTATTATCCTACGAAGGATACCCCGTCTGACTCGTATTCCCCCGTTGTCAATTAGGAGCATAAGGCAATGGCAGCTAAAAAGAACCGAGGGTTTCAGGCTAATCAATTTGCCGTTTCTTTGCAACTAGTATCCCCAGAATTGGTTCCTGATCTCGGAATCGATCTTCTCCTTCGATTCCGGGTTCTTGGCGAAGTACTCATCGACGGTCATTGTTTTTAGAGCGCCCTGAAAAAAGGAAAGAAAGTAAATTGATAACATCATTAGAGGATCGATAGTTCAAGCTTCGCACAGCACATGCTTGAATTTCAGCACAAGTCATAAGTTCTACTCATCAATCGAAGTAGACTGAGCTTTATTTTAACTCTAAGGCCCCAACGGCCAAAAGTGGCAGCTTCCACATCTCTAGGAAATGAAATACACCAGTTAGGAAGCTTCAAGGTACCACGACGTATCATAGGAAAGAGGAAACTGTGTTGTACAATTTCTAGCAATATAAATATATTTTGAAAGTTGTTATAATCAGCTATACTGGCTTCCAAAGTGGACTTTCAAGATTTAGTTTGGTCATACAGGGGTTAAACGGCTAACCTTCTGTTCCTGTACCCTCCCAATTTCTTTCTCAAGTTCCACAATCTTCTGCTTTGAATCTTCCTCTTGTTCTGAGGCCTTGGCCATCTGCTCGTAGATAAACACAACAAATGGTACAGTGCAGTGGACCACAATCCCCAAAGAGGATGGAAATTCACAAGAGAAGCTAACAGTCTCAGCTATTGACCTCCCCTTAAAAGAAACGCATGCACAACACGAAGCAGAACTAAAAGTAATAACTAAAGCATAACTAAGGGTCTACTGGCTATGACATTTTTCTTTACATTGATGAGGTAAGCCACAACTGTCAATGTAAAGAGCTTACCAATGCTTGATGCTTGGCCTTATAGTCTGCAGTAACGTCATCCTTGTATTCCGGCACCTCCTTTTCAAGGGCTGCAATGCCATAACAATCAGATTCAAATTGATCTTTGCAGGGATAGCTTTCATATTCCCAAATATGAGCATACATTTAAATAAAGTGGCATTCAGAAACATTCTAGTAACTTACAGCTGACGGATTGCTCGAAGATGTTCACAATGGAGGGACCCAGCTTTTGCTTGTAAAAGTCCCAGTGGATGTTGGTAGGTTTCTGCACATTAAAAACGGTCAGACCCGACAAACTTGACATCAAAGAAGCCATCCAAAGCACTGGTTACATAAATATAATTTACCAATTAGAAGCAGACATCACTTCAAAATTCGGAACATACTTCTCAAATACACTAACAAAAGAGCCAACTACCACTTACTTATGCATTCCGACACTAATGATTCCGTTCAATCCAATTTACCAATACATCCAATTAAATACAGCGCACTGACCACTCAGAATAGATATCATGAAAGAGTTTATTACTGATAGTTCTTTACGATAGAAGCGCAGGAGATTCATTAAGTAAAACCTGGTGCTAAAGCTCCAAACCAACCAAGTTCCAGTAAAAAGGTGACTCCGCCGCAGCATACTCTAATACAAACAGTCCTTCACAGCATTACTTCTTGCATATGGGGACTGAAACTCCACGTACACTATATTCAACCCAGAAGTCCTGCAATTTCGGAGTTAATAAAACAAATTCCTTAACGATGACTTTATATTTGCACCCCAACCTCTCTAATAAACAACCGGTCAACATGTAACCACCCTAAATACCAATTTTCTAAAAGCCGCATAATTATTTATGTATCAAAGTCGCTGTTTAATTATCTCAAATTGAACAATTCACTCCAAGTGACCACAGATGGCGAATTCTCGAAAGTCAGCGACTAGTTCAATGCATAACGATGGAATGGTTGAAGAAAGGTCGACATTCATAATTCACAAGCCCTAGGATTTGTGATAAGGTCGGAACGTCTGCTAGGCTGTGATAAGGCCACTCCGAGCAGAGCTGAAGCAAAATTTACCAGAAAGGATCCCCTTGAGATTGATCGATCACATTGACGATTGCATTGTATAAATACACTAAGGTCCTCTTTTCTACGAGCCTCCCCATCATCTCAGCGGTGCAATACAACTGTAAAAAGACCAGCTAATATTGAGATTCTAGTACAAACACATTAGAATGCACATTCAGGCACCAAGATCATCCACTTCGATATACCTTAAAGCCAGCCATGATCGCGAAGAGGACACGACAGGGACTCAGATAAAGCCATTGTTCAAATACAATACGACTAAACCGTTCCCGAAGCACGAAACCCTAAATTCGCACTCACAAGCCAAACCCACCCTCGAGACCAGCATAGTTCCTCCCCACTGCGAAACTCCAATGTCGCAACTAGATTCCCTACGATTCACCAAAACAAGCAGATCGACGAACAATGTTGAACTTGTTGTTGATAGTACAATCCAACAAAACCCTTCCCGAATCATGAAACCCTAAATTCGCAGCGACAGGCCAATGCACGTTCATAAACTAAGCATGACTCCTCCGCAACACAAAACCCTAATGTTACTCCAGATCCCCTACAAATTTTGCCAAACGAGGGAAATCCCAAATCAAGTCGACATACAATGCTGAAATTTTCGTTGATGGTGGCCGCGACATCGTCGTAGGCTCGGCGCAGCCCGGCGAGCTCTCGCTTCCCGCTGTCGGAAACCACCACCTTCTGCAGGTAATCCCAGTCGATGGCCTTGGCCTTCTGCGCTGCCTTCCCGGCCTCCTGCACTGCCTTGCCGCTCATAGTGACTCCTCCTGAGACGATGGCGAAACCGGAAAACTGGAAAACGTCGAAATCGGATTGCAAAACAGACCCAAAATGCGATGTGCGGGGTGCCCAGACAGACGCCGGAGAAGTGCTAGACGGAGAAGAGCTACTCACTGAATGGATGGATGAAAGTATTTTATTTCATCCAGAAGGGACTGTAAGAGGATGTACTCTGTCGGATGCTACAGTAGTGGACGACATTAAGCTTAGAGCCCGTTTCTATTTGGGGCCTGGACCTAAGTTCCCCTCCACGGATGTCCAATTGCTGCATTCATTCGATCCGAGTACCAACTTTTCATTCATCCTAAGTCTTTTTTCTAGGAACTAAGGACTGCAAAAAAACAAGGCAGCAGTACTTCACAAACTCACTTTTTGTTGAGAAAATGTCCAAAATGATAGTGCTTCTCTGGATTCTTTTTCCTAGATAAGTTGGCTACATGCCTAAAAATTTTCACTTCATTTGGAACTGTACAACATACAGGAAAAAAATAGTAAGTAGATAGTAACAAAGATTGATTTAAAACACTAAAGTGTCAAGAATTTCATTATAGAACTTTAAAATGCTAATCCCAATGGTTGCTATATTGTAATAAACAATCTAGATCCTATGATTTTATTTTTTCCAAAAAAAATCGAAAATTGAGTAAGATAAAGGACTTCAAAGTTTATTTTAGAGTGGAGAATCCATAACTACTCACAAACTAAAAATCTTCATAACTTTTGACTCATTGATCAAAATGGGATGGTTCAAAGCTTTCTATGTATATATAACTTTAGAAAACAATTTCAAATTTATTTTTTGAAAAAAGTGATTTTTTTTTATTTGCCTGAACTGCCCAGTTACGAAAAAAAGTAACATATTAGGCCATAATTGTTTACTCACATTTCCAAATGTCATGAGATTTAGTGCATATTGAGAGATATTCCTTGTGCCTACCTTCTATTAAAATTTCAACCTAAAATATAGAAATCTCTAATCACACGTACCTGCCTAAAATTTCTATACAACCAAAAAACGCATGCCAACTGTCCTTTACGGATTAACCACTAAAACCTAGAAAGTTCAATTTTGGACATAACATGTTATTGTTTTGTATTTGACATAAGGTAAACCATCCTATTACTAATAATCATTCTTTTCAATTTTGCCCTCATGTACTTGTAACCAGTGTACATTTTTCCTTGGAAATGTACTTGATGGATTCATGAGGATAGAATTGTAAAGGGTGATGTTAATAGGTTGGTTCACCTAGTGTAGAAGGTGTCCACTAGCCCCTTTTCTTTGCACCATAGAGCCAGATTGCACCATTTCCAAATACATGTCTACTTTTTGCTAGGTAAAAGTCATCTTTTTTTGGTCAAAAATTTTCCATTTCTCTCAAAAGTGTCAATGAAGTCGTCAAATTTGGATGAAAAACTACATAAATATGATTGAAAAGTGTTTTTTGGTTCAAAAGACGGATGAATGTAGAAATATAGTTATCACCATCTTGACACTTTCTCAGAAAGTAAAAAAAAAAGCAAAAAAAAAAAAAAGCTGGTGTCCACCCCACTGCAAATTATGTTAAACATGAAAAGAATCTCCGTTTGGCTTCCCCAAGTGCCAGAATTGCTGCTTGGCTGGTACACTTCAGTATTAATTGGTAGAATTGAAGATGATGCTGTTATTTATTGAAATAGGGTAACTTAGTACCTCAGAAATAGTGTGCCAAGTCTTATTCACTGATGGACAGATGGTCAATGTAATGTTGACAGATCATGCTGAACTAACTTAACCGTGATTCAATAAAAATCATTCCATGTTTCCAGCTTTCATGATGAAGCAAACTGTGGTAGGAGGTCAATAAAGAAATCATCTAAGCACTGAAACTGAATTTTGGGGAGGTAAGACATCTTGAAATATTTTTCAGTAAATTTTCTTTAAAAGACAAGACAAAATGGCATGTGTCCCAAGTTGTTTCATATTTTTTTGGAGCTATGTGGAATTAATTATGAAAACTTGAAGTCAAAATGCCATAGGGCTCTAAAAGCAACAACTTCCTAAAATGTACACCTTTTGCACATTTTGGTTAACCCCAAAGGACCATTGTCCCTTCGGGGGACAAATGCGTTTTTGGGCAGGTACCTACGGACTGAAATCAACTTCTAGTTTTTTGAAACTTTTTTTGGAGGTAGGAAATCTGATTACCTTCATGGGAATATAATTCTTTTCACAATCGGTGCTTGGGAACAAAAGTTATGACCAAATAAGCTCAAAACAGGGGACAACGGGCAACAAAAAAAATTTGCAACTTTTTATTTTTTATTTTAAGTATTTGTTTCTCATAGATTATGTTTTTGTCTATCTAGAAAGCTTTGATTCATTTCATTTGGATTTTGTATGAGAAAGTTATGGACATTCTTGTTTTTCGGGCTGTTAAAGCATCTTTTAGAAAAAAAATAACTTGTAGGATTCATTTCTGAATACAATTTTTCAAATTTTTCAATTTTTTTTTTACATGGTTTAGCTTACTTGTTAGAACAATCTCACTACTGGGATTTGTGCATTTTAATCCCACCTAAAATATATGAATATTTTAGATTTTCCTTCTATCTCGTATCTATTTCTACTTAACAATTTTTTGAATAATAAAAATTAAGTTTTTTTGAACTTTTCTTTTTTGGCCAGATTCTCAACTCAACTGTCCAAAATAAAATTAAAAGCTCAAAATTCTATAGTGCAAAAAAAAAAGTTAAAAATGTTCAAAGTTAAAAAACCTAGTCCCACAATGTGCTGGAAAATTTGTTTTTTCCACTTTAAACGTAGATATTTTGCAATCTGTGCAGTCGAAAATTCTGAAATTTTTTCCACACACTCTCATAGTAGTTAGGTGTAAGATCTTATGGCTAGATGTGGAAAAAAAACATTTTTCAAATTTTTTTATTTTTTGCTATAGAAATGGCAGTTTTGAGTGTTTTGGGGCAAAGAAAGGGCCTCGGTCCTTTAGGGATTAATTTAAGAAAGCAAAATGTACCTCTGTATCATATTTGGTTCAAAATGCCCGAATTGTTTTTGAGCCTCCTACCTTAGTAGTTAAGTTACGTTCATGACTCATAACTGAGAACGTTAGAATTTTAGAAGCTCCAAATAAGAAAGACATGCTTTGTACTAAACCCACAACTTAGAATTTTTACAATGTCATAATATTAAGTTTTTTTGGTTGCATTTATTATTCATCTCCACAATTTGGGCCATCCCTTGGTCTTTAATCCTAAAGGGATGAGCCCATGACCATGTGTTTAAACCTCTCAACTCTTCATTCCATTTGCTGCCATTTTAAAACTATATGTGAATGATTTTATTTCTATTTTTTCAAGATAAAATTGCATATTTTCTACAAATTATAAAATTTCAAATTTTTTGTGAAATTTGAAATAATTGTTAATTCTTTAAAGAAAATGAGAAGATAATTCATATCACATACAAAATATAGTTTAAGAAATCTAAAATTTTCACCACATATATATATATATTATTTAGAGTGTATAAAATCATAGTATAAACTAAGGTTATTGTTCATTGTAAAATTATAAAATCAAGAAATCAAGGTTTCAAGCTCAAAATTCAAAATTCAATTAAAAAATGAATTTTCCAAATTTTCCAAGTAGATTAAAAACTAAACTTGATCAAATTTTTTCAATTAGTGGAGAACAAATTCAAAAATTATCATTTTATAGTCAAAATTTACATCAACAATATAGAGCCAAGAATAGCCAAAATACAATAAATAATGCCATATTCAACTAATTTTGGACTGTGCAAAATCTAGAGTTTAATAACATGAGTGCAAAGTGCAAACAAATTTTTAATTTTTGTCGAATGTTTTATTGATGACCTCATAAATTATATGGGGAGATCCCTCAATAGTGATGACCAAGGACTTGACTCACATTCGTGTATAAGATGTACTTGAGTCTATAATGCAAGAGAACTTCATCAAGTGTCTTCCAAGTCACATTCACATTTACCAAAATTCAACTTTGTGCGGATTGTAGATGGTGAGAAATGTAACCTTGCCATCGTGAACTTTATTGTACTAATTTACACTCCATGATTATAAATGAAGACCCCCGTTGATAATACTCAGGTATCTAAAAAAACTTCAAAATATACCGAAAACATGTAAGCCATAGCTTTTTTAGAAGATTGCAAGAAAATTGTTGTGCCTACTCAATAAATAGCACCAAAAAGGTATTAGAATCTCCCTAATAATAACATTGAGAATAATTAGTATGCAATGATAGCTTGCCATACAAAAATAATATCTACATTTGTACATTTCAATACATAGTTGCTACATTGAGAGATCCCTTGGTGAGAATGTGCATTTCTCTTTTTAGTTACAAAAGACCAATGTATTATTTAATAGATGTAAAATTATGATTACACATTTAAAAACTTCATATAAAGAAGTGGTAAGGTAGGAGGTCCATAAATCACTCATTTAAGAGCTGAAACTACATTTTTGGGAGGTTAAACGTCTCAAAATATTTTTATATAAATTTTCCTTGTAAGACAATAGCAATTGGCATCTAATCCAAATCATTTCATATTTTTTATAGCTTTTTGGAATAAGTTATAAAAATTTGAAGTTGAAGTGGCATAAGGCTCTAAAATTGCCCACCCCCTAAAAAGTACATTGTTTGTACATTGTTGAAGGCTATAAAAAAGCAATATGTACAAGCAATGTACATTTGAATAGGGTGGACGATTTTAGAGCCTATGCAATTTAAGAACCTCCTATCTTACAGTGAATATATATGAAGACCGTAAAACCCTAAAGTCCCATTGTCCCCTTGGGGGACAAAATGGATTTTGGGCAGGCTACTATGGCTTCAATATTCATCAATATTTTCTGAAATTTTTTGTGAAGATAGAAAAACATATTAGCTTTCTGGGAATATAATTTTTGTTTCAATCAGTGCCCGGGAGTAAAAGTTATGGCATAAAAGGTCCTTTTTTTTGGTGTGGCAGGCAGAAATCCTCTCACACAAAAAAAAATTTAAAAAAATTAAAAATTATTTTCTCATAGATTGTGGTTTTACCTATATGGGAAGCTTTGATTCACCCCATTTGGATTTGTTATGTGAAAGTTATGGGTAATCTTATTTTTCAGGCAATTAGAGCATCTTCTTGAAAAAATAACTTTCAAGACTCATTTCCAAATGCAATTTTCACATATTTTCAAAAAAAATTGTTTGACAAGGCTAAGTTTGCTTGCTAAAACAATCTCACCATTGGGATTATAGTATTTTAATCCCATCTTAGAGCTATTGACAATTTAGTTTTTCTTTCAATCTTGGACCTACATCTACTTAACAATTTTAAAAGAAATGAAAACCAAGTGTATTTTTTTGGAATTCTTTTTTCTGGATTCTCAACTCAATTATTTAACATAAAGAAAATTAAATTCAAAGTCTATAGTAAGTGTATTTCTTACAAATGGCGGTCAAAGTCGTCTGAAATTGCAAATCAGTGTTCCAAAAATCTAAATTTTCCAACTTTGAATGCTAATATCTTCTAATTTGTACGGCCAAACTTTATGAAATTTTTACCACATAATTTGAGATAAGTTAAATATAAGATCCTCTAGTTATATTCTAAAAAATAATAATTTTTCTCTTTTCTTAGATGGACGCAACAAAACTAGCAATTTTGAGTTGTTTTTGACAAGAAAATGCCTTGGGACTCTAGGGATTAATTTATTTTTGTATGGTTGAAATTCAAAAAAAATTAATTCATTTTTAAATTTTGGACAATGCATCTAAAATGGGCTATTTTGGACTATTCTACTTTCAAAAAACCCTCCGGCCTTTAAGTGTGAATTGCTAATTTACCATTGAACACTTCAAATCCCCATTGAAACTATTCTGTAAACATCTCATTCAATATGAGTGTGTGGCTTCAAAGAATGAAGTTAAACAAACTATAACTCTACCGTCATATTGTATAGTTATTAGTTTGTTTAACCCACAAAGGCAATTAGATAAACCTCTTTATTCATGCAATGTGACATATTCTACCACTTTTGGCAGTGCCTTACGTTTACACTTAATTTTTTTTTATATACACACTACTAGAACGGTGGCACAACTTTAGTCAACTACCCTTGATTGTAGATTTTTTTGACTATGTCTAATTTATCATCTATATGAAATTATTTTTCCACGTCTATATTCATTGTACTATGAAAAATTTGTACAACCTCTATTTGTTAAGGCTAATTTATTAATAAGAATTCCTACTACATGATGTTTTTTTATACCCTAATTTATATATAATAGAGTATGTAGCATTTCATGGATCCTATAATAGCCCTACGTATTATATAAAATTTCTCTCCTTTGAATTAAATGGATCCTATCTTTTAACTCACGTAGTTTTTAAAAAAATGACAGTGATCTCCCTGGGCTCTAGGTTGCTAAGGTCATTGCAATAAACACCTCTTGGTTTTGGCTCAAAGCGGACTATTTTAATGAGTACCATGACTTTTGGAATAAATTTTTGCAAATGAAATAAAATATAGATAATTTATAAACATTGAAAATCACATCTCTTCAAAATTCAGACCTAAAAAAATTCATCTCTAAAAATTATGTACAAAAAAAGCACAATGGAAAGTACCAAGAAAATAGACACTTTGATGTTTGATTTTTTGAAAAATAATAAAAAACTCAAAAAAATTCCAAAAAAATACATTTTTTTTAACTTGAAGATTCTCCTTTTCAACCACTTTCATCTTTGGGAGAAAAAACATGTATTCTCAACACTTGCACAAACGTAGTGCACTTTGAGCACATGTGGAAGGATAGATATTATTTTTAGAAAATCTCTTTGAAGGCTTGTGTAACTTTGATAGAAGTCCTTATATTCCAATTTTGACCTTCAAATTTGCATTTTTTGGATCAAAAATAGTACTACCCTCCTAATGGTCAAAGTAGACATCCAATGAGGGGCTCTTTAAAAATAGCAAAATAATAATTTTTAAATGAAAAAAATTCTATAGTGTCTACAACTACCACATGTATTCTCTTTGCAAATTTTCATGTAAAACTAACATACGAAGCAAAAGTTATGTAACCCTAAAACCATGTCCAAGGCCAAAGGGACAAATAATAGGACAAGTGTTTCTTGCAATCACCTACCATGACAACTCAAGCGTCTACACTGATTAGGAAAACAACCATGAGATGCCTTGATGACAAGCTAAATCCTTGAGGATATATGAGTTTTGAGTATAGTTTTTAACCCCTAAAGTCTGATTGTCCTCATGAGGGACAACATGGATTTTGAGTAGGCTTGTGTAACCTCAATTTCTGACTTGTATTTTTAAACTTTTTCTTAAGACAGAAAATCATATTAGCTTGATGAAAATATATTTTGATTCAGATCAATGCCTTGAAATAAAAGTTATGGCACGATAAATTCAATTCAGGAAAAATCGATAGGAAAAAAATCCTCCAAAATTTGAATTCATTATTTTTATATATTTTTTGGTTATAGATTATAATTTTTTTTATATAGAAAACTTTGATTCATTCTATTTGGACTAGTAATGTAAAAATTATGGAGCTTCTTATTTTGCAGGCAATTCGTAGAAACTTTTTGAAAAATTGATGTACTAAATTTGTTTTTGAAATCAGTTTTTACAATTTTCAAACAAAAGTTCTATGAGGATAAGTATGCTTGCTAGAACAATCTCACCGTTGGGATTAGTATGTTTCAATTCCATCATTACACTATAAGAAACCCGCGTTTTAGATGAGTAGCCCTAATTTTTCTTAACGAATTTTAATGGACATTCAATGCAACAATCCCATGTTTCTTGTCAACAAAATGTCCAACGTAACATCAATGTTGACATAAAAACGTGGGTTTGTTGCATTGGACGTCCACTCAAATCCGTCAAGAAAAATTTGAGCTCGTCACCTAAAATGCAGATTTCTTATAGTGTTAGATGTTATTTGGAGGCATTGGAGGGCCATTTTTGTCTTGTTTCCTAATCTATTCCCAATGCAGGGAAAAAATGTCAGGCTACTATCAAAATCCTAATTACCAATTTTATTTTATTTTTTTCTAAAATTAAACAATAAAGTTATAAAAAAAATAAAAAAAACGATGTGGCGAACTACGTCGCACTACTGTGCTGCTCTGCTGTGGTGCAGTACAGCTCGTTTCCTACAATTGGAAACTTCCAACCCTTTGTGTGGGCCAAATCTCCTCTAATGCTATTATAACTATTTGGTTTTCCTTCAACCAAAAAAACATGCATGGATGATGCATCATTTGTCTTGTCCAAGCATCCTACTATTAATTGTATATTGTAGATAATAATATATATATCCTTGAGCACAACATCTATTTGTGACATTTTAGTTGTAATGGTATGTGTCAATTTCATTATTTCCAAATAAAAATCTACAATGCTTCTATTCAAAGAATAACAAATCACAATAAAAGTGTCTTAGTGTCCAAAGTTGTACTTTGAAATTTTCACATTAAGATGCCAATTTTCAATGATATTGAAAGATCTCTTGATTACTTCTCACATTGCCAAGTTCAAATTTCCCATCTAAACCTAGAATAAATTAAATATGACATACTATAAGGGTGATTTTTAGATTAAGCATCCTCTTCTTTTAAAAAATAAACAATACAATAATAAGGGAATATTCAATACTATTCACTTGAAATGTCCTCAACCACCTCCTTCTCCAAATCGGATTAAATGGGATAGTAAGGCTGTCTTTTGAGTAGATAGTAAGGCTGCGATGCATTTCAATTAATGCACCTTCTTCCATCCACTCAAAAGACCCCCTTTAAAAAAATTCAAAAAAATTATTATCTCCCCTCCTCCATTTTTGTGATTAAAAGTTTAAAAAAATTATATTCATTACCCCCCTCTTCCATTTTGTAATTACTATTTTTTTAATTATCTTCCCTCTTCCTTCTTCCTCTTTGAATTTGAGGGAGCACTTTACAGTTCTATCTTATAGTCCCTCCTAAAATCATCCAAGGACACAAAATGTCCTATATATCATTTCAGGGTTAAGGGGTAAAGCGATGGTTGAATACATAGGTTCAAAGTTATTACTTTTTTTCATTTTGCAAAGGACAAATTTACTTATGATACATACATTTAATACCTACAGAAGAAATAATTCAACATAGGTCCCATTACTATATTGAATTTTTTTTTGTAGGATCTTGTTGGTAGTTACAGGAGATATATTTAAGACAAGAATTTGTCAATGCTGATTTGAGAAAGGTGTAGATTTAGATGTAGTTAACCCCTAAAGGACAATTGCCTGTTGAATGGACAATTGAAAACTTGGGAAGGTTTCTATGAAGTCAATTTTGTTAGGATGTTTGTGAAATTTTGATACAAGGTGTGTGCACGTACCTCATTGTTGAAAATCTAATTTTTTTCCGATTGGATGCCTTGATCAAAAGTTATGTTGCCTTGAACTTTTCTGGCAGCTTCGATAGTCTAGGAATATTCTAATAAAATCTTTTGCAAAAAAGCTCATCAACTCTTGAAATTTGGCATGCATGTAACCTAAATGATACAAAATGCAAATGTAAAAAAAACTAAGCATACATAGTGTAAAAATCTCATTCTAGGAGAAGTTAAAGTTTGCTGGCCGTGTCAAGCAAGGCTAAGAAAAAATTCTTTTAACTTCAACATTATAATCTTTCAATATGTGCGGTCAAAGTTTTTGAAATTTTTTTCACACATTCCTATAGTAGTCTAGTGCAATTTGGTATGGTTGAAATTTGAAAATAAACTTTTTTTCTTGTGTTTTTTTCACTACCCTAAAAAGTGGCAATTTTTCACAATTTTGTCCAAAATATGCCTCTGGACTTTAGAAATTATGGTAGTTTGCTCTTGAAGCAACCATTTAAAAGTTGATTGCATTTGGAAGGGAAGCTAAATTCCTTGAAAAAATATTCAATAATTTTTTTGTAGGACAAAGAATGGAATTGGCATTTAACCACTAAAAAACTAAGGCCATTTTTCTGCCAAAAAACACTCAAAAAGTGCCATTTCTATAGCAAAGAATAAAAGAAAATTGAAAATTGTTTTTTTTTCCACATCTAATAGTAGGATCTTACACCCAACTAATACGACAATGTGTAGAAAAATTTCAAAATTTTTGACCGCACAAATTGCAAGATATCTGTGTTTAAAGTGCAAAAAATAAGTTTTTCAACACATTGTGCGACTAGATTTTTTGACTTCGAACATTTTTAACTTTAAATTTTTGCACTACAGAGTTTTGAGCTTAAATCTTTTTAGTGCAGTACGAAATTAAGAGAAAAAACAACAAAAGAATTTAACTTTCATTATTAAAAATTGTTAAGTAGAAGTAGGTACAAGATAGAAGGAAAATCTGAATATTAATATCTTTTATATAGAATTAAAATGCACTAATCCCAATGGTGAGATTGTTCTAGCACAAAACCTAAACTACGTGGAATTTTTCTTTATTTTTCAATTGTAAAATGAATCCTATAAAATTTTTTTTTCAAGAAGATGCTCTAAGTGCTCAAAAAAGAAGATTGTCCATAACTTTCTCATAGCAAATCCAAATGGAATGAATCATAGATTGCAAAATACAACATATGGGAAAAAAAATTCAAGAAAAAAACTAATTTTAATTTTTGCAAATGTTTTTTTGGTTGACCCTTTCCCTATTTTGAGCTTATTTTGGGCATAACTTCTGCTCTTAGACACGGATTGATAAAAAAATTATATTCCCACTAAGCTTATTAATTTTTCTATCTTCAAAAAAAATTTCAAAAGACTAGGACAAAAATTCAGCCCATAGGTACTTGCCCAAAATCCCAAATGTCCGCCGAATGGACAATGGTCTTTTAGGGGTTAATCCAAGTCGTATCATATTTTTTGGACCTTTGTGGAACTAGTTACAAATTCTAGAACTTGAAACGCAATAGTCACTGAAAGTAACCACCTTCTAAAATGTACACTATTTAAAATGTATACTTTTGGTATATTAAAATAAGCAAAAATGTACCTGTATATTAATGGTCATTTTTAGAGGCAGGGGTGAACTACTTTATATTCACGAAGTCATTCAGGGTTGTGTGTAAAACATTGACCCCCTATTTTGGCTTGAGTAATTTATATTTTACATTTTCTCTACCTAATTAGAGGCCTCTAATAACAAATATGGTTTCATAATTTTCCAATTTTATTTATAGGTGGCAAATTAAAAACTTCCAATATTTTTCCTAGTAGAAAAATCTAGAGTGGGCAAAGAAGTCTATTCACCTTGGCCCTTTTAGAGTAGACTATCCTAAACTTTATTTAAGGTCGGAGCATCCAAAACCAACATTATATCCAATGGCGTCACTTTTTAGACATGGTAGTTGTTTTAGAATTTAATCCCTAAAAGACTTGATCCATTGTGAAACTTCTTTCCTGACCTAACTTTAGCCTTTTAAATTGTGTCCAAACAAAAAAATTTATGTTTTTATTAATTTAAGCTCTAAATTATATATCATTGTGAAAAATTTCAATTTGTTTTGAGAAAAGTGTAATTGTTATCGTTTTTGTTGCAAAAATTGAACAAAAATAAGTGAAAATAGGAATAACAAGCCAAATGATTTGAAATTTTTTCAAAAGATACAAGTAGAAATGAGGTTAGTGTGAAAATTTTTCAATTGACTATCTTATTTTCTACACCCAAATAGCCACAACAAAGACCTTGACATCAAACTTGACTATCAAACCAAATTTGTCCTTTTATTATATATATAATTTTGGTATTTTTTGCTAGTAGAAAAATGAACTTTTGATTTATACTATTTTTTTGATAATTCTTTTATGGAAAAAGAAAATTATTGTGATTCTTTAAAGCAAAAGGTGGAAATCAAATTATATCAATTCTAATATATAGTAGAAAAATCTGTAATTTTTACCAGGAATGAAGTATTGAGAATGAGAAACATAACATTTTACTTTAAATATAAAATAAATTAAAAAGTATATATGAATAAAAAACACACCATAGTGTATTATTTGGATTCTTACCCATGGAGCTCTCAGTTGCAATAATTCTTTCAATTTTTGACATTTTTCAAAATTTTGAAGTGAAACAGAATGAAAGTGGTCAGGCTTCTTTTTCATAGTTTAAATCAAATTCCAAAAGTAGTTATATTGAAAGTTACAATCGAGGTTGACCAAATTGCATTCATTTTTTTTTTTTTTTTTTTGACACAAGTCTGGTGAAGAATGCACTACAAGGGTTCTATCAAATAGAATGGTTGCTTTCACGCTAAATAAACACAATCTGTTGCCACCAAGTATTGAATCCGCAACCACGCCATTCAATTTGGGTACCTTTTCACCATCACCCGGTAGTTCAGGGTCATCTTGGACCTTCGCATTTACTTTTTGGATGCGTGACAGTTAGGGGTTAAATCTAGGTAGACCATAGATAGCTTATTATTTGTTTACTAAAATGATAAGCTAAATATAGTCTACCTAGATTTAGATTTTAAAATCATTGCCTACTTAAAAAGTGACGCATTTGGATACACCATTGGTTTTGGGTGCTTTGACCTTAACCCATGTAGAGAAATAAAAAGGAAGTGACAAATTTTGTTTAATTCCAAGCATAGAGTTTGCAATGAGAAGAAAACACTTGTTACCCATGTAGAATCAGTCACTTGCTAAAAGTTTTTTGTAGAGTTTTTGGAATACCCAAAATTACACATAGTCAACAAAAGCTGCTTCTACAGTTGCAAATCAAAATACAAACTGAAATAGGCTCTCTTCAGTAGGCAAATAGTCTTCTCAGTAATAAACAAATAGACTTGCAAAACGTCATCAAATAAAGCTTTTGCATTAGAGTTTAGGGCATATGTTGTAAGAGAGATCAACCATTTCCAAGGAGCATCACAAACTAGGCTGCTTAGTTTCCGATCAGATGTGCTCTAGGTGACAGCTCATGTACAGCATGGCCAACAAGAGTTAACAAAATGTCCAGAATGTGTACATTGAGAGTATAAAATGATCACAACATGTACATTGAGTCAACTACAATGGTTTTGTAAGCAGCCTATGGTTAGAAATGGATTTGCCTACAAGTCGAAAATGGGATAAATCGAATCTTCGAGGAAAAAATTTATAGTAATTTTGTTTTTTAGGGAAAAATGTCAAGAATTATGAATCCTTCTTAAATCCATTTCTCTACATGACAATTTTTTCTCCTCAACCTTCTCCATACCAGAGATAGGTTGAACTGCTTAAGTAGTTGGAAATAGGTCTTCATCCTGATATATTGTTTTTGTAGTTGAACAAATCACCAAAATAAACTTAACCAAACATTTGCAGAGCTTTACATTCACAGTAAATTAAATTCAACTCTAGTAAATTAGAGCATTGTCACCCATTCATGGGGAAGCTCCATGGCCGGGCTAAGGTGTGGCCAGCCTCCAAAACATCTTCCACCCAGTTGTTGTTTTTCCGGCGATTTGGTGCAAAATTGTACCAAATTATATGGCTTGGCACCACGCCTATAGATTATAATGGTACTAAAATGGTGGAAAAGTGCCTGAAAAATTTCAAAAAAAAAAAAATCTTAGATGAAATCACCAGATTGTAGATGAAAGTTGAATTATGGATGTGTGATATGTTCTAATATGATATTCTCTATCCAATATGTGGATGAATGTTGAAATCTGGAGCACCACTATAACATTCAATATTGCCAAATTGGCACTTCATTGAAATGAAAAAACAAAACTGCTCCCATCGTGCATCTGGCCAGGGAAGGAAGGAGCTTGGTCACGCCAAAAAGGGCGCTAGAAACCATAGGACCTTGTCCCCTCCAAGCCTATTGACCAAGGAAGTTTAAGGAGTCAGTTTTCATTTTGTTGTGCTTCTGTATTCTTTGCCCTTGTCGGCTTGGGAACGCAAAGATGGGGCATGACAGGCTAGTGCGTGAATAGGAGAGTTTCCTTCTTGTATACATTAACAAAGGGTGCTTGATCCCGAAATGAGAACCTTATGGAGTGTGTTTGGAATTCTTGGTAATGGTAGTGGTGGTGAACTTCAAGCAAATACCAGGCATGTTGTAGACAATGTAGAAGGAAATTTAAGAGTCAGCATCAACTTGGCACTGAGTAGCTAAGGCTTGTAATGACTATGTAACAAATAAATTTGAAATACAAAGATTTTGCAAATCATTTATTTTCTTACACATGTAATATATTCTCTTCTCCTATGCTATTCAAAAGTTCCAATCTTCACATCTCAAGCATAAAATAGAAAAAGAAATTGAAAAAAAGTTTGATAAAAAACTCTATTCTAAATCTTAAAGAAAATCAAAGGAAATTTGAGGTGTGCTTGAATTAAAAATAATAATAATATTTTTTTTTTGTAAAATTTTATTTTAAAACTTAAGAAAAAACAAAGGCTGCTTGAGGCGTACTTGAGGTGTGCTTGAGGTCCACCTCAAGCACACCTCATTGCATTTGAATAAAAATACATAGAAAATAACTTGTTAAAAGACATCTATTAAAAATCTTTTAAAAAGGAAAAGGTGATTGGGGTTGTGCTTGAGGTGTGCTTGAGGTCCACCTCAAGCACACCTAAAGCACACTTCATCGCATTTGAATTAAAATAAACTAAAAGAAAGTTTGGTAAAAATATCTATTTTAAATCCTTAAAAAAAAAGGGGCTTGAGGTGTGCTTGAGGTGGACCTGAGGTAGACCTCAAGCATTTGAATTTAAAAAAAAAATTGTTAAAAGACTCTATTCTAAATCTTAAACAAAAATAAAGTGTGCTTGTGGTGTGCTTGAGGTGGACCTCAAGCACACCTCAAGTATACTTCATTATAAACAATTTAAAAAAAATTAATAAAATATTAGTTGTAAGATTCTATTCCAAATCTTTAAGAAAAAAAGGTGCTTGAGGCATACTTGAGGTGTGCTTGAGGTGTGTTTGAAATGGACTTCAAGCACACCTAAAGCACACTTTGATTTTCTTTAAGATTTAGGTATAGTTTTTTACCAATTTATTTATTTATTTATTTTTTGATTCAAATGCAATGAAGTGTACTTGAGGTGTCAGCTTGAGGTGGACCTCTAGCACACTTCAAGCACACCTTAGGCACACCTTGTTGTTTTTAAAAATTTTGAATGCAATTTTTTCATGAATTTTTTCTAATTTTACTTTTTATTCAAATGCAATGAAAGTAGCGTGCTTGAGGTGTGCAAAGGTCTACTTCAAGAAAACTTTGTTGTTTTTGAAAGTTCTAAATATAAGTTGAGAAGTTTGAATTGAATGAGAGTAATTTGAATCTCTTGTCA
This sequence comes from Neckera pumila, assembly GCA_963969595.1. Taxonomy (NCBI): domain Eukaryota; kingdom Viridiplantae; phylum Streptophyta; class Bryopsida; order Hypnales; family Neckeraceae; genus Neckera; species Neckera pumila. The sequence goes on along the minus strand of OZ018415.1, from coordinate 16,996,311 downwards.
TTTGACAAAATCAAGTTAAACTTCTCACACTTGAATCACTTGTCATTAAGCTTGTGATTGACTTTTTATTTTACTGTCACCTTTGGCCAGGAATGAGTGGCTTGTTTACTCAAACAAAGGGAGACTCAGGAGGTATAGGACCGCGGCCACCCATTTTCCCAGCCTTGTTTCCGGGGAATGGGTGGCGATGCTCTTAAATTATTAATGGTATCTGGAACTCTGAAAAAAATTTAACAAAAACATATGAACTATGGAGTATTATATTATGGTGCTTGTATAATGCATTTGAAATTTTTATAAGTCCAAATGCCATATATTGTATGTAGATATGCAATCACATTGAAAAAATATGATTAATAACAAATATAGCGTAAGCATACAAATAATTTAATATGGATTCATCTTTAATTCCTAAAAGCCATTGTTCCTTCGAGGAACAAATGGGATTTTGGGCAGGTACCTATGGACTAAATTTTTGTTGTGATTTTCTAAAACTCTTTTATAGATAGAAAAATTGCTAAGCTTCATGGGGATATACTTTTGAGTTCAACTGGTGCCTGGGAACAAAAGTTATGCCCAATTAGCTCAAAACAAGGGAAAAAGGGCAACAAATTTTATTTTGCAAAAATTAAATTTTTTTGAATTTTTTCTTCTTCTTATAGATTATACCTTTGTCAATCTAAAAAGCTTTGATTCATTTCATTTGGCTTTTTATGAGAAAGATATGGACAATCTTGTTTTTTGGGCAATTAGAGCATCTTTTTGAAGAAATAACTTGTAGGATTCATATATGAACGCAATTTTTGCAATTTTTCAGAAAGGAAAGTTTCACATGGTTAAGTTTGCTTGCTAGAACAATCTCACAATTGGAATTAGTGCATTTTAAATCCATCTAAAAGATATCAATACTTTAGATTTTCCTTCTATCTTGTACTTACTTCTACTTAGTAATTGTTTTAAGAATGAGAATTAAGTTTTTTTGAATTTTTTTTCCTAGAATCTCAACTCAATTCTACACTATTAATATTTAATGCTCAAAACTCTCTAGTGCAAAAAATTTAAGTTAAAAATGCTCAAAGTTATAAAAGTTAATTCCACAATGTGCCAAAAAATTTGTTTTTTCACTTTGAACGCAGATATCTTGCAATTTGTGCGGTCAAAAAATTCCGAAACTTTTTCCACACATTCTCATCCTAGTAAAATGTAAGATCTTGCAATTAGATGTGCAAGAAAAAATATTTTTTAGTATTTTTTACTCTTTGCTATTAAATTGACAGTATTGGGTGTTGTTTGGCAGAAAAAAGACTTTGGGCCTTTAGGGGTTACAGCATTTGAATTTAGAAAGATTCAAAACTATTCCCTAAAGGCTAGATTATCTTACAAGTTACAACCATGATTTGCTATGTATAACAAGCACAAGACATTCCGCAAGGGTGGTTGTATTGGTAGCACTTCAAGGAACCTTACTTGATATGATCGAAGAGAATGGGCAATCTAAATTAATCCTCTAAGAGCAAGATCCACTACCAACTAGTCAACATCATATGTGGGCTAAATGTAGCCTATTAGATTGTGTTCAAATATCAATCCTATATTTTTATTACTTGAAACTATGAATTGTAAATTATTGTTCAAAATTTCATTTTGTTTTGTAAAAAATTATAATTGTTATCATTCTTGTTACAAAAATTTAGAATCAAATAAGTAAAAATAGCAAAAACAATTAAAATTATTTTAAATTTTCTCAAGAGGTACAAGTAGCAGTAGAAATCAGTGTGAAAATTTTTCAATTGGATATTTTATTTTTTACATCCAAAACAACTATAGCAAGGATCTAAAGGTCAAACTCGGTTTAAAAACCAAATTCTCCTTTTATTTAATTGATATATAAAATTTTGAATGTTTTTCCTATTGAAAAAAAAATGTTTTCTATCTATTTAAATAAATAAATAAAATTTGATGGAAAAATCAAACTATTGTGAAATTATAAAGTTAAAGGTGGAAATCAAATTATATCAATTAAAATACATTTTATGGTAATATGGAATTTTTTATTATAAATGAAGTTTAAAATAAGAAGTTAATTTTTTGATTTAAATTGAAAATCCATTTTAAAAAAGAAAAAATATGAATGAAAAAAACACATCATAATGTTATACTATGTTATTTGGATTCAAATACATGGAGATTATATTTGTAACTTCTTAGTTTAAATTAAATACCAAAAATGATAACATTGAAAGTTACAATCAAGGTTGACTAAGCTAGGTGCATTCACTTTTTGGATGCGTGGACCTTTAGGGATTAAGGATTTCTAATTTAGCTTTAGAATTAAAGTTGAATCATTGATATGAAATAATGTATTCACCGACAAACATAATGTCTTTATTGGTGCACATTCCATGCACCTAAAAACTTTGATCTCTTCTATATGAAGATTATTACCCTATATCTTCCATATATGATTATTCATTATGCGTAAAAGATTTCCATTTAACTTGAAGAAAATCCATATATTATATATAAAGAAAAGAACGTTCTCCAATAGACAAGGTAGCCTTACACCCTTAGCTCATACATTGGACAATACTTTGTCTTGAACAAATCCTGCATACTAGATCTTTAGCAATGTTTTAGAGACGTATATATATATATGTAATAGTAGGAGTCAGAAAATAACTTCCTATTAATTCATCCCAAGTCTCTTACTCTTAAATAATTAAAGAAAATATTTCTATGAAATATTTGCTGAAATTGAAACAAATGACATATTTTTAATACATAAAACTTTGAAAAGTTTCAAAAAATGATTTTAGATTTAAAAGGGATAAGAATTTTCAAAGTCAAGATCCAAAAGAGCCATAAATTGTCCTATATATTGTAACTTATTTATGTAGATTGGAAATGTAATCTATATTAAACTCATGTTTTACAATTATATATTGTACACCACAATAAAGTCTATTTGGATTCTTAAATCCTTTGTGTATACTTGCATATTTGTTTATTTCAAATCACGAGGTGACAGCTCTAATAAAATTATTTGATAGGAAATTTCCAATTTCACAACAAGTATAGTATATAACTTCAAGAATGTGTTTGAACTACAATATAACAATATAAGGTAAAAGGACCTAACCTGTAATATATTTTGTTCTCCAATACCTAAACATAGTCTTGAAGGAATATTTCCATAACTCAAATCCAACACAACTTTTGAGAAGCAACCAATGAGAGGTGGGGAATTTTCTTGAAGCAACCCATGAAAGCTCAGCAAACATTTCATGCTTCCACGGTGTTCATTCTAGGTGAGTCTACTATTAAATATAGGCTAAGATAGGAGGTCCTTAAATCAACCAATTTCTAAATGCATCCCTATCTAAGAAAAAGTGACATGTTCCCTGAATTATGTATTGCTGTCATTGTTGAGGTAGGTAGGCTTAAATGGACAATTTATGGACCTCCTACGTTCTCAACTACTGAAATTTGTATTGAGGGTCAAAAAATTATGAAAAATATTTGATTTGCATATTTATGGAATCCACAAATATTCTCATCAAATGTTTTGGGTCATTGGGCTTTCAAGTCATATATAAGACTTAAAAAAAAGTGTCGTTTTTAGGTGCTATTATCTTATTCTAAACACAAGATTTTTCTTAACCCTTAAACAATATTGAGGTAGAAAAGTGACCAGTGGATGACTTGACCGTTCATTTATAGAGACAAAGAATACACCTATTGATTCAATAGTTCAAACATTTTGGTAACTACCTTAGTCATGGGGGGCCGCATCCTTTAACCCCTCATCACCTTGGTTTTCCATACATTGAAAAGGGGACGGATTTCAAGGATTAACCCTTCATCGCCTAAGGGGACAAAATTGGTCCCCTTTTTAGTGTATTTGAGATACTCCAGGTGATGAAGGGTTAAGAATTAATTTAATTAATGATTCATACTGGACCTACAACTCATTCTTTTGTTAATTTGCTTCCAAAAGGAAATTGGAATTGAAGGTGGAATTCACGGAGTTGTCTTAAAAGAGTGAGACTGTTATGAGCACGTGTGAAGATTTTTCTTTGTCTGGATTTCCTTTGCTACTTGCACCGAAAGGTAGAACCGGAAATCCGAAAATTCAGAAATCTTCTCAGTGCAAACATTCTTAATCACAAGCAAAAATCAAAGTCCGCCAAACATTGAAACCATGAGAATCTATGATTCTAACCCTTCCCGTGAATCCACTAAATCAAATAATCCGTGAAGGTCAAACCCTCATCTGTACTTCGGAAATCTACCAAAAAGTCCATAATCTCTCTGCACTTCTGGAAATCCACCAATTCACCTCCCAGAAATTTACAAATAAGAAACATCCTTGGAATGTCCCACACCCCAAAATATCTTGAAGAATCGAAAATTGAAGAAAATCCCTCAGATCTTGCGCTGAAAATTCTCTCGCCCTACACCCGAAATCTACCAAAATTTGAAAATTCAATGAAGTCTCTACCCCCCTGTTTCCGAGATATCTATGAAAATCGAACTCGCAAAGCCTGAAATCCATTCATTTTTGAAAGAACCATCATGCCATCATGCCATCATGCTAACATGCCATCATGCCATTCGTTTTTGAAAGAACCATCATGCCATCATATTTTTAAATCTACCTTATTGTAAAAGTGTGTAATCTACATGATTAGGGTAATTTTTTTACTATTTTTATTCGAAAATTCTGAAATCTACAAAATGTAAAATAATTTTGGAAGTCGCGGAAACCCTGTTTGTGGAGGGCGCCCGCCCTTGCGAACCTTGGGCGTGCTCCTGCAGAGCGAGACAGGTCGTTGTCGATGCCTCCGTTGCCTCGAAAGCTTCAACTTTGGTACATCCAGCAGCCTCGCCCTCGTCTGCCGATGTCGCACTGAGAACCCCAACTGGCGGATTCACGGCAAGCAGGCATTTCCAAGAAGTTTTCAGTTTTCCCCGGAGGTGTGTCTGTACGAATTTCAAGGTTGGTTTTCGCCATCTTACCACTTGAAAGCGAAAAAAACTGAGCTCTCTTCGCACCATCAGGGTTTCGCAACATCCCAGTTTCGAAACTCCGGTGGATGTTGATGCCAAGGTTCGGAAGTCGTCGTCTTTGCGACAAGATAGCGCGTTTCTTTGCCGACACTCGTCATTGTTTGTAGTTTTTGAAGTGTCTTCTTTTTCCACGCGAAGTTTCCTGTTTTGGGGTTGCCGCTGTTCGGATTGTGGGTCGTGTCAGATCTGCGTCGGTAGCCTCTCCTGCTTACTTTTCAGAGGGCGAGAGTATTTGGTTTCCTGTTTGAAACTTGGTTTTGCCGTGTTCGATTTGAGCTTTGAAATCTCGTCGAGCCGCAGGATTGTTCCGGTTTTGCAAGGAGGGGGACGTGAAGTTCAATGTGGCCCCGAGAGAATAAGTACTTTTGCTTTTGCCTTTGAGCTTTGGAGCTTTCCGTTTTGCGTCGAGTGGTATATGTTCTTGGGAAGTGGAGCTCACATTGTGCGCGTTTGGCAATCTTCAGGTCGGCGTTCTCTCTCTCTCGAGAGTGAGCGCGAATTTCTTCTTCGTGGCGGTTTTGCTTGATTGATAGCAGGCGCAACAGTCGTCAACATTGTAGTCGCCTCTCCCGACTGAGGTTGAATCGGACCAAACCCTAACTCGGTTTGTTCGCGATGGCGCGGGGCGGGACGAGCTCCGGTCCGAACCCCGGCGTTCTGAAGAAGATCCTTCTCAGCTATACTTACGTCGGGATATGGATCTTCCTCAGCTTCTCCGTGATCATCTTCAACAAATACATTCTCGACCGAAAGATGTACAACTGGCCGTACCCTCTTTCTCTCACCCTGATTCACATGGGCTTCTCTTCCGGCCTAGCTTTCCTCCTGGTCCGCGTCTTCAAGCTCGTTGAGCCTTGCGCTTCCATGACCCGTGAGCTTTACTTCCGTTCCATCGTCCCCATCGGTCTCCTCTTCTCCCTCTCTCTCTGGTTCTCAAACTCCGCCTACATCTACCTCAGCGTCTCCTTCATCCAGATGCTGAAAGCGCTGATGCCTGTGGCTGTTTACTCTTTGGGAGTGATTTTCAAGAAAGACGTCTTCAGCTCCCAGACCATGACCAACATGGTGACGATCTCTATCGGTGTGGCCATAGCCGCGTATGGGGAAGCTCGCTTCAACCTCTGGGGCGTCACTTTGCAACTCAGCGCAGTGTGTGTTGAAGCGCTTCGGTTGGTGTTGATCCAAATTCTGCTCAACTCGCGAGGAATCTCACTTAACCCCATCACCACGTTGTACTACGTCGCGCCCGCGTGCTTCCTCTTCCTCACCATGCCGTGGTTTCTTATTGAGTATCCCAAGCTTCTCGAGGTTTCGACTTTCCAAATCGATTTCCTCACTTTCGGGGTGAACTCCATGATTGCATTCCTGCTCAATATCTCCGTGTTTGTGTTGGTCGGGAAAACTTCCGCGCTCACCATGAACGTCGCGGGTGTGGTGAAGGACTGGCTGTTGATTGCATTCTCGTGGTCTGTGATCATGGACAAAGTTACACCTGTGAATCTTCTGGGGTACGCGATAGCTTTTGTTGCGGTTTGTTACTACAATTACGCCAAGCTGCAGGCCATGAAGGCAAAGGAGCAGCAGAAGGGAGGCGATGAGGAGAATCTGAGGTTGTTGGATTCAAAGCTGGACCGGATGGAGGAGGTGACTCCGACCACGCACAAGAACGGAGCTTAGGGTTTGGTGCTCTTCTTCTTCTTCTTCACTTTGTTTCTATGGAAGCTCCGCAAGCATGTTCTGCGTGCAGGGACACAGACAGACGCCACTATTACGCAGCACGGGAACCTGGCCATGGCTAGAGCTGGAGTGCCCGGGCTTGGGATCTTCCACCTGTGATTAACTTAGAATTTGAGCGCATCATTGACAGGAAATTTTTCATCTGATCCTTGGTTAGTATTATTATGACTTATTGTTCCTAGCTGCTATTCTTATTATGTACGCACTAGGACCATCATCTCGCTGATGCTGTTAGCTGTTATTACTGGGGGAGGCAGGAGGAATCTCAGTTAGGAATAATTAGGTTCCTGCTGAGGACTCACCCCTACTATGTTCGTCCACAAATTTTTATATCAGTTTTGCAGCAGTTTTGTTTAGAGCTGAATTCCTCGTGTGTGCGCGCGCTCTGGAAGCCGTTCTCTGAACTGTTCACTTGTTGTTGGTGACCATCTTTTAGTTGTTGCCAGGATTGAAAATTTCGTGTGCAGTATTCTAATTGGGGAAGGTTCTTAGTTCGGAGCTACGTGGTGTTGTCTGATCAAGGTGTTGCCTTCTTGTTGACAGTTCTGTTGTTTTCTCTCTCAACTTGTCACCGAGGTGGATTCTGGCCACCAAACTTGTTTTGTTCACCGTGTTAGACCTGTACATAATGTTCACTAAATGGTGTGTTTTGCATGACAATCTTATGAGGTTTAGAAATAACAAAACATGCTGCATTCTTGAAATGCAGACATCTAGAAAGGCTGGGGCTAAACTTTCAGATTGCGATACGAATTGAAGTGCAGATCACCATGTACTGTCACCATTCAATGTTTTGGACGAGATAGTCTTTTCTTTGGTGCACTGGCTGGTTCAATTGATCTGTAGGATACTGATGTAACCAGAGATGAAGTTGAGCTGGAGTAGGTTCTGCCTTAGGGTTTGGGCAATTTGGCCTCCACTTGTTCACTACCTGAGATCCCTTGTGCTTCAGCTTTTACGATGCCCTCGTCCTTCCTATATCATTGTCTCTTCATCTGTCTTTATTGCTCTTTTGCTAGCTTTGGACCAGAGAGGTGGCCTTGCTGACAAAAACTGCGTATGAGGAAAGCTTTGGACCATAGAGGCGGCTTTGCTGACAAAAGCCAGGAGGGTTGAACAGAAAATTGAAAAGCGAAGAATGTGCTTGAGACTCTCATCGAGTAGTGCAATGATACGGTAGTAGTACTCCAAAATAGCCCGCATCCCAATTGCCACTCGTATTTGTTGGGCTAAATGGGCCCTCTTGCACACTAATGTAGTGAAAATTGTACTCCGTAGAGGATTGGCATTAGACAACTTCAAAGTAGAATTGGGGTTGAAAGGGTTTTGCCAGCTTCAAAGGAACACCTCAGACCATGTGGTTTACATACATGGCAAAGGTTTGTTCATTATTCCACAAGTTGTAAGGGACGCTTTTGGATTATCATTGCAACCGTACTACATTAGAATCCAAATGGATTAAAATAGTCTCCTCTAAGGACAATAATGGAAAGTTGACAACCTACAATGTGTATTTTTTTAAGTAAAAGATGAGTTGACCCAAATACATGCAAAAAACTCCATACTTTGCCGTTCTATTGCAATAAAGAAATTATGAATTTGATGAATCTAAAGATGTACAATGACTAAAGGGACCATTGTCAAGGATGGCAAGATGTATTCCTTTAAGAAACCATTGTCACCGTCACACTGTTGATCACCCTAGCCACCAATTTTGATATGCATCACAAATTCAAAACATATCATCCCTATATTTCATCTTGTTTCCTTTTCTTAGCTTTGAATGTACAAACTTTCCAAAATTCAACTTAATTACAACTCTTTGGTTATGTAACATCAAACAAATTTTGTTAAATTTCAGTTATTGTGTTCTCACAACCAGTCATTACTTGGCTCCATGTGTAAGGTGTTTGGGACACCTGCACATGCTTTCTAAGCTCTACCAAAAAGGGTGTTGTTTTTTATACCTTTTTTGACGTTGCTTTGCTCCAAAATGTGACCTTGAATAAAATGCAAAAACAAATTATTTACCATGGATGATAAAATTTGAAACTTTTGAATTCATATTTAGAATCTTAAATCCCAAATTAGGTAGTGAAGGTCACAAAGTACAAATTGATGGCTTGCAATAGAGGTTAAATTCTCACCCTTGTTTGAAAGAATCAGTTAAGACAAATCTAATGTACACAACTAAAAGGTTGTATTCCTTTGTTAGAACCACAACCATCTAGTTGTATTAATTGGATAGAAATGTTGTGTGTTTTTAGAAGGAACAATGGGTTCTTCAAAAGGTGGGGCTAAGCACATGGGTTGGTGTTGTCAATTGTGGCAAAGTAACAATGCAATATGCATGCTCGGGGGTTGATGATGCAATACCAAGCAAAATAGGAAAGTTTCTCAAAGCCTTCAATGAACTCTAATATACATCATGTTTTTTTATAACAAGGGAAGAACTGAAGGTCTTGTAGCATTTATAAAGCTAAAATTGCAACAATGCTAGCATGTGAGCTCATGAGCCTTGAACCTGCAACTAAGGTATGCACCTACATCCATTTGAAGGTACTCATTATATATATGTGACATACATACCTATAACATAGACACCTATAACCAAAGAAGGTGTTTATAATATAGACTCCTAAACTCATGAGCTCATAGGTTCTATGCACATGCTAGCACTCCCTAACCAAATTGAGGACTTCTCAACTAATGCCGAAGATTTTAATTTTCAAACAATAAAGATGTAATTCTCTTTGTGTAACTACAACAATTCTACATAAGCATGTATTGTCATGGTGTGCAATGAAATTTCATCATTTCCTTCAAAAAAAAGTACAAAAATATAAAACGTGCAATTGAAATGAAATATTCTTACTACTAACTATTTGAAAAAAAATAGCTATTCAACAAGTGACTTTGTCTTTGAACCAATAGCTTGCTTTTCAAATCACGGGGGGTGCACTTAGTGTATTTAGTCCAAACTACGTGCGAACAAAATTTTGTACCCCCTATATTATATCCTAAAATTTAAATAAATGAAAACAAAAAACATATGAATATATTTTCCTAATTTGAAAGTTTATGTTTTGAATTATTGATATTTTTATTTGCTAATGACAATTAGTTACAAATTTTTGAAGTAAATAGATACACTGCAGAACTGAAAAATAACTTTCACACCCCTACATTATATCCTAAAAAATTGTCTAAAAAATGAACAAAAAATTCCTAAAAATAACTCTCTATTGAAAGTTCATTTTGAGTTGAATATTGATGCAACGGTCATCTAAATGTGTTCTCTATAAATATTTGAGTTGGAAAATATGCCATTTTAGGTTCATTTTCAACCTCTTCTAGAAATCATTCCATATTTCATTTGAGTTGGAAATTTTGGCAATAGAAAACTATAGTCATTATCAAACAATGCTCAAAATTTTAGTTTGAAATTATAGTTTATTAGAAACCACTTATTCGCACGTGGTTTGTAGTAGTAGAACCAAGTGCCCTCCCCGAGTTTCAAATAAGGTCCTACTTAAACTTCCTCACATGTAAAATGCACATATCTATTACAGAGCCTTTTTTCCAATATTGCCATTGTCTCAATATTTGATTGTTGGAGATGGGGATGCAATTGGAAAGAGGCTTCCAATAATGGATATGTGTTTGACTTTGCTTCACGCCTCCTCCGTCTCCTTCATCATTGCGGACTCCAGAGTCAGTGAAAGAAAAACACTCAGATTGAAGCCTCTTTCCAATGGTGCCACTGTCTACATCTATCCAACATTTTTAGGACTAAATGTTCGATTGTTATAGATAGGGATGCAATTGAGAAGAGGCTTCCAATAAGGTAGAAGCACCTAAATTTGACACTTGTTTTGATCTACAAATCTTGAAGGTAGCTACAAAATAAAATGGTATACACTTGTTAGGAAATGGTTTAGAAATCCAACAAAACTAGTTTTGTATTTTTCCGAGCTTGTATAAATATTAATATGAATTTTTGAAAACACTCCCTAGATGCACCTATTGTGGACACTAGACTAACACCAAAGTGGGAACACATAGGTGATTGGCCAACACAGGAACCTCCATCATGATAATGACAACTTCTTGGAACCACACTTGTCCACTTTGGGTCCCCACATGTCTTCTTTAGGTTGTTTTATAGGTGTCTGTAAACGAACTAGTGTCCGAATTGGGTGCTTCTACCTTAATGGGTACACCTCTAATTTTGCTTTGCGCCTCCTCCATCCCCTTCATCATTCTAGACTCCAGAGTAAATGAAAGGAGTACACTCAAATTGGAGCCTCTTCCCAATGGTGCCATTATCTACATCCGTCCAACACTTTATGACTAAATGTTCAACTGTTGTAGATAAGGGATGCAATTGGGAAGAGGCTCCCAATAGTGGATACGCCTCCGACTTTGCTTCACACCTCCTTCGTCCCCTTCATCATCATTCGGGGCTCCTGAGAGTCAGTGCAAGGAGTACGATTGTTTTGTGATGAGTAGGTTACCTGAAATTCTCACCTGCTGAACTCAGGTTGATATCTTTGACTGGTACAGTCAAGACTTATTGAGAGGGAATCAAGTTGGTGAGTTGGGGGGTCCATTTTCAATGATAAATATCACAGTCTCTTCCATACATCACATTGAAAACAGATAGTCAACAGGCTCAATGAGTGAGTGGAGAAAGTGTGGAACATGGATGATAAAGTGGATGAATGGACATGAAAAGTAACACGGACATAACATTGTTGTTTACCAAAGAGGGAGGGGTTCCTTTTGCATCCTTGAAAAGCGGAGATTCTTGTAATGAACAAAATTGTCTTATTGATGCCTCTTCTTTAGCCACCTCCAATTTTGAAATTAATGGATAAGGTAACAGGTTCTAAAATCGCATAGGTAGTTTAAAACCGCACACATTGTCAAATGTATATTGTGTGTACATGTTGCTTTCTCATAGCCTTCACCAATGTACAAATAGTGTATGTTTTAGAAGGTGAAGCGATTTTAGAGGCTTATGCCATTTCAACTTCAAAATTTTATAACTAATTCCGCAAAGCTTCAAAAAATATGTAATGACTTGGGTTAGATGCCAATTCCACTTGTCTTTCAAGGAAAATTTACTGAAAAGTATTTCAAGTGGTTTCACCTCCCCAAAATTCACTTTTAGCTCTTAAGTGGGCGATTTATGGACCTCCTACCTTAAGTCTCTCCCACATATCTAGCAAAGCATAATACCTTCCTAATATGGAAAAGACCATTCAGACTGAATATACAATGTTATGGAACAACATGGAAGATGGATACCTATCGGTAGGAAGATAAGTGCGTCTGATTGTGATACCTTTATTAAACCGCCTATTGTAGATTGTTCCCTAAAATGTACTGCCTCTATATATTCATGAGAGCCATGCATATATTCATTATATGCATTTTAGTACTCCTATTTTTAATGCTTTAGAAGTTTAGTCATATTGGGTTCTAAAAAAATGCTAAAGAAGAGAATTTGGAATACTCTTTTCAGTTCCAACAAAATCTAACTATTTAAAGTAGAGGTACCAATTGTCAATCATGCCTAGTAATAAACCTATAGGGGTGTAGTATGTCCAACCAAGATTGGAACGAATTTTCAACAGAAGTTGTAAATGTGTTTTTCTGTCCTTTTCAAGGTTGGGACTAATAAGATTATGACACATGTCCCAAAGTAGTGAGCAAGAAAGTAGGAAATAGTGGGAAGGAAAGTAATTCTTGAACGATTCTAGACATTGGCTATTGGTGAAGTGCACTTTTTGACTCCCAAATTTTATAGTAATAATTTCAAGTTTGGGAATAAAATTCTGAAAAAATTGCAATCCACACCTATATTCCTACATGTAAAAAAAATTACACCTCATACCGGTACTGCGCACGATCTGCTCCAAAATTGCTTAAATGATCGACTACTGGTGCTTCTACCTCACGTTAAAGAACCTACTGGTTTGGCTCAAATTTCTCCGTGTTCCAAGCCCGAACCTGAGCTGTGTGAATGCGTCTTCGCAATCTCAACATCCAGCGGTCAAGCACATCCGATCGGACGGCGCAGAAAGTGATTAGGTCAAGCGAGAGCCTGAAGAGCCAAACCCTCGCAAATTCTGACTCTCTTTGCCGTGCGCGCTTTTGATCGCACGCTCTCTCGCCATCCAAGCAACGCGCGCGGGCTTCAAACGCATCGCCATCATGACGTCCAGCGAGCTTGCTTGCACTTACGCTTGCCTTGTCCTCCACGATGACGGCATCGCCATCACGGTACGCGGTTTCATCACTTCGTCATTTCATTTAGGGTTTTGAGTTTGGAGACAGAGGTTGAGGGTTTAGAGTGTTTGAATTTCGTTTCGTAATCTTTTCTTTATATGTTTTCCAATGAAAGCATTCGGGTGTCGAATTTGTACTTGAGGAGTGGTTTTCAGAGATTTCGGAGAATTAGGGTTTTTGAGTCTTTCGGTAACTTAGGTTTTGGAGCTCGTTTTGGTCCGTGACGGTTTTCTGACTGAGCATTGTGCTGCGTTTTGTCTGGTTAGCGCGTATTGGTTAAATTATTGGTAGCAGTTATTACCAGATTTTTGTTGGGGTTTACTTTGTGGGACATATTCTTGTTTAGGGGTAGTTGCCATTTAACCGGTTATTTGTGATTTGTGGATACTTTGTTGCCAAGAAGTGGTTCCTTTTGGTTGTTTTGAGACTTCAGCTGTGATTTCAGGCCGACAAGATCGCCACTCTGGTGAAGGCCGCTGGTGTGTCAGTTGAGGGATTCTGGCCTTCACTTTTCGCCAAGCTCTGCGAGAAGAGAAGCGTTGAGGGTCTCATCACCAATGTTGGAGGTGGTAAGTGTTGATTCGTATTCTGGAAGTCTGGAGTCTGTCAAAATTCGGTGATCTTGCAAACCCTAAACTACATTGTTCCAACGAGGAACCTGTATATCTTGCAGAATTGGGTGGGAGATGTGCAGGAATCATCATTGACTGTTCGATGGTTGCTCGTACCTTTGTATCCATGAATTTCCTTTCTATCTTCGGTTTGAGAAACTGCTGGTTTGGAGTCTTACCTCTGGTCACTTCGCCTGTTATAATTCAGGTGGTGGTGGTGGTGCTGTCGCCGTGAGCGCTGCACCTACCAGTGCCGACAGTGGCCTCGCCGAGGCACCCAAGGAGGTGGAGAAGGTGATTCTCAATCTCTAACATCAATCGATATGCTTAGACATTTCCAGACTTATTTTAGGCCATCCTAGTTGTTGTATTGTTATCTTACGTCAGAGGATGAAGGTGGCATTTCAACAGGCTGAACTACTTGATATGTACTGTTCTCACTTTCCTTATACTTTCAAAAAGGTAATGTATCGGACTCTCTCGTCAACACTTTTTTCGACTTTTAAAAGTGTCAAGAAAGCGTCGAATACAACCCCCTTTTTTGGTACACTTATCCGTGCAATTACTGTGGGAAGGAACCAATACTGTCTAACTATACTGTGGACTGAAAAATCTCGAATGGCTTAAGGTATCTTCACTTTATGAAGACTCATGTGGACCATAGCCTTCAGAAGTATCGTGATCCACAGTAGTTTCCCGGAAATAGTCAGAGATCTCTCGCAACGGTTTTCCATCATTATACTACCTCTGTTAAGTAAATTCGGAAATATTTTTTGCATATCAATTGGTACCTATAGGGATATTGTTTAAGAACTAATGAGTTATGTTCTCGATTATTGTTTACGAAGCTTGTTAGAGCCTCACAATATCATGGTTGTATGCAGGAGGAGGCTAAGGAAGAGAGTGATGACGATATGGGCTTCAGCTTGTTCGATTAGAGTTGTTCAATGGGTTGAGAAGAATCCTATTCATGCCAATTTTGACTCGTTTATGTAAAGAGTTCCATGGCAAAGCCATTCTTAATCCAGGAGAAATTTCTGCTGGTGACTACTTTTGTTTCTTTGCTTTTGTCTCATGAGTTTGTTGACTGTCCGCAGCGTATTTTGGACACATGAACAAATGCAATGGTGTGGGTTTAATCCAAGAGAAGAGTCTGTGGTGTCTACTTTTATTTCTTTGAAATTGCATTCACGAGTTCTATCACTGGCAGCTGTGTACTTTGGACACATAAACAGATGCAGTGGTGTGTGGGTTTTGGCTGTGTTGTCATACACAGGAAGTGGACTTGTATTGCCTTGGTTGATTAGATCACGTTTGCATTGCATGGATGTGGCCAATGGTGCTCTAAGTTATGGATTTGCTTATGGATTTTGGTCTCCCGCCTGGGGAAGTAGCGTTGCATCTGGATATTGAGTAGTTAGATGATTCTCAGAAATGTTTGTTGACAGGGGTCGTAGCGGGCCTCACGCCGTTTCGAGTGTGTAACTGGATTTCTCAGACTGTAATTTTTGGGAGCTTTACTTTTCTCGTCACTCGAAGTCTTGATTCTGAATATCGACTGATCACCCTTCGTCAATAGCATCTTGGACGTGGCTCTTGAATGCTGTTACGGTATAATATGGGAACCTTAAACGCCGTTGCAAAGTGCACTTGCAGCATTCTAACCCCCGAGCGGGTTGTAGGTGCGTTGGATATCTTTGTAAGAGATCGTAATTCCTCGCATGTAGTCCTTTGTTTTCTGCAATCCCAAATTTTGAAGCTTTGTCGGTTCTCTCGCTTTTTAGGGATATGCTCGATTTAGTGATTCCGATGGTGTCACACACGGCCTTGGAAGGTACGTAGTAGTTAATAGACTCAAAGAGAACGGTTCTCTTATGATACTTCTGGATCGAATTCGGTCGTTGCTCGGACTGTTGTTCCTATGGAGCTGCTTTAACCCATAAACGATGGACCAGTCATCGTGGAGAGAAAACGAGATTTGAACCTAAAACCGCGGGTACACAGAGACTGGAATTTTGTGACTGAATTAGGCAGCTGTGACGTACAGGCAATCGTGGCTTCTGAGAAGACAGCTCTCAAGATCCCCAGAAGCATCAAAAACAAATAAAAACAGCCAAGCTGAAGATTTCATGGCTGAATTGGAGGCAAGGTATCCGTTTTTGCTAAGAAGGGCAGGTGCAGTTAAATCGAAAAGAGAAACGCACAGTGATTGGCACGGAATTTCAGAAGTTGCATTTAGAAATTTCCAGCATGAAAGCAATAATCACAGGAGACATGATCAAGTACTTGCAGGAGACTCTTCACAGGATACAGCTTGCATTCTATTCTCAACCCAGAAATACAAAACTGTAATCTGTAAATAGTGAGAGCGAGAATAAATTCCGCCTTTTCCTCATCATTTTGGCTTGCTCAAGACATGCCGACGACCTTGTCATGCAGAGGGAGTGTTGTCTCGCTCGAACACTGCAATGAAATGAAGTCTGTATCTCCAAATTCAATGGCGGAAGGAGTCGCAAATGGCGAGACATTGAGCCCGCGCACATGCCAAAAAACCCACCCGCCACCCCTCATCCTCCTGGCCAGGTGGCGGGTCGGCAGTGGCTAGCGTGTGATTCCCGGTGGCTGTGGAGGTGGTTCGCAACCTTCAGCCCGCACATGCTCAGCTCCGCGCCTCCGCCCCGCTCCGCCACAGCCCATGCACTCCAGGCCCTCAACTACGCCCTCACAAAGAAGGAGCAGCGAGGTTAAGAAAAACCCGAAATTTTATCCAAGACCCCACCCGATGTGAAAAATAATGGGAAAAAAGAAAAAACAATGCTGGCACTGGCGGCCCTCAACCCCTCCAGGGCCAAACCCGCCACAAACCCTAGTCCGCCCCCCACCACCCATTGGCACCCGCCATGAAAGGCCTGCATGTGCGTGGACTTGTTAACCCCTAAATGCCCAAGGTACCCAAATCTGGTGTTTGCAAAACTTTGAAGTTACATGAAACCTAATGAAGTTGCTTTTTTAAGTAGTTTATATTTTTAGAAAGTTCTTCTTGAAGTCTAATTTTAGCATCAAAAATCCGATCTTGAAAATAAATGATAGTGATTTTTCTATTCAAGTTTTTGTACAAGGGTACCCATTGCAATCTTGACTTTTCATAGTGTTGAGAGCTCTTGGAAATGAGCCTCAAATACACTAGATCTAGCATCAAAAATCACATTCAAAATTCATTTAAAAAAATTGTAGAGTAGATTTTAAGAAGCTATAAATTGATCGGGGTTATACAAGTTAGGCCCTTTAACCTCATATTTTTTTGGTCACCAACTTTTTAGATTTGACTTGTGTAAAGAAGATTGAAAGATTAAGTACCCCCCACGAGAAAAAGGTTTGACAAGTCAAGCTTAACCCCTAAATGCCTAAGGCTTGTTTTATAAGTTTATACGGTTCAACAATCATACAATGATATAATTCCTTATTATTAACGTACAAGCAAATAAAACATAGGTGGAAAAAAGAGTGGTACAAAGTAGATGTATATTTCATATGTATTTTCATGTGAACTTGATGATAGTATACCATCATACCATTGTAGTCTTGAACATAATAATTTTGTAATAGTTATTTCTTTTTTCATGAAAGAACTGACCTTCCTATCCAATTCCTAGTTATAGGCCACAAACAAACTTTTTATTTCATAACAATTGAACATTTGAATCAATCACCTTACTCTATTATTTTTATAATTTTTAATACACAAATTTTTATTCTATGTTATGAATAACTTTTTGGACATAATATATGTCGTTCAAATCTATATTTTTTAAATAGCTAAAGGCATTTCTACAATCATAGAAAATGCTAATATGTATACTTCTTATTTAAATTAAAAAAAACAATGAGCAAAATCAAAGACCCCATTTTTTTAATGAAAAATAATAAATCTTTAAATTTTTTTAACTTTTCAAGTTAAAAGTTGTAAAAAAAAAAATTATTTGGAAATAACATTCCTATAACTTACACATACAGTTATTATTCTATCCTATGTTAAAGAACAAAAAATCGAAATAAAATATTTATTGTTAAGCTATTAATATATTCTATTGTCCTATATCAATGCCATTTATGTTTTATTCAAAATTTTAATGTATTTCATGTATTTATTTCCACTTTCAACTAGTGGTTAGTACTTGAGTGAAATCATCAATAAGAATCCAGTGCAAAAAAGATAATATTCATTGGCTTGTATTGAGTATTTTCAAGAGCAAAAACTATTGGATTTTGGAAAAGACTCAATACATTTCAATGTAACCAGTATAAATGTAAACATACTAGCAAAAAAAGATACATACAATAAGGATTTATACAAACTAAGAATGCATTTTTGTGAGCCTAAGGTTGAATTGTAGATCCTATAAACAAATTGTATAATGGTAGAAGTAGTATTCATGTTGTAGTACTTAATCATGTGGTTCAATAAACAAAAGATGACGTATTACCTAATGACTTTTGAGCCACTGCTTGGTCGAGGGCTGACCAAAGAGACAGGTTTGTTGACATTCAAGGTTTCCTTGGTAAATTTGCATGGAAAATTCTCATTACTCTGCTCTCTAGCTACAAAATCATCTAGTCGGCTCCATAGAATGACAGCTATCTCAGAGTCCTAATAAATCCCTCGGCTAGTAGTCCAATGAGACCTTTAAATCAAATCTTCATGCCACTCGAAAAACAATAAACCCTTAATGGGGCCTTCAGTTTTCTCACTATTTTACTTACTACTTATGCTGCCCTAAGCAAAAAGTATCCAAGCCACAATGGCATTGAGGCCAATTTGTAGGAAGCGGGAAGGCATGTGACTGGAGCATGGCGTGTGTTGCCGTGCCCCAGTGATGGACCGCCATCATAATATGATGTCCCAACAGATCGCAATCAGATCACAATCACGAACTAAAGCTTAGCTGTTTTTTTATACATGTTTTAGACTCGTTTCATCAGGTTGGTTTTTTCTGAGGAAGGTTGGTGGATGGGGATGACGATGAACTTTTTAGGTATTTGAATTGCTTGAAAAATTGCTTGATGAATTTCAAGTCAAAATTTTAGTTTCATATAGAGTAAGGTAACTTTCGTCAAATTCCATGACGAAATTTCATTTAATGGCTCTTCAATTTTCCAATACCACAGCCAACATTTCTGGAGGATTTTGCCATCGTGAGAACATTGGAGAAGGATACAGCGCTAATCAAAGTTGTTTTGTCTGACATATTGGCGGGGTTTGATGTCATGTAGGACATCTGATGTTGCGTGTTGTATAAGACAAAGTGTCGAATGGGCATTGCATCTCATCGTATAATTCCATCTTCAGCAGCTAAATTTTTTAAAAATCTCACTATAACTATGAATCTAAATTTACAATATAATATGTATTCATGAAATTGAGACATGATATTAAAATGGAACTTTAATATGTCAAAATTGTGTCTTTCGGATGATTTATTTTAAAGTCAATTAGACATTTACTCTATTAGACGTCGAGAGGGCTCTACAAGACGTTGTGTGATGTCTAGTTGTTGCACCCGTCGCAATGTTTCAGGAGACAATCCTGGTGCCAATCCATAGGTCACATTTTGTGTTTCCTGCCTTTCTTTGTAAGTCAATACTCTTTGGTCTTTGAACTGGAGTTTGAGGTGCAAACAATTTGTTGGTACTAGCTTAAATTAGTTTATATCTTTGGGAGTATTTTTTTGGAAGTGGATATTTGTTGCTGATATTGATTGTTATGCAATGGTTCTTGGAATGCTCAACCCCTAAATGTCCAAGACCTTTTGTGAGCTTCTAGGAATTTGCTCTAAATTGAACAAAAAGCTAACATTTTGATAAGTTGTATCAATTCTTTTTGAATTGTAACCATATAAATTCAAACTAGACATGTTAGAGATCACATTTAAAATGAAGACACAACAATGTTTTTTATGGATTGAAAGATTATAACAACTGATTCTGAGGGTATTAAAACTATAAAAGCAATTTGATAACTTTCAATAATCTTTTCACATGTCAAATCTAAAAAGTTGGTGACCAAAAAAATATGAGGTTAAAGGGCCTAACATGCATAACTCCAATCAATTTATGACTTCTCAAAATCTACTCCACAATTTTTTTTAAATGAATTTCTAATGTGTTTTTTTCTCAAAGATCTAGTGTATACAAGGCTCATTCCTAAAAGCCCTCAATATTAGAAAATCAAGATTTGCAATGGACACCTTTGCACAAAATCTTGAATAGAAAAATCACAATCAATCATATTCATAATTAGATTTTTGATGCTAAAACTAAACTTCAGAAAGCTTTTTTCAAAAATATGAATTATTAAAAATATCGATTTGATAAGATTTTATTTAACTTCAAAAATTAATTGAAGACACATTTTGGGGTTAAAAAAGGTATGAATTTGGTTTGAAGGAGAGTTCAAATTGAGATTAACCCCTAAAGTCTTGAACATGCTTTTTGAGAACATAGCGTTTTGGGGCAACTCACTATGAGCGGTGTTTTTATTTTTTTTCTTTGAAATTTTCACACAACAATTTTCCAAGGAGTAGCTTTAAGGCCCAACAATTTTCATAACTTTTGACTGCATGGTTAAAAAGTTATTGTATGATATGTGATTTTTAGTGCTCGGCGGGCAGCTCAAAAAATTCTTAAAAAATCACTTCTAAAAAAAATAAAATTTTGAAATTGGTTCTCTAGATTTATATATACATGGAAAGCTTTTAATCATTCCATTTTGATGTATGAGATAAAAATTATGAGGTGTTCTTGTTTGCGGGCAATTATGGATTCCCTACTCTAAAATAAACTTTGAAGTCCTTTATTTAACTCAATTTTCAATATTTTTGAAAAAAAATAAAAACATTGGGTGTGCATAGGTTATTACAACATTATAACCATTGGGATTGGCATTTTTCACTTCTATAATTAAATCCTTAACAATTTAGTGTTTTAAATCATTCTCTATTTCTTTCTACTTACTATCTTTTTCCTGTATGTTGTACAATTCCAAATGATCTGAAAATTTTCAAGCACATAGCCAACTTGACTTCAAAAATGAACTCAAAGAGTAACTACCATTTTGGATGTTTTTTCATACAAATAAGGTAACAGGTCTAGTAATGGACCACTTAAGCAAAAAAGACCTGAGTAGAACACAAGATCAAAGGAACTATTTGTGAAGTAATTTAGGTAGAAAGTTAAGTGAACAAGAGTTCTGTGGCAGTTTTCATCATAACTAGTGTGACCCTGTGCCGTTGGCCCAATTTTCATCTACTCCCGGTTCCACTTCTGGTTCTACTTCCGATTCTACTCCCAGTTCTACTCCCGGTTCCACTCCCAGTACCAAGAACGCCACCAAAATCAAAGTAAAAGTAATTTTCTAAAATTTTAATCAATAAATACTTCGAAATTCAATAACTTTTGCACCACCGCTCCAAACGCCACGAAACCAAGTCGGTGCACCCCTCCTCGGCGAGAGCTTTCCGACGGTACCAAGCACGCGGCTGGGGGACACACGGTCAGGAAGTTGTCCACGCTACAAACAAAACAAAACAAAACAAACAAACAAACAAACAAACAAACAAACAGCCTCATTTAAGGTATTGATTTTTAGACTTAAATTGAATTACTGACGCTTTTCTAAAGTGAAAGCATTGTAGGTTGCTATAATTGGTCATAGGCTACTGCAATAATGAAGTCAGTGAAGCCCGAAAACTGAGCACTGGAGTCCAAGAAGCAATGACTAATAACTTATAAATGCTCATGCCCATGTTTAAACCGTGTGCTTTATTTTCATAATGCCGCTATATACACATGCAAAGACTGCTTTGAAGGGTGCTAAACAAGATGCGCCAAAATCCCAAAATTGACCAACACATAGCTGTAGCGTGATCACTGTACAATCTGACAATGCGCATTTATATGAATATGGCATCAAAAGAAGCTCTAGAATAGTCCGCTAGAGTTCCATCAACGCTACAGAAGCGGCGTACAAGCGCCCAAGCTTTGAAGTTCCTTCTGACCGCTTCCTTGCAGGGTTCAAAAATTCAAAACAAAAATCCGTTGGCAACAGCGCTCCCGCTCCCGCTCCCGCTTCCGTGCTGGTCGCTTTGCCGCGGCGCCTTCCCTTCCACGCACTTGGTCTTCCCTTCCAGGCATTTCAAACGGCCTTCACAGAAGTGCTGAAGATCCGGTGCCCTCCACTGAGGGTTTCCACTCTTTGTTGTTCCCTCTTTGCTGTCATGGACGCCGTAGTTGAGGTGAATCCCTATCCTTCCCAACTTTGTGTCTTCCATTCACGTCCCAGGAGATACAATTTTGATGCCTGTCAACCTTTACATCTATCTTGCACTCCTGTTCCTGCTACTACATCGTCTAGGGTCAAGTTGTCCTTCTAATTTCTTGCGCTTCACTTGATTTCCATGTTCTTGGCCGCCCTAATCCATCTCACCTTCTCATATTGTGCAGGTGCTCTATAGCGTCGGCCGGTCCCCTCTAGTCTTTGTCCTTCAGTCCGTAGGTGAGCTTTCTTCCTTCGCATCTTCTTGTACATGCTTGGTTATTACTTCCTCCATGTCACTATGAATGCCACTGTCCGCTCAAGCTCACTGCTGCTCCGTTTGGTATCGCAGGTACAGATGCAGTCCTTGCGTTTGAAGTAATTCCGACGTGCAAACATGGAGGGCGATTCATGCTGCTAGGCCCGTGAATGCCACTCTACGGGAGGAGATAGAACATGTTGCCGCCAATGTTAATCAAAGATCAAATTTTGTGGAGCGCAGGTACGGTTCTGGGATCCTCACCTCTTTTTTTTTTGCATTTCTCTTGCAATGGCCAATCTTTGGTTCTCTTTACAAATTGGGGGGATGACGCCACAGTTAGGAGATGTGTACCCTCCTGGTGGGGCGTTTGCCCATATGGCCGCATGCAACTTCTTCCCTTCCGCTCTTGCATTTTTTAGACTCCACTGTTCTTTGTGTTTTTCCCTTGACTCTGCTAGCTCTGCCCTTGCTCGTTTAGCCAATAGCTTTTCTTCTTTTTCTCGTATTCTCTATTGTTTAGTGGCTTTTCTTTCCAATATGCGCCTTTCCCGTTCTGCTGCTGCAGCATCCTTCTTCAGCGCCACCTGCTCAAGATCTCCAATGTGGTCTTCTTCAGTCAATAGAATAGATTTTTCATAATCCATTAGTGGCTCCATTTTTGTTCCTGTCATAGGGTGTAGTTTTACCCTTGGTAGCGCCAAAAACTGTATGAAATCAATGCTTCTGCCTTTGCCCTTCTTTCGGACTCTTCCTCTACTATGCTCAGCTCTGGTTCCTTGATTTTTTCTTCCTGTTTGGTCTGCTTCACAGTGATCATGCCCTGGAGCTTTTGAATCTGCTGAACTTTCAGAACCTTTGTCTTCTCTACTTCCTTCTTCCTTTGTACCATCTATATCCACATAATACTGTGTGCACATAGGAATGTCTACTGTTTCCTCTTCAAAAATTTCCCTTATTTCCCATTCTTCAATCTGAAATGCAGGCTGTGCTGCAGTAGAGCTCTCTGCACACTGTGCATGACTTCCTTGACCCTCACTTCTATCATAGACCTCACTAGGACCCATCTTAGAGTCCATGGCCCTCGCATTGATAGGATAAATGCCGATAGCAGCAAATCCTTTGGTAATTTTACGAGTTGTTAAAGCCCTTCTCAGACCTTTTGACATCCATTGAGCTAAGTCTTCTTTAATTGGCATCTTCCCTATGTGTTCCAAAGTCCATTTATCTTTGTAGGCACGGAATGTGAACTTGAAAGGCTTAAAACAAGTAACGTCCAGGGGTTGTAGAACATGGGAAGTGTGAGAAGGGAAAGTAAGTAAGTCCAATCCTTTGGCCTTTGCTAGTTTTATAACCTCCAATGTAACATGGGACTTGTGTCCATCCAATATTAACAAGTGTCTATTGGTAGGACTTATAGCATAGGACTTAGAAAGTGTGAGCAAGAAATGAAGCATCCATCCCTGAAATAAGTCATTGTTCATCTATGCCTTAAGCTGTATTGCCATGACAGCTCCTCTTTCTCCTATTTTGACAAGAAAATTCCTAATTTTCTTCTTTCCTTTAAAAATATAGAAGTTTGGTATATGATCACCATTGGCATTTATGCATGCCAAAACTGACAACCACTCTCTCTGGTCTGGAACAACCCTGTGCACACTCCTAGACCCTTTTTTGGCTATAACATACCCTCCTCCATCTCTCCCTGCTTGAACCCCACTTTCATCACAATTCCAGCTTTGGTGGGGTTGATAATTGTGATAGTCATAAACTTTCTGTAGATTGTTGTAGAAAGAAGCTACTGAAATTGGACATAAATTTCTAGCTCTTTTCTGATCTAGGGCTTGGGCTTTTCTTATAGATAATTCAAAATGTCTTCTTTTAAAACACTTCACCCATTTTGTGTAAGTATCTCAACTCTCTCTCTCTCAGTTGTCCTATTGTGAGAGGGAAACCCAAATTCTGCATTTGGATCAAATACTGAACTAATTCAATTTCTTCTTCATTTGTGAGGACACCCATCTTCTCCCTTTTTCTCTGCATTGTTGTTCCAAAAATGTGGCCCTTCAAACTATACACTGGTATACCATTCATCCTTGCAGCAGCTCTAATAGGTAGTCCCTCATCAACATCAGCTATAGTACATTTCAATTTAGCATCTGTCCAGTTGTCATTTTTTCTCTTTTATGGCATGATTTCCTCCTTGCAAGTTCTATTGACTTCAACGGAGATGGAGGTATGCTATTACCTGAATTAATGGCATCGCCAAAGGCACGCGCATAATCATTGGGCCTGCATGCTGCCTTGCCATGCCGCTGCATTTCCAACCGCCAAGTTTGATACTGCTTGCGCCTTGACCTCCCGGGATTGCCTCCACCAGCGTCACGCCGGTCTAAGTCTTCGTCAGCAGTGGAGTTCCAGTTCTGCTGCTCCAATCCTCTACTTTACTCTTCCTGGCCCAATCCTGTGCTCCGCTTTTTCTGCCCCAATCCTCTGCTTGTGGTGGGGCACTCGTTTCCTCTTGTTTTGTTGTTGTCCTCGTTGGGGAAGACAAGTGGCAGGGTCTCCGTTGCTATAGCTGAGGGACAAGGCAGCAGACTCAAATCTTCCCCGGAGTCTTCCCATTGGTTCACTAGAGTTCTGGCTTCCCGGAGTTTGCTACTCTCAACGTTGGCAGTCGCTGTCCTCTTCTCTGTCGCATGTGACAGTGGTTGCTTTCAAAGAATCTGTCGAGGCTCTTGTAGTTCATGGAGGGGGTCCACATTTGCTAGATTTGCATCACCATACTCCCTTTCGAAATCCTGCATTTGCTCAAACCACACTCTTTCTTGTTCTCGCTTGGCCCACTCAAACAATTCCTGATTCTGCTCATTCCCAGACTCTTCCTTTGAGTCCTCTCGATGTTCATATTCACTAAACTTGGATTCACTACTTTCCGAACTTTTGGGTCTTTGCCAATACTCTTCATCTAACTGACTTTCCTCCTCATAACTACTGTCATTACTCATTTTTCTAGTAGGGATACAAGATGAACTCACTAGAATTTCACGTAATGACAATTGCCCTAGCAATGCATACAATGAGCATGCTGTGAAATTGAAACACTTGTTTTACTTCTACCATGTCTTGCAATGAAACATAGTATGCGACTTCTTTTTATGCAGGTGTTCTGAAAAAGGATGGGCAACCGCCAAGTCTAGGGACCCAGTTTTTAATACTATTTTTATTGAATGCATTTATTTATTTTGAACAAATTTACCATAGTTTCTTAAACCAACGGCTTATACAAATGAAAGCACGCCCTCATAATTTAAAGCAACTCTGCAAGTGTCCTTGAATTAAATGCTTCTTACTTCCTAATCAATCATCCTACTCTGTAATCCTACTCTAAGCTGCTCACCTAAATCATGCACAATAAATCTTAAATGAAGTCAGTCCCCTTCAGCAAAAAGGACAAACTACACTGCATTAATTGCACTATATTCTTTGTTGCAACTATTATAAAACTCATTTTCTGACCTATTACTCACTCCTATCAGCTCTAGAGAACTCCAAAAGCACGCATACAGATCCACTGCTTATCATTCAAAGTACTGTGCTTCATATTAATTCCTCTTTGCACAGTTTCATCTTCTTATGTAGGGTCAGTTGTTAATGCCCAAACTTTTCTTGAGCTTCTTCCTATATAACCTTGTGAAGTGCACCTGCCCAATTTTTTGCAGGGACAAAAAAAGGATTTTTCTCAATTCAAACACTAATATCTTGCAATCTATATGGCGGAAAATTCTGAAATTTTTTCCACATATTCTCAAGCCAGCGCACTACAAGACCTTCTGGTTACATGTGTCCAAAAATGTTTTTTTTCTAAACTTTGGTACTTGTAACCAAAATGGTAGTTTTGGAGTGTTTTGGGTGAAAACATACTCAAAAACCTTTAGGGGTTAAAGTCAAAAATTTGTTTGTCACTCAGTCATAATCAATGTGGCCTATAAATCATTTTATTTCCATGTATAATTTAATACCACCATCCCTGTGTATAAATCATCGAGCAGCTATCTTTCTACAAAATTTATTCTTTTGTTCACTATAGTTGAATTTGTGGATTGGTCAATTTCTAGTGGACCTACCTCAAATTTTTTTGATGCAATTGCTGATGGCATTTGGAGTGACTGCATTTGAATTATGGTGTTGGTATGCAATCAAAAACCTTAGCGCTTAGTGGGTACGGGTAGTGAAACAATCATTGTCCATCATTTGATCTTTGGGATTATTTGACTACCCACCTCCTAAAAGGCAAATTGTCATTGCTATTAGTAAGTTTCTAAGTTGCCTCTCTACAAAGTTGAAGCGGCCCCTTTGAGGGTTCATTATTTTTCTAATGTAAAATGGTCCAATAGGTGGATTTTGTACAGTCTTAGCCAATGTACAAATCAATGTATTTTCCCTCTGAGGAAAATGTGGTTCTTCTTTATCGTCACTGACCTCAACTGTCTCTGAGTTAGGTTTAGATTGCCGTAGTGGTGCTTGAGCACTTTCACGCCCATCTGTAGTTGTACATCACTCTCTTCCATCCTTTACCTAATAGAGTCCATGGCGTTTGATTAAAAAAAATTCCTCACGTCAATAGTTGTAGGACTCAACTCTTCAGTATGTACAATGCCAAAGCCTACATCCACCTCATCATCACAATGGTGACCTTCGAACAACCCTTGTACTTCTTCCGCCATTGTTAGATGGCGTACCTTCAACCAAATAAAAATCCTTGGCTTGCAAGTCTTGTTTTACATGCAAAGTATATGTGTCTCCTATGGGCTTATAAGCATGTGCTCTTCTGGTCTTTGTAACCCTAATGTGCACCATGATTGAGATTGCAATACACATTTCAACACACACTGTTTGCCTACAATAATTTCTATAAAATACAAAGGCAAGATTTACACTGAAATGAACAATAAAAAGATTGAAATTTGTACTAAAAAAAGACCTCATTCAAATCCATCACTATAAGAAACCCATGTTTTTAGGATGTTTTCACTATTTTTTGGAATGCATTTTTGTGGATATTACAGTTGACAACCTATGTTTTAATGTCAACAATAATGTCCACAAAAATGCATTCCAAAAAATAGTGAAAATATCCTAAAAAACATGGGTTTCTTATAGTGCATCCACATTGACAAATCTTAAGGTAGGAATAGGAAGCCACATCTACCCTGTAAGGTACAACTAACCCTAAACCAAGGTTTGAACAGTTTTCCAACCAAAGCTTAGAATGTATTTTTTTCTCCTTTTCAAGGTTGGAACTAATAAAGTTATTACACATGTTTCAAAGTAGCACTATAAAGAACCCGTGTTTTTGGGGATGTTTTTACTATTTTTTGGAACGCATTGAACATCATTATTGACATAAAAACATGGGTTGTTTTATTTAATGTCCATAAAAATGCGTTCCAAAAAATATTGAAAATATCCTAAAAAATACGGGTTTCTTATAGTGTAGTGGGAATATAATTACTCTATGATCAGAATCGAAAGAATCTCACTACAAGGGAGCAATGTCAATTTGACCTTTGTTTTGTCAACTTTTTGTCAATTTGGACATTTTTTGGACAAAATTCTGTTAATTCGGACATTTTGGTCAATGAGGACGTGTCAATTCGGACATTGTTTTCTTGTAGTGTCTAAACATTGGCTATTGTAGTATGACATGGCTTTTGTTTTTAATTTATTCATTAATGTTAAAATTGAATTATAAAGAAAAGGTAAGAAACAAATAGCAAAATTTGCAAAAAATAAGTAAGAACTTTGTCAAAAACTTCACTAATCAAGGGCCAATGTTTGAAGGATTCATAATTGGTAGCCGATTTAACTGCAATAGTATGTAGAAGTGTGCAACCCTTTAGCACTATTTCAAATTAGTACTCTGTAAGAGTTAGGGCAACACTTGAATCACATCATGTGGCATTCATATTGACAACTTTCAAAATGCTTTTTATTAGTCTAGTGTTTAGATGAGTTTAACCATAAATAATACCATTAACAAATAAGTGAACCACTATCAATACCTTGAATTGTTCCAAAGCTTGCTTCTTTCATGTATACATATCATCGGCAAATAGAATTATAATAATTTTGTTGTCTCTACTTTTAAGAATGCATATCATTGATAAACTGCTTTCATATATGTATATGACTGGTAAAAAAAAAAAAAAAATAATATTGTTTCTACCATAAAACCCTCATACTACTTATGATTTGTGTGAGAATTGCTTAAGTGATCAGTTATGGGTAGTTCTAACTTAATAATTCCATCACACGATAATGTGAGAAGCTCAAAATATCAAAAGAAGCTCAAACTATCAAAAAAAGAAAGAACAATTCAAGAAGAATGAGTACACATTTGCTCACCTCAACTAATGTAGTAACATCAATAATATTTCTCCAACTCAAGGCTGTGATCAATAATACTTCTCCATGTCAATGCCACAATCAATAATACTCCTCTAATTCAAGGCCGCAATCTGGAGAAGGCATGCAATCTTGACAAATAGGAATAACGCATGCAATAACACGGGAAGTGAGCTGCAGCTTGAGCAAGAGGCAAGCTGGAGCAAGTGGCAAGCTGGAGTTACAAATATGAAGTAATGTATGCAATAACACGGAAGGTGAGCTGGAGCTTGAGCACAAGGCTAGGAGGCAAGCAGGAGGCTAAGGGACGTGCTTGAGCTTGAACAAGAGGCTAGGACGCGAGCAGGAGGCTAGAAGGCAAGTAGGAGGCTAAAGGATGAACTGGAGCAGGAGGCGAGAAGGCGAGTTGGAGCACAAGGCTAGGAGGCGAGCACTCCATAAGGAATTGGAGCAGGAGGCAAGAAAGCAAGTTGGAGCAGGAGCGATGACTTGGAGCATGAGTGGTGATCTAGAGCCGAAGAACAAAGGTTTTAGTTCAAGAGGCTAAAGAAGGGGTGCCACAACGGCAAGCCATAACTTTTGGCAAGAACAGAGGGACTCCAAGCTCAGCAAGGACAAAAGATGAAAGGAGCGACTAACGAGGGACGGAGGACAGAGGGACAAAGCAATGGAGGGGACCGGAGGCCTGGCCGAGACCCGGGCAGGCCGGCGAGCTGCGATGCTCGCAAAGGCAGCAAGGGCCCTACTGACAGGCCCTCCTTTTCTTGTGGTGGATACTTAACGTCTCGCGTAACATTTTCCTTGTCTTGTTGCCGCTCAATGGGGGCTGCAAAGATCTAGCGTGCCCAAATTAAAAAATTGGCCGCCTCCGACTGCTGCCCTGCCCTTCTGTCCAGCTACTGCAAGCCTTCGCCCCTACCGTGTGTCCCATCTTGCCAATTGCTGTCCTGAAGTTGGTGCTTTTCAACCCAGGGACTCCAGCGTCCTCCTTCTCTATCATTTCAGCACGTCTCCCTAATACAGCTTGTGTCCGTTCAGAGTTTTTGTCCAATTTTTTTTGGACGCCATTCTTATCTTCAAATTACAAATATGGTAAGATTGTTGTGAAAATCATGCTCTTTACCACCCTCAAAAAAATAAGAAAATAAGTACAAACTCAAAGATTTATGAATATTTACTACTAGTCCCTTGGAGAAGCAAACAAATAGAACATAACCACACAACCCTAAACTAACATACTTTCACTAGTGATTATCCCCAATAACATGAATATTTACAAATATGTCCAAGGCAAGCGGAACACACTTGATTAGTTTTCTTCCCACATATGAGACACTTTGCCCTTCTTTTTTCCATACTTTTTATGCCATGTGCCAATGCCACATAGGATGAGAATATTGAGTACCCCTGTGTTCGACCAGCCTAATTAATAGTCAACTCCTTGGCCCACTATAGTTGGAAAGCTAAATGAGTCAAGGATTCTTTAAGAAATCTAAAACTAAGATTATAATGAATGATTCAAGTGTTGCACAAAGTAGTATCTAATATGTCCGCTTCATCAACATCATTGGAGTCCACATCTTTATCACTTAGGTTTCCTTCCCTTCTACAATGAATATCAAAATTCTAACGTACTTGGATATAGCATCAGGCACTGCCTAAACTTTGATGTCAAAACGAACAGGCATGTCTGGCATGTACTGTCAAATTGGACAGTACTTGCCTTTATACATTTTCATACTCTCATCCCCCATCATCTGTTGATTTGGTGACCACATTTTTTTGAACCTCTGACATACTTCATCTACCATCCAACGAACCATTAGAGCAAAAATCAACCCTCCGGAAGGCTGCTCCACGGAAACCTAAAATTTTGTTTATTGGGTTTGAAAAATTAGTCTTTCCCCTATTTTTGCGCAACTAAAACTGTTGTGATAGTGGTGCAAGAATCCAAATTTACAAATAAAAAAATATTTAAAAAATATATATATATTTTAAAAAAATATTAAAAAAAAAATCTGCAAAATTTGACTGCTTCGGCGAGCAGCCATACACTCTAACTGCTCATCGGGGGCACTTTTCCAGGTTGACAAGCCAAGCTTCAAATAGCTTGGCATGTCAACTTGGAGCGGCTCTCCGGAGGGCTGATTTTTGCTCTACTGCCTTGCACAATTTATCATATCTTGCACTACGTTGGTCCATGACATTGTCATCTTCACGTGTCACATGCAAACACTTGGTAATAATTTCAAACCTATTCCTCTTCAACCTATCCCTCTTCAAACCTATCCCTTTTTGAGATATTAATAGGCAATGAAAATGTGGCTCATTCCTAGACCAATAAAAATGATTGAGTAGGGTTTCCTCCAATTGTTTCATTGTATCAAAATGATTGAGTAGGGTTTCCTCCAATTTCCTTTACAACTAGCCCTCCTTACTCTTCTCTTCCTTTTCTTTTTCTCCCTCTCTTTTGGTCCCTTGTACCAAAAATTAGAACTACTGCTGGACAATTGGTCTCTGTCATGAGGAGCATTAGGGTTAGGATACCATATTGCTTCGGGAGTAGGTTGGGAGTATTGGCCTCTGTTGGGTCCCGCGCCTTTTTCCTGGATTACATTGCGCTGTGCCGACCTTCGACCCCGTTCTAGTGTGCCGCCATGCTCAGTTTGGTTTTGATGTTGGCGGTCTCCATTCCCTTTGTTGACCTCACTGCGAAGCTCATAGTTCGCTCCTTGCCCTCCACAGACTTTATTGCGGCACCTGCACTACTATCCTCAACCTCTGGTGCTTGAACCATGTTGCAAGCTTTTCGCTCCCCACTGTGAAATTGAAGCTAGCTCCTGTCTTAGGTGAGGCCTGCCAACCATTTGATATTCTCCCCCCAACAATGTAGACTTGGAGCCGTAGTCCGTTCTTCTCCTTAGCATGCTTGAAGGTGGTCTCGTTGCTGTAATGTTCCTCATTTCATTTTCTTTGTTGTCTGTCGAGGAAGAGACCGATGTTTCATGATCGCCTGCATTGTTCCAGCTTAGGTTGTCTGGTGATGAAGGATTCCCATCGTAGGGTTCAAGCCCTACTCAAATTCGCCACCAGAGATTTGCATGTCGTCCCACCTCTTGAATCTTCTGCTACACTTCAGTGTTGTTCCTAATGAGCTCCATGTTGCTGTAGACAATGAACAATCCTTGCACACATGTCCTCTTCCTTCCTATTTGCATACCTCAGGCGTAAGAGTTTCCATTTTGTCTTAGGGTTTATTGTTTCTTGCAATATTTGTACTATGCTCCATTACTCTATGTCCTCTGAGCTGCCCATGAAGTGTTTGTGGAGAAGTTCTCTTTGGACCCTAACAGTCTCCACACTCAATGGGGCGGGCTGCAATTGGCTGTGCCAAAGGGAAGATAAATTGTTGGTACTTGTCCTCACCTTTTTTTCCCTCTTCTTTTCATAGGGAGTGCTTGAGAATTGGAGGAAGAAGATAGTCAATTGAGGTCGCTGAACATGGTCGCAAAAGGTGGTTGCTCCACATCTGCATTCCACGGCAGCAAACGGTTTGACTAAAAGATACGAGCTTACCATACCATTTTTATTGCTCAGATTAAAATTAGCTTACGACAAGCACTAGGCAAGACGACGTTCTCAATGCTTTGCACTTCTAAAGGCGGCTCCTGTAAACTCACAAAAAGTTTAGATGAAAAATCTATTCATTTTTTCGTCTGGATCGTCGGTTTGGATGACAAAAGCCACAAAATGGCTCCCTCGGCATTATTGGGTTCAAAGAGCTTCTCTTAGTGAAGTTAGGATTTGGCTATTTGAAGCTGATAACTCAGTTGCAAGGTAGCTGCCAAAGATTGCTTCATGTATGTTTGACTGAAGTTACGTCATCGGGCATTGTCAATGTCAAGCCATGGACGGTGATTTCTTCTTTATAGTTAGGGTTTGGCAATTTGGTGGATAGAGTTATAATGAAGCAACAGATTTGAAGAGATTGATCTTATGCAATGCTTTTGTGTCTAGATTGACGGAAAGTTGTAGTCCAGATTTGGGAAGCTGCAAAGATTTAGGATTGTTCAGGATCTGTAAATTTTTATAGAGTACAAGTTTTTATTTCATGTTGTAGATTTTCTTGTCATTTACAGAAGAATTTAAATTCCTTGGAAATTTGTTCAAACTTTATAGAATGTACATGTCATTCAGCTTACAGAGACCAAATGATATGGGTTCACAAGTAAAAGAGGTTATATCATGCAATGGGATGCTTGGCTCCTTCAATTAAGCATGGTCAGTGATTTACAGGAAACATAGTGAGGTTCTCAGCAACTCAATAATGTGTAAACTTTGGAAAAACTCACCCACACAGAAATACAGTTTTTGAGGCCTACATTAATTTTCATACAAGAACTGAAAATTCTTTGTGAGGATTGGTATTTTTGGTGAGATCTAGGTGCTTAATTTCAAACAACGCTTAATCTTGCATTTGAAGTCACGCAAATGAGCTCACAATTTATCTATGCAATCTGGCTGTAGGTCTTCATCACTCTTCATCACTGAGGTATGTGCACTCATAATCATCATTGTCCAAAACATGACACCTACATTTGGATCAAAAATTGACACTAACACTTAGATATTGATTACACAGGATGTACACAACCAAAACAAGCATGGGCAACCCTAGTTTCCATCTTTGATACACCAACAAACAAGACTGAAATTTCACAACAATTCACACGGTGTCCAAATAATGCATGGTAAAGTGTGTTGGTGTCAATTACCGTATGTTAGTTGTTCCTCGTGTTGATTATGGGTTCACTTGCCTTGAGTTAAACTGAAAAGGGGGGAACAGAATCCTATGCAACTTGGTACCACAAATTAATGCTTCAATGTAGAAGTTTCGGCAGGAGAGAAATACAGAAGTCTGCTTGTTTGGTGTACCTGAACAAACCCCAAAAGACTAGTTACAATTTATTCAAGACGGAACTCTCTTCAATGTTCAAGCTCTCCGTTGTGTTCCAAATTCTCTATTCAACCACCTCCCTTGCTTGTATCAACAATCACAAAATATATCGGGTCACGAGTCAGAGCTAGCCGCAGACTTACACACTGATTTCAAAATCAAGTTCCAAAAATCTACAGAGCAATCATGGGAACATCAATTAATTTGTGTCGAAATTACCAATCATGAGAACATCAAGTTCGGTTAAAATTGGCTGAAATTCAGGACTTTGAGAGCTTTTCAAAAAGGAACCTAAACCTCTAGTTTTTAAAGCTTCGTGTACTTGAATCTCACCATTCTGGCACTCTGAAATTGCACCAATATAGTGAAATCGACGTACTTGCCAAGTCTGATTGACACCCCTTATCCTAACTTCTAAACAATGTTCAGTCCATTACCAACAACGTGCTAATCATCAACTATGTGACCATCAACAGCGACTATTTTCCAATTCCCAACAATGTACCTGTGTGCCAATTAGCCACAGTGTGACCGCTAGCAACAATTAATGTGACAATTCCCAACAATATGCCAATTACCACAAATGTGTCAATTCAGCAACTATGAGCTAATTTCGCAACTAAAATCTGTGACCACGTACTGCCCATCAATGTGAGACCCATTTCCCATTTTCAATTACTAACTCAATGTACGTGACCTTCAGCAACAATGTGCCAATTCTTTGGCACTGAGGCGTTTTAGCCACAAATGTTTGAATCAATTCAGCAACCATGAGCCAATTTCGCAACTGCAATCGATCGATCACAGTTGCAGAGGCGGACACCCCATCACCTTCCCTTTCGCAGGCTCCGCCGGTGCCGGATGTGCCAGAAACGTGGGCCTTTGTTCCCCAGCCATTACCACCAGCTCCACCTCAAAACCCCTACTCCGTTTGCCTCCACCTTCTTCGCCTCCTTCGTCATCCCCGAGGAGTCCCATCTTGGGCACCACCACATTGGTCTCCTCCTCCTCCCTCTGCCTTCCTCTTTCGGAAGATTCGGATGCCCTTCGACGACAGAGGAGGATGAACGTGCACAGGCAGACTAGTGCAGACACGGCCAGGGCTATCACCACGATCACGAAGGTGTGGCTGGTGTGGATTGGGAGAGTCTGTTGGGAGGGGGTGGAGGGGATGCTGGGACCGATTTTGGAGACTGTTGTCCAGGAGAGAGAATGGGCTCGGACGATACGGAAACACCTTCGGCAGTGGAACTGGGAGGAGCCTGTCATAGTGAACCGAGATGGTATGTATGCTAAGAGCGGCTCTGTCCCAATTTTTTTTCAAACAAGCAGCTGTGCAATGAAGATTTTCACTTAAACAAGCAGCTACGGAATGAGAAGAGGTTCCTCAACCAAGAACCTATGCTATGAGTGTCTTTTCCCTTAAACAAGAAGCTATTCCATAGAGGCAGAGACCCTTAAACAAGCATCTATGGTATGACTGGAGGTTTCTGAACCAAGAAGCTATAGTTCTATGAGAGTTTGTTTTTTCGCCCCTCCGACAACCAGCTCTGGTATTGGAGAGGCCTTGGCTTTTCCCTAAAACTAGCAGCTATGGTACGAGAGGCTTTTAATTTCTCCTTAACAAGCAGCTATGAAATGAGGATTTTTCCTTAAGCAAGCAGCTATGTGAGGAGAGGAGGTTCCATCAACACGCAGCTATGGGACGAGAGGCCTTTGATTTCCCTCCAACAAACAGCAATTCTATGAGAGTCCTTTAATTTCTCTCAAACAAGCAGCCATGCTATGATAGGCTTTTCCCTTAAACAAGTAGCTCTGCTATGAATCGCAGAGAGGATTTTGCCTTTAATTTTGTAGTTCAAAGCAGCTACCAATCTACAAGAGGCTCTTTGTTGCTGACT
Source organism: Neckera pumila (assembly GCA_963969595.1). NCBI lineage: Eukaryota > Viridiplantae > Streptophyta > Bryopsida > Hypnales > Neckeraceae > Neckera > Neckera pumila. Next base: position 16,960,760 of record OZ018415.1, on the reverse strand, counting down.
TCAAAGTGCAGTTGCGTTGTACATGAAGTTAGAATCATGACAGCCAGGGAGTTAAGCTTAAGGCACAATCCCACTATACGGGGAGCACACCAAAGTGCACTGGTGTACTCAGCTGTGTACTGTACTGTACAGTGCACGGCACCGGTCGCCCACCAGGGGTCGACAACCGGAAACTGCACTAAGCGTTTCCCAGGATTTTGAGTGCCAAGGCTCAGTTTTTGAGTACCAACAGCTTTCAGCACTGTACCTAAGAACCTAGAACTCAAAATTCGCACTGGTGTAGCTTGGATTGACGCAATTGGCCCCCAAGTGTCCAAAGCCAAAAACACAGATGCCAAGCTCAAATTCACGGCCTCAAGAAAGCTAGGAAGAATTTGACTATAACTCATCATCGATCCTTCCAGGTGGGACTAACTGCTGCAGATCGATATCATCAAAGTTGCTCTAGAAACTGGTGAATGTTTCAAGCTGGACTTACGTTGAGTTGCTATTGTTGCAGGCTCTCAAGCCAAGGCGGGGCTATGGCTGGGAGCTGATTTAGCACTCTGTCGTTGTGCTCTGTCTCGTGCTCCAGTAGCGGGCAAAATTCGATTTTGACACGCTTTGAATACAATCCTCGATTGTGTGTCACTGGCGGCACGTTTTATGATCAATATTTTAAACTCGCAATATTTTAATTTGGTGCATTTCAGATTGCCGAAAGCGTTGGACATCAATTTGCGGAATTGGCGTGACTTTGGTACTCTCACGGCGAGGACTGGAACAAAATTCTACACCAGTCGTAGATTGTGAAGATTTGTGCAGATGAAAGCCACAATTTTTGGAGCCCAACATTTGCGCCAAATGAGCGGAATTAATTTGTGTGGGTGTCCAGAATCTCAGTCACGTGTGTTTTGATGGCAATTTGGAGCCCCAGAACTGTGATGTTTAAATGACAAGAGCTCTAAATTCTCTATACAGTATGTCCTACACAGATTTCAGGTTTAACCCTTGAACGTCGAGGCGGACGTTTTGTGTCCGATGGATGACAAGGAATCAAACTGTATAGGATAGAAGTGCAACTATTCATCCTTTAAATTTGTTTTGGAAAGGGAAGATCTTCTACAGTAGTTTGACTTCCAATGACTACTTTTGCAATTCTGGAAGTCAATGATTCACACGGTAATAGAAAAAGGAAGATTTCGAGGGTCCCCCTTCGGCATTTAAGGGTTAAGTCGGGCAACTCAAAACTCCTCCAGGTTTGAGTTGGGTGCTTCAAATTCGGGTCAGTTCCTTGCTGTTAACCCTTTTCATTGGGCACCAATCTCGTGGAATACTGCCAGTACGTGTACTGATCGACGGTACATGATGAAAAATAAGCCAAAATTATACATTATACGTCCTTGGGTACGTTATAAACGCAGAAGTGTCTTATTTGTGATCATGAAAATCAGTGTTAAATCTTTGAAAAAAATCGTGGACGGCGACTAAACAGCCTAAGGAATGTACTTGTGAGGGTGACGACACGGCTTCGCACTTCGACAAGTCTTCCTCGTCAGCAAGCGTGTGAGCCTCGCAGGAAAAGCATGATGTTTGGTTGACTTGAGAAAACTAGAGAAACGTTTTGAAATCTGATCTCAAGGTTTAGCATCCAAATAACAAATATAATGATAATAACGTTGGTCTTGTATAGTATCCATGTCACATGGGGCGGACTGAGTGCAGTACAACACAGTAGCATGTCAAAGATGTTGCTTACAGTGCTGGTTACCCTGTCAACACCACCCTGGTGCCCTACCAAAAGTTCTTGCACTGCCTTTTTGTTCCTATACAAACACCTTCATTTTCAAATGCAATTTCCTTTATACTCATGCAATTTTTGCATCAATGCATTCCTATGTACTCCTAATCATACTTACCAAATTTCAACTTCAAAAAAGTAAAACTCCATTTTTGGTGAATTTTTTCATTTAATTTTCATTAAAAAATAATGGTAAATTTTTTTTTTAATTTGATTGCAGAGATACGTAGGGAACATCCATACACACATCTTTCCTTTGACAAGCATGTCCAAAAAAGTTTCACAATTCTCTCTACAGAGCTTTCAATGTTGGGGTGACAATATCCTAAATTCATAAAATTGATATCTTTTCATTGTAATTAGATTTGGCAAGGTGATTGTACCATCAGGTTGTGATCAACATGAATTTAATCAAATGTTGAATGCTTTGTTGAAATTATAATTATGCATATATTATGAAAGTGAACAATTGATTTGCTTATTGAAAGGGTTCAAGGAGGTTAAATGGATGAAAATTGGATCAAATGAATTAAATAAAATGCCTGTAATGGATGAAAAGTGCTAAAATTCCAAATAAATATAAATTGGCTAAATTAACCTTTAAAATCTCAAGGCTTTTGTTTCATCAAATAACACTCAAAACTATCATATCTATTGCAAGGAGCAAAAAAGTTCAAAAATTATTTTTTTTCCACATATAACCATAGGATCTTGCAATGCACTATTATAAAAATGCAAGGAAGAAATTTCAAAAACTTTGACATCGTAGATATTTGCATTTAAAGTGAAAAAAAAAGTTCTTTGATACCTTGTTCAACTAGATTTTTGGACTTTGAATCTTCTTAATTTAAATTTTTTGCACTATTGATTTTGAATTTTTCTATTGAAGAACTGAATTGAAATTCCTAGAAAAAAATTCCAAAAGAACACACTTAATTTTTACTCATTAAAAATTTATTAAGCAGAAATAGGTTCAAGATTGAACAAAAAATTTAATCGTTAATAATTCAAAGATGGAATTGAAATACAATAATTCCAGTGCAGAGATTGTTCTAGCATGCAAATTTAACCTTGTCAAACGATTTGTTTCGAAAAATTATTAAAATTGCATTCAAAAATGAATTTTATAAGTAATTTTCTCAAAAAGATGCTAAAATTGCCCCCAAAACATGATTGTTCATAATTTTTTCATTACTAGACCAAATAGAATGATCCAAAGCTTTACATATAGACCAAATAGAATGATCCACAGCTTTACAATCCTGCTTGAAATCCCAACAATCCCTACAGGGACTTTGGACTTTAGAGGTTAAAAGTAAAACATCTTGTTAACCATGTATTAGAACATAGAATAGTCAAGGAATTTCTTTACTACTTGTGACAAAATATTTTACCTGTTTGATATTGTTGGTCATACTGTTATTTTTTCAATTTGTAGTTTTTTTGCACTTTGTCTTAGGGTGGATGATCTCAATGGTTGGATTGTTTTTAGTCATATAAATTGAGGTTTTCAAAACAAAAATAATCATTATATTGACCTTAACCCTTAAAGGACCAAGGCCTTTCTTCAGCCAAAAAACACTCAAAACTGCCATTTCTATAGCAAAGAGTAAGAAAACTTGAAAATTGTTTTTTTTCACATTTAACCATAAGATCTTACACCTACATTAGAGAAAATTTCAAGCCTTTGGAGGGCTGCTCTACATCCCTCCGAGGTACCCTAGAATTTACTTTTTTTTTGCTCAAAAAATTTGTTTTTTTCCTATTTCCGCCCAATTGAAACTGCAGCGACAGTGGCGCAAGAACCAAAATTTACGAGTAAAAATTATTACTAATATTATTATTATTTTAATCTTAAAAAAATTATTTAAAGAAAAAAAAAAGTCGTGAAAAACTGACTGCTCACTGCAGCAACCAGCTGGAGTGACAGACCAAGCCTTTTTCTAGCTTGGTTTGTCACTTTGGAGCAGCCCTCCGGAGAACTAATATTTTTTCTAGTATGAGAGTGTGTTGAAAAAAATCCAAAATTTGTGATCGAACAGATTGCAAGATATCTACGTTTAAAGTGAAAACCAATTTTTCAGCACATTGCAAGACAAGATTATTTGACTTTGAACCTTCTTAACTTTCAATTTTTGCACTTTAGAGTTTTGAGCTTTAACCCCTAAAGTTCCATGACTAGTGTTTTCTCTAAAAACATTCAAAAACTGCCATTTTTAGTACAAGTATCTAATTCTTGAAAAAAACTTTTTTTGACACATGTAATCATAGGATCTTGTAGTATGTTGACTTCAAAACATGTGGTAAAAATTTCAGAAATTTCCATAGTGTGGTTTGCAAGATATAAGCATTCAAATTCACTGAAATCATTTTTTTGCCCTTGCAAAAAACAGGGCAAGTACACTTCACAAGCTCACTTTTTGATGAAAATTGTCCAAAATGGAGGCGCTTCTTTGGATTCTTTTTCTTAGACAAGTTGGCTAGATGCTTGAAAAATTTCACTTCATTTGGAATTGTACAACATGTAGGAAAAAAATAGTAAGTAGATTGTAGTAGAGAATGATTCAAAATACTAAATTGTCAAGAAATTAATTATAACATTGAAAAATACCAATCCCAATAGTTACAGTGTTTAATAAACAATCTACAGCCTAAGAGTTTATTTTTTTCAAAAAATATAAAGGATTTCAAAATTTATTTTAGAGTTGAGAATCCATAACTACCCTCTGATTTGCCCGAACTGCTTGGTTACAAAAAAAAGTAATATATTAGGCCATAACTTTTGGCTTACATTTCCAATGTCATAAAATTTATTGCATATGAAAGATATTCCTTGTCTCCACCTTCTATTAAAATTTCAGTCAAAAACATAGAAATTTCTAGTCATACGTACCTGCTCAAAATTTCTATACAACCAAAAAATGCATGTTGATCCTTTAGGGGTTAAATCTTTTTGGTAGAGAACTAAATTGAGAGTCTAGGGGAAAAAAAATTTAAGAAAATTTAATTTTTGTACTTCAAGAAATTGTTAAGTAGAAGTAGGTACAAGATGGAAGGAAAATCTAAATTGTTAATATCACTAAAATGGAATTTAAATGCACTAATTCCAATGGTGAGATTATTCTAGCAAGCAAACTAAACCATGGGGATTTTTTTTTTGAAAAATTGTAAAAATTGCATTTAGAAATGAATTTTACAAGTTATTTTTTTAAAAAGATGCTCTAATTGCCCGAAAAACAAGATTCTCCACAGTTTCCTCATAAAAAATCCAAATGGAATGAATAAAAGCTTTTCAAATAGACAAAAATATTATTTTTATTTTCATTTTTTTTTAGTTCAAATTTTTGAAATTTTTTTTTGCTGCCTTCTCCCTCCTTCCAAGTTCTGTGTTGTTTGGGGCATAACTTTTATTTTCAGGCATCGATTGAAAAAAAAATTATATTCCCACAAAGCTAATCAATTTTTCTATCTTTAAAATAATGTTAAAAAAACTAGGACAAAATTTTAGCTTATAGATACCTGCCAAAATTCCCATTTGTCCCCCAAAGGAACAATGGTCCTTTAGGAATTAACCCCTAAAGGACCAAGGTGATTTCCCTATCAAAAAACATTCAAAATTGTCATTTCTATTGCATAGAGAAAAGAACTTTAAAAATTGTTCTTTTTTGCATATCCAATGTAAGATCTTGTACTTGACTAGTATATGAATACGTGGAAGAAATTCTAGAAACTTTGACCTTGTAGATTGTAAGATATATGCATTTAAAGTGAAGAAAACAAGTTTTTTGGCACCTTGCTTGACTAGATTTTTTGGCTTTGAATCTTTTTAGTTCAAATCTTTTGCACTATTGATTTTTCTTTTTTCTTTATTTATATTGAGTAGTTGAGTTGGGAATCTACCAAAAAAATTTAGAAAAAAAGCACTTAATTTTCACTCATTAAAAAATTGTTAAGTAGAAGTAGATTCAAGATTGAACAAAAAACGAAATTGTTAATAGCTTTTAGATGGAATTGAATCATAATAATCCCAATGGTAAGATTGTTTTAGCATGAAAATATAAACTTGTCTAACAAAAGAATTTGAAAAATTCTAAAATTGCATTCAAAAATGTATTCTACAAGTTATTTTTTCAAGAAGATGCTTAGTTTGCCCAAAAAACTAAGATTGTCTATAAATTTTTCATTATTAGTCCAAATTGATGGAAACAAAGCTTCAGAGGTAGACAAAAATATAATCTTTGAGGAAAAAATTTGAAAAAAAAATTCTTTTGACCTTTTGTGATTTTTTTGTGCTACCCGTTGAACTTCATTTTTGCTTATTGTGCCACAACTTTTGCTTCCAGGCATCAAATAAAATAAAATTTATATATACACAAAGCTCTTGAAATAATACATGACCTCAAAAAATTCCAAAAAATATCACTAAAAATTGAGACAATAGGAACCTGCCCAGACCCAAATTGTCCCATCTGGGGACAAATGATCCTTTAGGGGTCAAGAGCCTTTATTGACCAAAGTGTATTTTTCTTTTTCTTTTCCATTTTTGATTATGCTCTTGACACTTCGATTTTTTTTTTCTTCATAGTTTGAGTGTATCTCTAAAGTCCTAATCATTATTCTCTACATGTCCAACTTTATTTTGTGCAATTCCAACAAAGTACTACAAAGGTTATAAGGTATTGTTTCTTTGAGAGCAAACTCAAGTACTTGCTTAACTCCTAAAAGACCGGGGGTATTTGAACATACTATATGCACAGGTTAGTTTTGAAAATAAGTAAGAAAAATTTGGATTGCGTCTAAAATTTTAAAAATTCTACAACTATTTCTTAAAAGTTGAAAAAAATTCATTGTTGCTAATTTTGAATATCCAAAAGTTATTCTAAATATTTTTAGAAAAATGAAGACATTTATGCATGAATAGAAAAAATCAATTCAAAAGCAAGAACGTCTATAAATTAGAAAAAACATAGTGCTGAAAGCCAAAAAATCCAAATCCAATTGCCGAATTGTTGAACTACAAAAACTAAACTATTTCCGCAACAAGGTGCCAAAATTGACTTATGCATACGATAGCTCTTGTTTTCTTGACTAGTGCTTGTAGTAGGCATACTTCCTCAGTCATATGGAATAGTTTTAATGATTGCCAATGTTGATTTGAAAGAAGTCTCGTGTAGCTTTTCTATGAAAAAAAGATCAACAAAATGTCAAAATTGCATAGCTTTTGAGAAAATGCCATAGTTGGCAAGATTGATAAAAGGTGTTTGGTTAGGTGATATTTTGTACATACACTGAATTTGGAATGTTGAAATCAGAATGCTCAACAATACTTTAAAAACTCTGTTTTTTTACCACGGATATATATAATTATAATATTGATAGAAAATGAATTTCAAATCATTTTGAATTGTGGAAATAAAGACATGAAGATGTGAAGTGATAGACAAGGGCACCTTTTTTTTCCTCAAGAAAATCAGCATAACCATACACTCAATCATTTTTTATCAGATTGCTCCGTGACAGATTCATCGGAAAAAATAATCTAGGGTCTCTTTGTTGATCACGAACTATTAGTGAAGTTTGCATTTCCAATTTTCTACAAATAAAGTTGTAGGAGTTATGTGGTGGCCTTATGCTCCTCTAAGGATTAAGTGGTTGGGCCTTTAAAAAAGTTCTCCCTATGACAACATTTTGCACTTTATGTTGTTTTAGCATAATTATGTTGTTTAAGTATTTAGTATTAAATTTGACTTTAAAGATTTATTTTTATGTGGGAAGATTTGAATCATTCTATTTTTATTGGTGAAATTTACACATCCCTTCACAAAACAATATTCAAGTTCCTTTTCAACTCAATTTCTAGTAGGCTTGAAAAAATAATAAAAACATTGGGTGTAAATTATCTATGATGGCATTCTTACCATTTGAATTGACAATTTTTGAATTAATTATTTTACTTACTAGCACTTTAACCCCTAAAGGACCAAGACCCTCTTTCTACCAAAAAACACTCAATACTCCCATTTCTATAGCAAAGAGTATAAAAATTTCAATTTTTGCACATCTAACAGCACGATATTACACCTAATTAGTATGACAATGTGTGGAAAAAATTTCAGAATTTTTGACCACATAGATTGCAAAATATCTACATTTAAAGTGAAAAAATCAACACAATGTGAGACTATATTATTTGACTTTGGGGAGGTTGCATGGTTGAGTGGACCAAAGGTGGCAGAAGTCCATATCCATGCAATTGACTACAAGGCTAGCTAGAAAAATTTTACACAAGGAAAAAGAGCACAATAATCCGGAGAAAGACACATGGTGGTATAGAATAAGCATTAGAGAGGATCCTATTAGAACCCTACAATGTGTCCCACCCAAAAAACCTAGTAACATCATTCACTTATTCTGGTACTCTAAATCTTGAAAATGTCAACTATTTGAAATTGATCCAATCTCCAATGTTGATTTAAAGCCTATCTGTAATTTCTAGCATCATTTAGGATTTCAAATTTTTTTGGAAAACGCATTCTTTTGTCTCCTCTATGGACTTTTGAAAATATGATTCAATTTCAACCCTTTAAAAGTCCATAACTACTATTTTAAAATCAATATCAAGGAAAATATTATAATTTCTAGGTAGCTCAATCTATATTGCAACACATGATGAGTCACTAATACAATAACAAGAATGTTCTCTTCATTAGAAAGACTCTTGTACAATGCTATATGGAGTTTTCCTATTGCAACTTTAAAAGTCTATAGTTCTTTATTTAAAGAAGAGACCTTCTAAATAATTACATAATTGTCTTTGTATCCAAGTTGAGAATGTATGTTCAAATTTATAGCTACAACAGTGTAGTCAATTATCTGCAATGCAAAGATCTCATTGGAAAAAGCACTCAACCATGCATTCACCCTTTGAACCTTCTTAACTTAGATCTTTGCAGTACAGAGTTCTGAACTTTAAATTTTTGTGGTGGAAAATTGACTTGAGAGTCTAGGAAAAAGAAAAAACATTAAAAAAACTTAACTATTCATTATTTAAAAAATTGTTAAATAGAAGTAGGTACAAGATAGAAGGAAAATATGAATTATTCTTAGCTCTAAGATGGAATTAAATGCTTGATTTCTAATTTTGAGATTGCTCTAGCAAGCGAACTAAACCATGTAGAATTTTTTAAATTTTTTTTGTAAACATTGCATTCAAAAATAAATCCTACAAGTTTGTTTTTTCAATAAGATGCTCTAATTGTCCAAAAATCAAGATTGCCTATAACTTTCCCATAGCAAATCCAAATGGAATGAATACATTAGAAGAGATTTGAGGCCTCCAAGAGATTGTGAGTTATCTTGTGTTCCTAGACTACGGGAACACTTGAAAGCTGCTGGCTGATGTGGTCGAGAGAGTGCCACATCATTTTTTTGAAAAAAAAAAAAAAATAATTGGCCTAAAATGATACTCAGCACTTGGGAGAGATTTTTGTTTATTTTTTACTTTTTATTTTAAAAAAAAAAAAAATTCTAACATCTCGTATCGATTGTTCACAGATCTGGCCAAATTAGAGAACGGGCCTGAAATGGCCCTCCAATGCCCTCAAATCTCTTCTAATGAAAGATTTTCATTTAGACAAAGATATAATCTATGAGAAAAAAAAATTCAAAAAAAAAAATTCAAATTTTTAAAATTCTCTTTACTAACCCCTCTCCTTTCTTTTAAGCTAATTTGGGCATAACTTTTGTTTTTCCAGGCACCGATTGAAAAAATAATTATAATTTCACAAAGCTAATTAATTTTTCTATTGCTTAAAAAAAATTTCAAAAAATCATGACAAAAATTCAGCCCGTAGGTACTTGTCCAAAATCCCATTTGTCTCTTGAAAAGACAATGGTCCTTTAGAAGTTAATCTTTTGCAAAAGCACAACCTTCTATTCAAAAAATTAATCAAGAATTGATATGAAATACTTTATAAAATACCTAATTTCAAAATATGAAATTTTATTCCTCATATTGTAAAATGTACTTAATTCTTAATAAATGTTTGTTAAATGAAACTACACATCTAAATGAATTTGTTGCCTTGTTTTTGAAATTCAAGTCTTATGATCTTGAAATAGGTGAAGATTTTGGCTCTAAAATTTTTGAACAACAAACTTCAACAAATGAAATAATTATATTTAATTTGTTAATTTGCTATGACAATTTAGAAAAAAAAAGTGACAGACAAAATATTAGCTGATTGTTTGAAGAAAAAATAAGCTTAGATAGCTTTTAACTTTATTGTGCACAAATACATCTTTCCAAAATTACTTTGTACTAACACAAGCAAAAGAGTACCAGAAGCCAACAGTGAGCCTTGTAATTGGTTAATAATTTAACCGCACCAAGACTCAAATAGTTTTTTCCATCAATAGATCCTATGGACATAGATAAAATGCCTTGTGATTTGTAATGCATGTCACAATTACGATAAAACCATGTAAACAAGAATAGAAATGTGAGAAACATCCTATCACTACAAGCATTGAACATTGACAACATCCATAGCAGTGCCAAAAAAAAGAACCCGCCCAGAATACACTAGGTGTGGCAAGTAGTTTTACAATCACTTTTTATTCACCTTGTTTGTAGGTGTCGAAGCCCCTTCATATTGGCAAATTTCAAATTGAGTCTTCCTTGTGATGGAGTGACAGATTTTGCCTTGTATACTTTGTCCAAATTCTTTATGAATGGTGTAAACTTGATTTTTGTAATCTTTGTGAGTTTTTTCTAGTTTCTTTTGAAGCTTTTTCTCACATTTTATTACTTGAAAAAGATCCCATTATATTCATGGGTGTATACGTACTAATTCCTACACCTAAATATATACTAAAATACACTTTAGAGTATTTATGGGGTGTTTTTGGTGTGCTGAAATTGTAATAAAGTTTCCAATTCTAGCCTTGTAGTTATAGTCTTAGGGTGTTTTAAGCTTTAAATTTGGCACTAATTTATATTAGTATGATAAGTAAATTATTAATCTTGCTTTCATGGTTAAAGTTATTGACCACTCAAAAATAATTGATGGGACTTCTATACAAAATATTCCTCTCAAATATGGAGTGAATATTAGTCGTTTTTCTCTTACGAAGTAGCGGGGATAAAGCATTGTATAAAATTTCTACTACTTCCTAAGAGAGAGACAACTACTATTCACTCCACATTTTGGGATGAACATTTTGTGTAAAAGTTTCATTGATTTTTTTTGAATGTCACTAATTTTAACCATAAAAGCAAAGCTAATAATTTACTTATCATACAAATATAAGTGAATGCCTATTTTTAAAGCTTAAAACACCCTAAGACAATGGCTACAAGGCTGGAGCTTGAAACTTTATTATAATCTCAGCACAAAAAAAACATCCCTAAAACACTCTGAAATATTGTTTTATACTAATTTAGATGTGGGATTTTACTACGTATACACCAGGGCTTTTATTTTTGGCATTTGAGAGCCATTTTGCACTCAAAATAATACTTTGGCAAACCTCCCTTTAAATAAAAGAGTCCAAATTCCCAGGTTTTTGCCACCTGTACACCAAGGGCAACACCCAGGCAGCCAGACTGGCACCGGATAAGGGAGGCAAAGGGGGATCGTTCGCCAAAGAAACCCGGACCCGGCATCCCCCATTGGCAGGGTATCGCCTGGCTGTGCCACTCCAGAAGTATGCGTCGCCTGTACACAACCGGCTTCATTGCGTACTTTGCCATGTTGAATCCGGACTGTCTTCCGCCATAGCCAGAATTGCGTTCATTGAATTTCTGTAATCGCCACTCCTCGCGCTCATTTAATCTCTTGCATCGCCACTCCGCGCGCTCACAGCGCCACCGTATTTGCCAGTCGCCACTTGCACTTCCGGGTCTAGGGTGTACTGGAATGCATTTGTGTGTAACTTGGTGCATTTGTGGCCACTATGTATTCTTGTTCGTTGTGGTTTATTGCAGGAGTGGGGTAGCAGATGCCATGACTGCGGAGGGGCAATCTGGACTTGGGTGCATCCTTTACTTCTAGCTCTTTTCTAGTTTACAACTTCGGCGCGTGTTTTTGTCTCAGGAACGAGTTGTTTGTAGTCTTTGTGCTTTGTTCAAAGCTTTCCACTTCAAGGCAATAGGCTTTCTGAATTGTTAGTCATGGAATCAAGTAAAGATCAATCGGATGACCGTTTGGCAGGCGAGGCGGCTCTTGCAACGGAGCTTGAGAAATCTATGGAGGATGCACAACTTAGGCTAGCAGTAGCATGTTGGAAGAAGAAGGTTCGTGTGCTGATGGTGGAGACTGCGCGATGGAGGGCAAAGACGAAGACAACTTTGCAAAATTATTTTGCGAGTACGCGTGGTTCAACGACATGGCAACCTCTTTCAACCGTCTTGGACAGTTGTTTCCCAGATGTTCCAGGAGCCGAGTCCGATGGTTTAGAAGAATACCCTTCTTTTGATTCGGGTCCATTGAATTTTGGTAGTGACAAAACCGTGTCTACAGACACGGCAATACGCTCCTCCTCTGCTTTTGAAGACACTCTGATTGTGAGCTCAAGGTCACCGTTGATTGCATTGTCTGATTCATCGGAGGACAACACTGGTCTCAAAGAGGTGCTTGATGCTACTGAGGTTGAAGACGAGGAAGCAGACTCCCCACCGCACAAAAAGGGAGCAATTGCAAAGTTGAAGGCCCAAACTGCCAAAAGTGCCGCACAATAGCGTTATGACAGACACTGGAAATTTCAGACTGAGTGGGCGGCCAAGCTTCCGTGGGCTTAGGGAATACTTGCAAGCGATGGGGTGCTGCATATGGTAAGGTGCAAGGTTTGTAGTGCCTTTGATCGCAAACCATGCATTCTGGCCCCTAAATCAAACACGCTCTTCAAGCATGACGGGAAACGGACGGCTAAGAAGGACTTGCATCTGCATGGCGTGAAGAAAGGTGACCAATACATTGCAAGCCAATGCAAACACCGCAAGAACATGCGACTGTATGTTGCACGCATACCTTCTTCTATTTTGGACCAGGTTAACCACTGCACGACAGTTGAATCTCGCAGAAAACGGGTTCAATTTGCAACTTTGTTCCAGGTCCTGGAAAGTGGTCGTCCGATGGTTGAATATGAAGCACGTCAGAGCTTGTACAGATTATTGGCGGTCCCAGATTTACCAAGTGCCCACTGGTGCAACAACACTGGCAGGGTCATGGCATCATATAGGTACAAAATTGTTGTGCAGGAGATTTACAGGCTTTTGAAGAAGGCGAAGTTTGTGGCAATTACGGTGGATGAGGCCACTGCTGTGGATACTGGCTGTTACCTCTTTGTGCATTGCTACATTGTCTGTGACTGGGTTCGGGTCCCTCTCCTTGTAGCCTTGCAGTGAGTCGACTATGCTGCAAACGCAGAAAATATAACCAAGCTCATTGTGGAGGCCGTCGCAATTGGCGGGGGTTTGAACACACAAATGCTTGCCGAGAAAGTCATCAACTTTGGGTGTGACGGCGCTTCCACTTTACAGGGTTTGCAGTCCGGTGTTACGGTTCAACTACGGGATCAGTATGCTCTTTTCAGTCACGGTGTGCACTGCGTTGCTCACGGGTGTAATTTGGCCTTCAAAGCATTGGAGAGCTTGGGGATTTTTTCATCTATTGGTAAGGTTCTCCAAGTCACTTATGCTTATTTCAACAGAAGCTCTAAACGCCTGATTGAATTCAAGGCACTGGCAGACTTGTGTGAGACAGAAGGATTGAAAATGCTAAAATGAGTTGAAACTTGTTGGATTTCTTTCATTAAGCCTCTGCGTCAACTCCTCTCAGAGTATCACACATTGATATACACAATGACTCACGACTTAGGTCAAAATGACAAAGCAGAGGTACATTTTGTGATTTTTTAGTTTTCTTTATAGTGTTCTACGTCTTGTTATTATTTTGCTTGTTTGGACTGGCTGTGCACTTCTTTCTTCTTATTCATTTGATCTTGTTGCATCTTCATGTAAACTTACCGTGAACTGGCTGCATCCTAGGAACTTGTTTCATCTTACTGTGAACTTGCTTCATTTCATATTTACAATATCTTCAGGTATTGACTCAATTGTTGGTTGTTTTCAGGCTTGCCTTGTCCTCCTTCTGAATCCGTACACCATGCTGGGGATGTGTGCCTTGTTGCCTCTTCTTGACGCCATAGACAACCTTGTGAACTTCGTGCAGAAACGAGATGTGTTCATTTGCGACTTCATTGCTGCTGTGAAGATTTGCCAGGCGTCATTGCATACCATGTATGAGGATCCGGCTACTTCCTTCTCCATAGATGAATTCTGGTCATTTGGGAACTTGCTAGATTGCAGTCATGAGCAGATCCATACAAAATGGATCACAGGCCTAAACGATGGCTCTGCCATATTGTCCTTTGTGTGTCATGGGGAAATGATTCACGCTGAGCACAATTTGGCCCTAGTGACTCGCAATGTGTGGGCTGACTTGGTGATGAAAGTGAAGACTGAATGTACTAGTGAGTTCACGTACTTAACTCATCTTGTTTTCTTCCCCCTTTAATATGGTCAATGCTTCAATTTTTGTAATCTTGGCTTGAATTCATGCTTCTATTTTAGTTCCTTCATGTCACTGCTGTGAACTTGCACGTTGGTATTAGTCACAGGTGAAGTTAATTTGATATTAGTTTACAGTTGATATTAGTTTGCATGTGAACTTGCATGCTCTCTTCACTTCTGTGTCACCCTAGTGGTCACATTGGCTAACCTTGCATGCTTCTGTTGTCTTGGCAGGGGCTGCGACTAAGCCGATCAAGGAATTGGACAGTCGCTTCCCTGCCCAAGCGATCATGAGTGCACTGGAAATAATGTACCCACAGTTTTGGTACCAGGGCAATGCCGATGATCAGTTTGATGGGCACCTCCGGATTCTGATGGACGCTTACGAGCACGGAAAGATACTTGGTTCCGGACCCAATAAGCTGATGTTAAAACCGCTTCTAAATCGTGACTTGTTGATGTCACATCATGGTTTGTTTAAAACATGCATGAAATTGAATGCTAGGGCAGCAATGTTTCCCCCTTTGATCTGAATCCACTCACAAAAGTTTGGAGGGTGCTTAACGATAACAATAGCCTAACGAAGAATTTCTCCGAATTCATCAAGCTGGCAGAGATTGCAATGACACATGTGATCGGTTCAGTGGAGGATGAGAGAACGTTCTCATCCCTTGCGTTCTTGAAATCCAAGCTCAGAGCTACTCTAGTGGAGAATCTGGAAGTGGCAGTTGGAATGTATTCCCAAAAAAATTTCACACTTGAAAATTTTCCTTATCAATAGGCATTTGAGGAATGGTTTAGTGCAGGAGAGAGAGGTCACTATTTGTCCCACGCTTAGCTTTTCAGTTGTAGTGTGGTTCGATTTTGCAGATTGTGAATCCTAGCATGGTTCACGGAGGCAGTAGATAGTGAGGTTTGCCTTTGCAGCTTGGGAAGATAGGTTTTCACTATCAGTCTTTCAGTTTGTGTTGCTCTATTTGATTTAAAGACATTGGTGTGGAACTTGATGTTGTGGTTTCTTTTTTCATTTGCAGGTTTGGCCCAGCTAGGGGCAACTACATTGCAATGAGCTCCCTAACTACAACTCTTATTGTTGAAGTTGTGATTTGTAAACATGTTCCTAGCCTGTGTATATGTCATAGTGTGGGTTGTATTTGCTTGTATATGCTTGTCTATAATATAGATTGTGGTATGTAATCTTTGCTTGTGAATATGTGATTATGCTAGTGAACATGCTATAGTCTTGCATGTAAACTTGTTGGACCAAATGTGTGCTGGTTTGTAAATTACAAGAATCAAATTTATACCATTTATAAAGAATGATTACACGTTTGGACAAAGTACACACAAGGCAAACCTCTCACTCCATCACAAGGAAGATTTAACTTGAGAAAGATGAATCTTCAAATACTCATGTGAAAGATATGAGCACCAAAGTGCTAAAATCCACGTTAAAGACAAAACCGAGGCCGCAGCTTGCATTTAAAGTCCATTGTGCTCCATGGCACTCCACGCCACCTTCTATTAAATTTGTCTAGATTTGCAATGTTGAATTGACGAGAAATAAAAGAATATACTTCTCACATGACAACTTAAAACAACCTATGTAGCACTTCTACTAAACTAGTTTATAAAATTACAGTGGCTCAAGTAGGGTACTAAATCAAAATGAAACATGACATATCTTGCTTGAATTTCAATGACAAAAATTGGTTCAATAGCTCCATTAGACATCTCAACTTTGATTTTGTGATAAATATACAAATCTTATGGTTCTTCAAGAATCAGATTGATGATCTTATTAAAGTTGGGTATCAACTTGGGATTTGAAGAGAATAGAATTTCTATGGTTAATCTTTAAAGGACATGTAAAATCCTGAGAAGGCAACCCAAACTTGGATTTTAGAATCTTTTTTAAATGGACATTATATAAATTGTTCAACTAACCAATCAATGATGAACATCCACCCTCCTCAAGGTCATCGGCAACTTCAAAGCTCCTATTCAAATTATTTATCAAACTTTCCAATGCAAAAACTATAAGTTCAAATTGTGATTCAAAACACAAGACTTAAATTGATAGATGCATATTTTGAAGATAAAATAATGATACTAGGAAGTTTATATTTATTGAATACCAAAAGAATTTTTCTAAAGATTCTTTCCAACCTACCTCCACAAATTGGATGTATTGTTTAAAAATTAAGTATTGTGGCTTCTTCTTTCATTCCTCTCTCAATATCCTAAGTTATTGAATACTAACATTTAATCTTGTAAGGACGTTGGACCAAAAAATAGATGATGGTTGACTTTTTAAATCATTGTAGAAATGAAGAATACACCTATTAGTCCACCAAAAGTCCGATCCTTTTTGGCAAAGTATCTTGGGATCGTTGCAAGAAACACTTATCATTTTCTATCCTCTTAGCCCTGGACAAGTGATTTTTTATATATAACTTGCGTCATATTTCTATTTTCTATGAAATTTGAAATGAACGTATATATAGTAATTGTAGATATTGGAATTTTTTTTCTAATTTTTTTAAAGTAGCTTACTATTTTAAATTGCCCCCAATTGGATGTCTACCTTAGCCATTTTTGAGTTTTTTAGTACTAATTCCTTCCTCCAAAAATGCAAATTTGAAGAGAAAAATTAAGATACAAAGACTTCTACTAAAGTTACACAAGCTTACGAAGAGATTTTCAAAAAACAAATTGTTCACATGTATTCAAAGTACACCTTCCACATGTGTTTAAAGTGCACTAACTTTGCGCATGTGCAAAGAACACAATTTTTTTCCCTGAAGATGTCAATGGTTGAGAAGAAGCATCTTGAAGTTAAAAAAATTACATTTTTTATTGAATTTTTTTGAACTTTTTTACTATTTCTCTAAAAATCAAATTCCAAAGTACCTATTCTTTGCATTTTCCATCACTCTTGTTTTGTGCATAACTTTTAAAGATAATTTTTTCTAGGCATGAATTTTCACATGTACTATATGTTCTGAATGCTTTACAAATTATGCATATATTATTTTATTTTTAAAATTTTTACTCCAAAAGTCACAGTACTCCAATACTCAGGCCATTTTGAGCCAAAAACAGCAAGTGTGTCTTGCAACTTCCTCTTGCTGATAGGCCTCATCCTTTCAGGCTAAACTAGGTCTTCCCTGTAAAAGAGGTCTCCATCTCATGTGCTTCATGTCCAGTCATTGACAGCACATTTGCACAACCGAAAGAGGGCTTGGGACTTTTCCAGGAGACGTGAGTTATCGCCAACAGATCTCTCATGTGAGAATTTCTTGAATGTAAACCTCGTTCCTGTCTCCGTGGCATGAGTGCATTTCATGATTTTATAAAGCTATTGTTTATTACTAACGACGTCTTCTTAGTATTCGTTCTAGCGACCCAATCCCAAGACTGAAAACCGTTGGATTTCGGTGCAGAAGTGGCCGACAACTAACCTAATTTTGCGGAGGGTTTTGAGCAGTTCACGCAGTAGAGACCGTGGCAATCTTGACGAGCTTACCGTGGTGCACCTTGTTGTCTAAAGGAACTGCACCTATTATGGACTTTAAACTAACTGCGACTTATGGTCTCAGAACATTACTCATTTTGATTACTTGAAATTTCGTTATTTCATTTTGATTCTGAAATTTAGTGCCATCATATACATTTTGTGTCATAATTGGGTCAATGCTGCAATGGGGTGCTCGTACCTTGAAAGTTGTTGATTTGTGCTCCTTTGATAGCTCACGAGATTTACCAAATCAAAATTACTGCACAAATATGACAATCATCCCATCCGTATACCTTAGTGATATCATTAACTTCCATGTACTGGAACATAATATAGTACCCTTGCTGGAAACAAGGCTGGAAGCATCAGTCCAGTGAAACTAAATCTCTTATAAAAGCATGTTGGCCTAGAAAACTTATACAGTTTCAGGGTGTTGTTGCATTCATAGGCATTCTAATCAAGGAGAATGGGGTTGATAGTACATATACACATGATCACATGAACGCCAGCAAGGAATAATACGATCCGATCCATTTTCCTTGCGAGGAATATCTCACCTCAAGTTGAAAATTAAAACGGAATGATTCGACAAACATTGGAATGATCTCGACATCATGGTTTCCTTCGGTTTCCATCCAAGGTCTAGCACTGGCATTAGGCCTAAACAAACTCGCCAAAGGAGTCCCAATATGGCTGGTTCTAGTCCAGACGTCGTAGTTGGAGTCACCAATATGCACTCGAGAAAATTTTGTTAGACCCAAGTCCCCTGCACACATTTCACTAGATGTTAAGACTCCCAACGAAGAAAGGATCCCTGGTCTTAAAACGACCAATCTGATTAATCATATTGTAAACAATATAACTCCGATAGCTATTTTATATATCCCTAAAATTAATGAATAACATTGCATGAATTGGTCAACAAGTAATTAAAATTGAACAGAAGAAAGTCTTATCTACCCACTCAAAATTGCTAAGAAAACACGGACCTAATTAGGGTTTCTTGGCCCATCAGGAATTACACATTATTAGAAGGATCATCGTAACGAGAATTGGGATCACTAATATGAAGGAACTTTACAGCATGGATCAGGAAAGGGTTCTGCTGAATTTGTTGAATGTTCTGATGATAGAAGTGCATTCATCGATGAGGTACTCACCAACAAGTGCAAACGTGATGGGAAAATCTGGTCCTACGTCGGAAGGAGTCTTGAACGTGTATTCGTCATCAGCACCGTCACATTTGTAGTATGGCGTAGTAGGTTAGTGCAGCCTTGCAGAAGATCGATAACAGCATGATTCATCTTAACGGATTCGTAGAGTAGAAACGAGTGCGTCGTCAATTTTGTTAAATTGACGTGATTGTGAGCACCAAAACTTGAGGCATTCATCTACCCAAAGCTCTAAGAAACTAGGACCAGTATAGGTTTAGGTTTCAGGCTGCGCGCCCTGAAAGTGCCAACAGAAAGTCTTGGAATTTCGCCAATTGTCGTTACTACTGTCACGTGGAGTCCCGACTGCCGTGAAGGTGCAGTTTCCTGAAAGTAATTCATGCTGTAAGATTGGTGACTTAATTTTCACATATATAGCAGTCATCCACGAGACTCTCATGTGCTTAGATCCTACTAATCCATGACACATGCACCTGGTACACATCCAAGCAAGACGCCACTTTAGGTGGAATGCCAATTTTTCTGTGACAATAAACGAGGTGATCTCATTAATGACGGCAATGCTCCGAAATTGAGGTAAATAATGGAGCCCTCTAGGCACATGCCACACACTCAAAACTTTGCTAACACCTAAAGGACCAAGGATTCGTGGTTTGAATTCACCAGTCTGATTGACCATATTATGAAAATGATTGAATTCAAATTCTGTTAGATTATATTTCACTAAAATCAGTGAAGACCATATCATGTGTTTGTGAGAAAATATATTAAGTATGGACAAAAGAAAGTTCCCATATGACTTACTCACAAGTGCTAAAAAACATGAGGCCCAGTTTGGCCTTCTGGATTTAAGCTCTGCGACGACAACGTTTCCTCATGACTGTTTAGTACTTTTATGTTCACCATAATCCAACACAGATATATCAATCAACACTGCTGTTCGTGCCTCTAATCACAACAACGTTAACTCCACTCCTAACTAACTTGTACCTTCTAGGTACTTATAAAGCACAAAATCACAGATTGGAGCACAAGAATGTAGCACGGAATGTAGGGTTTGTAATCAACAGCACGAACTTCAGACTCCGTAAACCCTAATCCCAAGATAAAATTAAAGCTCACCTATTGAACTTCAGATTTTCTCTTGGCTCCGTGCCTCCATCCCGGAAAGAAATTGCCTTCTCAGGCGATGGTCACGCATAAGGTTCCGCAACAGTAACAACAGTGGCCACCAATAACTCTGTCATCGCAACTGCAAACGGAGAGTTCCGTGTCCAAGCCATCCTTCAAACTTGAGCCAATTAATTCTCAAATTCTCTACAAACGAATTACAAATCAAGATTTCTGAGCAAATTATCGCGCAAAACTCTGAATCCACATGCTTCCAGTGAAAAGTCACTCCTGTGTGCAAGCAATTAAAAACAAAATCAATTATTACAGCACTTTTTCACCTCAAATCTTTCAAAATAATAAAAAGAATCACTCCAATCTTACGTCAAGAGGTCAAATTTAGCACAGTGTCACTCACTGCAATTCTACCACGCAAAGATTTCTTATAAAATGCCAAAACCTAGTCACCTGCATTTATTCCATCCGCGTCACAGCATAACCTAACCCAAAAGAGGCGGAATTGAATTTGTTTTTTCTACAACGAAAGCTGCTTTCATATGCGGTTCAAAAAACATTTTAAAAGAGAAAGAAACGTTTTGAAACAAGTGGAGTCCTGCAATCGCGATTTGATTCCGACAGGGAGAAGGTTCAAAGCAAACGCCGTAACTTAAGAAGCCTGACTCTTGAAGGTCTTGCAGCTCATTTCTTTATCTTTATAGATTTTTCGCAATATCTCTTTCCAAGAAAATGGGACCGACAGGGCGAGGATTGAGGAATGAGGACCAGAGACCGAGGCACAAGGAGCATACGAGGTGAGGATGTTGGGAGATACCTTCGGATAATCCTTGAAGGGACAGTCGCGAACATAGGGAACACATAGTATAGCCAATCAGATGGCGTTCGAGTGAATTGAACAACCTGGAGCTAATATACCTCAGCATATGCCATTCCTCTGATCGATCGAACAGCGAAGCGTGCGATTGCAGAAGCGCGTCGGCGTTTCGATTTGAAGGCGACAGAGAATTTTTGTGAGCGGAATTTTTGTGGATGGTGGAGAGTGCGGAGCGCCAGAATTTTCCTGTACGTTTCTGTAAATTCTCACAATTTTTGCACAATTTTTCATGCAGATATTGTTTGTAATTTCTTTTGAGAATGGCGAGATTGAGAGTGGCGACGTACTGGCTAGGTTTGTTCTTGTTGTGATTTTTGGTGAAGAGATGAGTTTGTTGTTGTCAGTTGAATTTGATAACCTTGGTGAAATCGATTGCGCATTCTAACTGATAAGAATTTGAGTTCAGAGCCAGTTAAGGCGTGTTCGTCATTGTTTAACGAAATTGGATTTCAGGATTAGTTGTAATGAAACGATATGTTGCATCATAGTGATAGGGAATGAATAGAGTCAGGCTCGTATTTTTTTGCGGAGAGATGAGCTTGTGGTGGCGAAAACGTGGTGACAGAATTTCTCATCTTTTCAAAAAAGCTAGGCAATGACATTCTAGTGTCTTGGTACATTGAGTACTGTTGGAGGCTGTTATGAAGCTTCTTTCGTGGATTTTATGTTGATCGTCTCGGTAGACTTGGAGAATCCGGCAGATTAGCAGATAAGGGTGTAAGTTTTAAGCTGTTAGCTGACTTTTTTGTCATTGCGTAGCAAAAATGGTAGAGAGTAGTTGAAAAACAAAGATGGCAAACCAGTCGATAACCTTAAGTTGTATCAGTGTTGACACACTTCAATCATCCTTGGTTCTGAAATTTTCAGAATTTCAAGAGGTGGTTCTTGGTCGCTATTTCTAAGATCATGCACTTTCGGATTTCTTAATTATGCGAGCACAAATTCGAGAAGCCGGAAATTCATTCAGCAGTCTGTCATTTTCATATTCCTTGGTGTGATATTTACTCATCGACAATTGAAGAAATGGTCTATGTCGGAGAAATTATTCAGCGTTTACTCATCTTTTGCAATTATGAAGAAGATCCGTACTATATGTATAATCTGGCTCCTGTGACCTCTGAAAAACTCTGGTTTCCTGAGCCCTGTTTAGTCTCATGTTTTCTGGTACAAGCTTTATTTAGTTTCCATGTGAATGCAGTGGGCTGAGTTTTATGGCTCCACCCTTAACCTGACGGAGGGTGCTAATAACTAATGATTGCGCTCCTTCTAGGTTTAGGTTTACTCATCGTGCATTTCATTACTTATCCTTTTGTTTTGTGTCAGCATCTAGCTCAGTCTTATTATTGAACCAGTTGGAACTTGGAAGCTCCCTCTGAGTTTGTGATGTGATGGCTTTCTTCTCTCCTTCTGTCACGGTGGTACTTTGGTACTCTCCTGTTTCAGTGATAGACCACGACTGTCTTCTTTATTTTTTCCTTTATGAGGTACAGGAATCTTTTGCTAGCATGTCTTGGAACGCCTCCTCTTAACTCTCCTTTTGACTTACTTCTGTAAGATATCTCAGGAGTCAGGGCACGTCATTTCTGAGTGTTATATCCTCTACTATTATCTCTGAGCTAGATCTGAAGCTACAGATGGACGATCTTCTGAAGATCAGTTTTACGATTTTGTCCTCAGGGTTTCAACTGATCATCACAGATCTTGGATAGTAAGAAAAGAAATTCCTAGAGTATTGAGGAGTGTATTCGTCCGATTGTAATGTATTTTGGGAGGTGCAATACAGAGCACCAACGAAACCTTGATTTCAATTGTATCACCTTAGAATTGGGATTTATATGCATGTTAACTGTGTAGGACATAATACGGACACTCCTATTGTGCATCTCTGGAGGAGGAGCCACGTAGCAATACGCCATAAAATCGCCCACTTCAAACTTTCCATTGCAATGAGGCACTTCAATAGAGTTGCGGATTTGGAACTGTTGGAATGGTAGAGCATGAAGTGGCGTTGACAGGACAGGTAAGACCTCATCACTTCATGAGTCACCACTCCTGAGTTATTGAGGGATGGCTATGGTCTTGGCTTGGCTGAAGACTTTATAATATGTTGGAAGGTCGAGCATACTAATGGGATAGAGCATTTAGGACGACAAAGGTGTGAAGCTCAGCCGGACACATGGCACCGACATCTCCACTATGAAGATCAAGTTCACTTTGGGGTGCAAGATTAGTGTCACCACAGTTCTTCAATTCTTTTGAGTTAATTAGTATGATACAGTAAAGTGTTTTACAAATATTTGGTCCTGCGCTAATTTCAATAGTTTACAAATAGTGTGACTTTGGTAAATTAGTGTCACAGACACTGCCTTAACAGGATAAATCAGTGATTTTAGTTTTATGTTTCATTCCCATTTCTTGGTAAAGTGAATAGCTATATTGTAGAGATTTTGCACTGTGAATGTATGCGGCCGATTTTGGCTTATGGGAACCGATGTCAGAGACCTAAGTTCATGAGAACTCCAGTAGTTGGGAGTTGGGACTATTGGGTATTGCTCGATAATAGAAATCTATGCCTGCCCTGTTTTGTTCATTCCACTAACTTTCGACAAAGAGTTTTTTTTGTTTGTTGGTGCCCAGCCGAGTAGACAATTGAGAAGCCATGTCTTACTTTGTACCACCATGCAACTATGGCATGGTAGAATACGATCTCAGCCGTTCTGGACACTGCCACCAGCTGAATTTCCCCTTTCTTGAGCGGCTTAACCTCAAGACCATCATCTACCTTTCTCACGACGAGCCGTCTCAACCGTTGTACGTGTACTTATGTTTTCTCTCGGGACTTGGGTTGAGAACATAAACGAGAAATTAAGCAGAATGTATGTAACATGAAACTGCATTACTGAGATAGGGACAAGAGCTTTTAGTCTCGTCATTTGAAATTTCGTGCGGTAACTTTACGCCAATGAGACATTGTAACCGGCACATGATTTACATAATTAAACCGTTCTGAGGCCTTCAAGATTAACAAATCATTTGGTGGAATTTCTGAGCAGCCTGAATTTCCTCGAGGATCAGGGAATCACGCTCATCCGGCCCCTGAGCCTTGATAATGGCATATCAGAGGCAAGGCCCATGTCAGAGACTGAAGTCCTGTTCTCTTTACAGGTTAACTCCTCTCCCTTGATTCTGGTCGAATTGTCCTGCTCTGTTGTAAGATTACTATCAAGTAGTTTCCTCTAGCTTCAAAATTGAACTCAAGGTTATTCTTTGAATAATGAAACAATCTTTTAAAGAAAGCAATGCCACCGGCATAAGCTTATACGTAATTGACATCGAGTGCAGGTGATGCTTTCTCCACAGTACTACCCCCTACATGTGATGTGCAATTTCGGGTGCCACCGCACTGGTTAGTGACCTGACTTTGCGACATGTGTTCGGTCGTTCATATCATTAAACAATGCAAGCCTTCAGGACATCAAACCAGCTGCATTGCGAAATTCTAGTAACGTATCAGCATAATAAGAAGAAAAGTATTTCAAGTTCACGAGAGTTGAAGTTGCCAGATCGTCTGAAAATGGCTGCACCATTTAACTAGATAGCCTCATCCTAGTGCAGGAACAATAGTGGGCTGTTTGCGGAAGCTCCAGAGATGGAGCTTGACAGCCATATTTGAAGAGTACCGACGTTACGCTGGCAACAAAGTGCGCATGCTCAATGAACAGGTGTGGTGCTCATTCTGTCCTCGTCCTCAACCTGAAGTTCACACTTAGACAATAGTCAATACAATTCCGTTCCTCGTTTACTTCTTGAGAACACATATCACGAAATTGATACCGATATTTCATTTGGTTGAGGATCCGTTGATGCAATTTGAAAATTCCACTAAAGGTCTCTGTCGATAGCCGATTCTCATCTCTGAGGTTAACATTTGATGTTACTCTGTGTGCTGATCTAAGCCGGAAAAAATTAGAAAACTGAAAAGCTTGTGATGTGATGGTACTAACTTGAATGCACGATTCTGTCTTGATATTATGCATCACTAAAGTGAGCAGGAAACTTGACAACTGCAGTTTATCGAGCTTTTTGACACAGACTTGGTCCGAATCCCACTTATGGACCGCCCGACTTGGCTCTGATCACGTAGAAGTGTACAATACTTTGTACCCCCGAGGCATGCCGAAAAGAGAGCTAGACAAAAGTTGATTTAGATATGTAGGCATAGGTGACGTAAGTGATGTTCATATTATTGCATGTGAATGTGCGTGTCCTGCAACATTGTTGCCGCTCAATTCCCATCACTTTGATTACTGAACTACGCCTACTTTCCATTAGCTACTTCATATTTAAGTGCAGGCACTTAACCCTGCATCCCCAATATTTCAACGATGCACGCTCGTACTTGAAGGCCGGTCATTAGGGTTTTACACACCCATCCGTTTCTTGGGAATGTCGTAAGTGCTTCTGACGGAAGCAAAGTGGCATGCTGGCTGGAAGAGGAGTAAGAAAAGACAATATGATGTTTGAATGCATTCTCTAATACTGCAGTCCAAATGGGCCAAACTCCTTTATAACATTGCTGGTCCACTTCTGCCCAAGAATGTCGAGTCCCAATGGTATTCACAATTAAAAGTCAAAACAATGCATTCAACGGTACTTACGTGGACTCTGGTCTCTACAGCTAAGTCCCAATCCTTGCTAACCCAACTTCACCATTGACAAGCTCTGAAGGTATTGACGGCTTCAATGTAAATTAAGTGGTACAGAGAAGGATTCCACACAATAGCAGAGTAAAAATTGACAGTCCATAGAGTACTGCAACAAGTGTAAGGCACAATTTAATTTCCAGAAAACACCCGAAGACTCGCAGAGCATATACATGAAGGAAATCCATTCAAACCTGATCAAGTGGTGTTCATAATGCATCATATTCAGCACGGAACTACCATGTGGTGAAAGTAGAAAAGGGAAGTGCATTCTCAAAGCCGTGGTAGGCCATTACATTAAGAAATTGATGCTGACCAACATGAGAGAAAGAACCTCATCCATGACTCTAAGATCCTCATCGGTAACGCTTGAGAGATAGGGTGTTGTTGCGCTTCCAAGTGGCACGGATTGAAGGGCGAGCCTTGGTGTACAAGTGTCCTCTGCCGCGAAGACCACGGTACTTCTTGCCTGCCGAAGTCAGTCCACGCAACTCACGGTGCTTGTGCACCGGGTTCACGATCCAGTTGATGCGCGGGTCCTTGCGGAGGACTGTGTGTTGTGGGTCAACCAAGATGATTTCGAAGTACTTGTAGGTCGAATCCTGCAAACAGAGAATATTGTGTTCGATTAAAGCACTAAATCCACACTTACTACAAGAAGCTGACGTGATCCACAGAATACTTCTAACAATGATCACCATAATTCATTTCAAATTCGAAGGACCCTAACTAGTGCAGCACGAGGTAAAAAGTGGTATAGAAACTGCTTGATTCATGATCTTCTAAACAGTCACACTGCAGCTAATACACCAACCTGACAGCAATAAATACCAAACAGATGGCCACTTACAAGATAGAACAGCAATCATATATAGGATCGACCAATGAGCATTAGTGGGATGGAATCGTGCACATTGTGGAACCTCATTATCAGAATGCAACAGCTGACCTAATTACGAAAGTGGCAAAACTTTTGGTGTGGAGACAAAATTGAAATTAGCATATCCATCTGAGTATAACAAAATAGTCACAAAACATAAACAATGGAATGTGAGTACAGACCTGGTTGATCCAGTACGAATTCAAAACCCTAAGGCCTCCAAGCTTGCGTCCAGCACGCTCCTCAGCAACAGACCTCAAATTACGCTGGAACTTGAGCTGTGTAATACCCTGGTTCTTGGGTTTTCCATAAACAATACCCTTAGCCACCGGCCTCTTCCTGCCTCCACGGCGGACGCGAACACGGTAGACGACGTATCCCTACAGTTAAGAATGAAAGAGTCCATCACAAAGGAGCAAAAATCTCATACCACGATCCGGTTGAATTCTGACCGAAATATACTTGTAACCTCACAAGACCGATCATAAAAAATTCGAATTGCTCAATGAAACAGACAATATGCGGCACCTCACACCATTCGACATAGCCCAGATCAGAAGCTCGGTCTGGAAACCCAAACCAACGCGAACAATCAAATAAAACTGCACACAGCTGCAAGATCTTGGAGCGGTGAATGCAACAATTGCAAATTCCAGGTGCAAACTGACCTGCTTGGCCTTGTAACCTAAACGGCGAGCCTTGTCAGGTCGGCTGGGGCGGGTGACGCGGACAATGCCGGGCAGCTGCCTGAACTCCCAGCAGCGCACACGAAGCAAGAAACGCAACACATCGGACTGCTTCTTCCTCCACAGCTCCTCAATGTACTTATACGCACCTGCACAAACAATCATGCAAACATGCCTCAACATCCACACAGCCTTACGAACTTTTTTTTCTTTTTTTCAAGTGAAGGGAATAGGGAAGAAGTATATGCACGACATGGAGAGTGAGAGTGGAGAAATAGAGGCGTACCCATCGTACGGGAGAGGCCGCGCCTGCGGTGGAGCGTGGCTATGGCGATGGAGAATCGAAAAGGACGAGCATTGTCGAGCTTCTGCCCCAAGAAGCCCCGCCCCTGACCGAAACCCTAAAACTCGCAGAGCATATCCAGGGCTTGATCCAGGTGACGAAACTTGAGTTACCTTACCTTTTGAGGTTTTGATGGTTTATTTTTTTCCTGCTCAAAGTGAATTCATGAACGTACTATAGTTAAGAACTTGGTGCATTTTTCGTCGAGGTTAAAGATTTAGAGTTTAGGATTTATTTGTGAGATAAATTTTAGTTGAAGATGGTCTATGTATTGACAATTATAGGAATTTTTTTGCAAATATTTAACCCCAAAACGTCATTGAGGATAGAAAGTGTCTTCACTGTGTTTCAACCCAATTTGCAGTCATTTACCAAACTTAGATGGAAAAATGTAGTGAAGATGTAGGATTCTGCAAGACCTATCCAATGACACCAAATACAAGAAACTTGAAAAAGTATTGTGGTTTTTCTATGCCACTCTACAAATTGAGACTTACCAGAAGTCACTTAGTTTGGCAGAGAAATGAGGGGGTGAGGCTGACATCTTTGAACTTGCCTTGCTAAAGATCTGGTCGGTGAAATCACTTGAAAAATTTTCACAAACTTCTATAAAGTGTATGGGTGCTTTTGGCGGCTTAGATCTCAATGGTTCCTATTGCACTTATTTTGCCAAATTTCTAGAAGAAATGGTCCTCCAATTCAAGTGTTCGACCTACCTGCCTGCAATACATCAAGTACAGCATGATTTTATAGATTTTGTGATTTCCTAAAGTCAAGATGTTAGTTTATGTGGTGAGCTACAAATTGCTAGTAGAAGTCCACCGCAAATTTATAAGTTTACTTGACGTACTAGGTTGTTGAAGTAAAAAACACCCATTTGAACCTACTATTTCTTCACTGTTGAAAGCATTTTCCCATGTAAGAAAACATTCTAGATAAGAGGATTAATGGTTCAAAAATTCTCAAGTGAATTCTGTATTAATGTAGTTTTCCTTTCTACGATTGGATTTACTTGAAAAGCAATAGATTTGAACACAAAAAAATTCAAAAAGGAACACTTGTACAAGTGATTATGAAAGAAAAAAAAATCCTATGTCACTTTGGAGTTAAGCAACTTTAGGATTTGTTTGTTGTTAAGATCCACAACATCGTGGGAAGCAAGACAATTAAAGTTGCACAATAGTGAATTTATGATTTTTTGACCTACCACTTGTATTTT
Source organism: Neckera pumila (assembly GCA_963969595.1). NCBI lineage: Eukaryota > Viridiplantae > Streptophyta > Bryopsida > Hypnales > Neckeraceae > Neckera > Neckera pumila. The sequence goes on along the minus strand of OZ018415.1, from coordinate 16,931,881 downwards.
TAAGTGTCATAACTATGAAGCCAAACAATTTTTTGTTTTTGTTTTTTTCTTTCGTTATTTCTCCTGTGATGCACTTTGATCAAAATTTTCAATTCATCGATTTGAATATTTTGAGCTGAGACCTAGTTTGTATATCTTTAAATAAATATGTTTAAGAATCTTGCTTTGTATATCCAAACCAAATAATTAAATATAATAGATTGCTAACAAATTCAATTTATAAACTTGTAATGTTTTGAATTTGTAAATTTATAAAATTGATTTCAAAAATTCATAGTATTGCAAAAGTTACAGAGCCTTGCTCAAGTGAGAATTGACAAAAAAATAAACAATTTGACCTAAAATATTAGAATTAAAATAATTACCATGTCAAATGTTCCCTCCAAACTAAAAGACACATAATTAGTTGTAGCAATAGATTCAAACAATCAAGACTTCAAATTTTAGTTGTGTAGGTTTCAAATATAGTTTTTCAAAGTTGTAAACTCATCTTGAAATGGATCCTACGGTAGCTCAAAATTTCAAAATGGACTGTATATACATCAATGCATAAAATAAAACTTCAAGTAAATTATATTTTCTTAACATTTTGTATATCCCAAATATTTTGATGAAGTATAATAAATTGCATTATTGTTTGAATATCTATAGAGCCCTATTTATAAATAATCGTTATTTTAAAGAAAATATCCATGGATTCAAATTAACAGAAAAAAATAATACAACAATATCCAAGTTGATGTTTTATAATTGTTATATTACTTATTTCTGTGGTCCAATGAGTAGCCAATTCATGTCCTTGACATCTTCCTTTGGTCCTTTTCTTACTTTGACATCTTCCTCCACTCTTTTCCCAACTTTGATTTAGGGTTTTTTTTTTATATTATCAAAACATGAATATAATTAAATAAACTAATAAAGAGGATTTCAGACCTCATATATGAAAATCATTGCATCATTGAATACTTACTTTTTATTCAAATCAATTCTATTTTTTAACCCATAAAGTTCCATGTTTTCACTAAAAATGCTCAAAAAATGCCATTTTAGAGCAAGTACCAAATTTTCAATTTTTTTTGACATATCTAATATAGGATCCTGCAGTTTACTAACTTGAGAACATGTAGTAAAAATTTCAGAATTTTCCACGACATAAATTGCAAGATATAAGCATTCAAATTCATTAAAATCAGTTTTTGACCCTGCGAAAAACAAGGCAGCAACACTTCACAACCTCACGTTTCTATGAAAAAATGTCCAAAATGGTGGTGCTTCTTTGGATTTTTTTCCTAAATAAGTTGGCCACATGCTTGAAAATTTTCACATCATTTGAAATTGTACAACATACAGGAACAAAATAGTAAGTAGATAGTAGTAGAGAATGATTCAAAATACTAAATTGTTAAGAATTCAATTATAGAATTGAAAAATGCCAATTCCAATGGTTGCAATGTTGTAATAAATAATCTTCATCCTATGATTTTATTTTTTTCAAAAAATATTGAAAATTGATTAAGATAAAGGACTTCAAAGTTTATTTTAGAATATAGAATCTATAACTGCTCGCAAACCAAAAATTCTCATAACTTTTGACTCATTGATCAAAATGGAATAATTCAAAGCTTTCTACATATATATATATATATATATATATATATATATATATATATATATATATATATATAACTGTAGAAAACCAATTTCAAATTTTTATTTATGAAAAAATCAATTTTTTTTTATCTGCCCGGACTGCCCAATTACAAAAAAATAAAAAAATAAAAATAAAAATATATATATATATATATTAGGCCATAACTTTTGACTTGTATTTGTAAATGTCATGAAATCTAGTGAATATGAAAGATATTCCTTGTCTCCATCTTCCATTAAAATTTGGGCCACAAATATAGAAATCTCTAGTCACACGTACTTGCCCAAAATTTCTATGTAGCCAAAAAACGCATGTTGGTCCTTTAGGGGTTAATTTCTTTTTAAACATTCACTTTGAAGAACAATTATAAGATAGAGCTAGAGGCTGTAGTTTTTTCATTAAATCTTTGAATTTTGTTTTTTTAATTAAGTAAATATTCTTGAACAAGCTCCTTTCAAATTCCAATTAGTTAAATTTTACTTTTTAATTTGTAAATTATGCACCATGCCTTGGCAACATGCAAAAATTGAGTCAATTAAAAGCCTAATATAAAAATAAAACAATCTATCAAATAATATTGTATACAAAAGAAGAAATGCAATCTTTTATAGAACATTCCAAATAAATTTAATAATAATAATAATTGCAATTCAATTTATCTAAGACATTGAAGTCAAATGTAAGCACATGGTCAAAAGTAGTTGCTTGTGCATTTATAGTAGTTAAGAGACCCCTTCCCACCCAATGTTTCTTTTTCTGACTATTTGTCACCAGATTGTTAGTCCTATAAGTCACTACGCGTAGCTCCCTCACAAAATTCACCTTTGGTGGGAGGGCACGCAAGGCTTTAGTGTAGAGCTGCAATCCCAAAAAAACCCGTTGCCCCCCCCCCCTTCCCTCCCTCCCTCTCCCCCAAACGCTACGCTAGAGATAATGATAACTACATCTAATTTAGACTTAATTCCAAAACAAATCCTATAGAATATCGCCTAGAATGTAAAGTCTTTATCGCCTAAATAAAAAGTAATGACGCTTTTGCATTTTCAGAAGCTACATGGGAAAAAGTGTAAGTAGGACCTCATTCAAAAAACCATCAAGTGCTACAGTGCTAGAAGGACAAAGTCTCTTGTAATGTAGAAGTCTTTCTTTACGAGAGCCTGTGATTAATTTGGTGTACAACTATTTGCAGCACTTGAAATATTCATAGATAGTTGCTATGATGTCCGGTATTCTTAGAATCTGGAATCTCCTTTTGACTCCAAACCAGACTCGCTAACAATTTAATAAACAATTTAATAATAAGACCCATGCTTATTCGGACGGTATTAGGTGTCGTTATCTTCCTTCCACGCAACTCCTCCCGCTTGCGCAGCCGGCAACCCCCATTCACGCCATTTGAATCGCTCTCTGCCGCTGCGGTGAATTCGTACTGTCTTGTGCCAGTGGCGGATCCTCATTTCCTCACAAACCTCGAAGAGAAAATATAGAGGTTCGCATGCTGATGGCTTACTTTATTCTATCTCCATTTGGCTTCTTCTTTCCTCCTCGACTTTCTGCGTTCCAGGGTTTTTCGATTTGTCAAATTTGGTTGGGTTTTCAGGATTCTGCCATAGCTGCTCCGATGTACTGCACCAAATACTATTTTGAATTGAAGGACAGTGAGTCGTGCAAGGAAGTCATTTACACGTTAGGATTTCGAATTTTCGAAAACTTGAAAAATTTGAAAATTTGAAAGTTGATTGAGCTTCGAAGGGTATGAATTCTCTGAATTATGTTTAAATTTGAGCTGTGGTTCTGTAAGAGTCTGTAGCTGTTTGCACTGTTGTAGGTGACCTGCGTTCTCAATGACGTATTCAGCAAGCTGTGGATCATTCTGTAGTGTCTAAAACTTCTGATGAAATGGGTTGTTTTTTAGCAAGAGTTTGTGTCAATGTTAGAATTCACCGATTCTTTTTCTTTTGTTGTCTGTCCGAGTTTGAATCTAGGTTGTATTAGAATGATTGATAGAGACACTTTGTGCACTAACTTTCTGCTTCACATTTGAGTTCTTACCGATCAACTCTATTTTTTTTAATCTTTCTGTACTGTGCTCGAACTTTATGCGGATTTGGCTTGTGTTTGTGAGTCCCAGAGTTCTGAAATGGTGGTTGTTCTCTAAAGGTGGATGGCAGGTGGAGGAAGGGACTCGAATGCTGGAGGTTGATTAGAGTATATTATCCTACATGCAAACTCTACGGCTTTGCAGTTGGATATACTGGATTCCTACCCTTCAGCTGCAGAGGAAAAACGCATGTATGGGGTGCGTTTCTACCTCACTTGGATCCCTCCTTAGTTCAATACTAGTTAATGGTATTAGCACTTGATCATTTGCTGGGAATGACCACGTGAAGTGTGCATAACATTCTTTAACCCTTAAGCGCTCGAAAGTCCGCATTTTGGATGATGAGTGCTTCAAGACATTGTTGAGTCCGAATAACTGCTCATTCATCCAAAGCGATACATGAATCTTGAATAGACAGCCTTCCCTTATGACCTATTTGATGAAATTGAGGGAAATAATATATTTGTTCAAAATTGATAGCAAAAATGAACAAAAATCCATTAAAGGATTCCGGCGTTAAAGAGTCGAAGATCCTCTGTGCATCCATCACTTTGATTCTATTAAATGTTTAGCTGAAGTTTGAATGTCGACGTGCTTTCTTGCCATCAATAACTTAGGAAAGAGCAAACAGGAGCTGTAGAAGACTGCTTAGTGAACTTTAAGTTGCAATCTCAGAATGCAATGTTGCTTCCGCTTCTCGAAGTAAACAGGTGCATCCTTCAATGCGTAAAGAGTTCTGTATGTTGAGTAAGAATTGCTTGCTTCGTGCTCTGATACTTTTTATTCTCTAATAAGCGTCTGTGTTGCATCAGCGGTTGTTTAGGAGGGTATGTGCGGCCTCCTCCTGCCGCAGCTTTGCCCGAGCGGGCAAACCGACCGTTCAAGAGAAGGTCCAATCGACGGATACGGGGCCAATCTGCTCGCTCTTGTCAAGACTGGTGGATGTCTAGTTCCAATGAGATGGGCGACAATCGATCTGTTCTCAATTCCCAAGCGCTAAGGAATTTTTCAAAATCTTTTAACGATTGCCAGAAATCTGGCTCATCTAGTCATAACAATGACAAGTTCTCTTTTGAGAATCTTGGTATTTCTCTTTGCCCTCCTCTCTTAGTTTGACCAGCATTGCTCTGTAAGTCCTGTTGAGTGAGAGCTTATGATATATGCATCTTTGTTTTGATTCAGATGGTGTAAACCATTCGTGCTTGTAGTTCCCTTAACCCTTATAGAATGATTCCTTTCTCGTTTGAACCTCAGGACTTTTAGTTCCCTGTATTCATCATTGAACTACTCCTTCAGGGGGAATTTTGGTTTTGCATGATGATAGATATAATAGTATGTGATAATAGATATCCTTGTTGACACAAACTTGGAATCTTGGAAAGTGAGTGACACATGGATGGGCAACTACTTGGGAACTGAATGGAACTCAGGGATTAAATATGCAAAGTTTTCTTCTAAATAAATGCTCTTCCTAATCGTAGCGCCCCTTTGATTCTTAAAATATTTTGACGATTTTCTATGTTGTGATGGAAATTTTTGAAAACATGCAAAAGGGTTGATCTGAATGCTTGGATCTCAACAGCTTTAGCTAATTGGCACAAGCAACGACGAGAGTGGGTTGGCAGTCGGAAGCCTGAACCACGACAACTGCGAGTACCACGACAACTGCGAGAACCAGTTATCAGGTATGGCCATCGCTGGCTGACTGTATTTCTCCCTTTTTTTACATTTATAAAGAAAATGAGATGTCGTTGGCTGACTGCATCTCACACTACTTTTAACATTTAAAAAAAAATGAGATGCTGTTGGATGTTGTCATGAATCAGGCTGAGCGTATAGTGTACGGTACTTGTTAAATTACCTCTTCAGAAGATATTAGAAAAATGTTTATGCTAACTTCATGTTTCAATATGCAATTTGCGCTGTGTTAGACAATCTGCATCCTTCTTTTGTATGCCAAGATTACGATGGATTTGCTCAAGTGCTTTATCGTGGTGATTGCTGAGTTACAGATGGAGCGCAACCTATGAGGATCTACTTGGCACGAGTCGTCCCTTTACAGAGCCTGTGCCTCTTCCTGTACGTCCCGCCATGACACCCTCTCACACAGTTCTACAATGTGCTTTCTTAATTATTAAGTCTGAATTTGCTACTCTTGAAGGGGTCCCCCATTTTAACGCGCTTTCAAGCTTTTCTGCTTTGTGACTTGCCATAACTTTGTTATCCAGTTCTAGTGGGGTTCCTTTGCGAACCATTAGTGAGGTCTTTACTACCGGTAGTGATGCCAATCTACAGTCACACCCCTATAATATGACATGTTTGGAAACCCTTGTGAAAAGGTGTCACTTAGTCACTCCTGACAAGCTTTGAGTTGTCAAGTCTCCAGTGATGGAGATATAATATTTGCCATATTATGGAGTGTCACATTAAAGAGGTGTAATAGTAATCCTTCCCCAAGAATCCCGAGGAGAATTATTCCATCGTCGTTAATACATGGTATGGGAAATTGGTTAAGCTATATTTGCTTGTCACAGGAAATGGTGGACTTTTTGGTAGACGTATGGGAGCAAGAAGGCTTATACGGATGAAGCGAGAGTTTCTTTATTCCAATTGTATGTGATGGCCAGTTTTACTGGGCCACCTGGCACTATGTTCATTCATACGAATTGTGGAGGGGGTATTAGAATGTGTATTTGCAAGGTTAGGAAGGCATTATATCCACACTTTTTTCTGCTGTGTTGCCCTCCCTTGTCAAGGAATTGGAGCTTCGTTCAGGCCTTGCAAGCTTCGTTATTTTCAATTTGGGGTGTCGAGTGGGTGCATGGACTCAGACCGCATCACAAGTTGGATCGTAGAAGTTGTTGGCAAATGCTCGTCTAGGTTTGATCACTTTAGTTTTTTATGCTACTGGAGTTTACGGAATGTCAGTAATGTTAATTTTGTTAGTACGGAGTAATATCTTGTGAAGTTCACACTTTTGTGAGCATTGGGAAAGCAGCTGTTCTGCAAGGTTATAGCTTTTACACAACTATGCGAATTCATAGTTTCATCAGCTGTTTCTCTTGATTGAATTCTATTTCAATGAAATGCAAAACCATCAAAGAATGAGAAAACGAAATTTTCTGTTATGGCTTGATTTGAAATAATCCAAATGCCAATTTGTGTTGTCAATAGCATTACAAGGTTAATCAGATACACCCAACCCTCTCAAATGGCACAGGAGAATCTCTAATTGGGTAACCTGTGGAAGGAGCTGTTTATTGGCTTTGGACATCAGGGGAGACGGCTTTGCATTGATAAAAAATTCTATATGTATGGTTGGATATTCTAGATTCCTACCCTTCAATTGCTAAGGAAAGATACATGTATGGGGTGCATTTTTTCCTCTACCTCACTTGGATCCCTCCGTAGTTCAATACTAGTTTATGGTATTATTATTTGATTATTTGTTGGGAATGACCATGTGAACCCTTTTGTAAGCCTTAGGGTTTAGATGTTCCAAAGTCCATATTTTGGATGATGAAAAGAGTGCTTTAAGACATTGATTAGTCCAAATAACTTCTCGTTCATTCAAAGTGATACATGAATCTTGAATAGACAACCTTTCCTTATGACCAATTTGTTGAAATTGAGGGAAATAATATAGTTGTTCAAAATTGATTGCAAAAATAAGCAAAAATCTAATAAAGAATTCGGGTGTTAAAAGATCAAAGATCCTTTGCACTCCCATCACTTTGATTCTATTAAATGTTTAGCTAAAATTTGTATGTTGATGTATTATCTTGCCATTAATAACAAATATGAAAGAACAAATAGGACCTGTATTGGAGTAGAAAATTGCTAAATGAACTTCAAGTTGCAATCTCAGAATGCAACTTTTCTTCATTTTGGTGCAATCTTAGAATGCAAATAAAATGGTGCGTCTTTTTTTCTTGGGAACAAATGGAACAAGCCATTGCATTAAAAAAAAAGAACACAAGACAAAACAGCCAAGCCTTTCAAGGGCTAAAGAATGTTATATGTAGTAAGAATTAATTGCTTCATTTTGCTGATATTTGTTTTTCATTAATAAGCATCTATGTTGCATCAATGTTTGTTTAAGGTAGAAGCACCAGTTGTCAACCATGCCCGGAGCCCAACCTTTAGAGATGGAGTATTTCCAACCAAGGTTGGAGCTAATTTCCAACCGAAGCTTGGAATATTTTTTTTTGGTCCTTTTCAAGGTTGAGACTCATGTCCCGAAGTAGTGAGCAAAAAAATAGGAAGCAGTGAGCAGGAAAATAGTTCTTCAGTGATTGGAATTACTCTAGACATAGACTACTAGTGAAATGCACTTTTTGGCTCCCAAAATTCACTGTAATTTCAAATTTAGGAATAAAATTCTGAAAATTTTGCAGTCCCCATATTTCCTATCTTCAAATTCCTACATGGAAAAAATTTCCACCACCTTTTACTGCACATGATCTACTCCAAAATTGCTTAAATAATCGACTACTGGTGCTTCTACATTAGGAGGGTATTTGTGGCTCCTATTGTAGCTTTGCCCAATCAGGCAAACTGGCCATTCAAGAGAAGGTCCAACCGACAGCTATGGGGCCAATTTGTCAAGACTGGTGGATGTCATGAAATGGGTGACAATCAATCTCTTCTCAATTTCCAAGCGCTAAAGAATTTTTCAAAATCTTCCAATGATTGTCAGAAATTTGGCTCAACTAATCATAACACATCAAACAGATGACTTCAAATTTTGATTGATTTCAATAAATTGTAGAATTTATTATCATGAAAATAAGCCCATTAAAAGTTAGACTATCCTTAGAAATATTTATTACAATTATTTTGATAAGATAGTATAGATTTGTGTAAAGTTGATTGTAATAAGATTGTAAAGTTGATTTTGATAAGATAGATTTGTGTAAAGTTGATAGTCCATATTAGTCTAGCGTAGTGTGCATTTGTCAAAAGTTTAGTCACGGCAAGTACATTGAGCTCACATTAGAAGAAATTTCAGGACTCTCGAGGGCTGCTCTATAGCCTTCCGAGGTACCCTGAAATTTGCTTTTATTTTCCTCAAAAAGTTGTTTTTTCCCTATTTCCGTCCTATTGAAACTTCAACAGAAGTGGCACAGGAACCCAAAATTCCAAATAAAAATTTATTAAAAATAAAATAAAGTAAATTTTAATCTTAATAAAATATTTTTTTTTAAATTATAAATAAATAAATAAATAAATAAAAATTTGCAAAATTTGACTGCTCCGGCGAGTAGTCAGAGACTATGACTGCTTACCAAGAGCATTTTCAAAGTTGACAGGCCATGCAAAGAATAACATGGCATGTCAACTTCGGACGGCCCTCCAAGGGGCTGAATTTTTTTCTAATGCATGATGTGACTCAAGGTGTCACTTCTAAAGGACTGTGGGGCTCAATTTGAATTTTGAGAATTTTTATATTATATTGTCTCTTGGTTTGTCTATGTTCGGGTTCACTTAGAAGCAAGGCGCTACAAGTTTAGACTTGTCGCAACAAGTTGTTGAGAAGGGGCAATTTGCACAATGGAATGACATATGGCGCGTTTGGGCCTATATACTTGTAACTCATTTTCAATTTTTTTTTAACTTCGGATATTAGGAACACTAGAAATCTTCAATCGGATCCATTGAAGATTTTTAGGGGATTTCCAATATCCAAAGTTTAAAAATAATTGAAAGCAATGGTGGCCAATTCCAATAGGCAATGGAGTTTCAAAGCGGATTGAGTCCACATTGTAAGCTAAAAAAGGCTTGACACGGCTAGAAACGCAGCAAGGTGCATTAAATATTAATTGCAATAGGGCTCAAAAGAAAGGCAACAAATACAATGGGACAAGTTGCGGCCCTATGTAACCTATCATGGTGTGTTGACTCACTCATGACAAATTTTGGCATATTTCTATCCTATTTTTTACTTTTGTCAAATGTCAGGCCCATTTAAGTTGTTTTTTTAACTTGGGATACGAGCTAGGGTTGCATTAGAAAAAAAATCAGCCCTCCGGAGGGCCTCTCCAGCTTGACATGCCAAGCTATTTCAAGCTTGGCCTGTCAAGTTGGAAAAGTACCCCCAATGAGCGGTCAGAGTGTACAACTGCTTGCAATTTCGCCAAAGCAGTCAGATTTCGCAATTTTTTATCTTCATTTTTTTTTTTTATAATTTTTTTTAAAGATTATTATTATTATTATTATGTAAAAAAATTATTTGTAAATCTAGGTTCCTACGTCATTATCAGTGCAGTTTCAGCTGTGCTAATATATGGGAAAAAATAAATTTTCAGCCCCTTAAAACTAAATTTCAGGGTTCTAAAGGGGGTCATGGAGAGGCCCTTTGGAGGGCTGATTTTTTCTCTAATGTTTAGGTTACATCATGACTTCAAGATGTCATGACGCATGACAAGATCAAACTTGAAGTCCGTCATGATAGAATATTTTAATTATTTGGATGGAATACCATAAAATTATCTAGAAAAAACAACTTAAGTTGGATTTACATGTTAAAAAATAGTAATATATATTACCTTTCATCCATAATTGTCATAAAATAGTGAAAAATAAGTCTTTAAATGTTTAGGGTTTAGGTTTTAGGATTGGATTTAGGTTTTAAGATTAGGATTGTCAGAAATTTGATGGAATCTTGATGCGTCATGACATGTCATGATGGACGTGATGTAACATCATTACGTAAAAACTCCAAGTCATGTCATAAATGCATATTAGACAACCATAGTATTGGCGGCTCTTCAAAGAAATCTTCAACTGGATCTGGATGTTACGTTTGACGTTGTTGTTGACATACAAGCATGGGTTGTTACATTGAATGTCATCTAAAATCCATCATCTAAAATACAATATAGTCTTTTTATAATAATTAGTAATTTGTTCATTTAAGGTCCTACAAGCGACTTCAAAGAAAGTACAAGTGATACTTAAATTACATATCTTTGTTAGAAGAAAGACCCTACTTTTACTTAGATTACTTTGAAGAGTTGATGAGAACCAAGAGTGCTATATTTGAAATTAGGACATATAACAATTTACACTTGTAGAGTAGAGAGGTGGGGTGAATTTGAAGTGACTGTTTTTATCAGGGATCTATTAAAGATGATAATTTTGTATTGTTTTCTAATTTCTATTTTAAAAATAAAATGTAGGTTGTATATTTAATTGCAATATAGTTGATAGTAAGTGTAGTGGTGGCGGATATTTAGGAAAGTTTAACCCCTAAAGGACCGAGGCCCTTTTTCTGCCCCAAAACACTCAAAACTGCCATTTCTATAGCAAAAATTTAAAAAATTTGAAAAATGTTTTTTTTTCCACATCTAACCATAGTATATTACAACTAACTAGTATGAAAGTGTGTGGAAAAAATTTCAGAATTTTTGACTGCAGAGATTGCAAGATATTTGCATTTAACCCCTAAAGGACCATTGTCCCTTTGGGGGACAAATGCGTTTTTGGGCAGGTACCTACGAGCTGAAATTTTCTTCTGATTTTTTGAAACTTGTTTTGGAGTTAGAAAAGCTGATTAGCTTCATGGTAATATAATTTTTTTCACAATCAGTGCTTGGGAACAAAAGTTATGACCAAATAAGCTCAAAACAAGGGATGGCAGGCAGCAAAAAAATTTGCAATTTACTTTTTTTTTCTTAAGTATTTTTTTTCTCATAGATTATATTTTTGTCTATCTAGAAATCTTTGATTCATTTCATTTGGGGTTTGTATGAGAAAGTTATGGACATTCTTGTTTTTTGGGCAGTTAGAGCATCTTTTTGAAAAAAATAATTTGTAAGATTCATTTCTAAATGCAATTTTGCAAATTTTTCAGTTTCTTTTTTTTACATGGTTTGGTTTACTTGCTAGAACAATCTCACCATTGGAATTAGTGCATTTTAATCCCATCTAAAATATATAAATATTTTAGAGTTTCCTTCTATCTCGTACCTACTTCTACTTAACAATTTTTTTAATAATGAAAATTAAGTTTTTTTGAACTTTTTCTTTTTGGCTAGATTCTCAACTCAATTCTCCAATATAAACATTAAAAGCTCAAAACTCTGTAGTGCAAAAAAATAAAGTTAAAAATGTTCAAAGTAAAAAAATCTAGTCCCACAATGTCCTGAAAAACTTATTTTTTTCACTTTAAACGCAAATATCTTGCAATCTGTGCGGTCAAATATTCTGAAATTTTTTCCACACACTTTTATCCTAGTTAGGTGTAAGATCCTATGGTTAGATGTGAAAGAAAAAGATTTTTCAAATTTTTTTACTTTTTGCTGTAGAAATGGCAATTTTAAATGTTTTTTGGCAAAAAAAGAGCCTTGGTCCTTTAGGGTTAAAGTGAAAAAAACAAGTTTTTTAGCACATTGTGAGACTAGATTTTTTGACTTTGAACATTTTTAACTTAAAATTTTTGCACTACAGAGTTTTGAGCTTTAAATTTTTGTAGTGGAAAATTGAGTTGAAGATCTAGGAAAAATAAATAAATAAATAAATAAATTATCATTCCTTAAAAAATTGTTAAGTAGAAGTTGTTACGAGATAGAAGGAAAATCTAAAATATTCATATATTTTAGATGGATTTAAAATGCACTAATCCCGATGGTGAGATTGTTCTAGCATGTAATATAAACCATGAAAAAAAAAAAATGAAAAATTTGAAAAATGGCATTCAGAAATGCCTCCTAGAAGTTATTTTTTTCAAAAAGATGCTCTAATTGCCCAAAAAACAAGAATGTGCATAACTTTCTCATAACAAATCCAAATGAAATGAATCAAAAAGCTTCCAAGTAGACAAAAATATAATCTATGAGAAAAAAAATATCAAAAAAAAAAATTCAAACTTTAGTCCATTTTTTTTTGCTGCCCGCCGTCCCCTGTTTTGAGCTTATTTGGTCATAACTATTTTTCCGGGCACCAATTGTAAGAACCATTATATTCCCACAAAGCTTATCATTTTTTCTATCTTACAAAAAAGTTTTAAAAAATCACGACAAAATTTCAGCATGTAGGTACCTGCCCGAAATCCCAACTGTCCACCAAACCGACAATGGTCCTTTAAGGGTTAAGTTATTGGTGATATCTAGTAAAGGAAGGAGTGTGTAAGAAGTGTGTATTTTTCCTCTCGACCTAGCCATTAAGACAATAAGGGGTTCTATGTTCCAACCTTGGTTTTTGGCTTTTTGTCTAAGAGTTTGGTGTTTACTTATTTTTAAATTGATAGTACCGAGAGAATCTATCATTGCATTAAGCTAACTCAAAGAATTATGTTATAGAGTGAGGAAATGGAGATGTGGGTGGTCTTTGGTTGTATGGAATTGTGGAAATGTTTAAAATGTCTCAATAGAATTTGGCTTCACTAGTATAATTGGAGTTTGTCTTTGAAGGTGCATACGTTCATGAGGAAAAAGCTTCATGTGGTTGTGTGTGATAATAGTAGTTCTTTGAATTTCTTGAACAATTTTATTATGTCTTTGAATGAAGAAGGCTTTCATGTGTATGTGTGCACCATAGGAGATCATGGAGCCAAGTGTTTGGTAGTCTTTGATTACAAAGGGGGCGGATAATAGTAAAGATTAGAAAGCTATTGCTACCTCTAACAAAAAAAATGTTTATACCATATGACCCCAAAACTATGTGACCTCAAATCTTACGCAATTATGTCTTTGCACAAAAAATGCCATGTGATTAAATGGAGGAATAATGAATCTACCTTAAACCCTAAACGTCTCAACCTTTTCTGAATTTTTGCATATTTTTGCTCAGATTCAAGTATCACATTGGATGAATGAGAAGTTAGTTAGGCCAATGCTTTGAAGCCTTTGTTCATTGTTCAACCCTCTGTTCATCGTCCAAAAGAAAGACGTCAAAGCGCTTCAAGGCAAGTTTTTTTTTCATTTTTAATAAAGTGCCAAAGTGGCAATATTGATTGTTATAGTGGTGTTCCAAATTTCAACATTCATCCACATATTGGACAGAAAATATCATATTAGAACATATCACACATCCATAATTCAATTTTCATCCACAATCTAGTGATTTCATCCAATTTTTTTTTTAATTTGAAGTTTCTAGGCGATTTTCCACCTTTTTAGTACCATTTTTTTTTCTGTAGGCATAGTGCAAGGCCATAAAATTTGGTGCAATTTTGCACCAAATTGCCGAAAAAAAACACACTGCTTCAGCGTTAAGCTTATTGTCGATTATTGCCCTCCCTCCAGTGACATAATTGCTTTGAAACATGACAAAATCTGATGCAAAAATAATCTTGTAGAGAATTCAAATGGAGATTTTATGAAGTTCAATTTGGGGATGTCGACTTTGATCTGCAATAAAATATGTTCAATTCAAATCACTGCATCCTTCTTGCAAATTTTATGGGAAATATGCATGATTCTCAAGTGTGCCAGGAGCCGAGTGAAAACAATTCTCAAGTGTGCCCGGAGACCGTGAAATCAAGACAAGCGCGTCAAATGCTTCAACTGCTTTACAAAGTGTCAATCAAATAGTTTTCTCCTACATCTTAGATCATGGACTACATGAGAATATATTCCAGGTCGTGAACATGAATCCACCGACCGTCCTACGCAACGAGATTGGAGCCTACATATTACACGGTCTGCTCTTCATCTGATGAAGTCACTCTGAAAATTCCCTTACTCAGTTGAATAAGCTTCTTCCTCTCCATTGAAAGGATAAGCCGCATTAGCTGACACTCGTTGTAACCTTGAAATTCCTGAACGAGCTCCATTAATGTTACCTGGAGAAACAACCACATAAGCACCAGCTAGCGGCAAAATACGTGTACTCCTAGAAATACAAGAGACTGCTACATATTTGGCAACGCCAACTGAACGTTTAAGTCAATTATCTGCAAACAATACGACTGAATTTCGAATGAACTCAATACCTAGGACCCTAAAACACCCTTACAGAGAACAGTTTGACAAGGATTGTTGACGATGACATCTTCAGCAGACATGATGCACACCAAAAGAGCACTACAATATAGTGTTTTCAGTTGGCGAAGACATGATGTTCAAGTACTAGATAAGAATCAACTGGTGTAAATCAAATCATGATACGGATCAAGAGACTAACGTTACCCAGTCATCAAGTTAGGGACTCAAATAACTTGGAAAATCAGTTAACAAAACTTTAGTAACGAAAGTGACATAAAACTTAGTAGCATTCATGGGGAAAATGGAGTTCTCTTACGCCGTTTCTGTCTGCCATCCACTGCAACATGTGCTTCTGAGTCAGCCTTTTGGGCGTCTTCTTCGTGTCCGTTTCTTCTGTACCAGGATTTTTGTCACTAGGCGTAATCTTCACGTTCGGAAGCCGATTTCCAGGGGCAGGGTCATCAGCAGTTGCCACTCTCTTGGATTCAATAGTTGTCTTAGAACTAAGGGGAGCTTTCTTTGACGGTGATTTCTCAGGAATCTGAAGCGGTTGCACCCCCAAGGCAGAAACAAACATCTCCTGTGGCGTAATTCCACAAGCCATCATCGTGTTGTATAATAAAATATGAACATCAGTGACCTGCACCAGCAGAAACATCAACTCAATGGCTAAGCACTGAAGCATCACATGAATGGATTCACAAGCTTTCTACACTTGCTGAAAACAAAAATCCTAATCCGCATCAAAGGAAAAGTGCTTGCAGGATGTGAAGAATCTCAAGTAGATGGAAAATGCAAAAAAAAGGGACGAGAAGAAGAGGTAAATGCCTAACATGAGGACCGCACTGCACTGGAACAAGGCCAAACTCGTCCAGTCGTTGTCCAAGCGGCTCATTCATAGCTTCTTCCGCCTTTGCTTTTGCGTCATTGATGTCCCATACTACGGCTGGTGAAAATCCAGCCTCATTGCAGAGGTCAAACCAGTCTATTTCTTTGCCTTGTTGCACGCACTCACAGATTTGTTCGTACACTTGAAATTCTGTTAAACCTTGCCTCCGCTGATAAAGTTCAGAAAAAAAAACGCCTATCAGAAACTCAAGAGAAAAAAAGAGAAAAAAAGAACCGAGGTCGTCAGAATAAGGCACAAGGATAAGGCACAACCCTAACTGACCTTGTACACATATGCTTCCAGAAACTATACATGAAAACATTATGCAATAAGTTTCCTCATGGGAATAGCAGACATAAACAAGTACATATTTTATGTAGATACCAAAATCATAGCATTTCCAAGCTTCAAAAATACTCCTGACGCAGTGGTCACTTACACCGATATCCTTAACGCTACGATTCATCGTCTGCCATAGCTTCCAGCTTTCCAAAGGGCTTCTTGTGCTGTTCTGAATTATCTGCAACTCATGATAGATAATAGCCAACTCAGCATAATCTCTAAAATGTATAAAGGAATCGCAGAAACTTGCAAGAGTTTCGGCACGAAACTCAACTGCTACTACGCCACAAGCCTCTAAAAGAAACTGCACAACGTAACATCTCAATCCAAGATGCTACATCTCCCTTTCGCAGAGAAATATCCTCAGACCCATACAGTGCAAACCATTTCTTCGAAGGGGAATAAAATTTTTGCTTCGACAAGACAAAACTCTCTCAAAGTATTAAGCCAGAAAGGAATATTTCATCACCCTAACAGACCAGAAAGACCAAATTAAGCCTCATCTTTAGATAATCAGACTTGAGTAGGTCATGCTGGGATTTTCTTTCCTCCAATTTTATATACTCTTTGACCAGCACATACTATATTCTTCACTGACTCTAGTCATACGCAATTCGGCCCCATCTGCATCACAATGTGATCAATCAAATTGATCGTTTATAACCATGAATCCTAGGTCCACTTAAAAAGTAAAAGCTCACAACAGCCTACACAAATGAGTACAGAAACCAAAGGCAGCAACTCGTAACAAGAGACATCACTCACGTACCTGACTCTGTGAAGTTGGACGAACACCATCACTAGTTTTGTTCTCATTAGCATATCCATTCCGCACGATCAGACTATCACACTTTTGAATTCGGAAATTGGTACCACTTCTCGAAGGTTTCGACCAAGAATGCTGACCACACACATTCACTCTAGAATAAGAGATGCCGTGTCTTTGGATCAAGGAACTGGCTGACATTCTTAAAACAGGCTGCACAGAAAGACACGCCCTGTGTGACCTGTATAACAACCACGCATGGGAGAGTCAAACAAAGTTGGATTCACAAAGAACCTAATTCGAAGCTTAGAGATATTGAATCCACAAAAACTGCTTTGTGTTAGGGCTAATTCAAAAGAAGTCACAAATACACGTTGTACTTGCTTCAGAATACACTCTGCTGTCTAAACTCAAACCTCGTTATCGTGACCCCTCTACAATGACAAATAAAGTAGTTTGAGTGCAACTAAGTGCAACACCCTAAAATCTTACATACTGAGTTGGAGAATATACAAACACCTTAACATCAGAACTCGTCTGGGTTTAGGTTAACTGTTGAAAAAACTTAAAGCCTCGTAACTTTTGCATATAGTATCAAAATAAGGCACACTTTGGTGCATTGGAATCCCCTTACAATTGCTTACAAGAGTCAATAAAAATTTGATTAGAATATAATTGGAACTATACTCACTGTTGCTATCAAGTGCGGTTACCTTAATCTGGGCGCCCTACTTGTCGTTAAATCAAAGGAGTGTGGATAGTGTTATCAACAAGCCATTAAATTCAGCCCATTGAATGGTAAATAGGTAAATGCAAGATGACGGGTGCAGAAACATAAATGCCTTGAAATACATAAAGTAGCCCAAACTAAATAGAGTGTCGTTTCTATACTACAAATTTCAAAATCCGAGTGCAACCGTCTGCTGGACTGACCACTTTCTTAAAACCCTGGTGTAATTGTAAACTCGCCTCAAGTGTAAGAATTCAAGCACTCAAATTGCAGAAGAACTGCGGATTCGTACCGACTGAAGGAACGGAGATGGTGCTGGAGCTTCGGGACCACCAATCTGTTCATGTTGCGCTTCCAATTGCAAGCGACGACCAAAAATTTCCCAGAAACGCTCACAAATTCGCCTCCCTCGTGAGACTCACGTCGAGAAATCCCATGGTGGGGAAGCCGAAGCTCGATTCCTCCAACAACTGAAAGCTCAACACAGTCGAAGTCAAACAGCCTTTTCCTATGGAGAGGGAGTCCTGGAGGGAGCCTTGGGGTTTGAGGTATCAACCGGGTATCAATCTCCCGGGGGAGGTCCCAATTGAGAAGCCTTCCTTTGGAGGTGAATTGGCGGAAACCATCAAAAGGGCATGCAATGGCAAAGAGAAATTAAAACAGTAAAAAATTATATTTTTTTAGCAATGAGTCCTAGGTTTTCAATCAAACTCACTTTATGATTTCTGATTCTAAGGGGCTCAAAATTTGAAGACTTTTGTTGCTATTATAGAAAAAAGTATCTTTCTTGTCCCTGGGTCTTTTTAGAGACCTAAGACTACTAATTTCATTAGAATTAATTTATTTTCCAAAGAATTCTTGATTTAGTCAATCAAAATCTTCAAAATTTTGGCCCCTTCACCTCACAATTTGGTGTAAACTAAGGCCTAATATTATGCAAGAATAAGCCAAGTTTGTCTTTTGGAGTCATTGAGGTTTATAGTTAATTTTTTTGATTTAGCATATATGAAAGCTTCAAAATTTAGTCTAAAATGCAAAATGCAAAAAAGTCATTTTTTCAAACCTTAGAATTCTTTTTTATAGAAAACACTTCTTTACCTTTAGCTCTTGTTCTTTAAAACAACCTTATTCTTTTGGTATTGGCTCTTTTAAGCAATCAAGTTCATTCAATAATATTATGAGAGCAAAACTTCTTGCTTGAACAAAGTGACAATGTTAAATTCTCTTGGCTTTGGCTCTTCTTACTTAACCTCTAAAGGTCATAGACTATGTTTTCACCAAAAACACTCCAAAACTGCCATTTCTAGTACAAGTACCAAATTTTAGAAAAAAGACTTTTTTGGACACATGTAACCATAGGATCTTGTAGTAAACTTGTTTGAAAGTATGTAGAAAAAATTTCAGAATTTTCCACCTTGCAGATTGCAAGATAATAGCAATTGAATTGACAAAAAGCCATTTTTAGGCCCTGTCAAAAACCGGGCAGCTGCACTTCACAAGGTCACATTTAAATGAAAAAATGTCCAAAATGGTGGTTACTCCTTGGATTCATTCTTAAAATCACATTGGCTACATGCTTGAAAATTTTCAGATCATTTGAAATTGTACAACATAAAGGAAAAAAATAGGTTGTAGAAAGAAGTAGAGAATGATTTAAAACACGAAGTTGTTAAGAATTTTAATTATGGAATTAAAAAATGTCAATCCCAACGGTTGTAATGCTGCAATAAACAATATACATCCTATGCTTTTATTTTTTTCAAAAAATATTAAGAATTGAGTTAAATAAAGGACTTCAAAGTTTATTTTAGAGTAAAGAATCCATGACTGCCTACAAACTAGAACACCTCATAATTCATCTCATAAATCAAAATGGAATAATTCAGAGCTTTACACGTACATACAAATCTAAAGAACCAATTTGAAATTTTTATTTTTTTTAAAAGTGCCTTTTTAGAATTTTTTTGAGTTGCCCGCCAACCGTTGAAAATGACATATCATCTAATAACTTTTTAACTATGTAAGCAAAAGTTTTGAAAATTGTTGGGCCTTAAAGCTACTCCTCGGATACACAATGTGTTAAATTTTCAAAGAAGAAAAATAAAATTTCCATTTGTAGCTGCCCAAAATTGCTATGTTGCCAAAAAATGCCATTTGGTCCTTTAGGGGTTAAACAATTTGTCAATGGTAAATAGCTCATTCAATAATCTTATATGAACAAAAAAAAGTTATTTAGGCAAACTTAAAAAAAAAAAATTTAAATGAAATTTTGAATAGATTTCCATATTGCTACAACTTTTTGTGAAGCCTGCCATAAATTTTTCTTATCCCATATCAGCAACGATGAGCATTAATTTGGTGTGTTTCCGGAATGGATTTGTCAAAATGACCAGTTGCTAGAAATTTACATAGATGCATCAGTTTAATTTCCTAGCCTATTGGATAGTCTTACAACTAGTGAAGAAATTAGATTTAGGGTGCTTAAAATGAATCAGCACAAATTTTCACATGTGGTATTAAACACAACCATGGTAGTGCAAACAAAACTACAAAATCACTTTTGGATTTGGATCACCTTGGGTATTTTATTAATGTTCATTTAAATAAAAAATTTCATTTTAAATTTCTTGTTTTCTCTTTGGTAGATTTTTTTTTCAATTTGTTTAAAATTATTAAATATAACTGGTTGTAACATTTTTCAATAGATTTTAACAAAATCTAATACTGTGATTTCGACACTAATTTTTCTATTTGTTTGTGCATAGTGTTAAATTAGTTCCTCTTGAAATGGGCCCAAAAAATTACAAAATTGAAGAGTTGTATGTCTAAACTCTTACAATTCTAAATTTAAAATTAGATAGCCAAGCACTTGTAGGCTGCAAATACTATCTTCTTTGACAACAACAATTATGCAACTAGAAGTAGAAATTGAATGTGCCCATCTTGTTAATCCTTAATTACCTACAAAGCCACAAAGTGGCTTATGGATGATTTCAAATGATCTATAGAAGATGTAAAACTGTAATTTTTCATCTATTTTTTTATAGAGAATCATTTGAGTGCATATCTTGTTTTACGATGATATTTATGCAACTATAATAGTAGAAATTGAATCTACCCATCTTGTTAATGCTTAAGTGCTTATAAAGCCACAAAGTAGCTTATGGATGATTTCAAATGATTTGTAGAAGATAAATTTTTCATCTAATTTAATTAATAGGATAATTTGAGTGTGTTTCAACTAATCAAATGAATCTTACTAGGCTTAGTTTCCACTTGATTTTGAAATTTGAAAAATTCATAAAATTCAACATTTTATTGCAATTTGAACATTGGGCCTATAAACATAGTCTATCAATTTTTTAATTTTAGAATGACAAGGAACTTTGGTTCACATCATGATGTTCTACACTATAATATATGCATCTTTAGTGCGTTGGAACCTCCTTTGAAGTGTCAACAAGAAAATATGAAAATTAGACCAGCCTAATAATAGTAAGTACGCACAATAGCAAAAAGTGGCAACTTTTGGGGTTGCCCACCTTATCCATTGTTGCAAAGGGAGATTTAATACTCCGTACTGATGGGTATCGAATCCAGACCACATAGTCATGGTACTGAGTTTTTCTTCAACCAACCTTTGAACTCATGATTTGGTGTACCTCCACCACTTCACTCTACATATATAATCCTTTGAACTCATGACTTGGTGTACCTCCATCACTTCACTTTGCAATTATAATCCATTTCCACTTAACAACCTTAATCTTGGTTACTTTTATTTGGTTACTGGTACTAAAGTGTCTATTCTCGAAAGGGGAGAGTAGTTTTGCATCAATGGCCTTTGATCTAGTGGACATGGACTCATTGTCATTACAAACAGACACTTTGTTCACGCCGTTTATTTACACCGGCCTTCTTTGAAGACCGAAGTTTCTATCTATCTATCTATAGTGAGAGATTGGATGATTGCAAAAGATATTGCCTAGATAACAAAAAAAGGGTAAGCGGATAGAGCAAGGGCGGATTTCAGGAGAAGATGCTCAGAGCAAAACTATTTTCAATTTTTCAGCACCCGCTCTTGCTCATTAATAGAGTTGTTGCCAGTGCGAAGTTTCCGTTTTTTTCCTTGTGCAAGTAATGTGCAAGTCGAGTTTTCAAGAGCACAATGAGTTGAAAGAATTCTCTGCTATTTTTCCGTTTTGGATGATGTAAATTTGTTGATGCCATGCCTCCTCTGAGCCAACAAACCGAAGGCAACTTCATTCCCAATGGCGTGACTAGAATTAAATATAAAATCCTATGACTGTACGAAGTGCTGGATCTTGTGACTCGTCTCTAAACTTTAGCAATTGCAACAGATCAGTTACAAATCCTTATTCTCAAGCTATGCTACAACAAGGTCAAGACCCCTCTTCTTCAGAACATGGCAACAATCCCGCCCTTCCAGCACCTCGATATCAATCCGCTACATGCCGTCAAACTTGATGTAAACATTTGCCCCGAGTTCCAGCGATAATGATTTGAGCAGTAGAAACATGTACACTAAATTGTAGATTCATAATGATTTGAGCAATAGAAATATATACAGTGAACGTACGGTGCTGCAAGTAAAGCTATAAGTAAAGCTATACGACCTCCTGGATCTTGTGAGCTGTCTCCGAATATTTAGCAATCACAATAATCTTCGAATTTCATGATGATCGTGAATGTCATATACTGTTGGATGCAACTGATGCAAAACTTTTTAGATCCTAAAATATATTTTCTTCGTGCTCAAGATTTGATATATTCAATAGAATCTGGGCACATTTGAATACTATAAATTGTCAATATAAATTTGAAGTCAGACGATATTGTCTTTCAAGACGCCCCCTTCTGAAATTTCAGAAATGCTTTTAACTTAAGCCGGAGTATAACATTCTTGAGCACCTGCCTTTAGAAGCAGCAATACCCCTAAAACAAGAAGACATGCCACTCATTAAACATGCCTGTTTCTACCGTAAAGGAATGAATGTCAAGACTTTGAGTCCTTCCATAGTGAAGAAGAGAGAGTTCTCGCAACTGCTCAACGATGTTATAAACCTAAGCAAAAAGCGGACTAAAGATGTCTTGGGCAACTCCCTCGAGTTGAACCATTCTTAAAACAGCACGCAGCACATGACTGTGTCGTACAATGCTTGGCACCCGCCTTCTCACACCCACGGTTGGAGCATGCAATATGTACGATCCCCCGGTCGTGAAAAGTACTTATTCTTGAGGCAGGGTGAACCACATTGCCAAGCTGCTGCATCTGAGCTGCCCTTCCCTGTTGCATAGAACTCTGCAAAGGATGGGTTACTGGAGGAACCTCTGACTGCCCTGTATGCGAGGATGCTGTAATGCTGCTGCCTTGAGAAACCTCCTGTTGAATGTGCCTTGATTCGCCTGGGCGGTTTCCAGCACGTGAGGATGATGCAGTGCTGAGTACATAGATGTTATGTTGGATGAGACTTCGTTCCTGCTGATTGGAACTCTGAGTTGTTGGAGGAATGCTGCGAGATGAAACTCCTTGGTGTCGAGGCTTCGAGTGTCCCCTTGAGCCTGGCCTAGATCTAGACCTCCCTGTTTTATTCCAGGAAACAACAATAAGCATGCGAAATCTTATTTCAAAACAGAAGCATATGAAGTAGCATAGCGACTGTTTCAAAAAAACTCACCACACTGGTGAGAGGATATCCTATAGCGATTTTCAGTGCATGAAATCGCCATTTTTCTCCACAATGAAATATAGGGATGTATTTGCCTACACTTTCCTATTACAGCACATTATGTAACCCACATGGATGAATGTATTTAAATAAAATAGGAGTCTTGGTGTTGTACGTGAGTTCCCTGACAAGGCCCAAGAACTCAACACAGGTATGAAGGATAAAGGAAGTTGGAATAGACCTGCATCACAAGGAGACCTACTAGAACGACACAGATGAAATTCGGATGAAGTCACAGGGATTGGGTAATCAAGAATCATTAGAAGAAAACATTCCAGATTTGGCATGAGTTCCATTCGGTACCGGGGCAGTTGACTAACCAAATATATCAGATGTCCTACTCCTATCAAGATTCTGCCAACTAGTCTAGGTATTATTATCACGTACTACATCTAGTTTTCGCAAAACTAAGTTCTCCAGAAATTGTGCAATAGTCAATACACAGAACTTCTTCTCATGGAATACAGAGTAACAAATGATTATAGAATTTCTTCAAATGGAACTGAAAATACTAAAAAGTACAGACCTCTTGAACCCGACTCTGTTCGCCTCTTTGCTCGAGCTTCCTCACCACGAGCATGCTTCTCGGCCAGCACCTTCCCTCTAACCTCTTCATCAATCCATGGCTGCTCAAGGTGTCACAGGACAAACCATTGCCACTATCATAACTACATGACTCGTAAAAGCAACGTAGTCTACATTGCAAACATGTTGTACTTGAGAAAATGAAGAGGTCGAAAATCACACCTGTCTCGAAGTGTGCATGCGATACAAATTGCGACCTTTTATTTGAAGCGGGCGCATAACATAAAAGGGCATTGTACCGGTGCTCCACAAGACCTCAATCTGTCACATCGCAGATGAAAATGACCCCCATAGCACATATGTTAGGATCCGCAATGCATTTGGTTGCCGATACGTGTATTACGCCGAGAGTGCACAAGACTTAACACATTCCCAAACAATAGAGGCATTAGAAAGGTAAAAGAAGCTTTCATAAGCTACTCACAGATCAATAAAAAGTCAATTGATGATTGATCGCATTACAAGATGAGAAACTTCAAAATTTACTCACTGTAAATGTGTGCTGCTGCTTTTCAGCCCCGTAGCTCTCATTCACAACTTTACCAGCCACCAAACGCTTTCCCAAGGATGGACCACTGGCGCCTCGCTTAACGATATCATACCTACCCCAACGTGATGGTCATTCGTAAGTAATGAAGCAAAACTCGATGAAGAGGTGGGCAGCACCACACAAATCATATGCTACACGCTCTGCCAATGGCGACTACATTGGATTATCTAAGGGGAAAAAAAAACAAAAAAAACAAAAAAAACGTTATCTACTACGTATACTCACCTATAAAGTACAAAGCAGGTTCCAATATTCGACAATAACAAAAGGTCACTAGACACTCGCAACCATTACCAAATATCAAATAACCGCGGCACATAAAGCTCTCCCTAGCAAGACAGGACAAGAATCCGACCAAAAAGTGTAGAGCCTCACGAATCGTAAACGTTTTGGGAAAATATCACAGTGTCTCCAAGACATACGTCACCTGCGAGTACACATCACCTACTTTGAGAAAAGACGTCACATTGCATCCGAAATGGCATCTCATAGCACTCATCGCAAATACATGAGCAAACTGAAGCGGAAGATGGGCTATACACTTCATGAAAATGAACCAGGGTGCTGAACTTTACCTTTGCAATTGATGGTAAACGACGATCTCGGATAAATGACTTGTCCTTGCCCATCCTTGATTCTGGAAAAACACAGACCACAAAAAGGGTCGTTACATTGAAGAAAAATAAACCTGGTTAAAGGTCACTTTCCTCCTGCTACTCATGAAGAGATTATCATAGACCAATAATACGATAAGTGAAAAATTAACTCATATGCTACAAGAAACAGCGGACCTGGTAACGCATGCTACCATTACACAAAGTTTGCGGGACAGGGAAAATTCTTACTTTAAGTGCTGTTCGATCCGGCTCAACAGGACCCCCTTTAAACCAGATATGCGTAGCCCATGGTGGCGCAAATAGGCTTTCAGATGGTCGACTTTGAGTTTCTTCAACTCACCACCTTCTGCACAAAGCTCATTGCTCTGAGACTTCACAACAGCCAACCATTCCGTGAAAATAATAAAGCAATGACTTTCATATCAAAATTTTGAACAAAACCAACCGTCTACACCTTTAATTACTTGCATAACTTCATCCAACAATGCTGATGCTTCAAAACCAAGGCTCCTGCTTATTTCTTCTTGCTCTCCTGCGATTTCACGGTCCATAAAGTTGTCACCTTCGTCTCCTTCTTCACTGAACCAGCATCAAAATTTCAGGCAACCAGAAATGCACTTGCAGAAGACAGGATCTCATCAGTTACCCTCGAGAATGCAACTTCAGAGTGTATGATCTGTGATTGTTTTCAGGTGGCCTTCTCAACATGTTAACTCCTACAGGACCAAGGGTTCGTGTTTTTAAAATGACCAGTTCGGTTGATCATATTGTGAAAGTGGTAGACTTCAAATGGGGCTAAAGTTATCTTTAAAGTTTTGAAGAAAATTGCATTTGCTGGTGAGAGAATCCATAAAATTGGAACTAAAAAAATCTCCATATGAACTCTAAAATATTGTTGAAAAACATGAGGATCAGTTTGGTCTTCTTGGTTAAAATTCTGAGTGAAATGTTACTCCCAATATTAAAATAAAAAACAATTTCATTTTTTTACTATTCTATTGTTCGCCATTGAAATCAAATTTATATAGAAAGTAGGCCAATATGATAACCACTTTACGCGTGAATGTAACTCGCTATTTAAACGTTTATTTAACGCTTATAACGCTCTTTAGAGTGTAAGAGCACGCCTGAATTGATCGTATTGTAAAAATGATAGAATTCAAAAGGGGTTAAGCGTTATGTTACTAGAATAAGTGAATAGCATAGCTGTGTTGATGAAAAATCAAATAAACTTGAACAAAAGAAATCCTACTCAAAACTGGTAAGCCAACACGGGACTCAATTTGGGCTGCCAGTTAAAATTCAAAAAGAAATGTTCCCTCTCATGCATGAATTTGAATTGAAGAGTATAAGAGCACGCCTGAGCTGAATTGATCATACTGAGAATAATATACCTCTACTTGTGTTGAGGAGAAAATAAGTAAATAATCAAATAGAGTACTGTATAAGAGCACACCTGCTGCTTGTACGAGAAGATTCCGCAAACGACCTCCCCATTCTCCCCTCCACCTCCTGCGGCACTGCGTTCAATACAATTCCTGTCGCCCGTGACTTACCGTCGCTGTCTTCTTTCAACTTGAGTGATCCGAGCTCATGCGACACGGCGTCCACCACATCGAACCCCATCTCCTCCACCGTCAGAACTTCATCAGAATCCTTCCCGTTGCGCTTGCTACTCTTCACTCTCAGGCCTGTTCTTTTCGGGGGCCTTCTCTCCGTCCCTGCCAATGCATCGTAGCCATGCGGTAGCACCCTCGCAGGCTCCTTCACCGGATTCTTCACAGTTCTGCCTGATCTCCCCATGGAACTCTCCGTTTCACCCATCGATTTCTGCGCCCTGAAGAACCCGCGCCAATTATACCAAACACCAACCGAAGCTCCTCAAAACTAAGAAACAGCACAGGAAAGTAATCCATTTGCAATTCACATTAACCCCTCCTCACACAGACAAACTCCTAAAAACTACATAAACTACACAAGAAGGTAATTAATACATTTGCCACATTCATATGTAAGCACGGGATTTTGTGCCTCCAGAGTGAAAATGAAGCCACACGGGAATCCCAAAACCAAATTAAAAGGAGATTACACCGGAATTGCAATGACAAACAACATAACGGGGTAAATATTGAAAATCAGAAATGGGAATGATATATGCTCCGATCCATTAATCTCACTCAGGGATTCTGAACAACCTCCCTGTGAGCTTCAATACGGTAGCAAATTGCAACTGACGATTGTCGTGAAGAACCGAAATTACTACCCACAAACACGAATTGACACTCCCTCCCTACCGATCTAATCAGACGTAAGAAGCTCAAATCAGTGTCCCAGCACGAGCGGAAAGAAACCCTAAATGCTAAACCGCGTGAAGACGACAATGGGAGTTGTAAGGTAATTGACGAACCTTTGATCTCCGCAATCAAGATTACGTGACCTGTAATGTAGAAGAAAAGCTCAAGGTGCACCTTGGACTCACGAATTCAGAAGAAGCTGGAGATGCTGGCTCTACTGATTTCTACATGAAGCTCAAATCCAAAACTATCATAAGTTTAAGTTCAGATTGTTGCTGCCATGGCGATGGCGGTTCAAGAGTCTAGACGAAGAACAATGGCTGGGAATTCGAATTTTCAAAAGCTGAGGGACTGGTTACTTAGAACGCCAAGAGTTGGTGGCCGTTTTGGAATAGCCGTCACACGACATTCAATTGCGGACTCGGCAGATGCTTCATCCATCATTCATCCACCACAGTTCATCCATTTTCAATTACGGTCATTTACTGAGGGTAGGACGCTCAGAAACCGCCCATTTAAGGGCTGGTCTGTCTTTTTCATGTGGTTCCTTGGATGGGAATATTTTTAGCTCATTTTCAAGAAATAGATAAGGAATCTAGCACAAGCAGTTTCATATTTTTTGAAGCATTTTTGAATTAGTTATGAATTTTCAAATGAGATGTGTCGTAAGTTCCTGTTTATGAACCTAGGTCTTCCATGAACCGTTCACTTGCAATTCTAAAGAAAGATGACAAAAGCAAAGAGGATGATTGGCTCTTGCAACTAATAATGCTTTTTTCCTTGATTCATTCAATGACTATAGCATTTGAACACTTTTAGAACCACCTCATGTCCATTTTCACAACCATTTGTAGAGGTGGTTCTTAACCCCTAAAGGACGAGAAGGTTGTCCAGATTTCCAAAATAGTGAAGATCAATTATAAAATGCAACTTAGAAGAATATTTTAATGATGACTCTCAAAGAATAGTTGTAAAATGCTATTTATAGATCACATCCATACGTTTAGATCAACAAAAATACAGACCAATATTTTTCAATAAAATTTGAAGCTAGAAATTAGAAACTCCTTCTAAAATCAACTGTAGATTGAATATTTATGATTTTTGAAAGATTTTTTTTTATAAGTTCAAAATGTTCAATTCTGATTATAGTCATTTTTGAAGATTTTTATTTTATTTTTTTGATTCAAGTCATTTTTGAAGGGTCATTTTTTGAATTGAAAAGGTTACTTTTGGAGGCTAGACGTCTCGATACCTTTTAAATTATAGAATATTTGCAAAGTGAAATCTTCATAATCTGAACCGTATAAATGTTAAAGAACTAATATAAGCATCTTCAAAAAAAATTGATGGATGAAAAACGCAATTCGGTAAATTTGGGATGTGTTTCCATTCATTCATTGTTCAAAATCTGCAATCATGGTTCTTAAGGGATTAATGCCTATGCGGTTTCAGAGCCTCCTCCTTATTCGGCAAAAATTATATAATTCTTGTTTAAAAGCGCCACATGTCTTCTTATAGATGGATTGGTGATTGGTTTTGGGTGATGTGGAGTTTTCAAATATGAAATAGCAATTTAATCCCTTAGTGCCAGCATTTGGAAATTCTTTTGAGTTTTATCGGCTATTTTCTTTCAATTTCCAAATTGAACGAGGTTTTCAGGTACATAGTTTAGTTATTTTTTCTATTTCATATTCAAAACAAAAAATTTATAGATTTTTTCACTGGTTTTTTGCCAATGTTTTCAAATTGCAACCAAATTTTTTCCAATTCCATAGGCTAATATTGAACTAATCGCCAAGTTTTTTTGAACTTGGCACATTCCAATTCTCGACAACAAACAAATAGGTTCTTTAGTTGGGACTTTTTTTTACTACTAATAGAATTTTTCATTCATCTCAATCAATGCTTGACTTTTAAAAATAAATACTTTGGATATGATGAATTTGATGAAATTGAGATAAATAATATAATTTATAAAGATATAAGTTAAAATATACAAACTTTCAAGAAAGGATTTAGATCCTAATGGGTTAATTCTAGCACTCATTTCAATTGAATCTAACCTTCACTTAAACCCTAAGTGCCTAAGTCTTTCCACGTTTGCTTTTCCTATAAAAATAGAGTATGGGCTTATAGTTGACTCCAATGAAAGAAGTTTTTCTTTTCAAAATCTAACTATATACGGATGTTTAAAGAGCTTGCTTATTAGTATGCATATCAATTTTGAGTGCAAAATTGCATAGTAGTTGTAAAATTATAACAAGAGAAATGTGCATATTATATTTTTAGTATATTGTCCCTAGAAATGTGCATATAAGAGTTTTATAGGATTGGAGGTGACATGAACAACTAGAAATTGTTTTAGCACACTAAAATGCACTTCCAAAAACCTTAAGTTCAAATGAAGAGCTATCAAACTCATTACATAATCCACCTTGCAATTGTTGAAATGCAATTTTTTTAATAAGTAGAAATTGCAAATAACTCCAAATCAACAATTGATTGGTCAAATTTTCAACTTTGAAAATCATGAAAACAATTTACTCTTTCTATTGGGACCATTTTCAAAGAAATTAATGGATAAGTAAAATTTTTTAGATCTCAATTCAAGTGAAATAGGCAAGCTTTGCTTAAAGACAATGCCTTAAGTTTTTTTTAATGGGTAGAATTTAAGCAAAGCTTGCTCTAGAGGCACTATCTTTTTATTAGTAGTTCAGGCATATTATAAGTAAGATCCTACTCAAACTTCTTCACATTAAAGGGGTCTATGTCAATGCAAAACCTCCTCCTTTTTGGTACCAAGCTACATTTATGTGCTCTCTTGTATCATGAATGAAAGTTGTACATTATTGATAAGAATATTTTGGAATTTGTTTCAAAAATGGGTTTCAGTTAGATGAACTTGACTTTTGACAAAATTGGGGGCAAACAATTTTAGATCCCATGAAAGTGCATGTTATTCATCATTGTGAAGACAAAATATTTATTTTATTTAGATGAAAAGTTTGGGGCAAATAATTCTAGATCCTATGAAAGTGCCCGTCACTACAATGGAAAGGGGTGTTTTAAGTATAGTCCTGTAAGTAATGGTTTTAGAGAGATTTTTAGTAAAGTTTTATTAAAAATATATGTATTACTAGAAAATTTACTTATAAGACTATACTACTAAGACTGTACTTAAATTACTCCTTTCTCTTGCAGTGCATTATTCATCATTGTAGAGACAAAATATATATTTTGTTTGGGTGAAAAATTTTCATCAAACTAACTTGGTGATTTCCAAGAATTTCATCACAAATTGAAAAATGCATTAAAAATAAGGAACTCCATATAGAAATATTGAAAGTGTCATAGCAATGCATTTAGAATTCTACCCATTAAAAAAAATTTCAGGCTTATAGAAGGCTGCGAGACTACATGGCAGCAATGCAATTACAATGGAATTTTTTGGGAGGAAGGACCTAACGAGGCAATTTAAAAAAAAAAATATATATATATATATATATATATATATATATTTTTTTTTTCCCAACAAATTAAATTTTTTTTTTTTTCTGTATTTGCACCACAAGGGTGCCAAAAATGAAAATCAAACGAGACTCTGCAGGGTTCAATTTTTTTGTAATGATATATTGCCAATTGATTCAATGTAAAATAATTATAAAAATTTCAAAGAAAAAATTATGATTTCAAACTATTTTGTGGATATTAAAAAAAAGAATATACTATATAGATTGTTGACAAAAGCATACATTTGCCTAATTGCAAATTTTGTAGATTTTTAAAAAATTTAATACAACTAAGATAAAACAGCCCAATGTGGTACAAATTAGGAGTTTGACCACATGTTGTTGCTGAAATTTTTCATTTTTTCCCCATGTAAAGACAAGTGTGAGAAACAGTGAGAGTAAATAGAATTATATTTTTTTTTGACAGAGTACGAATTTGCTATGAATTTTTGAAGTCCTCAGTGCATTATGGCCTAAAAAGAGTATATAAACTATCCTAAAACCAACAAAATTGCTATCTAAATCTATGATGCTCATCTTGTTCACCTAAAACAATCATAATATTTTCTAACATAGAAGGCCTAAAAAATCAATTCTTACACTGAATTCACATTGAAAAGTTGAAAGTTTTTATGACGTCATTAATCACTCCATAACTATCATGTAAGATATATATTGTAACCCAACTCTCTCATACTAAAGAAACCCATGATCGGTGCTTTCTACAATGGGTCATCAAACCACAATAGGCTATTTTGCCTTATGTAGAACCTTCTCGCCAATCACACACCACTAGATTTGAACTTGTTAAAATCTGTTAAGTTTAATAGGTTTAAAAAATACGATATTAACAAATTTTAACAAATTTTAAAAGATTGCAATAGAAAATTGTTAAAAAATTTTTAAAAATTTAACCCCTAAATGACCAAGGCACCCAAATCTGGTGTTTGCAAAACTTTGAAGTTAAATAAAACCTAACAAAGTTGCTATTTTTAGTAGTTTATATTTTTAGAAAGTTCTTCTTGAAGTCTAATTTTAGTATCAAAAATTCAATCTTGAAAATAAATGATAGTGATTTTTTTATTTAAGTTTTTGTACAAGGGTACTCATTGCAATCTCAACTTCCCGTAGTGTGGAGAGCTCTTGGAAATGAGCCTCAAATACACTAGATCTTGGAGAAAAGATCACATTCAAAATTCATTTAAAAAAATTGTAGAGTAGGTTTTCAGAAGCCATAAATTGATCAAGATTATACAAGTTAGGCCCTTTAACCTCATATTTTTTTGGTCACCAACTTTTTAGATTTGACTTGTGTAAAGAAGATTGAAAGATTTTTGCAGTTTTAGCACCCTCATGGTCAAACATTATAATCTTTCACTCCATAAGTGATATTGTTGTGTTTTCTTTTCCTATGAGATCTCTAACATGCCCAATTTGAATTTGTATGGTTACAATTTAAAAAAATTGATACAATTTATCAAAATGTTGGCATTTTGTTCAATTTAGAGCAAATTCCAGGAAGCCAAAAACAGGCCTTGAGCATTTAGGGGTTAAAACGGCTTTGTTCGAGAATGTTTCGCCTTGAACGCGTCCATGTTGTGCCCCATTTCATGGCATCCCATATGCTACCCTGGCAAGTCCCCAGCTAAAGCCACCGGCCAGCAACGCCCCCAGCCGCCGCCGCCGCGTGTCACCTCCACCGCACCTTCCTCGCACATTCTTTCCCCTCGGTGCCTATGCCACTTCACAGTTCAGATTTCAGAACCCTTCTTCCTTCAAGTATCCTCCATGTACCTTGAAGGCTTCCAATCCAGCACAATTATACAGCTCTTACTCGGAATTTCTCACTCCACCCACCAAACAATTTCTGTGGGTTGCGTCTCACGCTTTCAGATTTCACGCTCTCAGACTCAATCTGTCCAAGTTAAGAATTGCAGTCAGAATTTGCAGCAAACGATTTGTGTTTGAAGGTATGTTACAGGACCACTTAGATCCATACTTCTGTACGCTTGTAGGTTCTGAAATAAGGTGAGAGTCTTAGCATAGCATTGGGGTGTGAATGGTGTTCTCAGCAAGCGATTAAGTGGGTGTCTGTGTGCAGTGAGAAAATAGTGAGAAAAAAATGGGTTACTGTAGATAGGTTTGAGAGTGAGCTAAGGAAAGTTGTTGTAAGCGTTTTGGGTTCTGAATTTGGTCGATTTTGGGTGTTGGGTTTTTTATTAGGGCTGAGAAGTGGTTGGAAGCTCTTACTCGCAACTTCTCACTCCACCCACCAAATAGTTTATGTGGGTTGCATCTCACGCTTTCAGATTTCACGCTCTCAGAGTACTGCGTTACAATCTGTACAAGTTAGAGTTCCAGTCAGAATTTGCAGCAAACGATTTGTGTGGGTTTTGGGTTGGAAGGTATGCTGCAGGACTAGATCCATACTTCTGGACGCTTGTGGGTGAATAGTGTTCTCCACAAGCGATTGAATGGGTGGCTGCAAGATTTTGTATGTAGTGAGAAAAGAGTGAGAAAAGAGTGAGAAAGAAATGCTCTAGTGTAGCTAGGTTTGAGAGTGAGCAAAGGAAATTTGTTCTAAGCTTTTGGGTTCTGATTTTGGTCGATTTTGGGTGCTGGGTTGTTTTATTAGGGCTGAGAAGTGGTTGGAAGCTCCTGCTGGGAGAGCGTTCTCTTTGTCAAGATGGTGAAGGATACTGCGTATTATGATGTTCTCGGAGTAAAGACGGATGCTACCCCTGCAGACATAAAGAAGGCTTATTATGTTCAGGTTGTATATTCTCGGCCAGTTTCGGGTTTTATTTTGGTTGTGAAAGCGTCTGTCATGGTAGAGTGAGTGGTTCTCGATGCAGAGGATGAGTTAATGAGATTCAGTTGAGATTTCAGTGAATTCTAAACTATTTGCATTGTTTTTACCGTTTTTTCCGTAGCACAGAAAGTATAGAGTTAGCACAGAAAGTGAAGAGTTAGCCAGGTGACAAGCTCTAGTGTATTCTATATGCAAAATTGATGCTCTCCCATTCTTTATCTTAATGTCTGATGAATTAGGTTTCAACAAGTTTGTTGAAAATATCGTGTGGAGGACTTCGAAGAAGCCATATAGCCCTGACGTCTCACCCCTTGATTCCCCAGTTTTTCTAATTCTATTTTCAGCTCGTAGTGACTACCCCTGATACCGTCGGAATTTGCCTTGGGCTTCAAGTAGTTTGTTGAAAGCTGAATTGGAGGCCACGTCCTTCACTCTGCGAGTGAGGAAATAGGGAATGAGGAGCTCACAATAGTAACTCCTTTTTATAGTTTTATAAGCTACCGTGATGAAATGGTTTACTCCTGTGTTCATGTGAAATGTTGGAAGATTAAACTTAACCGGCTCTCTGTTGTTTTTTTTCCACCTGTTGTGCAGGCAAGGAAAGTGCATCCCGATAAGAACCCAAATAATCCTGAAGCTGCCAAGGAGTTTCAGGTAATGAATACATTGCTGGAGTTGAACACAATATTTATAGCAAGTTTCTACATGTTGAGAATGACCTGTCTGTGTCCCTCAAATGTAATGTTTGCATATGATCGAGTGATCATATGGTGCTAAGTTGTGTAAATCATATGCTGAAGTCGGTGACTCTTGCAGGCATTGGGTGAAGCTTATCAGGTGCTAAGTGATCCCCAGCAAAAGGAGAGCTATGACAACCTTGGAAAGCAAGGATTATCCCAGTACGTGTTTGTTCCTATTTCTTTTTTGGAATCATACCTTTTTGAAGTATATTTTACCCTGTTATATTGTTATTCCTTTTTGATTAAAAAAATACGAATAGAAGGCATACGATGAAAAAATTCTTCATGAGAATATCCTCTCTGCTTTTATTTGAAGGCTGAGTATTGCTGAAAATCCTCATGCACTGATCTGTTACTTTTTGCACATCAGGGAATCGATGGTTGACCCGGCAGCTGTCTTTGGAATGATGTTTGGTAGCGAGGCTTTTCAAGATTACATTGGTCAGGTATGAAGATTCCCTAACCTCTGGTAGTCTGTGATTGTAAACACTTGTTACTTCTTCTGGCAGTCACTGCAGACGTTTAATTATGGTTAAAGCAATATAGATGTCTTTGTGGTCCAGTAGAAACGTGGAGCAAAATCCCGATTTTACCCAATAAGTCGATGAATGATTTACTTGACTGATGATGGAATTGTTCCATTCGCAGTTGGAATAGTTGATGA
The DNA here is from genome assembly GCA_963969595.1 of Neckera pumila. Taxonomy (NCBI): domain Eukaryota; kingdom Viridiplantae; phylum Streptophyta; class Bryopsida; order Hypnales; family Neckeraceae; genus Neckera; species Neckera pumila. The sequence continues at coordinate 16,896,950 of OZ018415.1, read as the reverse complement.
AATTCTGTACGTCTGGTGTTCTTTTCATTGTTAAATTTGGTGAGGCATTCCCACTAATTCGATTTATTTGGTGGTTATATCAGCTGGCATTGGCGTCAATGGCGTCACAGGGGATGGATTCTCAGCAAGTCATCGATCTTAACCAAGTTCAGGCCAAATTTAAGGTGACTTTTTTGGTCCCCTGTGAACTTCTCGGTGCAGACTCATCCGTTAGTGCGTGTGACACTAATTTATAAGAGTCACACTAATTTAAATTATTGCAGCCTGAAATATTATCTTATTGCTCTAATCATTACCAACTATTTTTCGGTAGTGATGTTAAAATTTGTAGGTGACACTGATTTGTAGGCGTCCTCACTGATAGGATACATCTTTACTTCGATAGTTACTCACCGTAACTTGAAATTGCTTAGCCAACCATTCACATGACGAAGACTGTTTCCTCAATTCAAGTGAGAAAATATAGCTCTTTGGCTTGTGGACTTTTAAGAGTATTTTGAAACCTGGGCAAGGTAGGTAGTGGAGAAGTCCGATTGACACGACTCACGCTATATTTGAGATATAGGGACCTTGTGTAAAGCTCTACCACCGGGAGTTGATCAACCCGGATGACCATTTAAACATATTTTTCTATGATGTGAATCACTCGGAGCATTCTTTTAATCTTCCGTTTTTCACTTGTGAACAGGACGTTCAAAAGCAAAGAGAGACCAAACTTGCCGAGAAATTACTGGTGCACATTCAGCCTTATATGGAAGGAGACGAAGCTAAATATAAACAGTGGGCCATAGATGAAAGAGAGCAGCTGAAGGATTCTTGTAAGTCTTCAACTGTTGTCTCCTTTAGTAGGAGCCAACGGCTTGCTGTTTTGTATTCCACTTGAAATTCTGCCATTTTGGTATTATTTTCAAAGATCGGCAACCGGCTTGATGCATGTAGAGGAGGATTTTATCCTGCAATGCCATGTCTTTTTCCATTACTTACTGTTGTCGTTTTTGGCATGTTGGAACTAGCTTTTGGAGAAGTGATGTTGCAGACCATTGGGTACGTCTACCGAAGGCAAGCTGCCAAGGAGCTCGGCAAGAAGTCGCACTTTCTTGGGGTGCCGTATGCGACAGAATGGATGCGTAGCAAGAGTCATCAAATCAAATCACAAGTAACAGCCATTAAAGGTACGTAGCTTTGTGATTTGGATGCTATTTCCAGGCTTGTAGCAGTTTGTTTTGTTTCTCTAATACTGTCTCATTCCAAGTTTGTATGGTCGATAAATCTAGTGGAACAGCGTGGTTTGGGTGCACTCTTATTTTCGAGAGCTGAAAAAGCCTGAGATCGCTTGGTGGCATTGGCAGGTGCAATGCAACTAATGCAGATGCAAGAGCAGCTGAAAAAGCAGATGCAGGAGGGAGACCAGGGGGAGCAAACCATGGAAGCGTTTATAGAGGGCAAGCAGAAGATGATGTTGGACAGTTTGTGGAAGCTCAATGTTGCTGATATCGAGATGACACTCTCGCATGTTTGCCGAATGGTACCTCTTTAAAACATTTGTCATTTTGTGAAGTGATAGACGTGATCTATACGAATACTTCATCCTGCACCCCATACACTGTTTTCCAAGGGCTTCTCACCATACTCCCGACAGCGCTGACGAAGTCAGCCTGTTTTTCATCTGCGTTCCTTTGTCAATTTTTCATAGATGAGCATGCACAAATTTTTTTTGCGAGAAGATGAATGTGAAAATTCTGAATTTGGTTGGATTTTGTTTTCTGTAGGTTTTGCGTGATGCAAATGTTGATCCGAAAACACTGCGGCAACGTGCAGAAGCACTCAGAATAATGGGCCAAACTTTCCAGGTGAATGCTCGGTCAAACATCCATTGTGTTGGTTATTGAAATTTTGGGTTTAAAGTGAAATAGGAATCCTCTCGAATTTTCGTATACTCAAAAACTTCTGGTAGGCTATTTTATTTTCCATTTCAGAATGTGGATATTTGTTTGATGTGCAGGGTACGGCAATTGGTAAGGATGTTGGTGTCACCACTGAGCTTCCAGAGTCCCCCAATGTACATCACGACCCCAATGTGCATCATAGCCCCAATGTTCATCATGAGGAAAATTTGCCAAAGTCTGGACCAGAACGTTTTGAGGTTCGCATTTTTCTTCCTTTCATGAAAATCCTGCTGTCACTCATCTCATCTCCGGATCATGATCTATATGTATTTACTGTTTTCCATTGACTTAATTTGCACTTCTTGTGATGAATCTCTTGTGATTTAACCCTGAACCCTTAATGGACCAGTTCTACCCTGAACCCCTAAAGAACCATACAGTCAAACATCATTTCTAAGCTCACTTTAGCCTTTTTACTTGTCTTTGAGTTCTAATCTTATAGTCAAATTGAATATGATCTCAGTTTTAGTATCATATCCAAATTATATAAAAGTGGATAACATCAAGGGAGACATGAGTGACTAAATTGGAGTTTATAGAAGTCATCATATTATCGATTGTTTACTGGCCTGTTTAGTTTTGGCTAATTATGATGTATCTATGTATGCGATCCAAAATGATATTATCTAAAGTTAAAACTCTGTTTCATATGCAAAGCATCAGGATTTGATGATGATTGCAAAATTCAATGTTCTACTGAATTGACGCAAAACTTTAAAAGATTGTCTTTACTTTGATAATGATCTTTATGTCCAATAAATTTTGAAAAAGAGTAGAAAGTTGGAGTTGAAACTGGGTTAACTGAGAAAATGTGAATTTCTTTAGGGTTAAATTCATCTTCAATCTTGTCATTTTGCAGGGCAGCGCTTCCTTCAATCAATTTGGGAAGCCAACGCGACCTCCAGGAGCTTCATCCTTCAAGAAATTTTGAATGGGGGAGCGTGTATGAATGTTTGGGTAAATCTGCAAGGTCATTATTGGAAGTTTTTTAATAGAGTTCTTAGAAGCTTTGTTTTTGACATATCGGTAGACTTTATTTGTAGCGTAACTAAGGTATCACAGGGTAGGCCATTGTTTCTCACACCTTCTCTTCAGTTTGGGTGAGATATGAAGTAAAATGGGATGTGCAACTTGTCAAGTAGTTCCAAAATTGCGTCGGTTTCCTCAATAGCTATCTATAACTGAGTGGGAGGTGAGGTGGAAAAATAATGCTTTAAACACTTCCAAGTACTGGTAATCGACTAATTCCTATTTGTAAAGTAGTGTTCAAGTTTGGTCAGTTAGTTTATTGGTCAATTGATCCACAAGTGCTTGTACTGAATATAGTAAGATCACTTCAATAAAATCATAGCAAATAATTACAACTCCTTTAGAACATTTGTATCACTCATTTATATGTAGAGCATTCTTTCTTTCTTGATGTATTCTCTTTGTTGTAAAATAAGTGTTCAATCTTGTGTATGGCTTTGTCTCAAACTAAGTGTTTGATGTGTACTATTTTGATTGAATAATGTATGCGTCACAATGGAGGCAAGTAAGGTATCTACACTTGAATGTGATACCTTGTTCTCCATCATGGGAAATGGACTTGAATGAACACTACAAATTTTCAAGAGTAACCAACGAGAATAACCAACCAAGCACTGAAATGTGCTTTTTGAAACAGTCAAGGAGACTAGAGACATTGTACTTCCAAGGATGTTCATTTAAGGTGAGTCTAGTGGCTTGTAAGTTATAAGATGTCTATTGTTCTCAACTTTGAAAATTTGTAAAATATTATATGAGTGTCGGAAAATTATAAAACCACTTGGGTGGCATTTTTCTTGAGTTTGCCAATAATCATGTCAAATCTTTGTCATTAGACCATGGAGACAATGGTCACTGAGATTCAACCACTACAATATAATGGCAACCACTACAGTATAATGGTGACAATGGTCATTGAGATTTAACTACTACGATATAACGGTTGTACTTTTTTGCTCAATATAGAGCATGCAACTATTTTTCCAAGAATAATCGAGTTTTTAAAAAAGATTGATACTGAAAAGTGGATATTAGCTCAAGCATCTCTAAATATAGAATTCATCTTAGTGCATGACAGCCAAGCTAATTGCCAATCTTGGCAATCTTGCATACATAGAGAAGATATGCATTTACACATGCTAGGTTTATTTCAATCCATTGGAGTATTTTCCTTATTATTTTGAGATGGGAGTACTACTACTGTAGGACCAATTCACTTGAAATTGGGCCCACTTACTGTCTGCATACTTGACAGATGCACATAGATTGAGTTCTACTGTATCATCAAGTTGGGCGTGTAATACACCCCAACGAAAGCTCTTGCCCATATGGAACTAAACCGCAAATTGCAAGTTTTGGTACTAGGATTGCCAAATAGTGGTGACATCCTACAACAAATCCAAGCCAATTACAGAATCGGTCAAGTGCTCAATTAGTAGGGACTCCCTGAAACATGAGCACCTCCGTAAAACCATGCGACCAATTTCTTCTTTTATTAATTATGCACACTTATGTGTAATAGTTGGCGAATGAATTGCCGACTTCGTTGGCACATGGAATACTAGCCGCAAAAGAACCTGCAGGTACAAAATGCACACAGATCCAAAACACACACAAAAATCAATTATCATGTTCGCTAACGCGCCACTATTTCATATATACCAGTCCACAACAGATTCTAAAACAACCCAAAAAATTGCACACAGGCCACATTGAACGCCATCCTTGAGAATCTCAAATCAACATCTGTCAGTTTGATCCCAATCCAACACAGGTGCAGCACTGAGATACAGTATCCAAATCAGTTCAACTCCAAAACAAGTTGACTTAAAATTAATAAATTTTCGTTGAAATCAACAAAACAGTGACCGGGACAACGCGACCAAATCAATAGAATTCTGTTAAAATTCCTACGTTTTCTACTAGTGGTCACACTCTGAATTGACGACATTGGATTCCAATGCAATTCCCCATAACTTACAACTTTGGTCTTCGTATATCACACAAATCAGAGTAACATAAACCCCTAATCCACCCTAATTCCAAACTCTAACACCCCTTCCGGATTTTCATTCCGTTACGAGGGAGCAATCGAGGCTTTCAGGACCTCCACCTCGTAATCCAACGTCGCATTCCCTGGAATTTCGACTCCCGAGGGAAACGTCGTCCCCGTCTCCCCAAATGCCTGCGCCGCAGGAACCGTGAATCGCCTCTTTCCACCGACTCGAGTGGAGCTCACCACGTACTCCACCCCATCACACATCCCGCCGGTGTAAGGTCGGGCTCCGAAGATGAAAGCCACCGCTCGTTTGCCTGAGGCAGTTGTGTCAATGAAAACCTCCCCCGTGGTTGCCAATCGTCCTGTGAGGTTCACCACCACCAAGTCGCCACGTTGGGGAAGGGAGCCTCCTCCTTTTCGAAGCTCCGTGTAGCGAATTCCGTTCGGGAGAGTCACTTCTTTGGAGCCTTTCACGTCTCTGTCACAAGGTTCATTTGTTAGTGATAAATCAAGACTTTGTGATACCAATTGAGCTTGGTGTAAGCTTTGAAGGTGCCGATTTTAAGCTAGGTTCGTTGAACTCAAGTCACTGTCTCAAGGTTCAGGTATCAGTGATAAATCAAGACTCTGTGATACCGATTGAGCTTGGAGTACACTTTGAAGCTGCCGATTTTCAGCTAAGGCTCGCCGAACTTATCTCTGTCACAAGCTACAGATATCAGCAATAAATCAAGCCTCTGATACCAATTGAGCTTGGAGTAAGCTTTGAAGCTGTCAATTTTCAGCTAAGAATCGTCTAACTCAGGTCACTGCCTTCCAGAATGCTTGTTTCGTATCTCGGTAAAATTCAAATCTCAAACCCCCCAAAAAGCTTTCAGTGGCTGGAAAAGGCGAATTCCAGACAACATCGACCAGAAGCAGCTTGGTTAGGGTATGTTCGAATGCCTCCCATACCATCCCGGAAAACGCACTATGGAGAAGCTGAAGCTTAGAAGTTGACATTTGAATATACTGAACTAAAAGAACGCAACGAAGATGTCAAGTAAATCCGAAATTAGGTCGGAGGAAATTGCCGACTATAGTAGCGGCAGAAAAAATTCCAAAGCGCCCCACCTGGTCCCTTGCTCCTCGCGAAACAGTTCCGTCCGCGTCTTGATCTGCTCCGACACCACTCCGAACGCGAGCACTCCCACCCACGCCAACCCCGCCCCAAGCCCGAACCGTCGCGTCAAGTTGGACGAGATCCAGTCGGTGGAATCCGCAGTGCGAGGAGCTTCCACTCTCTTCCGCGGCCTGGCATCTGGAATACTGCTCTCATCTGGACTAGTCCTCTCGTCAACACCCCCTGTCTCCCGCACAGTGGTGCTCTGCTCACTCAGATTCCCGGCACCACTCGTGGACGCCTCGCCATCCTCCGACCCTGCTGCGCAACGGCAAAGCCGCCGCATGTGCGTGGAGCCACCGCGGACTGATAAATCGGGGGAAACACGGGCAGAGGAGACGATAGACAAATGGCGTTTCTGGAAGACAGCGAACGCGAGAGGTGCGGAGGACACGGCCATCGCCATTGCTCTCACAATTCTATCAATGCTTCGCCGTACCAATCCTTAAACGGTATCAATCCTTCACTTCCTCTATCCTAAACTGTTTCAATCCTTACCCTGTGTCAATTCTTCCGACCCAATTCTTCAATGTGCTAATCCCTCCCTGTTTCAATCCCAAACTGTTTCAATCCTTCACAGTTTCAATCCTAAACTGTTTGAATCCTGAACTGGGTCAATTCTTCTTTCGGATCTTCCACCACAAATTACCAAAAGAATGGCTTGTACCGATAATTGAGCATTGCCGATTGCATCGAGAGCATTGTTGCTGCGATTGGGCGCTTTTGTTTTGTCAGGGTTGCATCCCGATGCTCCTCATAGGTCCGTTCCAGCATCTGTTGACACTTGTTGACAGACGGATATGTCGGGGCTTTTTAATCTCTGCTTGACGGCTGTGATCGATGTTCGCATTCTGGAACTTATCCCAATTGGAATGCTCTGCCATGGGAATTGGGGATGGATTTGTGCAATGACGATTTACAATGGGGGAGGTTGCGATTACCAGCACCATCAAGCACATGCCGGTTACAGGAATGTGTCGTGATTGTAATTGTGAGCTCCGTTGACGACATCGCCGTCCAGTTTTGGCATGTTAGAAAAATCGGAAGAGACGATCAGAATTCAGAAGGGACAGGGCTGGAGCGGCCAGGGTGAATTGACCCCCATTGGCCCGCAATGTTCCTCTGGGGAAAACACTGGAATTTTTTATTTGCAACACATGATAAATTTTGAATTTTGAACTTATATTTGCAATCAAAGCCCCAAATTATTCGGGAGAGGTGAAGAAATACTCAAAAAAATGGCACATAAAGCATGTTATGTTTTTTCATTTGTCCTTTGTTGGCCCAGTGAGGGGCAATCTTCCTTGGTAGGTGGCAAAAATTTTACCAAGGGCGGATAAATGTAAAAAAGATAGAGTGCCCTATACAAGGGTCAAATTTGGCCTAAATTAGGTCATTTTTGTAAAAAAAAAAGTGCTACCTGTATATTTCATAAATTAAGTAATTTTTGTAATAAAAAAAATGTTGTAAGTCATCCTGTGATTGGTGGTGCAAGGTGATGTAGACCTTTCAATTTTGACGTGGAAATTTCATTTCAACACTTTTCTACCAAATCTAAGGGCCATTTCCAAATTCAAAGGCTATAGGAAGAAAATGGGTTGAAAATAGGGTTTTGATTTTTTTATGAAAACAAATTGATAGCCTCTCAACCATAGTTTGGGTTTCCATTCCTATCTGACCAAAACTTCCTTTGAGAGTAGTCACCTTTGGTCAAAAAGTGCTACTATATAGGCATTTGGGAGGGCAATGGCATTTGAACTTTTGCTTTCTAATGTGAAGGGTTGAAATGCTAAATGCTTTCTTTCTTGCAATTTGATTGGTGGAATTTGATGGCTTCTTGACCTTTGGCAATAGTATGAAGTGCCCCTAAACCTCACATCCTAATTTGTAGTTGCTTGGTTTTGTATTTCTTCACTACAAGAGAAAGGGGTGTTTTAAGTATAATCCTAGTAGTATTGTCTTTTAAGTAATGACCTTTAAGTAAGGTTTTCAATAAAAATTTACTGAAAAGACAGTCTTTTTAGTAAAATTCTACTTAAAACCTTACTTAAAAGTCATCACTTAAAAGACGAACTACTAGGATATATTTAAAACACCCCTTTCTCTTGTAGTGCTTAGTCTCTTCTAGCAAATTTGGTGTGTCTAATTTTAAATATGAAGTCAAAGTATGTTAAATTTTACTACCCTATGTAATTTTGAAGTTCCTACGTTTTTGTTGGAGTGAACAAATTGGAAATTGGTCCACAAGACATGATGAGATCTAGTCCTAGTCCATCAAATTGAAAGAAGGTATCTTCATTACACCTACCTTATGAAAAATGGCTTCTTACAACTAGATTTTTGTTGGTAAATTTATACTTATATCCTACTTCATTTGGACATTGACTACTTTGATACTAAAAAATTGGTGAAAAGGAGATAAAATCGTTGAATATCTTTTTGTAAAAATGTAAAATTGGTAAAAATGAGCCTGATTTTTATTGATATTTATATCAGATGATTTTATGCATGAACATATTGATTGTACAAAGGGATGACTCAATCCATTTTCTTATTATATGTATGCATTATAGAGGGGATGTTTTTCAATCTACAAACAGGCAAAAAATCTTAGTTGACTTCATGACAAAGTTATCAATCTTGTCAATACATTAGGTTTGAAGGAAATCTACCAATTGAACTAATTCAACTTTGTTATAGATTAGTCTAGAAATTTATCATGATTATTTTGGACCATTGATTTCTTCTACTAATGCAAATATCATCACAAAAAACAATATTTGTCAATGCACTCCTTGAATGCAACATGATTTCTATTACTGAATAAATTATAGTTCCAATTTTTCACATTACCTGAGTTAATCATTATATGAGGGCTCTAACTCATTTTTGTTAAGATTACATAAATATTGCATACAATAATTGTAAAGATTTTATTGGTAGATTCCCTAATACGGCAAAATATTGCAAATATTCTTGAATTCCAAATTGACGCCTTGGTATTTTATATTTTGAAATGAGTATCATAGGCTTGTAACTAATTAATGCAATTTAATAAAAAATCAAAATTCTAATATATCAATGAAGAGTTGCTTAGAAAATCCAAATGCTATTCAAATGGTTTGAGGCTAGGTGAGGGTCTTAACCCTAAATTCTCAAGGTTTTTTTTGAACTTCTTGGAATTTGTTGTAAATTGAACAAAAAGTCAATATTTTGATCAATTTTATTAATTTAAAAAGAAATTGTAATCGTTCAAATTGAAGCTATATATGTTAATGATCACATAGGAAAAAAAACAAAAAACAATATCACTCATGGATTGAAAAGATTATATTGCTTGATCATGGAGGTGTTAAAATTGTGAAACTAATTTGAAGTCCTTCAATCTTCTCTTTTCACAAGTCAAATCTTTAAAGTTGGTCACCAAAAAAATGAGGTTAAAGGACATAGCATGCATAATCCTAATCAATTTTTGGCTTCTAAAAATCTATGCTATAAAAATTTTAAATGAATTTTTAATGTGATTTTTTCTCTAAGATCTAGTGTATTTGAGACTCAATTCTAAGAGCCTTTAATACTAGAAAATCAAGATTTGCAATGGACACCCTTCTACAAAATCTTCAATAGGAAAATCCTAATCACTCATTTTTGAAATAAGATTTTTGATGCTAAAACTAGACTTCAAATAGAACATTTTAAATATATAAACTATTAAATATAACAAAATTGGGAAAGTTTATTTAACTTTAAATATTGTTGACATTAGAATTTGATGTCATGGGCATTTAGTGGTTAAACAAACATACTCTTTAGTCATGCAAGCCAGAATTTTTCTTTTTTGTATTGTGCAATATGATAGTCGCCATTATTGTTGCTACAATTTCTAGTTTAATTTCCTAGAACTAGGAGAGAAGACCAATTTTTCATTCAAGCATGCACAATTAATAATGAAGCCAATAAAAAGTCGTCTTGGGCTATATGTGTTACCAGGCTCCCTAAAAGTGAAAGAGCAAAGAAGTGATAATAGTCATACTCCATCCTAAAACTAACAAAATCCAAAATTATAGTTGCCATGATATGAATCCATTATGTCCACCTCCTTTAGAAAGAAATTGCTACTAAATTTCTTTTATTTCTTAAATGGACAATGCATAGTCCTATTGTTACACTTACACTTTTGATTTTGCCACATTCACTCCCAACATAGCTGCAAACCACTCAATTTCTCATAAATTGAGAATGAGCAATTTTAGGTAGATTTGGTAACCAAATTACGAAATTACAAAGTTGGGGTTCACTTCGGCTATTTTCTATTTGCTCCGTATTTTTGGCCCTGACCAGAGTTGGCTAACGAAACTCCGACCCCGATGGACGAAGTATGCAGACGAAACCCTAACTCCGCGACCGCAACCGCGAGTCAGCGGCGGGGTGGGTGGGGTGGGTGGGTCCTTTCTCCGTCATGCTCATCGTCGAAACAAAGCCACCCTAGCGCCCCCACAGAAACCTCTTTTTCACTCGCGCCCCTTGCTCCCGGCAGTGGCTCCGGTGCACACACTTTAACTTAAATCCTCTCCTGAGGCTCCAACCCCGTTGCGGCCACCATGTCCTTCACCGCGCGCAGGAAGATCCAGAAGGAGAAAGGGCAGGAGCCCGATGAGTTCGAGGAGTCCGTCGCCCAGGCATTCTTCGACCTGGAGTCCACCAACACGGAGCTCAAGAGCGAGCTCCGGGACCTCTTCATCAACTCCGCCAAGGAAGTCGACGTCTCCGGCAACCGCAAGGCCGTCATCATCCATGTGCCGTACCGCCTGCGAAAGGCCTTCCAGAAAATCCACGCGCGCCTCGTCAGGGAGCTCGAGAAGAAGTTCAGCGGCAAGGTGTGTGTGTGTTTGTGGGTCTTAGGTTTCTTCTCTTTGTGTGATTGATTTCGACGTCTGCGTGGTCGTGCTGTTCCTGGGCAACGGTGTTCTATGTTGTTGATGCAATCGCAGTGAACTAGGGCTCGACCTAATTAGGGTTTAGGCCGCCAGTTTCTTTTCAGCTATCAGAAATGTTCAAGTCTTAAGTGAGTTTAGGGTGTGGGAATTATAGTATTGACCTTGTGCTTGTCGTACCTTGCTTACTTGCATTGAATCTCGTAGTTTCGGATTGCTTAGGGTTGACATCTGATAATGTAGAGAGGAAGTGCAATTAGGGTATCGCGCTCCGAATTTTGATGACTGAATAAGAGGTGTCGAGATTTCATTTTTCAAGAATTAGGTTTTTGTGTTTGGGATGGAGCTTTAGGAGTTCTGCGTTGGATCATTCTATCATGTGCTTACTGCAGATTTTGGGCTCTCAGAATGACCATGATTTTGCATTCCTTTTGCTTTTGCAGGATGTTGTTGTTATCGCCACCAGGCGCATCATGAGACCCCCGAAGAAAGGCTCAGCCGTTAACAGGCCGAGGAGCAGGACTTTGACCTCTGTTCACGAGGCTATCCTCGAGGACTTGGTCTACCCCTCAGAGATTGTAGGCAAGAGGGTGCGCTATCGTTTGGATGGGTCTCGCATCATGCGTGTCTATTTGGACCCTAAGGAACGTAACAGCACGGAATACAAGCTGGAGACTTATGCGGGAGTATATAAGAAGCTGACTGGAAAGGAAGTCACTTTTGAGTATCCAATTCAGGAGGCTGTAGCTGCCTAAGTTTTTCCGGAGAGTGCTGGCTAGATTTAGAACGGCCGTGAACAGCAGGGGTGTTAATTGTGGCTACCAACAAATCCTGTAATCTTCTGAAAGTGCAGTGAAAAGATTATCTCCTGCGTCAATTTCGATTTTTGCGTACAGGATCCACAGCCTCTCTGTCCGATTATGGTTGGAAATGAGTCCGGCATATGTTAATGGGTTTTGTTGTTCAATGGGCAGTGATCTTTGATCACCCGGGCATCCCATGTTTCTTAGATTTTATTCCTCTAATATTGCTGTGATCACTGCTTACTCCCTTTCTTGTTGTCAAAAGACAGCTGTGTTGGATTGCATCGGCAGTACCGGCAGTAAGTGACTGCTTGTCCAGCTCTCTTATGCTTGGCTGAGGTGCGTTCGGTACCTGTTTCTCCGGACTCTCGGAGTGCACACCTGATGTTTTGAGTTGTGGTCTCTGATTTTTGGGTCTCTTCGTGAAGCAAATTGATTTCCATGATTCTTCTTTCAGTTCCCTCGTTAGCGTTTTGGAACTTGTTTGATGAAATTTCTACTATATACTATCGTATGTTAGCTCTCTCTCCGGAGGATATGAATTCCGTTACTATAACTGTGAGTTTGCATCATATGGTGAGGAACATATTAACGACATCTTTGAAATTTCCCCTTTTATGCGATATATCGTATATGCAATACGGGTTTTGCTTCTTTTTAATTTTTAATGATACTAATATTCTTGCTACTGTGTTGGATGAACATTTCTTTTTTATAATGTTGGATGAAGCATTTGAGCATACGCCGAGTTTCGATCAATGATGAAAAAACTGCACTGATAGAAGTACCTACTCAATAAAATTTAAACCTACTACTGTGTAATACATTAATTACCATTTGGGGTTACTAACGTTTCTAGCTGCTGAAGGTTGTCATTCGAATTCTCATCTTTACTCTTTCTAAATTTCCATTCATGTAGGTTCCTGCACTGGTTCCATTCATTTGTGGTGGCCTTCTTACTGGCTCTTCATGCAGGACGTTAAAGTGGCCATACGAAGTGGGTCATACAAGGTGAATTCTGTGTTATGTAGGGTAATTGTAAGAAAATTGCCCCCTATTTGTGTGGCTTTAAATCTATGTTCTCACCTCTCCTAGATAATATCTTCACCTCTCATTTCAAATATGAAATCAAAATTTCTAAATTTTATCATGGGTGGCAAATAAGAATTTCCTATGTATTCTCCAAGGATACTTTATCCTTACAAGGCCCAATTTGTGTGACCACTTTAACGTCATGCGCTCCAAGGATAATTTACCCTTACAAGGCCCATTTTATATGACGTCATTTAGAAGGAGACAAAATTTCTAAAAATGTTTCAAAAACCATGGGCACAGTCCTAGTATGGGGAGCCCCCGGGATCCAAATCATGAACCCTCCACAAATTATGGGTAGTAATTTACAAAAATGCAATTAGAAAGACTTCAAATAGGGGGAGACTTGAGAAAACACTATGTTCTCAAGTCATAGAACAACTAATAATCTAAGGTCCTTAGATTATTACCACAAATAATTTACAAATACACTACAAATAATCAGAGAGCTCCAACAATCTATTTTAGAAGATGCAGTGTGCCAAGAAATCTGCAGAAGTTTGCCGAAGCTTTCTAAGAAAGCATTGGAACACTGCCGACTTCCCTATGTAGCGGGTGCGATCAGATCTAGGGGGTCTAGATATCGGGGGCCCCCCATATTAGAACCGTATTGAAATTTTTTTGAATACATCTTTATGCCGCATCTCATGGAACAATCATTGTCTGTGGAGTGCTTTCCCCTGTACATAATTTATAAGAGTCTTGGTATAACTTGTTCTTGATCTTCAAAACTTGGAGTTTTTCTCTACCTTATAAAATGGGTTGCCTCCTATTGGAATTCTCTATTGTTTTTGCACGAGTGCCACGTAAACTAAGAAAATAACCACAAGAATACCTATAAGTAGTCAAGTTTGTCATGTAAATCTTCTCATGGAAAACTTCCCTAGGTCAATACATGCATTAGGAAAAAGTTGAACCCTGGAAGAGGCTGTGAGACCTGAAAACGCAGGGAACGCAAGCCAAATTTATTTATTTATTTTTTTTGCGACAACAAACTGCAGGCGCGGAACAGCGTGGAACAGCAGGGAACAGTGCAGCTGAACTGCTTAAAAAAACATTAAATTTTTTTTTTATTAAAATAAATTCAAAATTATAAAATTTTCAGATCTGACATGGCACCACACATGCCATGTCAGACTGCAATCATTACAATTTTTATTATTTATTTATTATTATTATTTTATTAATATTTTAGTATTTTTTATTTTTTAAATATTTTTTAATTGTAAATCACTGTTGAGTTCCCTTGAGTTCCCTAGAGGGGAAGCTTACACTATGAAGTAGCCCCTTCCAGGGTTCATTTTTTTCCTAATGTTGCTATCCCATCAATTTTTCTAATTGAAATAAACTAACTCATTAGATGAGATTCGGGGGTCCTGGAGGGCTTCGAGTTCCTCTGCTATTTGCTATGTTCCTAGACTGCGGGAACGCAGCAACAGCAGCTGGTTGACGTGGCACAACGATTGCCACATCATTTTTTGAAAATGGAAAAAAAAAATAAAAAATAAAAAATTTGCTTAAAATGATATTTTGGTAAATTTTTTTTTTTTTTTATAAATTTTGACACACCCGTACTGGCATTCACTGAATCTGGGCAGATCAAGGAACGGGCCTGAAACGGCCCTCCAAGAACCCCCAATATCATCTAATGTTTGAGAACGCCGACATGCATTCTCCAATTCCATGAGTGACGTCCATTACAATGGTGCTGTTCCAGCAACATGAAAGCTTAAGATTGATATTTGGTGCGACTGTTGGATTGAGATGTCCCTTTGCTCGCCATAATTTCAGTTTCTCTTTAGTTCATATTTCCATTGAGGTGAAGAGAATGGATACATTTATTGAGTGGAGTGTTTGGAACCCAATTTCGCTTTGAGGATTTTTTATTTATGTTCACTGAGTACATACATTGTTCTGGATGTACGGTGTTGGAGAACGACATTCTGTGTTTGGCGCCGTTGTTGGAGGTGTCAACGTCAGTGCCTGTTCAATGCCGGTGTGAGCGCCACTGCATATTTGTAGACCTAATTTGAACTGTTTTAAGTTTATGGGTATTCTTTGAGTTTGTGCAATAGACATGATGAGGGATATCTTATTGAATTACATGCAAATTGCTCAAATGTCGGTATATGTAACCGCCGTCATGCGTATCCAAATGACAATGTGGCGGATGCTAGGGCGCTCAGATTAATTTGACCGAGTGGTTTTGATTATGTAGGTTGCTGTCAAGGACTTAAGAACGGCGTCATGATTAGGGAGGAGCGCTGCTTGCATTAGTATTTTGGCATCTGATGTCACACGACTGTGAGTAGGTTTTGGCTATGTGGATTGGTGAAGACTAAAGTTGAAGGGAAGACTGGATTGCAGTATCAAAACGCCATGCTCGTGCACACCAACCGCAACTAATTGAATGCACAGTTACTTACCCAAAAGATCACGAGAGCAGGGATCTTCAGGGGGAGAATTCTGTGAAGTGATCTCCACATTGACGCATGACTTGACAAAAGCGCGCAATCAGCTCGTCCGGCTCATGCACCAGGTTTCACCTGGTGGAGCTCGTCTCTATGGTGGCTACAGCGTTCCACAAAAACCTCTCCGCCAGAACACAACGCCACGCGTTGGCTCCAATGCTCACATCCGCCACCACACGCCTGCTACTGGAAACTTAGGATGGAGCAATGCGTATCCGAGCGCTCCAGTTCCACCTCAAAGGCCATGCCGGCAAATGACTGTCCACGGAGCGAACCGATTTGGACAACCACAACAGAGAGCTCTCTTGAGGCCACAACAGAAGGTGCCGAATTGCTGGGATGGGCCACACAAAAAGGTGCAGGATCCCTGTGAGATGCAAC
The DNA here is from genome assembly GCA_963969595.1 of Neckera pumila. Classification (NCBI taxonomy): domain Eukaryota; kingdom Viridiplantae; phylum Streptophyta; class Bryopsida; order Hypnales; family Neckeraceae; genus Neckera; species Neckera pumila. The sequence goes on along the minus strand of OZ018415.1, from coordinate 16,881,136 downwards.
AACAATGCAATAGGAGTGACACGAGTTGCACGAGTGATTTAAGTGAGAGGAGGGGACAAAGAGATTCAACCTGTATCAATATCACCTTCGACCCACCTGATCCTGCACCAGCAGTACGTCGGCCTCGACGTTACCGTCGCGACATTAACACTAGCAGAGGCTCCAAACCTGCATGCTTGCATGAAGAGGGATCCAGTGATCCAGCTCGTTTGCAAGGAGGAGGGAGCTGCAGGCGTCACAACTGCGTGGGTACTCAATTTGCCGCTCTGCTTCAAGACGTAACGTCTCAATTACGAGTGCGTCGGCTAGCTTGCAGCCGATCTCTGATCTCATAAAGACAACTTGACGGCAAGATCGCAGTCTGGATACTCCCCCGGTCGATCCATTGTTTGACGGCCATATTCGAGCACCGTGGAAAATTCATGACATACTTCAGATGCCAGCTCTGGGCTCATTAATAAATTTGCTTAGCAACACATATGATACCGATGTTGAGAACCATGAAGGCTCTGTCCGATCCTCTGTTCTTTGGAAAGAAGATTGATGTCATGGCGCCATGCTTCCTGGATCGTTTGTGCAATGACAGTGAAGATTGATGATTCTGCGATCACCTGATCGACATGGGTGTTTGCGAGGATGAGAACGAGGAGGCAAAATTCCGAGTCAAGGAGCAGACATTTCTGGATAGGATGCTTCTCTTCACCTAACATGCTCATTCAATTTTCAATTGAAAAACATTTGGTTCCAATTATATGAATTATTACATGGCAGTCCATCTGCTCATTAGAGGAAATTTTTGAGCCCTGTATGGGCTGAATTGATGGATGAGAATGTGCATTTAGAAAAAATATCAGCCCCAAAAGGCTTGTCAGGCAATATGTAAGGTGAGGAATCAATCAAGGTGCCCCGTCGAAATTTTGCTTCATTTTTTATTTATTATATATATATATATATACTTTTTTTAACTATAATTGTACATTTGTCAAAACCCTAATGGCCCTATAAAGGGTCCAAATTTTCTGTAATGTCAAAAGTACATATAGGATAGGACTTCATAGGTATAGTCAATAGTCCAAGGTGTTGGTGGACTTTAACCCTTAAAAGTCTATGCATCCAGAATGTGAATGTGTCTTCATTCGAGAAAAATCCAGCCCTCCGGAGGGTTGCTCCACGAACCTTTTTAGTACCTTGAAATTTAATTTTAAAGGGCTGAAAAAATAGTATTTCCTTATTTCCATGTAGCAGTTTCTGCTGTGACAATGGCGTAGGAACTGAAATTCGCGAATAAGAAAATAAATAAATAAATAAATAATATATTTATATATTTTAAATCTTAAGAAAATTAAAAAAAATCTGCAAAATCTAATTGCTCCAGCAAGCAATCATACACTTTGACTGCTCACCAAAGACACTTTTCCAAGTTGACAGGCCATGCATGAAATAGCATGGCATGTCAACTTGGAACGGCCCTCCCATGGGCTGAAATTTTCTTTAATGGGTCAACTTTTATTGTAATTTTTTTTTAAACTGAAATAGAAATTCATTGCAGAAAATTAAATGCAAGATCCACCAGTCACAAATAGCCTGGTGGGGAGCACCTCAACTAATACTGCCAACCCGACGTGAGACTAACAAACAGACTGACTAGCAAGCAAAAGTACAAAGAAGTGAGGCCCTCCATGGCTTGCTCCAGCAGGTCGAGCCGCTCCTTAGACTTGCCGGACCTTCCTTCTTTATTGTAATTTTCAAAATAACTACAAAAATAGTGCAATTAGATTGCCTTATCAATCTGGTTGCCTTACTTCACATAAATTACCTCATGGATCAATGCTTGCCTACATGGAGGCGCACACAACTCCCTGCCTTGAATTAGTGCACTAATCTATGCTGCCATACACATGGCTTTGGATTGAATGCATCACTGTACACCCCCCTACAAGAAAGGTTGACGCCTTCCTTTTGCACCCTTCAACTTTTTTGACATTACTTTGAACATAATTGACATTTCTTGTTTTTGTCAATCAACATTTATGTCTAATCCAATCTCCCTCAAGTATACCAAATTTCAATTTCAAAAAACCAAAACTCCATTTTTGGTGAATTTTTTTAATTTTTTTTCACGGTTTTACATGAAAATTCATAGAAAAATATTAATGATGAATTTTTTTAATTTAATTGCGGAGATACATAGGAAACATCCAAACGCACATGTTTCCTTCAACAAACATCTCCAAAAAGGTTTCACAATTATCGTGGCAAAAGTTATAGTGGAGGGGTGAATAGTGCTCAAAATTTTGAAAATTCATATCTCTTTATTGTAATTAGATTTTGTTTTTTTCCCTTCACATTGTATCTAATTTTACACATTTGAGCATGATGGTACAATTACTTTATCAAAATCTAATTATAATAAAGAGACATGAATTTTCAAAATTTTGGGCACTATTCACGCCTCCACTGTAACTTCTGTCATGATAATTGTGAAACCTTTTTGGAGATGTTTGTTGAAGGAAAGATGTGCGTTTGGATGTTTCCTACGTCATTACAGAAAATCTGGACTCTCCAGAGGGCTGTTTGGGAGAGTCCAGATTTTCGGCGGGAGTGCAAATACAGGGAAAAAAAAAAATTAAATTACATTAAATTAAATTAAATTAAATTTTAATTTTTTTTTTTTTTTTTTTTTTTTTTTTTTTTTTTTTTGAAATTTTTTTTTTTTTTTTAATCGGCAGTCCGACGGCAGTCCGACGGGGCACCTTGTCTGACTGCTCATCTTACACTGACTGTTGCAGCTTTTCGGCTAATTTTTTCTCTAATTGCACATTGGCACGCACCCCAACCAGCCCTGTAGTGAGTCCAGATTTTCTCTAATGTATCTCAGCAATTAAATTTAAAAAATTCATCATGAATATTTTTCTATGAATTTTCATGTAAAACCATGAAAAAAAATTAAAAAGATTTCACCAAAAATAAAGTTTTGGTTTTTTGAAATTGAAAATTTGGTATACTTGAGGGAGATTGGATTAGACACAAATGTTGATTGACGAAAACAAGAAATGTCAATTATGTTCAAAGTAATGTCAAAAAAGCTGAAGGGTGCAAAAGGGGGGCATCAACCTTTCTTGTAGGGGGGTGTACAATAGTGGTGAATATGTACAAGGCAAAATTGGGGTGCCTTATACTATTTGATTTTTTCATGAAAGAAATTTGAAAAAATAGAATATATAGAAAACGTGTTTTTCCACTAGCAAAAAATATCAAGATTTTATGCATCTATTAAATAAAAGGATAAATTTGGTTTGATATTTGAATTTGACTTCAAGGTCTTTGTTGTAGTTGTTTTGGGTGTAAAAAATAAAATAACCTATTGAAATTCTTTCACACCAATTTAATGCTACTTGTATCTCTTGAAAAAGTATCAAATCATTTGGACAGTTTTTATTATTTTTACTTATTTGTGTTCAAATTTTGCATTAAAAATGATAATGATTACAATTGTTCACAAAAAGAATTGAAATTTCTCACAATTTTATTTAATGAAGAGTTTCTAGTAATAAATTTTTTTTGTTTTGTTTGAACACAATTTAAAAGGCTAAATTTAGCTCAAAGAGGAAATTTGATCATTTTACAATGAATCATGTCCTTTAGGGGTTAATTCCACGTGGGCTATCTTGAAAGCATGTAATCTCGGTAACTCACATATTTTAGATTTTCATTGCGTAGGAAATAAGGAATTTCTGTTGAACATCATAACATTTGCCAATGATGGAGGGATCTTTTTGAAAAAGAATATTTATAATTAGTAAACAAAATTGTCTTGTATGGCTCCTTAGTGAATCCCAATCTTTGAATTAACCCCTAAAAGCCCATTGTCCCTTTGGGGAACAAATGCATTTTCGGGCAAGTACCTACGGGCTAAATTTTGTCGTGATTCTTTGAAACTTTTTGAGAAGGTGAAGAATTGAGAGAGGTATGTGGCGGAAAAAAAAAATTTGAAATCGGACCTTTGAGCGAGAAATTATGCCATTTCTTGGAATGTGTAGGGAGGGAGGGCATCAAAAAAAATTTGCAAAATTTTGAATTTTTTTTTTAATATTTTTTTTCTTATAGATTATATTTTTGTCTATCTGGAAATCTTTGATTCATTTCAATTGGATTTGTTATGAGGAAGTTATGGACATTCTTGTTTTTTGGGTAGTTAGAGCATCTTCTTGAAAAAGATAACTTGTAGGATTCATTTCGGAATGCAATTTTTGTAACTTTTCAATTTTTTTTTTGTAATGGTTTAGTTTACTTGCTAGAACAATCTCACCATTGGGATTAGTGCATTTTAATTCCATAAAAAATATATGAATATTTTAGATTTTCCTTCTATCTTGTACCTACTTCTACTTAACAATTTTTTAAAGAATGATAATTAAGTTTTTTTGAATTTTTTTTTTCCCTAGACTCTCAACTTAGTTCTCCACTATAAAGATTTAAAGCGCAAAATGTTGTAGTGCAAAAATTTTAAGTTAAAAATGTTAAAGTCAAAAAATCTGGTCCCGCAATGTACTGAAAATCTTGTTTTTTTCATTTTAAATGAAGATATCTTGCAATCTATGCGGTCAAAAATTCTGAAATTTTTTCCACACATTCTCATACTAGTCAGGTGTAAGATCCTGTGGTTAGATGTACAAAAATAACATTTTTAATTTTTTTTCACTCTTTGCTAAAAAAATTGCAATTTTGGGTGTTTTGGGGCAGAAAAAAGGCCTTGGGCCTTTAGGGATTAACCCCTAACAGACCATTGTCTATTTGGAGGACAAATGAAAATTTCAAGTAGGTATCTATGGTTTGAATTTTTGTCCTGATATTTTGAAACTTTTATTGAAGATAGAAAAATTGATTAACTTTGTAGAAATATAATATTTCTTTTCCAATTTGTGCCCAGGAACAAAAGTTATGTTCAAAACAATAGAGAGAGGGAGGAGGCGAGGAAATAGAAGCCAAGAAAAAAAATTTAATTTGAATTTTTTTTAAATTCTCATAGATTATATTTTTGTCTTTATAGAAAGCTTTGATTCATTCCATTTGGATTTGTTACAAGAAAGTTATGGACAATCTTGTTTTTTGGGCACTTAGAACATTTTCTTGAAAAAATCACTTGTAGGAATTATTTCTAAATGTAAAACTTACAATTTAGCAAAAAAAAACTCCATATGGATTAATTTGCTTGCTAGAACAATTTCATCATTGGAATTAGTGCATTTTAATTCTATTTTTGAGATATTAATAATTTAGATTTTTCTTCTATCTCATATCGTCCTGTTTCTACTTAACAGTTTTAAAAATATGAAAATTAAGTCCCCCTTATCCACCCTCCTGCCTCTCAGTTCAACCTTGGCTCCAATATAAACATTAGAAAAAAAAGCAGCCCTGTGGAGGGCTGCTCCAGATTGACAGGCCAAGCTATTTCAAGCTTGGCCTGTCAATCTCGAAATGACTCCAACTTGGCTGACTGCTCGCTGAAACAGTCAACTTTTGAATTTTTGTATTTTATTTTTTATTTATTTTTAAATATTTTTTAAGATTTAAAAATATTATTGTTGTTATTATTAATTTTTTTCTTCAAAATTGACTTCCTGCACCACTATCATTGCAGAATCTGCTGCACGGAATAGGGGAAAAAAACAATTTTCAACCCCGTTAAACCAAATTTCAAGGTCCTTTGGAGGGTTGTGGAGTAGCCCTTTGAAAGGCTAATTTTTTCTTTAATGGCTCAAAACCTTGTAGTGCAAACCGTGTAGTGCAAAAAAATAAAGTTAAGAAGGTTTATAGTGAAATAATCTAGTCCCGCAATGTGTTGAAAAATTGTTTTTTCTTACTTTAAACGCAAATATCTTGCAGTATGTGCAATCTAAGTTTTTGAAATTTTTTCCATACATTTTCGTAATAGTTAGGTGTAAAATCCTACGGTTAGTTGTGTAAAGAAAAATAATTTTCAATTTTTTTTACTCTTCGCTCTAAAATTGCAATTTATTAATGGTGTTTGGCAGAAATAAGGCCTTGGTCCTTTAGGGTTTAGGGTAGAACAGCCCATTGTGGTCAAATGACCTATAGTGGACACCTAGGAAATACCTCCATTATGGGATTTTTTTTCTGTATGTGAGATTTGGGCCACAATGCATGTCTTTTATGACAGTCGTGGAGTGATTAGTGACCTCATTAGAACCTTCCAACTTTCCAGTGTAAATTCATTGTAAGCCATTGACTTTTTAAGCCTTCTGAGTTCAAAAACATTATGACTCCATAACTGGTTGTTGAGTTTTCAACACTCACATGGCACCATTCCATTGGCAACCCATCACCATTGCCATTACATGTTGTAACTCATAACCTTCTCTCCTTTCAACTTGCTTCCTACACCCTTGGATCATGAAGATCAAAGGTTGTGATTGAAAAGTGAACAACCGGTTATGTCCGATAACCTACTCGCCGCTACTGCGGCTCGTTGGTTATCTAATACATATTTTGTTGGTTTTGGAGTAGTCTCTAGACTCTTTCGGATCATGATGCATAGAACACTTCAAAAATTCATAACAAATTCATACTTTGTTCAAAAAAAAATTATTTCAATTGCTCTCACTGTTTCTCACACTTTATCTTAATTTACAAAAAATACTTGAAAAATTTCAGCAACGACATGAGGCCAAACTCCTAATTTTGACCACAATGGACTGTTTTATCAGTTAATTCGAACACCAACCAGGCCATGCCCATGCCGTCTTGCAACGACTCTCCATATATCTCCACCAGTGATCGAGAACTTGTGAATCCGGCCACGACAGGCCCGTTTGCACGGGGGGCGGGAGGTTGATATCGACTTAGTGAAATCAATACAAACTCGAGAATCAAGCCAAGAAATGGAAACTGCACTCATGGATCCTGTACCTCCACTGGACGGTCTCTCCTCCTCACGTCCAAATGCGTATGCTAGCGACGAAGATCGATGAAACTCCCCGGGCAGAGAGGAACTGGCTACTGAGGCTAAGTTGGTTGCTCTGGAACTGATCACCACACAGGCTTTAATTTCACAAGCAAACAGCGAACTATCTAAATAGGTGATCGATGAGTGCAGGCCGGAGTATACAGACAGTCAGACAGTCCAGGACTTCATTGGTACTGTCAGCAATCCGGCACGTTGGTGGACTTTAACTCCACGCGGACTATCTTGAAAGTACGAAATCTTGGTAACTCACTCATAGATCTTTTAGAGTTTTAGTGCGTAGGAAACTAGGAATCTCTGTTTAACATCACAAGATTGTTTACATCTTAACATTTACCAATGATGCAGGGTCCCTTTGGCATCCTTGAAAAGGAACCCGTATATTTAGTGAACAAAATTGTCTTGTATGGCTCCTCAGCAAATTGGAACACCAACCTTGGAATTAACTGATAAGTCCCTCCCAGGACATGGAACACCAAGTTTATTATATATGTTTAGTTACTCTTCCTCAAGATGAGCAGCCATGAAACTTTCTGCCCACTCCAGTTGCAAGACTACAGCACATTCAGTGTTTCAGTATAAGTACGTACCAGTCACAGGGATGAGGCCCCTGCCGGTGATGTGGTTGCTGATAAAAACTATCGTAACTTAAGCTCACACAAACAGTGATTGATGACTTGTAACTGGGTTACAGACACTTCAATTCTTTACACTTCTTTTCTTGAAACAATTACAGACAATTCTTTCTTCTTCTTCTTTTTGAAACAAATGAAACGGGTTACAGACACTTCTTTTTTCTTTTTCTTTTTGTGAAACAAATGAAACGGGTTACAGACACTTCAGACGTGATGGAAAAAGCAAGCCTGCAATTCGTACCCCACAATCATACACAACGTGATTGATGACAGAAATCTGGGTTACAGACATTTTTTTATTTTTTATTTTTTGGAATTTCATTGCAAAGATTAGAAGTCCATACCAACCAGCCGAATTTGGTTTGTTTGTTCAATTGGTGGAGAAGTAAACAAGAACCCAACCCGACTCGCATACAGACAGACACGACAACCACCCAGACAATCAACGGGACGGGGCGCAGCAAGTGAGGGGCGGCCCCATCCGCCACACATAATAACGGTTACAGACACTTCCCAATGTGATGGAAAGGGGAGCCTGCAATTCGTACCCCACAACAGGGTCCGGGAAATTTCCGAGGTTTATCAGCTAGTTTCCTCTAATTTCCATACTGAACCGGTTTCTCAAGTACTGAGTCCGGTTATTTTCTCTCTTTTCTATTCAAAACATAAATTTTAGAACTTTTTCACCGGTTTTTTAGCCGATGTTTTCAAATCACAACCGGGTTTTTTTCAATTCAACCGGCTAACTTGTAACTAGCTGCCGGTTCTTCCCGGACCTTGCCCCACAATCATACACAATGTGATTGATGACAAAGGTCTGGGATACACAGGAAACTCATTTTGCGTTCCCAGTGTTCATTCCCGGTTCATTCCCAGTGAGTCCCACTTTTCCCTATGTATGTGTAGTATCAACATGTGTCCAAAATAACTGTAAATAGTAAAGTTTTTACAGGTGTCAGAATTCAAAATTCAGTGGGAAAAGTGGGACTTACCGGGAATGAACACTGGGAATGCGATATGAGTTTCCTGTGGTACAGACACTGTTCTTTTTATTTCTATTTTCGAAACAAATGAAATGGGAACTTACAGACACTGCTTTTTGGGGGGTTACAAATGACATGGGTTACAGACACTTCAGATGTGATGAAAAACAAGCATGCTATTGGTACCCCCACTGTCATACACAATATGATTGATGGCAAAGTTCTGGGGTACAGACACTGTTCTTTTTCTTTTTGAAACAAATGAAATGGGTTACAGACACTGCTTTTTTGGTGGGGTTTTTTTTTCTTGAAACAAGTGAAATGGGTTACAGACACTTCAGATGTGATGAAAGCCTGCAATTCGTACTTACCCAATGAGCAGGCTGGGGGACTCGATTGCAGTACTCCCTGACACGGTGGTACAGTACTCCCTCGGCAGACACGCAGACTAAGGGCCGCTTTACACCAAGAGGCCGGGCCAATTCCTCTTCAACCCCTAAACGCTCAAAGTCCCCTCGGGGGACACTTGGGATTTTGGGCACGCTCATGTGATCCAAAATTTTCGCTTGATTTTTTGAAACTTTTTTAGAAGATAGGGAATCACATTAGCTTTCTAAAAATACATTTTTTTGCAATCGGTGTCCGGGAGTAAAAGTTATGCAACTTGAAGTCAAAAAAACAACTTACCTGCAGAAAAAAAAATATATAAAATTGTACTTTTAAAAAAAGAAAAATTCTTCTCAAAGACCATGTTTTTGTTTTACACTTGAAGCTTTCATTCATTCTATTTGGACTCAAAATGAAAAAGTTAGAGACAATCTTGTTTTTTGGGCAATCTAGCATCTTCTTCAAAAAACAACTTATAGAATTCATTTTTGAATGCAATTTTCAAATTTTTTCAATTTTTTTTTTGAAAAGGTTAAGTTTGTTTGCAAGAACAATACCACCGTTGGGATATGCTGTTTTAATTCCACCTAAGAGCTATGAACAATTTAGTGTTTTGTTCAATTTTGGACCTACTTCTACTTAACAATGTTTTTATATGTGAAAATCAAGTTTTGACATTCTGAAATTTTTTCCCCTAACTCTCAGCTTAAATGTTCAACATAAAAAAATTTAACCCACTGGTATGTAGTGCAAAAAAAATCTACAAATGGCCGTCAAAGTCATCTAAAATTGCAGGCCACAATTCCAAAAGACTTCTCTTTCCAACTTCAAATGCTAATATCTTCCAATCCATACGGTCAAACTTCATGAAATTTTTACTACATAATCCAAGACAAGTGAAGTACAAGATCCTATGGTTAGATTCTAAGAAAAAAAAATTGGTTTCTTAAGAAATCGCAACAGAAATGGTAGTTTTTAGTGGTTTTGGAGTCAAAAAATGCCTTGGGCCTTTAGGGATTGAGGCCGAGTGCACAAAATTTCAGCCCTTTTTGGATTGAAGGCCCTCTTCCAACTACAGTATGTATTAGAATAAGATTATAATAAGGGCCAATTCTCCAATATGTAAAGGCCTTGAGGCCAAGAAGTTGGGCCAATTCAATAAAACTTAAAAAAAAGAGGGAGAGGGGTTGAAATTTTCAAGGCCACTTTACACCTAGAAGCCAAGCCAATTTTCATTGAAGCCGATTGCACAAAGTCCAATGGATCAAATTTGTTGAAATTTTAATATTTTGTATAAAAAGAGTTTTCTTAATTGAATATTGGCCTAGCCTCTAGGTGTAAAGGGGTTGGGACCAATTTTAGCATTTGTCCAATCACAAGTGAGGTTTTTGGACCTTTGACATAGTAAATTGGCCCATCTTTTAGGTGTAATGGAGCCCTAAATTAACTACAGTTGAAAAATGACCGTGGACAATAACTTGGTATCCATCACACTAATCAGATAAGATAAAGTGAATTCATAGTATTATTTATCCATGAGGTAGGGATCCCCTTCTATAGTGAACAAAATTTTCTTATATGGCTCTTTAGCCAAACCCAATCTTTTAACATTAGAGAAAATTTCAGCCCCTTGGAAGGTTGTTCGAAGTTGACATGCCATGCTATTTCTTGCATGGCCTTTCAACTTCAAAAATTGCTTTTGGTGAGCAGTCAAAGTCTATGACTGCTTGCCGAAGCAATCAGATTTTGTAAAATTAAAAAAAAAAAAATTAAGATTTATTTTATTTTATTATTATTATTATTTAAAAAAAAAAATTTATTCTGAATTCTGGGTTCCTGCACCACTGCTGCTGCAGTTTCAATTGGGCGGAAATAGGGGTTACAAGGATTTTTGAGCAAAAAAAAAGTAAATTTCAGGGGACCTCAGAGGGCTATGGAGCAGCCCTCCAAAGGCATGAAATTTTTCACTAATGATTAACCTTGTACGTCCTATGGGAACTTCTTTTTGTCAAAAAACACTCAAAATTCCATTTTCAATACAAACAGCATTTGAACATTTGATTCTTTTGCATATTCAATTGTAAGATCTTGCACTTATAAAACTAATATGAGAAATCAATGTTTAGAAGAAATTTCAAAAACTTTGACCATACCAATCACAAGATATATATGCTTTGAAACTTTAAAGTGAAGAAAAGAAGTCTTTTTGTTCTATTAGAGAAAAAATGAGGCCTCCAGAGAATTGCTCTATAGTCCTTCGAAGACCCCACAGATTACATTTTATTTTGCTTAAGGACTAGTTAATTTATTTTTCCTTATTAATGTTCATCTTAAGTCATGATGTTGGATGTTTGTCAATGGCACAAAATCCAAGTCTAAGGTGTTGAACAATCAAGGTTAAGGTACTCTAATGTACCTTAACATCTAAATGACCAGCATGCATTTTTTGACTACATAGCAACATTGGGCAGGTTGGTGTTTACATATTTTAGGTTGATATGTGAATAGAAGGTGGAGACAAGCACAACAAGAGAAAGGGGTGTTTTAATTGAATTTCTAAGAATAGTCCCAGACATAAGATTATGAGTAATACATGTGTTCCTTGTAAAATTTTGTTGAAAATCTCCTAAAAGATCATTACTTATAATCTTATGTCTAAGATTATACTTAAAAACTCACTTAAAATATCTCTTTTTCTTATAGTGAAGGAATATCTTTTATATATATATATTAAATTTTATGGTATTTAGAAATGTGAGTAAAAAATTATGGCCTTATATGTTATATTTTTCTGTAAAGGGTAGTTTGGACAGATAAAAAATCACTTTTTTCAGAAATAGAAATTTGAAATTAGTTTTCAAAAGTTATATATATATAGAAAGCTTTGAATCATTCCGTTTTGATCAAAATTTCAAAAGTTATGAGGATATTTTGTTTGCGGGCAATTATAGATTCTATGCTCTAAAATAAACTTTAAACTCCTTTATCTTACTCAATTTTCAATATTTAAAAAATAAATAAAAATCCCAGAATGTAGATCGATTGTTTATTACAACATTGTAACCATTGAGAATAACATTTTTCAATCCATAACTAAATTCTTAACAATTTAGTATTTTTGAATCATTCTCTACTTCTTTCTACTTACTATTTTTTTCCTATATGTTGTACACTTCTAAATGATTTGAAGTTTTTCAAGCATGTAGCCAACTTGTCTAGGAAAAAGAATCCAAAAAAACACCACCATTTTGTACATTTTTTCATAGAAAAGTGAGCAACTACCATGTTTTTTGCAAGGCCAAAAAAATGATTTCAGTGAATTTAAATGCTTACATCTTGCAATTTACATGGTGGAAATTTCTGAAATTTTTACCACATGTTCTTAAGTCAACATACTACAAGATCCTATGGTTACGTGTGTCAAAAAAAGTTCTTTTTCAAAAATATGGTACTTGTATCAAAAATGGCAATTTTTGAGCGTTTTTAGAAAACATAGTCATGGAACTTAGATATTACCCTTAATTATTAGATACCTTGTACTTGGATGCATCTTACATTATAAGCAAGCTATGGAAAAGAAAGCAAATGTCCAAAATAATCCAATGACCATCTACCATCAAGAAATGTGAAAGCCTTACTTTATTGAAAGTCTTACATTATTTTGAGCAACATACACATGCACCCCTGTTGCAGTGCTGAGATATACTGAAATGTGCTTACCCCCAGGGACGCTTACTCCTGCACAGCGTCCAAAGAAGCAGTATGATAGATGAATGGATCTTCTCCCACCCAAAGGGCCATGTTAACGTTTCACACTAGCATGGTTAAAGCGTGCCCCCAACCCCATAATCCTGATCCCCCAATCCCAAACCCACAATTTACCCGGGTACTTAACTAGAGCTACAGTTGGCTCCACATCTAAGCAGCTCTCCATTCTCCCGAGGTCTGTCCAGAGATGTCAAAATATATACGGGATATGTTTGCGGGATTCAAATCTTGAAGGTAGAAAAGGGCTGTAAACGCTCTCCATGTCTGCTCTTTTCAAGAATTGTCCAACTCTTTGGAGCTTGACCCAACCCAATGGCAATGGGCAGACGGAAGCCAACTAATGGCGTATACCACGGCAATCAACCGCAACCTCCTCACCAAAAATCATCAACTGAAGAGGTCCATCCCTTCTAAATGGTCTGGCAGTCTTCCTCTCTTCTTTGCACCAAATTGGAAAGAGATTTGGTATAAGATAAGAGTAAAAAAGAAGTGGCTTTCATGTGGTCTGTGTGGCATAATGAGGTCGCGGTTCATTAATGGGGACTGTGGTTGCACCAGACATTGACACTACCTGTACTTGCTGTTCCTCTCGATGTGAAGAACCTCTTTTTTATAGATTCTTCTTTTGCCCAAGAGCCCCATGAGATTTGGGACTATGTCCAATGCATTTTCTACCATAATTTAGATGACCCTCCATTCAATGGACCTTATACTTGCTTCAATCTGACCCAATGTATTTTCGACACTTCCTTAGGAGACTCCAAGGCGTTTGAACCCTTTGGGCCCTTCTTAGAGGTTCTTTTCTTTGGTTAATATGGATTTTCTTGAAATAACCAAGTCTTCACCCAATCTAGTTGGCCCTTGAAATTGTCCACAATGCCTTATGGAACACACTTCTTGATTTTAGGCAAGTGGCACAACTTGAAGCTCAACTAGGTGCTCAGCAATGGCCTAACCTAGAAACTAGTATTTGGTCTAAATTTGAGTGAATTTGGATTCAATCTTAGTATTTAGCTCATAGATTAGGCTTTAACATCGTTTGGAACAAGAACAGTCCTCCTCTTTGCTTGTTTCAATAGGTTCTTGGCTCTTTGGTTTCTACTCTCTTCCTAATATCCCTTCCAAATCTTCTTTCAAATTTGTCCTTAACTCTTAGGTGGAGGCTCAAAACCTCAAATGAATTTTTAGAGATGAAAGGTAGCATACTACCTCACTTTTTTTAAAATTTGATACTTGTACTGAAAATGACAGTTTTGAACGTTTTTAGTGAAAACATAGTCATGGAACTTAGAAGTTAAACCTAATTAGTACATACCTTATACTTGGATGCATCTTACACTCTAACCAAGCTGTCAAAAAAAAAGCAAATGGACATCCAAAATAATCCAATGATCATCAACCATCAAGAAATTTCTGTGATTGCAATGTGAAAGTCTTATTGTATTGTACCATCAATTTAGGACCCAGCTAATTGAACCCAAGAAGTTGCAAATCGAGAACAAGAACCGAGCTAGCATACCTAGCTAGAATCTTTATTGTCAAAATTCAGTCAAGACTTCAGCATATGGTACACTAACAGAGTTTACACACCACCGGCACAGTACATATCCCCTGCAGCTATTACTGGAATGCTCTAAGCAGCTCGCATTGACAGCAAAGCTGAGCAACATGCACTTGCATGGTCTAACAAATGAGTTGGACCCTGTTGCAGTGCTGAGAAATACTGAACTGCGCTTACCCCCCAGGGACTCTTACTCCTGCACAGCGTCCAAAGAAGCAGTGTGAGCAACAATTGACATACAGAGACTGAAGAGTTTTCCATCATTGTAACTGTAAGCTCTAGAATAAGCAAAGTCCTACCATTTGTTCCGTTGGGACAATGCAAGTTAGCACTGCATGCATCCCTGGACTGCGATCGAAGTTTCGCAACTGGAAAAGAATTGGCAAGAATATGTTGCTAGAATGTGATAAGCAGATTATAACATACCCTGGCAGACCCATCCTCTGGGGACAGGAAGGCTGCACCTCTGGGGAATTCCAAGAGCAATGTGGACTGCAACTTGAGTATATTCTTTATTCATGCCCTGGCCATGGCCCTGCCGGTCGAAGAGAGGCTGGCTCAAGAGAGAGCACAGGCACTTGGCTCCCGAGAAATTCTGCCCCATGATCTTGGAGATATTGTCGCAACACTTCGCGGCGGGCGTTACATCCTCATTCCTGCTGGCATCAACACACGACACCAGCTGCGCGACGTTGCACCCCGCGGCTTCCGACGTCACCGCCTTCTCCGACGCCACCAGCATGAGTGCGCAAAGAGTTGCTGCAACCTGGAGCTTCATGGTGCTAGCTAGCTCAGATGTAGTGACACCAAACAGCAATTACGTACACAGAAATTCAAACCGAAGAAGAAGATGAATCCCGATAGATGCTGAGAACACTTGTGTCTGGAGCTGGAAGCTAAAGGAAGGTGGCGGAGGCTTTATAAGTTATCATTTCGGGAGCATTTGCGCTAGCAGCAGCTACTTGGTTACGGTTGCTCGGAAGACGGTCGACCTTGCGCCGCCGCTTGTGCGTCAGAAGTCAATCTAATAATGCAACTCATAGTTGAATTGAACAGAACTTCAACTCCGCACTGGCCCAGATAGATGAATGGATAGGATCTTCTCCCACCCAGAGGGCCATGTTTCACACTAGCATGGTTGAACCTTGCCCTTGACCCCAGCATCCTGCTCCTCCAATCCCAAACCCTCAATTTCCCCAGGTACTTAACTAGAGCTACAGTTGGCTCCACATCTAGGCCGCACTCCATTCTCCCGACAGGTCTGTCCAGAGATGTCAAAATATACACGGGATTCATTTGCAGGATTCGAATCTTGAAGGTAGAAAAGGGCTGTAAACGCTCTCCATGTCTGCTCTTTTCATGAATTGTCCAATCTTTGGAGCTCGACCCAACCCAATGGCAATGGGAAGACGGAAGCCAACTAATGGCGTATACCACCGCAATCGGCCGCAACCTCCTCACCAAAAATCGTCAACTGAAGAGGTCCATCCCATCTAAATGGTCTGCAATTTTTAATCTTTACATCTCTTTGAAGATTCTTAATTGCTTAATTGACAATGGTTTCAAACTTTCAATTATGTCAAATTAAATTCAATCAAACCACAAAATTTGACTTACTTGGATTTTATTTGAAGAATATAAGTGTCAAATAAGTCACTTGTTTACTTTAATGAGTTAGAACTTGTAGAGAGAAGCTCTTTATACTAGTGGGATAAGAGTAGGGGCGACAACGCATGTGGGATACATAATTAGGAAGAAAAGCAGCTTGGTCACTCATTTTCATATAGAATCCAAAAGTGATGTAAAAACTGAAATTTCAAACCTCATTTAGGCATAGTAGAAAAAAAATTTGAAAAAGCTTTAAACTAAAAAAAATAAGGTATTATGCTACCCTTCATCTCCAAAAAAATGTTTGAAGTTTTGAGCCTCCACCTAAGAGTTAGAGACAATTTTGAAAGAGGATTTGGAAGGGATGTTTGGAGGAGAGCAAAAACCAAAGAGCCAAGAACCTATTGAAACAAGCAAGGATGAGGACCTTTCTTGTTCTAAACAAAGTTAAAGCCTAATCTATGAGCTAGAGACTAAGACTGAATCCAAGTTCACTCAAATTTAGACCATATATTAGTTTTCAGGTTAGGCCATTGCTGAGCACCTAGTTAATCTTCAAGTGTGTTCCATTAGGCATTGTGGACAAATTTCAAGGGCCAACTAGATTTGGTGAAGACTTGATTATTTTAGAAGATCCTTATCAACTAATTTAGAAAAGAACCTCTAAAAAGGGCCCAAAGGGTTCGAATGCCTTGGAGTCTCTTAGGGAAGTGCTGAAAATACATTGGGTCAAATTGAATCAAATATAAGGTTTAGTAGATGGGGGGTCATCTAAATTATGGTAGAAATTGGATTGGGCATAGTCTCAAATCTCATGGGGCTCTTGGGTAGGAGAAGAATTTATGAGAAAAAGTTTCTTCACATCCAGAGGAATAGCAATTACAGCTAGTGTCAATGTCTGGTGCAATCCACACTCTCCATGAATGAACCGTGACCCCATTGTGCCACATGGACCACATGAAAGCCGCATCTTTTTTACTCTTGTCTTATACCAAATCTCTTTCCAATCTGGTGCGAAGGAGAGAGGAAGACTGCCAGACCATTTAGATGGGATGGACCTCTTCAGTCCACGATTTTTGGTGAGGAGGTTGCGGCCGATTGCCGTGTATACACCGTTGGTTGGCTTCCGTCTTCCCATTGCCATTGGGTTGGGTCGAGCTCCAAAGAGTTGGACAATTCTTGAAAAGAGCAGACATGGAGAGCGTTTACAGCCCTTTTCTACCTTCAAGATTCGAATCCTGCAAACGAATCCCGTGTATATTTTGACATCTCTGGACAGACCTCGGGAGAATGGAGAGCGGTATGGAGAGCTGCCTAGATGTAGAGCCAACTGTAGCTCTAGTTAAGTACCCGGGTAAATTGAGGGTTTGGTATTGGGAGATAAGGATGCTGAGGTTGGGGGCAGGGTTCAACCATGCTAGTGTGAAACTTGGTCCTCTGGGTGGGAGAAGATCCCTATCCATTCATCTATCTGGGAGTGCAGAGTTGAAGTTTTGTTCAATTCAACTATGAGTTGCATTATTAGATTGACTTCTGACGCACAAGCGGCGGCGCACGGCCAGTCCACCGTCTTCCGAGCAACCGTAACCAAATAGCTGCTGCTCAAATGCTCCCGAGATGATAACTTATAAACCCTCAGCCCCCTTCCTTTAGCTTCCATCTCAGCTCCAGACACAAGTGTTCTCAGCATCTATCGGGATTAATTCATCTTCTTCTTCGGTTTGAATTTCTGTGTACGTAACTGCTGTTTGGTGTCACTAGATCTGAGCTAGCTAGCACCATGAAGCTCCAGGCGCTTGCAGCAGCTCTTTGCGCACTCATGCTGATGGCGTCGGAGATGGTGGTGACGTCGGAAGCCGCGGCGTGCGACATCATGCAGCTGGTGTCGTGTGTTGATGCCAGCAAGAATGAGGATGTAACGCCCGCCGCGAAGTGTTGCGACAATATCTCCAAGATCATGGGGCAGAATTTCTCGGGAGCCGAGTGCCTGTGCTCTCTCTTGAGCCAGCCTCTGCCCGAGTCGCGGGACCAGGGCCAGGGCGTGAATAAAGCTAATGATCATGATAGAGTCATCACTGCTCTTGGAATTCCCCAGAGGTGCAGCCTTCCTGTCCCCAGAGGATGGGTCTGCCAGGGTATGTCATAATCTGCTTATCCCATTTTAGCAACATATTCTTACCAATTCTTTTCCAGTTGCGAAATTTCGATTCGATCGCATGCAGTGCTAACTTGCAATTGTCTCAATGGAACAAATGGTTGGACTTTGCTTCTTCTAGAGCTTACAGTTACAGGGATCCGTGGTGGAAAACTCGTCAGTCCAGAGTTGTCATATCGGACATTGGCTGCAAACTTTGGAGGTCAATAACTTTTACAAAAATTATCCAAATTGGACATATGAGATGTTTTTTGGCATCTACAGAAATTTTAGATGCCGAAAAACATCTCATATGCTTGTCAGTCCAGAGTTGTCATATCGGACATTGGCTGCAAACTTTGGAGGTCAATAAATTTTACAAAAATTATTCAAATTGGACATATGAGATGTTTTTTGGCATCTACAGAAATTTTAGATGCCGAAAAACATCTCATATGTCCAATTTGGATAATTTTTGCAAAAGTTATTGACTTCCAAAGTTTGCAGCCAGTCAACCTTGATTCTGTCCGATTCGTCCAATTTTGTCTGATATGACAACTTTACGTCAGTCTCTGTATGTACGTCAATTGTTGCTCATACTGCTTCTTTGGACGTTGTGCAGGAATCCGCGTCCCTGGGGGCTAAGCGCATTTCAATATATCTCAGCACTGCAACAAGGTCCAACTCATTTGTTAGACCATGCAAGTGCAAGTTGCTCAGATTTGTTGTCAATGTTAGCTGCTAAGAGCATTCCAGTAATAGCTACAGGGGATATGTATCGGTGGTGTAGAAACTCTGTTAGTGGACCATATCATGAAGCCTTGATTGAATTTTTAACAACAAAGATTCCAGATAGCTATGCTAGCTTGGATCTCATTCTCGATTTGCAACTTCTTGGGTTGAATCAACTGGGTCCTAAATTGATAATACAATAAAGTAAGACTTTCACATTTTGATCACAAAATTTTCTTGATGGTAGATGATCATTGGATTATTATTTTTTTTCCACAGCTTGGTTAGAATATAAGATGCATCCAAGTACAATGTATGTAATAATTAGGATTATCCTTTAAGTTCCATGACTATGTTTTCACTTGAAAACGTTCAAAACTGTCATTTTTAGTACAAGTATCAAATTTTTGAAAAAGAACTTTTATTTATATATGTAACCATAGGATCTTTTACCATATTGACTTGAGAACATGTGGTAAAAATTTCAAAATTTCCACCAGATGGATTGCAAGATGTAAGCATTCAAATTCAATGAAATCGTTTTTTGGGCCCGGCAAAAAATGTGGCAATTTTACTTCACAAGCTCACTTTTCTATGAAAAATGGTCTGAAATGGTGATGTTTCTTTGGATTCTTTTTTCTAGACAAGTTGGCTATATGCTTGAAAAAATTTAGATCATTTAGAATTGTACAATATATAAGAAAAAAATAATAAATGGAAAGAAGTAGAGAATGATTCAAAATACGAAATTGTTAAGAATTTAGTTATAAGATTGAAAAATGCTAATCTCAATGGTTGCAATGTTGTTATAAACAATATACAACCTAGGATTATATTTTTTTCAAAAAATATTAAAAATTGAATAAGGTAAAAGACTTCAAAGTTTATTTTGAGAATAGTGATTCCACTACAAGAGAAAGGGGTGTTTTAAGTGACTTTTTAAGTGTAGTCCTAGACATAAGATTATAAGCAATGATTTCTTAGAAGATTTTCAATAAAATTTAAAAAAAAATACATGTATTACTTACAATCTTATGTCTAGGACTATATTAAAAAATCAATTTACGCACACCTTATTTTTGTTGTGCTTGTCTCCACCTTTGATTAAAATATCAACCTAAAATATGTAAGTCTTCATTTAAACCAGCTTGTCCAAAATTGTTATATAGTCAAAAAATGCATGCTAGTCCTTCAGGCATTAAAGTGCATTAGAATACCTTAACCTTGATTATTTAACACCTTGTACTTGGATTTTGAGCCATTGACAAACATCCAACATCATGACTTAAGGTAAGCAGCAATAGGAGAAAACTAATCCTTAAGCAAAATAAAATGTTATTTGTGGGATCTTTAAAGGACTGTAGAATGGCCCATCATTCAAGTGAAAGGCCGGGGAGAATTATTCTTTTCAAGGTTATATCTTCTACTTTAATGTGTCTTCTTTAACTATCCAATATTCCAAATTTGACATTTTGGTGCTTTAAAACCTTTAAAAACTATATAAAGCTTGAAATTCTAATTACACATTCACAAATTATGGATAAATTTAGGAAAAGACCAAGTATGGTGTTTGTTTAAAATGATAAGAGGTCACAATTCTATTAACGAATTTTCTAAATTTCAATCCTAATTTCAATGTACTAAATAAGAACATTTGACAAGCAAGAATCTATCTATTATCTGAACTTATTAAAACACACTTGTGGACACTAGTGATTTCAGAACAGGTTTAGAGTTTTTAGCCAAATGTTCATTTTTGGAAGGGTTTTTTTCAATTTACACTGAGGTCAAAAAAAATTAAGTAGAAACGGAGCGAAATTTAGCCAGTTATGGGATTGCTGGTGGACACATGCTTGAAAATGAGTGATTCTGCTTTATATTCTCTTTTAACCTTCCAACAACAACTCCAGTGCCAACTCATTGTTGTCTTCAGTCTATATAAATGTTCAAACCATATTCAATGTGCTCCAATCAATAATACTGTAACAATTTGGCAAGACATTCCGGAATGTCAGTGAAAAAAAGGTCAAATTAAAGAGGTCTAATGTAATCTTCAATGGTTTGTGGCTTTGGTATAATGAAGAAATAGTAAGTGTTTCATTTGAGGTCAAAAAAAACTATTTGGAAACATACAGTATTTCATCCATCAGCTTACAGTGCCGACTTGTTCTAAGCTAATAATGGGATTTCAAATGCATTGTTTTGTCGGAGAAGATTTTCTCTTGAGATTGTGGCTTCATTGCTGTTCATAAGTGTGCACGATTTGTGGCAGTAGTTGATCTTTCTTGAAGAGCACATTGAATTCGGGTTTCTTGCAGCGATCCCAAAACTGCTTTATGAAATTTAGTGCAACATGCTACCTAAATTATCAGGATTTAGTACAATATGCTACCTTCAAGACAAATGGGTATCAATTTTGGCTACCTTGAGAGTAAATAGTTTTAAAAAAAAATAGAAAAGACAAGATTTTACAAGTTTTAAAGGATTATTGGGAATACTATAATACCAAACTAACAAAATAGATGCTAATTTTAATGTAGAGGAAGTTGCACATTGGCTACCAAATTCTATTGTTTGTGGCAATCTTCACTAAAATCTAATTTTTTCCAGGATTTTTTCCATTATACTTTTAGCTCCTGCAAATTTTAAGTAGCAATGGAGCAAAATTTAGCCACTTTTGTCAACGCTGGTTTCCTGTGATTGCAGTTTCATTTTTGGGATTAAAAAATGCAGCTTTGCCACCCTGTTTCGCTTTTTAGGATGTACTTCAGTTCTTTCTCCGGAAATCTCAGTTTCTTTAGAGTGTAATGCAATCACTTCTTGGGTTTCAACTTGGGTTATGGAGATCCAATTCGTTCACTCTGCAGCTCCAACAGCAGAGAGTTTCACGGATTTGGAGGCCTCATTTTTTTTCTCTAATGGAACAAAAAGACTTGTCTTCTTCACTTTAAAGTTTAAACGTATATATATCTTGTGATTGATATGGTTAAAGTATGTAAAATTTCTTCCAAACATTCTCATATTAGTTTTATTGGTGCAAGATCCTACAATTGAATATGCAAAAATAATCAAATGTTCAAATTTTGTTGTTTGCATGGAAAATGGCAATTTTGAGTGGGTTTTGGAAAAAAATGGCCTTGAAACTTTCAAGGATAATTAAAAGATTGGGGTTGGCTAAGGAGACATGTAAGAAAATTTGTTTATTATAGGGGAAGATCGACTTGCCTCATTGATAAATAATTCTATGAATTTACCATATCTTATTAGTGTGATGGGCACTAAGTTATTGTCCATTGTCATTTTTCAATTATAGTTATTTTTAGGGCCGCATTACACCTAAAAGATGGGCCAATTTACTCTCTTAGAGGCCAAAAATCCTCACTTGTAATTAGGCAAATGTTGAAACTGGTCCCAACCCCTATACACCTAGAGGCCGGGCCAATATTTCAATTAATTTATTTTAATATTAAATAAAAAAATTTCAACAAATTTGATCCATTGGACTTTGTACAATTGGCCTCAAGAAAATTGGCCCGACCTCTAGGTGTGAAGTGACCTTGAAAATTTCATCCCCTCTCCCTTTTTTTTTTAGATTTTATTGAATTGGCCCACCTTCTTGGCCTCAAGGCCTTTACATATTGGAGAATTGGCCCTCCATTATAATCTTGTTCTAATGAATACTGTAGTTGGAAGACAGCCTTCAACCTAAAAGGGGCTGAAATTTTGTACACTCAGCCTTAAGAGAAATTGGCCTAACCTCTTGGTGTAAAGTAGCCTTTAGTCTGCGTGTCTGCCGAGGGAGTTTCATGCTTGTCAAGGACTGCAATTGAGCCCCTACCTGACTCATTAGATAAGGTCGGACCACCCATATCCAACCAAAGACTAATGCGGCAATGCCCAACCGATAGTGCACCTATTTCCAATCAAGGCTTGAAATGTGTTTTTTACTCTTTTTTAAGGTTGGAACTAATTGTTACGGACGGCAAGGAGAACAAGACAAGATAAGTTTCTAGAAATAAGATTGCTATTAGAGTCAAGAAGAATACAAGGCTGAAACTTGAATAACAAGAATAACACTCAAGAGATGTGTTGTCGAGACCGAGGACTATCTCAGTCTTGACTCCTTATATACTACTACTTAAGAGGTTCTTTTGGAACTCTATGAAGGCTTTTAGAACTCTATTGGAAACTTCCAATGCAATATACCATCTTCTAAAATACTATGGAAGCTTCTGGAATACTATGGAAGCTTCTGGAATACTATGGAAGCTTCTGGAATACTATGGAAGCTTCTGGAATACTATGGAAGCTTCTGGAATACTATGGAAGCTTCTGGAATACTATGGAAGCTTCTGGAATACTATGGAAGCTTCTGGAATACTATGGAAGCTTCTGGAATACTATGGAAGCTTCTGGAATACTATGGAAGCTTCTGGAATACTATGGAAGCTTCTGGAATACTATGGAAGCTTCTGGAATACTATGGAAGCTTCTGGAATACTATGGAAGCTTCTAGAAAACTCTTAGAAGACTATAGAAGCTTCCGGAAGTTTCTAAAAGATACTAGAAGACTATGGAGAAGCTTAGAAGGTCCTAGAGTGTCCGTGACATCACCTCCCTCTCTAGCGACGAGTTCCAAGAGGAGCTTGTGTTATACATGCTTCACATCTGTAAAAAATTAAGCATACGAAGAAGAGTATCTGCAACATAAGTTGCTCTTTGCTCCGGTGGTAGAAGATGTACTGGCCTTTGGAGCCAACGATTGTGACCACGACCTACTTCTATAGGGCGAACTCCAGGGCGATAGTGTTCAATATTCAAATCTTCAAAACAACCTTGGAATGTTACTTTTGGACCGTTGGGTTCAAGACTACCAACTTGCAATAATATTACCAAGGCTCTTGCATCGGGTTGAAGATTGCCGTGCCAGGGTTGATCTATGCGAAGTCGCTTTCGTTGTGCCGAAGATCCACCTTCCTCTTCAGGTTGTGATGCTGAAGGAGCTGAAAGTTGTAAAGGTCGATCTGATAATTGTGACATAAAAAGCTCAAGCTCAGGTTCTAACTTAGGCTCAGGTTCTACCTCAGGTTCTAAAGAGTCTCTAAAAACCCTCCAATTAGACATGTTGGAGATATTATGATAGCTATCTAAGAACTATTGAAGTTTTGAAGTGAATATTTTTGTAGTGACTCTCCCCTTCTTATATCAAGTCTCAGAAGAAAAAGCTTCTTAAAGAAGCTACTAATTATATAGGTTGTGGCTTATCAGGATAAAGTTGGTGGAATTCATGTACCTTTTGCGGCATGTTAACTAAATTTTTTGCTGCTTCCCATGTTCACTCATTAATATCATAGCCACACCAATCGACAAGATACTCCAATTTGCCACGTCGCCATCATGAATCAAGTACCTTTTCTACCTCATATTCTATATTATTGTTAATTTCAATGAAAGGCGGTGGCGGTTGATTTCGTTCAGGTAATTTAAACTCTTTGTATGGTTCAAGAAGAGAAACATGAAAGACTGGATGTACTTTAATGGCGGCTGGAAGCTTTAAACGGTAGGCAATAACATTGATTTGTTTGACTATAGGAAACGGTCCTAGTTGTCGATAATCCAATTTGTCACACAGTCAAGTAGTCTTGATGTTGCGTCAAAGAAGCCATACTTTGTCCCCAACTTGAAATGAAGGCGATTCCTTACGCAACGTATCTGCTGCTGTTTTGTAACGTTCTTGAGCTTCTTGAAGATGAAGTTTCATAGCTTCTTGAATTTCTGATAACTTTAAAGTTAAATTTTTGACTGTTGGATTGTCCATCTGAGAAACATTGAGTAAATCAAATTTGGGATGATATCCATAGTTGGCGTAGAATGGCGTTTCACGAGTAGAAGTATGGATGGTATTGTTGTACGCAAATTTTGCCAAAGTTAAATGTGAAGTCCAATCGTCTTGTTGATAGTTGATGGTACAACGTAGGTATTGCTCTAGCACTTGATTCACACGTTCTGTTTGTCCATCAGTCTGTGGATGAAAAGTAGAAGAAAGATTAATTTTCACCTTCAAGGTTTCAAAGAGAGATTTCCAAAATTTGGAGACAAATTGCGGTCCTTGGTCAGATATGATATTATCAGGTAAGCCATGATATCGATAGATAGTGTCAAAAAATAGCCTTGCTGTTTCTTTACTGGTGATTGTTTTTTAATATAGAGAAAAGTGAGCCATTTTGGTAAAAGGATCTACGATCACGCAAATGGAATCGAAAGATGCTGATGGAGGTAAATCCGTAATAAAGTCCATAGAAACTGAAGACCATGGCCGCTTTGGAATTGATAACGGTTGGAGAAGCCTATGCGGTTGATGTCTTGGATTTTTGGATCTTGAACAAGTGTCGCATGAAAGTACAAACTCTTTAATAGCCTTCCACATTTGAGGCCACCAAAAGTCTCGAGACACAAGTTCTAACGTCTTGTTGAATTCAAAGTGTCCAGCAGCAGGAAAGTCACGTCGCGTCTGAAGAACTTGAAGCCGTAGAGGGCCTTTTGGAATGTAGAGACGTTTTTCAAAATACAAGAGGTTGTTTGATGACTTGAAATTGTTGTCGTTATAATCAGATCGACGCTTGATATTAAGAACTAAAGGATCCGTTTTTGATGTTGTACGGGCTTGATTAAGAAATGAAGAATGAACTGGCAGTGCCATAGTTGTTGCACGAAGATGGAATTGTCCAGGTTTGAGAAGAGTTGTTTGTTGTTGGTCATATGCCGCTTCCCCTTCTTTTTATATCAAATATGATCTCCGAAACAAGGCGTCTAACAATCCTTGTTGCTTTCCGGGACGATACGTGATGATGAAGTCAAAACGAGATAATGACATATTCTGGCGGGCTTGACGTCGATTTAAGATGCGAGCAGTCATGAAATACTCAAGATTTTTGTGATTTGTATATACAGTCACCCAATAAGACGCTCCTTCAAGTAAGTGGCGCCATTCTTGAAATGAGTCCACAATACCAAGAAGTTCCTTGTCATGAATCTCATAGTTAATCTCAGCAGCTGAAAATTTTCTTGAATAAAATGCGGTTGGATGAAGTTTTCCTTCCTCTCCCATTTGTGAAAGAACTGCTCCCAATGCAAAGTCTGATGCGTCCGTTTCCATGTAAAATGACTTGAAAAAGTTTGGATGGATCAAGATTGGAACTGTTGTAAAAGTCGACTTCAACTGTTGAAAAGCCTTCTCTGTTTCAGATCCCCAGTCAAGTTTGTCTTTGCATGTTAGCTGCGTTAATGGAGCTGCTACTTGTGAATAGTTTTTTATGAAGATCCGATAAAAATTGGCAAATCTAAGAAAATATTGTATATCGCGTATGGTTCTAAGAGTTTCCCAGTATGTGATAGCTTGAATCTTCTTTGGATCCATCAATAACCCTTTGTTAGAGATGATGTACCCGAGAAACTCCACTTGCGGTTGATGGAATATACATTTCTCCAGCTTGACATATAATTCTACATCTTGTAACTTTTATAATACGAGCGTAACATGTTTTTCATGTTCTTCGACATTCTTCGAATAGATCAAAATGTCGTCAAGATAACATACAACAAACTGGTCTAAAAATTCGCGAAAAACATCATTAATTAAATGCTGAAAGATAGCCAGTGCATTCGTAAGACCAAATGACATAACATTATATTCAAAATGTTCGTATCTTGTTTGAAATGTTGTCTTCCATTTGTCCCCGGCTTTAATACGTACCAAATTATACGCTCCACGAAGATCAATTTGGGTATAAATTTTGGTTTGGCCAAATTGATCAAGAAGTCCGGATATCAACGGCAACAGATATCGATTCTTCACTGTTATTTTGTTCAAGCCACGATAGTCTACACACATTTGTAAAGAATCATCTTTCTTCTTTACAAAGAGTATTGGTGCTCCTGCTGGAGGTTTTGAATGTCGAATGAAGTTTTTTGCCAAATTTTCATTAATGTACTCCTTCAATGCTGAAAGTTCGTTCTGCGACAGATTGTAAATCGGACCAAATGGTGGTTGGGTTCCGTCCTCCAAATTGATGGCGCAATCATATGGTCGATGTTCTGGCAAAATATTGGCATTCTTCTTTTCAAATACGTCGCTAAAATTCTTCGTACTGAACTGAAATGTTTTTAAGAGACGTTGCTTTCCTCACGCATTGGAGTGGCATAAATAACATAAGAGTTGCCTTCCTTTGCTGATTTCAAGAAAGTTTTAGCTCCTACAAGTATAGGTTTAGTCATGGATTGTATTGGAGAAGATTTTGATGTAGAGATAGCTGACAAAAATGATAGTCTTCGTTTCTTCCAGTCTATAACTGGATTATATTTCTCCAACCATGATAGTCCTAATATTATAGGATTGGACGAAGTGCTAATCACATTGAATGTGATTGTACTTGTATGTCCTGCAATTGAAACTTCCAGTGGATTGGTTTCATGTGTGACATCTCCTAAAGATAAAGCTCAATCATTGATGGCTTCCACATGTACTGGAGTTGATTTACTGACTAGAGGAATCTTGTGGCGTTTGGCAAATTTCTTGTCTATGAAACAAGCTGAAGCTCCTGAATCTAGAAGGGCTTGAATTTGCAATTTCTTCTTGTGGCCTAAGCATAAAGGTATAAGAAAGTAGTGGGAAGGTTGAGCAGAAAGATGAGAACCTGAGTTGGTTTGTTCAATAAAAGGCTCAAGCCGCACGGTCCCTATTGTGGCTGAGCATCCTCGTTTTCCGATACTTATACACTCTTGGTTTTGAAAGGCCTTGTTTTATGCTTCTTAGGGGCAGTTGATTGCCTTGTGGCCAGGGTCTCCACAATATAGGCATAAGCCTTCATCAAATCGTCGTTTCTTTTCTTGTACAGTAAGAGATCCAAATTTTACTGCATCAATCTGTATATCTTTTGGTCCTTGAGAAGATATATTTGTGACATGTGTTGCCTTGACCGAAGGAAATGTTTGTGAAGTTGGTGCGGTCCAAGAATGTCGATCTTGACGCCGTTGGAATAATTGATTGTCGCACTTCACAGCTTGACTTATTGCTTCGTTCAATGTTTGAGGATCAGAAAACGATAATAATAGATCCTTCACATCGTCACGTAAGTCCCATTGGAATTGGCTTATGAGTGCTTCTTCGTCCCAGTTGATATTATAAGCCAACTGTCGAAATTTGGATGCATATAGTGAAGGCGAGTGTGATCCTTGTCGCAAAGTACGAATCTTGGTTGTTGCCCAACGATTTTTATCATGTTCTCCAAATGCTTCGGCAAATGCTGCTAGAAACGTTTCGAAGTTGCTCAGAATAGGAGACCTTGCTTCAAATAGTGGTGCAAACCAAGACAAGGCTTCTCTAGTAAGCAAAGTTCCAACCAAGCCCACTCGTGATTCGTCCGTAGGATACCGTTGAGGTTGGAGGGCAATAATCAACTGAACTTGATTTACAAACCCTCAAAATTTAGAGCGAGAACCATCGAATTTTTCTGGAAGACTGATTCTTGGTTCTTTTGCAGTTGATAGAATTGGATCGAAGCCTTGAGTAGGCATCATTGCTCTTGGTGTTGAGGTAGCTGGTGGCTCCGCTACTCGTTGATTAGTATCAACTTTTGCCGCAAAATCCTCTAAAATATTTGTTCTCATAGATAGAGATTCAATGGCTTTCAATATAAAGTCTAACTGAGTCTTCGCGGTATTTGTGTCTGTAGTTCCTGACATCTTAGTTCACTTGGCAAAGATGACTAGCTAATTTGACAAACCAATTTAGAGATGGGTATTCACAATCTCTAAATGTCAAGGTTGTTTTCAAGAAGGGCGGTAAACCGCTCACAATTGAGAAAAAACTTTGTCGAGAAAAAATAATACTAGTTTAGAGGAGGGTAATCCGCAACCCCTAAGCACTTTAGAGTTTTCAAGAAGAGGGATAATCTACACTCTATCAAGAAAAAATCAAGTTCTAGTATTAGTTTTCCGCTTGGTTGTATCAAAAAACAAGAATTAGAATAGGCCTTAAACAAAACTGAAACTTGTCCATTTGCTAGAACAAGAAAGTTTAGAAAAAACTTTGCAAGCAAAGTTTTGAAAGCAGTCTTGGCAAACTGTTACGGACGGCAAGAAGAACAAGACAAGATAAGTTTCTAGAAATAAGATTGCTATTAGAGTCAAGAAGAATATAAGGCTGAAACTTGAATAACAAGAATAACACTCAAGAGATGTGTTGTCGAGACCGAGGACTATCTCGTCTCGACTCCTTATATACTACTACCTAAGAGGTTCTTCGGGAATTCTATGGAGACTTTTAGAACTCTATTGGAAACTTCCAATGCAATATACCATCTTCTAAAATACTATGGAAGCTCCTGGAACATTATGGAAGCTTCGAAAACACTATGGAAGTTTCCGGAATACTATGGAAGCTTCTGGAATACTATGGAAGCTTCTGGAATACTATGGAAGCTTCTGGAATACTATGGAAGCTTCTGGAATACTATGGAAGCTTCTGGAATACTATGGAAGCTTCTGGAATACTATGGAAGCTTCTGGAATACTATGGAAGCTTCTGGAATACTATGGAAGCTTCTGGAATACTATGGAAGCTTCTGGAATACTATGGAAGCTTCTGGAATACTATGGAAGCTTCTGGAATACTATGGAAGCTTCTGGAATACTATGGAAGCTTCTGGAATACTATGGAAGCTTCTAGAAGACTCTTAGAAGACTATAGAAGCTTCCGGAAGTTTCTGAAAGGTACTAGAAGACTATGGAGAAGTTTAGAAGGTCCTAGAGTGTCCGTGACACTAATAAGATCATGACACATATCCTAAAGTATGCAGAAAACAACAAAAAAGTAGATAGTAAAAAGCAAGTTCTTGAGTGATCGGAATTAGAAGACTTTAGAGATTGGGAATTGGTTTGGAAAACCTTTTGGCTCCCAAAATTCATAGAAATTTCAATTTTGCAAAAGAAAATTGAAAATTTTGCAACCTCAGTATTTTCTATCTCCTACACAAGACAGAGTTGTCATATTAGACAGAATCGGACGAATCGGACGGAATCAAAGTTGAGTGGCTGCAAACTTTGGAGGTCAATAACTTTTGCAAAAATTATCCAAATTGGACATAAATTATCCAAATTGGACAGAAACTGTAGATGCCCAAAAACATCTCATATGTCCAATTTGAATAATTTTTGCAAAAGTTATTGGCCTCCAAAGTTTGTAGCGAGTTAACCCTGATTCCGTCCGATTCGTCCGATTATGTCTGATATGACAACTCTGACACAGAAAAAATCTCCATTACAATCAACTACTCACCATCTGTGCCATAGTTGCTTAAGAGCATCACTATTGCAGTTCTTCAAGTGGTGTGGATACAAGGACTTGATGCACCCGGGCTACGCAATTGGCCCATAGTAGGCGCGCAAAATACTAAAAGTTGCCCGGCCATGCTACAAAATTGAGAGGACATTGGGAAATACTAGGCCTTGTGCATGCCACGCTATCTTCTCTGGTAGTCCTTTTTAATCCATGTTTTGCGTTGAACATTGAACAGTACTGCGGCCACATTGATCGCAAATGGTTGGGAGGCAAGGATCGCAACGTGGAGGCAGAATCAATGAGTATGACGTCAAATTTTCTTCCTTAGGGGACGTACTTGACGAGGCGGAATACTGTGCATCATACGTGGGGCATCCAACCAATGCAAGAGATGGCCAGACAATCAATCCACACCAAACCCCATAGGATCAGACCTTGATGCCCATGTTTGAGGAGTCTGTGGTGGCGATGCCCTAAGTGATTAGGTATAGGTGGTCCAACCTTACCAACACTAGGCTTGTTTTTCATCACATGTCTCTTGGTTCTCCTCAGCCACATCGACCTCCAAGTATGACACAGGAAGAACGGGAGGGCGATACCTGGAGAGTATAATTTTCAACATGTAATTTCACCCCCTGGAATTTCTGTTTTAAGAAAGATTTTTTTGGGGGGGGGGAGTTACATGCTGAACATTAGACCCCCCGGGTATCGCCCTCCCGATCTCCCTGTGTGAATGATCGGCATTCACAAATGGCCACAGTGTGTGAATGCTGGCTGCGAAACTTCTGAAAAAGCTGCCAGAAAACTTTCCCCTAACGCCAGGTGTAACAGTAACCATCTGTGTCAGGATCGAGCCCCAGCCTGACTCACTGGGTAGGTACGAATTGCAGGCTTTCCGTCATCACATCTAAAGTGTCTGTAACCCATTAATTTCATTTGTAACAGAAAAAAAGAGAAAAGAAGTGTCTGTAACTCAGAACTCTGTCATCCATCACATTGTGTATGATTGATAGTCCTCAGTGGGGTACGAATTGCAGGCTTGCGTTCCATCACATATTCACATCTGAAGTGTCTGGAACCCATTTGTTTTGTTTCAAGAAAAGAAAAGAAAAGAAGTGTCTGTAACCCGTTTCATTTGTTTCAATAGGAGAAAAGAAAAGAAGTGTAAAGAATGTCTGTAACCCAGTTACAAGTCATCAATCACTGATTGTGTAGGATTAAGTTACGATAGTTTTTATCAGCATCTGCATCGATCACCGGCCGGGGCCTCATCCCTGTGCCTGGTGCGTTGACTGAATGGCGCTGACATACACTGAAACACTGAATGTGTTGTAGTCTTGCAACTGGAGTGGGCAGACAGTAAGTTATCATGGCTAGTTATCTTCTTGGCTGCTCGATCATCTTGAGGAAGAATAACAAAACATATATAATAAACTTGGTGTTCCATGTCCTGGGAGGGACTTATCAGTTAATTCCAAGGTTGGTGTTCAAATTTGCTGAGGAGCCATACAAGACAGTTCACTAAATATACGGGTTCCTTTTCAAGGATGCAAAAGGGACCCTGCATCATTGGTAAATGTTAAGATGTAAACAGTCTTGTGATGTTCAACAGAAATTCCTAGTTTCCAACGCACTAAAAATCTAAAAGATCTACGTTAGTTACCAAGATAACGTACTTTCAAGATAGCCGCGTGGAGCTAAAGTCCACCAACGCGCCGGATTGCTGACAGTACCAAATAAGTCCTGGACTGTCTGACTGTCTGTATACTCCGGCCTGCACTCATCGATCACATATTTAGATAGTTCGCTGTTTGCTTGTGAAAGCATGTGTGGTGATCAGTACTTCCAGAGCAACCAACTTAGCCTCAGTAGTCAGTTCCCCTCTACCCGGGGAGTTTCATCTCGCTAGCATACGCATTTGGCCGTGAGGAAGAGAGACCGTCCAGTGGAGGTACAGGATCCATGAGTGCAATTTCCATTTTCTGACTTGTATTGATTCTTGAGTTTGTATTGATTTCACGAAGTCATTAGTACTACAGTAGGTCGATATCAACCTCCCGCCTCCCGTGCAACCGGGCCTGTCGTGGCCGGATTCACAAGTTCTCGATCACGTGGTGGAGATAGAGAGTCGTAGCAAGACGGGCATGGTCATGGCGTCGACTCGAAAAGGCGGAGGAGTGGGATTGGGGGGGGATGGGGTGCAGGTGTTGGGCTCTCATGGTGTCCTCATGGTCGCTCTTCTCTTCGTTACGGCGACCACGTTCGTAATCGAAGACGCTCACTGCAGCATCAGTACTACCGACGTCGTCGCGCCTGCACCCACGCTGCCGACACAGCAAATGCAACCCAAAGTGACGTTTAATCAATACGAAGGTAGGCCTTGTTGTGCTGCACGTGCATTTTAACGTCAAATTTGTTGAAAGCGGCGCAATTCGATCTGGCGCCAAAAAATTGTGACATAAAAGTATGTGCATAAAAGGTCTGAACTCTGAGACAGATACGTACGGTGTTATTTGAGGGGAGACAAACATTCACCTCAATTGGAAACTGAGGATTCTTCGACATTAATTACTGTGAAGGCTGAGATTACTGACATATAGAGCCTCGTTGGCCTTCACAATTTGATACCTTGTTGTGGGGATCAGTTCTTCACCCGTGGGGTTGCTTTTGTGTTTGATTATGTGCAAGCACCAAGACTTGCTTATGGCAATGGACAAAGCTGTTATCCAGCTTGTTTGTGCTTTCTTCAAGTGCACATATGAGACTGTTCATTAAATATTGACGAATAAATTACTACTGGGATTCGATTTTCATCACAAATATGCTTCGTGATGGTACCGTAGTTCTCACGCTTTTTAGGTTCACTTCCCATGATTCTTTAGAGTACTAGTAATATACGGAGTATATTGTGGTAGTAGCAGTAGTTTTCAGTCGCTAGAATTTCAATGGCCTACAAGAACTGACATAATCTCCGTGATTGGAGTATTGTATCACAGTGAGTCCCGTGGGTGCTGTGATTGTGGAGACCCAGATCTTGCTTGTCAAGAACTAAGATGGTAATCACCACACTTGACGTGAAGTAGTGATCGTTCATGCTATCATAGAACATCATGCTCCTTCTTGGTTTAAATAGAGTAATGAATGCTTCGCAAGTGGGTCCTGTTGAAACATGGTATTCTGGACAGCTGAATTTATGATATTTTTGCATGTTTCAGACATTCTCTACTGATGTTTGATCCACGCATGTCCTTTTTCGCTTTGTTATTCTTAGTTAAGATTCACAATTTCTAGGTATCGCTGTATCCACACCAAGATTGCCAAGCTTGGAATCCTTGAAGATTCGATAGGTTGAAACAGTCACATGTGTATGCCCCGTGAACTGTAACAGGTTTTGAAGTGCGCACTGTAGCGCGGATCGTCAGGGACCTTCTTTACCTCATGAGCTTGAGGGATTATGTTTCAGAACGTCCGCGCGTCCTGAAACGTGCTCTCACAAGTGCTATAGTATTGGAATACCGCCAATCTAACGAGCTCGACGTTTCTTGCTTCTGAGTCCCCCGCTGAGACCAAAGATGTCCTCAGTTTCTGTGAGTAGAAATATTACCATGCGTATCCGACTGAGAATGGCTCGGTCCCACGACTGAGAATGGTCTCTGGCCATTGGATGATGCACTCATTAATTAGTTAATTGCATGCTTGCTTTACCTAGCTGCCCCACGCATATAGAAACGCTTCACCACCTGATTAATGTTTGCTTCACTAGCTAGGCGAAGTTTCATTTTATGGTTATTTCATGCAATGGGAAGCTGAAGTGAGTTTTGTTGATCACTGGATAACTGTGGCAGCGGATGCTTTGAACGCCGTTTTCCAAATGTGGTCGAAGCAGAACCCTCAGTTGTCCACCCTTCTCAACTGGTCTCTCGAGCAGCATCCGTGCGATAACCTTACCGGCGCCTTGACTGGTAATGACTTCCAAGGGGCATGGAGCGGAGTTGGATGTACTTCAGTGCTCCGAAACCTCACTGAAATCCCCAAACATTATGAGATATCCGTCATATCCTTGGAGTGAGTTTCATCATCTAGCTTTCTTCAAGTTAGTAACATTGTTATACTGGATATGTCATGCTGCGACTTTTCCGATCTCACCGTTAACGTTGTGGTAGAAGGAGAAAGCTGCGATCTGTCTAGAATTGTGTTTGGTGGTACTGAATCTTTGCACTCGAATCCCGACGCATCAACGTCAATTTCGTTAAAATGCTGATAGTCCATCATTATTTTGGCGCGGTTCAGGGCTTGCAGCATGAAACCAAATTGTATACCTGTCTTAGTTTGTGGTTTGAAATTAGACCTTTGTGAAGATATATGTCACAATTTTTGGCTTGGAGAATATTGTCAATATAACGAAATTGAGGTTTGGGATGCTCCTATTTCTAAATGGTCCACCTTCCTCCCAGGATACTTGGGAGCAATTCTAGCTGCGGCGAATCTAGCAATTATCTTCACCAGTGTGGCTTTGACGGAATAGTTGGACAACTGCCTTCGGAGATTAGCAACTTGACCAGCCTGCAGTACGTGTAAGTAGTCCCAATCCTCATCACTGAACAGAGCTTGGATTGAAAATTCTTCACCTGTTATGACCTGCAATTAACGTCAATTTTACCAATGGTCCTTGTATTTTGCAGAGAAATCGTTAATAATCCAAAGTTAACAGGACCAGTGCCGATTGAGATATTCCAACTGCCCTCCCTATACGAGTTGTAAGTGAAGCCCATATGAGTTGCCTCAGCTATGAAGAAGAGGCTTCTTCAATCTGTCTGAGGGTGTGTTGAATTTGATTAGCCTCAGATCTAACTTTGCCTAATCGATAGATCCTCCCATATTATTTGTCTCTTCCTGCTAGCTATTTTGCATGCCAACGGTAACACTAAAAATCCATTCCGTTAAATTGGCGGAATTCTATCTCGGCCGGAAACTCAATCTAGAGCTTTACATAGGCAAATGTCACAATCCTTGGGTGGCGGCCAGAAACTTGCCAACTTAACAATGATACCGCGTGACGTTGCAGGCACTTGAGCAGCAACTCATTAAGCGGAACACTGCCCTCAGACGTCTATTTCGCTCAGTGCAATCTGCACCTCATGTGAGATGAATGCAAATTGATATATACATTAGCTCAACGGCATCATTTAATTACAGATTGAAACATAATTTCCTGCTTTCATGCATGTGCTCATTTGAATTGAGTTGCGGTGTTGATTTTTATTCGGTTTCTAATTTGATGCAAATATCTTGATAACAGAGATCTGAGCAACAACTATTTCAGTGGGAGCCTCCGAGTGAGCTCTCAAGGGACTCTCTTTTGTCCGCCTCTTTATTATCTGTGAGTATACCAAGTGCCAATCAAATGATAAGAAGTCATTAATTCATGTGCTTCTAATAGAGATAGCACACGACATCATAGTTAAGGTTAGCATGGCTTAAATTGCAATATAAGGTCAATCATGGAAGGTCTTGCCAATTTGAAGACAATGTCAGGTGCATGTAAGTGATGCAACTATCTTCCAAACTCCAGGAGTCTTAGATTCAACATGCATCACTAATTCAAATGATCTTCCATTTAGATTTTGGATTTTGACTTCAAATATTTCAATTAACTGTTTTACATTTAATTCATAAATATAATCAATATTTTATTATAATAATTGATTTAAAAATAAATGGGCAATTTCATGCAAATTGCAATTTTTCTTAAATTGGCTTGAAAACAGTTCAAAGCACCCATTCAAAATCTATACCTGTCTTAGATGGTGAAAATGGCACACCATCAAAGTGGCACTTGGAATACCGCCATTTTTATGAAATTGCTCATATAACCTTAGAAATTTTTAGACTTGCTTCACAAAAATCATATTGAAAAATACTATATGGTATTGAAATATTATTTGTGAACTTCACATATGCTAATCATGAAAATAGTCTATTTCAACAAAACTTTAACTCCTAAAGGACCAAGTTGCATTTTTTGGCAATATAGAGATTTGGAGTAGCTCATTACAAATGGAATTTTTATTTTTTTTCTTTGAAATTTTCATACAACATGGCGACAAGGTTTTTCTTTATATCCCATAGTTTTCATGGCTTTTGATTACATCATGGTTAAAAAATTATTGTATGATATGTAGTTTTTTTCTTTGATTAGGCAATCTAGGCAAATCAAATACATTACTTTTTTCATAAATAGAAATTTGAAATTGGATTTCTAGATTTATATATACGTAGAAAGCTTTGAATCATTCCATTTGATCAATGAGATGAAAGTTATGAGAAGTTTTAGTTTGCGGGTAATTATAGATTTTCTCTATTCTAAAATAAATTTTGAGATAGAACACTCAGCCCAATGTAGAGCTTTGTGTAGGTGAATGTCACAATCTTTGGGTGGAGGCCACAAACTAGCCAACTTAACAATGACATTGTGTGACACTGCAGGCATTTGAGCAACAACTCTTTAAGTGGAACATTGCCTTTAGACGTTTTCAATGTTGACTGCAAACTAAAAGACATGTGAGATGAATTCTTATTGATAGTAATATCAATCAACAACAAAAGCAAAATTTCTTGCTTTCATATATGCTTTTATTTGAGTTGCGATACTGAGGGTTTAGTGGGTTTCTAATTTGATGCATATATGTCTTGATAATAGAGACCTGAGCAACAACAATTTCGGTGGAAGTCTCCGAGTGAGCTCTCAAGGGACTCTCTTTTGTTTGTCTATCTATAGACTGTGAGTATCCCAAGTGCCAATCAAATAATAAGAAGTCATTAAATAATGTGCTTCTAATTGTGATAGCACACTCCATTGTAGTTAAGGTTAGCATGGCTTAAATTGCAATACAAGGTCAACCATCAAAAATCTCGCCAATTTGAGGACAATGTTAGGTGCATGCAACTGATGCAACTGTCCTCCAAGAGTCTTAGATTCAACACGTATCACTAAATATTCATATGATCTTCTTTATGGATTTTAGATTTTGATTCAAATATTTCAATTAATTGTTTTATGTTTAACTCATATTTATAATCAACATTTTATCATAATAACAGGTTTAAAAATAATCTCAGAAATATCTTAGACTTTTTTCTCGAAAATCATATTGAAAATTATTATATGGTATTAAAATATTATTTGTGAATTTTGCAAATGCTAATCATGGAAATAGTCTACTATTTTTATTTTTTATTTTTAAATTTATTTTTTGAGCTAGAAATAGTACCTAAAATTCAATAATTGGCAAGTGTGATTGGGGGCCATTTTTAGATAATTTACATATATATATAATAATTTAGGCAAGGTGTATAATAGTTATGAATACCTTGCTTACAAATCTTGTGTCTTTTGGAGCCATGATGCAAAAGTTGTGGCTAAAAAACAAATGTCCTGAAGATTTGTGACATAAAATAGTACAAGTATTTTAATGCAATCATCTTTGTGTGATACTTTTAAACTAAATGATTTCACTTGAATTTTTTAAGGTTTAAGAGTTTTAGTGTTGCACAATTTTTTATTTAGAACTAATTCAGTTTTCATTTGTAAAAGCTCATTAAATCATTGTTTGCATAGTAGTACTATCAATCGCTTCAAAATCTTTAGGTATTTTTGCTAGATCTTGATGTATTTGAACATACTAAAATTATGTTTTATAAAAATATTTGACTAAATATTGCACATCTATTATTGTACTAACATTAACTAAGTCATTGCTATTTTATACCTTCACTTTGTAAATTTTTGTTGATACAGGGATATTTCTAACAACAACTTTAGTGGACCATTTCTGGAGGAATTTTTTCACTTGCCCTATTTATCGAAGTTGTAAGTTTTGTTTTTCTATCCACATGGTTATCAATTATTTTGTTTTTGTTTTATATACCATGAAATAAAAAAGGTACAATTCTATATCTAATGTTGGATCTTTCAACTCTATGCAAAATTTTAATATATTAAAGGCTATGATCAACACATCTTTGCCAAACATTTTTTCTTTAAACAAATTTTGTAGATCATTTTAGATATTTTTAGAATTTTTCCAAAAAAGAAATTTTTCAGATAAAATCATTCTTCTATCAAGAAATTTGGCATCTATTTTTTTGAATTCAATTCCATATAGTAAGCTAGTAATCATAGTAGAGATTTTAATGTAGCAATACTAATTACTATGTAAGCTTGTAATCAATATCTATAAAAACAACCAAGTTTATAAATATAATAAACTTTGTACAACTAATAAAACCTTGTCAAAAAACTTTGCCATGTGCAAAAATCTTGTAATAATTTCCAATTGTAATCAATTTGATTAGATTTCTTTATATATATTTAAATGATTACAATTCTGATTTTAAAAACTAGATAGGAAGTAAGGTTTTAGATATAAAAATATTTATCATAAATATGTTTTACAAATAGTTTTTAAATTAAAGTTTTTATTTTATTTCATTTGATTAGAAGACATAGAAGTCATAATATTAGATGTTGAATGTGCAGGGATTTGAGTACTAACCACTTTGGGGGGGCAATTGACTTTGGAAGCCTGAATGAAACTACAAGCTTGGATTATTTGTAAGATAATTGCTACATCGAATGGATTTTAATCCCCTTTTGATGTGAATTGAAATGATATCTTTTCAATTGTCTATAGAAAGCCTACAATATTGAATGAGCCTTTATATTTCCATCTTTGGAATTCATCAATATGTAAATTTGCAGTGATTTGCACTTCAATTTTTAAATTTAATCTTGAAAAGACTGAATTACATTTGCTTACAAAAACATCATTTCCAAATGCAATTCAATTATTTAAACTTTGCAAAAATTAGTCTTTTGTCTTTCTACTTGGTGAGACTGTGCCTTATTAATGAATTGAATGCTATGAAATGATTAAAAAAGTAATAAAAAAGTACATAAATTTTAGGTTCAAATATAAAGATAAATGGATTGTCAATTTTTTAAATCTTTCTAATTTGATTAAGTTTATCATATGCAAGTAGTAATACATTTCCTTACATCAATCCCCTAAAATTCTTTTGGCTATGACTTCACTTAGAATATCCCTAGCTTCAATATGTCAAGCTTGCAATTGCAATCTTAAATTGGATCTTTGAAACTTTATGATTTTGTAAACGTACAAGCATTTGTTCCTAGAAAGCATTTATTAAATTGTTTATTACTTAACACATGGAAAGCTTGGAAGCAAAAAGTATGACCAATCATAGAGAAACATTGAAGCAACCATTTAAAGTTTGTCATCTTAAATGTATAATTCAAAAGTAATCAAATATCTTCAACAATAACTAAAAAAATATTCTAAATTTTAATAATATTTGGATAGATGAAAAGAAATGAAAACTTTATAATTATCAACAAAATATATATAGAGAGAGAGATTGTTAAGCATTGACAACTTCATCAATGAAAGCAAATACTAAATGCTTAGCAATATAGGATTTTATAATCACGTTTGCTCAATAGAAGAATTTATAAAGCAATTGAAATCTATAATTGCTTAATCTACAACCTTCACTTACAATATTTGGTTTGGATTTCTCAGGAATATCAGCAATAATGATTTCAATGGGACGTTTTTTATTGATGCTTACCTCAATCCCAGTATTATGGATTTATCCAATAATCAATTCAATGATATCAAAGTATACAACAAAACCACACCTTCAGATGGCAGTGTCCTATCATCACTTGAAAAAATGTAAGATTCAAACAATTACTATTGAAATCTTGAAGTTGGTTGAACAAATGCTTGAATGCACTCATCATAGTTATTGACATTTGGTTTGTATTGATTTGTGTTTAGATATTTCCAAAACAACAATTTAAGTGGACAATTTCCAGATCAAATTTTAACTGCACCAAATCTAAAAATTTTGTAAGTCAATCCTACATTCCTACTCATATCTACAATTACAATTGTTATAGTTTATATTTGCTTGTAACCATTATTTATTTATGAATTTCACTAACCTTCTTGTATGTCCTAAAATGTGTACAACCAAACAAAACTACAAATACAACTGTATAGGAATTTGTCTTGATGTTATCTTTTTGAGGTTTCAAATGGAATCTATACTTCCTCATGGTTTTATTTGTAAGATGCTCACTATCCACATTGATTTTTCAGAGATGCTAGTAAAAATCAATATCAAACTTTGCAACTTCCAAGTCTTCAATTAGATGATTCCAACTTATCACAGGTATTTATAACAAATAATAAACTTAGTGAGGTGCAATATCTAGCGAAGTATGGGCCACTGTCAGCCGACAACCTTCAATTCTCAAGTTTATTGTTGTAAGTACTTTTGATTTTGTTTGTTTTGTGATCTCTTTAAGAAAACTTAATATTCAACTATCTTTTGAATAATTTGAAGTTGATTTTTTACCATCTATTTCTACTAGTCATTGGAAGGTCTAATTAGTGTCTTGATTCAATTTGCATATAAAATTGACAGCCTTGGAGGCAATCCTATATGTGACAAAATAAAAAATACAATGTTATCAAGCATATGTCGCTTGAACCGGACAGATGATGCACGACGTGGTATGATATCTAAGACATTTACTCTATACATGTCATGCAAGTTTCAAAAGTAAAATATATGGTGAAATAAATAATATAATTAATGATAGTACAAAATCATTAATTAATTAAAGCCTTGTTCAATTTAAGAAATGTTGGTACAAATATGATCAAAATTAAAGAAATCTATTGGAAAACAATATCGTTTTTTTGACAAGTAAATATTTTTGTTGTTCATATATGAATGCGGATTTGTGTAGTAATAGAAAAACATGAAACCAATTTTTGTATTTTGTATGCTGAAAAACATGCATTAATCTAAGTTCACTTTAAATTAGAGAAAATAATAGAATTTGAATTGTGTCTTGTAATCAAACTTGGCAAATTTGACCTACTATATATAAAAGGATTAAGATTGAAATGCATTCCTTTAACCAATTGTATACAACT
Organism: Neckera pumila; assembly: GCA_963969595.1. Lineage (NCBI taxonomy): Eukaryota > Viridiplantae > Streptophyta > Bryopsida > Hypnales > Neckeraceae > Neckera > Neckera pumila. The sequence goes on along the minus strand of OZ018415.1, from coordinate 16,839,972 downwards.
TGGCCCTTCCAATGGATGAAAATTTGAATAATAATTTTTGAATATATCAAATTTAAAAGGCATTGGTGTAATTTAATGTTCTTTTAAGCTAAAATTAATCATTTCTAGGCTATTGAAAAAACCATCATTGCCATCTATTTGACAAAGTATTTCAAAAATGATATTAACATATGGTAAATTAGGAATGAATTTGGAAATGAAGAGGTTGTCAATATGAATTTCCATCTTTCATTCCCGCATTCAATTTCAAAGTTGAATTATCACGATTTTACCAAATTTGTATCTCACAATTATCATAGCATATGTATATCACAATTACCATAGCATATAGTATCTCACAATTACCATAGCATATGTGTTTCTATTCAATTTTTGTTGAGCTTATAATATCATGAATACACTCTTCATATAGAATATAGTTCTATGCACAAATTTCAATCAAGGAAATTTTTTATGGATTTTTTGTTGACATTTTATTGTTGAAATAGTTACTCCAAAGTCTAATACAAGGATGAAGGTTATAATTGCCACATCAACATCATCAACTTTTATTTTAGTACTTTTGGTAACGGCTATATATGTATGGCGCTTGATGGGTAGAATCAAAGCTCTTCATATCATTCTAGAAGGTGAGATAGCCTTTGCCTTTCTCAAATCTATTTTCTTGAAAAAAACTAGTTCAATAAAGAAAATTTAAATGCCAACATTGCCAACTTACATTGAAAAGTGAGGGTTGTCAATCTTAGTATTTGAGTTACTCATTTACCTCATTTAGATGCATTGTTTTTTTATAAAATATTTATTTATTTATGAATCCGTCTTACTTTTTAATCTGCAATCATTTAATTCCTTCTTTTGTATAGTAATCAAGTATTTTGTGACTTTGACATATGAGTACACGTTTACGTGTGTATCTAATATTAGGAAATTAATGAAAGGTGTTTATGTTGATAATGAACTTGAATTGGTGATGTTAGAATTTGACAAGAAAGAAGTGAAACCCAATTTATACTCTTATAGAGAGGTGAAATTGGCTACAAACAACTTTGATAAGGACAACAAGCTTGGTGAAGGAGGTTTTGGTGTAGTATACAAGGTACAACGTATGTTTGAATGCAAATGTCTTTTACATTGTGATAGTGGAAGAAAATAATTTTTTTTTACTTTAGAACCATCTTTTCCAAGCCTTTGATGGCTTTGTAGAGTTGATTTGTTTTATTAATAGCAAAGTCGATTCTAAAGATGACCATACCATATTTTACAAGTGTTCAATTTTATTCCAAATTAAGTTCAAGCATTCAACTGAAGAAATGAATTCGTGAAATGGTTCAATAATCAATTTATAATTGAAACCAAAAAAAAAAAATTCCACCTTTTGATAAGCGTAGATCTTTTTTATGATCATGGCAATTGTCCTTTGAGTTTTTATAAAGTATGTTTATGTTACATTAGAAAGAAAATGGTCTTTAATTCTCTAATTGCATTCTATTAGAGTCTTGGATTGATTCAACTTCTAAAACATTTTCAAAATTGATATAGATTTGGATATTTAGATCTTCTAAATTGAAGCATCAAATATATACAAGTTTTATTCATTTTCCTTAAGATTTGGAAATCTTTCAGTTTGTAGGGAATATATTTGTATAAAGAATTAAAGTTCAACAACTGGTAAAATAATTATATTCTTTTATTGTTTAAAACCCTTCTTAAAAGATGAATGGACTTCAGATTTGAGCAAAGCTTCAAATTAGGAAGAAGTTAAGCAAATTTTTCATACAAAGTGTGGCTCCTCTCTCTTTTCAATCCTACTATTAGTCAACATTAGGATCTTCTAACTATAAATTCTACAATAAGGATTATGATTTTCATAGATCATTTTTTAAAAAGGGTGATTTTGAACCGTTATATAAATAATATCCAATTTTGGGTTAAAAAACTATTGGAGTTAATCTAAGATCAACCGCTGTATTTTTCAGGGAGAGCTTTTTGATGGAACGCAAGCAGCCGTGAAGAAATTGACAATGTCATCAAATCAAGTGCTTTCAGAGTTTTTGAATGAAGTCATTGTCATTTCTGGCTTAAAACATCGCAACTTGGTGAAGCTGAAAGGTTGTTGTCTTGGAGATGGAGATCAACGCATTTTAGTGTTGGAATACGTGGAAAACAACAATCTTGCAGATGCATTGTGGATGCATGGTATGACTCCATTGAACTCTCTTGTGCATGTGTCTAATTTTAAATCTACCAATGATACATACATATTTTCATAATACAATTTTATTGCAGGTGATTTGCAAAGCAACAGTGAACCTCCATGTTTGGATTGGAAAACAAGGTTCAATATTATTGTGGATATTGCAAGAGGGCTTGCTTACCTTCATGAGGATTTGCGACCACCAATCATTCATAGAGACATTAAAGCAACCAACATCCTTTTGGACAAGAACTACAATGCAAAAATTGCAGACTTTGGTTTGGCATACTTATTTCCAACTCTTGATAATGAAGTGTCGCACTTGACTTTGACGCAATTTGCGGGAACAAGGTGAATGAACTAACCTCTCAAAGAAATTTTGAAGTGTATTTATATAGTTTATGAATTTTTATACAATATTTGTTGTTGTTAGCATGTGGATGAATTAACCATGTAATGTAAATTGTTCTCTAAATATATACTCTAAGTACATTGTAGATACCACAAATTTGTGAAAAATTTGGATGCTAAATTCACAGTTTTTTCTATGCTTTGGTATATAGAGGGTATTGCTCCCCCGAATACGCACTCCATGGTCATGTGTCAACTACCCTTGATGTGTATAGTTTTGGGATTCTTGTACTTGAGATTGTGAGCGGAAGGAAAAACATCGATCCTCAAAAACCAAGTGACGAAATTTATTTGCGAGAATGGGTGAGAAGTTCAAGTTCTAATGGGATTTTATATTCAATCATCGATTATATGAATTCCATTTTATGGATAGTCTACAATTATTGTAAAATTCTATGTTCATCACTTTTATTTAGGTTTGAATTTATGTATGTAAATAAATTGTTGTGTGTTTCTTTAGTTGGATATTGATCTTGCATACAATCTTCTATGTATATATATAATCTAATATGTATCCATGCATACAGTTTATTTAACAATTTAATGATAAATGTACCATGACTAATTCATAGAAATTGTCAATAACTTACAGGCTTGGAAACAATATGAAGCAAAAGCATCAATGATGCTTATTGATCAAAAGATGGAATATTCTCCAACGGACTTGGAAGTCATCCTACGTGTTCTAGTTGTGGCACTTGCATGTGTAGATTACAAGGCTGCAAGACGTCCCAAAATGCATGATGTTGTACCTATGCTTTTTGGGAAAATGTCAATTAACCAATTTCAAACTAGCTTTGAATTTGGAGATGAGGTTGCTGAAATGAGTGCTGAATTTCCTCTTTCATTGGGCACAACAACTTCCCTTTGGAGCAACATTGGTGATCTTGAAATGAATTCAACGATAGCTGGATAAGGTGGCTTAAGATGTGTCTAAATGATTGCAATTGGCATGCAAGGGATAGCAATTGTATAAGCATGTGTTGGATGATTTTTATCCACAATTGCCCAACTATGTTGATTTCTCTTTTAGCTTCAGTGACCTTCTTCAAAGGCATACTTGGTGATTTATCTTTAGATCGTTTGTGACTACAAAAAGACATTTTTTGTGTTGCTTGATGTAAATATACATATTTGAGTTTGGAATGTCACATGAAAATCATTAGTGATATAGTCTTGACATTTTTTAAAATAAAAGACCAATTTTTTTGGTTGTTGTTACATATTTCATGTTCTTTTTATAATATACAATACTATTGTGTACAAAGAAATCTTTTCAAAGATGAAATTAATGGTATCTTCATGTTCTAAAATTTTTTATATCCGTTATTGTTCCAAGACCTAACGATGAAGTATTGAATTTAAAAGGCCTTCATTTTTTAGATTCCTGTGTTCTTGTGTTTGATTTACTTTTGTACATTTACTCCTACTAACATATGTTTGGTTTAGTAGACTTAAGTAATATTTTTGGTAATATGTGCAGTTCTATGTTCAAGAAAATTTGAGTTGTTTCTCACGTTCAATATGTTGAAGAAAAGCTCACAATGATACACTTTTTTCCAATCCAACCTTGCTCTCCTTTAAAAAAAAAAGACCCTACTTTCATTGTATTATGGGAACTGATGAACTTGGTCACTTCTGAATGAATAAAAACAATCAATAATGAGTGAGAAAGCTTAGAACTTTAATTTGGCTAAATAGACTATGAATTTGGCTAATTTCAAATATTGGGAATAATTTCATCAAGTGATAATCATCACTTTTATCATCTGCATTTTAATTGGTCTAATTTAAAGATACAACAAAGGGCAATGACATGGAGTTGAAGAAAAAGAAGTGAGAATGTTTAGAAGTCTAATTTGGATAAAATGGACTAAGGTAGAGCCACCCATTCCCGACCAATGACCCATTCCCGACCTATAGGTGCACGTATTTTTTACCAAGCTTAGAATGTTTTTTTTTCCCTTTTCAAGGTTGGAACTAATAAATACATGATACATGTCCCAAGTTGTGAGAAAGAAAGTAGGAAATAATGATTAGGAAAAAATTTATTAAATGATCGGCATTGGAAGAGTCTAGACGTTGGCCATGAGTTCGGAGCACTTTTTGCCTCCCAAAATTCCTAGTAATTTTAGTTCAAGTGATAAAATTAACAATTTTTTTCAATCCTTGTCATTTCTATTGGTGTACCTCTGAAAAATACTTGTTTTGCCTTCACAACTCCAAATCATGTTGGAATTCCTTATTTGGTCGGTTATGGGTGGCTCTACCTTATGTACTTGGTTAATTTCAAAGATGAAAATGAATTTTTCAAGTTGATAATCTTTTAGTTTAACGATTTGCATTTTTATCAATCTAGCTTAAAGACATGACAAAAGGCAACGACCTAGAGACAAAGAGAAAGAAGTGATCAGGATTGAGTTGTGCAATAGGTTGGTGAGACCAAACATTCTTCTTTAGATTACAACAAGTTTTGTCAATTGCTTCCAAGTCTTTACTCTAAATTTTATGGGTCTTGCAATTAAATTAAATTCTATTTATTTATAATTAGTAGATTTGTCAAAAAAAAATATAAAGCATTAGAAAAAAGATCAGCCCTCCAAAGGGCTGCTCCAGATTGACAGGCCAAGCTATTTCAAGCTTGGCTTGTCAATCTCAAAATGGCCCCAGTTGAGCAGTCAAAGTCTAATCCTTGACCGGGCTTTCTTTCAAACTAGTTTTGTAGAGTACTTAAATTTCACATATTTGTCATATTTTGCAAATTTACCTTGAAGAGCTTGTTTTGTGACGTTTGATGTATTGATTTCACCAATGATGTAGGAGACTCTAGGTATGCATTTAGACCTCTATTTACAATGCCCAGAAGAGGCACTTAGTGGAAAATATGTAAACTATATGTGAACAAAGGATATTTAATGGAGGGCTATGAAATAACATGCATATTTCAAGAATATTATATAAAATCATAATTCATTATAAGCTATTCTAAAAATATTTCATCAATATTTTTCAAAGTTGGCTTTCAAGGGCTACTTCGGAAGTACTACAATAGTTGATTTTTTTAATGTTTTTTGAATAAAGGGGATCCTATTTTTGCTCATTTAGTTTCTAAGATTTTTGCATTGTGAACTCCCCTAGTTACATTTGCATCAAACAAGTGCATTTATGATAAAGTAGCCTTATTATATAGATTCGTCATAATTTGTTCTTATATTGGACATTCCATCTAGTATTTCCACTAGTGGTAAAGAAAATTAAATGAGTCCAAAGTTCAGCATACAATGGGCTAGTATAGATGCAAGTGCATTCTTCACAACTAGACTTATTATAGAACAATGCAAGTTTAGAATTGAGGCAACATAATGGCCTTCTATACACTACATTCAATGTGTTCATAAATTGGAAGTTTGAATTGTAATAAAGAGCTTAACTTTCAAATTTAAGGAAATTTTGGACCCAAAGTGAGGCTATCCAAAATTGGATCTCAAAATCTTTGTGACATGATTGGACATCATGAAGCCTTTTGAAAGGTCAATCAATGATGAGCTTCAGCCTTCTTCAAAGCAATAGGCAACCTCAAAAGGGCTTGGTTCTTAAAAAATCTTCACAACAACATCTCCATTATTTGATTTTACAACAATTGGATCTATCTTTTAATGGCTAAGGCATTTTAAAGGTGCTAGGGAACTAAACTTGATCTATTGAAATAGTTAATTTCAACCTACACATGACCAATTCTAATATTGTAAGAGACATAGGAGAGAGATCACTACAATATCTTTTTGATTGAAGTGTATAGTTGAAGGGAAGCCCCAAAACACTATGAGTAGATATGAACACCTACTTGATTAATTGATGTGCTAAATTGACCAGCACTAGATGGAAATGGTTGCAGAACAAAGATCATGAGGAAATTGTTGTTTTGCAATCTTGGTAAGAAGGATCAAAGTTGTAAATAGAATTGTAGGAGAATTGAGTAGTGAATGTTTGTGCTAGGAAGGAGCAAATCTAATGTGCTTGCAAGCACTACTTCAAAATGATGAAATGGAGAGCTAAGGCTAAGGATTTCAACCCTGTTGAGAGTTTTTCTCCATGGTTTTTAAAGAATATAATTAGATAGATGGATCTTCATGGTATAAGCTTACAGAGGGACTAGCAACATGAGATGACTACTCAAGAGAAATTTAGATCACACAATGAGAGAGGAGAAAAGAGACAATTGTCTCTACCAAGCTCACAATTGTTTCTTCATATGTAGGTTTTTGACATTAATCTATAAGTTGCTTTGCATCCCCATACTATTGGTAGAAAGAACTTGCACCGGCATTAAAAATAGCTTTTGAACTTGCAACCTCAATTTGAACTTGGCTAATCATGCTCTTCTTATGTGGTAGCTCTCTCCTTAGCATCAACTATTCTATAGATAAGGGACCTAAGCTTTGTTCCATTTTGGATTTAAAGCCTATTGATCAAGCTTTCCTTAGCCTCCACATTATTCTCCTTAGACCTCTTTAAGTTCGGTTAGTAAAGTTAAAATTTGATTACAGAATTTGATTAAATATTTTATTTAAAAAAATATTTATGTCCTATGTGCCAACATTATAGTGGTCAATATTTTATATTTCTACTTTTCTAACTTTCTAAGATATACTCCAAAAGCCCTGTAGTTTTAAAGATCAAGCATTCAAATTTCAAATAACATATGAACGCAAACATATCACAAACATACATCTTAGTTTTTTTGTTCATTTGAATGCTTGTAAATTCTTTAGCTAGTTTCATTTTATTTATATAGTATAGACATTCTAAATTTTTTGGGCTAGTATTCTACGATTTAAAGATTAGAAATATTTTTTACTAAACAAAGTTACTTTTCTAATTCAAAAACTTGTTTCTTTAAAATTAAATTAAATTAATTAAACAAATAAAAATCCTAACAATTATAATAATTAGAACTTCATATTTTAACTTAAAAAAAAAAATTTGAAAAAAAAAAAAATATATTCAATCTCCAACCAATTTTAAAAGGAATTTTAATTTTTGGTTTCAATTTTTATTGGAAAATATTGGCTAGTGTGGCAATAGATCTAATTGTTTAGATATGAATTATAATTTATACTTTATGATTTTAAAAACTTAATTAATTTCTAAAAATTAGTTTAATAATTATCTTTACAATATTGGAAATCTGGCCTCCACCTAGTCTTGAAGAAATAAAATAGCATGGCATTCCTATGGTTACACAAATCTATTACACTTATAAAGAGAAAAATATTATTGGATTGGAATTTTTTTTCTTAAATTTTTTGATTGATATTACATGATATTTATTTATTATGTAGATGCTTCAAATCCGGCTTCAAAAATCTTAATCCTAAAACAACAGTGCCTATTTATACCTATTTATTTTTCTTTGTTCTTCTATTTTGCAATTAAGTTTTGTAAAAGTTATTTTATTTTATTTTAAAAAATGAATCACATTTCTTTGCAAGTCAAAATATTAGATTAGTGGTGATGATTTCATATTATCATGATTTTTTGAAGAATATGTGAAAAAATCCATATCAAATTTAAAATCAGCTCAAAAAAATTTGAAATTTTTTCTATAGGTGTTTATTATAGCAAAGAATATCATAGTGTAACAAAATTTCTAAATTTTGCTTCAAAATAGAAAATACTTAGTCTTAGTAAATCTATTGTTCAATATACAGTCCAATCTTCAATTTTAGAAATTTATAAAAATTTCAAATTAGAATAGAAATTATAATTATTAAGATTCATTTTATAAGTTGGTTCTAAATTCCAAAAGATCATTTACATGTCTCAAATTCAAATCAAGAGTGAGGAAGTAGGAAATACCAAACTACACTAGAAGGCTTTTATTTATTTGTGGTATATAATTTCTCATTTTAGTAAATTTGCGGACACCCCATAAGGCCCTTCTTTAGTGTATTATGATAAGGAAAATCTTTTCTACCAACTCAAAAAAATGGATGAAAATAAATTGTTGTACATCCTCAAGCAAGTTTTTTTTCATCCAAAAGCTACATTTGTTTTTTTTTGGCATTCCAGAGTCAACTGGTCAAGTAAAAGAGGAAATGGGATTGAAGAGGTTTCAAAAACTCTTACTAATAGAAAATATTGTCTAAAACAACAAAAAATCAACACTTGCTTGTTGTTTCGGGTAGAAGCGGAGATGACTTGTTGAATTCTAGAAGTTTTGGTGAAGGTTTCAACAGATGATGCCAAAGTGTTGTTGATCTGGGTACTTGAGATCAACAAAAAAATCAACACTTATTTGTTCATTTAGACTTATAAAATTTTCAAATAAGTTTTAGTCATTTGGATAACATTTAAAATGACCATGGTTGAAATTCTATGTACAATGAGTTTTGTTTTTTAACTTAATCATTCAAAATTTAGTGTTTTTAAACTTAGCAAACTTTGGCGTCTGTTTTGACAAAGTAAAATACTTTTTTCAAAATATTGGAATTATTGAAAGTTGGAAAATAAAGCCTAATTCATTTCCAAAAATTCATTTGAGATTTCAAGCCTTCCATCAAAAGTTATGGACAAAGTTCAGAGAGGGGTCGAAATGCACATTTTCTTTGGCATTTTTAAACACCACCTCTGAATTTTGTTCATCACTTTTGACTGAAAACTCAAAATTGAAAACAAATTTTTGGAGATGAACTCTACTTTGATTTCCCAGCTTTAACTAGTTCAAAGTGTCTTGAAAAAAGTTGTTCTACTATGCCAAAATGACCTCCAAAGTCTGCTGAGTTTACAGTGGGAAACGAAAGAAGTGCATAAATGAATAGAAAATTTTACTCTGGTCACATGAGTTAATGGTTGGCCTGATGGTCAAGGGCCTTGCACCTCACCTTGCTTTTTTCCTTCCTAATTTCTACTTGTGGCAAATGAAGAAACTCACTAACTAGGCTTTTGTTTTCTGTTGCATCTTCTTTAGCTTCAATATACGAAGCCTCCTCCAAGTTGGGCTCACACTCTACATCCACAAAAATATTGTGACATTGCTTCCTCTATCAAAGGTACATCTTCACTTAAAATTTCTTGCACTTGAACTTCTGAAGTTTTGGCTTTGAAAATTTCACTTGGACCCATTTTAGACTGTAGTTTATCAAAGTTATAGGGCCAGATGTTAGTAGCTCTGATATCTAACTTAATATTACTAGGGATGCAAGCTTTTGTAGGGATAATGATATCCATTGAAATAGATCCTCTTTTCTCACTTTTTGTCTCTGTGATTCATGGTCTAGATGTCTTTGTATGCCCTAAAAGCTATTTTGAAAGGTTTGAAAACAACATCTACAAGCTGAAGAGCATGTGAAGTGTGGAAGGGTAATGACAATAAATCTAACCCTGTTGCCTTTGCTTTTTGCAAATCTTCAAGGTCACATGAGAATTGTAGATGTCAACAATCATCAAGTGTTGATTTGTAGGGCTTACAACTTCCTCCACTCTAATAGTAAAGATGAAATGATCTAACTACTTCAAAAAAAAGGAATGTGGCCATCCAACCATTAGAATGCATACCTGTGTTACATAGAGCTACAAAATCTTTTCTTCTTAAAACCCCTTAGAAGATGTAGAAATTAGAAATTGTCTGTCCAGCTGCATTTATAGTAGTTAGCATTGTTATAGATTCCCTTCCATTAGGGATAAGTGAATGAACATTTATTACCCCTCTTCTTGTTAAGACCTTTGCACTTCCCCCTCCTATTTGAACATTGCTTTCATCAGCATTCCAAATGTGCTGAGGCTCAAAATTGTGCTCTATGTACAACAGGGTATCAATCAAAATGGCGCTTTGCATTCTCAAAGAAATAACTTTCACTGCTGCCAACTTTGACACTCTCCCAAGTGCTGAAAAATTGTTTTTTTTTTTATCATGAATTTATTTTTATAAGATCATCTTTACGTTAATAACATATATACCAAATTTCTAGGTCAAAAGATTCACATAGAAAAAGATATACAAAAACTACCAACATGTATAGCTGTGAGAAAAATTTCACTGTTGCCAAATTTGACAACCTCCCAAGGGCTGAAATTTCTTCCTTTTAACATGAATATTTTGTGAAAAGATCACCTCTATGTTGATAACATGTGTGCCAAATTTCAAGTTCAAAAGATTTGTAGAAAAAAAGATATTGGAAATTTACCAACATGTGTAGTTGTGAGAAAAAATTTCACTAGTGCCAACTTTGACACCCTTCCAAGGGCTCAAAAAAATTGCTTATCTATCATGAATTCTTTTCAGCAAATCATCTCTATATTAATAACGTGTGTGCTAAAGTTCAAGGTCAAAAGATTCATACACAAAATGATACATGAAATCTACCAACATGTATAGTTATGAGAAAAATGTCACTAATGCCAAATTTGACACTATCCCAAGGGCTAAGAAAAAAATATTTTACCATGAATTTTTTTTCATGAAATCATCTCTATGTTGATAACATATGTGCTAAATTTCAAGTTCAAAAAATTCACACAATGCAACATTCCCAAGCAAAAAGAACTAAGCCAAAAAAGATATATTAATTCTACCAACATGTATAGTTTTGAGAATGATTTTTTACATCCATGTGAAATTTTACCCATAAAATGACACTATCCTAAGGGCCAAGAAAATCATTCTCACAACAACTACACATTTTGGTAGAATTAGAATATCTTTTTGTGTGTGAATCTTTTGAACTTGAAATTGGCACATATGTTATCAATATACAGATGATCTTGCCAAAAATTATTCATACTACTAAAATCATAACTCCCTTTGTAATGTCACAAATGCTACCATTAATAATAGGGACTCATGCTTGCTATGCTATGCATTCATTGTATCACATATTAGTAAATTTTTGATATATTTGAATAGAATGCATGATAATGATTTCAATAAGTCTTTGAAATAATATTTTGTAAAAATATTTTCAATCATGCATATATCAAAATAATATTTTCACACAATGTTATATTACAGAAATAGTGTAGTAGTTTGGAATTACCTTCGTAATATCACTTTTACAGCTTTTATGATTTCAAAATTCTATTGCTACTACCAAATGATATGAGAAATTTATTCAATTGAAGCAATTTTGGATTTCACAACAATTAAGTTGTTCATGAAGTTTTTGAAATTTACAAGTTTTTCTTTTCAGTTCACCAAGTTTTTGGGTTGCCATTGTTTGTAATAATTGAGTCAACTTTTGAATGCATTACAATAAATGTGTATCTTTTACAGTATTCACCATTGCATATATTTCATTCATCATTTAATAAATTTCTATTGTACATTTCAATATATGCTTACTTATAAACAAAATTATACAAAGATTTTAGTAATTTTTATTTCAAGATTTATTGAATTTTTTGTTTTGCATTTTATCTAATACATAAAAACTCTAATAAAATTCTAATGATGAATGCATAGCATAACAAGCGCCAACCGCTAGTTCATGATAAATGAAAAAATATTCAACCCTTGGGAGGGTGTCAAAGTTGGCTATAGTGAAATTATTTCTCACAACTATACATGTTGGTAAATTTTGAATATCTATTTTTGTATAAATATTTTGAACTTAAAAATTAGTACGCATGTTATCAATATAGAGATGGTTTCTTTCAAAAAAAATCATGGCAAAAAAAAATCTCAATCCTTAAAAGGCTGTCAAAGTTGGTAGTAGTGAATTTTTTTTCACATCTACACATGTTGGTAGGTTTTGAATATCTTTTTTGGGATGAATATTTTAGCCTTGAAATTTGTAACACGTCTTATGAACATAATGATGATATTGTGACAAAAATTTCATGGTAAAATTCAATTTTTCAGCTCTCGGAAAACTGTCGAAGTTGGCAGCATTGATTTTTTCACTACGAATTCAAAAACGCCATTTTGATTCACAAGTTTTTAAGTTTTTTCAAAAAGCTGGAGACATTCTCAGGACATAATGCTTTGGTACGGTTAATTTGAAGACCTTGAGACACCCTCTAAGTATATTGCAAATGTCTTAATTTGAACCATTTCAACCAGCTTTCACTAGGTAAGCCATCTTTGAATGGAGTAACCCTGGTTTGTGTAATTTCAATTCTCTTACTTTTCACTTCAATTGCAATGGTGTCAAGGAGAGTCCCCTCTCTATATGCCATCTAGAAATGCATACGCTTGTTCTTCTTTTTTGGAGGTAAGTACCCCTTTGTCCCTCTTTTCCTTGATGTTGTCCTTCTGTTAACCCCTAAAGGCCCAAAGTCCACTTAGGGGTCACTTGGGATTTCGGACAGGCTCGTGTGACCTGAAGTTTTGGCCTAATTTTTTGAAATTTTTTTGGAAGATAGGAAATCACATTAGCTTTCTAAAACATAAATTTTTTTCAATCGGTGCCCGGGAGCAAAAGTTATGCCATCCAAAGTAAAAAAACACTCGCTGGGCAGGAAAAAAAAACTGTAAAAAATTGTATTTTAAAAAAAAAAAAATCTTCTCAAAGATCATGTTTTTGTCTACATTTGAAGCTTTAATTCATTCCATTTGGACTCAGAATGAGAAAATCATGGACAATCTTGTTTTTTGGGCAATCTAAGCATCTTCTTCAAAAAACAACTTATAGGATTTGTTTTTGAATGCAATTTTCAAATTTTTTCAAATTCTTTTTTTTGAAAAGGTTAAATTTATTTGCAAGAACAATCCCACCATTGGAATTATGGTATTTTGATTCCATCTAAGAGCTATTAACAATTTAGTGTTTCATAAAATTTTGGACCTACTTCTATTTAACAATTTTTTATATGTGAAAATCAAGTTTTGACATTCTGAAATTTTTTTCCCTAAATCTCAATTCAAATGTTGAACATAAATTTTTTTAACCCAATAGTATGTAGTGCAAACAAAATCTACAAATGACTGTCAAAGTCATATAAAATTGCAGGTCACAGTTCAAAAAAACTTCCTTTTCTAACTTCAAATGCTAATATCTTCCAATCCATATAGTAAAACTTCATGAAATTTTTACTACATGATTTAGGACAAGTGAAGTACAAGACTCTCTGGTTAAATTCTAAAAAGAAATTTTTTGTTGGTTCAGGAAGTGATTGTAGCAAAAATGACAGTTTTCAATGGTTTTGGAGCCAGAAAATACCTTGGGCCTTTAGGGTTTAAAATGATTCTTAGAAAAGAGGCTGATATATTGTAGAAATTGCTATATTTTCTCAATGGATGACCATCATCTATTTTTTTGTGAATTCTTTCTACCATTAGGAAAAATTTTAGTCCTCCATATAGCCGCGAGTTCTGCACCCGCTCGGTGCAATTCTTAGAAAAAATAAAAATAAAAATAAAAATATTTTTATTTTTTATTTTTTAAAATTGGGTGCTGATGTGGCACTAGTAGTGCCACGTCAGATTTTTATTTTTTAAGTTTTTTTTATTTTTTTAAGATTTTTTTCCAAAAAAATAATTTTTTAAGAAAAACTATTTTTTTATTCATTTTGAAATTGCACCAAAGGGGTCCTGTAAATCAATTCCTTAGCAACCTTCTAGAGGGCTGAAATTTTTCCTAATGTCTTATATTTATTGCTTATGTCCTGCAAGGGTTGCAGTGGAAGAGGCAAATTGTTGTTTGGTCGTGGGTGTAGTCTTGGCTTTGGAAAGGATGGTTGCTTTCAGAAGTCATCATGTGAAGAAGTGGACTTTGAAATCAGACTTGCAAGGCTTTGTGGCAGCTTACCTTGCTTATTGTGCTTATTCTCTTGGTTGCCTTCTAGTATTTTGTAGTTTAGGCGTTCCCACTTAAAAGTAATTGCAAGAAACACTTGTCCTATTTTGTATCACACCTTGTGAGCTGATTTATTTTTTGGACATAACTTTTGCGTTCTGGATCCAAATGACTCAAGTTTCATTGGCAGTGTATTCATGACTATTATACACCTTGTTAAATTTTTTTGGAGTCTCTTAAAAAAGTTTTACTATCCAAAAATAGCCCCAAATTCTATATTACACTTGCCAATTTTTTTTTTTAACAATGTAGTATCCAAAGAAATGAATTTGGAGGGGATGGTCTTGTAGTATACCTTTAACTATTCTTCAAAGGTTATTTAAAATCATTAACTATATGTCTTGTAGAACTCTACAAAATGAGCCTCTTTCTCCTTGTATTTTGAAACATTTAAAAAATTATTTTGGTGGTTTTTTTGGTAAATGACCATCTCTATAAAGTTATTACAAATGGCCAATTTTTTATTTTATTTATTTATTTATTTTCCTATTTCCACTAATTAAAACACCAAAGTATGTATTTTCTTGAAATCTGGCATTTTTCTAGTTCTCCTATGTAGAGAATTTTTCTATAAATTTGCTCTAGTGGTTACCTTCATCTTATAGGTGTATACCCTAAAAGTATTTCTTAAAAGTTAATATTAAATTTCTTTTTGTAATTTTAAAGTACCCCCCCAAAAAAGGCATGAATATTGTAAAACGCAACAAAATTGGCAAGTGTTTCTTGCAATCACCCTTTTCTTCCTCAACATCTTAAATGCTCACTTGAGGACTTCCACCACAATGTTGTTGGCCACGTCCAAGGAAGACTTGTTGACGTTGTAGCTGCTGTTGTAGATGTTGTTGTTGACTTCGTTGTTGTATGTGTTGTTGCTCTTCTTCATCGCTTGGAAAAATCTTCTATTCTCGTATATGCCAGTGCATGTCAATGCAAGTGTTTCAATGGCAAATTAGTGAGGCCCTCTGCCTTATCATAGTACAAAGTAGTTTGATAGCCCTTCAAATGACCTCAAAGGAGACTTGTTTTCCACTTCATTTCCCTAGTATCCTTCTCACTTCACTATGTTCAAGTCCATCATCTTCAAAATAATCTGCTATACCCATTGTAGTCTCTTGGTGATTCAAAGGTGGACTCTAAATATTGTTCACTCTGATCATGGCCCCAAAATTCAATGTCTCCATCTTCCTCTGCACTAGATTTTTGGTCTTTGTCAAATTCACCATCTTCATCTTCCTCCAAATGCACTGGATTTTTGGTCTTCATCAAACTAAGTGCACTCTACTTTTACATCCATATCTAAGAATACTTCTTCATCTAAAAGCGGCAATTTTTTCTTCCAATTTATATTGAATGTGCATCAACAATGAGAAGAAAAAAACAATTTAGAGCATATTTAAAGTCTACATATCAAAATGCAATCTCATTCATAACTGCCAATTTCAGCATAAACCTGCACTCTCACTCTTACAACTCTGCAAAGCACAATCCCATTCAACGTGTACAATGTTACCTAATTACCCTTTTGTTTTAGGCCTTAAGCCACCTTCTTCCATTTATTACCTTCACAAATGAATTAGCCTAAACTGTCGAGTTACGAAAACATAATATTTAGAAAATTCCCTTTGTATGTGCGTCACATCTACTAGATATTGCTACCTATCTATAAACACTATACCGCATTTATTGCATTCTATTAGGTTTTTATTGCATTGTAGTAGTTAAAAGCTATAAATTCGATGATAATGGGACAAATCTATAAATCACTAAATTAGATGAATGACTAAATTGGGTTGTTTGACCCTAATGCCACTTAAACTAAGAAAATGACTATAAAAAAATCTACAAGTAGTCAAGTTCATTATGTAAATCTTCTTGTGGAAAATGTCCCTAAGTAGGTCAACAAATGTTGCTATCATGGCTTTTTCTTTTTATAAAAAAAGTGATAGGATGGCGATTACTTAAAATTTGGTGGAGTAATTTATTTCTTCATACATCCATCTTTTGTACCATAAAACACTTTTCAATCAAATTCATACACTTTTTCATCCAAATTTGACAATTTCATCCATATTTTAAATTGAATTGAAACTTTTCTGGCAAAAAAAGATTACTTTTTTCTGGCAAAAAAAAGATTTTCACTATGAAATGGTGCTTTTTGGCTCCATTTTGCCCCAAAAGAAAAGGCTGGTTGCTATCCCATCAACTTTCCAAATCGGGACTTGACTAACTTTTGAGGGCTTTGTGCATTCATTCCAAATCCATGAGTGACATCCGCAATCCTCCATTACAAAGGTCTTGTTGTAGCAACATAAAAGCTTAAGATTGATATTTGGTGCAACTCTTGGATTGAAATGTCCGCGTGCTCACCATAATTTCAATTCCTCTTTACTTCTTTTTTCCATTGAGGTCCATTCTTGAGTGGAGTGCTTGGATCCCTATTTTGCTTTGAGGATTTTTTATTTATGTTCACGGAATACATACATTGTTCTAGATGTACATTGTTGGGGAATGACATTAGAGAAAATTTCAAGCCTTTGGAGGGCTGTGGAGCAGCCCTCCAACGTACCCTAAAATTCATTTATTTTTTGCTCAAAAATTTGTTTTTCTCCTATTTTTGCACAGCACTTTTTGCTGTGATAGTGGCAAAAGAACCAAAATTCTTGAATAAAAACTTATTTATTTATTTGTTTTTATATTTTTTATCTTAAAAAAAATTAGAGAAAAAAAAAAAAAAAAAATTTAAATCTGCAAAATCTGACTGCTCCGGCGAGCAATCAGCCACTTTGACTACTCACCGCAGCAGTCAGCTGGAGTGATAGACCAAGCTTTTTAATAGCTTGGTTTGTCACTCCGAAGCAGCCTTCTAAAGGGCTGATATTTCTTCTAATGTATTTGATGTTCAGTGCAGTTGTTGGAGTTGTGGCAACGTCAGTGCCTATTCAATGTCCATGCGTGAGTGCTACTTTTTAATTTTTTGTATACCTAATTCAAACCATTTTAAGTTTCGATTCTCATCGTAAGCACTCTTTGAATTTGTCCAAAAGACATGATGAGGGAAATCTTAGTTATTCAATTGTAGGGGAGGCAACCCATTCTTGATTGACGCCCTATTGTGGCCATGTATGCTAGCTATTCTCTTTCCGTGAAGGAGGAGATGAGCAGGGATTAATTATGGCATGGTTCCCGAGGCAGTTGTGGCACATTAGGATTGCCTCCAAGACTCTCAATATTGCAACCAGCCCTTGGTTGATTTTGCAACTAGCCCTTGGTTGGAAATATAAAGTCTCTATGACAAGAATGGGTCAAACAGAATCTGTTGAAGTTAACGCTTCCGGTCTCTATCTAGCCTGTAGATATTTTGCCTATAGATTATTGTTCAAACTTAACCATTGTAGATTACATTAGTTACTGTAGTTATGGATTCACTGTAGTTGCTAGATATTTATTGTATAAATGAGTGGGCCTAATGCCCAACCTTAATACGAGAAGTACACAACGTATTATTGATATTGTTGAGCTCAGGAAGCTCATCTTTAACATGGTATTAGAGCATTGTCAGGAGATGAGATTTTAGCCGCACTTAATGCTCAGAAGTGATACGTACTTCAAGAGTTACAGACGTAGTGCAGCACTGCTCCTACAGTCAACAGAGTTTATTGTAGAAATTGCTGAGAGATGGCAGGCTCCACAGTAGCATTAAGAGAGGGCAACAAATTAAAAGGCTTAGCAAACTATTATGTTTGGGCACTTAAGATGAGAGCTGTTTTGAGGGCAGAAGGACACTAGGGTATAACAGACAAAGAGCAAACCCATACCGTCTACCCAATTACGATTGATGGGGAAGCCCTTACGAAGGCACAGCTGAAAAAAAAAAAGGCGTTAGCATGCAGGCTTATTGTACTATCCGTATCTGATAACTTGGTTAATTTAATTGCAGAATACTCAAACCCTGCTCTATCGTAGAAAGCATTGAAGGACCAATTTCAAACGGGAGATCATTCCTAGATTCTCACACTGATGGGCCAACTCCAATCGCTAGAGATGAGTGAGGGCGGATCCGTTGAAGAATACATAAAACGGGCGAGAGAACTCAAGAATCGCCTTGGCAATATGGGGGAGAAGTTATCTTACAGAAATGTCACCCAGATCTTTTTAAATGGTCTTCCACAATCATACAAAAGTACCATTCAAACCCTCACTCACTTGAATGCCACAATGACATTTGAGAAACTTAGCACCTCATTGATGTTAGAATCTCACCAAAGAACACATCAAAATCAACACTTGGGAGAGGAAGAGGCACTAGTTGCGACTCACACCAAACGGGAGCCACAATCGACACACAACCAAGGATGGGGAGGCCGCTAGTTGCAGCACTATCAAGGAAGAGGGTATCCTGGCAGAGGTTATCCAGGCCCTGGGTACCCTGGTCGTGGGTTCCCTGGATACCCCAGACCACCACTTACGAACAGGCCACCGATCATATGCTACAACTGCGATAAACCGGGGCACATTGCAAGAGACTGTCAACTTTTTTGAAATCCAGAGCAAGATAAGAACTTACACGGAGGTACAATTTATGCAAATTCTGCTAAGTTTTTTGACTCCCATCTAGCACAATCCTATTACAATCCTTGGTATCACACACCTTGGGATAATGGACCTTGGTATTTAGATAGTGGTTCATTGGGGCATGTAGCCGCCGATTTTCACAAATTTGATCAACAGCTATATACTTCAGGCGTAGCAATCAACAAGATAAGAACAGGAGGGGGGGGGAGTCTCATCCCGTCAAGGGATTAGGCAATGCAACTGTGCAAATTGAGTTTGGTACAATAAAATTGAAATCAGTTGCTTATATCTTGAGTATGACAAAGAATTTAATTTCTGTTGGCGCTATTGCCGATCATGGTTACAAGGTAGTTTTCTCAAATCAACAATGCTGGATACTTGATCAACAGGGATGCATTATAGGCACAGGATACAGAGATTCTTTAAATGGACTGTATTGTTTCAAAAATATTGCCAATGCATTATCAGTTACTCATCTAGACATTGCCACATTGTGGCATCAACGCCTTGGGCGACTTAGCTACGCAAGTTTACATTTGTTGTCCAATTCTTGAGATGTTGAAGGCCTTCCATGCATTGATCGACAAAGTCGCATCTGTAAATGTTGCCTTTTGGCAGACAACACAGGGAGCACTTTCCTCGAGCAAGTATGACAAAAGCAGATAAATCTAGAATCCGCATTCACACAGACCTCATTGGACCCATGTAGAAAGAATTGCTGGGAGGTTCCAGGTATATACTAGTTTGTACTTATGGTTTTTCAAGGAAAAGCTGAGTGTATTTTCTAAAACATAAGAGCAAGACTTTCTCCTAATTTTGTCAGTTAAAAACCAAGATTGAAATTGAAATAGGAAACAAGCTGCAAATTTTGCGCTTGGATAGAGGAGGAGAATACTTATTGTCAGAATTTATTAATTTTTGCGCCACACATGGTGTTCAAAGAAAACTCACCCACGCACATACTTCACAACAAAACGGAGTCTCCGAACGGCAAAATTGGACAATAATGGAACATGCCAGAAACATCTTCCATGATTGCTAACTATCTATATATTTATGGACGGAAGTTGTTTTGACTGAGGTATATTTAATAAACCAAAGCCCTATAAGAGCTAACAATGGATGGACTCCTGAAGTCAAATACTCAGGTAAATCAAGCAATATCTCAAACTTACGAATTTTTGGTTGTATTGCCTATGTTCATGTGCCTAAACAACACCGTCAAAACCTTGACAGCAAGACTCAGACGTGTCTTTTCTTAGGCTATGATAACGAGTCCAAGGCCTATAGATTATTTGACAATATTAACAAGAAGACTATTATCAATTGCGATGCTATATTTGACGAATCTAAGGTTGGCTATCACTTTCTCCAAAGTGTTCCACCAATGGCCAACGTATTTCAATTTCCTTCAATACAAGAAGTTGACAATTCCCGTGACGACTCTTTAAGAGCAAGAGGACAAATCCAGGATGATGAGTACGTCAACTTGCCAAATTTCCAACACATTAATCAAGGACCAGATCAGAAACAATTTGTATTGTCACTCTAGAACAATCCACCTACTATACAACTGCCAGAGTCATCAAGTTTAGGGCCCACCGTATCACCTTCCTCGCATCGTTGACCTCTATCTGCAGACCGTAGAGCTGGACCACCCGTCTGTTATCCAACTTGCAATAGGCTACGATCAGTAAAGTTGCGGGACTTGTGGACGTTAGTTTCAAAGCTGAACGAAGAACAACTGGACTTTGAGACAGCGACCGAAAATTAAGATTGGCGCAATGCTATGAAAAGTGAGATTAACTCTATACTAAGAAACAAGAGGTGGGAAATCGTTGATAGGCCAAGACATAAAAAGCCAATTACTGCGAAATGGATCTTTAAACTCAAGAAGAATATGAACGGTGAGATTGACAAATTTAAAACAAGACTTGTTGCGCAAGGATTTCAACAGCAGGAAGGCATTGATTACTAAGACATGTTTGCACTATTTGTTCGTTGGTCAACTATTCGTCTTATATTAGCCCTGGTAGCAAAGAACAATTGGCTACTATTGCAAATGGACGTCATTACGGCCTTTTTAAACAGAAGGCTCAATGAGGATGTATTGATGGAAATCCTAGAAGGATTTCCAAGTGCAAGAGATATTACAAAAGTTTGCAAAATTAATAAAGCTTTATATGGCTTAAAACAAGCTCCTAAAGCTTGGTATGAGAGAATTAATTCATGGTTAATTGCTTAAGGACTTTGTCAAAGCACTAGTGACTCCAATCTACGTTATGGAAAGAAAAATGGAAAGATGATCATCTTACTACTCTATGTTGGTCAACGATCTATTAATCACAAGTGACAATTTGTCAGAGATTGTGAGACTAAAAACCAAGTTACAACAAGAATTCGAAATGACACATTTGGAAAATGCTAGTATATATCTGGATGCAGAAATTCACAGGAACTCACGTGGAATATTCATCTGCCAAAAGAACTTTATCAAAAAGCTCCTCGAGAAGTTCAACATTCAAGACTACAAATCAGCACGACTTCCTGTTGATCCAAATATGCAACTACGAAAGAACATGGGCATAGCACTTACAAATACAGAAACGTATAGATCGTTAGTTGGTAGCCTATTCTATCTTGCCAATACAAGGCCGGACATTTCCTTTGCAATGGGTGGGTGAATGCAAGAAACACTTGAACTATTTTTTGTCACACCTTGCATGCTGATTTGTTTTTTAGGCATAACTTTTGTATATTGAATCCAAATGACTTAAGATTTATAGGGAAGGTGCTCATGACCACTATACACCTTGCCTAATTTTTTGGCAATTTTCAAAAATGTTTTACTAAATAAAAAGAGCCCCCGATTTTATGTCACAAATTCTAATTTGGAGGTTTTTAGTACTATTTTATACCCAAAAAATCGAATTTGGAGTTGAAATTTGGATGAGATGGTCTTCTAGTAGACTTCTAGCTCTCCAAGAGAGGGATTTAAAAAAAAGTTAATTTTGTGTACTGTAGAAGTCTACAAAGTGAGCTTCTTTCTGCTTGCATTCAAAACACATAAAACATTATTTTGGTGGATTTTTTGGTGAATGACCATCTCCATAGAATTGCTGCAAATGGACAATTTTTATTTAATTTATAGGTGATTGCATGAAACACATGTATTATCTTCCGTCACACGTTGCATTTTGATTAGATTTTTGGCTAAAACTTTTGCGGTTTGACTTCAAATGACTAAAAATTCATAGCCAAGATACTTATGGCTATTATACACCTTCTACAATTTTTTGGAAATTTTAAAAAATGTTTTACTATTTAATAATAGCCCCCAATATTATATCACACTTGCCAATTTGGAGGTTTTTAGTACTATTTAGTACCTAAAAACACAAATTTGGAGCTGATTTTTGGTCAAGATGGTCGTCTAATATACTTATAGCTATTGTCCAGAGCAATTTTAAAAATACTTAAATTTATGTGGTATAGAAGTTCACAAAGTGAGCTTCATTCAGCTTGCATTTTGAAACAAATAAACATATTTTTGGTGGTTTCTTTGGTGAATGATCATCTCCACAGAGTTTTTTAGAAATGGTCAATTTTAAATATTATTTACTTAAATAAATTTCCTATTTTAAACTAATTTAAACATCAAAATATCTATTTTCATGCGTTTTGGCACTTTTCTAGTTCTCCTACTTAGAGACTTTTCCTAGGCTTTTCCTTTGGTGGTTGCCTTCATCTTAAAGGTGTATCATTAGCCATATTTTTTAAACTCTTAAAAAATTATTTTTCTAATTTTAAAGTACTCCAGAAAAAATCATGAGTACTGTTGCAAAACGCAACAAAATCAACAGGTGTTTTGTGCAATCACCCATATCTTATGTTTGAAGTTTGGTGCTTTTAGGTTCTTTTTTGACAGCCGATTGTCCCACCAATGATCCAGGTCATCAAAGAGATCCTTCCAATAACTCTCATTAGAGCTATCCTCACTACTGCTAGCAAGATCTCTCTCTCTAGAAACCCTAGCCAGCAGAACACACATATGAGTTGAACCGGTACATTACATGCACTCCACTTTTAGCCAACCTACGAGCTCAACAAAAACATGTGTAGATTCAGAAGGGAGGTGCCTTGTCACTTACCAAAGACAATTCTTCACCAAGCTCTCGCACAATTCTTAACCCCCAAACGCCGCCAGCGCCATTCTATGGCTTCCGGATGAGAATCAAATGGGCTGAAAGGAGTTTGAAAGAGTTTTTTCATCCAGTTTTTTCTTTTTGACTTTTTATGTTGGGTTATGAAGAGTATCCAATTCAGTTGGTAGTCTTTCGAGTGTTTGTCTTCACATAAATGAGAAGCTAGTAAAAAAACGGATCACAACAATATGCTATTTCAGTGTATTTTGGGAAGTTGTTGCTACTTGCTCTAAATCTGAAATTTCTCCACAAAAATGATATTTTATGAGTTTGAGTCCAACTAACAAAATGAAGGTCATCTACTCTAGTTTCTACTCCAATTTGAATTTTAACCTCCGCCACATTGTCATTTGGCTACGTATGATGAACATTTGCCCACGGAGCGAACCAATTTGGACAGCCACGCCACAACACAAGGTGCACGCCGAATTGCTGGGATAGGCCACACAAAAAAGGGCAGCATCCCTGTGAGAGGCAACAACAATTATGAAATAAGGGTGACACGAGTGATTTGAGTGAGAGGAGGGGACAGAGATTCAACTTGTGTCAATATCACCTTCGACTCTCCTGATCCTGCACCAGCCACATGTCGACATCGCTCAACGTTGCCGTCGCGACACTAACACTACCAGAGGCTCCAAACCTTCTCGCTTGCAAGGCTCCACTGATTGCAAGGAGGAGGGAGCTGCAGACGTCACAACTGCGTGGGTATTCAATTTGCCGCTCTGCTTCAAGACGTAACGTCTCAATTACGAGTGCGTCGCCTTGCAGCTGATCTCGAAAATACAACTTGACGTACGGCAAGATTGCAGTCTGGATACTCTCCCCCTGTCGATCCATTGTTTGACGGTCAATTTCGAACAGTCGAGGAAAATTATAGAATCTTACAAATTTCTCCAGGCTGGTGTCATGGCATACTTCAGATGCCAACTCTAGGCTCATCAACATATTTGCTTACCAACACAAACCGATGTTCAGAACCATGAAAGCTCTGTCCTCTGTTCATTGGAAAGAAGATTGATATCATGGCGCCATGCTTCCTGGCTCGTTTGTGCAATGATTCCAGTGGAGATTGCTGATTCTGCGATCATCTGACATCGGTGTCTGCGAGTTGGCAAATTTCCGAGTCAGCAAATTTCCGAGTCAAGGAGCAGACATTTCTGGAGCAGATGCTTCTCTTCTTTCGCTTTTTAGTTTTGTGACTGCTTGCCATTGATAGGACATACGCACCCACCACAATATATCAGATCAATTACTACGAGTCATAAAGTTTATCTTATAGATGATGAGCAAAACTATCGTAAGTGATTTGAGATGCTACATTAACTCAACTCAATATCCATTCAAGTAACATACTCCAATATGAATTTTTACATGGCAGTCGATCCATCTGCTCGATGATGCAAGCTTTAATATGAGTTCCAAAAAGGACAAGCTTGCAGTCTTAGCATACAGCGTTTAGGATACATAGAGATAAAATAACTCAGTCTGTCGAAGAAAGTCAACATGCAAAACCAACACCGGAAGCAGCATGCACGCATTTGGTCTGCAGTCTCAGCTGATCACCACTCTTACAATTGAAGTCGAAAGATAGCAATTAACCAAATGCGTCGACCATCAGAAAGTAGTCTTTCACAGCATAGCTAGCTTGAATCTTTATTGTCAAAATTCAGTCAAGACTTCAGGATATGGTCCACTAACAGAGTTTCTACACCACTGGTCCATATCCCCTGCACTATTACTGGAATGCTCTGAGCAGCTCGCATTGATAATAAACCTCAGCAACATGCACATGCATGGTCTAGCAAATGAGTTGGACCCTGTTGCAGTACTGAGACACACTGAAATGCGCTTAGCCCCCAGGGACGCGGATTCCTGCACAGCGTCCAAAGAAGCAGTATGAGCAACAATTGACATGCATACAGAGACTGAAGAGTGAAGACTTTCCCATCACGGATCCCTGTAAAGTCTCTAAGCTCTAGACTTTGCAAAGTCCAGCCATTTGTTCCATTGGGACAATTGCAAGGTAGCATAGCATCTCTCACTGGACTAACTGTGACCGATCGAAATTTCGCAACTGGAATAGAATTGGCAAGAATATGGTGCTCGAATGAATGTGATAAGCAGATTATGACATACCCTGGCAGACGTATCCTCTGGGGACAGGAAGGCGGCACCTCTGGGGAATTCCAAGAGCGATGCCGACATTCACGCCCTGCGCCTTGGCCAGAGGCTGGCTCAAAAGAGAGCACAGGCACTGGGCTCCCGAGGTCCCCTGCCCCATCTTGGAGATGTTGCTGCAACACTTCGCGGTGGGCGCTACTTTCGCATTCTTGCCGGCAGCCACACACGGCGCCAGCTGCATGATGTCGCACGCCGCGGCTTCCGACGTCACCGCCATCTCCGACGCCACCAGCATGAGTGCGCAGAGAGCTGCTGCAACCTGGAGCTTCATGGTGGTAGCTAGCTCAGATCGATCTAGTGACTCCAAACAGCAACTAATTGCACAGAAAATTAGCCGAAGAAGAAGATGAATCCTTGTGGAAGCCGAGAACACTTGTGCCTGCAGATGGAAGCTGAAGGAAGGGGGCGGAGGCTTTATATCATTTCGGGAGCATTTGAGCAGCAGCTGCTTGATTACGGTTGCTGGGAGCACTAACTGGGTCTATGGACCGTGCGCCGCCACTTGTGCGTCAGAAGTCGATCTAATAACACCACAGTTACAAGTACAAAACTTTGATTTTTGGATCAAAGGAAACCGAAAGTTGTACAAATTAAACTTCAATTCCGCATTCCGTGAGGTGTTTTTTTTTAACACAAATGAAACGGAATTTCATTGCGATAATATCAGTGAGATTTTGTTTCCAACCACCATCCTGGAGTGACCAGAGGGCCACGGAAGTCAACAATGAGCAGATGCGCATTACTTCACTCGCTCACTCAGGGTACGTGAATAAATGCAGAGTTGCCAGGCTAGGCCGGAGGAATTAAGACCGAAGTGGGATAATTACTGTACACAAAATAGTGAAATTAGGTTGCCTTGTCAATTACACCAAATAGTGCAATTAGGTTCCCCCACACTAATTTCTCATATCTTACACTTATACTGCTGTAAAAAAAAATTTCATCACTAATTATTGCAAAAAGTATATATTTGAAAGGCCTTGCAACCACTACAAAGCTGCCAAAAAATAAATTAACAACCTTCAAGTTGTAAACCATGTGAAATTCAAACATGGTCAACATATAGTTTGGAGCATTCTAATTGGACTATTTAGTGTAGGTTGCCTTACCTGAGTTAACTTACCTCATGAATCAATGCTTTTTCCACATGGAGGCGCATGCTACTATCTAAACCAAGCCTTAAACTAGTGCACAAATCTATGCCATACACATGGCTCTCAATTGAATGCATCATTGTACAAAAGCAGTGAATATTTCTATAGTGTGGACTATCGAGAAAATAGAGTGGGGCAACCTAATTTCACTATTTTGTGTAGCTTACATACAAATTATATTTAAGCTTAGATCTCAGTCTGTTATGCAGTAGTATCGATTCCGTGGATTGAAAGTTCAAAACCACCTGTGCTGCGCCTCTTCTGGTGCCTGCTTTTGTTGCATCCGTCCTGTTCGGTCAGTCTGTGTCTTGGTCGTAGTTGTGGTTCTTTGTTGTGCCCCACCAGACCGCTTGTGGCCGGCGGTCTTGTATTTCTTATTGACGCAATTGATGAATTTCCGTTTCATTTGTGTCAAAATAAATAAATAAATTCAAACCAATATATATTGAAAACGTCTTCAATATTTGAACCAGATGAACATTGTATTGGTACAGTATATTGGGGTTCAAAAATCAATTTTTTTTGCTTAAAATGAAATTTCAGGAATCTTAATCACATTATATTTCCTGGCTGCGGGATTTGATGCTGAGTTAATTTTCCTTTTTTTCTTTGAAACAAATGAAACAAGATTTTCAGTTCCAATGGTTAACCCAGTAACGCCGTTGGCGCCATTATGTGGTGTTAGAATGACAACACTGTAAGCTCTACAGAGTTTGAAAGTACTTTTTCATCCGGCCTTTTTTTATTTGACCTTTCATGTTGGGTTATGAAGAGTATCTAACTGAGTTTGTAGTCTTGCGAGTGTTTGTCTTCACTTAAATGAGAAGTTAGTGAAAAAACCGGATCACAAAATATGCAATTTTAGTGTATTTTGGAAAGTTGTTGCTCCTTGCTCTAAATCTGAAATTTCTCCACAAAAATGATATTTTATGAGTTTGAGTCCAACTAACAAAATGAAGGTCATCTACTCTAGTTTCCACTCTAATTTGAATTTTGAAAAAATCCTAATATTGAATATTTTATTGCGATTTCAACTTTGGATGCATTTTCAATGTCTAATATTTTCTAATTTTAGAATGAAATGGAAATGAAGTTTACATCTTGATGTTTTGTCACCATAATATACACACATGGTGAAATTTTCAGATTTTTTGAAATATTTTTCTATTTGATATGATTTTTCTTCACTTTTTTTTCAAAAATTCTCAAAAAAATATTTTTCCACAAAAAAATCTAAAAAGACATGTAGTTCCATCTCTGAAAAATAAATATAAACTTTTTCATTCATATCTAGGTGCAAAATGGTAGAAAACTGAGTGATAGGTAGTGAGGCTTGAAATCAATGGTCATGAGTCCTTCCTTTAAGGGTTAAATACAAACTAGCCAACCACAAGTGGCCTGGCAGGGGTTCAAGGACATGACCAAAAAAAAAAAAAAGGACCTAACTAAACTACTCTAATTACAGAAATTAGATTGCCCCACACTAATTTCTTGACATTTTACACCATATCAACATCACAATCATTGGGATGCACCACTTGTGATTTGCAAGCGGCCCTATGAAATGACCCGCCCCCTCATGAATGCAACTCACTTTGTCAAAGCCAAGTGGTTTCTTCACATTGGAACAATTTTGGATAATATTGGTAGAGATCCATTCAATGTTAATACAGTGAGTAATAAGACTCATGGTGCGGCATATCCAAAATGCACTATTTGTCAATGTCTTCATCAAAACTTAATGTGGCCGGGTTTGTTTTTTGATTTGGCGCGTTTGCCGTGGGGTAAGAAATTAGCAAGGAGCCTTGCTTGGCGCCCCGCCTTGGGGTTGCTCTAAAGGCCAAACGCCGACCACTTGAGGTGACCCTCTTCGATCCATTCTGGCAAAGGCCCTATGCCTGCACCTCCTAAACAACGCTTAACTTAACCTAGAGTCTCAAGGCCATTTTTCTACCTAAAACCACTCAAAACTGCCATTTTGGTTGTGTTCCTCCAAGAATACAAAAATAAAACATTTTTTTAGAATCTAACCGTAGGATCTTTTACTTAATTTGTCAAAGATCATGTGCTAAAAATTTCATAAAGTTTGACCGTATAGATTGGAAGATATTAGCATTCAAAGTTGAAAAAGAAAGTTTTTTGAAGACTAACCTACAATTTTAGATGACTTTGACTGCCATTTGTGGAAATTTTTTGCACTACAGACTTTGAATTTAAGAATTTTATGTTGAAGATCTAAGTTGAAAGTCTACCAAAAAAAACTCAAAAAACACACACTTGATTTTCATTCTTTTAAAAATTGTTAAGTAGAAATAAGTCCAAGATTGGAAAAAAACCTAAATCGTTAATAGCTCTTAGATGGGATTGAAATACAAAAATTCCAATGATGTGATTGTTATAGCAAGCAAAAACAACATTCTCAAAAATGAAATTGTAAAACATTGTGAAAATTGCATTGAGAAATGAATCCTACAAGTTATTTTTTCAGAATGATGCTTAGATTGCCCAAAAAACAAGATTGTCCATAACTTGCTCATTATTAGTCCAAATAAAATGAACCAAAGCTTCACATGTAGACAAAAATGTAAAGTTTCTAAGAAAAAAAAATTAAAATTTATTTTGACTTTTTGCAAAAAATTTTGTGCTGCCCGCCGAGTTCAGTTCTAAGCTTTTTGTGGTATAACTTTTGCTTTCGGGCACCAATTGAAATAAAAACTATATTCCCACGAAGCTAATCAGTTTTTTTATCTTATGAAAAAGTTTCAAAAAGTTTCACTAAAAATTGAGCCTGTAGGTACCTGCCCGAAATCTGATTTGTCCCTCGAGGGGACAATGGACCTTTAGGGGTTAACTTAACTTAGTTCTTGAATATCTCTTCACAGTTCAAGTTTTGGTGATCAAATACTAAAGTGCTGGAGATTTATTTATGAATTAGTTAGAGTTTGCAGTTCTGGTACTTGTACATATCCCAGTCTGATTTTTCTGATAACGACGTGCTTGCTTGCATGCATGGGAACACCGGCCGCCCGACCCTGTCTGTCTCTTCATGATTTGGTGTTCTGTTCACCTGACAGCGTACACGTAAACCACTCCTGGTTCCCGTCCCATTCAATTGACGGGAATCTTTCAGACCTGATTTATATCGGGCAATACCCTTATCGTCGGGCATTGCGCCAAATAATCGGCCCTGCTCGTCGGGCTCCGCCCTCCTCGTCAGCCAATTATTTGGCGCAATGCCCTCCTCTGCAGGCATTGCCCTATACAAAACTTATTTCAGGCGCTTGTTCTCCATGATGGAAGTAAGGTTGTTCCATGCATTCATGACTATCTACTGTGATTACAGGATCACGTGGATCCTCCTCCTCCCCTCCAAGAAAATCCCCTACCGTTGATCAATGGAAAACAGAACAAATAAGCACCTCTCCTACCGTTGATCTAAATATAAATTGAAAACAAGTTCTCCAAAACCCCAAGTTGGCTCCTTCCTTGATCAGGCCATTAGGGTTTTGAGGGGATCCCCTAGCCTCCCCATTAGTGTTTTGACGGATGTTGAATACAGATACTAAATATGGTATTTGGATACTAAATATGCACATACAGAGTATGGAAATTGGTTACAAATACAGATGGTATACATACGGGAATCACATAATCCCATATCATTTGCAAGGGGGGCTGTCTGGAAAAAAATACAAGTAACTGAAGGAGGTGGGAGTGTGTGTAGAAATTTAATGTAAAAATTAATCTCAAGGATTAAGCAAATTAAAAATGAGTAAAAATCCTCACTATCCACTCAAAAGATAGAAAACAGATAGAGTGACTATCTCCTGTGTATTAGTGGGTTCAGTCCAACTGGTTGTTGTTGAATCCTTATTAATTAATTTCTGCAACTTCACCGCAGCATGACTTGGCCAAATTTTGGATCATTAACCCCTAAATGACGGACCCATGACCATGGATTTCAAACCTTAGTGTCACTCACTCAATTTGCTACCATTTTGCAACTAGATATGTATGAAAAAGGCTATATTTATTTTTCAGAGATGAAAGTACATGTCTTCTTTACTTTAGTAAAAATTTAGATTTTTTTGTGGAAAATAAATTTTTTTAAAGAATTTTTGAAGAAACAATGAAGACAAATCATATTAAATAGAAAAGTATTTCAAAAAATCTGAAAATTTCACCCTAAGTGTATATGACAAACATCATGGTGTAAACTCAATTTCCATGTCATTCTATAGTTAAAAAATAATAGACATTGAAAATTAACCCAATGTTCAAATTGCAATAAAATATGCAATATTAGAAATTTCTTCAAAATTCAAATTGGAGTAGAAACTAGAATAGATGACCTTCATTTTGTTAGTTTGATTCAAACTCAAGAAATATTATTTTTGTGGAGAAATTTCAGATTTAAAGCAAGGAGCAACAATTTTCCAAAATATTCTAAAATAGCATATTTTGTGATCCATTTTTTTTAATAGCTTCTCATTTCCTTGAAGACAAAAATTGGAAAGAGTACAAACTCAATTGGATACTCTTCATAACCCAATGTGAAAGGTCAACAAGGAAAAGGAGGATGAAAAAATGCTTTTGAACTATTCTTAGCTTAACAATATTGTCATCGGAACGCCACAAAATGGTGTCCGCAGTGTTCCAGGGTTAAGGTGCAAGCGGCACCCAGAACTGTCAATATTAACCCCTAAAGGCCCAAGGCCTTTTTTTCTACCAAAAACACCCCAAACTGCCATTTTTATAGCAAAGAATAAAAACAATTGAAAACTATTTTTTTTGCACATCTAACTCTAGGATTTTATATCTAACTAGTATGAGAATGTGTGGAAAAAATTTCAGAATCTTTGGCTGCGTAGATTGCAATATACTTGCATTTAAAGTGGAAAAAGCAAATTTTTCAGCACATTGTGGGACTAGATTTTATGACTTTGAACATTTTTAACTTAAATGTTTTGCACTACAAAGTTTTGAGCTTTGAATCTTTATAGTGGAAAATTGAATTGAGAGTCTAGGAAAAAAACAATCCAAAAAAACTTGATTTTCATTATTAAAAAAATTGTTAAACAGAAGTGGGTCCAAGATAGAAGAAAAATCTAAAACATTAATATCTTTTATATGGAATTAAAAAAGCACTAATCCCAATGGTGAGATTGTTTTGGCAAAAAAACTAAACTATGCTGAACTTTTTTTTTTGAAAATTGTAAAAATTGCATTTAAAAAATGAATCCTACAAGTGTCTTTTTCAGAAAGATGTTCTAGTGCCCGAAAAACAAGGTTGTCTATAACTTTCTCATAACAAATCCAAATGAAATCAATAAAAGTTTTCTAAATAGACAAAAATATAATCCATAAGAAGAAGAAGAAAAAAATTTAAAAAAATTTAAAATTGTTTTTGCTGCCCTCTGAACGCTGTTTTAATCTTATTTGGACGTAACTTTATTTCCTGAGTACCAATTGAAAAAGAAATTATATTCCCACAAAGCTTAGTAATTTTTCTATCTTCAAAAAAAGTATCAAAAAATGATGACAAAAATTCATCATGTAGGTACCTGCCCAAAATCCCATTTGTCCCTCGCAAGGACAATGGGCTTTTAGGGGTTAAGCAATTCCGCATAGTTGGAGGCAACTTTTCCTAAAATTACTATTCTTGGAGTATTGGCAAGTGAAAATGCTGAATATTAAAAAAGAAAAGATTTTTTGGATGTGGTCTGTAATTTTTACGACTTTTCAAAGAGACAGCTCCCTAGACTATTTAAATTGTCACATAAGTGGATCCACAACTATAAACAATGAAAATCATATGAGAATAAGTGAAAGTTAGTTATGTATCCTTCAAATGCGTTAGCCAATTGGAGCCTAGCATTTCAAGGACACATTATTGAGAAGTCTAGGGATATAAATAGTGACAATCTAAGGTACAAGAATGGGAGCAAGGACGCTAATAGGTGTTTCTACCTTAGACCTCTTTGTTACAAGTTGAAGAATGTCTTCCTTGATTTGGTCCTTCTTTCAATTCTTTTTCTATATTGAATTTGAGCTTTGATTAAATATATTTTCTTTTCAAAATGACAACAAGGCATTGTATGAAATTGAGAATGAAAATAATATACCTGATGTTTCATCTACAATATACATTTTCATAGATTATAATAATAAAGTAGAAACATGAAGCAAAGACACTAATTTAGATGCTTGTTGTTATAACGTTAATTATTTTTTGGCCAAATAGTGAGACATGTCATCATCTCATTGGTTGTAAGCTAGGCCTACAGGTTTCAAACATTTTTTTCAGTTTGAAACAAATGAAATGGCAACCAAACTTTTTCTATTGCAATGAAGTTCAAGATCATTTAAGATGC
Organism: Neckera pumila; assembly: GCA_963969595.1. Lineage (NCBI taxonomy): Eukaryota > Viridiplantae > Streptophyta > Bryopsida > Hypnales > Neckeraceae > Neckera > Neckera pumila. Next base: position 16,807,083 of record OZ018415.1, on the reverse strand, counting down.
ATTTTTTCATCCCCTAAATGCCCATTCCAGGCTTTTTTGAGCTTCTTGGAATCTGCTCTTATTGTAATTGAATAAAACTCAACATTTTGATAATTTTTTTCAGTTTATTTTATTTCTAACTGTGCAAATTCAACCTAGACATATTAGAGATTCCATGGAAAAAGAAAATACAACAACATCAAGATTTAAAAGATTACTAGTGTGACCCTGTGCCGTTGGTCCAATTTTCATCTACTCCTGGTTCTACTCCTGGTTCTACTTCCGATTCTACTCCCAGTTCTACTCCCGGTTCCACTCCCAATACCAAGAACGCCACCAAAATCAAAGTAAAAGTAATTTTCTAATTTTTTAATCAATAAATACTTTGAATTCAATAACTTTTGCACCACCGCTCCAAACGCCACAAAACCAAGCCGGTGCACCCCTCCTCGGCGAGAACTTTCCGACGGTACCAAGCACACGGCCGGGGGAAGCACGGTCAGGAAGTTGTCCACGCTACAAACAAAACAAAACAAACAAACAAACAAACAAACAAACAAACAAACAAACAAACAAACAAACAAACAAACAAACAAACAAACAAACAAACAAACAAACAAACAAACAAATAGCCTCATTTAAGGTATTGATAATGTTTGATCATGAAGGTGTTAAAATTGAAAAAATGATTTGAAGTCTTTCAATCCTCTTTTTCACATGTCAAATTTAAAATTGAGGTCACTCAAAAAATTTGAGGCTAAAGAACATAACGTGCATAATTCAAATCAACTAGTGTGACCCTGTGCCGTTGGCCCAATTTCATCTACTCTCGGTTCCACTCCTAGTTCTACTTCCGATTCTACTCCCAGTTCTACTTCCAATTCTACTCCCAGTTCTACTCCCGGTTCCACTCCCAGTACCAAGAACGCCACCAAAATCAAAGTAAAAGTAATTTTCTAATTTTTTAATCAATAAATACTTTGAAATTCATTAACTTTTGCACCACCGTTCCAAACGCCATGAAACCAAGCCCGTGCACCCCTCCTCAGCGAGAGCTTTCCGACGGTACCAAGCATGTGGCCGTGGGATGCACGGTTCGGGAGATCTCAACGTAACAAACAAAACAAACAAACAAAACAAACAAACAAAACAAACAAACAAACAGCCAAATTTAAGGTATTGATTTATGGCTTCTCAAAATCTACTCTACAGTTTTTTTAAATGAAATTCTAATGTGATTTTTTCTTGAATATTTACAATAGAGTATTTGAGGCTCATTTCTAATAGCCTCCAACATTAGAAAATCAAGATTTCTAATAGACATTCTTTCACAAATTCTTAATCATTAATTTTTAAACGCAAGCAGCATGAATTATAATTGCCAGATCTTTTTCTAATTTTGTTTTCTCACTGGTGGTTTTACCATACGTATTTATTATAAAAAACTTATTTCCAAAATACATTTAGAGATATACAATTCACTCTGTCAAATTATAAATCCATGGATAAATCAAAAACCATACTCAATGCATGTATTAGAGAAAAAAATCAAACCACTGGAGGGCCATTCCAAACCATCAAAGGACCTCAAAGATTACATTTTATTTTGTTTGAACACTCATTTTCCTCCTATTGTTGCTTACTTTATGTTTGGATGTTGTATAATTGTCAGTACACGAGGGGGCTCAAAATTTGAGTATTACAGGTGTATTCTGACTTTAATGCACCTTAACCCTGGTTTTTAAACACCTTGTACTTTGACCAAGTTGCCCAGAAAAAAGAAAACTTCAAAATTGATCTTATTACTATCTACCATCAAGAATTTTTTTTGATGGCAATGTCAGAGACTTACTTCATTGACATTTGGTGAGAATTAACCTCTAAAGACACAAAGTTCCTAGGAACTAGATTTTGCACTTCCACAAAACCTAGGAACTATAGTATAGGGGTTCTTTGGTCTACGGAAAGGTTTAATCAGTCTAATGTTTTATGAATAAAAGTCACTTACAAATAGATTTATGTTTACAAGTTTATTATAATATTATATTACTCTTATTCTCGTGTGTAAATTTGTTGACCAGTCCATTACCAATGTATGTATAAAGTCCTAGTCCAATAAATCTAAAGGAGGTCAAATCATTCTTTGTCAAATAAATTAGGTTTTGTCAAATGAATCTTATATGATGCATGCACTAGGACTTAATCATAACAAGATAGTATTGATAAAATAGCGCATATAATTTGTTCATTATACCTTTTTATGTTTTTATGTCAAGTCAATCTACAGCTAATGCGATCATGCAAGAATGTCTAGCGTTTTCGTATTCTATGTCAAATGATTCCCAATTGTGCAATGTATGATGATGTCAAATAGTTCTTAATTCTTTGGCTTTTGCCAAATTATGTCAAATGAGTCCAATCCCACAAGGGTTAATATACAAACATAACATTTGAACAATTTACAATTCTACCAACACATAGAATCTATAACCAATCATAATTTATTCTAATACAATTTCAAAAACAAGAAACTTAGAACAATCAATTTTTAACATATAACTTTGGATTAATTTACATTTGAACCAAACATATAGAAATTATAACCACAATATAGATAATAATTAATTCAAATACACAAATCCTAAAACTAAGATTTGAATAACACAACAACAAATCACCAAGACCCCAAAAGCATGGAACAAAAGTAAATTAATTAATTAAATATATAACTTAATAAATTAATTATTAAAATAATGTCAGGACTTAACCTTCGTAAAGACCAAGACTGTGTTGCCCGAACTTGAGACCTGATCCTTTGACCGTGGATTAACGGAGCCTACGGCCGTGCGATATCAGGGCCCTGTGACCATGCGATAGAGCCCTCAAGACCGTGTGAACCTTGATCGGGGAGCTCGTCGGAGCGCCGGTCGCAGACTGCCGCGCCTGCCGATTCCTTCCGCAATGAAGGTTTGTTTACAAAAAAATTCTTTATATGTTTGTTTGGATAAATCTTTGCAACCTACTCACAATCTGATTCCAAAAAAAATTTTGATTGCATGATTTTGAAGGAGAAACCAGAGGAGGCGCAGTGTCAACCTTTTTGATGCGATTTCTAAATTCCAACAATTTGGTCGCAATTACGCTCCAGTGATTGCAATTTCATGAATTTTGCATTCATTCAATATCATTGCGCAATTGGAAATCAGAGGTTTGCACCGATTGGAGAGAAATTGAGGATTTGAAGTTCTTTCACAATGACCTCCGAAATCGGAAGTCTCAGCTTTCCGGCGAGAATTTGCTAGCAATTCTTCTGACTTTCTACTGATTGCAAGCGATCACCTCTTGTTGCTCCTATTGCGAATTCCAACCCAATGAATCTGCTCTAAATTCTGATTTTCGACCCAGAGCAAGCAGCCAGAATTGCGCAAGTATCGGCTTCCAATACATTACCGTGAAAATTAGATAAATTTAGAGAGAAATCAGTACCAAGCCGTAAGAAGGTCCATTGTTCTGCTCTTCGCCGCTGCACGCAATTCCCCATTGCCTGCACTTTCACCGCAAATCTTCAAATTTCTACTCCTCCGCTTCTCGCACTTTGATCGATCCTGCAATCTCCCGATCAAGCTCTGCCGACCAAGCTCCTCTCTTCACAATTCAGCCTCCGTTCAATCGTCCAGCAATCTTCACAATTCAGCCTCCGTTCAATCGTCCAGCAATGAGGAAAAATGTTGTTCCAGACTTCTCCACAAGAATAAACATTCACTCAACAGAAAACCAGACCACGCACGGTCAAATCAATAATACGACAAATGTAGGGAAACAAGGAATCACAGAAATCCCACAAGAATATGACAAGCATGAACAAACAATCCCTAATTTCTCAAAATAATCTCACGCTGATACACAAATTTCCACTAATTCACAGTGATAAATACCACATATAATCATAAGTCACAATTCCAATCTCTCCTTAACCCCTAAAGTTTCACGACTATGTTCTCACCAAAAACGCTCCAAAACTGCCATTTCTAATACAACTACCAAATTTTTGGAAAAAAACAATTTTTGACACATGTAACCGTAGGATCTTGTAGCATGATATTTTGAAAACATGTGGTAAAAATTTCAGAAAATTCCACCGTGTGGATCATAAGATACAAGCATTCAAAGTCTTGAAAACCATTTTTTCAATCCTGCGAAAAACCGGGCAGCTGCACTTTGCAAGCTCACTTTTCAATGAAAAAATGCCAATAAAGGTGGTGCTTCTTTAAATTCAGTTTCCTAAACAAGTTGTCTATATGCATGAAAAATTTCACATCATTTGGAATTGTGCAACATATAGGAAAAAAATAGCAAGTAGAAAGAAGTAGAAAATGACTCAAAATACTAAATTGTTAAAAATTTAATCATGGAATTTAAAAATGCCAATCCCAACGGTTGTAATGTTGTAATAATGAATCTATATCCTAAGATTTTATTTTTTTCCAAAAATATCTAAAATTGAGTTAAATAAACGACTTTAAAGTTTTTTTTAGAGTATAGAATCCATAACTGCCCGCAAACCCAAAACCCTCATAACTTTTGACTCATTGATTGAAATGGAGTGACTCAAAGCCTTTTAAGTATATATAAAGGTAGAGAACCAATTTCAAAAAAAAATTCTGGAAAAAATGATTTTTTTTTATCTGCCCAAACTGCCCAAATGAGAAAAAAAGTAACATATCAGGTCACAACTTTTGACTCGTATTTCGAAATGTCATGAAACTTGGTACACATGAAGATATTCCTTGCCCCCACCCTCTATTAAAATTTCAGCCTCAAATATGGATATCTCTAGTCACACGTACCTGCCCAAAATTTCTATATAGCCAAAAAACGCATGTTGGTCCTTTAGGGGTTAAAACAATTACAAAACTTAAATCAATCACACATACTCAATGTACTTACATAAATACAATTCACAATAAATATACATATATTAAAATAAGTGGATCTTATAAAACCCTCGTTTTTCTTTTTTTTTATTATTTTATAAAGAACGAACGGGTGCAATTATGAAGAGGTGTGACCTAAGTCACACTTCATTCATCCAAGTTTTTTAATTTTCTTTAATTTTTTTAATTTTTTTTAATTTTTTTTTTCATCCTTCCTAGGCTCATAGACCTATTTATACTATTAAGTGTAATTTACTTTTATTTTTACATTATTCTAAAGTTTTTTCTATCAAGGGGCCCCTAATAGCTAATTTTATTCTAATTTAACTAATTTCTCAAGATTCTTTCTACAGTCTCTTTAGGGGACACTTGGGATTTCGGGCAGGCTCGTGTGACCTGAAATTTTGGCCTAATTTTTTGAAACTTTTTTGAATATAGGATATCACATTAGCTTTCTAAAAAAATATTTTTTTTCAATCGTTGCCCCGGAGCAAAAGTTACGCTATCTAAAGTCAAGAAAGCAACTCACCGGGCAAAAAAAAAAAATATAAAAATTGTATTTTTTTCTTAAAGTTTTTTTTCTCAAAGATCATGTTTTTTTCTACATTTGAAGTTTTGATTCATTCTATTTGGATTTAGAATAGAAAGTTATAGACAATCTTAATTTTTGGGCAATCTAAGCATCTTCTTTAGAAAAGAACTTATAGATTCATTTTTTAATGCAATTTTTCAATTTTTTTCAATTTTTTTTTGAAGAGTTTAAATTTGCTTGCAAAAACAATTTCATTGTTGGAATTATGGTGTTTTAATTCCACCAAAGAGCTATTAACGATCTAGTGTTTCCTTTAATTTTGGATCTACTTCTACTTAACAACTTAACCTCAAAAAATGAAATATAAAAATCAAATTTTGACATTTTGAAATTTTTTCCCCGACTCTCAACTCAAATGTTCAACATAAATTTTCTTAATTCAATGGTATATAGTGCAAAAAATTCTACAAATGGCCGTCAAAGTCATGTGAAATTGTAGGCCACCGTTCTAAAAAAACTTCTCGTTAGATGATATTTGGGGGTCTTGGAGGGCCGTTTCAGGCCCGATCCTTGATCTGCCCAGATTCAGTGAACGCTAGTAGGGGTGTGTTAGAAAATTTTCTTTTCAAAAAAAAAAGAAAAAATTTACCAAAATATCATTTTAAGCAATTTTTTTTTTTCCAATAATGACCTGGCAGTCACTGTGCCACGTCAGCCAGCTGCTGCTGCTGCGTTCCCGCAGTCTGGGAACGCAGCAGACAGCAGGGGAACTTGGAGCCCTCCAAAGACCTTGAATCTCATCTAATGTTTTTCAACTTCAAATGCTAATATCTTCCAATCCATACGGTCAAACTTCATGAAATTTTTACCACATGAACTAAGACAAGTGAAGTATAAGATCCTATGTTTAGATTCTAAATTTTTATTTTTTAGGTTTAGGGAGTGATCGCAGCAGAAATGATAGTTTTCAATGGTTTTGGAGCCAGAAAATGCCTAGGGTCTTTAGGGGTTAAAGATAAAAATGTTGTTTTTGTCATAAAATCAATTGTCCATAATTAATCCTTAAAGTATATGGGATAATTTGAAGATGAGAGCTTGACTGCTCATTGTCAAAGCATAGAAATTGTACTCCAAGCAGAATTTTGAATTTCATTTTAGCATAATAGAATATCTTTTTTCAAAAATAATTTAACTTAAATGGTTGGAAAATTAAGCTAACATTTATCTTAAAAAATCTATTGAGGTTTAGAGCCTCCAATAAAAAGTTGCCAAAAACATTAATGGCAACTAGCTTCAAAAGCCACTTAATTTGGCTTATTTTACTTAATTTTACTTAATTGGTTTCATTTGCCACTTGAATACCTTGTACTTTGGTGCACCTCATTATAAAACCTACCTCTAAAGCACCATGATTAATTATTAAATCTTGACATCCTTTGCAAAAATCAAACAACGTGTATTTCTACTCAGTAAGATTTTATAGTACTAGAAGGTTGTCACTACAAAGTGGCTTGACATCCTTTGCAAAAGTCGAACAAGGTAAACTTTCTATTTGGAAGATTTTATAAGGCCAAAGAATATCATTGCAAAGCAACCCTTCAAAGATCTAATTTTTTTCTCTAATGTAAATGCCACAAACGGTAAATTTCAAGTGATGCATGAATGAAAAATAATTGCTATAAGAGAAAAGAATTAATGTCATTATTAAATAAATAACCATTCTTGTATCTAGTTCTAAAATTGAATGAAAATTTAATTTTGAATTTACAAGAATAATTCTACTAAACAAATCTAAATGTTGTAAAATTCTAAAAATATGTTAATAATTAAAAAAGTTTGATCTTTGAAGTATTTGAAGATTTTGAACATTAGTCAAGCATTGAGGCTTTCATCTACAAAGTCAATCCTATATTTAAATGATGAATTGATTTCAACAAAACAACAACCAAATCAAGATCAAAGTCTACTTTGAAATCTAGTTAGTTTTGGTCGGATAATTTTTTGTAGAATATAACAACAAAAATAGTTTCTTGCTTTGCATTGAAGATGAATAATTAAGCACAAATCCTAATATTCAAAAAAACAATATTATACATGATTAGTAAGAATTATATAAATAATATATTATATTAATACTTTATAAAATTTTGAAACCGCATAAAATATATTTTAAAATTTAATATATAAAATTTTGAAGTGAATTTATTTTTTAAAGATAAATAAAGTTTAATATATTTTACAGAATATTAAAAAATATAAACTGTAAACAAAAAGTTCAAAAAATAAATTAAAATCAAGCACAAAATAAAACAACATTAGAATGAAATGAGTACATGGGTTGTGAGTGAAGGAGATTTTCATAGGAAAACACCCGATCATATGAATATTGAATTTCAAATCCTTTAATATAGATTTTTTCCATTTCATCAATAAAAGGGGGTCATTAAATTAATTCATGACATTGAACTATGTGAACTTATCCAACTTCAAAGATGACAAAAAAATAAAAATTATAGACAATGGTCCAAATGCCCTATAGAAGTGATCTAACTTCATAGATGACAAAGAAATGAAAATTATAAACAATGGTCCAAATGCTCTCTAGAAGTGAAGTTTTCATTGCTACTATTAAGAACAATAGTTTCCAATGTCCAATAAGTCTTATATGATGTCTTTGTTGGCCAAAATTGACACCAGTGTGCCAATATGATAAAATGACATAGGTCCCCCTCCATTTTTATGTATTATATTGCCAGAAAATCAAACATATGAATTTTTAGAACTAATATATTATTGATATTATTGTGTCAATTAAAAAATGAAATTTTCATAAAATTTCAAAAGGAAGTTATTTAGAAAATAAAATATTACAATGCAAATGAAATACTTACCTTTATCATAATTGGTGAGGTTTTAATATAGTATGAACAACTTGTACAAATAAATATACTTGTAATAATATATGCATCCGTCTTCTATCTAATTTTAGTGTACAATTACTTTGTGGGATAGTGGCATCAATATTTGATTTTGCATTTAAAACATGTGACAAGGAACTCATAGAATTTGTTGGATTTCAAAAATCACTCTAGGATTTGGCTTTAGCACCATTCCTCAAATCTTGTATAAATTCTAGGAAATCATTAAATACTTTACATAACCATCTACCTTGAGCTTTCCACATAATTAGGAATTTAAAAAAAATTCTAGAATTTAAAAATTAACAATTCATTGCTCCATTATTGGTTTACAAATAATCAAAGAATAATATATCTTTCTTCATTTTTTGACACTTTGTACAAATTTTAATATCATCATCTATGATGATAATGTTGGTTTTCCTGTAGGTGGTTCTATCAATAGAGGCTCACATTTATTACTAGCAATCCTTATGCATAGACTATAATAAGAGGGTTAAATCACTTCTATATTTTGATATTATTCATTTATATCTCTAAAAGATTTTGGTAAACAAGACCCTTCTAATGTATCATTCTACAGATATGGGAACATTCTAATTAATGTTTTTATACTATAGTTTTGATAATTGAAATTGGGGGGAATTTTTTATTAATAAATACTCACATCTTGAGTGAAATAAAAGATTGAATATTTTGGTTTGATTGGTGAGGGAGTTGTAACAAAAATCCATAAGAGATTTCAATTCCAAAGGCTTCAATTTAAGAATATGGTGTTTGCCTTTCAGTTAAGCTTCATTTTTTCTTGCATTTGCACTTTTTGGATTTACTCATCTTATACATATTTAGATCTTGTATCTAAACATTTGGCAAAGAATGGCAAGTCAAGAGGGATTCAAAGCCTAAACACCCCAAACCCTTGTTAGGTAATTGCAAGAAACACATGTACTATTATTTGTTACATATCTCTAGATAAACTATTTTTTGGCCTTAACTTTTGCATTTTGAATCCAAATGACTCAAAATTCATACACAAAAAATTTATGATTATCATTCCCCTTATCTAATTGTTTGATATTTAAAAAAAAGTTTATTGCCAAAAAATAGCCCCTAATTTTTGTCACACTTGCCAATTTTGGAATTTTTTGAACAAAATAATATCTAAAGAAACAAATTTGGAGCTAAAATTAGAGGAAGTGGTCTTACAGATTTTTAGCTTTTGTTCAAAAGGTTTCTAAAAATAATAAATTATATGCTATGTGTAAGTCCACAACACTTATTTATTTATATTTATTGCATTTCAAAACATGTAAAATATTATTTTGGTGGGTTTTTTTGGTGAATGACTATCTCCTTAAAGTTGCTGCAAATTGCCATATTTCAATTTATAATTTAATATTTTGTACGTATTTACATACATACATACATACATACATACATACATACATACATACATTTATATAGCTTGAATTCCTTGAAATGCGAGTTAAGAGGGATTGTTGTATCTAAATTTATCTTTTAAAACACCAATTAGGCAACAAATGAATTATGGATATTATCCAAATGCTTAGTCTAGTTGAAGCAAATATATTTACTAATGCCACATTCAACATTTATGACTTAAGAAAAACAAGTATGTCATAGATTTCTATTCACATTGAAAGAAACAATGTATTGAAAATCCAATATTCTTTACGTTGCACAAAAATTATTTTAAAAGTAAAATACTTTTGTTTCATTAGACAAGAATCTAAACTTAGTTTGTAATTTAGGCATACAAATAACTTAAAGACGTTGGGATTTTATTTTAAATTTTTTTGAACAAAACAACCAAAAAGTTACATATTATACACACATCTTAGTTGACTACCTCTTTTTTCATTTATAATCAGTGAACTCACTTTAACTAATACAAAATGTAATAAAGATAGTCATCCTATGCATCATTTCTATGATATTTAGATACCAAATGCGGCAAAGTTGAATCTAGTAATTTATGTGTTGAATATCTTCTTGCATGTGTATCCAACACTTAATCTAATCCTAGTTTTCAACAATGAATTCTTTGAATGGCAACTACCTAAAGCCACCACCATGTCATGAACTGCTTGCTATAGGACTACTTTCAATCATTAAAGCCATCCGTATGTTTATTGCACAATACAAAAAACAAAATCCTATCCATTTTGAAAATGAATGAAAATCAACCACTCTTTGCGGTGAATGCTATCTGGCCCCCAAGCCGGATTTGATTTCCAACCGCCATAGATGCAGAGTGCCCCAATTGGGTGGTCCTCACCCCTCTAAATCACGCTCTTGTTGTATTTTATTGTTTGATTGGTTATTTGCCCGCCCAGGCCGCTTATAGCTAGGTTTTTGTTATTCTTTTCTCTTGTAGTGAAGGTGCATTTACTTGTGTCCAAACCCCCCTCAAAAATCCCCCCAAACTCCACTCTTATTTTAAATTGAAAATGCACATCCTTTAATCTATTCCTTTTTTATTTTGGAAATCCCAATGAATGATGAATGAGACGATTATGGCATTCTACAAGTTTATCAACGATTTAAATTTAAAATGACTAATTCAAATGAACAAAATATTTTATTATTGGAATATATTATTCAAATATTATTCAAATAAATAAAATATTTTTTTATTTTGTTCATTTTGAATCGTTTTCTAAGCAACTATCTATAATAAACTAGCAGAGGTGAGAGATAGCAAGACCAAGGGAGGATCCCAATAGCAGGCAAAGCTTGCTTTCAAAAATTGAAGCCCAAGGAGGATCCTTGCCATTCTAGTTGAAAGTATCCATCTTAGGATGAGCCATTGCTTTTGAACTTTCGATCAACAAAATTGATACTTCTGCATAGTAGACTGAGATCTAAGCTTAAGTATAATTTAAGGTGGACTTGTCTAATACCTCGCCCATTTCAATTCCGTCCTTTTGTACCTGTGGGATACATTTCAGATCAAAAATGTGCACCACAGGTACATGAGGGCGGAATTATAATTTGGGTGGTAATAGGTTGGCCCTCCTTATATGTAATAATAAATACAAGATCGCCAGCCACAAATGGTCTGGCGGGGCACAACAAAGAACCACAACTACGACCAAGACACAGACTGAGAGAACACGATGGACGCAACAAAAGCAAGCACCAGAAGAGGCGCAGCACACGTGGTTTCGAACTTTCAATCCACGGAATCGATACTCTTGCATAACAGATTGAGATCTAAGCTTAAGCCCTAAAGGCCCAAGGCCATTTTCTACCATAAAACAACCAAAACTGCCATTTTTTAGCAAAGAGTGAAAAAAACTTTAAAATGTTTCTTTTGCACATCTAACCATAGGATCTTACACCTAACTAGTATGAGAATGTGTGGAAAAAATTTCAGAACTTTTGACTGCACAGATTGCAAGATATCTACGTTTAAAGTCAAAAACACAAAATTTTCAAAACATTGTGGGATTGGATTTATTGACTTTGAACATATTTTAACTTGAAATCTTTACACTACACAATTTTGAGCTTTAAATGTTTATAGTGGAGAATTGAGTTGAAAATCTATGCAAAAAAAAATTCAAAAAAACTTAATTTTCATTATTAAAAAAACTATTAAGTAGAAGTAGGTACGAGATAGAAGGAAAATCTAAAATATTCATATATTTTAGATGGAAATAAAATGCACTGATCCCAATGGTCAGCAAGTAAACTTAACCATGCAAATTTTTTCTTTTGAAAAATTTGAAAAATTGCAATAAAAAATGAATCCTACAAGATATTTTTTTCAAAAAGATGCTCTAACTGCCCGAAAACCAAGAATGTCTATAACTTTCTCATAACAAATCCAAATGAAATGAATCAAAGCTTTTTAGATAGACATATATACAATCTATGAGAGAAAAAATACTAAAAATACTAAAAAGAAAAGTACAAATTTTTATTGTTGCCCGCCGTCCCCTGTTTTGAGCTTGTTTGGTCATAACTTTTGTTCCCGGGCTTCGATTGTGAAAAAAATTATATTCCCATGAAGCTAATCAGTTTTTCAACCTCCCGAAAAAGTTTCAAAAAATCAGGAGAAAATTTCAGCCGTAGGTACTTGCCCAAAAACGCATTTGTCCCCCAAAGAGACAACGGGCTTTTAGGGGTTAAATATAATTTGTATGTAAGCTACACAAAATAGTGAAATTAGGTTGCCCCATACTATTTTCTCGATAGTCCATACTATAGAAATATTCACTGCTTTTGTACAATGATGCATTCAATTGAGAGCCATGTGTATGGCATAGATTTGTGCACTAGTTCAAGGCTTGGTTTAGATAGTAGCATGCGCCTCCATGTGGAAAAAGCATTGATTCATGAGGTAAGTTAACTCAGGTAAGGCAACCTACACTAAATAGTCCAATTAGAATGCTCCAAACTATATGTTGACCATGTTTGAATTTCACATGGTTTACAACTTGAAGGTTGTTAATTTATTTTTTGGCAGCTTTGTAGTGGTTGCAAGGCCTTTCAAATATATACTTTTTGCAATAATTAGTGATGAAATTTTTTTTACAGCAGTATAAGTGTAAGATATGAGAAATTAGTGTGGGGGAACCTAATTGCACTATTTGGTGTAATTGACAAGGCAACCTAATTTCACTATTTTGTGTACAGTAATTATCCCACTTCGGTCTTAATTCCTCCGGCCTAGCCTGGCAACTCTGCATTTATTCACGTACCCTGAGTGAGCGAGTGAAGTAATGCGCATCTGCTCATTGTTGACTTCCGTGGCCCTCTGGTCACTCCAGGATGGTGGTTGGAAACAAAATCTCACTGATATTATCGCAATGAAATTCCGTTTCATTTGTGTTAAAAAAAAACACCTCACGGAATGCGGAATTGAAGTTTAATTTGTACAACTTTCGGTTTCCTTTGATCCAAAAATCAAAGTTTTGTACTTGTAACTGTGGTGTTATTAGATCGACTTCTGACGCACAAGTGGCGGCGCACGGTCCATAGACCCAGTTAGTGCTCCCAGCAACCGTAATCAAGCAGCTGCTGCTCAAATGCTCCCGAAATGATATAAAGCCTCCGCCCCCTTCCTTCAGCTTCCATCTGCAGGCACAAGTGTTCTCGGCTTCCACAAGGATTCATCTTCTTCTTCGGCTAATTTTCTGTGCAATTAGTTGCTGTTTGGAGTCACTAGATCGATCTGAGCTAGCTACCACCATGAAGCTCCAGGTTGCAGCAGCTCTCTGCGCACTCATGCTGGTGGCGTCGGAGATGGCGGTGACGTCGGAAGCCGCGGCGTGCGACATCATGCAGCTGGCGCCGTGTGTGGCTGCCGGCAAGAATGCGAAAGTAGCGCCCACCGCGAAGTGTTGCAGCAACATCTCCAAGATGGGGCAGGGGACCTCGGGAGCCCAGTGCCTGTGCTCTCTTTTGAGCCAGCCTCTGGCCAAGGCGCAGGGCGTGAATGTCGGCATCGCTCTTGGAATTCCCCAGAGGTGCCGCCTTCCTGTCCCCAGAGGATACGTCTGCCAGGGTATGTCATAATCTGCTTATCACATTCATTCGAGCACCATATTCTTGCCAATTCTATTCCAGTTGCGAAATTTCGATCGGTCACAGTTAGTCCAGTGAGAGATACTATGCTACCTTGCAATTGTCCCAATGGAACAAATGGCTGGACTTTGCAAAGTCTAGAGCTTAGAGACTTTACAGGGATCCGTGATGGGAAAGTCTTCACTCTTCAGTCTCTGTATGCATGTCAATTGTTGCTCATACTGCTTCTTTGGACGCTGTGCAGGAATCCGCGTCCCTGGGGGCTAAGCGCATTTCAGTGTGTCTCAGTACTGCGACAGGGTCCAACTCATTTGCTAGACCATGCATGTGCATGTTGCTGAGGTTTATTATCAATGCGAGCTGCTCAGAGCATTCCAGTAATAGTGCAGGGGATATGGACCAGTGGTGTAGAAACTCTGTTAGTGGACCATATCCTGAAGTCTTGACTGAATTTTGACAATACAGATTCAAGCTAGCTATGCTGTGAAAGACTACTTTCTGATGGTCGACGCATTTGGATTAATTGCTATCTTTCGACTTCAATTGTAAGAGTGGTGATCAGCTGAGACTGCAGACCAAATGCGTGCATGCTGCTTCCGGTGTTGGTTTTGCATGTTGACTTTCTCCTGTTGCACCAATCCGCCACAGACTGAGTTGTTACAGTTATGTAACCTAAACCCTGTATCCCAGCCAAGACTGCAAACTTTTGTTAGATCGTCCAAAGAAACCCTTGATGCCTTTACTTAGAAAGTGTACAAATCCTCGACACTTTCACTTTTGGGGGGTCAATCTATCCTGCAAAATTAGCTTAATTCACCAGCACGACCGTAAAACCAGCTCGTCTTCAGGAGCTTGTCCGTTTGTGAACTCATATTTATGCTTGTATCTTTGAGCAGATGCACTGTCATGTAATACTTCAAATTAAAGCCGAATGTTTTCAATTGAAAGTAGAGTATTTTAGGTGAATGGACATTTAATTGAATATAGCATCTCAAACCACTTACGGAAGAATCACCCATTTCCAACCAGGCATCAATACCCAACCTGGAGAGTGCAGCTATTTCAAACCAAGGTTGAAACAGGTTTCCAACCACGGCTTGGAATGTGATTTTCTCCTTTGTAAGGTTGGGGCTATAAAGTCCTGACACATGTAGCGAGCAAGAAAGTAGTTATGAATGATTGGAATTGGAAGACTCTATGTATTAGGTATGGGTTGAGGTCAACTTTTGGCTTCCAAAATTCATAATATAGTGAATTTAAAGAAAAAATTCATGACAAATTGGCCATGCTTGTCATTCCTATCTTTCTATAGGGCAATAGATTTACACCGTCTTCCATTGCTTCAAAATATGCGTGGAATTGCTTAAGTCGTTGACTATGGGTGGTTCTACTATACAACTATTTGGTCATCATCTATAATATAACCCTTCTGGTTCATAGGAATTGACTTCAAATATTGTGGTGAGTGAGGATGTCTTATCAATGGCAAGGATTCATTAAGTTATACTAAATTGAATAGACAAAGTTTGGAATTTTACATGAGACATTCAATATAGTCCCAAGGCCTTTTTTCATATTGTCATTTTTATTGCAAAGAGCAAAAAAATTTAAAATAATTTTTTTTGCATATTAACCTCTAAAAGACTAACATGCATATTTTGTTGTATAGAATTTTTGGGCAAGTACTTGTGACAATTGACTTTAAATATTGTGGTGAGTGAGGATATTTCCATATTTTAGTCTGAAATTTTAATAGAAGGTGGGCACCAGGAATATCTTTCATGTGCACTAAAAAATATCATGACATTTGGAAATGTGAGTCAAAAGTTATGGTCTAATATGTTACTTTCTTTTGTAACTGGGCAGCCTAGGTACATCAGAAAACATCACTTTTCTCAAAAACAAAATTGTGAAATTGGCTTTCTAGAGTTATATGTACATGGGAAGCTTTGAATCATCCCATTTTGATCAATGAGTCAAAAGTTATGAAGATTTTTAGTTTGCGGGTAGTTATGGATTCTCTACTCTAAAATAAACTTTGAAGTCCTTTATCTTACTCAATTTTTATTATTTTTTGAAAAAAGTAAAATCATAGGATGTAGATTATTTATTGCAACCATTGCAACCATTGAAATTAGCATTTTTTAATTTCATAATTAAATTCTTGACAGTTTAATATTTTGAATCATTTTCTACTACTATCTACTTTTTTTTTTCCCCTATATATTGTGCAATTCCAAATGAAGAGAAATTTTTCAAGCATGTAACCAACTTATCTAGAAAAAAGATTTCAAAGAAGCACCATCATTTTGGACATTTTTTTTATCAAAAAGTGAGATTGTGAAGTGCTGCTGCCCTGTTTTTTGCAAGGCCACAAAAATGGTTTCAGTGATTTTGAATGCTTATATCTTGCAATCCACGCAGTGGAAATTTCTGAAATTTTTACCACATGCTTTCAAATCAGCATACTACAGGATCCTATAGTTACATACGTCAAAAAAAAAATTCAAAAATTTGGTACTTGAATTCAAAATGGCAGTTTTTGAGCGTTTTTGGTGAAAACATAGTCATGGAACTTTAGGAGTTAAACCATAGGATCTTGTACTAGAGTATTATAAAAATGTGTGAAAAAATTTCAAATTTTTTCACCATGCAAATTGCAAGATATTTGCATTTGAAGTGAAGAAAACAAGTTATTTTGCACCTTGCTTGATTAGATTTTTTGGCTTTAAATTTTTTTAACTTAAATCTTTTGTACTATTAATTTTGATTTTCTAATTTTTCATGTTGAAGAAAATGAATTGAGGATCTTGGGAAGAAAATTCAATAAAAGAATACTTAATGTTCATTCATTAAGAAATTATTAAGTAGAAATAGGCTTAAAATCAAAGGAAAAACTAAACCATTAATAGCTCTTAGGAAGAATTGTAATACAAGAATTCCAATGGTGAGATTATTCTAATAAGAAAACATAACCTTATTTAACATTTTTTTTGTAATTATAAAAATTGCAGTCAACAATGAATTTAAGAAGTTATTGAATTCAAGAAGAGGCTATGATTGCCTGAAAGACAAGATTGTCCATAACTTTCTCATCACGAGTCCAAATAGATGAATCAATGATCCAAGTATAGACAAAAATACAATCTTTGAGAAAATTAAAGAATTAAAAAAAATTAAAAACTATGTGATTTTTTTTTGGGTTGCCCTTTGGGCAACTTTCTTGGACTTAAAGTGGCATAATTTTTGCTTCCAGACACCGATTGGAATATAATTTACATTTCCAAAAAGCTAATTTGATTTCCTATCTTCTAAAAAAGTTTGAGTAAATTGTCTAAAATTGAGATCACAAAAGCCTACCTAAAATCCCAAGAGTCTTCCATAGGAAATTTGGGACTTTAGGGGTTAAATATGGTTATAAATACATTATTGTGCAATGAATGCATTATTTTGCTAGTTTTCTTCTTGATTATCCAATTTTGACCTTTGAATTGTTCTCTTTTGAATTTGAAATAAACAACAAAATGAAGACTACAACTCTAGGTTTTATTCTACTTTGAAAATTTGAAAAATTCACAAAAAGAGATGTTGTTCAAACATTAGATGATATTTGGGGGTCTTGGAGGGCCGTTTTAGGCCTGTTCCTTGATCTGCCCAGATTCAGTGAATGCTAGTATGGGTGTGTCAGAATTTAGAAAAAAAAAAAAAAAATCTTACCAAAATATCATCTTAAGCAAAAAAAAATTCATTTTTCAAAAAATGACGTGGCAATTGCTTGACCACGTAAGCTAGCTGCTGCTGCTGCGTTCCCACAGTCTGGGAACGTAGCAGATAGCAGGGGAACTTGGAGCCCTCCAACACCCCCGAATCTCATCTAATGCTATATATTTGAACTTTGGGCCTAAAACATGGCTTGATATTTACTAAAACATAGCAAGAGATAGAAATTTGGTTTACAATATTATGTTCTCTACTATAATTCTACATGTTTAATGTGAAAATTTGACAATTTTATTCCCTAAAAGACCAAATGACGTTTTTTGGCAACTTTGCAATTTTTGGTAGCTCACTACAAACGGATTTTTTATTTTTTCCTTTGAAGTTTACACACAACATGTACCTAAGGGGTAGCTTAAAGGCACAACAATTTTTGTAACTTTTGACTATATGGTTTAAAGGTTATTGTATGATATGTACTTTTCAAAGTTTGACAGGCATAATCGGGCAACCCAAAAAAATGATTAAAAAAAAATGATTAAAAAAATAAAAATAAAAATAAAAAATAAAAAATATTTTTTAAATTTATATATACGTTAAAGGCTTTTAATCATTCCATTTTGATCAATGAGATGAAAATTATGAGTGGTTTTAGTTTGTCAATCCCAATGGGTAGTTATAGAATTTATATTCTAAAAATAAGCTTTGAAGTCTTTCATTAAAATCAATTTTCAATATTTTTGCACAAAAATTAAAATAGTGGGTGTAAATTGTTTATTACAACATTGCAATCGTGGGATTTGCATTGTTCAATTCCATAACTAAGCTCTTGACAATTTAGTAATTTGTATCATTCTCTACTTCTTTCTATTTATTACTTATTTCCTATATGTTGTGCAATTTCAAAGGATATGAAAATTTTCAAGCACGTAGCCAAATTGCTTTGAAGAATGAATCCAAAGAGTGACTACCATTTTTTTTTTCTTCTAAAAATTGATACTTGACTATTTGTACTAGAAATGGCAATTTTGGAGCAGTATTGCTAAAAACATAGTCAAATCTTCAAGGGTTAATGCATGTTTTGTACTAGCTATCAGTTTGCTTCACTATTTTTTAATAGTATGAGGTTAAACCTTCACTATAAGTATCTAGAAATGCAATGCCATATAGAAGGCGTGGGATTTCATTGTGGAATATAAAATAAAGTAATATGCATTTAACTGTAGTGGCCAAATGAGGTTAGAATTGAAATTCAAAATCATACATGCAAGATATTCTTTAACGTCATTTCTGAGAAGGTCAAGAGAAGGAGGTTTGAATGTACATCCCAGTTGTTAGTTCATCTGACTACTCTGCAAGAATTATCTGTAGCTGCAAGTAGCATACAACCCACAAAAAACGTTTAAGGAAAAAAAATATGGGTCGGTTTAGAACTTGTAGTGCCCACCTCATACAATGCTGGACCGTCCTTTCGCACATGTGATCATATAAACAATTGTCATTCATCAATCACGTCCGTTGGAATCTGCACTCCCCACACTTCACTTCACTTCACTTCAGTACCCATAGACAGTGCAGGAATGGTACGGTGATGAAATTGGCGCTAAAGATTCAATCACTCCTCCCAATTGGTACAAGAAACAGTTCACGGATTTGCTGTACAAGTGTTTTGTTCAGCAACAGGGATTTGGTTCATGTCATTTCATTATGTTGATGCTGCTCGGTTGCTCAAGCTTTTCTTTTGTTCCTCCCAATAACAATAGACCAGTGGTTGATTGTTGAAATTCATAAGGATCACGTCTCCAGGATTCATATATGCTATGATCAGTCGACGCAGCCTAGAAGTCAGTAAGCTGAAGCTTGTGGATATATAGGTGCGGACTCCAAGCGCTCGGCCTCATTTCGTCGACAATAGACTGCAGGATTTATCAGTTGAAAGGCTAGAAGTAAATAGCAGCAAAACATTCCAACGGAAGTACGTACCGGAAAGTTTTCGATTCAACATGCGAAAGCTGGGTACCATCTAGACGAAATTTGAGTGCGTATAGGCGAGAAGAGTTGGTGAAATCATGAGGGACTGCCCAGGAGAGGACGTCGAAGGTCAGCTAGAGGATGCCTTTATTGCCGCGGAAGAGGAGCGGCTCAAGGAGCGTCCCTACTTACACCGAGTCATGGCGCTCATCGTAGATCGAGAAAAGATCGAGAACCCAACGCTGCGAGAGCTCGGCAACAGGATCTATCCGCACCCGCCCATCAAGCCATGGAATATTCGTGTCCTCTCTCCGAAGGAGCGAGAACGCAACATCGGTGAGCCCACCGAGATGGAGAAGTTCAAGAAGGACATGGCGGCGAAGCTGAAGCCACGGCACAAGCGAGTCATGTCGGAGTGCGGCAGGATTGTGCCGCCGAAACCCAAACCTCGACGATGCTCTCAGAAACCGAAGACGGACAATTGGTTGGGAAGGAGACGCTCGAGGGCTCGTGCAGTAACGTTGGTCCGGAGAGCATCAGACGGCGGTGCCCTCCGAGGATCCACGCTCCTGCAGCGGGGCTCGGTGTTCTTGGATCACAAGAGAGAGTCTATTCGGCGAGCTACGATGCGCAGGCAAACCATGCTGGCAGGGCAAACAGGGGCAGCGGTGTCGAAGGTGGAAGCCTTTGAAACCCTGACGGGTGTGAACTTGGACAATGTCGTGGACATGTCGATCGCTGTGCAGAATGTCACGGATTCCTTAGGGAATCTGAATGCAGAGCATCTTCACAAGCAGGCGTGGGGCAAGATTAGTCCCACTGAGTACACGAGTACGCCGTACTATGACTGGAAGATCTATAAGTCCGACTTCCCTTACACCAAGTTTGGCAGGACCGAAGATTACCTGCAAAGTAATCTGAGTAGCTACAAAGCTGCTCTGCACGGCCTACCTGTGTAAGACGAGAAACCCAAGCACGCTACAGGAAGTTTCAATACTGCTCCAATTTTGTCTTCACCGCTACGAAGGTCTCTTGTTGAATGGACAGTCTCGTTGTCAGTGATCAATACATCAAACGTTGGCTCGGGACGAGCCATACTTGAAGATTTAATCTGCCAAGTCTTGTTATGGCAGTTTGGGAATTGGAAGCACTCTCAACCACAATAACGAGAACATTCTTAAGTCTCAGCTCCTCCCACTATAAGGATCACAATATCTTGTAGCGTCCTGACTACAAGTGCTGAGAACATGCATCAAGAAAATATGTCACTTGAAAAAAGCATTGCAGTGAAGAGTCTCCAAGATACTTGCAAAAGAAGAGAAGTATCCTCTCCAGAAATGTTGCTCCTTGACTCGCAATGTTGCCTACTCGCTTTCATCCTCCCAAACACCGACGTCAAGTGGCCGCAGAGTTTTCAATCTCCACTGAAGTCATTGCACAAATGATCCAAGACGCATGGTGCCATGATATCTATCAATCTTCTTCCAAGGAACAGAGGACAGAACTTTCATGGTTCGAAACATCGGGCATGTGTGGGGAAGCAAATTTATAGATGAGCCTGTCAAACGATGGATCGACCGAGGCAGAGTATCCATACTGCAATCTTGCCTTTAAGTTGTCTTCACGAGATCAGCTGCATGGCGACGCACTCGTAATTAAGACGTTACGTCCTGAAGTGGAGTTGCATGGGAGATTGAGTCCAAACACAGACGTGACACCTGGAGCTCCCTCCTCCTTGCAATCGAAACTGGATCGCTCGAGTCTTACAAGCAAGAAGGTTTGGAGCATCTGCTAGTGTTAATGTCGCGACGGCAGCGTTGAGGTCGAAGTGCAGCTGGTGCAGGACAAGAGAGTTGAAGGTGATATTGACACAGGTTGAATCTAGCTCTTTGTCCCCTCCTCTCACTTAAATCACTCGCGTCACTCATGTCACTCTTCTTACATTGCTGCTGTTGCCTCTCACAAGGATGCTGCACTTTTTTTTGTGGCCTATCCCAGCAATTCGTCACCTTCTGTTGTGGTCTGAAGACGAGAGCTCTCTCTGTGGTGGCTGTCCAATGTAGCGCTCACACATTGACCTTGAACAGGCACTGACGTTGACAACTCCAACAACTGTGCCGAACACAGAATGTCATTCTCCAACAACAAACGTTCAGAACAAATTGGCCCGGCATCTAGGTGTCAAGCATCCCTTAGTAGTTTAGCATCACTATGGCTTCTCGTAATCAGACTTTTCTTTCTCAATCAAGTTTACCATGTTTTCCTTCTTCATTCATGCTTATATTCATTGAAATGTAGGCAAAGTTGATAATGATTATCATTGATATATAGTGTTCCTTGTAGTTAGGGTTGGTAAAAAAATAAGTTTAAACTTGGATGCCAATTTTTTTTTAAATGTATTTGCAAGAAAATAACTTTTTGGAATGGACAAGTAGGAACCTTGCAAAATATTGGCAAAATTTTCCTAGTTTCTGGTAGCTTTAATGATTAATCAATAAAGAATATTGAACCTGTCTTCTAGTTCTGGTAACTTGTGTTAAATTAATCTAAACTTATAGACAAATTGTATAGTTCCAGATAAGCAATGTGCTTGCAAATGCATACTTGCAACATTTAGACTTTGGAGTATTACAATTAATGACTTCATTGGCATTGTAATCTCCAAAGTAATTGTTTGCAAAGATTCTTCTTCTTCTTCATCTCACAAGTACATAAAAAAAAGTATAAATGAGATCTTTATACGATGGAATTTTTTAATTTTGTGCTTCACTTCAGAATATAGTAAAGCACATATATGATATTTTGCACTCAGATTATAAATCATCCCTAATTCATCCATTCATCTATAATAAAAGCACATATATAATATTCTACACTCAGATTATAAACCATCCCTAATTCATCCATTGTTCATATGGATTAATTCTACTAATTTCTATAAAAGTAAATATGTAACTGTACAAGAATAGGAAATCAAGAGTTTAAATCGAATTTTACATTCATTTTGGAAGTATTATAAGAGAACAAATATTATAATATATTATAAGTCAATTGTTCAAGAACAATTAGGTTTGAGCCAAAAATCAAACAATATTTGATTACAGAGTTGCATTGGGATGCTTGTGACTCTTGTCAAAATGACCAATTTATTTTTCTAAAATTTCCTTTTAAAAATTATAATGATAGTCTTTTGTAGAAAAATATGTTTCCACTTGCAGTTTTGTACACTTAAATTTGTGTATGTGTGTATATAATCCTTTGTGCTTATAGTTTTTCAAGGTATTCAAATTACTTATGTGCCTAGATGGTAACAGAGACATTTACCTTCACTATTAGTAAGATCTTACAATTAAAACAAAGTTGGATAATTAAATTAAGTACTTAATAGATAATGATTTATCTAAATTATTCAATACCTAAAGTTTATTATATTTATATGAATTTTGATAGGAAATTATTCCAAAAAATTTGAGCAAATTTTTTTATTTTTTTTTGTAAAATTGTAAAGAATGAAAAAAGTAATGATTTTGTAACTCATGTACAATATGCCATCATATGAAGCATGAATTCATTATTGTAGAAGTTTTAGGATTTGAACTTTTTCAACTTTGATTCAAAATTTATGCCATTCTTTGGATTTCAAGTCTAAAAAGCTCCTTATGTGGGATATATATATATAACATTTTGGGATAAGGATTCTTAACTATTAGAGATTATTGTAGTGATCAAATGTTGAAACATTTTTATAACAATGATTTTAATTTATATACAATGAAATCCTACATGCTATAATATGTGGCTACAAAATATATGTTATGTGTGTGTCCAATTGTAGAATACATAAAGCTTAAGAAAAGAATTTTCAAGACTAAAATCCTATTGTATATTTTAACAAGTAATATTTGCATTGGTACCAATTATTAGCCAAAACTATCATTATAAAAATTTCTACCCTTCAGAAGGTCACAAGTTTTTTTAATTTTTGGCACCTCTACGATGCAATTATAGAATGAATAAAAAAATATTTTAAGTCTAAAGTACCGTTGAAATGTGGCAACAATTAATTATTCTGCTGCCGGGCTAGTTATGGATTCTCTACTCTAAAATAAACTTTGAAGTTGTTTATTTTACTCAATTTTCAATATTTTTTGAAAAAAATAAAATCATAGGATGTAGATTGTTTATGACAACATTTTCACCATTGGGATTGACATTTTTCAATTCCAAAACGAAATTCTCAACAATTTAGTATTTTGAATCATCCTTTATTTCTCTCTATTTACTATTTTTTTGTATATGTTGTATAATTCCAAGTGATCTGGAAATTTTCAAGCATGTAGACATCTTGCCATGAAGAACGAATCTAAAGAAGTACAACCATTTTTGAATTTTTTCATAATGATCTAACCTTGTGAAGTGCAGCTGCCTATTTTTTTGCAAGGCCAAAATAAATATTTTTGCCACTTCAAACGCTAATATCTTGCAATCTACATGGTGAAATTTTTGAAATTTTTTCCACATCTTTTCAAACCAAAGTACTACAAGATCCTATGGTTATATGACTTCACCTTGTTGTTTTCGGTTCCCTCTGTTGCTTTTTTAAGGTACCACCTTTCGGTAGCCCCCGAAGGAGTTTTTTTTTCACCCTACTCATCTTTGCTTCTAGGGTCTCTCCTATACGTCAACTGGAGAGAAAATACGTCTGTCTGTTGCCATCTTTGGGATTATGGTGAAGTAAACGTCATCCATTCCGATTAGCACATCGCACCGCCCTACAATAAACAAAAAGATAGATCCTACAACAAATAAGATGGGTGTTTTGTATTGTATTGAACCTCCCCACAAGGTAGCAATCCAACTAAATTTTTTTATTTCAGTAGGCACGGCAATGATCATGGTAGCCACAGTGAAATAAGCACGTGTATCAACATCCAAGCCTACGGTAAACATGTGGTGCACCTAGACGCACAATAAATCCAAGAACTCCAATACTAATCAAGGCATAAACCATGCCTAGATAACCAAATACGGGTTTTCTTGAAAAGGTAGAAATTATATGACTAATGATACCGAATCCTAGCAAGATTAGAATATAGACCTCAGAATCGGGATAGATTTTGCCGTTCCCAGCAAAGCCCCCCACAAAACCCAGCAAGCTCCTCTCAAAGCACTGGGTTCTTCACGGAATATGCCCATAACCTATGTAGTCCATCCTCAAGCATGTTCTGTAACAAGACACCACAAGTGCACAAGGAATTTGTGCAACAAATTACCATCACCAGGTACTTCCGAGTTCTTATAAAAAGGCCGCAGGTCATGAATCTCTAGATTAGAGCTAGTCAAATAACAAAAAGACCAACATAAACAAAACAAAACATGGTGAAATGTATACATATGTGTATACAAACATATGATATTTACATATACAGATTTTCAACATTTGTAAGATGTTACATGCTCAAGTATCATGCTTACATCATGCTTATTATATGTATCATGTTTGTTATATGTTACATATCGCATGTGTTATATGTGTTACTTATCGCATTCTTTTTATATGTTTTCTTACAGATGTATATATAACGTATATATGTGTACATATATAGAACATGTTTTGGACTAGTTTACTAGGATTACCATTCTTGTAGCTGTCATTTGTGTCGACCTGCCCAACCTGTTCAGTGCTTTCTAAGCCTAACCGATGTTAGTCGGCGACCACAAGTCGTTCATTCCCCCCCTAGGGGCTCCCTTTCACCGGCAATTCTCGGTATACTCAAGTAAGGGCGGCAACTTGTGATGAGAATAATCCCCCTTAGTTTATAAGAGCGGCTATTGTTGAGATTTGTCCACCTACACTTAAACAAGCCACTTCCCTAACTCCGCGGCATTGCCAACTCTTCGCGAGTCGGTGGGAGTTGGATTACTGCCCAAGGCCTCGGCAGAACGCAAAGCGTCATTGGGTTTCAGATGCGAAGCTCTGCACATCAAAGAATTCCGATAGGGCGCTTTTCTCCCCCCTAGTCAGAACCACACATGCGAATTTCTTCGCATGTAGCTCGTCCATGGCAAAAAATTTTAGCTTTTGCGGCTTCTTGCCGTATAAGCACTACTAGTCTTCTCTGCACAGGGACACACGGCTACTATGCAATTCCATCCCTCCTCTTCCGCGTGCACCTCATAACTATGGCATTTGCAGCATAGTGTGATCTACTTTCTAGATGAAGAAAGGAAGTGCTGCTGGAGAGCGAAAGGAAGGCGTTGGCACTATATGATGGAGGGGAAGGAGCTTAAATCGACGTACCCCCTGGCTAGTAGGAGGGGGTACGTTGCGTACTCAAGCAACATGAAGGGACCGAGATTGAGCTTGAATGAGACTAAGCAGTTAAAAAAACAAACTATTTTTTTGCTGCTTTGACATATTCTAATTGTCTGCATGTTTTTTGGAAACATTGTCATAAAGAGCAGTTTTAGACAAAAGCCTTTTTTAGCTTATAAAGGATATCAATTTGTGGATTACCGCCTAGAAAAAGCTTTTACCTAATCGAGGTTCAGAGAATGGTGCTTATAGAATAACTACTATATGCGGCACTTTGATCAAAGTACCATAAACACTGGAGGACTAGGTAATCCACTCCAAATTCCATTCTAAAGCAAAAAACGCTAAAAGCGTGCAGCAAATAAATTCTTTTTTTATATAGCTTTTTTTGGCCACGCGGCAATACATGGAGCCATAATTGAAATAATAGGAAACCTTGATCTAGGCCATCCGCAAGTGTGCGATTCAGAGATGATTTTACTATTAGAGTAATTGGTCCAAGAGCTCTGGCACAAAAGATACTTGACTTGGTTATATACTTGTTAACGTAGAGCAACTAAAGAATTGGGTTTGAAGAAAGGATGTCATGGAAATGACCAATTAGTGTGACTACAAGCGATTTATCATTGCTCCATATGCCCATGGATACTTGATACCTCAATGATGGAATGGATAGTAGTGGAAATATTAGTAGCTTTTAGCTAACCTATCTATCTATAAGCTCTATAAGCTTAAAAAATATTTCTTTTCGTCTAGAAACAATCGTGGTATTTGCTCCACGTTTTGTAGAATCCTATATATATATATATATATATATATATATATATATATATATATATATATATATATATATATATATATATATATATATATATATATATATATATATATTAATCATGACTCTAGTTTCTTCACCAACTTTTCCTTCTTCAATTCCCCATTAAAATCTGTAGCCCGTTTGGTAGGTTTTGCTTAAAGAGCTTTACCATTAAGGGCTCAATAAGGACTCAAAGGAGGAAACTTGTTTTCTTCTCTCGTGATTCAATAAAAGTATTTGGATCAGCAAAGAAAAATTAAAATAGAAATGCCTCAATTAGATCAATTTACCTATTTGACGCAATTTGTTTGGTTATGTATCTTTCATATGGCCTTTTATGTATTATTATATAATGATGGATTACCAAAATAAGTTGCATTCTCAAATTACGAAAATAGCTGATTTCACATCAGAGTGTAGGCACAGAGCCAAGCAATCACATTGTTGAACATGATGTTGTTTTCAAAGAATACTTTGATACCAGTATATCCTATCTATACTCAAGTGTATATGAAGCATCCAAGTGGTGTAACAAAATGGTAAAAAGATTAAATGCTAATCAATTAAAACGATTGAATAAATCCTATGTATGTTCTTTAGGAGAAATTAGTGTCTCACAAGTGATAAAAAAAAATGCACTTTCAATTATGAGTCCCTCTACTCATCATATAACTTCTTCAACGTCATGTTGAACCACAGCTCTTAACAAAATCTATGTTTTACGAGGTCAAAGGAACACCGTAATGAATATTAAGAACGGACCAAAAAAGAAAAATATGAATGCGTGAATTTATTATATTCGCTATTTTAATTTTTTGTGTTTTAAGTTCAAAACAAATCATAAATTATAATGAAGAAATTATTGTAGCTTTAAGTTTTATAGGTTTTATTCTATTTAGTCAAAAAACCTTTGGTGAAATTTTAAAAGCTACTTCCGATGTGCAAAGCAAAGCTCTTCTTTCAGAGCTACAGCAATTGATGAGTTTTCAAGAAGCTCTATTGTTCAAGTTGAAGAAACAGCATGAATTACATAGTATAAGTTTGCGTTCAAGTACGCGAATGACTGGAGAATCTTGTATAAATGATCTGCTTACGTGCTGCGCACCTAAGTGCAAACAGACAGTGCAAGCTGTATTATGCCAACAAGTGGAGCAAAAGTTGAAAACACTATTAGCTATTCAAGAGCATTATTGCAGCAATTTACAAGAGAAGATAGTCATCTGTTTTCACGAAACAGTTTGTGACAAATTTTGCTTTTCTAAATTGCGAAAAACATCAATCGGAACTAGTTCAACAAAGTATGGTATTATTGAAAGATGGAGTTCTGAAATGAACAATTTTGCACAACGATGGCTGTTTTCCATGAACCACAAAGATATTGGGACTTTACATTGCATTTTTGGTGCCATTGCTAAAGTTATGGGTACATGCTTTTCAGTACTAATTTGTATGGAATTAGCACAGCCTGGCAATCAAATTCTTGGTGGATATCATCAACTTTATAATGTGTTAATAACAGCTTACGCTTTTTTAATGATCTTCTTTATGGTTATGCCTGCAATGATAGGTGGATTTGGTAATTGGTTCGTTTTGATTCTTATAGGTGCACTTGATATAGCATTTTTCCAATTAAATAACATTAGTTTTTGGTTGTTATCACCGTCTCTATTACTTCTCTTAAGTGTTGCTCTGGTAGAAGTGGGCACTGTTAACGGATGGACGGTTTATCCACCATTAAGTGGTATAACCAGTCATTTGGTAGGATCTGTGGATTTAGCCATTTTTAATCTCCATTTATCAGGTGCTTCCTCTATTTTAGGTTCTATCAATTTTATTGCTAGTGCGCTCTGCAAGGCTCGTTTTCAGTGACGACTAATATCCATATTCCTATATGTATATCTGACTCTTTCAAAGAAATACATGCAGCAGGCCAATGCTGCATTTTGGGTCAATAATCCATCATGTTTGCGAGCAATTGGTCGATGGGGAGGCCAAAGGGGACTGCCCTCTTTGGTGGTATCCTCTAAGCAGGGTAGTAAGGGTTAGGTTAACCAACTTGATACGCACTCACTGCCTTGAAAAGGCTACATATCCCAAGCAGAATACGTCGGTATATGTGTGGTAGAGTAACCCGGGAACCGATACCAATCTGGGCGAAAGCTTTGAATAATGTAGTGAATTGTTATAGTTGTTGGACAGCCACGGGTGATTCTAACATGGAAACCGGCCTAAGCAATTAAGCAAGTGCGCAAGGACCTTAAACTACTGAAGGCCTTGACAAAGGTCAAGAAGAGAACACAAAGATGGGGCAACTGCAGGAAGTAACCGCTTCACATCATCCGACAAATGATGCGCAAGCTCAGAGGTCTCATAGTAGCAAGGGGAAGGAAACCCACCCAGCCAGAATACAAAGGTGACTAGTCAGAAAACGATCCATAGTTCTTTTTCATCTATTTTGGGCAAAGAAAGTTACTCTTACAGGCCTCTTCAAAGAAATCAGAAGAATGATTAACAAAGAGACGCCTGTACATATGCTAATAAGATAGTAAACAATTGTAAGAATAACCAAGGATGCTATAATGGACTAAAAATAATTCTATCGGATCCTAAATTTCTGGTTTCCTGCTATGAAAGTATCCAAGGTAAGCTTGGGGACATTACTCAAAAAACCAACTTTCTCGGCTTTGCGGAAAAAGATTTAGATGGCCCAACCCCTTATAGATTGCATAAGAACTAGTTTTTCAAACTTGCAGATACAAATATGCAAAGGCTAAATCATAGATTAATCTGCGCCAAAGGTATCAAGAGATAAGACTATCACATCCAGATATCCATCCTGACCTAATTAATAGGACCGCCAAAATCCTAATTATTGTGGTGTGGTTGATGAAAGAAATTTGCAAAAAATGATTAAGATCTTAGTTCACTCATTTAAAGCCGGCTTTCAAATCGAAGTTCCGAACTAGGTTCAATAAAATTGGAGCTAAGCTTCAATGCTTGAATACTTAGAGTAGCCTGACGATTCCAAATAACTATAAGGTTCTACATGATTACAAGGTAAACAACTACTCCAAATTAGATTATGCAGGTTTAGTGGACCAAACATTTTTACGAGTCTGGGTTAGGTTGAATTTGTGCCATCTGCGGTGATAGGAATATGGAAATAAATCATGTAAGGACTGTTTTAAACGTATAAGTAGAGATTCGAATAAGAAACTAAGGTTACCCGATTGCCCAGAGCATATAAACGAAAGCAGATTCCATTATATAAAGCTCACTGCGAAGCGTATCATGCAAAGAAGCTAGGAAATGCAGATAATATTATACTATCAGTCCCAGGCCCCTATTAAGCAACACATCCTTCGAGACGCACCTAATACAAGAATCTCAGCAATTGAAGTTTTCCAAGTGAGAGTTGTATGACAAGAAATTGTCATGTATGGTCCGGAGGGCAGCATAGACTGACCCCTATCTATTTTCAACATGCGTAGGCCAGGAATGACCATGCATAGAATACCCCTATTTGTATGGTCCGTATTAGTGACAACATTTCTACTTTTATTATCTCTTCCAGTATTGGCAGTTGTATTTGTGCCTGACAAGGCAACAATGTCTTGGTCAAATTTGACAATATGCTGGGAAATCTGCAACGACGATCAGTAGGGAACAAACCATGATGGTTCGCCCTCAGAGACTATACGCCAAACATCTCTGGTCAAACCTACTTTTGCCATCCAGGCAAACAAAAGCTTGATGCCTATTTGGCCGGCTTGATTTGAAGTGATGGATGCATGATCCTAGTGTTTGCAAATCCTTTGGCCTCGTGGTCCATGCGGGCTAAAAAAAAGGGTATTGTGCGCATCAAAGCGGGTTCGACCCTGCAATGTTTCGAAACAAGGGCGTAGCAAAAATCTATTTTTTTTTGCAAACTGCTTGTGGCTTTTTGCTCTACTTCCTTCATGAAAAAAGGGAATAAACAATTCAAACATCATTTGTTGCAAAACATGTTTGGCACCATAAATCATAAAAGCTCCCTTGAAAGCCAATCCAAGGCGGTGCCCTTAGGTATTGTCCAAGAGCCCTCGGATAGAAGGTTAAAAGATGGTGCAAATGCAGAAGAAAATAAAAGGCCCATAAGGCTTAAAAGATGGAAAGAGTTGAAAAAAAAATCAAAATTAGACATTATTGCACTTGGGGGTGCGACATTGCACTTGGCTAGTACGGCATCTAAAATGGACAATCTCAAATGCTCAAAGTAAATGTAAAGAAAATTGTGTACCTTAGAGGCATTATTGAGCTCAATTGAATAATTGAACACCACTAGTTGATAAAGTTTTTCCCTCACAAATAGTGGTGACAAAAATTGAAGAATTGAAATGATAAATTTGCATATTTCAAAGATTTTGTGGATACATGAATTGTTGCGGAATCCGAAATTCCTTCAATTTATCCCCTAAAGTCTCAAGGCCATTTTTTTGTCAAAAACCACTCAAATCATCCATTTTTGTTGCATTCACCCAACAAAACAAATAAAAAAACAGTTTTTTGTAGAATCTAACTGTAAGATCTTTCACACTTACTTAAGATCATGTAGTAAAAAATTCATGAAGTTCGACAATATAGATTGGAAGAAATTAGCATTCAAAGTTGAAAAACAAAGTTTTTTTGAACATTGGCCTACAATTTCAGATGACTTTGACTGCCATTTGTGGAAATTTTTTGCACAACAAACTTTGAATTGAAAACTTTTATTTTGAATAATTGAATTAAAAGTCTTGAATTTTTTTTCAAAAAACACACACTTGATTTTCATTCTTTAAAAAATTGTTAAGTAGAAGTACGTTCAAAATTGAAAAAGAAAACTAAATTGATAATAGCTCTAAGATAGGATTGAATCACAATAATTCCAATGATGAGATTGTTCTAGCAAGCAAACACAACCTTTTCAATCAATTTTTTTTGAAAAAAATTGTGAAAATTGCATTCAAAAATGAATCCTACAAGTTACTTTTTCAATAAGATGCTCTAATTGCTTGAAAAACAAGATTGTCCATAACGTTTTCAATATTGGTCCAAATAGAATGAATCAAAGCTTTGCATGTAGACAAAAATATAATATTTTAGGAATAAAATAAAATAAAATTCATTACATTTTCATTTTTTTCATTTTTTTGTGTTTCTCGTCAAGTTCAATTCTAGGCTTTTTTTGGTATAACTTTTGCTCCCGGTCACCAATTGAAATAAAAATTGTATTCTTACATAGTAGATCAATTTTTCTATTATATGGGAAAGTTTCAAAAAGTTTCATAAAAATCGAAGTCACAGACTCACACGAACTTGCCCGAAATCCAATTTATCCCCCAAGGGGACAATGAGACTTTAGAGGTTAACAAATTTTTCAAATCATTTGGTAATAGCAATAGAACATTGAAGTCATGAAAGTTCAAAGCTTACAAAATCACAAAATTGTGGAAATGCTATGAAGTGTGAAGCCAAGAGAAATAATCAAAAATGTTACTTCTCTAATGTCACTCTATTGATCCTCTCTAACCCCTAAGGGATCGAGGTCCTTTTTCTGCCAAAAAACACTCAAAACTGCTATTTCTATAGCAAATAGTAAAAAAATTGAAAAATGTTCTATTTTCACATCTAATTGTAGGATCTTACATCTAACTAGTATGAGAGTGTGTAGAAAAAATTTCAGAATTTTTGACCATAGAGGTTGCAAGATATCTATGTTTAAAGTGAAATAAATAAGTTTTTCAACACATTGCGGGACGAGATTTTTTGACTTTGAACATTTTAACTTAAAATTTTTGCACTACAGAGTTGTGAGCTTTAAATCTTGGGATTGAATTCAGAGTCTAGGAAAAAAAAAATTTAAGAAAACTCAATTATCACTCTTTAAAAAATTGTTAAGTAGAAGTAGATACAAGATAGAAGGAAAATCTAAAATATTCATATATTTTAGATGGAATTAAAATGCACTAATCCCAATTATGAGATTGTTCTTGCAAGTAATACAAACCATGAGGGGAAAAAAAATGGAAAATTTGGAAAATTGCATTCAGAAATGCATCCTAGAAGTTACTTTTTTCAAGAAGATGCTCTCATTGCCCCAAAAACAAGAATGCCCATAACTTTCTCATAACAAATCCAAATGAAAAGAATCAAAACTTTCTAGATAGCACGATGGAGAGAGCAAGGCCCGAAGCGGCGCCGCCGCAGTTAGGGTTCATGCTGGTTCTCTGTGAGAGGAACTCTGTCGCTTGACCACTGTTTGTTGAATTGTCTAGGTTTGCGTTCATGCAATGCATGCAATTGATTATCTTAGCACCAAGTAGGATTATCCAAACCTAGTTTCACAAACTCCACTTAGCTTAACTCAGCCTATTCACAATGACGTTAGCAAGCTACGCCGTCGCTCTACGCCGTGGCTCTACGCCAAGATGCTCGTATCGCTAGAACCTCCACTGATTCAGGACCTGGTTGCGCGTCACATGGCAGTAGGCGGGTCAATGAAGTGGACCTAGTTGGTCCGACCTTGGCAAACCAATAGCAGGACCAACAGGAATACGGCAACTCCGATCTTCTTATAGGCCTCACCAGAAATCCTAACAGTCACCTCGTGCGGGACTGCATCGTTGTACCTGCGTCCGAGCTCAACATGGTGGTGCTCAAAAGAGAAGTCGCGTTCCTGAAACAACACGTCATCATTGTGAGGTTTGCCGTCGATCTCCCCCTTGTGTATTGTCACGAGTCACTATAAAAAACTGGCCTTTTTTATGATGTCTGAAAAAATGTTGTCTGATGTCCAAAAAAACATGTCTGAGAGTCAACGTATATGTCACCTAAAATCGCGTCACAAAAAACAAGCAAAAAACGTCTATTGTTTTCAAAAAACATGCCCAATTTGGCCTTTTTTTTTTTTGACATCACACATGACATGCTTTTTCAAGGTCCTAAAAGTGTGCCATTTGGGGGACAACTCAGCTCCACGTAAGCGTCACGTGGGCGGGCAGTGCTACGTATGAAAAAAATTTCATCCGGTTTGTTGCAGACGTGGACCAAGGGAAAAGTGACATGGATCCGCCAATATTTGATGTGGCATGCCTTGTTAGCATACTTTTATGTTGTTTAAAAAATTTTAGTGTTGTTTTTTTAAATGTGAATTTAGACATCTACTTAGACGATTTTTGTGACATCAATTGCTGCATACTATACCCATAGGACAAGGTTAGTAGAAAAAAGTTATTTAAAAAAATAAAAAAATAAACAATCAAAATGACAGAATTCAACAAGAATTAAATAAAACTTACCATCTACCATCAAGAGAATTTTTGATGGCAAAATGAAGGAATTCATTCATTAAAAGTTAGTGAAAATGAAGGATTAAGAGGTCCTTTATATTTGCATTGTCCGTCCATGGTGAGACAAAAGATATGAGAACTCAAATATGGGAACTTAACCATTATAAGTTTTGACATTGTTTTAGACGTCTAGACGTTGTTTCAGACATGTAGATGTTCTTTTAGACATCTGAAGCATATTATTTCAGACATTTTACATTGAACACAGCTCTTGCTATATATATCCCACATGGATTGTTTCACTTCCTACCACCCCACAGTATAAAGACCATCTCTTTTCATCCATGGTGCACATCCATCCATTATCCTTTTTTTGCAAAGTATGCCATGTGGCTGCCCTTCCCCTAAATTTTTTAATATGGTCAATATTTTATCATTGCCCGTAGTAATTTTTACTAATTTATCTATAGACAAAATGGACCTATTTGTTGACTTGGTAGTCTATGTTTTTTTGGACGTTCCAAACAGCATCAGCATAATTTCAATCATGTCAAATACAACGTCAGCGTCAATGATAACATCAACTTAGATTTATAATAAAAAGCCAATGTTCTCTGCAACGTCCACCAAAATCTACCTTGTTGGGTCAAATGTCCTTTGAAATCTTCATGTTTTATTAGACATCGTGCGTTAGAGGTAAAACATCACCAAAAACATGGGTTTTTTTTATAGTGAATTGTGGGTCAGGGAACTTGAAACACTGCTTAACACTAGGGTTTCATTGCACCGTGATGTGGGAGGAGTTTTTCATTTCATCAAATTGAAATCTATTGACCTAGTTCACCAAACCTTAGCACGATCTCCTTGCCAACTTAAGGTTGGCATGGCGGTCTTCGAGCAATGGATGCCGGCATTCAACCCTAGCTAACCAATAGGCCTTGGTGTTCCTTGTTGGATCAACCTCAAGAACCTGCCACTTGAGTTCCACCAACACGAGGCGAAACGTCTGGCTGGCTTAGTGGGAACAGTCATCAATGAAGATTGAGACTCTTCAACAACAGCTGACCCCAGATTTTGCGTGTCTATTGACCCCACTCAAGGATACGTAGCCTCATTCTCAGGTGCAAATGTGGTAGGGTTTTTTTTGGAAATTACGATTGAGTATGGGGTCCCAGACAGATCGTGCCAGCGGTGCCCAAACTCCTCTCACGAAGACTCGGACTGTCTAAGCCGCGGCATTCTGTTGACCTCAAATCTCCAGCCCCGTCGACAGCCAACAAATCAACCACGGGCGCATCAGACCCCTCACTGTAACTCTCAGCGACATAGTAGGATCAGCCACCCCAACCGAGGCAATCTAGCCAAAGTTTCTCAACCCAACGACAGTCAGAGGCAGATGACGGATTCACGGTGGTCTCCCACAAACCACGCAAGCCAAAATAGGGATCGATCAGGCAACGGTAACAACAGATTGGCTTGATCGTGCTTGCCTCCAGCGACCCTGGCTACTTCAGCCCCACCTCAACGGACGTTGAATTACCAAAGGGCCCCGCCAACGTTGACAAAGCCATGACTGATGTACAAGGCGACAAGGACGTACACTGGCCCAACAGCAACATTCAAGGCCCCGGCAGCACCACACACGCGCCCAGCTCCGACGTCTGAACCCCTAGTAGAGATGCTCGTGGGACCAGCCTCAAGAATCAAGGACCCAAGAGTGACGCTGGAGCTCCAGACACTACAGCCGTACTTCCCAAATTTGGCACCCAAAGCGCCAATGTCATCTCCCGAACTTCCAGCAGCCGCGGCCAGACCCTCAGTATTGTCAATTAAGATCCCAGCATCCAAGGACCGACCCAAAGAGGGACATAGGCCTATGTGCAAAGTCCCACCAATCCAAGCAGGGACTGCTAATCATTCGCTCCGCCCCTCCCAATGACGCGCCGAATCTTCCACTCGCTCCTCTACTTACTTTAAGGGACAATCCGGTCCACATATCCAACTTCACGGAAGATCCCATACAGGATGACGAGGACAGCAAGGTGCGGGAAGAAGACATAGAGCACTACATGCTTCTCCTAGTGGACAAACAGGATGCCATCATCGCGGCCAAATTCTCAAGTTTGGCTACCACAGTGGAGTAGAATCCACAACCGTTTCGCCACACTCCCGACTAAACAGCCCAGCCTATTTGTCACCAAACAGAAGGATCAGGAGTGTCACCAAGCATGACGATCCAGCATGCATCGATCAACACCCAGCCACAAATCAACCCTGCTCAAATACGCCAAGTCCCTTTCGGACCAGCAAGTTGCACCCTCGAACTTCTTGGGACTGACGTTCATAACGGTAAACGGTTTGCCTTCACAGACGACACGGAGGAAGATCCAGTGCAGGAATTTTCCACAGACATTGATTTGGGTCACTATAAGAAATCCGTCTTTTGGAGGATGTTTTCACTATTTTTTGGAATGCGTTTTTGTGGACATTATTGTTGACATAAAAACATGGATTGTCAATTGTAATGTCCACAAAAATGCGTTCCAAAAAATAGTGAAAACATCCTAAAAAACATAGGTTTCTTGTAGTGGGTCCATCCCAACACGAGGAAGAGGCGTTCGAAGACGCTCAAAGCAAGCAATTCTCCTCAGTGCCCCTTGGGGATAAAAGCCCCAAAGTTGGTCAGTTGGCCTATTTGGCACCAAGGGCCATCTCCTTTGATCAACAATCACCAGCTGGCCTCTCTCCTTCCCAAGAATAAGAGCAATTGACTCGAAGGATGAGTCTCCAATTGAGTAGAGCTGAGATCAGAGATAATGACCGAGCATCTAGGGCTATCTAAGCAATGACAATTGATAGGATTCGACCCAGCCAAGGGGCACCTTCATTTTTGGGCCTTCTCCAAGACTCAAACTTGTCAACCCCGCCACTAGCAGCGGAGCGCACACAGTTGGTTCGCAATGCTAGAGGCAACCGCTTGAACTCTCTCTGCCTCCCCAAGCACTCCATCTACCGCACTGACCCCTACCACACTCGACAAATGGGGGTACAGAGACAGCCCGCCCCGCTCTGCGTAGATGAATCTGCGTAAAGATTCTCAGCTCTCCAATTTATGCTAATGATTGTACAAATTTTGTCATTCAAT
The DNA here is from genome assembly GCA_963969595.1 of Neckera pumila. NCBI lineage: Eukaryota > Viridiplantae > Streptophyta > Bryopsida > Hypnales > Neckeraceae > Neckera > Neckera pumila. Next base: position 16,769,888 of record OZ018415.1, on the reverse strand, counting down.
GTTCAAGGGCTCAATGAAAGAACCTCCATCCATATGCTTTGCAACTATATTCTATCACTTCCACAACTAGATATAGTATTGCTGCAGGAACACAAGCTATGAAATAAAGAGTCTAGTAGGCTTGGTAAATTAATTTGGCCTCAAGGTTCTTCTTGGACGGCGGAGGCTAGTGTTGGGTTTAATAATGCTCTTACAGGGCCAGAAGCAGGGAAAGGTGGCATTACAACACTAGTTTCCTCCAAGATGGCGCATATGGTAACCCAGTCAGGTACCATACTAGTCAATAGGGCACAATGGATTGTATTACAAGGCATTCCAGGCGGTAAGGTGGGGATTGTTAACATCTATGACCCCAACGACTCTCCTTCACGTTGCCAACTATGGGAGGCTTTGATCCATGGACTAACCTCGGATTGTAGGTGGATCATAGGGGGTGACTTCAACATGGGAGAAGTACGCCAGGATAAAACCAACCCATGTGGCCGAATGATACCTTTTACTGAAAGAGCTCTATTCTCTTACCTCAAAAGACATCTTCACGTAGAAGATAACTTGCGGTCACTAGGCAGTCTCCCCTACTCTTGGGACAACTTCTGAGATGATGGGAATTGCATTATGGCCCGTCTGGACCGGTTCTATCTATTCAAAAATGGTGCTGGCATGATGAATCGTAAGCTCGCGGAGTACATGGTAAGAAGCAACAATGCATGGTCAGATCATTTTCCGATCTCTGCCACTATCAAGTTGCACAACTCAATTACTCGCCCCTCGCGGTGAATGATGAGTAGCCACTGGCTTGAGGAAGCCAAACCTCAAATTGAGTATGTATGGTATGGCTCTCAACACTCTACCTCCTTCTTCCATAAGCTGAAACCGGTGTCCAAGGTATATCGTAGTTTCTGCCGCAAGAAGGCGCACGACTTTAGGGGTGAAGAAGAAGGCGCTAGGCAGAAATACTCGGAGGCCTCACTGGACTTACAAAACCACCCAAACGACCCAATGAACCCTTCAAAATCAACATGGTTTGGCGCGGGCCCAATTACAAGGAGTAGATTCCAAGAAAGTTGCGGGCCAACGCATTAGGACGAGGCTAAGATGGAAGATTAGCAGGGACATGGTCTCAGCTAAGTTCTTTAAGGCGGTACGAGAAAAACCAGCTTCGTCTGCAATTATTAGACTACATAATATACATGGCCAACTCACCGAGGACACGGAGGGCCTCAAGCAGGTTTGCTCAAACTTCTATAGCCGATTATACACAGCGACCTCCGGCTCAGTTGAAAACTCTGAGGCTATGGACAAATTTCTTGGCTTACTCTCCAATGACATTCTACAGGTCTCTAAAGACCTACTCTCTAGTCCATTATCTGGATCAGAACTCAAACTAGCCCTAGATGCTATAGCTTCCTACAAGAGTCCTGGACCGGACGGGTTCATTACGGAGTTCTATCAAAAATACTGGTATTTGATTGGTGAAGACTTTACAACTATGGTCCAACAGTCTATTGGTTGTAGCTCCCTTCCTAAAGGCATGAATGAGGGTATGATTGTGTTGCTACACAAAGGAGGATCTAGGGAGGATTTAGGCAATTGGCAACCTATCAATTTACTCAATGTTGCTTATAAAATCTTAGCCAAAGTTCTCCAAAGAAGACTACAATCTATTCTGGCGGAGATAATTAGCTTAGATCAATCTGCCTTTCTTCCAACAAGGTATATCCTAGATAACATCCTCTTGCTACACGAAACTATCTTGTGGACCAAGGAGTCGGACCAAAAAGCGATTCTCTTGAAGTTGGACTTCCAAAAGGCCTATGACACAGTTCATCTTCCCTTTCTATTCCGAGTAATGGAAACTATGGGTATTCCACCGGCCTTCATGAATCTCATCAAGATGCTCTTTGTCGATGTGGAGACCTCAGTCTGCATCAATGGAGCTAATACCAAGTCCTTCCCTGTGCTACGTGGTGTGAGGCAGGGTTGCCCCTTGGCCCCATATTTATTCCTATTTGTAGGTGAGGCGCTCAACATGGCAGCCAAGCACTTGCTTAAAGAAGGAGAACTCGCAGGCATCTCACTTCCTTCAGTAGTGGCAGAACAACTGATAAGCCAATTTGCAGACAACGTTAACTTCACAATCAAAGGGGAGGAAAGATATTTTCGTAGACTGTCTTCTCTACTAGACAGATATAGCTTGGTCTCCGGTCTTACAATCAATTGGCCAAAGAGTTTGGCATACTGGCTATTCTCAGACCCTGCCCCCCCTTGGCTTGCCCAAATTAACTGTCCCTGGGCTGTGGAACACCAACTCTCAAAACTACTGGATACTCCATTTGGTATTGACCTTAACACCCCGGATGTTGACAAATTTCTTAAGTCCAAGATCAAAAAGAAACTAGAATACTGGACAAGCATCCATCTCTCTCTAGCAAGATGTGCTGTTATTGTCAACTCAGTTCTACTTAGCACCCTGTGGTATTTCATCGCCATTTGGGGGGGGGGGGGGGTCACTTGCCGTTATCCGGAAAATTTGGGCCTCACTAAGGGACTTTCTTTGGTCAGGTTCTACAAATTGAAGTCGAGCTAGAGTGAACTAGTTAGACTGGTGCGCATCTCGACTTGTGGGAGGTTTGAACCTAATAGATCCTGAGGAGGCCTTACACCCTTTAATGGCTAAATGGGTTCTTAAGGCTATGCTCCCAGGCTCCTCCAACCTCTAATTTTTACTCAGACACCGTCTCCTCCAATGCTGACCTCAATCCTTAGGATCCTGGCTTGCAATGCCACAGTGGATATTGTTACATAAATTCCATGCTTGCAAGAGTTCTAGGGCTTGGGATAGGATCATAAAAGCATGGAGACTCTTCAATCGACACATCACAGCTTTACCACCACAAAACTGTGACAAGGTCCTCACCTCTCTACTCTGGTGGACGACTTGCTTTCTTGGTGGGTACCACGGCTTCTTTGCTACTAGAGCTGCCAAGCTAATGTCCAAGGGGATGGGCCAAATACATGACATTTGGGATAACATTTCCCTTTCATTCCTATCTTGGGACATAGCAAAATTCCAATTTGGACTACTTGAATTTGAGTTAACGGCTTACAAACAGATGGTGGACTCGATCCCTAGAGCATGGCTCCATTTCCTTACGAATTATCAATATGTGACAAGTCCCCAGGAGTTCATAGGGGTGTTTGAAAACGAGGGGGATCCAATTCCATCACTTGTTTTCGACACAAGCGCCAAATTCAAGCCAAGGCTAGCCGCCGGTCATCAACTAATAGAACTTCTGCCTGGGCAACAGAGCTTCACGGTTGGCCACGTTTCCTCTATCCTATTAGCCAGGTTGGCATCTAATCACCAAGAAAGCCATCTCCTTGCAAGATGGCTCAAAAGAATCCGAATCACTCTCCCCAACGTCGGCCCCCTTCTATACGTTGGAATTATTTCTAAATTCTTCTTTGATCCAGGGAGGTGGGTGTGGGATGAGTCAGCTATACTCCACTCATATACCACAAAATTGGGTAGGTCATTGTTGACCAATTGATCGGAGTTAGCTAAACCAATCCACGAAAAATGGCATGGTAATATGGTAGTGGGATACAGACCTAAGTAGATAGAGGTTTGGCACAAGGCTAGGCCACAAAAAGAGGCAGGCTTCCTCTGGTCAGTTTATCATTGTACGGTCGTAGTTCACTCATGGCATAAGATTGCCAACCCCAATATTTCCACTGTTTGCCAGAGTTGCCTTGACAGGTCAGAAGAAACAATCCTTCACCAATTTCACCATTGCCCTAAAACTCGGCATGCATCTCTCGATCCTCTACCATGCCTTGAAGATTCTTCCTATCTCTGGTACCTGGCTAGCTTTTACCTGGCAACAATGCCTTTTGGGATCCAAATTACCTTGCCGACTCAGGAAAGGCACTACAATGTGGTTCCTATTCAAGGTTCGGTCATATGGCTTGCATGGTTGGACCGGAACGGGATTTGCTTCAACAATACCCCATGGCCGCCCCAAAAGATGGAGCAAGCAATCTGGGAAGCTGTCATTGACCATGTAAGAGCGGCTTGGTTCAAAACTACCAAACTCTACGCTCTATACCCTGACAAGTCAAGAGTCTTTCTCAAGCACTTTGATAACATCTGGCTTCAAATTGACTTTTTTGGTGAAAGGTCCCACCTTCAGGTGAGCTGGAATTTAGCTCATCCTAAGATGGGCTCCTTTAACGAAGCCTTTGGCCATTTGCTTGGACTCCTTCTTCACAGCGCCTCTAGCCGTTCACTCCCTTGGGAGTCTGGCCTGGCTTTATGCCGCCGCGGGGATTGGGTTTTGAGTTGGCTCTTATGCTTTGGTTTAGGGTTAAAAATGCAAAAATAATGTTGTAGAAAATGTAAATACTTTGCCGGGGACTTGGTCCTTAGGTTCTGTGTACTGTTTCTCTTTGCAATGGAAATTGTCTATGTGTTTCAAGAAAAAAAAAAAAACTTTCCAGATAGACAAAAATATAATCTATAAGAAAAAAAATATAATAAGAAAAATTCAAATTTTTGTCCATTTTTTTTTGCTGCCTGGGCTGCCCGCCGTCCCTTGTTTTGAGCTTATTTGGTCATAACTTTTTTCCTAGGCACCGATTGTGAAAAAAATATATTCCCACAAAGCTTATCAATTTTTCTATCTTCAAAAAAAGTTTCAAAAAAGCACGACAAAATTTCAACTCGTAGGTACCTACCTAAAAATGCATTTGTCCCCCAAAGGGACAACGGTCCTTTAGGGGCTAATATCACCAATAGCTATCGTACTTTTGTATTATCACATTGTTTGAAATGTGATGTTACAAAGGTCACTGTGATTTTAGTAGTATGATGATAACATCATATATGAAATATTGCATACATAGCGAATTTCATTAAAATGGCTCCATTCCATAACTTTGGCACTATTATAGTAAGAATGGCCGTTCTAAAATCTATACATGTCCTAGATGGTTCAGAATGGACATTCTAAAAATCTATACTTGTTCTAGATGGTTACAATGGCTCCCTATCAGAATGGCACACGGAGAGATCTTTGACTCCAATTATTCATCACATTTGAGTATATTCACTACTAACAAGAGAAAGGGGTGTTTTAAGTAAAGTTTTACTAAAAACCTTACTTAAAAGTCATCATTTAAAAGACTATATTCCTCAGACTATACTCAAAACACCCTTTTTTCTTATAATGATTGCTAATATGGCATCCAAAAAATTTCTCCTTTGCAAGTTGTCTTGCCCACTTGGTCTTGATCTTTGAAGCAAATTATATTTTCTTTTCTTTTCAAGATCTTTTCATCATCTATTTTTAGTTATTTTCCTGCCACTACCATGCTCTTTGTGCATCTTTTGTCCACAAAATTCAAATTTGAACGTTGTTTTTTGAGAACTATTGTCAACTTAGAAGTTATTACTAACTACCACAAATGAAAAAAAAAATTTAATCTATGTCCAAGACATAAAGTTCTATTGCTTAAAAGGATATGAGTAGCGTGGGCAATTTAGGTTGCACTCAATTCAACCAATTTAGTGAAGACCTTAGAGCTAGGTAAACAATCCAAATTGAGCAAGTCCAATATCATTTTACACTAGTATAATTTTAGCAGGCCCTAGGTGATTGAGATTTTATTAAATTTTTTTTATTCTCAAGAAAAATACATGGTTCATCTATTTCACCATTGTGATTTTGAAAAGATGAAAAATCAAATCTAAATTTTATGCTGGAAAAGAGCCTATTGTGTTGGCAATTATTTAGATACTTAAATTCTTTGCATATGCTACAATCATCAATTTCATATGAAACTTAGGAGTCAAATATCTTAACCTTGGAAGGACATTGTGATTTTGATTCGTGGAATCACGAAGCGGCTTGCTAATTTTGGCCTTTCACCAGATACACCATTTGCTCCGTTGATTCTCTTACTGCTCGAGTCATGTCACTGGATATCTATCTCATCTCTGTACAAAGTTGGTCAACAGGTGCTGTTAGAAGCAACATTAGAAGACAAGAGTACTATGTCTACCTTAGGTGGAGAGGACCGATATGTCATCAATGCAATCCCCTGCTGGTGGATCGGAATGAATGCTGGAATGGGGTCATCGATTCACCTCACCATCCGATCATTCTCCTTGTCGATGATTTTGACCTCTAGAGCTGCTTGGATGGCGTCACCTATTTTGGTCTTGCATTCTTTTTTGTGCTTTTTGCAACTAAAAGTACATTCAAACTTAGTATAAATGAAAAAAAAAACCCAGTGAGTCCTAGATGACGAATCGGGACCTCACATCCTTTCATGATTAATCTAAGCCTTCGACTACACAATTTTATGAATTTATTAACTTTCTATACAACAAAAAATTTAGTCCTAAAGTAATTAAAATTGATTCATCATGTTGAGCAAAATCCAAAAGACTTGATTACAATAATCTTTCAATCCGTGCGGTCAAAGAGTTCAAATTTCTTATCCAATATATTTAGGCAACACATCCAATTGTCAACATGGATTAGTTCAAGATTACCAATTCCATTTATTTTGAAAGTGTACTAGTGTGCCCTGTACCATTGCTACAATCATTGGAATGTCAAAAATGATGGCTAAGCTCTCCTTAATCCCCTTAATTAAATATAAAAGTACTTTTTTAATTTTTTGATTCAATAAGAACTATGAAATTCAATAGCTTTTACATTACAGGTCTAAAGGCCACGAAACAAAGCCCGTGCACCCATCTTTGCCAAGAGCTTTCTGACGATACCAAGCACGCTATTGAGGGACGTATGATTTGGAAGATGTCAACATAACAAACAAATTAAAACAAAACAAAGACACAACCTATCTTAAGGTATGGATAGTATTCAAAATTCCTATCATGTCTTTATTTTTGGCACCTTCATGGTTAATCCATGCATTAGAAAAAAAAATTAGCCATGGAGAGTGTCGTACGCGCAATCTAGGCGTAAGTATCCTTAACACAAAAATGTGCCAAGATAACACAAATTATTGTCCTAGGGAATTTTCGGATTCTGTATAGTATGTTCTAGCTATCCGACTTTTCTATCTTTCTTTCTTCTCACTTACTTACTCTTTTCCGGCCTCCTTCACAATCCGGATCATAAACTATCCAGAATCCGGTTTACGTCTCTCACTCCCAATCCGGTTTTCTATACTTTTGTTTTACCATCAAAGGGGCCATTGTTGGTCTTGTAGAGGGGTAGGGACTCACCACTCGTTGTTCTCCTACAATTCTAACAAACACAAATAAAAACACCCAAGTACTCAAAGGGTTGTAGCAAGACGAGAAGATCCGAATCCTCACAGCTAAATTGGATGGTAAATCCGGAAATTAAGCAGGTCACTCAGGAATACTTCACTCTCCCTAACTACAACAACAGATCTCAGAGTCAGGTATAAGGGGGTGTGATCTTTCTAGAGGTTGAATGAATTCTAAGGTTGGCAGATCTTCCGAACAGGTGGGAACTTCCTTGGGCGGGCGCTTACCTCCGCATGGCTTGACAACCGGACTCGCTTCCCCGCTACTCAAATCCGGACTACTCTATTAGTAATTTAAAGACACAGTGCGCAGCTCCTAAGTCAACAATCCAACAACGTTACAATAGCACACTCTCGACTTAGACCGTATTCTCTTAAATCCGGATTCCTCCTCACCCGTCCTTTCCTTCCAACACCCAGACCACAAGTCCACGCAATCCGGATACACTGATAAAGCCAAACTGCATACCCGAGGGCTTAGATTTCAAAAAGGGAATGAAATACAAATGAATATCAACTAGGAGGGAATGAAGGGCAACTAACTTGCCCGCCCTTAAAAACCCAAATCGAAACCAAAGTCAACAGCCTAAAAACAACAAAGGGCAGCCCAAAAACCAGGGCAACCTCACACACACACCAAGGAAATCCCGATTAACCGGGAAAGTCCTTATCCCTAAACTTCCGGAACTCGGGCCCACGCTAGGATTCCGGTTCCGGATCTAACTAACTAAATTCTAATCCACCTCCACAAGTAATCCCCTTTGAACTACTTGGTCATCCGAGACTTCTTTGAACTACCGGCTCCCTGCTTGGTTGTCGATTTACCGGAACCCTTGGCTGGCGTCATCTTGGCAGCTCGAGGCGGATTCTGCCGGGTCGCCGGAGACGTCTCCTCTTCATCCGTATCCTCCTCAGACTCAGTAGCGGATTCAAACTCACCGGATTCAGAGTCTTCGATCTCTTGCTTCGCTGGCTTTTTACCTTCCGGCTTCCGCTTCTCCGACTTCCGAAGTTTGAGTTGCTTCCCAGGTTCTACCATCTCCAGTTCTTTGTCCGGATCCAAGAATTCGACCTCCACTATTTCCGTCTTCGTGTTCTTCCGGGTTTCCGGCTTGAGTTCCGGTCTTGTTTCTGGAGCCGGATCTCCCAAATCGATCAACTGTGTCCCCCGCGTTGGTGATGGTTCCGCCATGTGGGGGAATCTCTCCGGATGCTCCCTTGCCGGATTTATTGTTCCCATACCTTCTAAGAGGTCCCTCTGGATTGGCAATCTCTGTCCTGTCTTTCCGGATCCCGCCGGAGACTGTAAGGAAGGACTAAAAGTACTCACTGTTCCCCACTTCTGGAATTGACCCGAGGAAGGTACCTGGGGCAGCTTAAAGAGAGACTTCAAGCCTGGGTCTTCTTTTGTTCCGGAAGTTCCGGCTCCGTACTTGACCGGCGACTCCATGAAGATATCCGGAAGTGGCCCAAACTCGTCCTTGGCCACATCCAGAGGTCTCAGCAGCTGCCGCATCTCGTCCAACACGGTCTTCATCTTGGCCTCGTAATCGACCAAGACTTGCAACACTCGAGATCCGGTGACTATGCCGTCGGTATCTAGTTTCTTCGTGAAGAGCGCAGACCGGATGATCAAATGTTCCGGTTGTTCTACCAACCCCTTCAAATCCCAGACGAGCTTCAGGGCATCCGTCTCCTTCTTCTGGGCTAAGATCGACTGTCTCTCCGTCCAGTAAAACTTGTTCTTGTAGTTATCTCGTTCCGCCTCCAGCAATGCGATCTCCTTGTCTTTTTCTTGGAGTAGTGCCGGATTAGGTCTCTTCCGGATTTCGTTGAAGATCTGATCCGTCTCAACGTTCAATTCACTGGCGACGCCCGTGATCACCGCTGCCATTTCAGCGTGCATCTTCCGGCACTGTGCCATCCACCGGGCTCCGGCATCATAGAAGTCGGAGACATTGGTATACTCCGGCGACGGCTAGGTCAGGGCCGGATTCGATTCCGGTACGTCCATATTAGCTCTTCGTGAGTCCGGATTGGTTACCTTATGCCATTTCTTCTTCTCTAGCGGCTTCGGTTCCGGATGCTCCTCCTCTTCTTTTTCTTCTTCTTCGGTCGCTTCTCCCGTCGGCTTCAACTCCTCCGTGAATCCGTATTTCAGGATTTGCATTCCGGTCTCATACACAACTTGTTCCAGCGGGGTCATGTAATCATAATAATGATACAGATGGAACAAGTACGTACTGACTGGACTCTGCTTGGCCTTCTCAACCGCCATCGCCATCTTCTTGACCTTCTGGTGAATTAGGCCTGCCCAATTCACGACCCGGCCTTCCAGTGCTCCGAAATTCGTATTCGCGACTGTGACCGTAACTCTTGTTGGTTTTTCCGGATATACTATGGGAATCAGGAAATTCAGTAACCTCCTATGACGTTCATTGCTACAATCACTAACAGAGAAGCCCTCATTGTAGTGCGGTGGCTTCTTGAACTTTCCTTCGTGAAACTTATCCGTCCGGGTTGCGCTTCCGGATCCGGACTGCGTCAACCCGTAAGTTTCCGCCCACATTCCTTCCGTCCAGGACGATAACCGCCCCCTTGGCGTCGGCTCGAACTGGTTCGGCGCCCCAAAAACTAATTCCCGAAGAAAGTCCTCGCTCCTCACCGTCCAGGGTTTTCGGATGAACCCTATACACCCTAGTGTGGACAGATCTTCCTCTAACTCTAAACGTTCACCTGGATCAGATGGAATGATCGGGTATAAGAGTTTGACAGACGGAACTGTCTTCTGCCCCTGCGCTGACGTTTCCGCCATTGAACTCTAATCCGGTGCAATCGGCACCCTCCTTTCCTTCTCTCCCTATCCGGCCTAACTCACCACTCTTTCACTCTTCTAAGAGAAAACGCGCTCCAAACCTGCAAGCACACACGTCCTCGAGCGGAAGAAAGAGGGAGAAGAATGAGAAGATAATCCGCTTAAGTACCCGGCCAGTGACCGACACCCGTTGGTTCGGTCATTTAATGCCTCGCCTTTTTTCAAACGGATCCCTAGTTTCCGTAGGCCGGACCCCTAGTTTGTAGGTTTGCCGAAATCTGGATCTCCTTCCGGTTTCCGGATCCGGTAAAAGTCCCTCTCTTACTCCTTCTACAAGTTTTTGTGAGCCGGAACTTTCCGACTACCTAGTTTCTACTAAATGTTCCGGTTCACGGTTCTACTACTACAAAATTTTGAAAATATTTACGGAATTGATCCTAAACTAATCCGGATTTCTAAATAATGACATTGCGTGCTCCCACAGAGAGTTAGTTTTTTTTTGCATAAAAATGTGCAATTATAGAAAACATCAATCCAAACTGGCCATCAAAGAATTTGCCAGTGAAAGTCAGCTTGTGTGCCTTTGTTGGATTTGACTAATTTTTTTTAGATATTACTTTTTACATAGTATTTCACTATATTTGCACATCCGCCAAAACAAAAATGCCCCTCTACAAGGCCCACAATTTATATAATGCAAGTTTGTCCCTTTTGAGGAGATAGCAAGATTTAAAATATTATGCTTTAAAGCATGGAGACTTGAGACTTCTTTGAGGCAATATTTTTTTAATAATAGAAAATTCAAGATTGTAAGCTTGAATATATTATTAACTTTAGTTTCCTCAAATTTATGTCTGAGAAATTGAAAATGGCAATTTTGGAGGATTTTTGACATAACATAGTTATAAAACTTCATCGATTAACAATCCCAAGAACTTGGAAAACCTTTTCAAATGTAAGAAAAGTCTTGTGAGTTATCTCTAGGATAGGGTGCCATTACCTATTTAATTATATATATATGTATTTATACAATCTTAATGGATATTATATGTTAATCCATTATTTTAATGCACCTTATTTGTAATCTAATTTTCTAAGACGGAACCTTGTAAATGAATACATTGTTTTATCTTTTCACAATGTTTTGTCTTTGGCTCAGGGTTTTTGTTTTCATTTTTAATGAAGTGCCAAAGTGGCAATATTGAATGTTATAGTGGTGCCCCAAATTTCAACATTCATCCACATATTAGATAGAAAATACCATATTAGAACCCTATATCACATATTCATAATTCAATTTTCAGCCACAATCTGGCAATTTCATCCAAGATTTTTTTTTTAATTTGAAGTTTTCTGGCAATTTTCCACCTTTTTAGTACCATTTTTTTTAATTGTTGTGGTGCCAAGCCATAAAATTTGGTGCAATTTTGCACCAAATTGCCAAAACGCAATTAAAGCATTTGACCATACACAATGTTTAGTGAGTGCACTTTCGGAATAACACAATTTGTCATCATACTTTTGTTATATAGAATGATGCTATAAAGCCTCTATACTCCAAAACATCTAAGCTTTAACTTGTATAGATTGAAAACTCACAACCAAGCAATACTAAACAAAAGACCATGAGCACATCTAATGGCACTATCTATCTTATTCAACATTTGACAAAAGTTTAGGGACCCTCTTAGTTCAGTGTTTCACATTGGAATGTACTGCTTATTCCAAGTAGACACTTATGGAGACATTTATTTGTACTAGAGTCTATTACAACATTAACACACTCTTTTCTAGCAAAATTTATTAGTGTTACACTATTGAAAGCAAATACATGTCAAGCCTTAAAACATACTTGTGATCAACAAAATTTGTGAAGTGTTTTTTCCACTTCAACATTTTTACAAAAGTTGTTTCATAATTCAAAGAAAAATACATCCAAATTTTATATACTTTGATATATTTCATACCTTAAGTATTCAATGACAAATTTTGTCACTTCTCCATATTATCTTTCCTATATAAAACAAAAACAAAGAAACATATTCTATGTAATCACAACATTAGCAAAATTGAGGCAAAACAAGCCATGAAACAATGTCCTCTATAGTGTATAAAGTTTGATTTTGTATTGCGCCACAAGTACCGGTACTCTAAATCATTAAGAGAGCCTTTGTCTTGGTAATCAACTAATCAACAAGCTAAACAATTTAGTTTATAATGGTCTTAAGATCCATGTCTTGAATTTGGTCAAATCCATTACATGTTAGAATTAATTCTTAGGTTCAAGTTTTCTCACCTTGTTACATTTTACCTTCAACTAATAAACAAGATCACCATCAAAATAATCCTATTTAGTTGTGCATGTGGGCATTTATACATGAGAAGAAAACACACCTCAAAATACACAAAGCCAAGAAGTGCACTGGAAGGTTTTGAACTTACTCTCTCCCAAAGAGACTTCAACAAAAAAGAGTCTTCAACAAAAAAGAATCCACCAAGGTTCTATAGCACTTAGTCTTTGCTACTCCCACATGTTGACACTAGTTGCAAATTTAATAGTTTTAAGACTATTTCATTTTTATAGATGTCAAAATTTCCAACCATTAGTGAACATATCTTAGATTGAGGAAAAATTCACTTGTACATGGGAATTTGGATACCGTAAGAACAATGATTTTGTATTTTTTAAGACCATTGTCAATTTCATTAAGAAAAATATAAACATAAAAGTAAAGATTCACATCAACGTAATAACAATATATACTAGTATTATAGCACTACATAAATGCATTCCATTCCAAATTCAATTAAAAACAAATTACATTGACTTTCTTATTTGGTTATTATATTTTAAACTTAATTGAAGGTTTGCCAAAATTTTATTGATAAATTAAACCAAAACCAAATTCAAAAAATTATATAATAGAGTTGCTTTGTAAGTGTGGATTTTATACTAATAAAGATTCAGAAAGCATGTTTCCTTTATGTTACAAGAAGCACATTAAAGATGTGTGGGCGCTAAATTACCCACCCTTGGTAATGGAGCGAACACGACCCGGTTCTCAGCTTTTATCCACTTTTGATTTAAGAAGGTGTTGCGCGCGCGGTCCACAGTGCTTTCCAAGCAATGGAACTTGCTAATGTTTCCTAGTTTCGTGGATGGCAGTAGGGGTAGCTATGATTTGTGTGCAAGTTTTACTAACCGGTGTCTAGCCCAAAAGGTTAACCTGGGAAATAAAGGAAACAAGACAACTTTGCTGGATGCTTTACCTAATCTAGGTCCCTTCCATGTTGTTCCTTGCTTATTTCCCGCTCCTTGATTGTTTCAATTGGGTTGAGACTTTTATCCTTCTACATGAACTCCTATGTTTTGACCTTTTGACTTGGTTAAGTATTCTACCTAGACCCTAGGCTTTTTACTTCTACTTAAATTTTACTTCTAGATTTTGACTTTTAACTTCAAAAATTTACTTTTAAATTTTTACTCTACTTTCTTCCTTCAAAATATTACTCTAAATTTCTACCTTCTGATTTTTTAACCCCTAGGTATTACTCTAGGTCTTTGACTTCTAATTTACCTCTATGTTTTAACTTCTAAAATTACTTCTAGATCTTTTAATCCCTAGGTATTACTCTAGAGTTTGACCTCTAATTTACTTCAAGGTTTGACCCCCCAAATTGTACCTTCCAAATATTACTCTAATCTTTTGACTTCTAATTGTTACTCTAAGTTTTGATTCCTAAATTACTTCTAAATTTTAACTTCTAAATTTTATCTTACAAATATTACTCTAATATTTTTTAGCCTCTAATTTAATTCTAGATTTGTGCTTCCTAAATCTAATTCTAGATTTTTACCTCTAAACTAAACGCCTACACCCTAATTCATGCTTAGGTTCCACCTCAAAATTAAACTTCCGAGTTAACCCTCTAATTTCTAATTCTAATTTTTAATCCTTAAACTAATTTTTTGGGATTAATCCTAATCAAACTCTTTGCCTCTTGTTTTTCTCCTAATCTCTTCTTTTGAATCTAAACTACTAATTGTCTCTAGTTTTTATTTGTTTAATAGTTAATCAAGAAAATCAAGAGGAAATTAGGAAAAGAGGACATAGATTAGTTTAATGGCTTACTTCATCATTGCCGGTGTTAGAGATAATATTGTTCACGTGCTCATATGCATCCCGTCCATGATAATTCTTTGGCCTTTCTTCCCAAGCTCACCGCTTAATTTTTAAAAGAAATATTACACCCTAACTTCTTTCCTTTTCTTTTCTTCATCCTATTTTCTTCTACCTTGGAACTATTCCACCAAACATTTGATGGGGCCTTACACTACCAACTTTGACAACTAATGGCATAAATGTGCTAGCTTGCCTCTTACAAAGTTCTTACGTCGTCATACCCCCCATCCTCCTCTAACGGCTACCAAGGCTTCTTTTAGATTTTTTTCTATTCCTCCTAGTTTTTCTAGACTAGCCCACTATTTATCGTCTCTCTCCTTCTCCTCCTATTTAACCTTCTTCCTCCCGCTATTCTCCCTCCATTCTTATTTTTGTCGTTGGTGTGGTGAGAGAGTGGGAGTGTTTGTTTGCAGGTATGCGTTGGAGGTGTTGTCTCTATTCCCCCTTCTTCCCTTTTAGGCTCTTTTTTTTCCCCTAATTTCTATTTTTTCCTACTCTAAACTTCTAGCTTATAGAGTCCTAATCCCCCATTTTTTTAGGATGGAAAGGAAACGAAGAACAAACAAATAAAAAGAACACCCCGAGTGGGCCTGGACTTCGATCCCAGCTGCCTGGACTCCAATCCCCAGCGCCTGGACTCCTTCCCCAATTGGCGGCCCGACTTCCTGGCTAGCTCGCCGAGCTGGCTGGGGGGTTGGGTTGACTTTTCTTTTTTTTATAAATTTTTTTCTCGTTTGATGGGCTAGTTCAATGGCTGGTTCCGATGGCTGGTTTGATGGGCTGGTTTTTCTAAACTTGGAACTGGATTTTTTTTTTTTTTAAATCTAAAGGGGCAATACTCCAAAGGGGACTGGTTTGCTAAGTCTTGGGACTAGTTTTGTCAAAACTGAGGGTTGCTAAAGCTTGCGGAACCTGGGTGCTAGAACTAGGGAGAACCGGGTTTACAAAGCTAAAGAAACTAAACTAGGATTGCCACAACTTGGTAAACAGAATTTCTAACAACCTACATATCTTGGAAGCTAAACTTTGGAGGTTTCCACAAAGATCTTGGAAACTAGACTTTGGAACAAAACACCAGGGAGGGTCAAAGCTTTGCCGCCAAGCTGGATTTAACACCAACTTTAGGATTCTTTGACACTATACGGGTCCAAAGCTCCGCCGTCCAGAATCGTTTAACACACACTTTAAGACTTGGGACATATCACAAGTTCAAAGCTTCGCCGTATCTCAGGGGGGTCTACACAACAAGGGAGACTTTAGAAGAGGGTAAACAAAAACGGGGGTTCAAAGCTTCGTTGTCCGGTCTACTCAACAAGAACAAAGTTAGAAGAGGATAAAAGTACAAACACTTGGAGAGGGTACAAACAAGGTCAAAGCTTTGCCGTCCCGTAGGGGGGTTCACTCAACAAGAGACACGTTAGAAGAAGGTAAGAACTTGACTTAAGAGAACACGCGAGTTAGTATAACAAGGTAAAGCAAATGACTCACACTCTAAAAGGCCCCCAAAGCGGCATGCGCCAAGGTACAAAGGGGGGTGACCATAGGATTAGTTCAAAGCAATAAAGACCCTCAAAACACAAGGGTTAGTCCACAAAAACGTCAAAAAAACACGAAAAAAAGGTACACAAGAAGTACACAAGGCAAGATAGAAGGACCCCCAAGGAACTTCAAAGCTTGAAATACAATAACAAAAGGAGCCAAAAGTGCTCCAAAAACTCCATAGAGGTTTTTGACTTCAAACGCCAAAATATCCAAGATGACTTGGACCCACGGACCCAAAAACAAGTATGGGGGTGATTTTAGAGAGGGAAGTAGAGCCCTTTTATAGGATTCCAAGGGCTCACTCCCCCCCCATAAATTCTTACCAGTAACCTTATCAACTTGGATTTTCATCCTCATCCTCAAAGATTTTCATCCTAATTCTAGATTTTCACTTTCTACTACCTATGCTAGACCAACCTCCTAACTTTTGGAGACTAACTTTAAATGTCAAAAAGACTGCGTCGTTGGATCTAGAACGCCAGTTTTAGTCCAAGAAACTTGTAACCCCCATACCAAAATCAAAAACCCAACATAGGCTAGCCTAGATTAAAATTCCAATCGCGGTAAATTTTCAGCTCTTGAGGGTTTCCTATTTTGAGAAAAGTAACTAGCCTAGGATCTCCAAAAGGTGAAAGGGAGTAGAAAAAGACTCCTTGTTGACGCTGTTATGCTGTCGTGTGCCCTCGGAATGCCGGTCAACGTCGCAGGGATGTCGTGACATGATTAATTCCAGAGAAATCTTGCCGATTTGGGTAGCTTCTGCAATCGGAATGCCGCAAAATTTATCGGAATGCATTATTAGCATAAAACATAAAACAAGCTATCCTAATTTTTAGTGAGATTTTACCACAACCTGGGTAATTTACAAGAAATTCTCGTTGGAGGTTAGAACGGTTGACCGCCCGGAAAAGATTCTTTTGCAAGTTGGAAGATGCCGGGAATTTTTGTGGGACCTCTTAGAAAGCCTCGCAAATGATGTGAAGGTGCATTTCTGTACCTGGCACAATTGGTCAGTGGAGACCTAAATCGGCCGTCTCCTCAAATTGTCAATGGCATGGGAATCTTTTGCAGATGAGGTAATTTTGGTAAATCAATTTTGCCATTGGACTCTTGGCATTGGATTTACACTAGAATACCATCCTTGGGCTATAGATTCCTTCACGACCTCGTCTTGAGTTTAGTGGCTCCTGCATACTAACAACTGGGGTTTCCAGGAATTTGTCGATCTGATGGGGAATTTGAAACCTAACCTAGGACCTTACATATGGATCATTGTGAATCCCTAGGACCAATCTAGACATGCATCTCCACCTTCCAGTGGGATTTAGCTCTACTGGGGCTATGTGACTAAAATCCTCTAAAACCTGCTATCTTGTGGTTTAGGCTCTATTTCTAGGCGAGGTTTAGGAAAGTTTTAGGTATAAAATTAAAACTAGACCAAATACTATAATGGGAATGGTACAACCTTATTTTGGTTCTACACTCTTTTGATAGCTTTTTGTATAATTTTACCTATTCTAAATTGCAAATTTCAAAAAAAAAAATCCAGAGTCCCAAGTGACAATTTGGGAGCTTACAAGATGCCATTTATAATGACTTGCTCAAACTAGGAGATTCAATAATAGCATGTAATGATGAATATGAATAACCAAAGTTTAAGCCTATAGAAAAAAAGTCAAGATGTCAAGTTTGTAAGAGGAAAATTGGACTTACACCAATTGTTTGCCTTCTTATTAATTTGCCTTTTGATTCTAAATGCACTATCAAAACAATGATCCAATCGTAATTATACACAACAAGAGAAACTCTTTGAATATACACAAAACAAGCAATTAGAGAGTAAGCACCTAGAGAGTGTGCAATTTGAGAGGGAGGATGTATGAATTGTATGAATATAAAACACATAATTAACAACTAAAAAAACAAGAGGGTGAACTTATAACGAAGCTAAAACCAAATAGATTGTCTATTGAGACAATTGTAGCCAATTTTGGTAATTTTAAAGTCTAATCTTTACAAACATATTTTCTATTAGTGAATGCACACAAAAATCAAGACTACTAAGGTGCACTCTAATTAACCGTTAAATGCCTAGCAAAGCTAGAAATGGCTTATGGTTTCTTATACAATACAATATGCCTGGCCTTAATGGAATCCATGTTCAATTTTTCTACTCAATTTTCATTAATTGTATAGTAAGCCCATTGTTGTTTCTGCATTATGGTCTTAGTTGGACAATTGTGAATGGTTGGTTGGCTCACCCTCTCATCTGCATGTTTAGAGGCCTGAATTCTTTTCATCAATGCCGTTAATTGTTGGAATGTAGGGCAAAAGCACAAAATTGTAGATACAAACAATATTGAATTGGTGGAGATTTGTGCAATGTCAAGCTTTTATGCCAAGCACTTCATTCCCAGGCATTATACGGTATTGTACATTGGATTACCAAAAATCGTAGGCCAATTCTTAAGTATTAATGGGTTAAACTTTGAAGTATAAGAGCATATGTGCATATGATTTGCACAAGAAAATTGAAGGACAAGTTAGGAATGCTTCTACATAGGTTTTTGCAGCAAACTTGGACGACCATTTGGCTCCAATATCCTAAGCCATAAATTGATGCATCTTCATTAAAACTTGTAGATGAAACTTCTTAGACATACATGTAGGAACAATTGTAGATCTTGTGCCAATGCAATGTCAAGCCAATTTGTTTTAGAGAAGGCATTCTAGGTTGAAAAAGTTACACCCACATTCTATCTAACCCATCTAATTCTACAATTTGCACCCAATGTTCAAAATAAAAGTAAATTATTTGTTCTCATTTTTTAAGGAATCCTACCTTTAAATTCATACATTTCTAAGACTAATACTTAGTAATCTCCTTAAGGATCTTCTGAACATACCAGTGATAGCTCCAATGAGCCAATTTTATTTCATTCAATACTAGGTGAATTTGGTTTTGAATAGGGAGATCATACTTCAAAATTTATCCATCTACAGTTTAACTTCTATACATCCACTGTCCCCTTAAAGATGAAATGGATTTTGAGGGGAGGCTCCTATAATCTCCTATGGTTCATTGTTGTTTTTTGAATTTCTTTTTAAGATAGAAAAACACATTAGCATTTTGGGAATATGATTTTCATTTCAAATTAGTGCCCAAGGAGGAAAATTTATGCCATCCTAAGCACAACTTTCACCTTGCTAGACAACGGATGAAATCCACAAAAACTTAAATAAAATTTTTAAAAATTTATTTCTTATAGATCATTGTTTTGTCTAAATGGAAAGCTTTGATTCATTTTGTTTATGTTAGTAATATAAAAGTTATACACTAGAAGAAAAAAGTGTCCAACACAACCGGCTACTATGTAACTAGTGTCCTATACAACTATCTTGCGATTGTAATCTTCTCTATTAGCACCAAATCTAGCCTCATTGTTTTAGGTTGTTGTTTTATAGCATTGATACATTGTTTTAGTTGCAAAGAAGTCAATCTATAGTTGCAAAAAAGGACTAGAAAATAACTAGAAAATTATTGCAATTGACCAAAGTTCTTTACTAGTTGCTTTCCAATCGCTTTCCAGTTGCTTTCTAGTCATACATTAGTTGTTTCTTAATCATTTCCTACACTTCTAGAAATTTCGTTTTTTTGTTGATTTGATTGCATATTTGCATAGATTTGATTCACTTTCTATTGATTTGGAGAGTGATTTGTTGATTTGAAAGAAATCTATAGAAAAGTGAACCAAATGAATGCAACCAAATCAACCAAAAAATTGAATTTTCTAATAGTGAAGCTAGTTGTTCTTAGTTGCTTTTTAGTTGTATACTAGTTGTTTCTTAGTCGTTTTCTAGCTGTTTTTTAGTTCTTTCCTAGTTGCTCCCAAAGTTCATTTCCATTTGTCTTGTATCAATTGGCCCATATCAATTGGAAAGACTACCATTACGTTGAACACATAAGACTTGTAAGTTGTTATAGTCTTATGCAATTAATTTTTAAAATTTAATTCTAAGATTTCTATGATTTGTAGATTTTTATAGATTATTGATTTCTAAAATTTGTAGATTTCTACAATCTATAGAAATAAAAAATATTTAAAATCCAAGAAATTTTAAAATCTATAAAATTGTAAAGTTTCCTAAACCAATGAAATCTATTAAATACTAATATTTTAAAATCTAGGAAGAAGGTAGATTTGGAATTTTGAAATCTAGAAAAAGGATAGATTTGAAATTCTAAAATCTAGAAAAAAATGGTAGATCTGAAATTCAAAAATCTAAAAGAAGATAATTATGAAATTTTGAAATCTACGAATTAGTGAGATTAATATTCTAAAATCTACAAGTTGCAAACAATTTGCACATGAGATGGTGTCCACAGCTACTACAAATTTCTCAAGGAGTCTCCAAATTATCACCAGTTGCAAACCAAGCACAAATGTCCTATGCAATTGAAAAGTAGTTGCACAGTGTAGTTGCAAAACCCCTCATTTTCTTCTAGTGATAGAGCATCATGTTTTTTGAGCAATCAAAGCATCTTCTTGAGAAAACATTGTATTGGATGTGTTGTTGAGTTCAATTTTTATAATTTATAAAAGAAGAAGCTGTATGAGGTTTAGTTTGTTTGCTAAAACAATCTCACAATTAGGATTAGTGTATTTCAATTCCATCTTAGAGATATCAACAATTCATATTTTTCTTCTATTTCATATTTTTTTCTACTCAACAAATTTTTTAAGAAAGAAAATTAAGTATTTTTTATTTTCAATTTTATATAGTATTATTTCAGTTTTTAAACAATGCTATTTATGATAACATGGATGTCTACATATAGATTCAACATGGAGGTGCACTTGTTGCTATAGTTATATCATATTTACTATTTAAAATAGGTGTATACTTTTATGCTATGCATTTTGCAATAGATTTTGAATATTATTAATTAGATTAAGATTGAGAGTTTGCATGTATTAAGGCTGAAATGACTTTTTCATATTCATAACCGCAAAATTTTTGAAGAATTTTTATGAGTGAATCAAATACGGACATAAAACTAAACATTTTAGACTTTTTAATAATATAATAAAAAAAACTCTATAACTTCATCTTAATTTTTTGTTGGATTTCAAAGTTAAAGAATGCAATTTATAATACTATTGAGGATATAGACTTATACACACTTCTCGTATTAACTCGTGTAATTATTATAAGACTAGAAGGTCAATCCAAACATCCAAAGATCTTAAAGATCTTAAAGAACATGACCTATAAATTCCATAGTATATGCACTAAATTTACAACAAAAGCACTATAAGAGAAAGGGGTGTTTTAAGTATAGTCCTAGTAGTATCGTCTTTTAAGTAATGACCTTTAAGTAAGGTTTTAAGTAATGACCTTTAAGTAAGGTTTTAAGTAATGACCTTTAAGTAAGTTTTTTAGTAAAGTTTTATTGAAAAGACCGTCTTTTCAATAAAATTTTACTAAAAAACTTACTTAAAGGTCATCACTTAAAAGACGATACTACTAGGACTTATACTTAAAACACTCCTTTTTCTTGTAGTGAAGAGTGCCATATTTTGACATATATTGTTGTACAACATTTGGCATATTATTAGCTTACTATTGTTGTATAATATGATATTTGAAGATTTTCCAAAATTTGGAATGCATCAATTATTGTACCATTTGATACAATGTGAGATATATAAATCTTGACCAATACTATATACATAATTCAAAATTACATGGTTGAAGTGACCACTTTTGATGCCTTTGGAATTTAAAATTATTTATAATGTCAAGTGTTTATAGTTCAATCTTTCCAAATTTGGTTTAATTCAAATAACAAGCTCAATAACAATACCAATACTACTATTTGATACTATTTTGGAAATCATGCAAATTTGCGAGGGTCACCAATATATCATGCATTATATTATACACTAGATTCAAAGTAACTATTTGAAATAGTGTGATTTTCATCCAATTTTCACCCAAATTATACACCTCAATTTTGTAAATTGAAGATTTTTGTTTTGAATATTTGATGGTGTGCAAGGACGGAAGATGCTTACACTAGAAGAGAAAGGAGTATTTTAAATATAATCCTAGTAGTATCGTCTTTTAAGTGATGACCTTTAAGTAAGTTTTTTAGTAAATTTTTATTGAGAAGACGGTCTTTTCAATAAAACTTTACTAAAAAACTTACTTAACCCCTAAAGGACTGAGGCCCTTTTTCTGCCAAAAAACACTCAAAACTGCCATTTCTATAGCAAAAAGTAAAAAATTTTGAAAAATATTTTTTTCCTACATCTAACCATAGGATCTTACACCTAACTAGTATGAGAGTGTGTGGAAAAAATTTCAGAATTTTTGACTGCACAGATTGCAAGATATCTGCGTATAAAGTGAAAAAAAACAAGTTTTTCAGCACATTGGGGGACTAGATTTTTCGACTTTGAACATTTTTAACTTTATTTTTTTGCACTATAGAGATTTGAGCTTTTAATTTTTATACTAGAGAATTGAGTTAAGAATCTAGCCAAAAAAATAAAGTTTAAGAAAATTTAATTTTCATTATTAAAAAAATTATTAAGTAGAAGTAGGTACGAGATAGAAGAAAAATCTAAAATATTCATATATTTTAGATGGGATTAAAATGCACTAATCTCGATGGTGAGATTGTTCTAGCAAGTAAACTAAACCACGCAAAAAAAAAATTTGAAAAATTTGAAAAATCGCATTCAGAAATGAGTCCTATAAGTTATTTTTTTCAAAAACATGCTTTAACTGTCCAAAAAACAAGAGTGTCCATAACTTTCTCATAGAAAATCCAAATGAAATGAATCAAAGCTTTCTAGATAGACAAAAATATAATCTATGAGAAAAAAAATACTTTAAGAAAAAAAAAAAAAAAATTGTAAATTTTTTTTGTTGCCCAACGTCCCTTGTTTTGAGCTTGTTTGGTCATAACTTTTGTTCCCGAGCACTGATTGTGAAAAAAATTATATTCCCATGAAGATAGTCAGCTTTTCTACCTCCAAAAAAAGTTTCAAAAAATCAGGAGAAAATTTCAGTCCGTAGTTACCTGCCCGAAAACGCATTTGTCCCCCGAAGGAACAATGGTCCTTTAGGGGTTGAAGGTCATTACTTAAAAGACGATACTACTAGGACTATACTTAAAACACCCCTTTCTCTTATAGTGTTAGTTCTTTAATGCAGGTCACAAAATGAATAGACTCTTAATCCCTAAAGGACCATTGTCCCCTTGGGTGACAAAATGGATTTTGGGTAGATTCCTATGACCTTTATTTTTAGTGAAACTTTTTGAACTTTCTCATAAGATAGAAAAACTAATTAACTATGTGAGATTATAATTTTTTGCTCTCTTGGGTGAAAGAAGTAGAAATGACAGTTTTGAGTGGGTTTTGACAGAAAAATGGCCTTGGTCCTTTACAGGGTTAAATTGCGTGGACCTAAAATAAGGTCGGATGGAGTTATTTTCTTTAAAATTATGCAATTTGGTCATTCATGGTAAATAATATGTTCCCACATTTTCCCTAGGTGAGAAAAGGAACAATCAGGGGTCAGTTTTGCCAACTCAGCAAAACCACCTACGTTTGACCAACGAGGACAAAATCGAAAAACTGGATAATGACAACCGTTCCCATAGCCGTTCGAGCAATGGGGACCATAAGTGACCCCAAGGGAACGCGCTCCTTTGGTGGAGAAGACGAGGACAGTGAAACCGCAACAACCGAGTTTGAGAAAATCATCCACCTGCAACTTGGAGCGTCGACGCGTCTTCGCGACCCGATTGCGTATCGAGTTTGAGTTTCCCGATCGTGTATTTCATCTGCAATCTCTTTGACGCATCGCGAGCATTCGAACGATCCTTTTCGCGCTCGAATTGGCTGCGTATCGCATTCATTATTGGCGTTTATGTCAAACCCTAATTTCGTCCTGAAGGTGATGCATCGTGTGCGTTTCGTTTCGTTTCGTTTCGTTTCGTTTGAAGACTGCAATGAGTCTTTTCTTTCTGGTTACAATTCGTATTATCGTGCATTTTTTCTAGCGCTTAGGATATAATGTGCGATTTTTCATTGTGTCGGATGTGATGAGTTTCTTTGTAGGGTTTGATGGCAAGTGTTGTGGATTGACGATATTCCGTGGAACTGCGGATTGAAGAGATTCCGTGAATATTTTAAAATTGTTTTTCGTAATTTTATTGAGCACCTTTTGTAATTTCTGGATGCGTTAAGTTCCGTCATTAAGATTGATCTCGAATTTTGGCATAAGTCAATGCCAACGAGCGTTTGTTGCGATTGAAATTGAGTTCGTTCTCGTGTTTTGTTCCTTGCGGATTGCTTCTGGAGTTTTTAAATTAGTCTTACTGAAATTTGCTGCACTTTGGTTGAACAGGACCAAGTTAAAATTATTCAATGTAAACGACAGGTGACCAGGTGGTTACAGCTTTCGCAGTTAATTACCGGTTGTTACGAGCACTGTGTATAATACACTTGGTCATCTGGTGGCAATCCTAGGGATTCATCATGGGGGCCACGCGCAAACTACAAGGAGAAATCGACAAAGTGCTGAAGAAAGTTCAGGAAGGTGTCGATGTTTTTGACAGCATCTGGAACAAGGTGAATAAGCTCAATCAACATCCCTGTTAATGGAGTTGAAATTGTGTTATTCATGGGACATACGTTTATTGCTATTTTCGTAGTTCCGATTTGCTTGCTATTTGCTTTTATCAAACAAGCAAGAATTTCGGTGATGTTGGTCGTACTCTTTCCTTGAGCGGGCTATATTATTTTTATTCGTTTAAATAATTGTCACAACTAGTTTATTTTAGGAAATTGAATGTTGATACCGCACTGATTTGCACAAGCTCTATCTGTGGATGGGGTTAATAATGTTACGTTGTGGGCATCACAGGTGTACGACACCGAGAATGCAAATCAGAAGGAGAAGTTTGAGGCAGATTTAAAGAAGGAGATAAAGAAGCTACAGCGTTATCGTGACCAAATCAAGATGTGGATTCAATCTAGTGAGATCAAAGACAAAAAGGTATGAAAGTTCCATTGGAAAGCAATCTTTGCTGATAGCGATTGTTGCTGGTCATTGCTCGTTTCTCATGATAAGTTTGAACACTGCTACATATGTATAGATGCTGGAATATTGAGGTACAATGTGGTTGAATGTAGTGCTATGGTTTTGTTTTGCGTTACAGGCTCTCCTTGAGGCTCGAAAGCAGATAGAGCGAGAAATGGAACGATTTAAAGTGTGTGAGAAAGAGACTAAAACGAAAGCTTTTTCTAAAGAAGGCTTGGGCCAGCAACCGAAAACGGTTTGTCCCTACTTTGTGTTATACTTTTACATATTTTGTGCCCTTGAAGTTCATCGCGCACCATGCATGTAAGAAGATATCCAATGTGTTTCTTCGTTTGACTGTAGGACATATTTATACTAAGTCAATGATGGAGGTACATTTTTAGCGGGGTTATCTGATTTGCACTGGTTTGACGTTAGCGTGGTTGGATTTATGGGAATACGATACTGTAGTCAGCTCAACACTTACACTTAAGTTGGTGGTGGATGTGTTTGCTTGTTAGCAGGATCCACGAGATAAAGCAAAAGGAGATTCACGAGATTGGCTAAACAATATGGTCTGTTAATTTTTTCCACATTCGTCTCTCCAGGTTGTGTTTGTTGGTTTAAGGAGGGAATTTCCCTTCAGACAGGTTAAAGTTAATGTGTTATCTCCTCTTGTTCTTCACAGCTTCTGTTGTTCTTGGCGTCTTTCCGTAGCTGTCATGTATCTTGATTTCGACATTTGTATTGGCAGGTTAGTGAGTTGGAATCTCAAATCGATTCGTTTGAAGCAGAGATGGAGGGTCTGCAAGTCAAAAAGGGAAAGGCTCGTCCTGCCCGTCTGGTATTGCGTCTTTATCCCTAAACTAGATTTGTTCGAATCAATGAAGAGTTTCTTGAAATCTTGGTTGTTAAAATGCACTTTTCAATATCGGTCAATGTACGTATTGGAATGCTCTAAACTTATGCAAGCTTCAACTTCTGTTTGACACCGTTATTATGAACAGACTCACCTCGAGGAGTCGATCAATCGGCATAAATTGCACATCATAAAGTTGGAATTAATATTGCGTCTATTGGACAATGACGAAATCTCTCCCGAGGAAGTGACGGATGTGAGAGATCTGGTCGAGGATTATGTTGAACGTAACCAGGTGTGTGATTTTGTTGCCCTTCATTGATACGTATGTGTTGTAGCATAGTGAATTTGAGGCATGAACTTTCTGATAAAAAGAACTATTGTTTGTATTTATTCCACGCATGATAGCGTCTGTGAAGTTGGCGTTTACTCTGCTCAGCAGGCAGACAATTACGACGCTGTCTCTGTTGGGCATTCGGAATATTCTCACAATTCTGACCACAGAGCTTGTGAAACATTGGCGTATAGAAAGTTCAGATGGCTCACCTCAGCATAACCTCAATGTATATTCTCGGTAGTAACGAAGTGATTGGGTGCTTCGTTGTAACAGGACGACTTTGATGCTTTTGAGGATGTGGACGACACATATCAAACTTTACCTCTTGATAAGATCGAAGCTCTGGAAAATCTGGAGGCTATACCGAATGTTCCGCCTTCCATTGTCGTCAAAGAGAAGGTCAGTACTTCTGGATCATGTCCTCAATTACATTCTTAAGAAATGAAGGTCCACAAGTTTTGTTTTGTTTGTGACTAATATGACAAGAGAACAACCGAAATGCAGAGCCTAGATTTAGCACTAAAAGAGAAGCACATATAGGTAGTCTCCAAAACTGTCACAAGCTTTCCGTAGTAAACATCGGAGATTGAAAAGTTTCTGAAGCAACTAATGGGAGTTGAAGCATCTTATGTCAAGGAATAGTCTAATGTCACCATTAGGTTCCTTATGATACTATTGGAACTCCCTAGAATACTATTGGAGTATCAGAAGCATGCGAATGACTTGCTTTATTCTCTTGCCTTTGCTAAAGCATTGTGGGATCAGAAAACTTGTTGCCTTTAGGATTTTTACCTGACATCATTTATCTCCTGAGATCGCAAACTAGGCGATACTTACTCTGACCTTTCTAACTCCAAGGCTTTTCCATTAATGGAATCTGTCGTTGGTTTTAGGTTCCCTGCTAATCTGATGGCATTGAGATTTATTATAGATTTATGATTAAAATGATAGATTTTATGATTTAGAAAGCCAGGTGGAGACCGTGGGGTTCCCGATTGTGTTCTTTGTCCTCTTGGAAAGTCCTTCGGTGAGCGTTTCATAGAATTTGGACCGACTGGGCTTGAGATATAGAATTTGTCAGTATAAATTATTGGAAATTTTGGAAAATAGGAAAATAGTCAAAATGTGCCATCGGAGGCACGCAAGGTACGCTTGTAAGCCTAGGATGGGTCCTAGGATGCAAGGAGGCTGTTCCACTAGCAGGAGTTCATGAAATTCAGAGTATTTTAATCATCCCACATCATATGAAAATAGGCAAGAGCAAAGCGAAACGCAAACATCTTCCGTGAGGATTCGTCAAGGGGTTCCGGGTTTCTCTTTTTCGTTGTTTGCACTTTTAATTCGACAAGCGTGGGTTATCAAGTATTGTGATGCTTAGTTAGAGGAGACTATAATAATTATACCAAAAATCGAAAATAATAGTTTGCTCCCAATAATGTGGTGCGCACTACCGTATATTGAACTAAAGTTGTAGTTACTTTGATTGTTATGTATTTTTAGATTGGTTTAAATTATCGTAATATTATAATAGTGCAATATCTATTGCTTCATTCTTAAGTGCTGATGAGACTGGGGTATATACTAGGCTCTCAAAGACATTTGCGAGAGTTTTGCATTTGATTTTCTAGGTTTAGTAGCAACCTGCTGACTCTGTCTCACCTCCTGGAATTAGTCGAGTCAAGAATGCTTTCGTTATCTGAAAGGGTATGTATAGTTGTAAGCTAAGTGATTTTTTTGCTGACAATCAGGCCGCACTTCAGACAGGCTCTGGAGTTGGTGTGTCTCCTGGTGGTTCCGTCTTGAAACCAACCATTTCTCTAACTGCTGTGCAATCTGTAAGTGGGCTCTCTTCATTTTAAGATCACATCTAATATCTGTATTTTCCATGTTACTTTAATTAAGTGCCGCACTGCCCATCCTTCACCCCCATTCATAAGTGCTGGTTTGTGTAAAGAGGAAAATCTAGTTGACTTTGTTCCATGAGAAGTTATCTTTCTGCTTGTGTTTATTTTGGTCCAGCCTGGGAAATAGTTTAGTCTGATTACATAGTTTTTTAGGTTACCATGTGGTTCGTTTTCTGTTGCCTTGACCTTGCAAAGATCGCTTGTGATTATTCATGTAAGAAATTATCTTCTTTGTGGATTGAAATTGACTTAAATCGATAGGGTCTTTCTTCTTTTCTTTGTCAGTTCAGAAATGGAGCATGCTTTTCACCACTGTAGCTGGAGGAGAATAGTATCAACTTGCTTTTCTATTAACGATTGGAAGTTCTGAGCAACACTTTGATTTTGAGTTTATTCTTTGCGATTATTGATAGAATTACTTTAAACTGTTTCGTGCAGGTCACAACTTCATCGCTTGGAGTATCCCCCCTTGTCTCTCCATCGTCACAACCACTTGCGGCTGATGACACTGTGCCTTCTCCAGAATCTTCCGCTGAATCTCCTGGAGGCCGGACACGAGGTGCATCTATGTTACCAATCTCTCCCACACGTAGTATTCCAAACTCGAGCTCTCCGGCAGTTGTACTTAGTGTTAGCCCAGTGGCAAGTGCAGGGGTTCCTTCACCTTCAACTGGAGCGGGATCCTTGTCGCGCCAACTCGGAGGTTTGAGTGCGACAGGTAAGCCACAGTGAGTAGTAGTCTGTGCAAGAAGCTTTTCAAGTTTTATTTGGGCTAATCGATTTGAAAACTCTTGCCGTGGTTCTCTGTCAATGGGCTGATTAGTTCAATACATATAGGATGTCTGGATGCTTTTCTTTTCCTTTCATGCCTCTGAATACATTCGGGTTCGTGTACTTCAGGTACTCCAACTGGGATCTCACCTGCAAGACCTGTGGCAATAAAATCGTTACCTACAACTCCTGCTCTGCAACCTACCCTTTTACAAGGCCGAACGAAAGAGGAAGATGCAAGTGCACTGACAGGGCGGCGGGTAGGACCAGGATTGGGTGAAAATTCCATCAGGGGACAGTCTCCTCCTCCTGCCACGACACCTCTAAATGGAAGCCCCTTAGTGCCTCCCGTGCTGGATTTAAGCAAGAGACTCGTTCTTACTGGTGGTGATGAGAGACCTCCGTCAGGTGGCGGTTTGTCTCAGCAGTTTGCTGGAACATTAGGTACTCCATGTCCCACATTTCTTACGTCTCACACTTGCGTATTTGATGGTATGTTGATCTGAATGGTGCTTTTTGTTTGAGAGATTCATGATACTACTTGGCTCTTCCTGTGTGGGATGTATCATTTTTTTGCATTTGCCTTGCGAATGCACACCTTTGTTGTGCTCAGGAAATACTTCCTCTTTTTTAGGTAGTGGAAGCCGGGCATATGGATCCGGAAGCTTGACTGACAGTGGCTTAGGGGGATCAGATACTGGGCTCCCGGGTACACGTTTGTTTACAGGTTAGCAGTTTTAAGTAAACTGTCAATATCCATTCTCGTCCATGTTTGTGTCTTACTTCTGTAATAAATAATTGTTTTCTTGTTTTAATATATCAAAGTGGTGCTGCTCGCATGCTGAATGGACTGATGTGTTCATATCGCAGGTGGTAGTATGCCAGCTGTTGCGGGTGGCCAGTGGCGACCACATTCTGCGAACACACAAGAAACGGTGAGATATATGACTTGGATTTTGCATGGTACTTTCTAGGCATAGACCGTCAGAAGACACTGCTTTGGTTTGATTTAAAAAATAATTGAAATTGGTTTGGCGTCAGACTCATGGACTGGTTACACGTAAGTCTCGGTATGAGTTTGGTTTGACTTTTATTGCTTATCTTTTTTTTTGGGTGCTGACATATTTGTCAGGAGGAATAGAAAATGCTTTCTTACACTTTGCAGCTTCTCTGTGTTCTTTCTTTTTTCTCTTCGTAGGGACCATATCATCGCTCGGAAATTATGCCGGACCAGAAACAGAAATTTTTACAACGGTACCAGCAGACACAACAAGGTCACTCTGCTGCCTCCCTGCTTACAGGCGGGTCTCAAATTTCTCAGCTATCCAGCTCCTCACTGAAACAACCTCCTGGTCTTTCTGCCCCACAGGCAAATCTTCTTCAGCAGGTGCTTTAGCTTCTCGTAGTATTTCCGGTTTTTTCTTTTTTCTTTTTAAGATCGCTTGGCTGGCACGAATTCTTCAAATTTTTGTGCAGCACAACTTATTTACTGTAGTTGCTGAAATGGATGCACCAGGAGCAATCTATTGTTTAATATCAGAACATGCGGGTTCGAGTTTCTTATTTTCTTCATTCATAATGTATGGAAATGGCTGTTCGTTTCGTGTATTGCAGGCTCAGCTTCATATACTGCAGCAGCAGCAGAATTTGCAGAATCCGATGCTGGGAGGATCTCAATCTACCTCAATGCAGAGGCAATCGTCTCTTGGTTTAGTCACAAGCCCTCAGTCACCTTCTCCTTCATCCACACCTATTCCAACAAACCAATCGCAGGGATTGTCTGCGTCTTCCCCACAACAATTAGCACAAGTGTCTTTATCCTCTGCTACTTCTCCAACTGAACACGGTTCGTCCCTATTTTTCTCTTCAATTTTGGAAACATTTCTAGCGTGCACAGAAGAATGAATGCTTTTTGTTTTTAGTACGTTGAATTTGGTTTACCAGAATACGCCTATTTTGCTTTGGGGGTTTATGACATCATCCGAGTTTGATTTCGCTAGATGCTTGCTTTTGTTTCGTTCTTCCTTGTTGAATAGGTGCCTGCGAGTTTTCTTCTATGTGCAGCTTGAATTTAGAATAATGACGATCTTATCGACGATTGCTTTTGTGGTCAGTAGATTCAAGCAGTAGAAGAATGGAATCAGCTCAGCAACAGATGCCTCCGCAACTGCTTAAATCGTCAGAAGATCCTGCTGCTGAGGTTCCCTCTCTCGGTTCCGCCTTCAATCGTGGCATGACATTCAGCGAGGACGATCTGAAAAATTCAGACACCTTTGACGTCTCCGTAATGCCTCTTCCCTTTCTTGCTGTAATGGTTGTTTGTTCTGTTACTTAGCTTGACAGTTTTAGTGATGGTGCGTTAATAAAGGCAATATTGTCAATTCTTTTTTAACCGATTCTTTCAGAACAGTTACCTTTTGGGAATCAGGAATAGGGAGGAACACTATTTAGAGCCTAGAGTCTTCCAGGAATCAGAAGGAACTAATGAAGAATGCATTGCTTGAGAAATTCTAAAATGTCGGTCGTCATGGTCTTGGCATGGAAGTATATTAATGTAACAGTTCCCAACACAGATGGTCATGATAGTAAGATTCTCTTGTTAATCTCTTCTAGTGCGAATGCTAGTGATGTCCTCGTTGATTTTGCAGATGAACTGGACTAGATAGTGGAGTACTACAATAGAGGACACAAAGAACTCAAACCAAGCCTAGGGATCAGTTAATATTCTCCTCTTGAGGAACTAATTGACTAATGAACAATTATCGAAGAGCCTGAAAAGATTAAGGAAAAGTATGAGCAAAAATTTAAAAATGAACTCATGATGTGACTGATACTTGAACCTCTGTAATGAATTTCCTTGAAATGACTGGAGTTGTCAAGGAATTTGGAAGATAGCATCTTGGTCCAGTGTAGCATGAATACAAGTTAGTCTTTACATGGTGATAAGGAAGGAGACTCTCCCAAGAAAATAAACGAATTTGAGCCAACAAAGAAACGAAAAATCTCTGTTGTGTGATGCAGGGACGCAAAGAAGGTGACAGTTGGTCTGGCAAATCTACCCTGCAGGTCGGGACTCCGGGCTCACTTGCGGACTACAGTCAGCAATCTCGGGATGCAGATCTTGCACCGGGGCAGCAGAGTCACCATCTGCAATCTTCAATGAATCCAGGTGTGATTGGACGACGGAGTGTGACAGACCTTGGCGCAATTGGGGATAATTTATCACCAGCTTTGGGACGTGAACACTTTGTGGCACAACATGAAGCTTTGGAACACGCATACAGGAACCTACCACTTCCCAAGGACTCAGAAAGGCCAAAGAGTTACACTCCGGTAATAACCATGTAGTTTATGCTCGAGGACCTTGATTTGTCTACCCTTTTGCCATTTCTACGAAGTGCCCAAACTAAAAACTGAAATTTCACTTTGGATCTAATTGCCTATAATATTAACTTGCAAATCATGTTTATATTGTTCCAAAATGAGGATCCTGATTTCTATTGATTTCCATTATCTTCATTGAAGCTTCGTAAATGATCCATCGCAAGTTTCAGATACCAATCTGGTGTCGTTTTGCAGAGGCATCCGACCATCACTCCTGCTTCCTATCCGCAAGTGCAAGCCCCGATTATTGATAATCCAGCCCTTTGGGAACGACTGGACAAGGATGCGCTCTTCTATGCCTTCTATTATCAGCAGGTATGTTGCAGATTGTTATGTCTCAATGTCAGCGTATCTTAGGAAAGCTTTAAGTGTTATCCAGTTTATTTTCCTTCGTATTTCCTTAAGAGGTAGTAGGACACTCTTATCATTGTGTTTCTTGTGTAACTCTCAATCTTGTAAGTTTCACTTATCGTGTAGGGTTTGATTACAGGGGACTTATCAGCAATATTTGGCAGCTCGGGAGTTGAAAAAACAGTCATGGCGTTATCACAAAAAATACAACACGTGGTTCCAACGTCACGAAGAGCCGAAGGTCACGACGGATGAGTATGAAACTGGAACTTACGTGTATTTTGATTTCCACGTCGTCCACAATGACTACCAACAAGGCTGGTATGCTGTTCCTCTAATTTGCCTGTGTCCAGTACTTCTTGCTTAACCCCCAGTATACAAGCTAAAAAAATGTTCACTTCAGACGCTAATAGTCGATTATTGTAACTTGCAAAGCTTATTTCTATTTTTCAATATAGTATGAGTAGTTCATATAATTTTTACCTTGGAACGGTTCATTTCAACTCCTAGAAACGACGACTTTTGGACGTTTGTGTATTTAGGAGTTGTACGTCACTATACATGGCAAAGCTTTTTTCTCTGCATATGTTGATTACAACTTGTGTCTTGCCAGTCTAGTCTCTAATCATCAATCTGTCATTGTTTCCTTTTCAGGTGTCAACGGATCAAGACGGAGTTTACATTTGAGTATTGCTATCTTGAGGATGAACTTGTAGTGTGACGCTTTTTTTATGTGAATGTTTTCCTCCAGTGACCAACTAGAAGATTTGTAAATAGCTACAGATGCTTTTGGAGTGAAGACCAACCATTCAAAGTGCCAACAAATGGGTGTCTCTTTCTTTGCTCACAAAGGTTCTCTTACCGTTATTCTTTTGCATCTTGTTTATTTGCAGATCTGATTCTTCCTCATCAATGGAGTAAGGTTCCTAATGAAATTACCCTTCATCCTACGACGTGACGAACTCGGAAATGAACTCTTCTCAATAAGCCACCTGCGAATGTATAGCCCACGTCATATGAGCGGCAGTGTCACATCCTTTTGCATCTGCAAATTTCATGGCAGCTTGACTAAACATTTACTCTCTTGCCTCCTTCAAGACATCCAGCATTCCTGTTGCTGTACTCTTATAATTTGCACCGCTTCAGTACGGGAAAACTTTGATTTTCCATACAACTTTTTATAGCCAAAATCTCGGCCAAATGTTTATGGTTTTCTTAGCAAATCCATTCTTAGCAGCAAAGCTTTGAACCTAAGTATGCATTGGGTTCTTAAATCTAACAAGTTTGATATTCCACCAATTTGTTGTTCTTTAGTACTCCGTATAAGGTTATAATAGAGTCAAGGTGCTTAAAAAAACAAAAATAGAGAAAACAACATTAAAGTGGACTAGCCAGCCCATTACCTAAGAGGTCTAGAAAAGGATAGCAGGTCTTTATAGCCATTGTTGAGGTCCCGACGCTACGGGGAAGTCTCAACTGCCATGGAGATCTCTAATTGCAACTCTCTCAATTGCACTTTGAGGTCCGAAATGCAACTTAGGGGGCTCCGAATTGCATTAGGGGGTTTGATTTGCAAATTGGAGTGTAACCCAAGTGGTTTTGTATTTTTCCGAGCATTTTTGAATTACTTATGAATTTTCAAACAAGTTGGGTCGTAGGTCCCTACTTGTGAGCCTAGGTCTTTCATAAACAGTTCACTTGCAATTCTAAATAAAAATGGGGAAAGCAAAGAGGATGATTGGCTCTTGCTCTTAATAATGTTTTTTTCCTTGATTCGTTTAGTCAATTTAAGAACCAACTCATGTCCATTTCACAGCCATATATAGGATCCATTCTTAATGCCCACTCTATTTCACAGCCTTCTACCTTAAGTATATACAAGAGAAGAAGGTGAACAAGTGGTCAACTGAATTATTGAAGTTTGGAAGGTAATTTGATTCCATAATCAAGGATTGACTGTAGTTTTTTTGTTAACCCCCAAAGGACCAAGAAGACACATTTGAGTAGAAATTGTGAAAAACTACCATTCTTCGGGCAATGAGAAAAAAATTAAAAGAGAAGATTCTTTTCAACTTCAACTATACAAATTTGTAATAGACTATTATAGGAATGTGTAGAAAAATTTCCAAGAACTTTGACGAAACGGATTGAAAAATTATAACGTTTGAAATTAGAAGAAAAACTTTATTTTTGCCAGCACTCAACAAGGCCAACAAACTTTAACTCTCAACGTATTGGTGAGGGGTCATCAAAAGTGCATTGGCCAAAATTGAACTTTTCTTTTGTGTGAGAACTTCAACTTAATAAAAGTGTAATAGACTATTATGAAAATGTATGGAAAAAAATTCAGATCATTTGATTGTGTGGATTGAGAGATTGTAATGTTTGAAGTGAAAAAAATCACTTTGTTTCATCCTTGCAAAATAGAGTTAGCAAACTTCAAGTCTACTTGGTGTAAAAGTTTTGTCCCTCTCCATCAAGTACTACATCTTGTGTGGTACACTCATTGCAAAATTTCAAGAGCAAATAAATGATCTACCTTACTCTGAATGACTTTGCAATATTAGAAGATCAAGTATAAGGCAATTTTTTTGAAGCATAAGTCATTTTTTGATGCTTTCTTGGATAAGGATAAAACAATTCGAAATCTAAATGGTAAAAACTTAGAAATAAAAATCTGAAATGTTTGGAAAAACTTTTAAGAAATAGAGAGTGCAAATTTGAATATAATAGAGTTTGTAGTTAGCCAAAAAAAATTCAAACTTGCCCAATAAGGTTTGTGGAGTTTTGAGTCTTCTTCAAAAGATATTTTTGTAATAAAATATATTTTTTAAATTACATATTAAATCATGTTAGTTACATACATGCCAAATTTCAAAAGAAGATGAGGAATTTGGGAAAAGATTCCAAAATTGACTAGCTTGTTTGGTTTAAAGG
The DNA here is from genome assembly GCA_963969595.1 of Neckera pumila. Classification (NCBI taxonomy): domain Eukaryota; kingdom Viridiplantae; phylum Streptophyta; class Bryopsida; order Hypnales; family Neckeraceae; genus Neckera; species Neckera pumila. The sequence goes on along the minus strand of OZ018415.1, from coordinate 16,734,394 downwards.
AGGCAAGATAACTTTTGATCTGAGCATCTAATAAAAAAAATTTACATTTCCCCCGAAAGGCAAAATGTCTCCAATTTGAGTTAAAATTTCAAAAGCATCTGTTCATTTTCTACTTCATTATTATCTCTCCAGACTACGAGTTATCCTACATTTCCAGATTGCGAGAACTCAGGAAAGCTGCTAGTTGATGTGGTCGAGAAAATGCCACGTCATTTTCGAAAAAAATAAAATAAAATAAATTTGGCCTAAAATGTTATTTGGGAGAGAATTTTTTATTTTTTTTGAATATTTTGAATATTTTGAATTTCTTTTTTTGACAGCCTGTACCAACTATTCACAAATCTAGCCAGATTGGCAAACGGGCCTGAAATGGCCCTCTAATCTCCTCTAATGGCCTTTTCTTCACCAAAAATCACTCTAAACTATCATTTCTATTGCAAACTTTAAAAAAGTATTTAAATTATTTTTTTGCACAACTAACTACCGAATCTACATCTAATTAGTGTAAATATGTGTGGAAAAAATTTCAAAATTTTTTACTTTAAAGATTGCAAGATATTTGCATTTAAAGTGAAGCAAACAAGTTTTTAACACCTCATGTGATTATATTTTTTTGACATTGAACCTTCTTGACTTAAATTTTTTGCACTACAGAGTTTTGAGATTTAAATCTTTATGGTGGGGGATTGCATTGAGAGTCAAGGAAAAAAACTCAAAAAAAATTTAGATTTCATTCTTAAGAAGATTGTTAAGTAGACGTAGGTACCAGATAGAAGGAAAGTCTAAAATTATTAATATCTCCAAGATGGAATTAAAATTCACTAATTCCAGTGGTGCGATTTTTCTAGAAAACAAACTAAGCCTTGTAGATTTTTCTTTTAAAATTGTAAAATTTAATTCAGAAATAAATCCTACAAGTTATTTTTCAAAAAGATGCTCTAGGTGCCCAAAAACAAGATTGTCCATAACTTTCACATGATAAATCTAAATGAAACAAATGAAAGCTTTCCATATAAAAAAAATATATATAATCTATGAGAAATAAAAGATTTTGAGATTCAAATGTTTGAAAAATAGTTTGCTGCCTGGTTCCCTTTATTTTGAGCTTATTCGGGCATAACTTTTGATCCCAGGAACAAATTGAAAAAAAAATCATAATTCCATGAAACTAATCAATTTTCTATCTTCAAAAAAATTTGAAAACATTAAGACAAAAATTGAGACCATAGGTACCTGTCCAAAATCCCATTTGTCCAGTAACGAGACAATGGTCTTTAAGAGATTAAATAGTATACTCTAATATTTTTTTGGAGGCAAAAGGTGGGGCAATGAGGGATTCTCGGAGTTCCATTGGTGCAACTAATTCTGAAAACACAAAGACAAACATTTTCAACAAAGACAATGTATAGGTTCAAAATTTCATCATCTAGAAAATTGACACCATCACCAAAGTCCTGCAAACATTGTAGATGACCCATTGTATGTTTTAACAAAGGACCACATCCTCAAATTCAAAATTCTTCATTTTGCATGGTTCCATTTAATTTGTGAATATTTGTGTTTTATTAAAAATTTGAAATTACAATGAATTTTTGATGAAAGTTCATATCCAATTCAAAATATGTTCTTAAAGTTTAAAATTTTATTTACTTTTGTGTAAAAATAGTCTAGTAGACAAAGGTGTAAGTCAAATCTACAATTTTAAGGTTAGAATAGTATCCATTAGAGGAAAAATGGGGCCTCTAAAGGGCTGCTCCATAGCCCTCCGAGGACCTCAAGTTTTGGGCTTTAGAATTGTTTTTTCCCCTATGCCCACCTACAATTTTGTTGCCAGATGCTTGACAATAGTTTAAAAATCTAAAAACAAAGGATTAAAAAATCAGGATTAAGGTACTTTAATGCACATTAACCCTAATTTTTTAACACTTTTTAACAATTTGTATTTAACTCCAAATTGTGCCAAAATAAGAATATGTCCCCAAATTATCCAATGACCATTATTAACCCCTAAAGTTCCATGACTATGTTTTCATCAAAAATGCTCAAAAACTGCCATTCCTAATATAAGTATCCAATTTTTGAAAAAAAAACTTTCTTGACACATGTAACCATAGGATCTTGTGGTATGCTGACTTGAAAACATGTGGTAAACATTTCCGAAATTTCCACCGTGTGGATTGCAAGATATAAGCATTCAAATTCCTTGAAATCAATTTTTTGGCCCTGCAAAAAACAAGGCAGCTGCACTTCACAACCTCACTTTTTGATGAAAAAATGTCCAAACTGTTGGTGGTTCTTTGGATTTTTTCCTAGACAAGTTGGCTACATGCTTGAAAAATTTCACTTCATTTGGAATTGTCCAACATATAGGAAAAAAATAGTAAGTAGATAGTAGTAGAGAATGATTCAAAATACTCAAATGTCAAGAATTTAATTATGGAAGTGAAAAATGCCAATCATAATGTTTGAAATGTTTAAACAAACAATTTGCATCCTATGAGTATTGTTTTCAAAAAATATTGAAAATTGAGTAAGATAACGGACTTCAAGGTTTGTTTTAGAGTAGAGAATCCATAACTGCCCTGCAAACTAAAAATCTTCCTAACTTTTGACTCATTGATCAAAATGAGATGATTCAAAGCATTCCACATTTATGTAACTCGAGAAAACAAATTTCAAATTTTTGTTTTTGAAAAAGTGACTTTTTCTGATCTGCCTGAACTGCCCAGTTACAAAAAAAAAGTAATATATTAGGCCATAATTTCTTACTCACATTTCCAAATGCCATGAAATTTAGTGCATATGAAAGATATTCCTTGCACCCACCTTCTATTAAAACTTGGGCCATAAATATGGAAATCTCTAGTCACATGTACCTGCCCAAAATTTCTATACAACCAAAAAATGCATGCTGGTCCTTTAGGGGTTAATAGCCTGGTTTGGTCACTTTGGAGTAGCTAGGTCATTGCAAGAAAGACATGTCGTTCTTTGTCATATGTTATCACAACAAGGTTGTCCTCTACTATAGCTTTTGAAATATGAATCCAATGCCAAAAACCAAAAAATTGATCCTGATATCTTGATTTTAATGGCATCTCTTACTTTTATTTCTTTTTAAATCATTTACTATTTCAAAATGAATTTTTCTAATTTGTCACACTTTCAAGTTTAGAGGTTTTGAATATTACTATTGAATGGTTTAATTTAATGATTTTTTGTTGAAATTTCTATGGTATATTCCTATAGTAGGTAGACCTATTCCTACTAAAGGGCATCTAATAATATATTATTTTATGTCCTCCACGTCTATGCAAATAGGCTTCTTTTGTGTATGCACTTGTGAACATTAAAAATTGGGAGGGACTTCATTTTTTTGGTTGGAACTCATCACTAGGAAGTCTTTCCAAATGGCCAAATTTTGGATTTTTTTATAATTGTTTTTTCTGTTTTTCACAACTTAAAACATCTGAAAGTATGTATATTCAAGCCACAGTTCTATGTCCAATAATATGTCCCAAAATATACATACTTTGATGTTTTAATTTGTAATAAATAGGAAAGACAATTATTGAAAAATCTAAAAACCACCATTTGGGAGGACTTCCTAGTGATGAGTTTCAACTAAGAAAATGAGGTCAAAACCATTTCTAGTGTTCACAAGTGCACGCGCAAGAAAGGACTATTTGCATAGACATGGAGGACATAAAATAACATTTTTTAAGATGCCCTCTGGTAGGAACATGTATGTCTACTATAGAAATATACCATAGAAATTTCAACTGAAAATCATTAATTTAAACCACTCAATAGTATTCAGAATCCCTAAATTTGAAAATGTGACAAATTAGAGAAATTGACTTTTAAATATTAAATGATTTTTTAATTTTTTGAAAAATAAGGGATACAGTTACAATCAAAACATTTCAAAGAATTTTTTTTCGTTTTTGGCATTTGGTTCATAATTCAAAAGTTATTGCAGAAAACAACCCTGGCTAGTTTTCCTAAGTGTGACAAAATCGGCAAGTTTTTCTTGCAGTCACTCAGCCCTCCGGAGGCTCAAAACTTTTTTGAATGTCCCCTCTAAAAAGCATCAAATCTATATTGTGAGTATAAACAATAACATTGTAAAACCTTGTAAAAGAATTTAACTACAACTAGTTTTAATACACTAGGTTGAAACACTACAGTTATCCAAAAACCTTGAAAATCACCCTCTTTGATCCCCAATTTTTTACTAATTCTAGATTACAAAGGAAATCAGTATACTTGAATATTTCTTCAATTTATTTTATTTTTAGAATGACAAGATATGATTGCATGCAATTTAATCACATAGGAGTGTCTACTTTATCAATTGAGAACCCCAAGGAGCACCTCAAGTGTTGCAAAACAACTTTTTTCCTCTCTTTTTGCAAGTGTGGGACTGAAACCTCAATTTAGAATAAAGACAACCCCGTGTGATCCAATTTCATGCAACTATACCTTCTTGTCACTACAAAAAAATACAAGTTGAATAAAAATTCAAATGCAATCTAGAATTAAGAGCTAATTAGGGACCAAAGAGAAGGTCACTTTCAAGACTTCTATGATAATTTTTCTATGGACAAGATGAAAGAATAAGGTGTAATATGTCTTCACTCCAATCAATAATAAAACACTAGATAATATTGACAAACTAAAATAAATGAAAAGGCAATTCAAAGCATAATCCAAAGCCATTTAGTAGTTCATCATTTATTCTCTATGTTTTAGAGATAATTGCCTATTGCTTTGAGGAATTAGTGGAAAACAAAGTATGCATTGGCAGACAAAATTGTGCCAACAACAACATGATAAGATAAAAGAATTAGAATTGTAGACCTTTGACATGAGGAAAGATTTTTCAACTATTGGTTATGTCTCTTAATTCTGGAACAACTGAATCAAGATGCCAAATGAATAGCAATTGTCTATGGACCTAAGGTGAATATTTTTAGCAATGAGAACTTTGATATCTTGCAAGTGATTTTGGAAAGCAAAGTTTCAAGCTTCAATCTCCAAATCTATGAGTGCACGAGCATATGTGTTTGTCAAGCCTATGAGCATATGCACCATCTCGACAAAAGGCTTCGCTTCACATTCCATTAGCATGCTAGTGATCAAATTGCAAGGATTTTGTTCTTGCAAGCTCTCTTTTTGGTATGAAAAGACATCATTTGCAAATTCAAGATGGATGGAAGTTGTAGTAGTGACATTTTCTAAATATGGAGTCACCCTCAGTTTATTTGGAATCTTTTGTAAATTCTATCACCAACTGAATAAATTTCCCAGCATTGTTTCCAGCACACATAACAATATATGATTCCAAATTCTAGAAGCATAAGTTACAACCTTGAACAATATCCACATGGCTATCAACACTTGCGTGGTGGCATTCCATGACACATGCAACAAACCATTCAGAATTAGACAACTCTAATATGTCCCATTTTGACTCTTACACTATGGTCTCAATCAATGGAGTGGGATTGCGTGGTTGCACTTGTTGATTGAAAACCGCATCCAAGTGGTCAAGATATTCTTGAATGTTTTTGGAGCCTCCACATGCACTTTGGCTAATGTTGTATTGGTCTTGAAAAATTCATTTGGGGGGTCAAAAAAGAGACCATCCACCAAGAACAATAATGCATAATTAAAAGAAATTGCTACAATACAATCAAAGTTGATTACTCTAGGGTGCAAGTAGCTTGCTATGAAAAGGCCTACACGACAATTTGAGTCCAAGAAATTGATATTTTGATAGCACTCAACATATTTTGATGCATGCGTTTTTTGGCCTTGAGCATGTACTTGGACTATTGCAAAGGCAAAAAGCCATCAATGACCATTGAGAGCAAAGATGGAAGCTAATCATAAACTATATATAGATGCACGTTTGGCTCGTGAGATTGGGTCCATGAACTCCACATTCTTGATCCATGAGCTTCACATTCTTGGTCTTTGAGCAAGCCAAATTCAATATTGGGCCCAAAGTTGCCTTCACTCTCACATGTTCTAGATGGGGCCATGGTGGTTGGGTAGGACGGATGCATGGCATTTTTAAAGTGATCATTCACTATATCATGCAATGACTTCAAGCAGAGTATTTTTATTTTAATTTTAAACTTAGTTGCAGTGAAGAGAATCAAATGAAGGGAAGTAATGGATATATAAAATTATAACCCCATTTTTCAATCACCATCATCACAAGTAGTATGCAATCTATTGGATTGTTTGCAAGTAAGGTTCTTGCAACCTTGAAGAGTGCTAGGAAATCAAAATTGCCCTAATCCAATCCACTCTATTTCACGGACATAGATCAGAACCTTCACCAATAGTCTTATAGATAGAAGAAGGTTTTAGAATGTTCTGAAAGCACGTCCTAGCTTGAGGAAGCTTCTCAGAGCACTTCCCAGTTAGAAGAAGCTTCTGGAAGCACTTCCTACTTGGAGGAAGCTTTTGGAAGACCTCCTAGTGAGTAGTATATAAGCAAGTCAAGACTGAGATAAATCTCAGTCTTGACAACACCTATCTTAATCTTAGTTCTTGACTCCAGTTCTTGCCTTGTACTTCTTGATCTTTCAATATCAAGTCTTGATTTTCAAAGTTTATCTTGTCTTGCCTTGCATCTTGCATGTTCGTTATAGTTTGTCGAGACTAACCTATCCAATTTTGCCTTGCAAAATTTTGTTCCGATCTTCTTAGCAAACGGATAGAGTGTCAGTTCAATACAATGTTTGTTGTACTAGTCATTGACAGAACCAAGGATAAAACTAATATTAGAGCTTGATTTTTTTTTGGTTCAATGTGAATTACCCCTCTCCTTGAGAGTTCTAAAGTGCTTAAAGGTTGCGGATTAACCTCCTCAAAACTAGTATTATTTTTTCTCAACAAAGTTTTTGTTGATTACAAGCGGACTACCGCCCTTCTTGAAAACAACTTATTCTTTAGAGATTGTGGATTACCCATCTCTAAATTGGTTCTTGTTCAGCAGGTCAGTCTTTTTTTTGTGAATCTTGTCGAGTGAATTAAAATGCCAGGAAGCGAAGATGTCAATTCGATAGCAACTCAATTAAATCTCATTTTGAAGGCCATCAATTCCTTGTCTACAAGAACAAATGCTCTTGAAGACTTTGCTGCAAACATAAAATTAAGAGTGGTTGAAGCATCTCAACCCATGCCATCTACATCAACTTCAAGGATGGGTTTACTTGCCCAAAATTTTGACCTGAATACCTCAACCACAAAGGAGCCACGGATTAGTCTTCCTGAAAAATTTGATGGTTCCAGATCAAAATTTCGAGGGTTTGTGAATCAAATGCAACTCATCATCTTTCTGCATCCTCAATGATATACGACAGACAAGTTACGAGTGGGCTTGGTTGAAAATTTGCTTGTCGGACAAGCTTTGTCTTGGTTTTCGTCCCTATTTGAGAAAAGATCTTCAATTTTGAGCAACTTTGAGAAATTCTTCGAGGCGTTTTCTGAAGCATTTGGAGAACATGACAAAATCCGTTGGGCAACAACTAAAGTCCGTTCTTTACAACAAGGATCTCGCTCAGCTATGGTGTATGCATCCAAATTCCGACATTTTGCTTGTGATATCAATTGGGGAAAAGAAACGCTTATGAGCTAGTTTCAATGAGGTTTACGAGACAACGCGAAGGATTTGTTACTATCCTTTCCTGATCCTCAAACACTAAATGAAGCGATAAGTCAAATTGTAAATTGGGGCAATCGATTATTTCAAAGGCGTCAAGATCGATGATCGTGGGCTGCATCGACGGCACCAATAAATTTTTCGCCCACCGTCAAAATAACACGTATCACAAGCGCACATGCTAAAGGCCCTAAGGATATACAAATTGATGCAGTACAATTTGGGCCACTTACCGCACAAGAAAAGAAAAGACGTCTCGATGAAGACTTATGTTTATATTGTGGAGAGTTTGGCCACAAAGCATCCAACCGCCACAAGAAGCACAAACAACATACTTTCAAGACAAGAACTGTACATGTATTGGAAAACAAGGATGCTTAGCTACAGTAGGGATCGTGCGGCTGGAGCTTTCTGTTTTACAAACAAATCAAGGTCTTCATCTTTCTTCTCAACCTTCTCATTGCTTTACTATACGTCTACGCTTAAGCCCTAAAAAAAATTGCAAATTCATGCCTTATTAGATTTTAGGGCTTCAACTTGTTTTTCAGATGAGGAATTTGTCAAACTTCATAAGATTCCTCTAATCTTGAAACCAAAATCAATACATGTAGAGGCTATAGACGGTTGGTCCCTATCTTCGGGGGATGTCATTTATGAAGCTAGACCACTAGAGGTTTCATTTGAGGGGCATAAGAATACAATTATATTCAATATTATCAAAATCCCGTCCAATCCTATAGTTTTAGGACTTTCTTGGTTCGAAAAATATAATCCAGTTATAGATTAGAAATTGCGAAACCTGTTTTTTTTTCCAGACACCTCGGCAATGGAATCTCTTCCAAAGCTTGCAGATATCAAGCCCGTACTTGTTGGAGCTAGAGCCTTTATCAAAGCTACAAAAAACGATAATCCATATGTGCTTTATGCAACTCCGATGTGCGACAATAACAATATTTTATCCAACTCAATATCAAGACTTTGAGGATGTATTTGAAAAGAAGAATGCCGACATTTTGCCAGAACATCGACTATATGATTGCGCCATTGATCTTGAAGACAAAGTTTAGCCATTTGGTCCGATTTACAATCTGTCGTAGAATGAACTTTCAGCATTAAAGGAGTATATCGACGAAAATCCTGCAAATAAATTCATTTGACATTTCAAATCCACAGCAAAAGCACCAATACTCTTTGTGAAGAAGAAAGATGGCTCTTTATGGATGTGTGTTGATTATCATGGTCTAAACAAAATCACGATGAAAAATCGATATCCTTTGCCATTGATATCCGAACTTCTTGATCAACTTGGACAAGCGAAAATCTATATCAAGATTGATCTTTGTGGAACATATAACTTGGTGCGCATTAAAGAAGGGGATGAATGGAAGACAGCATTTCAAACTAGATATAGACACGTTGAATACAATGTTATGCCATTTGGACTTACTAATGCACCGGTTATTTCTCAACATTTGATGAATGATATCTTTCGAGTTCCTGAATCAATTTGTCGTATGTTATTTTGACGGTGTCGTGTTGCAAATGCAGACATTATGTAGATTATGTATACATATATGATTTAGATAGATTTTAATATTTGTTGCATTATAAAGAAGTTGACATCATTTGAGGTGGATTCATCTCATTCGATATTCTTCTTTGTGTTTTATTTAGATTATACTATGTCGAATTAAAGGGTTTTTTTCTGAGTCTCAAGAAATTGGGGTTTTAGTTTTTTTTACCTCTACTAGATATATGTGGATTTTAGTTCTTTATTTCGTAAATAGAGTGGATAGAGTGAAGTTAGAGATAAGATAAGGTGAAGATAGAATGGAAAAGTAAAAGATAAAGAGATAGAGTGAAGTTAGAGTGGAGATAGGTGATAAAAAAAGAAGACTTTTCATCTTCTCTCCTGTTGGGAGTTAAGAGGGGAAACCAATTGTTTTAGGGTAGAGAGTTTTTTTTTTGTGTTGTCATGTTATGTTTTGGAGAGGAGGATTTTTCAATGAAAATTGGAGGAGTTGTGTATTATGATGTGGTGATTGGAAGAGGTCTTTTCTTGCTTGAATTAAAGTTGTGAGTGGAGATTTGTGCTAGTTTGAGTGGAGGAAGGTCTACTGCCTCCCAATTGAAGGGGCTGAGACTTTGACCAACCATAGAAGACGGACAAATTTTATTTTGCAATGAAATTTTGAGAAGTTGTAGAGAATTTTGTTAGCTTTTCAAATAGCTATCATTTGTTGTATTTAGAGCATTTATGAGTGAGTTGTGAGTGTTGAGGTGAAGGAAGGTCTGCTGCCCTCACTTTTAGAGGCCGAAACTTTGGGCAATCATAGATATTGGAGAGAGTATTTGAATGAGTTGAAATTTGATGAAAGTATAGGAAATTGTATAAGCTTTACAAAAAGCCATCATTCATTCTATTTGGAGTTGTGGAGCATTGGTGGCGTTCATTCAAAGTTTAGCTTTGAAATTGAAGTTGGAGTGAAGATTTGAAGTTGGAGTTGGAGGAGAATTTGTGTGTTGTGGCTTGTGGCTTGTCTTTTATTGTAAACTTTTGTTGTTGCGGGCGGCTTGGGTTAAACCAATGCTTAGCCTCATTTTGTGTTTGTGGAGACGGTGGGATTTAATCACCCACATGGTCGAATCTATTTGTTCTCACGGTGAAAGCTAAAGCCTAGTTAGAGCTGGTCACCGGGAGTTTGAATTTTAGGAGCCCATCATCTGGACGGCATCTTGTGTTATGCTGTCCCGTTTTACCCGTCCGAGGCTAGTGGTTCTTATTACCTACCTGACCGAATCCTGACCCGTTTAGAGCCAATACAGGATAGGCCAACATGGAGGAGTTTGAAGGCTAAAGAACGAAGAGAAGATTGAAGACTAGAAGACTTGAAGATTATTTGAAGTCAATGACTAACTAGTGCCAGTTGCAGCCAGATACTTTGCGTATTCCCAAAGCGCGCTCCTCTCAACACGACAACGGCATCTTGATTTATTCCAAGAATATTGAAGAACATGAGAAATACGTCAAAATTGTGCTACAAAAGCTACGAGATGCTGGTTTATATTCAAAATTGGAAAAGTGTGTATTCCATCAACCGCAAGTGGAGTTTCTTGGGTATATCATCTCCAACAAAGGATTATTAATAGATCTAAAGAAGATTCAAGCCATCACAAACTAGTCAACTCCTCAAATAGTACGCAATGTACAGTGTTTTCTTGGATTTGTCAACTTTTATCGGATCTTCATCTAAAACTATTCTCAAGTAGCGGCTCCATTAACTCGGCTCACATGCAAAGACAAATTAGAGTGGGGACCCGAAGCAGAGAAAGCTTTTCAACATTTAAAGTCAGCCTTTAAGACAGCTTCAATCTTAATACATCTTGACTTTTCCAAGCCATTCTATATGGAAATATATGCTTCTGATTTTGCATTAGGAGCAGTTCTTTCTCAAATGGAAGATGAAGAGAGACTTCACCCAGTCGCGTTCTATTCGAGAAAATTTTCAGCAGCGAAAATTAACTACAGATTTCATGGCAAGGATCTTCTTACTATTGTCAACTCGTTTCAAGAATGGCACCACTTACTTGAAGGTGCGTCGCATCGAGTGACTGTATATACAGATCACAAAAATCTTGAATATTTTATGTCTGCTCGCCTTTTGAATTGACGTCAAGCTCGTTCGAACATGTCATTATCTTGTTTCGACTTCATCATTACGTATCGTCCCGGAAAGCAACAAGTATTGTCAGATGCCTTGTCTTGGAGATCATATTTGATACCAAAAGAAAGAGAAGCGACATACGACCAATAGCAAACGACTCTTTTTAAGACTGAGCAATTCCAGCTTCATGCAACAACTACGGCAATGCCAATTGATTCTTTATTCCTTGACTAAGTCCGTAAAGCATTAGTCTTGAATCCTTTTGTTCTTAATATCAAGCGTCGGTCTCACCATGATGGTGACAAGTTCAAGTTATCAAACAATCTCTTGTATTTTGAAGAACGCTTATATGTTTTTAAAGGACCATTGCGTCTTTGGATTCTTTAGACATGACATGATTTTCCTGCTGCCGGACATTTTGGATTCAATAAAACATTAGAACTTGTGTCTTGAGATTTTTGGTGGCCACAAATGAAGAAGGCAATCAAAGACTTTGTGCTCACTTGTGATACTTATTCCAGATATAAGAATCCACGACATCGACCATATGAACTTCTCCAACCATTACCTATTCCAAAGCGACCATGGTCTTCGATTTTTATGGATTTCATTACGAATTTATCTCCATCTAAGACCTTTGATTCCATATGTGTGATTATGGATCAACTTACAAAGATGGCACATTTTATCCCATGCAAGAAGACAATCACTAACAAAGAAACAACAAAACTCCTCTTTGACAACATTTATTGTTATCATGGGTTACTAGATGATATTATATCAGACCGAGGACCACAATTTATTTCCAAGTTTTGGAAGTCTCTTTTTGAAACCTTAACCCTTAAAGTTCCTTAACTATGTTCTCACCAAAAATGCTTCAAAACTGCCATTTCTAGCACAAGTACCAAATTTTTGAAAAATATCATTTTTGGACACATGCAACCAGCGGATCTTGTAGTACTCTGGTTTGGAATGTGTGGAAAAAATTTCAGAAAATCCCATCGTGTAGATGGAAGATATTAGCATTTGAAGTGGCAAAAGTCTTTTTTTTGGCTCTGCAAAAAATCGGGCAACTGCACTTCACAAGGTCAAATTGTTATGAAATTTTTTTGAAATGGTTGTGCTTCTTTGAATTCATTCTTTAGAGAAAGTTGGCTACATGCTTGAATTTTTTTAGATTATTTGAAATTGTACAACATGTAGGAAAAAACAGTAAGTAGAAAGAAGTAGAGAATGGTTCAAAATACTAAATTGTTAATAAGTTAATTACGGAAATGAAAAATGCCAATCCCAATGGTTGCAATATTGTAATAAACAATCTACATTTTGCAGCTTTATTTTTTTTGAAAAATATTGAAAATTGAGTGAAATAAACGACTTCAAAGTTTATTTTAGAATAGACAATCCATAATTGTCCGCAAACTAAAAATCCTTGTAATGTTTGACTCATTGATCAAAATGGAATAATTCAAAGCTTTCCACGTATATATAAATCTAATAAATCAATTTCAAATTTTTATTTTTGAAAAAAACGATTTTTTCTGATCTGCCTGGACTGCCCGATTACGAAAAAATGTATCATATTAGGCCATAACTTTTGACTTGTATTTCCAAATGTCATGAAATTTGGTGCATATGAAAGACATTCCTTGTCCCCACCTTCTATAAAAATTTCAGCCTAAAATATGCAAATTTGCAGTCACACGTACCTGCCTAAAATTTCTATGGTGCCAAAAAACGCATGTTGGTCTTTTAGAAGTTAAAGGTGGATATCAAACTTTCTTCTACCTTTCATCCTCAAACGGATGGACAAACTGAATGTGTCAATCAAGTTTTGAAACAATATCTACGTTGAACCATCAACTATCAACAGGATGATTGGACGTCACATTTGACATTGGCGGAATTTGCTTAAAACAACATTATCCATACTTTTATTCAACAAACATCATTCTATGTTAATTACGGATATCATTTTAAATTTGATCTATTTAGCATTTCTGAGATGGACAATCTGACAGCCACAGACTTGGCTAAGCGGTTATTAGAGCTTCAAGACGCTATGAATCACCATCTTCAGAAAGCTCAAGATTGTTACAAGATATACGCAGACACGTTGCAAAAAGAACCACCTCCATTCCAAGTTGGTGAAAAGGTTTGGCTCCTTCAACGCAACATCAAGACTACTCGACCATGTGACAAATTGGATTATCATTGGCTAGGACCGTTTTCCATTAAAAAGCAGATCAATCTTAGAAATTACATCCAGTCTTTCATGTTTCTCTTCTCGAGCCGTATAAAGAGTTAAATCTGCCGGAAAGAAGTCAACGATCGCCTTTGATTGAAATAGATAATCATGACAAATATGAAGTAGACAAAGTACTTGATTCCCAACGACCACGCGGAAAATTAGAGTATTTGGTACATTAGCGTGGATACGACATCAACGGACGCACATGAGAATTAGAAGCAAACCTAATCAATGCACCGCAAAAGGTACACGAGTTCTACCACCTCTATTCTGATAAACCGCAGCCTTTTTAGTAACTTCTTTTAGAAGCCTCCCCATCTAGAGCCTGATATAAAGAAGGGAGAGTTGATACAAGGAGATAGTCTCCATTCTCATTGCAGAAACTTTCATAGTCTTTAGCTAAAATTCCAATATGTCTAACTGAAGGGTCTTTAGAGATTCTTTAGATCCTGAGCACAATCCCGAGCCCGAGATTGAGCTCTCTATGTTACAATTGCCAGACCAACCATTGCAACATTTGGATTCTTTGCAATAACAACCTCAAGACGTAGGCGGACCCTCAATGCAACAAAAATAGCCTCGTATCGAGCAACCATGGCATGGTAATCTTTGACTTGACGTTCAAGCTTTGGTGATTTTATTGCAAGTTGGAAGGCTTGAGCCCAATAGACCAGAAGTTACCTTCCAAAGGTGTTTTGAAGGACTCAACATGGAACAATATTTTGAGTTTCTTCCTGTAGAAGAAAGCCGCAGTCACAATCGTCGGCTGGGTGGTCCTGTTCAATCCTCGTCTAGAGATTAGCAAACAGTTTATGTTGCAGAGACTATTTGTTGTATCCTAGATTTCTTACGAATGTATAATCAGGATTACTTATGTTCCTCTTAGAACTCGTTGCTAGAGGAGGAGGTAATGTCACGAACATAATTCAGAACCTTCATCAACAGTTTTCTAGATAGAAGAAGATTCTAAAACCTTTTAGAAGCACGTCCTAGCTTGAGGAAGCCTCTTAGAGCACTCCTTAGTTAGAGGAAGCTTCTGAAAGCACCTCCTAGTTGGAGGAAACTTTTGGAAGAACCTCCTAGTAAGTAGTATATAAGCAAGTCAAGACTGAGGTAGTTCTCAGTCTCGACAACACCTATCTTGATCTTAGTTCTTAACTCCTGATCTTAGTTTTTGACTCCAGCTCTTGCCTTATACTTTTTGATCTTTTAATATCAAATCTTGATTTTCAAAGTATACCTTGTCTTGTCTTGTCTTGCCTTGCATCTTGCATGTATATTACACTCTGAGTTTAAACATAAGGCAATGCATAATGTTAAGAATTGGAATTTCAAGACTAGATCCGCTCACCATTCTTTGAACTTTACAGTGTATAGAGCAATGTGCTCTTTTTTCTACGACCACAAGGATTATGGCCACCTTGACTTCAATCATTTATTCTTGTTGTTGCTATTGCCTACTATAGGACAACAAGACAATCAAGTGTGTTAGATTGGTAGTAGAGAGGTTCCTATTTAGGCGCCACATTCAATACATTTTGCATTGGAAGAGAAGAGGTCAAAGGGTGTGCTTAACAAATTCTCATGCTCTATGAATTCATTCATTTGTAGCATCTTGTTCTCTAAGACCAACCCATACAACTTACTGATCAATTTTCATTTCAAAGGATTTCATAGATGGCTCATAGATCACACTAACGTCCTTATTGTCCAAAGGATTGCAATGCCAATGATGACGCCAAACCTACCAAGCAAGTCCGCCTAGCAACCACTTCACCCATTGAATAGTCGAGGAGACAAGATTTGCCTCTGCTAACGCTTCTACTATTCCTAATGAACATTGTGCCCTTCATTCATGCAGGTCTTCCCCTCAAATTCCATAAAAATTTGTAGGATTATCACTTTGTTTTTGCAATGGTCTTGAGCCACCTTCATTTGTTCATATGCCTTTCTCTAATAGTCACAATATAGACTATGATCATCTAGTATTGCATCCATTTAGGCAAACTTTTTGGTGTCATAATTGCATCTATTAGTGCCAGAGTTGTGACGCAAAGTACATTAGCAAAGCACAAAACCGAAAGTGCCAAAGTTGTGGATTCCGCCAATATAACCAAACAGGTGTTGGAGTGACCATTTAGGTGCATATACCTAAAACAAATAATTATTTAAATCAAATATTGTAGTCGGAGGTCACCTTCAATAGATTTTTCCAAATAATTGATTAAAGTCCAAAATGAACTTTCACACTTCAAAATATTATTTCTTAAAAATTCAACATTAAAATAAAAACACTTAAATTAATCGGCAACCACCTTAGATAGATTCAAAAATTACTATTGTTGTGAGTGAATGAAGATGTACAGACACCTTCTTTATACAAGTGGGGTGATAGGAGGTAAAACAACCCATATAGGATATGCAAATTAGGATTAGTAGAAGCTCAACCAGTCATATCTAGTTAAATCAAAACATTAGATGATATTTGGGGATCTTGGAGGGCGGTTTTAGGCTTGTTCCCTGATCCGCCCAGATTCAGTGAACGCCAGTACGGGTATGTTAGAAAAAAAAATTTTGAAAAAAAAAATAAAAAAATATACCAAAATACCATTTTAAGTAAAAAAAATTTTTTTTTTTTTTCAAAAAATGACGTGGCAGTTGCTTGACCACGTCAGCCAGTTGCTGCTGCGTTCCCGCAGTCTGGGAACGCAACAGACAGCAAGGGAACTCAGAGCCCTCCAAGACCCTCGAATTTCATCTAATGGCTTAGGAATTGCTTTCAATATATAACTTCAAACCTCATTTTGGCATAGTAGGATAACTTTTTTCCAAAAGAACTTTGACCTAAGAAAATTTGGGAAATCAAATTAAATGTCATCTCCAAAATCCATTTGAAGGTAATTGCCAAAAACACTTGTACTATTTGGTGCGTTTTGTAACAATACTCATGATCTTTTTTGGAATACTTTAAAATTAGAAAAATAATTTTAAAATTTTAAAAAATAAATGGACTAATGCATACCCCTTTAAGGCGAAGGTAACTTCCAAAGGAAAAGTTTAGGAAAATTTTCAAAGTAGGAGAACTAGAAACATGCCCAAACTCAAGAAAATAGATATTTTGATGTTTTAATTAGTTTAAAATAGGAAAATAAACAAAAAATAAAATAAAAAATTGTCCATTTGTAACAACTCTATGGAGATGGTCACTCATCAAAGGAACTATCAAAAATAGGTTTTATATATTTCAAAATGCAAGCTAAATGAAGCTTGCTTTGTGGACTTCTACACCACATAAAATGAAGTATTTGTAGAATTCCTTTGAACCATAGCTATAAGTCTATTAGAAGAACATTTCTTCTAAATTTCAGCTCCAAGTTCATTCTTTTGGATACTACTACAGTACTAAAAAATCCCAAATTAGAATTTGTAACATAAAATCAGGGGCCGTTTTTATATAGTAATATATTTTTGAAAATAACAAAAAAATTAGCCAAGGTGTATAATAATCATAAGTACCTTACCTATAAATTTTGGGGGGTTATTGCACAAAACACTTGTTGATTTTGTTGCATTTTATAGTATAAGGCAAAGCATTAGAAAAACAATTTTTAATTTCTAAAAAAAATCATGGTCAATGTATACACCTATAAGATAAAGGTAACCACCAAAGGAAAGTTTTAGAAAAATTCTCTAAGTAGGAGAACTAGAAAAGTGCCAAATCTCAAGAAAATATATATTTTGATGTTTTTATTTGTAGAAAATAATTCTTTAAATGTTTCAAAATGCAAAAAGAAAGAGGCTCACTTTGTAGAATTCTATACAACATATAATTAGTTATTTGTAGAAATCCTGTGAACGTAGCTAAGAGTGTACTATATAAGACCATCTCCTCTAAATTTTAGCTCCAAATTTGTTTCCTTGGGTACTACTTTGTTCAAGAAAACCCAAAATTGGCAAGTGTGACATAGAATTGGAGGCTGTTTTTGGATAATAAAGTGCTTTACAAAATTTCCAAAATTAGGCAAGGCGAATAATAGTCATGAATACCTCGCCTATGAATTTTGAGTCATTTGGAGCTAGAACGCAAAAGCTATGGCCAAAAAACAAATCAAAGTGCAACAAGTGACAAAAAATAGTGCAAGTGTTTTGTGCAATCACCCTGAGTCATTTGGAGCCAAAATGCCAAAGTTATGGCCAAAAAATAAAAAAAAGATGCAAAATGTGACAAAAAATATGATAGGTGTTTCTTGCAAGCACCCTTGAGATTTCAAGCCTCCAACAAGATGTTATGGACAAAATTCAAAGAGGAGTTGGGAGGGACATCTTTGACATTTCTAAACATCCTCTCTGAATTTTGTCCATAACTTTTGATTGGAGGCTCCAAATTACAAACGGGTTTTTGGAGATGAAAATAAGTATAATTTACCAGCTTTCTTAGTTCAATTGTTTTTGATAAAAATAATTTTATTATGTCATAATGAGGTTTGAAGTTTTACATTGGACACAATTGCTTTGTTTTGGCAATGAGCGGTCAAGCTCTCATCTTCAAATTGTCCCATACCCTTTGAGGATTCATGACATTAGATAAAATTTGGAGCCTTAGAGGGTTGCTCCAAAGTGACCAAACTACTCTATTAAAAGGTGGGACTGACATTTGGGAAGTGGCCATAGTGAGTAGTCAGACCAGCTGACTTTTGCAAAAATAATCAAGCCCTGACTATTTTTGCAAATAAAAAATGTATCCGAAGTTTGTTTCTTTTGTTTTTGTTAAATACATTGATTGTATCCGAAGCTGTGAATATTACAAACAATGTTTAAACTTAATTTTTTTCAATGAAGTCAAATTAAATTCAATCAAGCCAGAGAATTTGGCTTAATTGGATTTCATTTGACTTCATTGAAAAGTTTTGGTTTCAAATAATCCAAATTAAGTGGCTATTGAAGCTAATTGCCAAAGGCAGCTAGCTTCAATAGCCACTTAATTTGGATCATTTGAAACAAATGAACTCAATGTGTGAGTAATAAAATGAGAAGAGGAGGTCTTTAAGGAATTAGGATTGTGGTAGTGTTTACAACCTATGTGGGACATGTGTTTTCACTCATTTGACATTGTCAAATGAGTGAAAACACATATGCCACATAGGTTGTAAACACTACCACAATTCCAATTCCATAAAGACCTCCTCTTCTCATCTTGTGATTTACCAAATGTCAATGAAGTTAGTCCTTCACACATTGGAGGATCAAAAATTATTGGTTAACCCTTAAAGGACCAACATGCTTTTTTTGGCCGTATAGCTCGGGGGGTGCTGTGCCTTAAAAAAATAAGGATATATGAGCGACCAACCACTATTTTATAGGGGGCTATTACTTTTTTTTTTTTTTTTTTCACATGCTACAATTATGTAATTTTCTAATTTGGGTTAATAGAGAAGGGGCTTGCATTACTTACAATTCCAATTTTCTATGAATAAATGATATGGTAAATTAGATTGAAAAATTATTCTACTATAATTTTGGCCCAAAATTGAATGGGGTGGTTTGGTTTAGGGAATGTTCTCGACATATATAATGCAGCATGGACCCAATGAATTGAACCCCTTTCTTATTTTCCCGTTTAGTACAATCATACGACGGCCCACCAAAATTCAAGGTAAACAAATCACACATTCGCCTACCACCATATATCCTCATAGCTTGAGCAAATGACTTTGAAGTTTTGGAGAATCTGTGACCCTGCCTCACACGATTTAAGTTTGTGGCAACGTCCCTGAGGAAGTCCCACAAAGCTGGCTTTCCCCCGAAGGCGTTGGTTCTGTGAGCCGCCAGTATGTTGTTACAAAAAGAGAGAACATCTTTTCTATTAAAATTTTCTACAGCACTAAGTTTCAAACCACGCTGACTTACTTTCAATTGCGCGACCCTAGACTTCATGAGCTAGTGCCTAGCCTTTTCATCACGGTATTTCCTGCCTAACGTCCTTGACTATGAGGCCAGTTCAGTGATCTGTAGATAGCCTATCCTTCTTCCTTGCTGTATATCCCTGCGACCACGCTTGACAAGAGCACGACCTTCCCTTTGTACCCTAAGTCTGAAATCATTGGCTTGCTCAATTTCCATGCAATTGGAACAAATGAAATTCGTAAAGGGTTCTCCCGTGGCACACAACCGTTTACACTGTACATGCCGGAAGCACCCTCTCATAAGAACAAGTTGACCTCGAAATACAAAATCGGCAGTTGTGCTTGGCTTCGCCATCCACATCGATCCAATCTTTGAATCATTCTGCAACGACTCGACTCTATAGGACTTCCCAGCGTACTCAATGATTTTCTTCCTAAATCCCCAACACAGCAACGACAAAATAGAGTCGGAGTGCATACCTAACGGGGATTCTCCTGCTGCTTCGGAACCTACACTGCCTGAACTGTTGAACCAAAAATGGAGGTCACGTTGATTGCCGATGGTTGACCTCGACCTTGCGATAGGTCTCCCCCGTTTTCCGGAGCTGACTGCACATGAACTCTTCGACGAACTGCTTGCCGCAGCCAAGTCTTCACAGCACTTCGTATGAACCAGGCCATGGACGTGATTCTCTAAGTTCTGTCTAAGGTTCCCCTTCTGCGGGCACAGGAGCAGTAGTTCTCCATCGAGCTTGCAGCGCACCTTGAACCAAAAGGACTTCAACTGGGGAACACCCACATCTCCGACTATATCAAACGGAGGATCATTTGAGGAGATCAAGTCATTCACACTTTGAAGAATGCTAACGCCTTCCTCCACGAGTCGCCGGTGATCTGCTGGTGTCAAAATGATGGGTTTGCTGGACTTGCCCTCCTTTGGGTGGTCGCTGTACACTAAACCCCTCTTCCTGCACCATTGCTTGATGTGGAGAGCTGAATGTAAATGACTCTTTTTGAAATTTGCAAATAGGTTTTGCACTGCAATCCGGAAGTGATCACGGCCCGTACCCCCAATTTCTCTCTTACACTCCCCGCAATATATCTTCACAACAGCCAAGCCACAGTGATTGTAAGTTTTTAGGTCCCACTTGTGATCTGCAAAATCAAATGACTCTAGCTCCCTTCTCAACTTTTCTGCACCCTGCTTGTAATTCTCAAGCACATCAGTGGCTAACAGCGTGGATTGTAGCAGGGTCTCCTCGAGCACATCAGTAGGTGACAGTGTCGGCTGTGGCTCAGCCTCGTCGTCTTCAGGAAATTCTGGAACTTCAGTGGGATGCCCTAAACCGGCAGCTCCTGCCTCCTCCAACGTCCATGCAGCACCGGCGTGCAAGACATCCGTGCCACACGGTTGGACACCTCCCAAACCCGTAAGTTGCCCTGGCTGCTCCGCTGCCAAGTCGTTGCTCCTCGTGTCGGCCTGGTCCCCAACACGACACCGCTTGCGACGTCCGGCGTCGCCCTCCACCGACGGAATTACATAAATGCGTTCTTTAACCGGGTTCATGGCCTCGAACCGCTTTGGTATTCGGCATACATCATCTAAGTCCCCAAAAAGGAAAGGCCACTCCACGCATTCCCCGTTCTCCAAGCGCATGCGCAAATCCGCATAAGTATCGCTGGAGTTGCAAAAAAACGGACTGAGTAGCTCCGGCCGCCCCACATCATCCTCCACAGAGTACAATCTGATCTTGTAATTGAGCGCCATCATCCACGCCCCTAAACCCTGCGTTCAACAAATCGAATCTGTCATTACACCACGCAGCACATCTGGATCCACAACGCAAGAGCAACGCACCCTAAACCCTGAAAGGTAAACCACAAATTAACAAGAGCCTGAAGACCACAAGACAACCGCAATACAAAACCCTACGTTGCCCAATTCAGAGACTAGCAATACCTCAAAGCAGCAGGTGCCAAGATGATTGCAGCGACCCCAGGCACCATGTGACGCTGTCACGCAAGAAAAAGACACAGAAAAAACAATTCCCCAAACCCTGAAGTCGTAAAGCCTAAAACCAAAACACAAATCTGCACCAAACCGTGACGGATTTGCAACAAAACATAACGAGGGCTGCTTGGGGATGCTCCCAACGAACCAACCGTAGCCAAACAACAAAATTGATTGCACAAACCGTAGCCAAACAACAAAATTGATTGCACAAACCCGTAGCCAAACAACGAAATTGATTGCACAAACCGTAAACCCTACACGCACAACACAGATCCGCCCCAAACCGTAACGAGGGCTGCTGTGGGACACCCAAAACTGAACGGGCGCACAAACCGTAAACCCCGTATCCAGCAAACTGAGGTCCTTGCACAAACCCTCCACCTCGTCCAAAGCAAATTGATTGCACAAACCCTCCACCTCGTCGACAGCAAACTCAGGTCCTTGCACACGCCACGGCCGGATTCTTGCACACGTCGGGAGATTGCACCCAGTCCCGACCAATTGAACAAACCCTAAACCTCTTCCTTGCAAACTCAGACGCAACGGTCGGCTTCAAGTGAACTGACCCCTAAGCCGAGTTGAGCCAGATTGCCCTGACCCCTAAGCCGAAAACCCCATCACTGAGCCAGATTGAACTGACCCCTAAGCGCAGTAAACCATCACTGAGTACCCTAAACGAGATCTGCACAATCTTGTATTCTGTAATATTAAATCATACTCCGTATTAACTTACAGTAGTCAGACCCTAAATTATGTATCCATGTACAATGTATAACACTTAGTTGTAAGAGTAGTTAAGTCACTGTAGGAATCCGAGAGTCTTACATGAACTAAGATGTATATTTCCTATAGTACAATAAGCAATTTCAGACATTTGGCCAAAGAATTTAATATAAAGGGGGCTATTTTAGTACTACTGCATTTTCTAATGGGGCCTATTATTCCATACCCTATAGTACTTTAAAGACATCCAATGCCATATTCTATACCCTATAGTACTCTAAACTCTTTTATAATTTTTAGCCCAAATGAATAAAAAATACCCTATCATTTTTTCGCTCATAGTTTGCTAATCCGCCCGATGACTACACCCCCCGAGCCGTATAGAAATTTTGGGCAGGTACGTATGACTAGAGATATCCATATTTGAGGCTGAAATTTTAATAGAAGGTGGGGGCGAGGAATATCTTCATGTGTACCAAGTTTCATGACATTTCGAAATATGAGTCAAAAGTTGTGGCCTAATATGTTACTTTTTTTCATAACTGGTTAATTTGGGCAGATCAGAAAAAATCATTTTTTTCGGAATTTTTTTTGAAAGTGGTTCTCTATATTTATATATATTTAAAAAGCTTTGAGTCATTCCATTTCAATCAATGAGTCAAAAGTTATGAGGGTTTTTGAATTGCGGGCAGTTATGGATTTTCTACTCTAAAAAAAATTTAAAGTTGTTTATTTAAGTCAATTTTCAATATTTTTGGAAATAAAATAAAATCATAGGACGTAGATTGATTGTTACAACATTACAACCATTGGGATTGGCATCTTTAAATTCCATGAGTAAATTTTTAACAATTTAATATTTTGAATCATTTTCTACTTCTTTCTAGTTACTATTTTTTTCCTATATGTTGTACAACTCCAAATAATGTGAAATTTTTCAAGCATATAGGCAAATTGTTTAGGAAATTGAATTCAAAGAAGCACCACCTTTATCGGCATCTTTTCATTGAAAAGTGAGCTTGCAAAGTGCAATTGCCCAATTTTTCGCAGGATTGAAAAAACTGTTTTGAAGACTTTGAATGCTTATATCTTATGATCCACACGGTGGAATTTTCTGAAATTTCTACCACATGTTTTCAAAATATCATACTACAACATTCTACGGTTACATGTGTCAAAAATTGTTTTTTTCCAAAAATTTGGTAGTTGTATTAGAAATGGCAATTTTGGAGTGTTTTTGGTGATTACATAGTCATGAAACTTTAGGGGTTAATAATGGTCATTGGATAATTTGGGGACGTTTTTTTACTTTAGCAAAATTTGGTGTTAAGAACAAATTGTTAAAAAGTGTTAAAAAATTAGGGATAAGGTGCATTAGAGTACTTTAACCCTGATTTTTTAGTCCTTTGTTTTTAGATTTTAACCCCTAAAGGACCAGGGTGATTTTTCTATCAAAAACCACTCAAAATTGTCAATTCTATTGCAAAGAGAAAAGAGCTTTAAAAGTTGTTTTTTCTTGCATATCCAACCGTAAGATCTTGTAGTTGGTTGACTAGTATATGAATATGTGGAAGAAGTTTCAGAAACTTTGACCACGTAGATTGCAAGATATATGCATTTAAAGTGAAGAAAATGAGTTTTTTTTTCACCTTGCTTGACTAGATTTTTTGGCTTTGAGTCTATTTAGTTTAAATTTTTTGCACTATGGACTTTGATTTTCTACTTATTTATATTAACTAGTTGAGTTAAGAATCTCCCAAGAAAATTTAGGATAAAAAGCACTTAATTTTCACTCATTAAAAAATTGTTAAGTACAGGTGGATTCAAGATTGAAGAAAAAACTAAATTGTTAATAGCTTTTAGATGGAATTGCATCACAATGAGATTGTTCTAGTAAGAAAATCCAACCTTGTCTAACAATTTTTTTTTTAAAATTCTATAAATTGCATTGAAAAACGAATTCTAAAAGTTATTTTTTTGAGAAGATGCTTAGATTGCCTGAAAAACTAAGATTGTCCACAACATTCTAATATTCAGTCCAAATTGAATGGAACAAAGCTTCACATGTAGACAAAAATATTATCTTGGAAAAAAAAATGAAAAAAATGATTCCGACTTTATGTAATTTTTTTTGGGCAACCGCCGAACTCCAATATTGTGTATTGTGCCATAACTTTTGCTCCCAGGCATCAATTAAAATAGAAATGATATATTCACAAAACTCTTGCAGAAATACACAACCTCAAAAAATCCCAAAAAATATCACTAAAAATTGAAGTAGTACGAATCTGCCCGGACCCGAATTTTCCCCGAAGGGAACAAACGGTCCTTTAGGGGTTAAAACTAATGCAGATCATTTGACAACGGAATTGCAAGTGGGCTTGTATAGGGAAAAAATCAAATCTAAAGCCCAAAAAAACCAATCCACGGGTCTTTGGAGGGCTATGGAGCGGCCCTCTGGAGGCCCTAAATTTTCATAAATGTGAACAATGGATTTCACTATAAAAATGATCTCACGATCCATTTTGTAGTGGACATGTGTTGGCATCAAGTTGTGTTGGTACCTTTTTCAAGATTTTGACTTTCTTTACAACTAATTTTCCTAGCATTCAGCAAGGTGACTTGTTAATTTTCAAAGTCATTCGACTTTATTCCCAGGCGCTTCTCCAACTTCCGAACCATTTGGACCCTATTCAAAGGCTCATCTAACCACAAACCTCAGTTTAGCGGCGACACCCTTCTCCGGGAATTTGCAACTCAGGCTGCAAGCTGCCTCCCACTCAACTCTACCATAATCAATTAGCCCTAACTAAATACGTTGTTGAAGTTTAGTCGAGCGCCAAAGGATGTTATTAAAGGCTGCATCATTATGTTTGATCCATAAGGTCCATAGGATTACCGTGCAAAGGATGGTCCATATGCTACTCACAGAGGCAAATTTCCTAGGAATACGGTCAGAAAAGATGCCTTGCTTCCAGGTGAGTGGCCGCCATGGCCCCTTGACCTCCTTGTGTGTAATGAGGGCATTCGTAATATGAATGCCCCACTGCCAAGCACGTTGTGCCCAACTGCATTCCCAGAAACGATAAAGCACAGTCTCATGTGACTTGCGAGGGCCAACCGGACAGCTAGTATCTATTGCATGGTGTATACGTCCTCTCCAAGCATTAACCGCCACCGCGTGGTGCCACACCAGTCAGAGCAAACTAGATTCTTTGGGAGTGCGGATTTTTGCCCACACTGTGTTCCATCTCCATCGGTGTGAGAGAGGAAGTATCCCCCTTGCCACTTTCGCTCAATAACATTTGGGACAATGTGCTTGTCTCTGAAGAGTTCTCTCCCAAATTTAGTGTTGTAGTCCATAAAAGAAATCAGTCCATGTTCACCTTCCCAATGCACTTTCTTGGGATGAAAGCATCCTTCAACTTGGAATCTATTGCCATCAGCTATCCCAAAACTGGCTAAATTTCGCTCAATTTCTACTTAATTTTTTCTGCCCTCAATGTAAACTCCAAAAACATCTTCCAAAAATGGACATTTGGCTAAAAACCCTGAACCTGTTCTGAGATCACTGATTGCCATCATCCGTCAGTGTGTCAGCTGCTGGTTTCCAGGGTAACAAGGTGCTAATATATAAATTAATTCCCACACATTCGGCCCTTGTCTGCACCTGATCCAATCTACATCTGCCCTACATTACTGTACATTTTTTTCTTTCTATTTTTTCTATTTTTTTATTTATTTTATTTACTGTACATTTCGAACTCTAGCTGCGCACGTGCTTTGAATGAATCACCACCATGCATAACTGGAGAGCCACTTCCTTTGGCAAGCTGGAACACTCCGGAGCTACGCCCCCAAGTACGTCGAGCTCTCACCATTATTCTGAGCTGTCTACAATTAATTAACCTAACTAGCATGCTTCGATCTGCTGAGCTACGTAGGAACCTGCAAAGCGATCCACGTAGGCATATATAGATGTGTATAAATGGAATGCGATTGAGGCTTTCTCTACACTTCACTTCCACTTGCATCACGTACAGTGCACGCACTATTCACGTGGCTAGCTTGAGCCACAGCAGTTGGATTCGTAGTTACCGGCGTAGCGAGCTAGCGAGCAAGTCAGCGTTAATTAGTCCCGACCCTGGCTTTCTTCCATTTCAGTCCTGCTCGATCGAGCCTCGACGACAGTCCGGGATCCGAATCTTCGATCGATCAGTTTGTGCGTGCAGCAATTCCTTTGATTGATTGATACATCTATCGATTTTATTTATCGATCGATCGAGATGGCGAATTGTCGGGGCGGGCTGACTAGTGTTTTTCTTGTAGTAGCGCTGGTGCTGGTAGCGGCGCTGGCGCTGGCAGAGGCGGCGAGGATCCAGACGTACAACGACAGGTCTTGCAACGGGCCGGGTACCAATACGTTCTTTGGGCGGGAATACTTGCCAGACATTCATCGACCAGGGCGCCGTGCAAGTCACCGAAATAAGCAGCGGCACGCGCGTTTCTGTTCACAACCAGAGAAACTGCGAGAATTGGAGCCAGGTAGGGCAGTTCTACGGCCCCGCCTGCTCCGTGCAGGGAGCCACCAAGTTACGCGCGCTGTCTGGATCCAGGGAGATGGTCAGTTCTCGGTCGAGGACAAGATGTAGTTCGTAGCATCATGTATTGTAAATATGAAGAAGTAATCTTTATTCACTACTAGAAAGGGGACACCTTTGCATTACTAGTAATGTTACTTGATACACAAATGAAGTAAAGTAGAGTGACCTTTCAAATGTTGTTTGAAGCCAAAATAGGATGGTTGCTCAGGTGGAGCAAAGCCATAATACCTGCATTTTAGCAACATTTGGCCGCTGTGTGTGAACGGTGGAACTCGAGTTCTCAGTTGCTTCACTTTACAGTACCAAAATTAGTTATCTATTTTCAGCCGCTACTATGATACTACTATAATTACAATGCAATATTCTCTTTACCACGGTGGAAACTGCTTCATTCGTGGTTGGACATGCTTTTTCTAAAAATGAAGTGGATCTGTGGATTGATTTGGCTTGGTGAGACGTGACAATACTTGCTTGGCTAATTCATTTGCTCATTTGGGAAACCCATTGCGTTAGTTGGTGGATCATTCGATTTTGGATATTTCAGATTCTTTCTAAACGACAATTATGGGCAATTTCATTAAAATGGCGTGAAAACAGTTCAGAATAGCCGTTCTAAATCTATACTTGTCCTAGATGGTGAAAATGGCACACCGTCAAAATGGCACATGGAATACCGCCATTATAATGAAATTGCCCATAATTGCAGAAACTGTGGATTGTGCTATTTATGTGGAATTTGAGTGCGTCCTGTGGATTGTGCTTTTTATGCGGACCTGGAGTCTTCAGTCTGTAGACGAGGTGGGTGCTTGTTCTCACAGTTGTCTGATGTCGGACAAGGCTACATAATCCTTCACCAACAGGTCTTGCAACTAGTTTGGACTGCTCCCTCTTGATTGTATCCACTTCAGTATTTTCTGAATATAGCCACCATTGCAACCACCTTTGAACATAGCCACCACCTCTGAAATAGTAACGAGAACTCTTCTCAGACCTACGCATGATGTGTAGGCTAGTATTAGAAAACACTCTACACTTTGGATTTTATTTCCAAACCAACAATTTCTGGAACAGAGTTGAATATGCACTGCTGCAATCAAGGAGTAGAAGGACTCACCATTGAGATTAAATGTATTGTTCTCTTACTACATCATTAAAAGTAACGGCTGCAAACCCTACAATGTGACACCAAAACTTCAGTCAATGCAATTCCAAATTCCAAATTCTTTGAGTTTAGGCTACATCGCCATTTCACTCTTATGGATTGTTGTGCAGGTATGATTTAGTGTCGAAGATCTCAATCACTACAGCAACACAATTCCTAAGCAAGTTTACTTTAACTTGGCTGTGAAGCTGCCAATAAATCAATTTATGGCGAATTTAATTAAATTGGCGCCATTCTAGAACTTTGGCACTTTTACAGTTCAGAACGGCCGTTCTGAAGTCTATGCCTGTCTTAGATGGTCAAAATGGCATGTCGTCAAAATGGCACACGGAATACCACCATTTTAACAAAATTTCCCATATTAGCTTTCAAAGTCCTAGTACTGCATCTTTTGTCATGTTACTCAAGTTCATCCCAATTTCCACGAGAGTTGATTAAAGAGAACTAACCATGCTTGAAGCAGCACCACCATTCATACCAATGCAGTAAGCTGGTCCAACAATCTGCATACCACAGACCACATCCACCTTAGCCTAAGGATTGGAACTGAAATCAATAGTCTCTTGTGTTTCGAAAGTTTTACATTGCGCCTTCTCCACCCACTCGTGACAGCGGCAGTCTAAATTTAGCAAAATTCTATCAAAAAATCATTTTATTGCCACAATAAATGCAAATAGCATTGTTAAATTTGAAATTATGGCAATATTTGGTAGTGGTTTTATAAACGTGGACTAATAATGAAAATGACAGCCTGGGACCGCCACTTTTCAAGACTGAGGAAATTAACCCCTAAAAGGCGGAGCCCATGACCGTGTAGTCAAATTTGAGTACGTTGAACGGACACTTGGTCCTTTAGGGGTTAAAATCAGTTGGATTTATCATAGCGGCTTTCTTGCACTAACTAACCTCACAGATAGGTGCACCCAGCCACCCACCCAAAAGTATTACTCTTGTTTTGCGCCACGTCCATTTGGGCCTTCATGCCCACCTACATTCACCCAAAATCATCTCAATCTTTCTTTGAACTTTGAAGATTCGGAGAATATTTTATTGGTGAATTGGAAGTACAGAATTATGTGGAGTTGTTTCCTCTTGAAGTGGTGTTGTATTCAGGGAGTCAAATTTGATACTATATATACGATTTCCTATAGACCTTCAAAGGTTAAAGTATCATCTATTAATAGGTGTATAAAAATTGATCCAAGACTCTCTTATGCTCTCACTTTCTGATTGTGATCATATTTTGTAATCAATATTGTATCTAGTTTGTGTTGTTTTTTGGTGTAAATGAAGGAATTACATTTTGTTCTAATTAGTATTGTTTTTTGGTGTAAATGAAGGAATTACATCTTGTTTTAATTAGTGTTGATTTTTGGCACAAATGAAGGTATTACATTTTGGGCAATGATTATTCATGCACATACCAATCTCTACACCAACTTAATGTTTTCTTCTTTTGTTAAAATGGTTCTAAGACCTAGTTCGAGGCAACCCATTCTGGCATAGGTATTTTTTACATAATATTTTTCTTAACATGGTAGCTACAATATAGTTTCTTGTGATTCACGACTAATTTTTCTTGAAATTTGTTACAAATTTCTGAAATCTATCGATGTTTAGCACCCAAGAAAAAATATTGCTTTTCGGTAAATCTCCTATCGTAAACGTTCCCATTTTCAACAAGTCATTAATTTTGAGATATTTCTTTGATTCCTGCACTTGTAACCGATCTTTCTTAGATTATTTAAGGTGTTTGTTTTTCCTCGTCACTTGTTTGTGCATCTGGAGATTTGTTTTGATTTTGATTGGATGTTTGAACTGTAAGCACCTAAGCTCAAACTTCACTTGGGCAACTCATGTTGGCAGGATGTAATTAATGGACGAGCCTAATCTCAACAAGCTCTTAAATATATTAGTCAAAAACAGCTCTTTAATTAATACTTGCACGAATCAAAAGTCAAGACTGACAATTTCATCCCAAATTGTAAAAGATTAGAACTCATGAGAGAGACTGTTCAGTTGTTGACAGAAGAGCCAGGGCATAAGTTTCAATTAATCAGACTGTCTCCCCCAAATTGACATCCATACATTCACCTGCAAGACAGGAAAAAACTCAAAATTCTGCTAGAATTCGTGACTTCTAAATCTAATATCAGCACCTCTACTTCTTGCCATCCATGGTGGCCTTGGGAACCACGCTGAGGCCAAGCTCAAGCCCAAGAGTATGATGAGCTATCAACCATGATCATATAAGTTAATAATCTACAAATTCAACTTTCTTCCGGCAATTGTGAGCATGACTTTCTTTGAGTCACCTTGCAACTTGGTCTTTGGGCCAATAATCCGATGCCATGCCTACTAGTGGGATTCCTCCAGGCCACCCGGACAACGCCGGGCTTGACGCTTCTTCCCCACCCAAGCACCTCCTGAGCTCTGAACATCACTTCGTAAGTACGTTAGTTTCAGATGCTTTAGTAGTTATGAATGATTAATGACAACATGAATCCTTTGTCAGTGGTGTGTATCGTGAATAAGAGACGACTCACCAATGCTCATTCAGACAAGGTAAAACTAGCAACTATCAATTCAATACAATGTGGCTGTTACTCTTACGCGGGAGATGGAAAATAAATTACAGTGTACACTTTCGAGACCCCATCAAATGGTGAAACTAGCTGGTGATCGATCGATTCAATTGGGTGTTTATTATTCAAATAAGGGAGATGGAAACCCAATTTGATGTTGAACACGTCAATGTCAAAAGCCAAGATTGCTAAGTGGACATTTTCATTCACCATTGAAAGCATGCATCGTGAAATTAAGGCATGCAATAACAAAGAGATAGTGGTAGTATCAACTTGCATGTAATCAATTGACACGTCTCCTTAATTTCTTATTTAAGCGTGTTGTCCCTCTTCAGCAAGACGTACCCCAATATCTGTTCTTTTTTTTTACTTCCTTTAGTACTTACACGCAGTCGCTTCTCTCAAGAAAAGCATAAGCACCAAAGTCTAAAACCCACTACAATTGCTCTACTTTTTCTCACCATTGAAATTCTCGCTTTCAAGCTCCGCTTGGTGCTTCACGCTTAGCTTCCGGAGCAAAGTGCCTCTCAAGCTCCTCGGTTTCTCGGCGTCTCTGGCAATGAGCTCCTGAACCAAATTAGTGGAGCATTCTTTTATCAGTATACGCAAGTCAAATCTGTTCCTCTTGGATTTGGGCTGCCTCAACCCTTTAAACCTCCAACTGATTTTGATTTGAACTTAGATTTGTTATAATAACCCTTACTGCCTTCTTCTGAAGGTTGACTATGTGACTTATGATTGTACAATAATTTCAATGGATGAGTAACACGCAGCCTAATCTACATGCAAGAGCCTAGAGACTCAAACTTCCTCAAATGTAGAGCTTCTGTCAAATGCAAAGCCTCCACCTCTTTGCTCCAGAGGAAACACACTTATAATAGGGAATCCCAATTCTCAAAATCTATGACATTGCCAGAGGTAGCTGCACCTAATTCTGACCCCTTTCTACAACTAACCCCAATAAATTCTCACCTAAAATGTACAACCTTTAGGTGAGAATTCAAGAGAGCCTAGGGTCACTTTCGGTTACACCTATTTTCAGCACTCTCAAAATCCGAAGGCTATGCCTAGAAAATGAAAAAGAAGAGAATCAGGAAACACTCTTTTGACTTCCAACAAGTCTCAACCCAAAATTAGGCAATAGGAACAAAGCTCCATTGCTTATTCAAACGAGATTACAGGTAGTTCCCTTCTGTCACTCTAAATTTGAGGTTTGTGACTTAAGAAAGGACTGAAGTAAGTCCTAATAACCTGTTTTCTTGCACGCTCCGGGCTCTCTCGCATGGCAGCCACACTACTTTGAGAAGCTGCCGGGGAGAGGATGTGAAGAGGAGTCGAGTCACGGCCAGGTGAGGAAGCTGCAGACACGGTGCCCTTCACCAGCAGAGTTTGCAGCCATTTGTCTAAATTGGACGTGCCAGTTTGTGTCACTGGCTCATCACTGTCGGTGTCAGGATTGGGACTCTGTTTTCTGACACCTGTTCTCCGCATGTTTTCCAGATGAGTCGTCAATACCTGCAGGTTTCAGCACATCAAACTTAAGAGGGTTTCAATGCAGCAACGATTACGTTATTTGCATATTGTATGCAAAAGTTATGAGGGTTCAAAGTCTTTCTGCTAGAAAACTTAAAACTGGCAGTAAATCAAATGTTCA
Organism: Neckera pumila; assembly: GCA_963969595.1. Classification (NCBI taxonomy): domain Eukaryota; kingdom Viridiplantae; phylum Streptophyta; class Bryopsida; order Hypnales; family Neckeraceae; genus Neckera; species Neckera pumila. Next base: position 16,702,155 of record OZ018415.1, on the reverse strand, counting down.
GGTGATGTTTAGGACTTAGGGATTTAAAAAGTGCACACATAGAACGCAATTTCCTTGAAAGCAAAGTAGCTTGGAAATGAACCCAACCTGCTCCAGAAGTTCATCCACATGGGCTTGTATGGACTGCCCCTTGGCTTCTGGCGTCGGAATCTGGAAGCGGATGTGCTGCAGAAGCTCATCTAAGTAGGCTTGCTTGCACTTGTTGGCCCCTGCATCCTTGCTTTCAAACTTGGTGGTGCTCTCTGAGATGACATCTTTCTGAACTTCTCGTTTGGAATCCGACCTCGAGGTTTCGCCTGCACTAGGGATGGGAGTGTCCGGAGTTCCACAATCCTTCTCACCTGCACAGGTGAGTGATTTAAAAACACACAAAAATTCTTCCTCACTCGTCAAAACAAAACATGCAAAAAATAATTTAACCCCGAAGAACTCAAAACATCCACTGGGTGGATGATGAATGTTGTGAAATGTAAAATTCGTACAATTAATATTCATTGCAATAAAACTCTGTAACAAATCACGGGAAAGAAGAATGAATGGTCTACATGAATGAATTCATGATATAGATATGTCAGAGGAGTTCTTTTCCTTACAATTCATTCTCAAAAGTAATCTTACCATCTGTAGATGGAGCCCTTCGGCGCTAAAAACTAATCAAGTATGTTCGTTTAATTCAATTACGGTAGTGCGAGAGTTGCGGTTTGTTTAAAAGATTTACATTTCATATGACACGTAAATCTTTAAGAGGCGTGATTTCTAAAAAATATGATCGAGTTGAGATTCTTATTAGTGGAAAATCACTAGGTGACTCACCTGGTTTCGAGTTTCGAATGCAAAAATCTCGCAACCCAGATTTAGATTCGTCATGGAACTTAGACAACTGACTGACCACTTGGTTGTCATCACTGTTGTTGCAGGTGGTGTCTTGGGAGATGTGAAGGGGTGGGCTCATTTCGTCGTCGGCGAAGTCACTGTCGCTGGAGCTTTCTGGCAAGTAATTAAGTCACTCATACAGTATGCAGGACATTGACATGCGATTCTTGCAAATGAAATTTATTATTAGGTAAGCCATCCTATGTGTGCCACAATTCGAGTGAGTTTAATTAATAATATTAGTGCCACTTTCTATCGCAAGTGTCCATTTAACTTTCAAGTTTTAGGTACATCCTGACATGAGTAAGTCACAATTGAATTGTGGCACAAATAGGATGGATTAACTTACATTATTCAGCTGATCTTATGAATATTTGTTCAGATAGATACTACTTACTGTGTATACAAATGTTGCAGGAGTCTCTCATTCTTTTGCCTCTAGATTTGGACTTCAGAGTACCCTTAAAACTTTTTAATTTAACCTTGCGTGCATGTACACCCTGGCTGCGATAAAATTGGCTAATGCTTCGCTTTCGAGTTTGTGCCCCAAGCATCCCTCTGAAGCAGATTCAAACTATTGGACCCGTAATATGACTGTAACCCAAGCATTCAAATTTAAGGGGGTTAGAATGTACCTGGCGTTTCACTGTCCGCATCGTATTGTTGTAAATTCGCAGTTTCCTCACCACTCCTAGCTCTTGTTCTGGGTTGTTGCATATACTCTGCAGATGAAATCGAACATGAAGGCTTAGCATTTCATTGGTACCTTCCTGTTTATTGCTTCTTTTGTACATTATCTTCAACCTGCATTGCAAGTGGAAGAACAACTAACACCATGTTCAATTGGGACATTGACGGTTCTTGTGGTCCACAACCACAATTGGAGCTTCGAAATGACTTGGGCAATTTTCCCAATTTATTGAATATGGTGTTACCTCTTGAAACCGCACTTTCGTCATTGGTTCAATAGTTTACCTTTGATGGCATGGCGAACGAGGGCCTTTCGTTGATGCTCACGTTGAAGAAGGAGAACCTCGTCTTCATCATGGCTTAATGCAGACAACACATTGTCGTCGTCGTCGTCGTCGTCGTCCTCGTGATTGTTGTTTGCCTCCATAGTGCGGAGCGAGACACAGCTACTGACATCTACAAGATCCCGCCCCTTCTTCACCGCCTTCTTGAGGCGTGTTGGGCTTGCAGCCTTTCTACTGGTGTTGCCGGCTGCGGCTGCGGCTGTGGCTGCCAGTGTTTCTTGTGTGGAGTGTCGCTGCAAAAGCTCACTCTCCATGGCTTCACACAAAGATTTCTCGCTGTCGAGTCGGGCAATGAGCACATTGCATGCTTCTTGGGTTAACAGCGCCTGCTCCTTGTATGTCATGGCCCTACAATGATAACAAGAATACCAATAACATAACACTCTTGAGAAGTGTTGGGTTTTCACCTTTTCTATGGTAGCATAATTTTAAAACCATAAAGATCTTAAATAAGAATTTATTTGTCACTGACAAACCTGGCTTGTGTTAATTCCACGACAATGCAATATAAGATCCATGAATGATGAATTCTCACTCCCGATTGTCAAATTAACGGAATTCCACGATTTTGGCCCTTTTCAGGGCGCGAGATCTAAAACGGAAATGTAAGCGACCAGTAGTTTCATGTCACAATTTTCGACACTCAAACGAAATCATGTCAATTTAATCCTGTAAAAACGAGGCCTCGTTGATAGATAGTTCGCCAAAATTTATTAGATTCCTGGATGAACAGATGCATTCTTCGTTTCCACGGTAACTCGGAGAGTCATTCAACAAACATTTTCTGTCCTCCCCGGTGGTTCAAGGTTACTAGGTTTGACATGATTTAAACTTCATTTTACTAGTGTGAAACTTGGTCAGCGTAGACGAGGGAAATGACCAAGCAAGCGAGCGAGGGTGCAAGGAGGATGCATACTGGTGCATGGTGTCCCGCAGCACTCGTTCTAGGCAGAGCCTGTACGAGGCCTGGCTCTCGGCCAACTTGCGATGCTTCTCCACACGGTGCTTGCGTTTCTTGAGCAAGCTCTCCAACTGCAGAGCCTTCGCTCTGTCTTTCTCATTCTCAAGCTTCAGCTTCGTCACCGTGTCCTCCAACTGGGTAAGCTCCTCCTCCCTCTCCCTTCTCTCTTCTTCTCGTCCTATTTTCACTCGGAGCTCCTGGCAGAATCGAACATTACATTAATTAATTACATACCAGATTATTCCTTTTCTCCATGGTGTACACAAATAGGCTTCTCAAATACACCCCAATCTTATGAAAAGATTGAATGAGGACAAAACAAAGCAATTGTGGGTGAAAGCAAGAAACACATGAACTTTTTTGTGTAACTAGGGACGACCTTGTACTGTTTTGTATTTGTTGAAACAGGTCACTTTTTCACTGAAACACTTGTATTTTTGTGAAGAAACCCAAGAACCAAATCCTCAGGTGGCAAAGCAAGCCAGGTCAAGTTTGTGCCTTCGAATAATTAATAGACTACCTGGCTAGGCTTCAGTCAGAAGTTAGAGCAATGAGGAAAACGGGCCCCTCTCAGTCACTGGTCATTATGAAATGTCAATCATTTTCGTTAAATTGGCTGAATTCCACGACTGAATTTGGCACTTCGTTTTCAGGGCGTGTGGCTTGGAACGTAAATCAATACGTGTCCTAGTTTTTAGACGCTTCTGCACAGATTTATGTCAAAATCTTTGACGCCCATAATCACACCAAATTAACAAAATTGACGACATGATGTTATCACCAATGTTACTGGTATTAGTACATTGCATGGTTTCACTAGCATTCTATTCAATATAATGCATGCTGTGTCGATTAGCTGCTTTGGACTGTGGATTCGTGCGTCGAATATTACCTTCTGAAGAGCAGTTGTAGCTGCAGACTGACGTCCCCCCACGTCACTTCGGCTGGTGCTTGTTGAAGAAGTACCATTGTTCCGAGTGACCCCTCTCATTGATCGGAACTGCAGGAATTATTACAAATGAGCTGAAATTAGTTGATAGACTTGAAATGATAACCTATCCTCAATATTGTCGTAACCTTAATGAGGCTTTATAATCTACAATTGACGGACAGACATTCAAGAGGAGGAGGTAGTGTAACCCACGTGCAACCTCTCTCATCTTTTCCACTTTTATTTGATAACTTCATTTTCCAAGGTCATAGCATTCTCATTGAGATTATATAGGGAACTCAAATTTGTAGCCTGGTAGCGGAAAGTACATCCTTCATTGCTTGCACGTATATTCTATTATCGTTACGAAGTAACAAGCACGACCTTCTTCGTCCAAAAATAGAACAAAACAAAAATAAGCCGAAAAGGAATCAAACACCTTGTAGCTGTAGATATATGAAAAACCATGCATACTTCTAGAACAGAAAGCAGTACTTTTAAAACCAGAGAAAATGAAGAGAACTGAGTTAAGAATAAAGCAGCTATTTTTCCCTCACAAGCTCCATACTTCAAGTACCTAGTACATAATACATAGCGCAAAGGTTTCCAAAGTGTTCACTTGGTATTAATGGATCTATGAAGAACAGTGTTAATACTGGACCACAGTTTAAGTCAAGTGAAATATCTCTACTAGTAGAAAACAATGTCCGAATCAGCAAATATTGTTCAAATTGACGGGTCTGAACTCACATTTTCTTGCTAATTCGGACATTTTAGTCAATTTCGATTTGTGGATTCGGACTTTTTTTTCTTCCTGCTAGTGAACTTCCTAGCAAAGAGAGATTCATACCTTCTCCTTTATCTGAACCGCAGATCGATTGGCAAGAGCAGAATCATCAGCTTTGATTTCATTCCAGCTGCCCGCTCCAAACTTCCTAACCCCATTCTTGACAGCCTCCTCTTCTTCCACAGTCCAATGCCGTTTAGATGAAGTTTCTGAAGTAATCAAACAGTAAATGAGATGCATTCATGAGGTCGAGAGGTTTATCCTGCATTGAAAGAACGAAAAGAAATTGGAAAAGCAAGTGGAAAAGCTTCATACCATTATTAAGCAAAGTCAAAACATTCCCTGCAGTAAATGCCAATAGGTAGAATATTAATTTTGCGGTTGAATGAGAGTCATACTCTGAATCTGCAGCAAGTGGAGACAACAAGATACACCTATCTAGGTACCTCAATTACATTGTTCACCGGACATCCTATCCTCATGGCATCTTCATGGATTGGGTTAATAGTGTTATGATTATTTCCACTAGTTCCAACTGTGAGAGCTCAAACTGCTTGCATTTGAACTTACCACTAGTAGAAGATTGTGTCCGAACCAAGCCGTCTGAAGCAACAAAACACGTCCAAATCAACACAACTCTGTTATTTCACGTCCAAAGCAAGCCGTCCAAAGCAACAAAGCAACAAAATGGGTTGATTCAGGCACAAAATTGTGGCACTTCTATGAATGAGTGCAGTACTTATGCCTAGTGAACGTCTCTCAAAATACATTCAAAAATACACAATTTTTGGAGTTCTTTATTTGATGACCGTAACGAGTTACGAAGAATGCAACATGTTTAGTACCTAAAAATCCAAGAGGATGAGCTTCCATGTTGTCCTTAGGAGTTGCATTGACAATGGCAGCTGCAGCTAATCCACAGAGAGCCTTCTGCTCACGGAAGTGTTGGGGCCAGGGACGGCATTCCCCAACGTGCTCTTTGGCCACGGCCTCGTCCTCTCCGCCCACAAAGAACAACGCAAACGATCTCTTCCTGCAGCGCTTTACACAATTAATCACTCTAGCTTATAAATGTTTTAAATTTTTTTAAAAGAATTACATTGTTTACATTGTTTAATTTTACTGCTTCATTATTAGAGGCTAATTCAATCATCACATATTAGTGACAGACGTACTGATGAGTATCATTAATAAGTTCTGGATTTTGTGTTGGTTACTTGTTGACTGCTCACTTGTTGATTGAGTGACTGTGCACTCAAGAGTTTCTTGAAGGTTGTCCCAAGTTGGTATATTATACATAGCATTCTAATCCAAGCCAAGGCCTCCTATTTAGTCAGAAGAAAAATTCCAGGTATCTAGGCGATCCGCTCTCAAAAGGCTGAGGTGGCCACACTTCCTTGACTCACATTAAGGATGATACTTTCTTTGAGTCTCTATTCTTGGGCGCTTCAACACAGTTTGGGGGATCCATGGTTTAGAATGTTACTAAAAATTCACCTGAATTTAGGGTTTGACATAAGAGAGATCTGGGCGTACCTGAAATCTGCGTTCTTTGCAGCGAAGGCAGATAAGAATTGGTTGATGGAACACCCATGCTGCAAATCCCACCATGGCACTAAAAACTCCAGGCGGTTTCTTTTTCGTAACAAGGCTTGCCATTGAACTATTCGTAGGTTTGGCAATTCTGTCGTCCCTCCTCCTGGAACCCCCCAGAAATTGGAACCAAATTCTTCGGTCACTCAAATGTTTACTCCAGAGTATATTACGTACCAGGTAATTCAATTTCATTTTTGGAAGAGATTTAAAGGGACATACTAAGTATCACAGAGTGGCAAGTGTAAGTATCAGACACAATAACTCTCTTCCACATTTGAATTATTCAGCATAATTCCAAACAGCTCCACTGACATGTCTCTACTAATTGCACTTCATTACATCTCCCAGTCGTGTTAAAACTAATACTTCGATAGGAGGGCAAAGCTCCTGCCTACAAAGCTTTTGAGGAAGCTGATGTTACGAAAATGAACATAGAATCTATGATTTATAGCTGAGCTTTTTTTTTATAGCAACTCAAAAACTGCCATCTATACAAAACACATTTAGTTTCGAGTTATGAACAGGCTTCTAAGTGACTTTGCAACATGCATAACTCTCCAATTGTGAGTAATGTCCGAGACATTCAAAGAATAAAGATGTTGAAGAAGCTCACGAGAAGAAGGGAACCAGTGATCAATATCCCACGCCAATGGAGAAGAGGGGTCGGCATTCCAGTAGACCACATTTCCGTAGGGATCCACTCTGAATTTTGATGGATCGAACCCTGCGTTCCTGTACTAATACATGGTTAATCAGTTCTAAAGTAGCCCTTTTAAGGTCCAAACGACCTATATGGGTTGCTTTTATTGAAGAAAAATGCCATGTCATGGAAAGGTAAAGAGTTAATCCAGAAGACCATGCTAGCTAAGGTCGAGGAATCTAAAAGCATTAGGGACTTGATTTTTAGTCTCCTATAATGACCCCTGTTATTATACATCTCTTCCAATACACTAAGCTGTCCTTCCATAAGCAAGTTGTTTGATAAGTATGAATTCATTAAATGTCTGTGGTCACTCATATCTGAAAAGATAAAGGGGTTGTCTTTTGTCCTTTTGATGATGGTCTACAACTCCACTTTAAATGATTGCATTCAGAAGTTCAAACGTGCTGTTATGATTTCGATCATTTGAGAGATGATGGTCTACAACTCCACTTTAAATGATTGCATTCAGAAGTTCAAGCGTGCTGTTATGATTTCGATCATTTGAGAGATGATGACTGTTGTACTTCAAGTAGTCTATCTCTCCAGTGAGCTCTATGGAGTGGTCTCCCAATGAAAGCATACTCCTACGTATTGGATAAGATGCCCAAAATGATGCGATTATTATCCACAATCTTAGGGAATTAACCCAGAAGGGCATGCTAATCCACGAGGCAAGAAAGCATTCTTTCGGAGCTGAAATGAAGTCTACTCTTTGTGTGCTTAGTTGAACCATTCTAAACCATTAGCAACGCCATTACCATGTCAAGTACTAAAGAAAAATCCTCGAGCTTCTCAGAAAAGTACGTAAGCTTTCAAAACTGCGTCATGGTAGAAGAGTCCGTTGGGGTAGTTTTACTAATTTTGCTAAACGAACCCTAATAGTATTAATAGAACCAGCAACTACGTACCCGAGGTGGTCCAGTTGCTGCCACAGCTCTTCCGCATATTTTCGTAAGTTCGAAGAGTCTCTCTCTTTCTCGGCCACGACTGGAAAGAGGCTATCCCAGTCTTTCAAGTGCAGAAACTGCAGCAGCTCCACAACAAGTGAAATGTTTCGGTCAACACTCCAAATCTCAAAACGCCAACAAACGACAAATTAAGTTACAATGCTAGCCTGAAAAAAGCCGTTGCTCTAAAAGTGTTCCGTAGGCTAATCTACCAGGAGTGATGTTGGATTTGTCGCTTGTACTAACATTACGATAGAAACAAGATGAGAGCTGCAACCGATACTTGACACACATTCAAACTCTCATAGTCATTTCGTTACAACCCAAGATTACAGGGATCAGGGTGTACGTAGATCCAAACATGACAAGTCACAGTTGAAATATCCAGTCTCAAATTGATGCACAAAGCTCAACACAGTTAGCAATAAAAAATTGGGAGCAAGATCTAATCCATGGCTATGGCGCCAAGCTCCAAAACCTCATACCACATTCATTCGGACTCCAAATCCATTGATTCCAAGTGCATTACATTCTGCTCCACCTCGTATTCCACCAAAACTGAATAAAACATTGTCCAGGCCAAAACACACACAGAAACCAAAGCATACAATCACTTTGAGTTTCTTACATCTTCGGCGTGAGGCGCGTAAGGCAGAAAACGTTGTGGTGGAGCTTCTGTGAACGGAATGGGCAACCCCGCCGCGTCCTCATGTCGACACAGCTTGGCATACACCGGCGGGTAGCCGAGCTCCAGGTCCACTTCCGCATCCTCCTCCGCACAACCCAACTGCGCCAACATCCTCAAAAACTCGATCTCAAATCACACCAGCTAGCTAGAAAAGCAAAATTGCAAAGCTAGCTTCGGAGCTAGAGAGATTGAGCGAGCTAGCAAGCTACAATGAGATGGAGATAGATGGAGCTTGTAATCTGATGTGCATTGACCTTCTGGAAGCTCAACAACACTGTCTCTGTCTGTCTGTCTGTTCCATTGCCTTAGTTCATGTCTGCAACGGTCATGCATGCACCCCGGCCAAATCTTACTTACTTGTTTATCAGTTACCAAACTTCGATCTGTGCAGGCACCGACGACTTGAAGGACGTTCACTTGAGCTCTGCCACTTGAGCTACTGGCCCCCGGAGACTGCAGACTGTCTTGCAGAGATGAAATTGCAGAGAACAAGATTCAGGAGCTGCTAGAGCTCTGGCAAAGGCAAATCACACGTATGAGTTGCCAGACACCTGACGAAGCGAGAGCCAGGGAGATGGAGTCAGTGCAGTGGCTGTTTTTTCCATTTTGTATTAGCCTGTGGCCTGTGCAGTTGCTGCCACAGTCAAAATCATAGTGAAAATGATTTTCTAAATTGTTTGATTCATAATAAAAGCTTTGAAATTCAATATCTTTCACTCCGTCATTCCAAACGCCACAAACCACAAAGCCTGTCCACCCCTCCTTGCCAAGAGCTTTCCAACGGTACCAAGCACTCGACCAAAATCAAAGTAAAAGTAATTTTCTAATTTTTTGATTCATAAATACTTTGAAATTCAATAACTTCTGCACTGTAGATCCAAACGCCACGAAACCTAGCCCATGCACTCCTCCTTGCTGAGAGCTTGGCGACGGTATCAAGCATGCCACCGGGGGATGCACGGTCTAGGAGATCTCAACGTAACAAAACAAAACAAAACAAACAAACAGCCAAACTTAAGGTATGGATTATTCCTATCCATACGGAGAGATTTAGCAATGGTGGGTAAGGTGAAGTACACAAAAATGTCAAAATAAGATATTCAACATATTTGGAGACACCTTTTTGAAGAAAAAAAATATTTTGGTAGTTTTTATAATTGAAAATCATGAATTTCAAAATAAAGAAAAGAATTTGGATAAGACATGCAATTACTATAAAGTTCCAAAAGTAGAAGCTTCCTTTGCCTCTGAAACTATCTTGTAGCTTGGTCATAAAATCAAAATTTAAAGAATCAATAGTCATCAAAAAACAATTATGTAAGTGAACAATTTAATGGCACTTTTGGAGTAACTTTTAATGGAAGTCTACTTGTCAAGAATGGATATAAGGACGGTGTTTTTAGGGTGTTTTTCATCTTAATGATTTGAAAGTTATAAAATTATGGAAGGTAATGAAAATGAGGCATGTATTAAAAGCAATTAGTGACATGTTAAGGACAATCATTCTTAAAAACTCCACCTCGTAGAGTTGTTAGTAATATATGGATGTTTTATTAGAAATATATAATAGTCAAACTTCTCTTACTACGTGAGAGTGGTAGGGAGTATTTTTTAGCTATATGCACATAGAGAAGTTCAAGAGCCAAAGGCTAATTAATTAAACATGCTCACGTTGTAGAGTAATTGTGTGTGGTTGATTCAATTTGGTTGCTCATCTAAAAAATTCAGTAACTTAGCTCCATTGATGGTTTGTGCAGTAGACTTTATACACATAAAGGATTTGCAAATAAAGATCTATAGTTAGTTATGCAAGTAGGGAATTTGCGTTATGAGAGGTTTCACTGTAGCAACATTTTAAGTAGGGAATTTGCATTATGAAAGGTTTTATTGTAGCAACATTTTAAGATTGTCACATAAATAAGAATCAAATAGAAGATTATATAAAAAGATTGTATATATGAAAGGAGACAAACAAAAGTAACAAATAATTATTTGGATGGAGATACTTGCGATTAGTTGCTTGTTTTTCGTTGTTAGAGTTGCTTCAAAAATGTGGGCAAAGGTAATTTATTTTGTTAATTTGGCAACTTTAAAGGGATTATTGGTGATCCACAACTAATATTGAAAAAATTGCTTTAAAATCTGACAAAGGAATTTTGGTTTATTATTTTCCTTATGTTGCTAATATTCTTATAGGCCTATAGCTACTAATAAGACTATAATACAAACGCGTTGAATCTAGCAATCTTTAAGCCTAAAGAATGGATAGGAGAATGTGCCTTAGGATGAATGATACATGATTTTAAAATGGCCATTTTGTTTGATCATATTTTGGGAAGTATAACTTCAATGAAGAAATTCTTCATATTATTAAATTGAATGAAGCACATTACTTGTGCTGGTTTAAAACAATAATTATTTGAACGAGAAGAAATCCCATACAACCAGTTTCAAAAATTTGATGAGGCGCAAGCTGGGGAAGTGGGAAACTCAAATTCTAATCCCAAAACAAATCATGGAATAGCATTTTAATTTACCGGGCCATTTTGCCGTGTAGATTGAAGATGCCGTAATTTCACTCCGAAAATCACTAAAGTTTCTCAAGCCTGTGTGCTTCTGTGCATTTCTGTTGCAACCTCGCTCTGGCTATGGCGTTCCCCTTCCTGCGCCTCTCCTTCTCCCCTTGCGCTCTGCATTCCGACTCGTACCCCTCGTACCCCTAATCCCCATTCCTGCTTTCACAACCCTGACAGCAAGCGCAATTCGACATCTCTCGCTTGTAGCAGTATAAGGAGGAAGCGCCGAACGAGGTCCTGGTGGGCGGAGAGGAGGATCAGGTGCTCGTCTTCGAACTACTTCATTCGATCACGCTCATGCTTTGCTTTTGCTTTGGTGTAGGAATTTTTATTTTTGGTCCGATTTCATTCATGTTTTGACGAACGAATTCAATTTGATGGTCTAACGTTTGAAGCGATCTGAATTACGATTCTCACTACATGATCAATGGAATAACAATTCTGCGCACACGTATATGTAACAGAGAGAGTACTGACTTGCATTCCCTCTCTTTTCGAAACGACTCGTAACGACTGAAAACTCGTTATCCTTCAAGGTACCGATGCTTCTTCAATTGCTGGTACTTTGTTCATGGCGAGTTATTATGCTTTTGAATTTTTGTTTTTGGTGAACGAAGCTGATTTATGTGGTCTAATTTGAGAGCTCGTCGGAGGTGAGGGCGATGTCCATTGTGGAAGGGAATTGGAATTTTGCCCGGTTTTAGGGTTTTAAGAAGTTCGCCACTTGAATGTGTGACTTTGAGTGAAGGAATCTTAGTTGGCAGTGATATTACGTGCTGCAATGTTAATGCCTGGAGAACAGGAGTACTGTAACGACTTTACAATCCAATGAATTGGTGATCTTCCCTTTGGGGACGCAGAGTCGTGAGTTTCCGAATTGCGTTTCCGAACTGCATTACGTGAGTGAAGGCTATGGTATTCGGTCAGATTGTGATCGGGCCTGCGGGCTCCGGGAAGACCACGTACTGCAATGGCATGTCCCAGTTTCTGAATCTGATCGGCAGGTTAGCTTCTTACTGCTTTATACTGTTGTTTTGATCAAGTGCTTAGGGGTACCTTATCTGCGTGGAAAATATCCATAGCCTTATTGACGTTAAATTCGAATGATAAGTTTGAGATTTTCATTGACTTGTTCGCGCTTCGGGCTTTGGGTTTTGGGTTTAGGGTTTAGGGTTATGAGTTCTATATGTAGTTTTGCATGGAACGTTTGGTGTGCTGATTTTGTTGAACTGCTCTTTTGGCAGAAAAACTGCTGTAATCAATCTGGATCCAGCAAATGACAACCTCCCGTATCCTTTATTAACGGTTAACCAGGCTCAGATGTGTTCAATGCCTTAGCAGCTTATTGTGAGAATCTGAGAATGAACTATCCTGTACTGTATCGAAAAATGTGTTAGAAATTACCACGGACCTTTCTGGAAGTCCAGCACCGGTTCTCTCGACTACCTTCAAGTGTCATTTCTATGGCTAGCCTATGTTTCACTCGTCTTAACTCTTCGGAGTTAGGCGTGGGAACTTAGGTTGAACAGACTCTTCATATACGCCAGCCATACTCACATGGCCGGAGTCCCTCTCTCTCTGTCATTCATTACGATAGTACTCCATATTCAGTTAAACTCTTTGACCAACTTAGATATGAGTGTGCTGTTAACATTGAAGACCTTGTTAAGCTGGAAGATGTGATGTCTCAGTATGATCTTGGACCAAATGGAGGTAGTCCTACTCAAAACCCATACTTATTGTTCGGCTAGATGAGGAATAAACGTAGGCCACTTTTTTCCCTTGGGGGCATTAAACAGGATATTTTTAAATGAAATAGCTCGTGAAGAATTAAGCGTCCACTGTATGTCTTAATGCAGGGCTTGTTTATTGTATGGACTACCTGGAGAAGAACATAGATTGGCTGCAGGATAAACTTCGCCCACTGATCAATGGTATTACATCCCTTTGATCTCAGTTGTTTACGTCCATCTTTTAAGCTTTTTTAACGGAGGCACGTTTGTATGTGTGGGAACTTATGAAGACCCTGATTAGTTTCATTTTGCATGTGAGTTCTAGTTGGGCTTTAGAGCAGAAGTTTTCGTAAGAGTTTTGCCTTTTGACGTGTACTTGCGCTGTCGGCTGTCACGTCCTAGTTGTGGACTGGTTGCAGACCATTACCTATTATTTGACTTCCCTGGGCAAGTGGAGCTCTTTACGCTACACTCGAATGCAAAGAACGTGATTTTAGAACTGGCAAACAAGTGGGATTATCGTGTACGTTTCTCTTCCTGTACATTGTTAGAAGTGTCTCTGGTTTGTAATAATTCTGGCGATCATGACTGTGTCACCAATATATGCAAGTTTCTACGAGCAATGATTCTACTTCACGGTATTGTTCTTCCCTTACGTTGCCTCCAATATCTGGATTGCAGCTCACAGCCGTGCATCTAGTAGATGCCCACTTATGCAGCGATCCTGGGAAGTATGTGTCTGCTCTTTTAGTATCGTTGTCAACTATGCTCCACTTAGAGCTTCCACACATCAACGTGTTGTCAAAGATTGATTTGATAGAGCAATACGGCAAACTTGGTAACTTTACCGCTCAATTGTTGACTACATGATTCCGGCATTTGTTATCTTTGTACATTTTTGTTAGGGTTCATCAATCTTTGGCAATCCCGTCGAATTTGGAAAGTATGCTAAAATTTGCAGCAGAAATCAGATGCCCTTTATCATTCATGATTTTCATTGGACAGCCGAGTTACGGATTTCATGACTTAGTTTCTTCAGTTGTTTCTTGTCTTTTTATGACTGAATTGCAGGAGAATTAGTATCTAGGTTCTGAGTGATGTAGATTTATCAATCGTCAATGTGATTTGTTGTCATTCATGAGGTGGGACTGTGTTTGGCAGACTTTAATTTGGACTTTTACACTGATGTTCAAGATCTCTCTTATCTTCAAGAATATTTGGATAAAGATCCTAGGTCTGCCAAGTACAGGTAACTCTCTGGTCGTTTGGTGGTTGGTGTGCGCTGGGGCTGCAATGGCTGTCATCAATCTCTATTTTCTGCGATGGATCCAAAATTCTTTGTATCTGAAGATTTCTGAAGGATGCCGATTGTATGCTTGCCTTGAACAACTCCTGATATTTTTGAAGGTTATCGTAAGTGACGTCATCTGTTGGCATTGTAGGAAGTTGACGAAGGAGTTGTGTGAAGTTGTAGAAGATTATGGTCTTGTAAGCTTCACAACGTTAAACATCCAGGTCTGTAAACATTCTCCATGACGTTTTTGAACATCTAATGTGCCGTTCATTTGTTGGAATCTAGATTCGGGTTTCACTTGTAGCTGTCTTTCTTCAGCGTTAGCTACTTTAAATTAATGTGAAAATCTAATAAATTGTGCGCATGTTGCAATGAGTGAAAGGTTAATGCACTAATAATGCTGTCAATTACCGTGCATGTCAGGAGTCTAGTTGTGCTTTTTGTTTTCTTTGTTTCTTTCTTGAAGTTATTTTGACGCAAAGCTTTATCTGATACATTCCTTGTGATTTATGTTCAGGATAAGGAAAGTGTGATGGACCTTTTGAAGATTATTGACAAGAGCAACGGCTATGTGTTCAGAGGGATTGAGGGCAATATCAACGAGTTCAGCAAACTTGCTGCGGCCCCCACCAATTGGGATTATGATAGATATCCTTTCATTTTGTGTGGTTTGTGGATACTAACAAAGTTCAAAGGTTCATTTTTAGAAGACCATTTCTGAGTAAAATGTCTTGTGTAAGTGTGGTTTATGCAATTGCTGATGCTGGACACGAGACGTGATCTGCCTTAACGTTGGTTTGCCTTTCCACGACGATGGCGATTCAAGAGAAGTACGTGAAGGACGATGACGGTGATGGCGTTGACACTTCACACTAAGTTCTGCATGGCAAGCTCCTAATCAAAATGGGAGTGACTTGGTTCTCAACCTGCACCAAAAAATAGCTTCGTGAACAAGTGGCAAGTAGAACCATATGTGGGTGCACGCCTGTAATAGATTATCTCGGGGATGGAACGCAGGAATTCTCTGCCGTTTCACGAACTAACTTTTTGATTTGATAATAGAACCGCTTGGTTGTACTGTACACTGCTTAAAAACATCAGTGAGTACCACCCTTTCACTTTGATTTGAATCCATAGGAGCTACTTTTGTTACTTCTTTTGAGGGTTGAAGGCTTGTGTATAACTTCAAGAAACATGATCTGCTGTTTGTTACAAACTAATGACATCCGTTCCTGTGCAAACCCAGTTCAATTGCATCTTTCTGGAAAAGGTGTATTCCATATTTCTCAATGCTTCAATAACATTATCATTTCTCTTGAGTTTGATAACAATCTCATTGAATCTTTGTAGTCATGTGACCTTTGAGGTAGTAGGACTAGAAAAAGTGCCACTTTCGGGTGCTATTGCCTTAAGTTTACGACAATTAGTTTTTGGCTAGAGTGAAAATATATATAATTAATGGAGTGTGTGAGCTCTCTTGATGTCATCATTGAGTATGATCTAAATCACCAACAAGGATGGCCGCGGCCATTTTTTGGTCGATGAATGAGAGAATCCTTCTTTGTAGGATAGAAGTGCAACTATTCATCCTTGGAATTTTGTGTGGAAATGAGAAAACATGAACAATAGTTTGACCTCCAATGAGCACTTTTGGTTTTTTAAAGTAGATGATGTCATATAATGCCAAAAGGGATGATTTCCATGGCCACTAGTTTGACATTCAAAGGTTAAATGGTGAAAATTCTTTGACTTTGGTATAAATGTAAATCACCAATATGGATGGTGAATTTCATTAAAATGTAAAAGTTCCTTGACTTTGGCAATTTTAACAATTCTTTGACTTTGGTATAAATGTAAATCACCAATATGGATGATGAATTTCATTAAAATGTGAAAGTTCCTTGATTTTGGCAATTTTAACAATTCTGATCAGCCAATCTGAAATTTATACTTGTCCTAGGTGGCAAAATACAAGGTGTTTAAAAACTAGGGTTGAGGTGCATTAACCCCTACAGGACCAACATGCATTTTTTGGCTGTATAGGGTAGGTACGTGTGACTAGATATTTCCATATTTTTGGTTGAAATTTTAATAGAAGGTGGGGGGCGAGGAATATCTTTCATATGCACCAAATTTCATGCCATTTGGAAATACGAATCAAAAGTTATGGCCTAATGTGTTACTTTTTTTCGTAATTGGGCAGTCCGGGCAAATAAAAAAAAATCACTTTTTTCAAAAACCAAAAAATTTGAAATTGATTTTCTAGAGTTATATATAGGTAAAAAGCTTTGAATCATCCCATTTTGATCAATGAATAAAAAGTAATGATGATTTTAAGTTTGCGGGTAGTTATGGATTCTCTACTCTAAAATAAACTTTGAAGTCCTTTATCTACTCAATTTTCACTATTTTTTGAAAAAAATAAAATCCTAGGATGTAAATTATTTATTACAACATTGCCACCATTGGAATTAGCATTTTCAATTCCATAATTAAATTCTTGACAATTTAATATTTTGAATCATTCTCTACTACTATCTACTTACTATTTTTTTCCTATATGTTGTACGATTCCAAATGAAGTGAAAATTTTCAAGCATGTAGCCAACTTGTCTAGGAAAAAGAATCCAAAGAAGCACCATCATTTTGGACATTTTTTCATCAAAAAGTGAGCTTGTGAAGTGATGCTGCCCTGTTTTCTGCAGGGCCAAAAAACTGGTTTCAGTGAATTTGAATGCTTATATCTTGCAATCCACGCGGTGGAAATTCCTGAAATTTTTATCACATGTTCTCAAGTCACCATATTACAGGATCCTACGATTACATGTGTAAAAAAGATTTTTTTCAAAAATTGGATACTTCTACTAAAAATGGCAATTTTTGAGTGTTTTTGGTGAGAACATAGTCATGAAATTTTAGGGGTTAAATGAGGTTGTTTGTTTTGTTTTGTTTTATTTTGTTTGTTTGTTATGCTGAGATCTAAGAAAATGTGAGGAGTCTCAAGGTGTTGTTGAAATTGTTGAAAAGCTCTTGACAAAGAGGGGTGTACGGACTTTGTTTTGTGGTGTTTAGACCTACGGTGAGAAAGTTATTGAATTTCAAAGTTTTATGAATAAAAAAAATTAAATTAAATTCTCTTTTATTTTGGAAAAAACATAGCTTTCATATCACATGTCCAAACTCCACAAAACATATCTCTTGCACTCCCTTATACATAAAGTTTTAATGAACTAACCCCTAAAGGCCCAATGCCTTTTGGCATCCACCCCTCTGGCAGCTCTTGAGCTACTTGGCAACTATATTTTCAACTTCAAATAGTCAAACCCTAACTTCACTAAAAGAAAATCTCTTGAAGCAGCTATAGAAACAACCTTCTTCGACTTCAATCCTTAAGGATCATAAGAGAACCATTCTGCTTGAGTATATTAACTACCTTCCAATGCCGTATAGGATACCCTCGGCAGCACTAAATCGTGCATATCTCTAAAAAGGGAGAGAGAACCCACAAAGCTTCAAATTTTGGGATTGAAGAAAACAAAGGACCAAATGCGAGGAATTATGTTCTCTTGCAAAGATATCCAACGAACCTACAACCCACTGGGAGATTAGAATGTTGCACGTGCACTTTGTAACAGTGTTTGATGTTTTAGGGACTTTTATTTTTCATTACGGTCTAAGCAATCTGATTTCATACTCAAAATGGCCTCACGCCTGTTATGATCCTTGTCAACAAACATTTTTGAGAATCGTACTATTCAAATATCGTGATGCAACGCTCCTTCCCCAAGACGGTCTAAGCAATCTGATTTCATACTCAAAATGGCCTCACGCCTATTATGATCCTTGTCAACAAACATTTTTAAGAATCGTACTATTCAAATATCGTGATGCAACGCTCCTTCCCCAAGCCAAAGGCCAAAATCTATAGCAAATCCCTAAGTAAGAGCACTATTGGCCACATCCATGCATTGCAAACGTGAAACATGGTCTAATCAACCAAGGCAAAACAAATCCACTTTTCTATGTAAGACAACAAAGCCAAAAAGAATCCACACAACTGCATTTGTTCATGTGTATAAAGTACGCAGTTGCCAATGAAAGAACTCGTGAATGCAATATCAAAGAAATAAAAGTAGACACCAGAGACTTTTCTCTTGGATTAAACATATACCCATTGCATTTGTTTGTGTGTCCAAAATACATTGCGGCTAGTCAACAAACTCATGAAGCCAAAGCAAAGAAACAAAAGTAGTCAGCAGCAGAAGTTTCTCATGGATTCAAAATTGCTTTGTGATGGAACCCTTTACATGAACAAATCAAAATTGGCATGAGTAGCATTCTTAACAACCCATGAAACAACTATAATTGAACAAGTTGAAGCCCATGTTGTCATCACTCTCTTCCTTGGCCTCCTCTTGCATACAACCATGATTTTGTGAGATCCTAATAAGCTTTGTAAACAATAGTTGAGGAAATCATTCATTAGTTCTTAGAACAATATCACTACCACTACTAATTGATATGCAAAAAAAAAATTTCAAATTTACTGAATAAAAGTAGTATAATGATGGAAAACCATTGCAAGAGATCTAAGACTATGTCCAGGAAACTACTATGGATCACAATAAATCTAAAGGCTATGGTCTACATGAATCTTTATAAAGTGAAGATACCTTGAGCTGTTCTAAGATTTTTCAGTCCACAGTATAATTAGACAGTACTTTGCGGTTTAGGATTTTCTATCACTCACATTCAAATACCCTTCTTGAGCTAATATATTCTCTTTTAATCTTTCTAATTTCTCTACTCCTTATTTATCTTTTTCATTTTTTATTTATTTTTATTTTCCAATAGAAGAATTCTTTTGTCTTTTTCTTTGAAATGATGCATTACCAATGGCCTTTTCCCTTTGTTGATGTATATTGTTTTCTTCTTCAGGGTCCACTATTTGATTCATTTAAATGCTTACTAGTATGCCAACAATGACTTTTGGAAATTTGCACCATTGTCATTACACTACTTCTAAACACTTCATAAGATTTACATTTGAATTACTAAAGACCCTAACAAATATACACTAAGGTATTTAGATGAGGCTAGCGATAGCTGCTAAGTCCCGTTTTCCATTAATGCAGACAACAATGTCACCATTCCGGTGCCACTACAGAATGAAATCCTACGATTGCTAAATGACTACTCAAAAGTCTTGAACTTCTATGAATCTATTCTACTATTGCTTTAGCATCTTGCACACAATGATTCATTGTGCAATTTGTAGACATCTTGTATAGTTATCTCCACACTTTCCTTGCAAAAATTGAAGAGATTTAGGACAACTACATATGTCCCTGTTTCGGAGAAGTCAAACAAGTGACCCTAATATTCTTCTTGTGTCAATCTTTTCCAATCCCTTTAGCAAATTTGTTTACCACTTTTGATTTGAGGCTCAAAATTTAAAACAAATTTTTGGAGATGAAAGTGAAATTGATTTCCCAACTTTTATTAGTTCAAAGTTTTTTGAAAAGAGTTAATCTACTATGCTTAAATGAGGTCTGAAATATTATTTATAACACAATTTTTGCGTTTACATATCTCGCATGGTTAGTCTTGCTCCTACCACCCCACTTGTATAAAGGGCTTGTCATTTCATCTTGTCAGTTACATGCTAAGTGGCTTTGGAAGCCATACAATACATAAACCAAATATGATGTATGGTATATGATGTATTGTGTATGGCATATTGTGTATAGTGTATTGCTGTGAAACTTTGAATGTACTTATGCAATTGTAGAATGACTACTCTTTATGCAATTGTCATTAAATTCCTTTTTTTGCACACATTGCCACAATTTGAAAATGTCGGAAAAATGACTTCCCATGTCTTTGGGGAGTGATTTAAGGTAACAAGCTCTGAAATCGCATAGGCTGTAAAATTGCCCACCCTTCTCAAATGTACACTGCTTGTGCATGTTTCTTTTTCATAGCCTTCAACAATGTACAAATAGAGTACATTTTAGGAGTGGGTGACTTTAGAGCCCTATGCCACTTCAACTTCAAAATTTCATAACTAATTCTAGAAAGCTTCAAAAAATATGAAACAGCTTGTATTAGATGCCAATTCCTCTTGTCTTTCAAGAAATATTTACTAAAAATTATTTCAAGAAGCTTGGCGTGTCCAAAAAACACTTTCAGCTCTTAAAATGGGCAATTTTTGGACATGTTACCTTAAACCTTAAATCTACATCACTTCAAAATGACTACAAAATCACTTACCATGTATTAGTCTTTGATAGGTCACCACAACTCCCTCATGACTTACACATGACTTTGACGTGGATGTCCAGTTTAGCAACGCACAGACTATATCTCAATTGTAGAATGATTACATAATTGACGGATGGGGACATCTATGTCAGCCAAAATTTCTCTGAAAATGGACAATTGCTCGACCTTTTCCAGAAATTTTGTGGTCCACTTCATCAGCCACATAAACCCTCTCACCCTTTCTTCATCCAAGGCCAAACTAGATGGTAATAGTAGAAACTCAGTCATAGAAAAAATGACTTGTCCACTATGACTTTAGGGCCTGCAATCGCGCCAGAGTCATCATTGTCCAGAATGACTATTATAGAGTCATTCTTAACAGTCACGTATACCCTCATTTTTTTGTAGTGCAATGCAAAATATTAGGCAACAACTTCGACTAAAGTGGAATAAGCGCAAGTGGCATAGTGAACATCAACAGTTGCGCCGGCACGTAGAGGAACTCACTGATAGGCTTATTGATTACTAGCCCACTAAGAATATGAGGAGTTGTACGGGGCATGAGCGTCAATTGGAGCGAGCCAATTCAGATTTTCTGTTGATTTGGTTGCGTTGATTGTGGTCACTTTTCTGTTGATTTGAATAGCAATCAACTGCGAGCTATCTAACTTTGATTTGGAGTTTCGGTCAATCAAAACCTATGGACAAAATTGCCAGAGGATTGATAGGTAAACGACAGGACCTAGCAACCTTGACCTATCCTTGATCTACCCTTGAATGATCTTTTGGCCTCTTTTTGCCTACCAGACCAACAAGCTAGAGTTGACGTTCTTTTAAGACAATCAATCATGCAAGATGTAAATATATAATTAACTACTTGATTTCTTGCTCTCCTGTTTTTATGCAATAACTATTATTAAATATTTATCATTCTGGGGTCGATGAATAATGTAGTGCAATCAGTTGGTTGTAACGGAACGTATTGAGATGCAAGGCAACCTCAATTCCTAAAAATTGTGACATTCACTTAAACAAAGCTCTAAAATCTAGGCTCTATATAGATTTTGATATTAGGCCGCATCCTAAAAATTAAGTGTGAAAGTTGTGGAGCACAACTAATTAAACTAAATTGAATTGAATTGGATAAATTCCAATTGCTCAAATCAATGTTCAATAATAGTGAATGTTAGTGCTATTATGCGTGCTTTTGCTAATGTAGATGTACTCATGATCATGTGCAAATTTTTTGTCCAATTTTTGAAGCACTTTAGATTTATAAGTACTATTTATAGAAAATATTTTTTCTTCTTGTACGGAGCTGTTTTCCAAAAAAGACACATGTATAGAGCAATTAGAGACCTCCGCAATGTTACTTTTCTCAAAGCAAGGTGTCACATGAACAAATTCAACGTACCGTCCTTCAAGATTTATGTACTTCTAATCTTCACAAACCCACAAAGTATACACTGGAGAGAATGTGCAGATCATGAGAGGATTTAAAAACTTCTCAGTCTATGAACCACGTTGCACCTCCCATAGATCAAAACTATTGTAGGATGGCATCAATTGTATAAACGTAGCATCTTCATCATCATGCCATTCAATTGTCAAAGTCCTCTCATTGTTTCATAGCACCATGTCAGTTTTGGACTTCAATCTTGACCTTCTTGGTGTATGCGCGGTGTCCACTCTTGAAGTTCTAGTGCTCGCTCAGATAGTCATTGCTTGCTTGTCAAACTCGTCTTGCTATTCTCACGGCATGTTGGCACTCTATCACTGGAAGTTTGACCCAGTGGAAATCGATGATTTCAAGATTGCAACAGGAACTCTAGTCTTGTGGTGTACTTGCCAATTCACAACGTCAACTAGTTATGACTACTAGCGATAAGTCTTCCGGAGACATAGTTTGATCTTCTCATGATCAAATCATGCAAGCTAAATATTTATTGTGAGTGAGACATTCCATTTTAATATTGGATAAAAAATATTGGTTTATCACAATGATTTTTTGTATGATTGTAAGTTTTTAACGTCCATGTTTCATAAATCGGCACACTTTAAAGGTCATAGCAATCCTAGTTTAATTTTCAGAGCTTTTTGAAGACGTATGTCGCACTCTTCGACACCCAGAATAGCGCCAAATTATTTAACAAAAGTGACTAGTTTTGACTTTGATCACTCATGTGTGAATAACATCAACTAATCAAGGTTGTAATTAAAGTATAAGCTGTAATCCAATTGATTGAACCATTCTGAATAATGTTATGTTAATGGTGAATTTCATTAAAATGGCGCCATTCTGGAACTTTGGCACTTTTACAGTTCAAAACGGCCCTTCTGAAATCTACACCTGTCCTAGATGGTTCAGAATGGCTATTCTGAAATCTATACCTGTCCTAGATGGTCAAAATGGCACGCCGTCAAAATGGCACGCAGAATATTGCCATTTTAACAAAATTCCCCATGTTCTCAAAAATCTCTGGATGTCTGTTCAGATTTCTCATCAGTTTAATGTTACTGACTAGAGGATCGAAGGCTTGGTCCATTATTGAGGAATCCGTTTATGCGCAAATCCTCGCAAGCACATATGAGATCCATCTCTTTGAGTTCTTATCATATAGCAAGCTTGGTTCTCTTAGATCCACATAATTCCAGATTATATTACAATTCTATTTTAATTCAGGCTCTTCCGGGCTCGCATTTCTCGCAAAGGAGTTCAGCACTCCAGCTAGAATATATGATATGTATGGACTTTTTTGTAATCTGTAGACTGAGCTACTTTGGAATTCTGTACGTACCAGCTTACATAGTCGATTTTCTTCGTCATTTGATTGCAATTTAGATAACATGATTTGGGAAGTAGAAGTCATGAACTTTAATTTCTTACAGAGAATTCGGACTAACATTTGTTGCACGTTGACGCAATATTCTGGTAATTATATACAGTATGTCCCTATTGCATATATCATGCAAACTTTCTGATGCTTATGTCATCTTAAAAAGCCTCCATTTCAATTAAAATGGCGGATGGGCAATTTCTTTACAATGGCAGTATTCCAAGTGCCACTTTGACAGTGTGTCATTTTCACCATCTAGGACAGGTATAGATTTCAAAACGGCTATTCGGAACCATCTAGGACAAGTATAAATTTAGAATGGCTGATCTAAGCTGTTTTCACGCCATTTAAAAAAAATATTGCCATTTTAATGAAATTGCCCATTCAACTTCATAAGTTTAGCTAAATAACACCCTAAGTGTCATATATCTATCCATTTGGAGTACCATTCTTAAGAGTGTCAAATTTTTTATTAGCGTTGGAAGATCGGTAACTGATTTTGATAGTGACTATTTTTAGCTACAGTTGCTCGTAGTTGTTGTTGAAATTATATCAGCCACAACAAGAGAAAGGGAACATTGTCTGAACCTGGAATTGAGACTTGATTTGCATTCATTTTTGGAAACCAGTTTTGTGAATTAGTTCAACTTTCATAATGCTTACATTTTTATTCTGTTGATAGAGGGTGTTGACTCTTTACATAATTATTTATAGAAGAGCTTGCTACCACCTTTACTTTTGGGAGGATACAACATAATTAAATTTCAAATTTTTGTTTTATTCATTTCATGCAAGAGGGGTTGGGATAACATCTAGATATGCTCATTTTTTACTTCCTCAATCTTTTTCAAAAGCTTGAATTAAAAGAAAAGATCTTAGATATGATTTTTACCAAAAAGAAATCTCTATTGTTAGTATTTGAGTTTTAGTTATTAATTGAGTTTTTGATCCGAGTTTTGATGTGGTAGGCTAAAACAATGAAAAACTATTGAAAACTTGCTCCCACCTTCACTATTAATACTACCTCCTAGCCCATCTAGACTTGAAATATAGATAGCTTATAATCTTTTTTTCCTTCTTTGCCTAATAGAAATCTGCCACCTTCAAAGAAATTAAAGAAAACAATGAAAAGCTATTAAATAACAAAAATAGAGAAATATATGTAATATGAAGTTTCTAAAACAATATAAATGTCTCTAGCTGATATCATCAACAAATTGAAGAACAAAGATTTGTGGTTGAATGTTAAGTCCTTTTACAATAATAGATCAATTGCATCAAGTCCATGACATATTCTATAATTATAAGGCACTTCACAAGTCAATGTGAACATGCCAAAAGTAGAGAGTGCAAAAGAAACACTTCCAATGGTAGTAAAATAGTTGATGATTAGTAATGGAAGTGTCCCTTTTGAGGGGATAATTAGCAAATTCACTTCACTAACCCCCACTTAATAAGAAAGAGAGTTGTAATTTTTTTCATTAATTATTATTCATCCCCCATATGTATTTTATATACATTCCATATATCATACCCATATCAAAGTTTTTTTGGTTCTAATTTTGGGAAGTGGGTGGGCAAATTAGGAGAACATTTTGTTTTATTTATTTTTTGTTTGCAAGGGTGGTTAATTAAATGATAAGATCTGTGTATGTCCCTTTCTTTAGGGGACAGTAAGTCTAACAGATGAAATTA
Organism: Neckera pumila; assembly: GCA_963969595.1. Taxonomy (NCBI): domain Eukaryota; kingdom Viridiplantae; phylum Streptophyta; class Bryopsida; order Hypnales; family Neckeraceae; genus Neckera; species Neckera pumila. The sequence goes on along the minus strand of OZ018415.1, from coordinate 16,677,236 downwards.
TCATCCCTTTTGAATTGCTTGAGTATGGAAAAAATGCTAGAAAAGAGTGAAAACAACCACCCCCCTGTTTTGTGACTATAACTAATACCCACCACATAGAAGATGAAAAGTTGGGAATTCAAAATTCAAAATCAATGCAAAACAAGCAATGTCGATGATGAACATGGATTCAAGTTTTATTAATTCATAAACTATTGATTGAATCAGAATAGGAATGAAATTGAATGTAAGAAAACTTCTAGAAAATGCTAGTTTGTGTCCCAAATTGTATTTGTAGTAAGAGAACTACTAATAGAAACATCCACAGTAACAATTGAAAGAATTTCTCAAGTCTAGACATGGAGTGGGTTTCAGGCAGAGGACCTTTGGAAAGACAGGCTAGAACCTCCAATGAACATGACATGGAGCCGGATTTAGATTCTTTGAAGAAGCTGGAACTCGGAATCCAGTGACTGTCAACTAATTAAGTTGCTATTAGTATCAGTAGAACCAAAGCTCAGGGCCAATTTTCTTTCAAATTTCAATCTTCAAGAAGAAGAGTCATCAGCCGCCTACGAAACAAATCTCCAAGTGCCTTACGAACATCCAACTGTATGCACGACAAGCTCATTCAAGTTTGGGCAGGTTTTGATTCATGTATATAAAGGATATCCATGGCGCGACAAAATTGCAAATATCTCAACAGGGTTCGTTCGTTACCTGGTCACTGCAAATGAGTCTTGTTAGGTAAGGATAAAACTCTGGCAAATGCTTCTTGAAAACGCGCTTTTCCATGCTCGTCATAGCCTTCAGAACCTGTGTTGAAAACATACAAGGAATCATCACTTAATTAAATGTATCCCTACGTAAAAACAAAGTTTCCAGTAAAGGGAGATTGTTTCTAGACCTTTTAGACAACATTGGAAAACAAATCTTCTCCTTGATTCATGATGAGGTCTCTCCATGATCCCAGTGATTGTATAGACGCCGCCCCATGTTTAATGGAGAAAATTCACTTTATGATGTTTTCTAAGGTTCTAGAAACAATCTAATTTTACTGTTTTACGAGCAAGATCTGCGCAAGCAAGACTTGACAATGCAAGGGAGGGGGGAGTTCGCTAGTTCTTTACATTATATAAGGCATTAGCTCCTAAAGACGTCATAAAGATATGTAAAAGATTACGTAAACAATGGACGATTTAAACCGAGGAGGAAGTAAAATCCAAAATTGTTTGAGCGAATCCACCTTCACGGTGACGGGGGCGCGTAACGAAAGCGACATGTACACATCTGTGGGTGTGGTTTCCCCAGGCCGAGACTGCAGAGTAATTAATTCTCTCAAAATGTGTCCATAGAAAGCCACCAGCCGTCGTTCTGCCCCTTCCCTTAACTTTTCGTTTTCTGCAGCAGAGGGATGTGATTGTTGTCCTATTTTCCAATTTCGCTCGGATTCTTTGTTGATAGCGTCAGCTTCGTTTTCCATTGTTGACAGTGTAAGGATTGCGAGATACAATTGGGTACCTTCCGCTTCTTGTCTAAGTAAGCTTGGAGGTGGCCTGAAGTTTAAGCAACACAAGAAGGTAGTCTGCATTTATTCTCCTCTTGGAAATCTTATTGTGGACGAACTCATTTATTGACCCTGAAACGCATTACACGCCTCATGGAAGAAACACAATCTGAAAATTCTCATACCTATCTCCTGTAATTTCTTGCATGCGCTGACGAAGGTTGATATCACTGTTGTACGATGCTGCGAACTTCACCAATGAAAACAGAGTGTCCATTACCAATAGTTTTTGTGATGGCTCAAACCTTTGCCAGTGATGCTTCTGCAAGATCATGGAGTTCAGACTGTCAGTGGACCCCAATTCGTGTGTAGTACTTTCCATACGCATTCAACTAGCCTGTCTGGTTGCATGAGAAGTTTCATAATGTCGTATGCGGAATGGTCAAGGCTAAGTGGATCAAGCACCTGGAGGCTTTCGATAGCACTCAACAGCAAAAGCTGAATCACGCATTTTGCTCTTACTTTTTGAAGAAATGAATTCTCCTCAGTACCATCTTGGCTATCATCATCATCATCAATATCCTGCAATGCCGCCAGCAACCAGAAAAATATACTATAAGTATGCAAACTTTGCATGATAGAGTGTTAGCTGAGAAAAACTTCCAGACTTGTCCACATGATGACTGCTCGAGGTTTCACATCGCTGATAAGACACCAAAATGAAGTCTTTTTCATGATATGCGCACATTTTGGGGGTAGATGTTTTCATTCATGGTTCAAGTAGGAGTCACAAACCTCAGAGGAAACTGACAGCGATTCGGAGTTTAAACTTCTCCTCTTGAAGTTAAAAATAGTGTCCATAACTCCACCCATGAATCCTCGTCCAGCAGTTTGATTGCCAACACTTAATTGGACTAATTCCTCCGCTCCAAAAGCTTGTTCTCCATTGTCTTTCAAAACCAACTCCTCCATCGAGATTCGGTCACTTTTAGAAGAGGGAGTAGAAGCGCTAGAATTCTTGAAATCAGATGAGTGGTTGGATTCAGAAGTAAGAATCGCCTCTGGATTGAGAAGTTCCTTGGGTTGGGTTGAGTAGCACGCGTCCCTACAAAAAGATTTTTTAGATTAAAATTAATAGCTCCCCACTGCTACCAATAGACACAATCTTCCAATTTTAAGACATTAGTTGTTAATCTCAATGATTACATCTAATGAGGAACATAGACTCCTTGCCAGCAAGAAACTGGAGCATCCAATTTAGAAAGTTTGAAAATAGGTAGGTTCATAATAGCGTACTCTTTATATATATCAATACTTTCGTACGACTAAAAGATATGCCATGCACAAGACTTATGTTCGTGCAATTTCGCACTCTCGTTAGACCGCAGTCTATATAGACAATACAGGTACGAACAGAGGAGAATCAGCCTGGGGTCTTCGTACCGAATGTGTTCCAGTAAGGTTGTCCAGTCCTTTCCTTTGAATTGATCTCCTCCGACTTCAGTAAGTCTAATTAATGCACGCATGGACGTAGAGGCCAACGTCTGATCAGACTGAGAAGCACAGTCCAAAAGTAAAGCCAACAAATCTGGCAGCAGAAAGGATACCTCCTGCACTCAACATCCACGAGGGCATTGTCAATGAAACCCGCAACTTTTGCACAGCAACAGTTAAGACGTCGATATACAGGATGGAACCAGATTATACTTAAGACACCTTGTAATAATAGTTGAAGAGGTCGCAAATCAGTCGAAGTGAGACTATGCAAGTTTCTCGCAACCATTGGTACTTGGACTCAACTCTCTTTATATAGAAATCACTACGAACATCCTCAAAAATTGGGAAGAGTATGCGATGAAACACGCTCTCCCAGAATGGTCCTGAGAAATTATGACCTCGCTCCTTGAGAAGGTCAAAAAGGACGTCTAAGGCACAATTTCGAACTTCCATACGGGGATCAGATATGAGTTCAGACAGCCCGGAAAGCATAGGAAACCAGTAGTTCTCAGCTACTTCTTGATCCCTTCCCCTTCCTTCTTCAATCACTCGGGAGATACCTCCAGGAATATGTCCCTAGAATCACCACCACAAAAGAATTAGTCATCATTCGTCTCTCATGTAATCAAAGAAAAAAAGATAGATTGCGTGTAGCATATATGAGCTTTCATGCTCTTGATACTTGCTGTGTTGACATCCTAAACCTCGGAAGAAAAGTTTCGAGATGGGCTTGAGACAGTCATGCTAAATTACGAACAAGATCATCGGTTACCAGCTTGAATGGTCCAACAGTAGTACATAAGAACCAATATTATGCATTAAATGATTAGTCTTTGTTTGATAATCCTAAATTTGAGAAAATTGGCTCATAAACCCAGTCAAATCAAACTTTTCTGTTTCTTGGAATCAAAACGTGAATAGTTGCCTAGAAAGTCTACTCCTCAGCTCTACTAGTGTTGTACCTTGGCTGTAGCACACTCTATACCTCTGCTAGACGTTCCTCACAAATTCGGAGCAGAGCAATTGCCTTCAAACTGGTACGGGGTGCACTTTGACTTTTATTATTTGCAAATGCCATAAGGCAGTTCACACAATCCATAAAACTGTCTGCCATTACTTGCTCAAAATGCTCCAAAACAACTGCAATCATCAACGACACCCTGTCTTCAACCACGTTGTTAGTTACAAGGAAAAAGGTGTCGGTGCTCTCTACTGCACTTAGTTGATTGACATAGGTTCTGTAATACCATGCCCACGCACAAGATACTTGAGGAGACAATCACACAGAGGGTTTCAGGTTTTGACGAACCTTGTTCCACATTTTCGAATGCATTGGCAGACATTTCAGGATTATCGAAGGCGGCCGAGGTGAACACCATAAACACGCTCTTCCAACCTGACTTAATGCTTGTGACTTTTGACTTGATCATCTGCCAGGATCAAATACTAGAGGGTTTATGAGATTCACACTGCCTATCATTCCAAGTAATTAGCTACATCACAATTGAAGGTACTAAAAAAGAGACCTATATCGAGCGTTCTTGAACTTCTCAAGGGGTTTAGGAACGGACTTTTCTGTTCTAACAAAGTTATGCACCCATGAACGCTGAAACAGAGCACTCATCTAAAACAGCGGAGCAATCATAGATCTCGACCATATTGTATTTCTAGAAACAAGTCCCCTCGTTGCCCTTGCCCCTGCTCAAATACCCTGGAAACAAATTCAGAAACTGACAGTACACTGAAAAAATAAGACTGAAGGATCTTATCAAAAGAGGTATTTGATTAGGAATGAGGAGCATGCTGACCTGTATCATGCAATCCACGATAAGTTCACGAATCACCCGATTTTTGCTACTCCGCACAAGGATAACAAAAGGTTTCAGAATGTCATTCTGGAAGGTGAACTTCGCCAGCTCCGAGCGGGCAAGGTATTTGTGTGCCAACTGTCTTAGAGAGTCTATGGCATACATTGCAATCTTTTCATCATCATGGCTTCCTGCCGCAACAAAGTGCGACGAGAGTACGACCCATATATTGGCCCACACCTGCAGTTGCCTACCCAACAGCCTTAGGACATACCAAAATCAAGTTCACCTGCTGAAAAAATGGAATCTCACACATCTCAGGATGAGTTGTGAATTCAATATTAAGCCAAAAAATGCTTGCTTACAAGTCAAAATTGTGTGACAAAGTATGTCTACTTACCATTCGAATCCGTGTTATGTTGTAATAGCTAATCTCCACTAGCTTGGTGAGACTGAAAACCCGTGGTGGGACTTCATTTAATTCATTAGCAGACGCTTCACACAACGCCGAGAAAAATTCCACTATCACATCACCAGGTAACTTCACGGTGTTGGCGAACACCTGCTCTGTTTGGTTTTCCGTTAGCTCTAACAAGGAAAGCGCAAGTGCATCCCTGGGGGCCTGGTTTGTCTCCAATGGAACTGTAAAGAACGAAGTCGAAGTAAGATATTCCAGTCTTGACACACATTCTAGCATCGATTTCCATACATTTTCTAAGGCGTCGATTCTGTTCTGGCACAAGTCAAAGAGAGCCTTCAAAGCTTCAACATTTTTGGTTTGCATATCTATCGGCGCATGTAATGACGTGAATCTGCGGCAATTTGACATGGACATTTCAGTAGTCTGCACATTTGGTGTACGAGTAAGTAGACAGTGAGACACTAATTCCGGTTCAGAGTATGAGCCATAATGGATGAAAACAATACGAGGGAGAATCTCTCCTAGTCAAGGCAATCCTCATCCAGGGAAAGTCAACAAGCACGCTTCATGTACTGCCTCAAATTCAATTGTAGGACGTATCTTGTACACGTTCGGAGCAAAACAATTAGGTCTTATAGCTCTTGCTCTCACCTTATTAGTGCAGTTACAAATGACATGCGAAGTCTTTGCATGCCCAAAGACGTTGTCAATTGAGCTCCCCCATAGAAGCCTTGGAGGCATAAAAGTATCCACGTGTTAGCTTCTGTTTTCATCAATGTAGCTTCGAAAGCTGCGAGCAAGGCTGCCCCACAGACCTCAAGCATCGGCCGTGCAAGTTCGGCGTGCTCTGCTTTGTGAAAAACACCCTTTTTCTCTCCACTCTTACGAAATACAGCCTGTGCGCGTTTAATGATCTTTTCGCTCTCCTGCTTTGTATCTGCTGCTTTACGTAATGTCCCACCGAGTTTGAGAACATCAAGCACATCGAGTAGGACACTCTTTTCCCCAGGTTTTGTTGCACGGCTATTCTCATCCTTGAGTTTGATTTCGTTGTTGACAATTGATTCATATATCTCTTCCAGAAGTTCCTAAGACAAGATTTAATAAGGCGAACACTTCATTGACCGGTGCCGCATGTCAAACAAAGCAGTCCATCCACGGCATAATGTAGTTGTATTTTAAGGTTAAGTAAGAGTGTCTTAAATCTCATCCCACACAAGTAACCAACCAGATAACTTCAAATATTGGTACCAGAGGCGGCTCTGCACTGTCCGCTATTCGTAGATTTTCTGAGAAAACATACAACATACCTGAGGAGCATGTTCTTCAGCATCGGTTGATGAATTAATACGCACAAAATCTGCTTTCGTCATCTTCGTCACAACCATGGGATTGTGAGCATCCGTATTGAGCATAATAACTGCATAGGCCAGCACATACGCAGTGTCTGCATTTTTGAAAAGGTTTCCATTATCTCGACAGTACCTACAATCAATTGTCCAACACTAGCAGGAAGGTTAGAAAACTGGGAACCCACGGCAAGATACCATCGTACAAGTACTGAAAAAAGTACCTGAGGATTCTCATTATCTTTAGTCAGTCTGAGCACGTACCACACCCAATAATCAAAATAATCATAATCAAAATCCGGTGGTTAACACATAATCAAAATCCGATAATCCGGTGGTTTACCTTTCTGCAAATTTCTCCATTATCCGATCAATCTTCTGCGCTTCTCCAGGAAGGCGAAAACCGTTCAAGAACGTTCTTAGAGCCTTGTCAAACTTCATGCCAACGAAATTCATACTGTCTACGTATGCATGCATTACAGCCAATTGAAATTCTTCATGTTGCCCTAAATAGTCACCTATTTGTTTCTGCACGTGGCACAACATGCTATCCATGAATCACTTCTGGAAAACGTTTTCTGCTACATCTGGTCATTGAGCTGTCATAGCCTTGAAAATTGATCAAATCTTCAAGAACAAGAATTCTTTCCTTATGAAATCAGGAATGTAATGGCAACACCTTATCCAAGCCTGGCGTGTCGTGAAGAAATTGAGCGATCACTTTTGGTTCATGAGGAAGGAGATTTTCCGTCACAAGAAATTTGATACCGTCAGCTGGCTTTCGATTAAACTGAATCACAGATTCCAGTCCAATTTGCAATTGATGAGAAGAAAAATCATAATTATCCAATGATAAACAAACATCATTTGTTAAATTAAGGACAATGTTCTTGCATACTCTCATTTGCTTGCTTCTGAGATGATCAATATTCATCAGGAACTCACTTCAATCACAGCAGCCTCTATTGAAACCTTGCGAGCCTTAGCTTTTTCAAAGTCATCAGCTTGGGTTGCAACTTTTGCATCATCCGTAAGTTCAGAGTCGTCGACTTTAACAACATTAACGATCATGTCGAACTTGGACGCTCGTTTAGAGGTACCTGAATCTGACATTGCAATTCCCGTTGGTCCATAGCCACCTTTTTTGGTCCATGCTTCCAACGACTGTAATAAATTCGATAGACACTGCAACCCAAGCATTCACTGGCATGACTACCGATTTTATGCCAACCAATCAACATGAATTACACAGTAAAAGCAAAAGGGACCCTCATCTACTACTTGGCAATTTGCTAAGCACTAGTCCTGAGAGGTGCAGTCCAAGTATCATATCACAAGTAGGAAAGCATTCTTTTAGGGTACACAAAACAATCTCCGTTTCTTGCTGACTTAATGCTTCTTCTATTAGAAAAACGGAATGCTCAAAGAGATGCTCAAAGAGATGCTCAAAGAGATGCTCAAAGAGATGTTGAACTAGAAAAGCAACTTACTTGCATACTCAAACCAGTCAGGAACCAGTATTGAGCGACGACAGCCGGGTTCGCATTAGGCTCGACAGGCGGGGGTATTTGTGCCATACGTGACAGCGAGTTTATCTTCGCTAAACAACAATATACATGTCAATCGTCTAAACATCTTGCCAATTTTACAACTAACGACTAGCAGTGCATTTCCTTCTACACCACCAACTGTTGAGCTCAGATTAGGCATGTAGAGCTCGTACCATATGTTCAAACAAGTTGATTGATTCCAAATCACAATCATAATTCACGAATATATCAACCAGCAGCTGTGGATTGTTGCAAAGCTTCTCCAGCATCCTGATACAAACGATCAAGCTGGCAGTGAGTAAGGAGCGTAAATTTTCTACGAATCCAAACCAATTGGATAGATATTGGATTCTGTCAGCAACCGGTGTTTCGTTACCAAACAAGGCCCAACACTTACACCGCTGAGGTCTATTCTGGAGCTCAGACCACGTGCAAAAGTGATCAACCCTGCAGTTGAACTTCCTTCTCAAGAAGATGAAAGAAATTTTTACTTTTGATTTTGCGATCTAAAATAAATTATACATGCTTCGTGCAGTCACCCCATGGAGTCATTTGAAATCTACTCACTGAAGTGTCTCTAAAGAATCAGGTGCGACAACTTAGAAGTTTCCAAAGCAAATGAAACCAGATTCCAATATTGTTCGTCAAAGCATATAGCATATTTTGGCCCCAAGTACTTTGGTGTAAAAATTGATTAGGGTAATGTATATTAGAAGTACGAACTATTTTAAGTTCCCTCAAACTTTAAGGCTTATTGAGAAGAAAGAAGATGATGTCATAGTGACAGAGACATACTTAAGGACTGAGGTGCAATGTGGAGGAGGTGTTTCAGGGTTGTCCAATGAGCGAAGCACTACAAGAGAGAAAAACACCCCAACCTCAGCCTGCATAGGCGTTGTTACATATTTCACGGAATAGATGAGGAAAAGCACTTGAACAGTTGAAATAATATCTTCAAATATGAACACGATACGATGTAGGATGCCTGTTTCAGAAAATACCTTGAGACTTTCCCGAAATCGCAGCAGGAGAATTGAATAGATGTTTGCGGATAGCTACAATTTATCACATACCTAGAATCGTAAGCCTTGTGGTACAAAGAAGAATCGTCTCAATAAGACCACTCATTTTAACATTGCTTCTTTTCACTACATGAGCATAAAAATTCAACTTATGATATCTTATATACGTTAACGGCTTAGATAGCTTCCAGGGAACAAGAAACTGACGCTCTAACTCAGCCACTGTCAATTGACTGAAACTTCGCAGCTTCTAAGACAACCAAATCTCCACAAATTGAGACCTAATAAAACATGGAAAGTTCAAAGCAATAGAAATGCGTAGAGACTTCTGAAAAAACCTGGAAGACGGATGCAGTGGGTGACAAGAAAGATCTCAGCAATGCATAACAGAGATAAGCTTTCGCTGAATCAATAAAGGTATAATTGACAGTGAAAGCATCGCTCACGCCTTCCAGCAGTCCCTGCACATGGACAAGTCTGTCAAGAAAAAAATCCCCTATTCATCAAACTCTCTGTTACTACAAGTCACACGATAATGATAATAGGCAGGCGTACCTGTAGAAGATCAAGAGACAAAATCTTGGTCCTACTACTGAGGTCATCTGTTTCTTCCTTCGTGGCCAACTGCATGTGCAAAACACTGAAGCATTTTATGATCGTGTTACAGGTGATAAGAATCCCAGAGTTATTTGCAGCTGATATGTTCAATATCCACCAGTTATATTGGCATGGGGGAAGACTACTCAGAATTTTACAGACAAAAACTATCAGATTTAACTCGATCAAGCTTGAATCACAGCAGCCCTACCGGCAGACATTCAGATGCACACAAGCTAATATAAAAAATAAAAATAAAAATTGCACAAGCTGGTGCCGAGGCTCTTCCTAGCATGTGCGTAGATCCCTCATAGCCCACCATTAATGGCAATGAAGAAAGGTTCCTTCACTGGTGAAATTGATCTTGGGGAGACTACTAGGATGCACTACCACTTACGGCTGTTGGCCCATTAAGGATATTAATTAGCTGGACTCCACATTGACAAACGTACAAATAGTAAAATATGACAGTCATGTGCCCGTAGAAGAATATGGAGGCTCAACTGCTATTCAGTAAATCACCTGCTGAGGTAGAGAATAACACCTTGCAGATTGTTCGTAGCACCAGTACCCCATCTTGCTGGCTCACTGTAAGCGACTGCAGGTTCATCAGCCTGAAGAGAGACAGCTCAATATCAACGACAGCTCAGTATAAGAGTAACTTATTTTGGCTGTCACCTTTTAATCAACCTGGACAAAAGGAAGAGACGTAATCAATCTGTGACAATTAACACAACGAAAAGACACTCAAAGTGCACTCTCAAAGTGTGAAAATTAAAGACAACACAATTGTCTTACCCAGTAATGTCTGGTTCACCGCCTGCTTGGACCACTTTGTTCAAAGCTGCTTCGAACCCCTGAAGGTTTACCAAAACTTTTCTTGTCACTTGTAGTCCAAACAATTTATGTGCAGGTTTAATTCCATATTTGATGGGATAAAGAACCGACGTCAACATAGTTTCATTTGCAAACCTGTTTCCAACTTCGGGGCCTTGTTTACTAAAGTAAAGAAGTAAACATATTTGGGCATTATTTAAGCATACTTTTCCTTCATCCAGTGGAATCGTCATCAAAAGATGTTTTAGAAGGTTTTGGAATGTATAATAGAATACATTGGTTTCTGCTAAGAAAACTTCCAAACCTTGATATCGGCAAGTCCACTGAGGTGCTTCAGATCCTCCGCCGACATTTGATCAGGGGTAGGCCCTGATGGCTGTGCCAAGCTTGACGAGTGACCCTGGTCGACCCTCCTGGCTTCTACCCTCTTCAAGTACGCAACAGCAAGAAGTAAGATTTGACATTACATGGCATATGGACTAAAGCGGCAATAATTAAGTATCATTGTCGTGTAAGGTTAATAAAGTACAAGCATCAAAAATTAGGGCATTCTGATGTTCAAGCGTTCTGATGGCGACTCACACCTCCGTGTCACCTTCCATCCTATTGAAGACCGTAGACATCATTTGCATCAGGGTCGCCTTGGCAGCAGCTTGATTCACAGAGCTTTTACTGCAATTGAAAAGCATGTCAAGAGTGAGATAAATTTAAACTCAAGACAGTAAGAATTAGATATTTCTTATAAACTCGTAGTTGGACGATGAGCCATCCAGAAGATCACAAGATATTCCTTGTTCTCTTACCTGTTTAATACAATATTGTAGCATGTCCTTACGGCTGTTAGGAGGCACTCTCTGTGAACTGCATATATTCAGAAGCAACAGAAAGATTATCAAAGACAACACTACAAGTTCTGAAATCCTGCACGAGAACTTTCCAAGCGCATGATCAACAATGGAGAGCCTGTAAGTACTGTGAAATGTAACTAAGAAATATGTTTCATACTGGTGCTCAAAGCAGAGAACAGGAAGCTTAAAATACCATGATAGGAAGGTGAAGCAACTGCTGTGAGAAGAACCTTGATCACTTGGAGCACCACACTGGCAAGTCCGAAGCCCAACGAGAAAAGTATTGGAAATAAGAACATATGAAGAATAAAAATAAGACAAATTGAGAGTATGAAACTCACCCCTCAAAGGCAAAAAAGAGAAGATAATAAAAATATGCGCCACAAACTGAACTGTTCATATGCTTTTTGAGAGATGGTGTCTAGTTCATGAAATCTAAAGAAGTGACTCCCTGTGAGATAGGGAAGTATTACTTCTCATTAGTGCCAGTTGTGCCATCTTCAGATGACCTGCAAACCATGTTGAAAAGCTCCGTGAGCATGACTTCGTTTTTGCCCCCGGTTAGACCAGCTTCTCCCTCCAAGTGTCCATAAGAAATCAGCTTCTGCAAATTATCATGTTGCTATCAGCAGATGAAACTTCTCGGTACAGTGTAAAAGGTACGTGACAAATCAACGCCAGGCGAGGGCACTCAGAGAAAATATGACGGGTAACAAGTCCAGACTAATATAGTTGTTAGATTACGTGCACTGACATGTAAACAGTCAAGAGCAGGCTCTATGATTTTGGCTTGCTTCGTCTCAAATGCAAGACGCAATGGTAGCAGCACTATTTCAGCTTCTGAACCTTCAAGAGCTTTACCAGCTTCAGTCATCGTGGCAGCAGCTGCTTCGCCAGTGCCTTGCCTTGGCACTATTGCGTTGCTGGTTTGAGAATGAGCCTTTGTCTCGCTCAATGGCAGTATGTCTTCTCCAGCTTTGACGCCTTTAACTCCCAAACTATGGAGGACATTCAAAGAACAAAAGACTGAAAACTGTCAACGCAACAACCAAAATGCAGCAACACCTACAACAAAATTTCAAAATTCCTCGATAGAGGGATAACAATGAAGATGAGCAAAAAAATTCACTGTCAAATCCGGCCCGCAGCTACGGTTTGGTTGCCCTAAAAATTGCTTGAGTTATTCACACTCCACCGCTGTCGTTTCCATATTTGGCGCAAAAGTTGAATGCATAAAAACAAGATTATTCCGAATCGCAACTCTATTCCTCACAAATTCTCAGTCGAGGAGGACTATAGCACAAGAGATCATTCGCCTAAGAGAAACGGGTAGGCGTTTCTTACGTAATATTTCAGATTAGGGTTGAAGAACGATGTGATTTCATACTTGTCATGTGATGAAACGGACTCCTCCGTCTGACCAGTTGGTGGAACTGGCGTAGCAGTGGGACGCCTATCTGCAACCGTCCAGTCGGACGAGAAACACATGATTCTCATATTTTGCTGAAGAATTGCAACGTAAACCGCAAGGATACCTATAAAAAAACACCGGACTCGAGGATCTGGTAGAGCACATACCTGAACTGCATTTGAATTCACGTACCCAGATAAGCTTTCAGAGCATTTTGAAGATTGATGTACTTCTTCCCAGATACTTCTTTCAGCATGCGCTCAAACGACCGCGTCACAAAAGCTCCCCCTGCCTCAGCCATGGTTCACACTTCCTCTACCGCGTCCGCCACTGAAGCATGCACAAACAACCAAGCAAAATTAAACACTGAACATCAGCCCCGAAGTCCAGAATCTCTATGATGCTACTGTACTGATCCTGACTTCATTGAACGCCAAAGGCGTGACTCGTCATGGTTTTAAAGTTGCCAGTTTGATTGATTCTTTGTGAAATCAAAATCTTGTAAGCTTCAGGTATCTACAGAGTTTATGTAGATCATTACAGTTGCAAAAACAATTGAACAAATTGAGCAATCCAATGTTGCCATATATCCCACTCGGAAGTGCTAAAATATACTACCACTGTCCCACTAAAAAGCTCCTTACTTTATCTCATATTTTTCTTATACTAATTTCATTGACTATGTTGTAAAATGTACAATTTAGAATGGTCTAAATTTTATATCACCACGATCCATGAAGAACATTGTATTTGTTCAATGCAACCAAAATAAAAATTGGACCCAAGCAAGCTTCCAATATGCGTACTCAAAACTACTAAAAAAAACAAGGGGTAAAATCAAGAGCTTTTTAGTGGGACAGAGGTGGTATATACTTTGGGTCCAATTTTGGTCTTTGGCTTAGTTTAGGTCATCTGACACCATCAATGACATGGAAGCATCAGCTATCCAATTACTTTACTAATGCTCTTATCTCTTTAATTAGACCCTAAATCCATTTACACTTGTTATGGGTTTCATTCACCATTGCCACTGGCATTTACTTACTCTTTTTGGTCACTGTTTTACATTCCTCAAAATTACTTGATGTAGAAAAGACATGTTGTCAAGTGTACCTCCTTTACAAGACAATGGTGCATACAAAAGCAATGTAGACAACTAAACAAAGCCACGTGAGGTCATTGTTGTCAACTCACTAAGGACACTCATGTGATGGAAGTACACAAATTTGAATGCCAACATTGAGCTAGATCAATTGAATCTATGAATCGCATAATAGCTAGGATTTGCATACATTTTGGAGAATTGATCTTTACTAGTGACCATCAAATCACCAAATTAAAGTGTACAAATACTTGTGGATAGTACTTGCATGAAGGTGGATCATATCATTTTAAGGTTGTCACTAATAGAGAGAAACTTAAAAAATTTAAATTGAGAAGTGTAAGAATGTCTCCCCAAACAAGCTACGCAATATGTCAATTCATTCACAAATCTCAACCACAAGGAGTTTGTCATATGTGAAGATGGAGTGTTCATTTTGTGGCACCAATATATAAGTGTAATTTCCACCATAAATTTGCATGTTGGAAAATGGGACTCAAATCAAAGAAGTTGGATTTTTGCAAACAAAATGTTTATATGTTTGTCTATTTCTTACATTTTTCTTTTTGCAAGTTCTATTTTGATATTTATTCAAATAAAATTAGTATACTTTGGTACTTTTTGCTTCATCTCCTACATATTTTTCAACACCACATCCTAGGCCTAGAGAAATAGCTTGCTAAATTGCATTTTTAAGGGTCAAACCAATTGGTTCACTTGAGGGCATAAACACTCTCTACAATGGCCTACTAAGTTGTCCTTGAAAAGGCCAAGAGGCTTTACATCAACGCGCAATATTGCCTCAAACTACATGGATTAAAACTAATGCATAATATGTAGCATCCTAGGCTTGGAATACCAAAAAAAAAAACCTTGTTTTTTGTGACACTAGCTAAAAATATGCATATTTTTTGAAATGTCTTTTGGTAAATAAGCTGAGCCCACGAAAAGTAGGATTTTGTAGGATGTTGCATTAAACAAGGGAATATTAGAGAAAAATGTGGTGATGTTAGTGGTAACAATGATGTTTTGTAGGATGTCACTTAAGACATAGAGTGATGTTATATTGCAACATCTCAAAAAACATGAAAAGGTCACGTCATCAAGGAATTCAAGTTTGATTGTAAATAATTGCATGAAAGTTATTGTGGTCTGAGGTAAAATGTACGTCGGAGGTGAAAATGATAGGGAGATGGGCTCAATTTTTGAAATTTCTAAAAATATAATTGGATCTATTAATGCTTAAGCATTGGGTTGTTTCTTTATATCCTCTCTTGCTAAGCATGATTCTCATGAATTTTGGTTATGTGTTCCCTTCCATTTGAATTTGCTTTCCTGTATCCAAATGATATCAACATTATGTAGGAAGTTTTCTAGGGAATGGAGGTTTGGGACCTCAAAGTCTTCACATGGTGGACTGCTTCATTATAATATTTGCAAGAAACAATGGGTTCTATGGACAAAAGCAGAAGCTAGATATGATGCTTTCACACCAATTGGTAATTTTGTATGTATGCTCCCATTTCCTGCTCCCACCACATTTTTCTTACTCTTGACTTTTCATGAGATGTACCACTATATACTCAAGCGTTGCATGTAGCTTTAAAGGCCAGCAACATCTGCATGTGGATTAATTTTTGTACTAGCCCTGTGCTCATCTCACCAAGAAGACTAAGTGAAATAATGGTAGTATATTGCTTTATCACTTAATGCAGATCCTTAGGTGCAAGTTGGACTCCATGGTCTCTGTTTTGGTCTTTGATCTAGGTCATTGGCTTTGCTTTGTACTGGTCAGCACTATGCTGGCCTCCTATATGCATGTTGTGGTTGCATATGATGTTTTGGTTTTGCTGAGTTGTGATGCTTTAGTGTATTTGAATTGTCGTCAAGATAAGAAGAAGAAATGCACAGGAGAGTCCCATCCAATGAAGAACTAGAATTGTTGAAGTGCAACTACAGTTTCAGTGAGTTATTTGGGTCAGTTGGTGATGGTGGAAGAAGAAAGAAGAAATGGAAAAGGACAAGAAAGACCCAATTTCTGCACATGTAGAAAAAACACCAAAGACTATAATACTTATATTGTTTCAAGAAATGCTCATGTGCTCCAAATCAAAGCCCTCAAATACTTGCCCAAGCAAAAAGAAACGAGGAAGGCTAAACTCAAATTCTAAATACGAAGCAGAAAGTTCAAGTAGTACTACCCAATGACAATAGGTCGCCTTTTAGAGATAATTAATTGCGTTAATAGTCTGGTCATAATTTAAGGTGTTTCAGATCTGCAGGTTGCTATGTGCATTATTGAGAGTTACATTCTCCTAGGAGGGGTTGATTATTTGAGGTTGCATGTAAGTGGTGTGGTGACAATCTTTGAGACTGTTGTTGGGAATGTAGAAGAGAAGAATGTTGTATACTCCCCCTGTTATCTATTCCCTCATTCAGGTAAAACATTGAACTATTACTTTGTCTTTTGGTCTGTTTAATTTCTGAAGACCAAGTCCTGTTTATGAAAGACGCTAAATCATGCCATCAAAATTTATGGACAAATTTGAGAGAGGGGTTGGAAAAATGTTAAAGAAAATGTCCATTCCAAACCTTCTCTCAAATTTGTTCATTACTTTTGATTAGAGATTTAAAATGCCAAACAAATTTTTGGAGGTGAAACTTGTATTCATTTACCAACTTTTTTTAGTTCAAAGATTTTTGAGGAAAGTTATTTTACTATGCCTAAATGAGATCTGAAATTCTACTTTTAACACAATTCTTTGTTTGTGACTTAACTATGAGTGCTTGAGAAACTACAAACTCAAACTTATTTTTCCCGCATGTATTGTTCTACCTCCTACCACCCCATGTGTATATATAGAGTTGTCTTTTCACTTGAAAATACAATACATGTTCTTGATGACCAATTAATGATTGTAATGCATTATTTATTGGATTCTTAGCCAACACATCTTTTCTACAAATACTTGTTGATTTGTATGTTTGGTCCTAAAAGTAACAAAGAAAAAGAAACAAATTATAATGTACTGCCACTGTCTTGGTACCTAAGCTTACATTAATTATTTGAGGATGAGTTTCGTGGATGAGGACTTCGGGGCGGGAAAGACAGCCTCTTTGAAGGCTACTGAATGTAATGAGAAGTATGCGCTTCTGGTGTAACTTATGTATTGGTGTGCTCTGCATTTGCATTTATCTGAAGTTTGGTTATGTATTAGATAACCGACAAGCCGCGGTAGTGGTAGTAGTTGTGTTGTGGTACTGTAGTGTTTTCCTGTGGATGCACCTGCCCTTCCTGAGGGAATTGTGCAGGTACAGGTTTTATGCCATCCTATGGAAAGTGATTAGATGAGATCAAGGGGTTGAGGAATTGACACCATCCACTTCCTGGACATTAACGAAGTGGAGTTCATCTTCTTCAAGTGGAGTCTTCTTGCCTGCAAGTGCGACAGAATCACTGTTAGTATTTTGTGATGCTCACGACTTGTCATTTATTTAACCCAGTAACTCAGGGACAGCCATTTTGTGGCTTTTGGATGACTGTGCAGTCATCTGTACATTGCTTGGAAACATTTTTTCATCCGTTTCTTTTTTTTTTGACACTCCATGGTGGATTACTAAGAGTGTGTAGTTGAATTTGTAGTCATGCAAGTGTCTATCTTCACATAAATGAGAAGTTATTAAAAAAAACGGATCACAAAATATGCTATTTTAGTGTACTTTGAAAAGTTGTTGTTCCTTGCTCTAAATCTAAAATTTCTCCACAAAAGAATATTTTTTGAGTTTGAGTCCAACTAACAAAATGAAGGTCATCTACTCTAGTTTCTTCTCCAATTTGAATTTTGAAAAAATTTCTAATATTGAATATTTTATAGCAATTTGAACTTTGGGTGTATTTTCAATGTCTATTATTTTCTAATTATAGTATGATACGGAAATTGAGTTTACACCATGATGTTTGTCATTGTAATATATACACATGGTGAAATTTTCAGCCTTTTTGAAATAATTTTCTATTTGACATGATTTTCCTTCACTTTTTCTTCAAAAATTCTCAAAAAAATCTATTTCCCACAAAAAGTCTAAATTTTCTGTGAAGCAAAGAAGACATGTAATTTCATCTCTGAAAAATAAAAATGAAAATTTTCATACATATCTAATTGCAAAATGGCAGCAAATCGAATGATAGACACTAAGGCCTGAAATCAGTGGTTATAGGTCCGTCATTTAGAGGTTAAGGAAAAATTCATGTAAAGCTTTCACTCATTGTGTATGTTTCAGAGTGAGTAATTGACCTTTCATGCTGGGTTACGAAGAGCATGCAATTACGTTGACATTCTTGCGAGTGTTGGTCTTTACATATATGAGAAGTTAGTGAAAAAAATGGATCACAAAATATGTTGTTTTAGTGTATTTTGGGAAGTTGTTGCTCCTTGCTCTAGATCTGAAATCTCTCTATGAAAATGATACTTTTTAAGTTTGAGTCCAACTGATGTAACAAAGCTCATCTACCGGTATTTCGAGGAACATGTCAGTTAGTCCTAAGTAGACTATAGAGGATGCATTTAGAACATGGTCTCTTTAAGAACAAGACTACAACAAGAAAACATTCCCTCCTGCTTCTCACGCAATCTATGTCTAAGGCACCTACCAAAGCACAAGAATAGGCCATCATACCTCAAATTGATTCATGAAAAGAGCAAATTAATTTAAGAGCAGCCTCATGACAAAACTCTTAGACAGATTCAATGGCAAAAGATGATGCAGCACACCACGGATTATAAAATCAAAATGAGAAACACGGTGATCACCACCACAGGAAGAACGGGAGGTTGATACCGGGGGGTATTTTTTTCACAGTGTAACTTCATCCCCCCAAATCTTACTTAAAACAGAAATTTCAGGGGATGTAGTTACATGTTGAAAAAAATATCCCCCAGTATCGACCTCCCGTTCTTCTTGTGCACTGGCGTGAGTGGCATTCTCATATTGAAAATCACAGATCAACAATATTGTAATCATGGCATATCCCCATGTGTCTTAACCCCTAAACGCCGTGGAGACCAATATCTAGTCGATGAATGACAATTTCAGTGTGTGGGGAGAGGAGAACACTGTTTTTCATCCATTTTTTTCTGAATGCGGGACCTGAAGTCGTGCACCATTGTACAGTGTCGAAATTGAGCTAATTTGTTGCACTGTTGATTTTAGAGAGACCAGGAATCTGAGTAATTGGCGTGAGGCTTACACTGCCATCTCACAGCCCGCAGTCTTCCACGGAGACCAGCCCGGCGTTTAGCCCGGCGTTTAGGGGTTAATACCCTCGAAATCGGAAGAAATTCCTAACTGTCTGCAAATTGGCGAAAGGGCTGACAAAGACTTTCAAGTTCGGAGCAAGGAAGCGCAGATTCATGACCAACGACGCGGGCAGCGGAATGATCTGATGAGCATGTGTTGCTGAACTGACTTGTGGTTGCAGAGTTAATTCGGTCTTGGGATCCCGCGGTCATAGAGATACAGTAACACGATTATTTGGTTCAGTTCTTGATTTTTGGCTTCTTCAGTTCGCTCCTTTCCTTATTCTGCGTGGTTATGGCTGCCATGGCGGACATTCTTCAGCTGCGCTCCTCGTTCTCCCCTTGTGCTTTTTCCTTCCAAGCCTCGGCCTCTTATCCTTACCCTAGTCGCTTCTCGCAATGTTGTCCACCGGTCTCTTCGTCCATTTCTCGACCTCTGTACCGTGCCACCTGGTGTCGTTCTCGTTTGGTGATTGCCACCGGAGGATTTCGCATCGAAAACCTGCGCAGGTTGTGTGCATCACAGCACGTTGTCGGTGGAAGGTGAGTTTTGTTCTCCTTTATTTCAATTTCGGCTGTTTTCTCGGGAAATCAGACAGTAATTGAATTCTTGGCTTTTTTTTCCCACTCGATTGGTTTCGAATGTAACCGGAACGCCGTTTCTGAAAGCCTGTGCTAAAAAGAGATGCTGCAATCAGTGATTGCACTCAAATTGAGTAATATGTGGTTGGAAAGCTACCAGGAAAATGCGATTCTATGAAGCTATCATAAGGCACCTAATTCGGTTTATCGAGATCACAGCAAGCAGGTCAAGGTGTAGCAACAATTATGACAACACAATACATAGAGAAATTGATTTTTTGTGTCTTTTTTTCTCATTTCTGGATCAAGCTATGCAAACGATATCTTCTTGAAAAGTTGCCAAATATGCTCTTCTAATGACCTACAATATGCCTCCTAATTTGCAGTATTGAGATCACAGCAACCGATTGAAGTTTGCTGCCTAGGATTTCAAATTTCCAGATGACGCAAGAATTTTATACCCGTCGTTCTTGTGTGCGTCAGAGACGTGAATCACTTTCCAATTGGATGAATAGCTTCATTTGATGATGTCAGGCGATTCCAGTACACGAAATGTGGACGCTGAATGTCGTTTTTTTCTTTTTCTTCTCGTTTTTCTGATAATTAACCGAGTCTTCGCCTGTGAGGAAATTTTACCGCAAGGTCGGAATGTTGTGAACGTGACTTTCCTTCGTGACATGTGCTTCTCCTAGTTCTTGGCAGCGTCGAGAGGAACGATGCTAGTGCTACAGGACCTTCAGTGAAGCCCGAGACGAAGGTACTTTCACTCCACACTAATCAGAAAATGCAGTGTCTGGTTCCACTTGCTGTTGAAATTTTTTGTATTCCGTTTTTGTGGCTGTATTTCTCTTGCCTTGAGCAACTCTTTACATTGATATCGAGCAATTTTTTTACATGAAGCTTACGGCTGAGGAGGCTGTCGTGGCGCAGATGAGTGCGCTTGCGCACAACGATCGTCCTCGACCTGACCATGGTCTTGAGGTGCATTCTTGTTCTAGATTCTAACTATTGCCAGGAAGTATATCTCATATATCGTTCTGTTTTTATGAAAACCCCTCGGTATGAGCACCATGTTGTTGTAGCTTCTTTGGTATCACTTGTAATTTCTCTGACCACTGATTTTGAAAACATGGTCTTCTAGGTTTTGTACCACTTCGCAGATTCTGAGGGAGCACTAAATGGAGGCTCCTTGTCAGAGTATTTTGGATTCCCCTCGGATCTGTACCACTTTGGCCACTTTGCACTAAAATTCAAGTCCAGGTAACACTCATTTCTTGCTATCATCTTAGATCTTTCTATTCTTTCATATTATCAACACTGATGCTCGTGTCACCGATGTCAGGTATCCGGAGCTGATTTGCCATAATGGATACGAGATTGTCAAGACTGAGGGAGACGACGAAGATCACTGTGAGATCAAGCTAAAGCTTAAACACGCTAAGAATGATATAGATTCTGAATGGGTGTTTTCCTTGTCCAGACGTAGCAGAGGTGTGCTGCCTCCTTGCTGGCTCACTAGCAGCCTACTCAAAGTGAGAGGGAGTGCCTGAAGAAATTTCTGCACTGAATTGTTGGTGCCAATGTTGGACGTATCATGTTTTCATTCATTGAAAGAGCCCCAGTAATGAAAGCAAATTAGGCGGTTTTGATATTTGATTTTAAACTGGACAGCCTGTGAGAATCGTGCTGCTGCCTTTGAAATTGATTGCATTTTGGGCACCAGATGCATTCCTTCAGCTTTGAATTACGGTAATCTTGCCTGTATAGCTCAGCAGATAGGATATTGTTTCTTTCGATTCAATTACAAAATGCTAATTTCGGCACTGACAGCCTTTTCAGAGTAACAGCCTGCACGCGTGCTTTGCTGTTTTCATGTGTTCTACTCTCAATTCAATATCAGACAATGTCGGACTTTGAACAGGTTGTTCAGCTGTTGGTAAACCAACGAGAAACCGGGGAGAAACTTCATTACCTCTAACCGACTGGCATAAATTCAATTTCAAAGCCTAGCTAATAATAGTTTCTCCTTAGAATCAGATTTTGTGCAAAATTGAAAGATTAGGACCTGCCTCAATTCATAAAACATGATACGATTAGGCTGCTACACAAAATAGTGAAATTTGGTTGCCTTACCCTAAGATAGTTACTCTACAAGCCATCAAAATCAACAGATATTTCTACAGATACCTTCATTTATACACATGGAGGTTCATAAGTCCCAATTACAACAATAACTAATTCAAAAATAGTGCATCCTTGAATTGTAACAGTAAATTTTTATTTAGTATCAAATGTCGTCGAAGGGGCAACCTAATTAGGCTACTAGTTATTTCCTTTGCATCATCCTTTCCAGCTTATGATTATTTGAATGGCAGGACTCAGTTGGCCAAGACAATGACCTCAAAAACATCTGAGGCTGAACTATACTTTATTAGAATCTCTCGATTATCAGATCTAGAGGGTCTGAAACCAAACCAGGAGTAGAATTGCCACAAGCAATTGGTCACATGAAATCATCATTGAAATGCCCTACTTTAACATCGACACATACAAACCAATCATCACATTATAATTCTCCAAAAACAATCCTCGTGAAACAAGCATTTCAGTCACCTGCTGTGAGTTAAACGACAGATGGTTTACAACAAAGTAGGCACAGAAAACGAAAAAGAAGACGATTAACATTTGTACATAAGGTGTAACTTAATAAAGCTGCTCGAGCAATTAGATGCAATAATTTGCAACAATTCCGAAAATCTAAAGTCGTCATGCGCAGCTCCATTAAGAATCAGAAGAACGAGCGTGAAACGGGTCCCTTTGAAAGGCCAAGACGAACTTCCATGCCTTCATGTAAATCCAGGGGTACAAATGTATCGGACTCCTTTGGATCTGCACAAACAAGACTTCCAGTTAGAACAATAGGCAGAGGCTATTCCAGAAGGCAATTCCAGTATAATTTGGAGACTGGCTTCATTATTATTCGAAAAATCTTAGAAAGGCTACAGGAAGCCGATAACTACATCTAGGCATCGAAAGTGTTATTTCCCAGTCCAGTGAATGCAAGATCAACTAACCATTCAAAAAATCTTTGAACCCAAATTCTTCTAATTCTCCGGTCAATGATTCGAGACCAAGCATTGATGAAGGGATGATGCCAGTGGGGCGCTGGATTCTGTAAAGGTCATCCCAATTAGAAGGTTGAATACAAAATGAGAACAAACCTTGACTAACAAATGCCAGTATCCTGAAGATGGGCCCGTAAGGTGAAAAATTTATTCGTGATTTCATTTGACTCTCTTACCGTGTTAATATTTGACGCTCAATATCCATTTTCATGGGAAACGCTGAACCATAAGCCCTTTCCAACAATGTCCGCTTAGTTTGAGCCTGCATAGCTTTAGATTTCACCAATGCAGCACACACAGAATCAGTCAAATTTCGAGACACAAACAAACCTAGTCCTCTGGATTAAATGGAACCCTTACAACTCAGGCACTTGATAAAATTTGCGCAGAAAACTTGCGAAATCCACCACAAAACTCGAACAATATCAACTGCAAGAGTCGGGCACCTAATCTACAAGCGACGGAATATAACCATATTTCACCAATTGTTCCTGGCAACATGCACACTGGGAACTTCTGCCACTTTATGCCGGACCTAAAGGGGGGCCTAATGTGCATCTCTGGTTCGGGCTGAGGTTCGGAAGACCGCAGGAACCTGATTTCCGCGCACTTTTAGCGTCATTTGAGGCCTAATGCGTACAAAAATGGGCCAAAAGGGGGAGCAAAAGTTTCGCACCCCCCACCTCGGATTTGTACAAAAATGGGCCAAAAGGGGGGCCTAACTCTTCACGAGTTAGCCCAGCATAAAGTCTTCAAAGTTCCCAGTGGCAGTTCTCACAATGCACCCGGTGCCGTAATCTTGCTCGTGAAGTGATCTAGCAACAAACTGTTTTTCTAAGCTCACAAACATCTCCTTTCCCAACAGTCCTATAATAAGTTCAAGAGCATGCACACTAGAAGTGCACTTCAAACCCCATCCCCGGATCGGACGACGAGAAGTGCTCAGTAACGCTCTCCTTCTCCTCCACCGAAGCAAACAATTAGTCAAATCGAGGTTTCAGAAACTTACAGTTCGCTGGATGACCTCCACAGGGTGAACAACCAGCACGTCATTCTTCAGGCAGACCGTGTCGAAGCGTATCGTGAGAACCGGACAGATCATGAAGCAATTGAACACCCTCCTGCAACAAAGCAACCATCACGCACAAAATCAATCCTACATCAAAAAACAGACTCCGAATAAAGACCTCCAACAATAGAACCAGAACTCATTTCCCGATATCGTCACCTTAATCGAACGCCCTAAGAGAACTGAAAAAACAAACATAAAATAGCCAAGAGAACGGCGGAATCACACACCATAGCTACGATTAAGAAAAGAGGAAGAAAATCGAGAAAGAATAGAAGAAAGCGGAAGATGGAAGATCTGAGAAATGGCGATGGAGAAGAGTGAAATTCGAAGAAGACGACCAATTCTAGATGGTAAATGCTTCATAAAGACTTCCTGAGAGGAGAGATTATGAAAAATTCCCTTCCACCGAGGTACTAGTAATGGAAAAAAAAAATTCATAATCCACGAGAAATTTCATTCCTAATTTAAGATGAAATATCATGAAATTCCAGGAGATGCTCCATATTTGTGAAATTGAGCAAATGTTTGTGATAGCCATGGTTGTTTTAGAATGATCTTATTTATTAATCTTCATAAATAAATTGCAAATCAATACCTTAAATGAGGCTTTTTGTTTTGTTTTGTTTTGTTTTTCCAGATTCATAATTCAAGCCTATTACCTAGATAAGGGCTTTACATACTATATTATGCTATTACTATTCATGTCATAGTATATGTGGTAGCAAAAGGAAAAACTTCAAACATCTTTGCTTTAAAGTTTCAAAGCTTTAAAACAAAAATTCAAAAACCTATAAACTTACATTTAATATAGAAAACAGTTACCATGACTTAGAAGACATTGTAATTTCCTATTAGGATATACTATTTCCTTTTCCTATTTTTTCTATACCCTTAATGATTATGGCACATATCTTAGAGTTTGGTGCTTGAATCAAACTAAATTAATGATTTGGATTGTCTATCATGATACCAAATCTTCTACCATTGAGACATAGATTAACTATCTCTCAAGGTATTTAAGCTATTCTTTAATTGATTAAAACATGTGCAGATTATTTGGACAATTAATCTCATACTGGCAAGATAACAGTCACTTTGGCTATTGAGATGCAAACTTTAGAACTTGGCCAAACTTGTTATAGGAAGCTAATTATGCCTCCAAGCTGGCCAACTACTAAGTTCATGTGATATGACTAATGGGTTGTACAGTACATGATGGCCATGGGACTAACTATCTCGAAATGTGTGTAATTAGCCTCCATTTGAACACAGGCAATTACAAAGTTAACTTAATGAAGTAGTTGGAGTAAATTAAGTGATGGCTCCCTTCATTTGGGCTCTTACCATTCTCCAATATAAACTATACTGATCCTACTAGTGCCTCGACTAGTGCTTTGAGCTGAGTGACTCTTGAGCTTACACTGGTACTTTGAGCTGAGTGATTCTTGAGCTTACATTACAGAGAGTCTGTTTGCTGTAGAAAACTACTGCCTACATTGCAAGAAGTTGCTGATTGAGTACTTGCCCTGACTAGTGCTTCAATACCGATTAAGTTGCGTACAAGTGCTTCAATATCGATTAAGCTGCGTACAAGGTTTTCTGATCAAATGGCTTCCTCACAGTCTTCGGCTCACAGTCAGGTCTCGATTATGTTTGTGGTTTACGATTTAAGCTTGTATGTGTTTGTTAACTGGACTTTGAGGTAAATGTTTAGTTTCAAGTTTTTTCAAGTGAAAACGATAGCAAGTGTAGTGGTCTGCAGACACCTAATGCAACCTCACTGATGTCATTTTGTGATTTGTCTTTGGGACGGGTAATGGTGAGGACCATTTCCTCTCGAAAATGCTGGGGAGCTTTCTTTACACAAGAATATTATCTTCCTACTTTCTCAATGATCCATAGAAAAATGTTTGCATTAGATGGAGTACTTTTGGTTACAAAAATTAGACTTCTTTTCAAGAGGTTCTAGTAGTTGATTTCTTCTACTCATATACATGGTATTTTATTTATACATGTTTACACAAGGCATATGAGTAAGTTGTCTACATATTTACTTACTACGTGATCACTGTCAAAAGCATGGGATTGATTTTACTTAGTTCCAGACTTCTCTTGAAAATAATCACTTTCTTTGAAAAGAAGTTTTCATAGAAATGTCAATGTGATGGGATAGAAAAGATTAGATAAGTACTCATTCTAGAGATGTACCAGAAAAGTTTATTTTGTTTTGTTTGTAGCGTGGACAACTTCTTGACCATGCGTCCCCCGGCCGCGTGCTTGGTACCGTCGGAAAGCTCTCGCCGAGGAGGGGTGCACCGACTTGGTTTCGTGGCGTTTGGAGCGGTGGTGCAAAAGTTATTGAATTTCAAAGTATTTATTGATTAAAAAATTAGAAAATTACTTTTACTTTGATTTTGGTGGCGTTCTTGGTACTGGGAGTGGAACCGGAAGTAGAACTAGGAGTAGAATTGGAAGTAGAACCAAGAGTGGAACCGGGAGTAGATGAAAATTGGGCCAACGGCATAGGGTCACACTAGTGGCAATGACAATTTGATGCAACAAATGGCAACAAAATTTGGTTGAAAGTCCAAGATTGACATTTGAATATTATATGCAATTGTTTTAAGAGGTGAAAGTTATATTGGTAAATTTTTATTCTTTTGCTATAATTATAAAGTCCTTGTGTGTTGAGCAATTATGTACTCTTAAATTTATAAAAACATGTATGCTTTTGCATGATTCTATTTTTCTAAGTTCCTCACATTCTTAAATCTCACTAGAGATTTGGCTTGTTTTCCTATAACAATATTTCTTGAACACTAAAATAACTATAAAAATTATAAAATGTTGCACTCTATTTCTATTTGGTCCACAGTTGAACCTATTTTAGATAGCATTTGAATTCCAATCCAATATGGATGTGGAGGGCAAAGTCAAATTGCCTGCAACCTTATCACATTAGGCTATCTTCTTACTAAATGGAGTTTTAGATCCCATCCTTGCAAAAACATGGAATCAATTGTGTATTTGCACCACTTGTTTTTTTGCACCAAAATCAACCTTTTGTTTTCCTATAGCTTTGATGTTCCTGACAGTATGCCTTTGAATTAAAGTTGGAGGGATACGAGCATATTAGCTCTTTTTTGTCGTAGTTGGCAAAATTTTGTCCAAAAAAAAGTGCTAGCTAAGATCATTAGTATATGACTACAACTTCTTACACCGCTACTATTACTATTGTAAGGATTTTACAAGTCATATAGATGAGTATTTTGTTCCTTGGTGGCATTCATTTGGTGGTCTTACCCAATTCTTTAAGAAAATGCTCACAAGAATGTTGATTGTTGTGCCGTATGGATCAATTTTCTTGGGTATCAACTCCCCAATAGATGAAATTCTAAAAAAAACTTAAAAAACTCAAGAGGCAAGAGGTCATTTGGCCACCACCTAGCGACTTGCCACCTCATAGTAGCACCCTCCATAGCTCCCGCGCATGTGCCTCCCTCAGGTTGTAGCTCCTGCTTTGGAGCCTTGAAAAAATTGGAACAACATCTTAACTCAAGGTATGCGCCATTTATATACCAATCTTGAGCATTACCTTAAAGGGGCAGTAGAAGAACCATTTGAAGAAGGTGAAATCAATACTTCCTAAGCTCTCTTTATTTCATGCAAACTTTTCATAACCATCCTCAATTCCATAATGCAATGTTGCATGGGTTGGGAGGATTCTTAGCCTTCAAATGGTGAAGGGCTTTGCCAGGTTCAATTCCTATCAAGGATGCAATATTAATTAGTACTTTTATTTTGGACTTATTTTTTCTTTTGCAATTTAGCTGGTGCCAATTTCAACTTGAAAGAAATTGGCTGGGCAAGTGAGAAATTGATACTGTTCTAAAAGTTAGAGAGCAAATGTTAGAAAACAAAAATGTATTATTGTAAGATTTACATCCACATATGAAACATGAGAAACAACACAAGCTTTACTGAATATACATTGCACAAATCAATTACCAAAAAGATTATTTACTACGAAACCAAAAAAATGTAGGAATAAACATATGAAGGTACATCAAACTAAGGAACAACGATGGGAGTTTTCACAATTAAAGGCCCAATAAACAAGCTTACAAAAAATTTGCTATCACGTAGTCCTTCCAAAACATTGTTTGATTCGTATAACTTTAGATTGAATACTTCATCATTAGATCTTATAATGATAATGCATTTAAAATTAATTAGAATCTGAAGATACCATTAATCTAATCTCTGAAAAAATCTTCATACATAATAATGTCATGTATCATAAATAGATTTTGAAATTTGTAATAGGCTATCTGAAAAATTCATCTTTGATTTTTTTAAAATTTCAAGACCAAATCACTAATGATTTTCATGCAACAGTTCAAACTCAATATGTATATTTATTTCAAGCAATACAAACAAAATGTCGTTTGATGGTTACAAACAGTCTAAAATTAAATCACCAAATATGTCTTTGAAGAAGGTCATTGAAGCTAAAAAAGAAATCAATATGGTTGAGCAATTGTCAATACAAAAATCATCCATCATATGCTTATTCAATTGTCATCCTTTATACGCCAATTGCAATCATTTCAGCACATCTTAAGTTGTTAAAATTCTATAAGTTGGTAGCAAAGTTACTAGAAGTGGGAATAGTGAGAGCAGATCAAGAAATGGAGCTTGGTAGAAGGGGGGGATATAAGGGGAAGCAATGGCCTATTATCCCATCTTTCTATTGTTTCAAGCCAAGGTGTAATAGCCATGATCTAAGCCATTTTTTGGGAATAAAGCTTCTTGCTTGTGAATCTTGATTATGAGTTCTTGGGAGTCATAATGTCTTGGAAGAGTGAGTAGTGAATAGATGCTTGGGCTATAGAGTTTTTGTTTTTAGCATTGTCATTTGGTTGTGAGAAGTGAAGACAAGATTGAGCACTGAATGGGGTTTCTTTTTGGAGCATTATCAATACTGTCATGTTTTGGATTACATCCAATTTGTGAAACTCATTTTCTACGTTTTGCCCTAAAGTAATAGAAATATTACACCTAGTTGTTGATTTACCAATCCCACCTTTCCTATAAATTGCTATTTTTTGTGTAAAAAATTCCCATTCATCACATTATTACAGTTTTTTTATTCAATCTTATAGTTTTCATTAATTGTTGTCACTTTTGTATACCTCAATTCATGTACCTTATATTTCAAGCAAAAAATCCAATGTCATCCACACAATTGAGCTCTCAAAATCTTTAACCCCTAAGCGCTCAACTATTGTTGGATGGATGACAAATGAGTTGTAAAAAAGTGCATTTCATCCAGTTAATATTCATTGAGTGGACTTCAAGAAAAATCATGTAATTAGTATTTCAATGGAAGAAAGAGAAAGCGATCTATATGATACAATGATATGGATATATTTAACTAGCCTAAATGCCCATTGTCCCTTTAGGGGACAAATGGGATTGCGGGCAGGTACCTACGAGCTGAATTTTTGTTGTCATTTTCCAAAACTTTTTGAAGATAGAAAAATTGCTAAGCATCGTGGGAGTATAATTTTTTTTCATTCAATGCCCGAGAAAAAAAGTTATGCCTAAATAAGCTCAAAACAAGGGACGGGGGGCAACAAAAAAAATTTTAATTTTTTTTTTTTTAATTTTTTTATCTTATAGATTATATTTTTGTCTATTTGAAAATCTTTGATTCATTTCAATTGGATTTTTTATGAGAAAGTTATGGACAATCTTGTTTTTTGGGCACTTAGAGCATCTTCCTAAAAAAAATAACTTGTAGGATTCATTTTTTATTGCAATTTTTACAATTTTTCAAAAAAAAGTTCCATGTGGTTTTATTTTTTTGCTAGAACAATCTCACCATTGGATTAGTGCTTTTTTATTCTATATGAAAAAGATATGAATGTTTTAGATTTTCTATCTATCTTGTACCTACTTCTACTTAACAATTTTTTTAATAATGAAAACTAAGTATTTTTGGATCTTTTTTCCTCCTAGATTCTCAACTAAATTCTCTTCTATAAAGATTTAAATCTCAAAACTTTGTAGTGCAAAAAAACTTAGTTATAAATGTTCAAAGTCATAAATCTAGTCCCACAATGTACTGAAAATTTATTTATTTTCACTTTAAATGCAGATATCTTGCAATTCGTGCAGTCAAAAATTCTGAAATTTTTTCCACACATTTTCATACCAGTTAGGTGTAAGATCTTATTGTTAGATGTGCAAAAAAAAGATTTTTCAATTTTTTTTGCTCTTTGCTATAA
This sequence comes from Neckera pumila, assembly GCA_963969595.1. Lineage (NCBI taxonomy): Eukaryota > Viridiplantae > Streptophyta > Bryopsida > Hypnales > Neckeraceae > Neckera > Neckera pumila. Next base: position 16,646,939 of record OZ018415.1, on the reverse strand, counting down.
AAATGGCAGTTTGGGGTGTTTTTGGGCAGAAAAATGGCCTTGGGCCTTTAAGGATTAAGGATATGTTACACCATTAGTAAAGACATGGGCTATTTGGACTATAGAAATGACTCTCAAGAAGACCCATGTGACAAATTTGACTACATTTAAGTGTTTTAGTAGTCATTTTCTTAGTCTATACAACTTTTTATTCTACTAGTCAAAATATTTGATTATTTGTTATAAATTTTGAAAATAATCTTACTAAAGTACCTTAGTAGTATTTTAAATCACTTTGTATCCACAATGATTTCTTTTTTTTTGCCTAATAGCAAACTAAATTTGTATGTAAAACCATCAGTCTACTATTTAGAACCTCATTAGGTGATCAAAATGACTAATAAGGGGTGTTGCTATTTAAGCATTGTTTTTTGTTGCTTCAAGATTTAAATGTTTTAATTCCTATAGAGTTTATAGCTGATTGTAGGAGTCTATTGTTTTTGTAACTTTTTGTAACAACGTATAATTTTTGAAAATTTATAAAATATTTTCTAAGCAATATAAAACTAATATTACACTTGCAACATCTTTACAACAATTTTCGAAAGATTGGATCAACAAAGGTTGACAATAAGGTAACTCTGCCTATGACAGGCAAAATAAGCTCCCTCCCATCGCAGGTAAAAAATTTCTGGAGGTGCACATTTCAAAACTTGGAATGTGCACCACTGGAAGTTTTTTGCTTGTGATGGGAGGGAGCTTATCTTGCTTGTCAAAGGCAAATTTACCTTACGTCTACATGGAAGACTCTGAAATGCATATTTTGATGATTTAACCCCTAAAGGACCATTTGTCCCTTTGGAGAACAGATGGGATTTTGGTTAGGTACCTATGAGCTAAATTTTTGTCTTTTTTTTTTATCTAGATTTTTTGAAACTCTTTCTGAAGAAGAAAAATTGATTAGCTTTGTAGGAATATATATTTTTTCAATCGGTGCTTGGGAACAAAAGTTATGTCCAAATAAACTCAAAACATGGAAGAATAGGGAAGAAGGGACAACAAAAAAATTCAAAAAATTGAATTATTTTTTGATTTTTTTATAAATAGATTATATTTTTTTCTACAAGAAAAGCTTTGATTCATTCCATTTGGATTTGTTATGAAAAAGTTATAGACAACCTTGTTTTTTGGGCAATTAGAGCATCTTCTTGAAAAAATTAACTTGTAGGGGTTATTTTTGAATGTAAATTTTACAATTTTTTCCAAAAAAGTTCCTCGTGGTTAGTTTTGCTTGCTTTAATAATCTCACCATTGGGATTAGTGTATTTTAATTCCATTTTAGAGATATTAATAATTTAGATTTTCCTTCTATCTCTAATCTACTTCTATTTAATAATTTAAAAAAAAGAAAAAATTACTTTTTTTAAATTTGTATTTCCTAGATTCTCAATTCAATTTTCCAATGTAAAGACTTAGAGCTCAAAACTTTGTAATGCAAAAATTAAGTTAACCCCTAAATGCCCAAACACCAATTTTTGGCAACATAGCGATTTTGGACAGCTCAATATGAATGGAGTTTGTTTTATTTTTCTTTGAAATTTTTACACAACATTTTCCTGAGGAGTAGCTTTAAGGCCCAATAATTTTCATAACTTTTGACTTCATGATTAAAAAGTTATTGTATGATATTTGATTGTCAATGCTTGGCGGGCAACTCAAAAAATTCTTAAAAAATCATTTTTAAAAAAAATAAAAATTTGAAATTGGTTCTCTAGATTTATATATATATGGAAAGCTATAAATCGTTACATTTTGATTAATGAGATGAAAATTATGAGGAGTTTTAGTTTGTGGGTAGTTATAGAATCTCTATTCTAAATTAAACTTTGAAGTCTTTTATTTAGCTCAGTTTTCAATATTTTTGAAAAAAAATAAAAACATCGAGTATAGATTATTTATTACAATATTACAACTGTTGGGATTGGCAATTTTTCAATTCCATAATTAAATTCTTGAAAATTTAGTATTTTAAATCATTCTCTACTTCTTTCTACTTACTATTTTTTTCCTATATGTTGTACAATTCCAAATGATCCGAATTTTTTCAAGCATGTATCCAATTTGTCAAGGAAAATGAACCCAAAGAGTAACCACCATTTTGGACCTTTTCTCATACAAATGTGACCTTGTGAAGGGCAGCTGTCCATTTTTTTGCAAGGACAAAAAAAAGATTTTTGTCATTTCAAACACTATTATCTTGCAATCTACATGGTGGAAATTTCCATGTCTTTTCAAACTAGTTTATCTTGCAATGTACTAGTTTATCAAACCATTTTATCCATATTTTCAAACTAGTTTATTATAAGATCCTACGATTACATATGTCCAAAAATATTTTTTCTAAAGCTTAGTACTTGTATTAGAAATGGCAGTTTTGGAGCGTTTTTGGTGAAAATATAGTCAAATGCATTTAGGCGTTAAGAAGGTTCAAAGTCAAATAATCTAATCCCGCAATGTGCTGAAAGACTTGTTTTTTTCACTTTAAATATAGATATCTTGCAATATGTGCAGTCAAATTTCTGAAATTTTTCCCACACATTCTTATATTAGTTTAGTATAATATCCTATGATTAGATCACTACAAAAAAAGAGGGGTATAAATGACTTGTCCACAATGACTGCACCGACAAGAATGACTGCAAAATAGTCATTTTGTAGTCATTTAGCAGTCATTCTTGTCGGTGCAGTCATTGTGGACAAGTCATTTATACCCCTCTTTTTTTGTAGTGGATGTGCAAAAAAAAAAAATTTCAATTCTTATTTTCTACTAAAGAAATGGCACTTTTCAATGTTTTGGTAGAAAAAAGTCCTTGGTCCTTTAGGGGTTAAGATGCTACTTCCCTATCTTTAGGTTGAGCATTTAAAGGGCAAGGGGCGCTTATATCTGCAACAATTTCTTCTATTCTATTGTGCATATTCTCTAAGAATGAACTTCCATGCTTTGTTGGAATCGTAAAAGAACTTTTAAATTTTCCAGAGTCATAATTACTTTTGAGTTTTGCAAGCTTTCACATCTATCTCTATGTGATTAGGAAAAAAATACATGTTAAGAATATCTTGCTTTATTGCCAAACTAAAAAGCAACCCCAATATTTAGGTCCAATAGTAACAATAGTAAATATAGATTATTGAAAGGTGAAAAGTTGCCTCCCTACTTTATACAAGCCTATTTCTAATATTTTGTCGGCCAACAATTTTGATGTAGAAATCTAGAAATTTTCTTCTTACAAATGTTGCACACTTCCATGTAGAATTCCATAATTTCTTTTGTCTTTTTTGCAAAGTTTGGCCAATTTTTTTGGTTGTAAGTTGCTGTGCTATATAATAGGGGGACAAAAGTATTGTTGCCCTTTTTGTTCCTACACAAACGCCTCCATTTCCAAATACCATTTCTTACAATATTTATATAATTCTTAGATCATTGCATTCCTACTTAGTCCCAATCATGCATATCAAATTTCAACATCCAAAAAGCAAAGCTCTATTTTTGGTGAATTTTAAAAGTCAATTTTCATGGTTTTACATAATATTTTATTGAAAAAAATTAGTGATGAAATTTTTAAATTCAATTGCAGCAATATGTAAGAAATATCCATATGCATATTTTATCTTCAACAAACATTTCCAAAAAGAATTCACAGCTCCTTGTATTAAAAATTCAATATTGGGGTGACAATGTTTTAATTTTAGAAAATTGATATATTTTTATTGTAATTTGATTTTTCTATTTAACCATCACATTGTATCTAATTTTGTACATTTGAGCATGAGGGTACAATTGCCTTGCCAAAATCTAATTACAATAAAAATATATCTATTTTCCAAAATTATAACATTGTCACCCCAATATTGAATTTTTTTATAGAAAAAGTTGTGAATTTTTTTTGGAAATTTTTGTTGAAGATAAGTTGAGCATATGGATATTCTCTAAATATCTCCAAAATCAAATTTAAAAATTTAATCATGAATTATTTTCAATAAAATATTATCTAAAACCATGAAAAATGACTTAAAAAATTTACCAAAAATGGAGCTTTGCTTTTTTGATGTTGAAATTTGGTATGCATGATTGGGACTAAGTAGGAATGCAATGATCTAAGAATTACATAAAAATTGTAAAAAATAGTGTTTGAAAATGGGGGCGCTTGTGTGGAAACAAAAGGGGGCGACAATACTTTTGTCCTTCCATTGTACACCCCCCTACAAGAAAGGTTGACGCCCCCTTTTTGCACCCTTCAGCTTTTTTGACATTACTTTGAACATAATTGACATTTCTTGTTTTCATCAATCAACATTTGTGTCTAACCCAATTTCCCTCAAGTATACCAAATTTTCAATTTTAAAAAAACAAAACTCCATTTTTTGGTGAATTTTTTTAATTTTTTTTCACGGTTTTACATGAAAATTCATAGAAAAATATGAATGATGAATTTTTTAAATTTAATTGCGGAAATATGTAGGAAACATCCAAACGCACAACTTTCCTTCAACGAGCATCTTCAAAAAAGTTTCACAATTATCGTGGCAGAAGTTACAGTGGAGGTGTGAATAGTGCCCAAAATTTTGAAAATTCATATCTCTTTAATATAATTAGATTTTGTTTTTTTTCCTTCACATTGTAACTAATTTTACACATTTGAGCATGATGGTTTAATTACTTTATCAAAATTTAATTATAATAAAGAGATATGAATTTTCAAAATTTTGGGCACTATTCACACCTCCACTGTAACTTCTGCCACAATAGTTGTGAAACTTTTTTGGAGATGCTTGTTGAAGGAAAGATATGCGTTTGGATGTTTCCTATGTATCTCCGCAATTAAATTAAAAAATTCATCGTTCATATTTTTCTATGAATTTTTATGTAAAACCGTGAAAAAAAATTAAAAAAATTCACCAAAAATGGAGTTTTGGTTTTTTTAAATTGAAAATTTGGTATACTTGAGGGAGATTGGGTTAGACACAAATGTTGATTGACAAAAACAAGAAATGTCAATTATGTTCAAAGTAATGTCCAAAAAGCTGAAGGGTGCAAAAGGGGGGCGTCAACCTTTCTTGTAGAGGGGTGTACATGAAGCTCCGCTGGTTGAGAGAGGCAGAAGATGTGATACGGAGTACTAAAGAAGGTGATATTAAAGAGTTCTCGTGGCCCAAAACCCTAGCCCTAGTTCTCCGAGGCTTTCAGACCCTCCCAAACAAACGCTTTCTTCAGTTCTTTGTCTGCACTTCGATTCCTTGCGAGTGTTTGCATTGAATCTTTGTGAATTTACGATACCATCTGCAGGAGCGATGATTTACGACGTGAACTCGGCGTTGTTCCGGTCCTTTTTGAGCCAGAAGGGCGCCGGGGACAAGCGCAAGACGGAGGACCAGAAGCCAGGCAATCAGCAGCGGGCGCCCAAGGCCAACGAGAACAAGCCTGTGATGAATGAGTGACCGCCGTCGTCTCCGTGACAGCAGCAATGAGGAAGAAGCGGCGAAGGAGGGCGGGAGGGCGGGATCTGCAAAGATGGAGAATGATTGTGGCATCATGATTAGGGTTTCTCATAGCTTTGGGAGATGAAGAGGGGTTCTGGAGAGTGGAAACTGTGCATTTGGAAGCTCTTGCATGGGATTGTTGATATTTCACTTCTCATGGAATGGTTTTGACGTTTTGCAAGGATTATCAAACATTGTGGGAGTCTTAGAATACTTGCTTAAGGCTTACTGGTGGGCTTTCCTAGAATGCTCTGGTTAAGAGAATTGATCGGATTTTGCCTGTGCATTGGTTTCTCGGGTGATTGGGCCATGTTGACATGGAGAACTTATGTGGCATCATGATTAGGGTTTCTCATAGCATTTTGAGATTGGAAGATGAAGAGAGGCTCTGGAAGAGATAGTTCTGGAAGAGGAAACTGTGCATTTGGAAGCTCTTGCGTGAGATTGTTGATACTTCACTTCTCATGGAATGATTTGGCGTTGGCAAGGATTATCAAGCAATGTAATACTCGGACCTCACATTGTTGAGTAAGGCTTACTGGTGGGCGTTCTTAGAGTGCTCTGTTTAAGAAAAGTGATCAGATTTTGCCTTTGCATTGGTTTCTTGGGTGATTGGACCATGTTGACATTGGTTCATCGGATCCTTTTGGTGTTGGTGGATTTTGGACTTCGTTGAGTGTGATGCAGTTCATAGTGATGCTTTCAAATGCTTATGTCGATTTGGCAATTTGGGAGTGGACACTATAACAGTTTGCAACAGTAAACTTGTATTGGCACCGTATTGAATTGGGTAAAGGATTTGTGCATCATGTCGCATGTTAATCGATACTAACGCAACTAATTCTCTTGTGAACTGAACTGTGTGGGCTCATCAAAGTTTATATGTTGTGATTTGGAGCAAGTTTAACGGCATTATCTCTCAACACGCTCTCTTCAAGGTCTGAGACCCAATAGGTTAGGAGTCCTCTGCTTCCTCGTTGTAGGATTGCCTCCATAGCAGTGTTCTCGGTCTGCGTGATTTATGATGTTTACAGATTGTATTTTATTTCGTTCTTTTTGCAGTGAACGACTGGATTTCTCCTGTGGTTTTTCCTCCTAAATATGATCTGCGTTTAAGTGCCATTTGAGGTTTTGATTGTTTGGAATCATTGTCATTGTGACAAGTCTTGTGATATTTTTATCATTGTGTATGGTATTTTACCTTGTGATCCTCCCTGCAATTGCATAATGTAACTCAATTAAACATGCATCTGCCAATGTTTGCATGAATTAGTTATCAGAGTATGAATTGATCTAAAAGTGCCATTGATTTGAAGAGGTACGTTTCGCCATTACGTCTTTCCCCATCTTTCCATCTGCCAAAACAAGAAAAAACAGAGGTGAGCAAGCAAATAGAATTTGGAGTAGCTTTGATAGCACTTGGATTGAATCTCCAATTCTTGCTAGAAGAATTGGTGACACGATTATCTGGAGTAGGGAGGGGTCCCCCATGCACCTTCATTTAGCTCCCTTTTCTTTTTCTTGTTTCTTTTGCTCTTATCTCATCATTGTCCAGCCTTACGGCTTGGCTATTGTATGTTTTTGATTTTGTTTTGCAATGGAATTTCCATTTGTTTTAAAAAATAAAAAATAAAATAAAAATAAAACAAAGGTAGGAAAACGCTCAGTCTAATTTGAATATTCTCAATCTTCCACAATGTGGAATTTTTTGAGAACTTAGTCATTTTGGGTATGAATTTATTCATTCAATAAACTACTTTGCTCATATAGTGCTAATTTGTGATATTGGACAGGGAAAAATTCACTCAAGATTGAATCAATATGAGATATTTTCAATTCCCAAGACTCCCTCATCAATTTGTTAAGGATTTCTCAGTTACATTCAACTTACTTTTAAATCAAGAAATTGTTCACAACGCTTAACCCTTAAAGGACTTGATCCCTTGTTAACTTTCTATTTGAGCTAAATTTAGCCTTTTATATTGGATTCAAACAACAATCTTCTGTTTTTATTACTTCAAACTTTGAATTCTATACCACTTCAAGAAATTTCAATTTGTTTTGTGATTAATTGTAATTGTTATTATTTTTGTTGCAAAAAATGAACATAAATGAGTAAAAATAGAAAAACAATTCAAATTATTTGAAATTTTTTCAAGAGTTACAAGTAGTAATGGAAATCTGTGCGAAAAAATTTCCATTGGTTATTTTCTTTTTTACACCCAAAACAACCACAACAAAGACCTTGATGTCAAATTTGACTATTAAACCAAATTTATCCTTTTATTTAATTGATAAGTGATATTTTGATATTTTTTGCTAAAAAAAAAACAATTTTTCCTTTCATGGTGGTTTTTTTTAATATTTTTGATGGAAAAATCAAATCATTGTGATTTTTTAAAGCAAAAGGTGGAAATAAAAGTATATCAATTATAAAATATATGAAAATAATCTGTAATTTTTACTATAAATGAAGGATGGAATGAAAAACATAATTTTATAATTTAAGTTTAAAATTCATTTTAAGAATAGAAAATATAAATGAAAAATACTCCATATTATGTTTTTTGAATTCTAACACATAGAGCTTTCATTTGCAATAATTCTTTCAATTTTTAACATTTTTCAAAATTTTAAAAAGGAGTAGAAACAAAACTTATTAAGCTTTGTTTTCTTAGTTGAAATCAAATTCTAAAAATCATTGTTTTAACCCCTAAAGTCCCAAGCCATTTTTCAGTCAAAATTGACTCAAAACTGCCAGTTTTGTTGCGTTCGTCTAAGAAAAGAGAAAAATAATTGTTTTTAGAATCTAATTGTAGGATCTTGTACTTAATTTATCTCAAATCATGTAGTAAAAATTTCATAATGTTTGACCGTACGGATTAGAAGGTATAAGCATTCAAAGTTGGAAAATTTTGATTTTTGAACACTGACTTGCAATTTCAGATGACTTTGTCCGCCATTTGCAAGAAAATTTTGCATTGCAAGCTTTGAATTTAATTTTTTTATGTTGAATAATTGAGTTGAGAATCTAGGGAAAAAAATTCCCAAAAAATAGACTTGATTTTCATTCTTCAACCCCTAAAGTTCCATGACTATGTTCTCACTGAAAATGCTCAAGAACTGTCATTTTTAGTAGAAGTACCCCATTTTTGAAAAAGAACATTTTTTGACACATGTAACCGTAGGATCTTGTGCTATGGTGACTTGAAAATACATGATAAAAATTTTAGGAGTTTCCACCCCATGGATTGCAAGGTATAAGCATTCAAATTCACTAAAACCATTTTTTGGGCCCTGCGGAAAACAGGGCAGCAGCACTTCACAAGCTCACTTTTCGATGAAAAAATGTCCAAAATGATGGTACTTCTTTGGATTCTTTTTCCTGGACAAGTTTTCTACATGCTTGAAAATTTTCACTTCATTTGGAATTGTACAACATATAGGAAAAAAAAAACAAGTAGATAGTAGTAGAGAATGATTCAAAATACAAAATTGTCAAGAATTTAATGATGGAATTGAAAAATGCTAATTCCAATGGTGGAAATGTTGTAATAAATAGTCTACATACTAGGTGTTTTTTTTTTTCAAAAAACATTGAAAATTGAGTAAGATAAAGGGCTTCAAAGTTCGAGAATCCATAACTACTCGCAAACTAAAAATCTTCATAACTTTTGACTCAGTGATCAAAATGGAATGATTCAAAGCTTTTTACAAATATGTAACTCTAGAAAACCAATTTCAAATTTTTGTTCTCAAAAATAATGATTTTTTTTATCTGCCCGGACTGCCCAATTACAAAAAAAAGTAACATATTAGGCCATAACTTTTGACTTGTATTTCCAAATGTTATGAAATTTGGTGCATATGAAAGATATTCCTTGCCCCTACCTTCTATTAAAATTTCAGCCAAAAATATAGAAATCTCTAGTTGTACATACCTACCAAATATTCTATACGGCCAAAAAATGCATGTTGGTCCTTTAGAGGTTAAAAAATTGTTAAGTAGAAGTAGGTCCAAGATTGAAAGAAAAACTAAATTGTCAGTAGCTTTAAAATGGGATTAAAACACTATAATTGTTTGACAAGGCTAAACTAATGGTAAGATTGTTTTAGCAAGCAAACTTAGCCTTGTCAAACAATTTTTTTTGAAAAATTGTGAAAACTGAAATGAGTCCTATAAGTTATTTTTTCAAGAAAATGCTTTAATTGCCCAAAAAATAAGGTTGTCCATAACTTTCACGTAACAAATCCAAATGGGATGAATTAAAGCTTCCTAGATAGATAAAAACACAATCTATGAGAAAATAATTTTTTTAAATATTTTTTTGTGTGAGAAGATTTTTGCTTGTCGCATCGAAAAAAAGGACCTTTTGTACCATAACTTTTGCTCCCGGGCACTGATTGAAATTAAAATTATATTCCCATAAAAGTTAATGTGTTTTTCTATCTTCACAAAAAGGTTCAAAAAAGAATGATGAATATTGAAGCCGTAGTAGCCTGCCCAAAATCCATTTTGTCCCCTGAAGAGACAATGGAACTCTAGGGGTTAAAAATTACAATTGAGGTTGACCAAAGCACATCCACTTTTTGGATGCCTGGACCTTTAAGGATTAAATACTTTAGGTGTGATCATGATGTAGTAAGACATCACTAGAGTACGAGTATACAACAAAAAATTTCAGAATTAACTACTCAAAATAGTAAAATTAGGTTGCCCCAGACTATAGTTGACCATGTCTGAAAGTGTTAGATATGAGAAATTCCACTACAACAACATATCCTTACAAACTTCATTGAGTAGTAGATCCTTTGGAGGCAGGACGGAGATCTCAAGTACAAGTAATTTGAAAATGAAGTGATGAACAGTAGAAACAAATCATGCATGATATTCCGCAAACCTAAGACTCAAATAATCCCCAGCATTTTGCTCAAAAGTCTCAAAGCCTCAAATTTTCTATTGCTTTTTTCCATACTCTGATGCAGCCCCAAAGAGGTGGGAAATGGCCAATGCCCAGGAAGCGGGAGGGGGCTTTGAGGTTCAGGTATATCGCATCACACAATTTAAATTCCTTATGTCACAGTCCTTCCAAATGCAATGCAATCACGATTAAACTCAAGCAACTGTGGGCCGAACTCTTAAGCTCGCTATCCTCAAACAGCTCCCTCTAACGACATTCAACCCCTACCAGCGTTTTCTTCTTGGGCAAAATTTCGCACTTGTCGGACTGTTTCAGCCTGTCGGATGCTCTCCCTCCAGATTTGCTCCAGTGGTTTGAAGGCTTCTAGCGACACTTGTCCAAAAAAAAAACACTGACCTTTACAGAAAATTGAAGAAATTGAAAAATGGTTTTGGTGAGGTGCAGTCATATCCAAGATCACCTGCCTTCTTCAAACACCCCCCGTCTAATCTTTGCCTTCCATCCATAAGAGGGGATTTGGGGGCTTTGGAGGGCTGCCAGTTCCCCTACGTTCCAAACTGCAAGAATGCAGCTGCAGCAGTTGGCTGACGTGGCACAGCAGTTGCCACGTCAATTTTAATTTTTTTTTAATTTTTAATTATGTTTTGCTTAAAATGATATTTGACAAAAAAAATTTGACAGATTTGGGCCAAATTTGGGAACGGGCTTAAAACGGCCCTCCAAGGCCTCCAAATCCCCTCTTATGATTTTGTGAAGCACTGGAAAAAATGGGACAATTTAGGATATGCCTACTCCCTAGCTAAGTGATGATTGTTGCAGGGGTCCATTCTGTTTCAATCTACTGTACTGTAGTGAAACAAGTATTGTTTTTTTAATCCCTCATTATGAAATTCGAAAAGCAGGGGTGCAAAAGAAATATATGGAACAATAAAAACTGGCCCCCTTTTCTCTTTCTGAAAGGGGTGATGGAAACTTTTTCCATGAAATGGAGATGGAGTCCCCCGACAACAAACTATCTCTTGTGATTTGAGTGAACTCCCACCCAAAAGTCATAAAGGTCTTGCAATTTTCTTGCAAAAATTAATACAATAATCGATTGTTGTTCTTGTCTTACTATGAATACGAATATGTCTTCGACCATGGGTGGCAGATACATTTGACTACAAGAAAATTAGCTTAACCCTTTAAGGCCAAGGCAATTTCTAGCTCCAAAATCACTAAAAACTGTCATTTCTATGCAAGAAACCAAAAAAAACTTTTTTTTAGAATCTAACCATAGGATCTTGTACTTCACTTGTCTTAAAATATGTGGTAAGAATTTCATGAAGCTTGACTGTATGGATTGGAAGATATTAGCATTTGAAGTTGAAAAAAAAAGTTTTTTTGAACTGTGGCTTGCAATTTTAGATGACTTTGACGGCCATTTGTAGATTTTTTTGCACTACACACCTTTGGGGTATTTTCTTTATGGCTGAACATTTGAGTTGAGAGTCAGGGAAAAAAATTTCAGAATCTCAAAACTTGATTTTCACATGTAAGAAAATTATTAAATAGAAGTAGGTCCAAAATTGAATGAAACACTAAAACATCAATAGCTTTTAGGTGGAAATAAAACACCATAATCCCAACAGTGGGATTATTCTTGCAAACAAACTTAACCTTTCCAAAAAAAAATTAAAAAAATTAAAAAATTGCATTTGAAAATGAATTCTATAAGTTGTTTTTTGAAGAAGATGCTAGATTGCCCCAAAAACAAGATTGTCTATAACTTTTTTATTATGAGTCCAAATAGAATGAAATAAATCTTCAAACATAGACAAAAACATGATATTTGAAAAGAAAAAAAAAAATTTAAACACAATTTTTTACAGTTTTTTTTTCTTGCCTGGTGAGTTGCTTTTTTGACTTCTGGTAGTATAACTTTTGCTCCCGGGCACCAATTGAAAAAAAAATTATATTTTTAGAAAGCAAACGTGATTTCCTATCTTCAAAAAAGTTTAAAAAATCAGTCCAAAATTTTAGGTCACACGAGCCTGCCCGAAATCCCAAGTGTCCCCCAAGGGGACTTTGGGCCTTTAGGGGTTAAAAGTAAGAAAAATTTATGGGAATATTTGGTAATATATTTGCTCCATTTGATATGTTTGATTTTTTGGTGTTTAAGTGGATGAAATCTCTAAACTTCTACAAATTTTGGAGTGCTCTCATTCTTTTTGGGTGACTGTGTGCACTTTTGGATGAATTTATGTCTTTTCATTCACATTTGCATGTTTTTCCCATGTTTGTGGGTGTAAATTGTTTCATTGTTTCATTGAAGATTGTTTTTTGTACACAATAAACGGTAAATCATTACTGACACTCTTGAATATGAAAATTGGAATGATTCTTTTGTTGAGGCAAATGGATTTGCATTGTTTCAAGATTCAAGACAAAATTCAAGATTCAAGATTGAAGAACTTTGGGCGGGAAAACTAGTGTAAATAATCTATATTTTTTATATAGCTTAGGAAGTTAACCCAAAAGCAACGCCAGCACCATTTTGTGGCTTTTGGATGACTATTTTGTGGTCTACACAAAGATTAAAAGCATTTTTTTATCCACTTTCTTTATGTTGACCTTCCCTGGTGGGTTATGAAGAATCTTCAATTGAGTTTGTAGTCTTCCTAGTGTTTGTCTTTGAGTGAAGTTAGTAAAAAAATAGATCACAAAATATGCTATTTTAGTGTATTTTGGAAAGTTATTGCTCTTTGCTCTGAATCTGAAATTTCTTAACAAAGATGATTTTTTTGAGTTTTAGCTAAACTAACAAAATGAAGGTCATCTCTTCTAGTTTCTACTCCAATTTGAATTTTGAAAAAATTCCTAATATTGAATATTATATTACAATTTGAACTTTGAATGCATTTTCAATGTCTATTATTTTCTAATTATGTTAGATGCAGAGATTGAATTTACACTTTAATGTTTACCACCGTAATATATACACATGATGAAATTTTCAGATTTTTTGAAATGTTTTTCTATTTGATATGATTTTTCTTCACTTTTTTTCAAAAATTCTCAAGAAAAACAATTTTTCACAAAAAATCTAAAAAAATTTATGAATTATAGAAGACATGTAGTTCCATCTTTGAAAAATAAATATAAAATTTTTCATTCATACCTAGTTGCAAAATGATAAAAAACTGAGTGAGGCTTGAAATAAGTGGTTATGGGTCCGTCTTTTAAAGGCTAAGAATGTAAAGAAGTTATATTGGTTGACTTTTACTAGAAAGAGTTCAAGCATTCAATGTATACAGTTTCCAAAAAGTTCACAAACAAAATAGTTGAGTTTATACCTATATCAATCAACATTCTCAACCAACCTTGCAAGATGTTTAAGATGACCCCAAAACAAAAATCTTATTGGTCAATGCTTTTGGATTTGGGAATGGAATAAGGACAAGGAACCAAATAAGGTTCGTCTACCATAGATATTTTGGACGAATTGCAATTATTTTGTATGATTTTTTAAAAGTAATCTTACTATCTATAGTTTAAATAGTTAGGGGTTAAATAACCTGACAACAAATATGTTTAAACACCTCTATTTTGTTTTTAGAGTAAATGACAATTAAATATATGTTTGTTATTCATTATCAGTCACACAACTACCAATGCAAGAATATCTTCAAATAGACATTCTGTCTTTACACAAACATGTATTGTATTTGACGGATAAGACCAACACATCTAAGTATGTTGAATATTCATTATTTCATAAGAATAAGGTTCAGTATATGCTAAGAATAACAAAAAATTCAATATTTCTTTAAGGAGGAATCCTTTCCCAAAAACATTACCATCTATATTTAGAATTATTTTCCTTCAAACCTGCCCTACGTTTATAAAATATTAAGAATTACAGATGATTTGACTGAAAACATTTATTTATTAACCCCTAAGCGGGTCGACGTCCACTTTCTGGACGATGTACAGAAGCGGCAGGCTGTATCACGCACGCTGAGGCTTTTTTTCATCCATCCTTTTTTGTGGAGACAGGCCGACAAGTTGTGAATTGGGATTAGAGCATCGCAGCTCCAGAATCGACACCAGTATTTTTCAAAAAATGGGAAAGCCCAGAGGTGTCTCGTGATGCTGAAATTTTTGTTTGCCCGAAGTTCGGAGTGCAGAGCACGCAATTTTTTAGGCTTTATCCGCCGTTCCAGGGCAGTGGATGATTTGAAAGCAGCTGTACGTATGCTTGCGTCACAAACAACAATATTTTATTCTTTCACGTCTTATAATATTCAAGTCTTACCAGGAGGAGTAGGCGGCAAGACTTGATACGATCACTTGTCAATTTCAGGCTGTAGCACAGCGTGCATTTGGAATTTTAGAAGTAGAGTATGGCTGCTCGCATCTTCAATACACAAACGTGGGATTAGGATGAATCTTCATAGTCTGTCCCAGTGAAATCTCAGCATTCGGTGCGTCTTGCAATTTGATTTAGGGTTTGAATGAGGGAGGTGCTGAGTGTTGATAAATTGCTGTGTTGAAAGAATGCGGATGGAATATTCTTGTGTATTCAAAAGTGAGTCCTGGATTTTGTACAATGTGGCGTTACCTTGCCTGATTTTTTCATGGTTTGATACGCATGGGCGTGTTTTCTGGCGCTAATTGTAGAGCTGATTGGATTTTGTGTCAATGCAGATCTTTTTAGCGAGGGAAAATGATGCGTGTAGTCATGATTGAAGCTCTCGTGAGGTAATGCGTACATGGCAGGTGAAATGGGGATGCAAGGACCAACACTTGTGGAGAGATCGGGGTATTGAATTATGATTAGGGCTCGTAGGCACGATTCGAGCTTACTCTCGTCATGTCCTCGTACTCTTACTTATTCTCTTGATTATCACCGCTCCTTTGGTAGCATGTGCTCAGAATTTGGTTATTGTACAGGAGGATTATGATATCAAACACGAATTCGGAAACATGAATTCGGAAGCAATGGAGAGGAATTTACGGACGACATGTCGACATGGTTGATAGGAAGGGACTCTTCGGATTTGTGGAGTCGCAGGAGCCAAGTCTGAAATGGGATGAATTTGTGTATATTTAGAATTGGAACCATCACCTATCGTGTTGTTTTTTTACTAGGTGTACTGAACCACATCGATGCAAGATCCTGCAGATTAGCTCCTTCACGGCAAAGTATTGCTGGGATGGGTGACCCAAAGAGCATCCAAGGAAATTGAAGCAATCTCTTTTTCTGCTACACGTCTCTCTGTTTGTGTTGCTGTGCATGATGCGGTGTGTGCACTTTCACGTCGTAGGGACATTCCTCATTCGTCAGACATGCCATACAGAACAACATTCTCTCGCTCTCATTCTTCGGATTATTCAAAGTGCATCTCAAGTACTTTAAAAGTATTATATGCAGAGGTATGACATCAGCAGTATTGAGTTTGTCAGACGGGGTAGCAACAAAGAATGGAAACGGTCAGAAGGGGAAGAATCCTTCATTTTGCACTATGAGCACGACCTTCAATTTGCAAGCAATAGTGCTCACAATTTGTGCAAAATTGGTATGTTTTGGCACTTGCTTTGGATTCCTGGCATCATGCACTTTAGAGTCTGAATTTTTTGAATTTTTCCACGCACCCCTCGTCTACCGGAATTGGATTGCTGTGAAGAGCACAGGCACTGCCCGTGAAAGTCAACGCGTGGTACTCTGAGTCAAACTGCATAATCTCCGTATCCGCTGAGCGTTTCTGAACAATCTTTGTTCCACTCAATTGCAACGATGACAATATTGAAGATCATACGGTTACTTTCTCCCTCAATCACTTTGTGCTAGAATGACCGGAGCTGAAATTTATTTATGTTCCGTTCTCTCCGCTGTCTTCTGCACGATTGGTGCCACTAAAGGGTTAATACATGAATGCAGAACCAGTGTACCCTGTATTTGATAACTTTCATTTTATAACAACAATTTCAACCTCATCTTCTGCTGTAACGACACCATCAAAGGACTTTAGTTACAACCACCTCTCTCTTTCAAAGTGGACAAGAAAGCTACGTAACTTCTAATGCTGTTGGAACAAACTTCTACCAACAAACAAACCTTCTTCTCATGAAAGTGTCATCCAAGGACTAACTGAGGTGGTAGCACCTAAAAAAGACACTTTTTCTAGTCTTACTCTTGCAAAGGTTAAATGACCAAAAAAATTTGATGAAGTTATGAGTGAACTCAAGAGAAATGCATCCCAAGTCGAAAACGTAGAATAGCCTTGAAGCATGAAATGTTTCAACTTTCATTGGTTGCTAGCTCCTCACTTCTCATTGGTTGCTGTTGAAAAAGTGGTGGTGGTTATGGATCTTGAAAGTGTTCATTCAAGATCATTTTTGAGGTATGAGATAGCATAAAGTCTCACTTTTAGGTGTTGGAGAATCGGAAGAATCTATCTTTTAGGTATTACTACTTTACTCAAGTTGTGATTGCTTGCCAAATATTAGGGTCAATGACAACTCTTATAGCCTCTAACACATCTATGCAAAGCTCACTTGGGCAAAAGACAACCTCTCATGATGACAACACTAATTTACACTAATTTGACATTTGTGAAGCTCACTAATGTAGAAGTTTACAGTATCTATATAAAATTAATATAATGGGATCTATATTATATTCATATATACCATCTTGACTAAATAAATACGATTTTCATCTATCATTTACAATAAATTTAATTAGTTTCATCCACTTTTATCTATATTTTTGCAATCTTCATCCAAATTTTATACTAATTAGACCATATTCATTCAGAATTCATTCAAATAGTATTAGGGAGTCTTGCACTAAACTAATTGAGTAGTTCTAATATAAATTACAAAATATTACAATTGGTTGAAAGTATAATTTTAGCTTGAAGGAAATTAGAGACATTTAATTCAGAATAGATGTACGGAATTGGTTCATTTTAACATGTTGGATAACTTAATTTCAAATTGCTCCTAACTTTGACAACAAGAAGTTGTTTTGATGTCAAACATTTGCAGATTCAAATTTGTGTTATTTTTATGAAAGATCAATATAGGATGGATGGCTATGAGGTAAGATGTTAACATTGGAAGATTAGGTTTTTGAAGGCATAATTGGATATAAAGTTTTAGATCAGTATTGAAAGCCATCTAATCATTTTGAAGTTTCCATCGTTGACCATCCGGAAGAGTATATTCTGCAAGCTAGAAAATTCTGAATTTTTTTTATGGAACTTCTCATGGAATTCTGCAAAGGATGTGCAAGTTCATAATTTTACTTTGCACAAAATTCATAAGAAAATCAAATTTTGGATTCTCCTTTTAATTCCAGTAACTAGGGAATCTTCTTCATAGGGAGAAATCTTGGCAAACTGGTTTCGCCATTTAATTTCAAATGTAATTTCCACCCTAGAACGCCAAGCTCCATCCGTAAATTCCTCCTAGATGTCCGTGTTAAGGTTGTAACTCTTGCATGCCAACAATCAAGGTTTTCGCTATTTCATCAATACAATGAAGAAAGTGAAACTTATCTTTGGGAATGGACTCAAGATCTTAATAGTATTCCCTCAAACCAATTTTAGCCCTAAGATGTCGCGTAAATTTTAAGTTTGGCGATTTAAGCCCTATTTATCTAAAATCCTATTATTTACATGAAATCATGAGTTTTGACCTATTTACAAATGAGAATTAGATTTCTTTGAGGAAAATCAACTTATAAGAGATCCAATGCTATATTAGCATGTGACATGTTTATTTAGGCCTTAAACTCTTTTTTGGACTTTTTGTACCTAAATCTAAACTCAAACTTGCAAAAAAATAAAATAAAAAATAGTGAGTCCTGAGTGACAAATTGGGAGCTCACACCATCTAGTGATATATTGCTAGCTATGAAAACACTTTATGCAATGCATCTCAATTCTCAATGACTTTATATAATAGGCTAAGGAGGATCAATCTCCTTTTTGTTCCTACCAAGAGTAAATATAAAAAAACTGCCCCTATTTTGTGTTGCATTTTAGTGTATTTCATCACCTCTCCTACCAAATTGAGAGCCTCTGATTGCAAATATGCTTTCAAAATTTCCAAATTTTATTACAAGTGATAAATAAAAAATTCTAGTGTTTTGCCCAAGTGGTAAACCGCAAGGGTAATGAAGGGTAATAAGGGGGTCAATCCCTCGCCTTTATAGTGGAGTGGGTGAATCACCGCCCTTGCAAAGTCATTTCAGAGGTGCATATAAAAAAAGCCTCCTGCATTTGTGCTTGATTAATTTATATTCTATACCTTTTCTGCATTAGCTAATTTGGGGCCTCTAATTGCAAATATGAATTCAAAACTTCCAAATTTGATCAAGTGTAGCAAATAAAAAATGTCAGCATTTTCCCTCCGGAATGAGCGGGGTGGTCGATTTACCCTGGCCTTTATAATTTTGTGGGCGGACTCATTCATTCTTGTTTTAGGCCACAGTAATTCAGGCCCACAGTAATTGCAGTGTTCCCGTCACCCAGCCAGCTTGTTGCAGGCAGACAATCTCTGACACTCCAAGTCAAAGCGGTAAAAACCAGCATGACATTGTTTCAGAAACAAAGAAACAAACAAAATCAAACCAACAACGCAAATAACTAGCATGACCAAATCTACCTTTTGGAAGATACTGACTGATACCCAACTATTTTTTTAATTTTGTAACAAATGAAACGAAAATACCTAACATTTTCACTCGGGAGAACCCAGCATTCCCACAGGTGCCCGTACACAGTACACAGTAATTGCCAGCCCACTCTAATATAAATTAAGTTAATCTCCCCAGTAATCGACGCTCGGAATGAGACAAGCCCTGAGTCCGTCCCCGACCCTTGTGGTGTCAGTCAAAGTGGAAAAAAATCAGCATAACCAAATCTCTCTTTTAGTATAGGGTAAGAGCATCGCCAACCATTCATGGGAGATGCGGCTCGGGGCATGGGTTGGCCAAGGTCCGGTTTCTCCCGGGTTTCATTTGGCCGGGGAGGTCCCCCACTCGTTCACGGCCAAAGTCTCATGCTAGCATTATTCTGTGCATTATCATTGCACCTACAAGTGGACCAAATTTGAAAAGAAACCCGACAGGCTGTATCTCAAGAGAATCTATGTACATAGTCAACAACCGAGGCAAGGAGACGGGGACGGGGCACTACTGTTCTCGGAGCCATTTGTGTCGTGACCGGCAACTTTCTGTCCTTCCCCCTGCTCGTGGTGGCTCACTTTTTCTTGACCGGCCCCGCCCGAGCCCCGGGCCGGGAGCTCCCCCGTGAATGGGTGGAGATGCTCTAATGTCCGAGTCTAAAGGTGTTCTGTGAAAAAAGGGACCGATGAGGAGGTCCGTTTTTTTCACGGGATGTCCGAAGGACGTAGGCGTTACTTGGCATAAACCATAGGTGGACAACGGATTTTCTTGGATGAGATAGCATATTTGGATGAAAAATCCGTAATGCCCAATTATGCGATTTTGCTAGTGTAATCGGACATTATGGCTCATTGCGACTCAGAATTCACCCCTGAATGAACGGGACAAATCCCAACAGTGGTTCACGAAGATTTCAACCCAGTTTAGGAAGTGAGAATCAGTAAAAAACACTATTTTCCATCTACAGTAATTTCTTGCACCACACTAATTTGTAATACTGTAGTCTCTTCAGTAAATGCGCAACCGACCTTGGCAACACTGGTGACGCTTGGAGGGAGACAGCCTCTGGCAGCACGCACATGCCAGAAAACTATCGCGGTTTCTGGCTGTGCGTGGCGGAATCAGCCCCCCGCCTGGCGGAACTGGCCCTGGCAGGTTTGGGCACCGCCAGCGCCAGCGCCAGCGACTTCGCCCGGGTTTTAAACTCGTGGTGGGATCTGCTGCGCGTTTTTTTTTTCCACTTTTTACGATCTGCTGCTACGCGGAAGGTGCGACTTCGTTCTGTAGAACGCAGCAGGCTAAGGTAACAAGAGGAGCTTTATCTACTGACATGTTGAATGCTTTAAGAATTCGCCAACGATTTTTTAAAGCCCCAAATGCTTGTTCAATAACAACTCTACCGCTATTAACAGAGGAGTCAAACCTAAACAAACCACAACATATTTAAAAAATGATGAATTATAAATGGAAGTTAATGAAGATCATAGCTCCAATGACATAAATAATAAGAATTGAAGAACACAATGAAAACTAAAAGAATAGAACATACCTATTGTGATGCACCATTGCTGGATTACCCAGTTTGAAATTCCTCAGCATGTATGGTCTACTTGGGTATGCAGTGTCACCAATAAGGTATGGCCTAATATCCAATCCACCCAAGTGCATAACGGGCGTTGCTAAAATTTGTCTTGTGCTCAATTGTGTAGCAATAGAAGACACAACAAACTGCCCAGCATCATGTACACCACCAGGTTGGCCCGCACATACATTCCAAAATATTCTATTCGTGTCACACACTCCTTGTAAAACAATGCTATGGAATTTTTTTCGATTAAAAAAATCCTGGGGCATAGGAGTGTGTCGTTTGCTTGGTCGGCATGCCAAAGGAATGTGTGTGCCATCTATTGCACCAGCAATGTTTGGCAAGCCTGTGATGTCTCTAAAATTTTCTATGATATTCTGTAGTCGGTCTCCATGCGGTGTGTGAATAAACTGGAAGAATAAACCATCTTCTGCAGTACCTAAAGCCTGACAAACAATCATAGTGTACTTTTGAATAGTGGACTCACCACATCCATATAAGTTGTGCATCCTAGCACTAATTACACCATGTGCTAATCGGTATAAAACAAGCTTCACTTGTTTTCGAACCGGGATGGGGGGTCTTACAAATGTAGCAGCAGTGGGACGTAGAAATGGTGTCAATAAATCAACCAAAGCCTCAAATGCTAAGAAATCCATACGGTAGGTTTGCCAATACCTCAAATCCAACATTTGGGGAGAAGTATGCCACACGTCTCCTTCTACAATGTCGTGGTGGATGTATTGGCGCGGCTCAACCCACCACATGCGACCTGGGAAACGTTGCCTCCAAACCATGAAAGCAATAATAGGAAGTAAACGCCGTATCGAATGACTTGCAGGTATTTCAATTGGGACAAATGGTAGTACATGACGGAGTCTGCGACCTGAGAAGGTCAAAAGTACAACTATAAAAGCAAAGAAAACTAAGAGAATGTGGTTTGCCATCTTCACAAGTCACTCACAACAATCTTGAGCATTTGAAGAAAACCCAAAAAAATCCTTGACGAGGCTGTGAAAAGAGCCTGAAGCCCCGAAGCCTGACGGTGGTTTGACCTGCTCCGAACCCTGACGGTGACGGTGGCGTGCCTGTTCCTTGTGCGCGCCTCCCTCCCTGCGCCACAACCATCCGCCCGGCAATTTCGGGGGAGCCAATGGCGGCCCGCCACCTGGCCAGGCGGATGGCGTCAGGCGGGGCGCCTGGCTGGTATGTGCGCCGGGCATCTGACACTCATTGGTGTCAGTTCAAAAACACAAAAATAAAACAACAGCATAGTATCCCAAAATCTACTCTTCGGAAGGTTCCGCCATGCTTGTCCGCTACAGAAATCTCATTGGACACACTAATTTAGTCTTCACACTAATTTAGTGTCCACACGAACTTAATTGGGTTCGCTGTACACTGTCCCTGCTGCGACAAGGTCTGTCACGAGAGTCAAAGCGGTCATGATGGGCTCCCCCGACCACGGCCTGTCGTTCCAGCATTTTCACACGAAAGATTCCAGCGAACCCAGAAAAAAAAAAGCAAAAAAAAAATGGATTGCACTTGCAGTTGTAGTTTCAGTTTTGTTGGGAAAAATAAAAAATAAAAATTGCACTTTGACGGAGGTTTTTCCCAAGCTCCATCTCTGGGTTTGTTGTCTTCTTTCTTCGTCTTGCCCAGTTGAGGTTTCTCGTCCCTCGTCTTTCTCTCCCAAATCCGCAAGTGGTGCGTGGCTTACATTGGTCGCTTCGTCTTGGATTCGATTTGAGAGTGGTTTGTCAGGAGCTTTGGAAGTGAGTATGTTAGTAATCTTTCTTGTACATCTTGCTCTGTGGGTTGCAGGGAGTTTGCTGTGACCGGACGTGTTTGGGTAGCCAAATAGTGTTTGTTAGTACTGTAATCTTACAGCCTGCCCGTTTTCGTCAGGGTGTTTTTGTTGCTAGGGTTGGTGTTTTGTAGTTTGAGCACTGATTATGTGTATTTTTTGGGTCTCTTTTGTTTTTTTGTTTTTGTTTTTATGTTTTGCTTCGATCCTAGGTAGATTGAATTTGCAATTCTCGTTTGACTTGGTCGCGACTGTAGCGAAATTCGTGAACTCTGTTTTTTGGTGTTTTGAATTGCAGGAATCGAAGAGTGTACGAGATTTTACGTTTTCCGACATTGTTCTTCTGGTTTTGGAATTTGGGTTAATCACGATCACGATCACGAGGTGCGTTCTTTTGTTCAAGCTTTGCACGAGAATTTGGCCAAGATGAATAAGGTATTGAATAGGATTTGCCTCGCATTAATTAAGCACTTCTTCGTATTTGTATGAGTGGTTTTGGGAGAACTATTGAGCTGTGGGGATGTCTTTCGTGCAAGAACCAAATTCGTTTTAGATCGCTGCTTATGAAATTCTTATGAAATCGTTCAAAGTGTGCCATTGTTGTAGACCATCGGAAGTGGCAGTGGACAACCCTGTGTCCATACAAAGATCAGTGGCCATTAAACTCATGCTTACAACTGAGTTGCTGCTTTGCTTTTAACAGGGACCAGTACAGGATACGGGATTAGTTTGAGTATCCTCGAAGTTGTTACCCTACTGCAAGAGCAAAACCGGTATTAATGGTATAACCTTCGTGTACTCGAGGAGGATTTGAAGGAAGCGTTTTGTTGTTGTGTTTGTGGACGATTTTGGTTGGCAATGGCGACATTGGGTCCGAAATTGGCAAGGCGAGTGCTGGGCACGGAGACTCCTGTCATGGTTCAGGTATTGTCGTGGACTAAGAATTTCTTGATGAAGTAGAGCAATTTCTCGACGACAGCTAAAATCTCGAGATTCATGGCAAACAGGATGAATGTAATGATCGGTGACATTTGATACGGAGCGTGTTGTAAATCAAATCTAAAATCTCCACACATCATACAGCAAGGGAGAGGTTCCATTCGTCATACGATGAACTTTGAGCCTTTGCCTACAACAATCTAGAAACTTGGGTCATCTCAAATTTTGCACATTTTTTCTGTGTTAAGTTAAAAAACTCAATTGCAAAAAACGAAATGTCAATAGATTACTGTTTTGCACACTTAACACAAATCAGAGTTCACCTGTGTGGTCAGTGGAAGATGTAATGTGCTGTAGGGTTAATTGAGACTCTACTTTAACCAACGTTGACATCATTCTTTTGTTCGGACATCAGAAGATGATGCTTTATGTTTTACCTCTGCCTCAAGACCAGTTTCAGAATATTTTGAGATTATTCTTGCAGTTTATGTTTCAACCCCTAAAACGAGTGTAGTAGCCAGTGTGAGTCCAGGATGAAATCACACATGGTCGGTTTAAGTGTCAAAGCTGTGCGAATGGGGAATGATCTCTGTAACAATAGGGTGAAGGGAGTTTTTTAGAGTACAAGTTTTTCTGGTTCCTGCATATGCTGCTGGATGCATTTGTAATATGCGGAGGTTAGTTAAGTCTAAAGCTCAGTAGTTTTCCAGGTCTACAATCTTGACAGTGTGTTTGTACATTGCCAATGTCAAGATCTTGGAATTGTAACGCTGAAGTAATTAAACCAATTAGTGCTGCATAGAGACTGTTGCAGTTTTGTTCATTATTGTGCGTCGATTTCTGAAGGTTTCATCCAGTCGAGTGCTTTGTTTCTATCCGCAGATGCAGGAGTTGTTACGAGGAGCAACAGATGTAATATCATTGGCACAGGTGCAGCTCTCTTGTTGATTCACACTGTTTGACGCTTCAAATTGTCATTTTGTGAATGTTTACCATTTTTGAGTTTTAATTTATCATATTGTGATGATCCATTCCCGTACATATATATGCATTGCTAACCTGGAAGGAGGGTGGGGGAAGGCAGGGTGTAGTGCATTGGCAACCACCGGAAGAAGCATTAACGAAAATAAAGAGTCTTGTGGACGAGCCTACAACAAGCCATTATGGTGCGGACGAGGGTCTGCCAGAACTCCGAGAGGCTCTCTTAGAAAAGGTGTTCTTCTGACTTAAAAAACAAGTCTCGCCTCATCTTTTATATACCAAGTGAAATTTGACATACTTCTTTAAATCTATAAAGTCTTGGACCAGGTGGACAGTATCACCTGAATGTAATATCTACTGTAAGTAATTTTGTTGACATTTTTCCAATTTGACAAAAGCATCATGTTTGTGGGCCGCAGCTAAGGCGGGAGAATAAGCTCTGCAATTCGTCGGTCATGGTCACTGCCGGTGCTAACCAGGTTAGTATGTCTTATAAGCCTCTTTGTGTCTTTCCCATTCACCGTTCTTTAGCAAGACACAGTTAGGTTATAAATTACGTCTTGGCACCTCACATTCTTTTGTAGAATATTTAGTATTTAGAGTTCTCTGTCTTGATGACATGTTTCGCACTGGTCATTTGTTGATCTTCTTGGATATTTCAGTAATTTATGAGTCTTGATATGGCCAGTATAGGTTTATTTGGACAGTCTTATTTTTTTAAATGAAAGTCCTTCACCGTTGATGACGTCATTGTAGTGTTTGTAGTGTCGTAGTACCTTGCAATTCTTTGTAGTTTGCATTGTCTCGAGTGTCTATGTATACAAGCAGCTATGCTATGAGAGTCTCTGTCCCTTTTGTATGCACCTTAAATGTCACGAGAAGCTTTGATATCGAGTATCAACAAACATTGTACATTAGACCTATATTTATACTTTTGCACTTTCACTGTAGATGTAGCTTTGTGTTCTTGCAATTGGCCTCCTCTCTTTAAGTCCAGAGCCAACCAATTCTTTGTTTTATCTCATTTTCCATGTCATTTGAAGTTTACAAGATTGTGGGACGGAGTGTGTGTACAGGCCTACGTGAATGTGGTCCTCACGCTATGTGATCCAGGAGACAAGGTGGTTTTGTTTGTGCCCTATTACTTCAACGCCTTCATGGCCTATCAAATGACAGGGGTAACTGACATTGTTTTGGGTCCTAGTGATAGTGCTTTGCATCCAGATGCAGGTTGGTAATCTCTTGTCACTCCTTCATTACTAGCTAGGTCATGCTGAGTTTTCAGTGTTCCCACACACTAGAAATGTCGATATCTTAGTCCGTTAGCATAGAGTATAGACACCAAGGGTAGCACTTACTATATGTGTCCACCAGCAGGCTATTCATTCATTTTAGTCTCAGACCTAGAGTTATTCTTTTTCTACGGATATGGCAAGATGATTTGACTTTCGTGTGATATTGGGCGTCTTTTTTGGTAGATTGGTTGGAAGAATTACTGAAGAGTGGAGATTCGAAGCGTGTACCAAAGGTGGTGTCTATTGTCAATCCTGGCAATCCCTCGGGGACGTATGTTCCTGAGACACTCTTGAAGGTATTGACAATCTGAAATTGGGATTGTCAGTTGTTGAGGCATATTATAGGTGTTGATTGCGATCCTATATGCTTTTGGGATACATCTCTGGCTTTATATCTATGGAGTTGAAAAGGATTCTATTTTGTTGGTAGATAATGATACCATTGATCTGGTAAAGAATAAGGCGGCCTATAATGTTTGATGATACAAATATGTTAGAAACGAACGATAAGAAATTCTTCAAAGGGTGTAATTCAGGCTCTCTAAGCGTTCAGAATTGAAATGCAGATTTAAATTTTACTAATTGTTTTGTGTCTGATGCCCTCACAGAGAATATCAGAGATGTGCCGGCAAGCTGGGTGTTGGCTCATTGTCGATAATACATATGAGTATGCAATTTCTCTCCTTTTTTTTTTCTTAAGCTCTGAGCTGTGGATTCCTGACTCGTTGATGCAAGTTTGTCCTCTGTCTACATCCCTCTCCTGTATTTTCTAGGAAGACTGCATTAGTATATACTCCGTAGCATATAGTTTCAGATTCACTACTCTTGACAGTGGGGATGTACACGTGACCAGGTACTTCATGTATGATGACTGTAAACACGTATGCTTGGAAGGCGACCACATACTCAACATCTTCTCATTTTCAAAAGCTTACGGCATGATGGGGTGGAGGGTTGGCTATGTAAGAAACTCTTGGTCTCTTGATGATTTTTCCCTTACTGCTTGTAGGCTCAGGCATAACTCTCCATTGCATTCCATTCACATGAAATATGGGTGGAGTTGCAGTAGATTTCCCCAAACTCGTTGAATTTTAATCGTCCCTTGTCCATATTCCTTGGCTTGCACTGCATTCCTATTCTCTTGACAAAGAGAATGGTGACAAACTCTAATTCATGAAACCTTTCCAAGAAAAATTCTTCACTTTCAATGCTTGACAAAACTGGACCTCCGCCAGTTCGTTGAAAGTACGAGTTGGAGGATTTGGGTTCATGTCCCCAACTTCCCTTACTGTGCAGTATATCAATTCGTCCAAACTCAATGTTCACAAGTGTGGAACTTGTAATATTAACCATTTGTGTAATTGGTCTCCCCTTTTCCCCTGCGCAGATTGCATATCCCAGAGGAGTGACAGGCATGGGCGCCCAGTTGCTCAAAGTGCAAGACAACATTCCGATTTGCGCCTCCATAATTGGGCAGAAACTGGCGCTGGCCGCCTTGCAAGTGGGACCTGAGTGGGTGTCGCAGAAGGTGAAGAAGCTCGGGGAGAATCGCAAGGTCTTGTTACAGGCTCTGTTGCCGCTGGGGAAAGAAGCTGTGAAGGGAGGAGAGGGCGCGATCTACCTCTGGGCCCAACTGCCCAAACACGCCACCGACGACGACGACGGCGTACCTGACGACGTCGCCTTTGTCAGATGGCTGGTGAAGAAACATGGAGTGAGTGTCATTCCAGGGAGTGCCAGTGGAGGACGTGGGTTCATCCGCATTTCGTATGGGGGACTGACGGAGGATCAGTGTCGCATGGCTGCCAGTAGATTAAACAAAGGACTCCAGGAGCTCGTGGACCACGGCATGGACAAAACGTTTTGAATGCTTTTTATTCCATTTGGTTGGTTGGTTGGTTGTTCACATTTGGACCTTACAATGGATGGTTGGATAGTTGGCCTCTCAGAGAAGCAGTGCAAAAAAAGACTCTTGTCAATGATGGTGTAGAACGTCCCCATTTGTTATCATTCTTTATTGATGTCACAGCTATATGAACTGCACGTGCACCTTTTTTATGTTCACAAAAACTGTGTTTGTTCATAACATTTAGTAGCCTTCATGCTCACTGCCTTTCCTTCATGCACCTTGCTCATCACATTGAGCCTCCACCTGTCCACTTAGTTATTGACGAAGTATTGTTGGATGTGGAATATTCCACACCATCTACTGTAGAGCCAAGGTAGTGACAGTGCATGCTACTAAGGTATACTGCTATAAAAGCAACCGTGTTCTAAATGCAACCACTATCTAGGAAAGAGTGACATATGCTTAAAATATCTATTATTGTCAACGATAAGTTAGTTAGGCTTAAATGGTCGGTTCAAGAGCAGACTACCTTAAATGTTACGGAATATGTTGCTTCTTGTTTTTTTGCTATAGTTCCTCCTTTTATATATGGCTAGCTGTGTGGATGTCAGGGGACTTGTACAACTTATCTTATAAAGTTTTAAAGTCCCTATAGGGAACTTTTGGGATTTTGGATAGGCTTGTGTGACTTCAATTTTTGACATGATTTTATGAAACTTTTTTTTGAAGATAGGAAATCAAATACGTTTTCTAGGAATATAATTTTTGCACGTGAAAGCAAAAGTTATGCCACCCTAAGTCCAAAAGTAAATGGGCAGTCCAAAAAATATCACCAAAAATTGAATTTTTTAATTTTGTTTTTCACTCAAAGATTGTATTTTTGTCTACATCTAAAGCTTTGATTCATTCTATTTGGACTAGTGATGAGGAAGTTAGTACAAACAATCTTGTTTTTTGGGCAATATAAACATCTTTTTGAAAAAATAACTTGTAGAATTCATTTTTGAATGCAATTTTTACAACTTTAAGAAAATAAAGTAATAACTAAGGTTGGATCCACTTGCTAGAGCAATGTCACCATTAGGATTATTGTATTTCAATTCCATCTTAACCCTTGAAAGACGGACCGATAGCCATGGAAATCATGTATTGTGATTCCGTGTGACATCATCTACTTTGAAAAAGCCTGATATATTCATTGGAAGTCAAAGAATTGTTGTAGATCTTTCCTTCCCACTCCTAATACCGAGGATGAAAAGTTGCACTTCTGTCCTGTAGGGAAAGATTCTTTGTCATTCAAAGGACGCAAAACGTCCTCGGCGGCGTTCAAGGGTTAAAGGTATAAACAACTTAGTTTTGACTTCAATTTGGAACCTACTTCTATTTAACACTTTTTTAATGAGTGAAAATTAAGTGTTTTTTGGTTGCCATGATGTTTTAGTTATTTTTTGAAGATAGGAGATTAGATTAGCTTTTTGATAATATAATTCTTATTTCAATAAGTGCCTGGAAGCAAAAGTTATGCCACTCTAAATCCAAAATGCAGCTCAAGTGGCAATCCCCAAAAAACCACCAAAAAATTTAATATTTTTAAAATTTTTAATAATTTTTTCCAAGATAATACTTTTTGTCTACATTTGAAGCTTAATTCAATCTACTTGGACTAATAATGAGAAAGTTATGGATAGTCTTGTTTTTTGGACAATCTAAGAATCTTCTTGAAAAAATAACTTAAAGAATTCATTTTTGCATGAAACTTTTACAATTTTTCAAAAAATTTACTAGGCATTGTTAAATTGCTTACTAGTCAATCTCACCATTGGGATTATTGTGCTTCAATTTGATCTTAGAATTATTAATGGTTTAGTTTCTCTTCAATCATGAACTTATTTCTAGTTAATAATTTTTTAATGAGTGAGAATTAAGTGCTTCTTTGTTGAATTCTTTCCCTAGGTTCTCAATTCAATTCTTCCATATAAAAAATTTAGAAAATTAAAATCAATAGTGCAAAATATTTAAGTTAAGAAGATTTAAATCCCGAAAAATCTAGTTGAATAAGTTGTAAAAAAATTGTTTTTCTCAATTTAAATGCAAATATATTGCAATCTACGAAGCCAAAGTTTTTGAAATTTCTTGTACACATTCTTATACTAGTCTAGATGGTTAGACAGTAGCTAAGAAAAACAAAAAGAACTTTTAATGTGTTTGCTCTTTGCGATAGAAATGGTAGTTTTGAGCGTTTTTTGATGAATAAAAAACTTTTGATTTTACATCATATTATGCCTTGCCAATGACTTTCAATTTTTAAATAAATTAAAAAAAAAATTCAAAACTCAAAGCCATTTCTATTGCAAAGAGCAATTTTTTTTTTTTTTTTTTTTTTTTTTTTTTTTTTTTTTTCACATCTAATTTTAGGATAATGCACTAGACAATTATAAGAATGTGCAAAAAAAAAAAATCAAAAACTTTGATCTCGTAGATTGAAATATAGAGACTCCAATCCAACGACTAAATATTATAAACCAAAAAGCCTTCCATTTTAAATGCTAAGAGTATTGTGACTATCTCAAACAATAAACAATGCTAAAGCAACAACATATGATTCCTAAACCATAAACCATGTAGACAGAGAACACATAGTAATACTTTAAGAGATAGACAAGCAAGTCCTCAAAACCACAAAAACTAATACGTTGTGTAACCAGATGCATGCATGCATGACAAAGCGTCCTACAACATTGTCCCAAGAATTGAATGGCAATGTAAGTACAAGACTGCTCAGCCATTATTAACGCAATCCAGATAAAAGTCATCATACTAGTACAAAGCTATTAGCGTAAGGGTGTACTCTTGATGTATAAGGTAACTGCACCTTAAATTGCACAGTTAAGCAATTCAACATGGTTTTCACTATTATATTGAAAAAAAAATTGTGGGGTCCCAATGGTAGTCAAAACAGGATTCTAGATTCTCTTAGAATGCATTTTTTGGACACTGTGTGAATAAACTACAAATTTTCAAAGTGAATAAAATAGGTGCACCTAAAATTGATCATAGAGTCATATGAATAGTGGGAGTACATTTTAGGCAAGAATATCCGCTATGCGCTTTTAAGGACTGTGCGATTTTAGGTGTAGTTACCTTAGTTACAATTCAATTGGAATATAACAAATTCAACTCTACAGTGCACTTTAGGATAGAGAAGCTAGAAGATTAGGCATGCAGCAGTCGTTAGTTTGGATTCCTCTTAAAGTAAAAGGGAGAAAAGGATTTCCGTGGTAGGAGAGATAGACTACTATGACTTCTTTATAGGTTCTGCCACAAGGAGACCGGGGAGGCGTTACCCCCTCGGTGTTTATTTTCCCATTGCAGCTTCACCCCCCCTTGACTTTCCATTTAAAGAAAGTCAAGGGGGGTGAAGCTGCAATGTGAAAATAAACACCGGGGGGGGTAACGCCTCCCCGGTCTTCCTGTGTGCATCAGTCTTCTTACCTTGCACAATAGGTTGTGGAGTGAGAATCTCGGCAGGCAGTTTGGGGGGGCAGCTTTAGTTTCATTCTACCTGAACGACTCTCCAAATCGGACTCCAACTCTAAACCGTCACCACCTTCAAGGCGAGTCTAAATCTGTTTTCTCGTCTTCCGAACTGTCTTCGCTTGAGTTGTAATGTGGAGCGTATTTCCTAAGTTAGTGGATGATGCTACAGGCCGTATAGATAGATGGCCTTCCAAGCGCAGAAGCTAAGATTGCGGATTGACTAGGCGGTCCATTTAACGTCACTTTCATTGACGGCGGTGTGGTGTGATTTGAAGCTGAGGAGCTGATCTGGTTGAAATTTTTTGGATGGACTATCCCCTATGTATAAAAACTCTTAGCTTGTCCGAGACATGAGTTACTTGCACATCCGTGGTCGCCCTCAGTAGCAAGACGTCTGGAGGACGTCTGTTCGACAACTCACCACCGTTTGAAGGGAAAGGCGTAGAGTTGCAGCACAAAAAATCGAGCTTGAGCTCAATTTTCTCCTTCGTAGATAAGCCAAGCTCAGCAAACTCAGACTCGTCCCCACTCATGGAGGTGATGAAATTGCACCGTTTAGTTGCGAAAAATTGTCTTGCCAAACCTCGTCTCTTGTGATCAGGAATGGTAGCATATTTGAGATCGTGATCAGGACTTCGAGGTCCTGGGTCAGCGGTCTTTTGGTGGTATAATCAAGGATTGGATCGGATTGGATTTGAGCCGGCTGGGAGTGAGATCGCATTACCCAAGGTCCAAGTTTGATTCACGGGCCCTCGAAAGTTAGGAACGGACCCGAAAGGATTACTAAAAATTTGCAACATCTGAACCTACTCCGACCATCCTCAGCGTAACGATCCACCATCGCTCAATAACCTCAATCAACCTCGCACCAAATGTGTGGAAATCCACTGCAAGTAATTGTTGAATTCTACACATCTATCAATATTCCGGCACAGATTCAAACATCATCCCCAATTTTGCTTGATATTTCATTTCAACATGAAATCCTTCTCAAAATTCCATCACATTGGACTTGCACCAAAAAGGTGACAAGCAGCCTCCACAAACTCAAAATATGCCTATCCACCAATTCCTATGATGCTCTGTAATATCATGAAACTATACATGCTGCCTCCAAAAAAATGAAGATGCTCCAGGAGGGTTCGAGACGATGCGAACATCATGACTCTGCCACATTGGCATTCCATCTAATACTCCATCAGGCCAAGCAATTTGTGCATGGTTCATTTTGAAAGGATAAGTAGTAACACTGTCTTGGCCTGCCCAGTCAAAATCAACAAACTTTACTTCAAAAACCTCTTCTTTTCCCCTCACCATAATATTACCCTCACGGGCATCTCCATGGACAAACCCTGGGTTCATTGGACCAAACACAGATAAACCATGAACCTTTTTGAGTGTCTGAAGAACAACCAATCGGCATTCTGGCTTCTCCAAGTCATCAAGGAACAAGAATGGCTTCCATGGGTGCTCTAGAAATTCCATAGCAACAAGATAGAAACCCCCAGCCAACACCTGCACCTCAAGCAACTTCGGTGCAAAACCCATTCCGTACCATGCCCTATGTACCTGGAAAACACAACACATAAAACCATCAGCCCAACATCAAGTCAAACAAGGATACACACCTAGAAAACGATTCTACAGAACATGCCACATGATAAATGCAATATGTCAATTAACAACTAAAATCAGGACAAAGCATACCTGTTCACCATATCTTCTGCAGAATTTGATGATAACCTCTCGCTTGTTGGCATCCTCCGCTAGGAACACAAGTTGCTTATTACCAATATTTCTCTTGAAACTATACTTTTGGTTTGAACCAAAGTGAGTAAGGAACAACACTATCCAGAAAAGGAAGGCGTTTGGATCCTTTTGCTTTACCCTAGATGCTGCCATAAAAAGTTTCCAAGCTTTCCAAACCCAATTTCAAAGCTTTAAAAACAAAGGCCAACTTCATAGAGTTTGAATGGACAATATTAACAATATCTATTAGAAAAGTGGAAGTCACTTGATATTGAAAAGTCATGGCACTCACTTTGATATGAGGTCCCTTTATCTCTATGAGGAAAGTCGAGCAAGTGGAGAACAAGAATGTTCTACTCTCCATCCCTTCAATACAATAACAAGAATAGTATGCCACGCCCTGAAAATAATTCAGCATACTTGTAGATCCAAGCTCATTTTCTACCTCGAGAAGCGCATAGATTGGAAATCTAGAGTTGTTGCTGATGCAACCGCTTCCGTCCTTGATCATGGGGCTTGCAATTTTCCTCTTCAGATACTCTTGAAGTAATCCCCAAATTTCGACTTGACGGTGAATCTCCAATTAAAAAAATCGTCCACTCTCATCGCAAAACTCTCTTACAAAAGCGTGATCATTCCGAGTTAGCAAGCAAGGGTTGTGAAGATTATCTTCAAACTCTCCAAATACTGGATGCAACAATGGTCTTGGTAGAGTATCAACAAGAGGTCTATTGCATCGATAGAGGGGTACACCGCCATTCGACGGACACTGAATGCGCTTAACGGTGTGCGAATCCATAGATGATGGAGCATACTGTTTGTATTGTGCTATTAGCGTGTCTTGGTCCGGCAACCTCTTTGTGTCCTTTGCTCCATGAAAAACCTTATCTACACATATCCAAATGACCGTTTAAGGAATAATAATCAAGGAATTGTAGGTATTGCAGCTCCGGATATCCAATTCTTTTTGTTACAATGAAATTAATGTGGATGAAAATACCTTCAACAGTTGCTTGAATGGGGTCAGTAAAATTTGTCTCTAAAAGGCACCGTTTGAAATCCTCAATAGCCGTGATATATTTATTTGCAAATCGGAAGATGAAATCTAATGGACGGAGGTGCCTAAGAGACGAGGCCGCTCTTATCAAAAGCTCTCCTAAGTCAGTCAAACGTTCACACTCTGAGGCATCCTTGGCATCGACTACAAAAGAGTGGCCTTCAGGAAAGATAGCTCCATCTTCCCGCTTGAGAAAAATCCGGACAAATCCTCCCTACAAGAACAATAAAATTACATATCATTCCATGCACTACAAGGGAGCAGTGTCAATTCGGACATTTTTTTGTCAACTTTTTGTCAATTTGGACATTATTTTGTCAATTTTTTGTCAATTCGGACATTTTTTCAACAGAATTTTGTCAACTTGGACATTTTTGTCTATTAGGACATGTCAATTTGGACACTGTTTTCTTGTAGTGATTGTTCTACATCAACCAGAGAATATGTTGCAAATTGTAATTCGTTACTGCAGAGTACAAATATTTGTCTACAGCCTGAGAATCTTAGTAAACAGATTTATAGAAAAAATAGTAGCATGTATAAGGAAGACTCACCCCCCTGCTTACTATAAACAAATATGATTACTGCAACAAGTTATCAAGGATTCGATTACATACTTTTCCCTCTATCGCAGAAGATTTCCCACGTTTCCGCTTCTTTCTTTTTGTCAGATTCTTTGGAAGTCTTCACAGCTCTACTAGAGATAGAGATAGAAGTTCACACAATAGTAACAACGTTTAAAGGTAACCTTCCCGCATAACACTCACAGAACTATCTACAAGAAACCCATGCACACAATGGAAACCACTAGATGTCATTGCGCCTCTAACCAGAGTTTAAAATCCTATACTCAGCTCATTAGAGACCACCACGTGGATGACATCAGTCACATCACTGACATCCAAATAACATGGCTGCCTAACATCAACACAAAAAGAAGCATGCCTCCAGAATGACAAGTTCAACTTGAATAAACACAATACACAATTGGATCAACCAAATTTTCTTGATACCAAGAAAGATGGAGAAATGGAAGTTGAGGCAAATACATCCAGGATTCGAGGGACGTTTTGGGCCTTGAGAAGCTCTGCACGCATGCATTGTTGTAGCTGCCAAGACGCAAAAATTGCGGCAAGATCTTAGTAAAGAATGCACATTGTGGATATTTCAACCTAGAATCTTGCGCATGAGAAAAATTTGGACAAATCCTCCCTACAACAACAATAAAATTACATATCATTCCATTGTTCTATATCAACCAAAGAATATGCTGCAAATCGCAATTCATTGCTGCAGATATTTATCTATAGCCTTAGAACACTACAAGAAAACAGTGTCCAAATTGACACGTCTTAATTGACTAAAATGTCCAAATTGAAAAAATCTCGTCAAAAAAATGTCCAAATTGACAGAAAATTGAGAAAATAATGTCCAAATTGACACTGCTCCCTTGTAGTAGAATCTAAGTAAACAAAGGTGTAGAAAAAATAGGAGCATGTATAAGAAAGACTCAAACCCCTGCTTACTATAAACAAATATGATTTCTGCAACAAGTTATCAAGGACTTGATACATATTGTTCCCTCTATCGCAAAAAATTTCCCACGTTTCCGCTTCTTTCCTTTTGTCAGTTTCTTTGGAAATCTTGACAGCTCTACTTAGAACTGCGGAATTGAGAGAGAAGCCCACACAACAGTAACAACGTTCAAAGGTAACCTTCCCGCAAAACACTCACAAAACTATCTACAAGAAACCCACGCACACAATGGAAACCACTAGATGTCATTGCGCCTCTAACCAAAGTTTAAATCCTATACTGAGCTCATTAGAGACCACCACGTGGGTGACATCACTGACATCCAATTAACATGGCAGCCTAACATCGACACAAAAAGAAGCATGCCCCTAGAATGAGAAGTTCAACTTGAATAAACACAATACACAATCAGATCAACCACATTTTTTTGATACCAGGAAAGATGGAGAAATGGAAATTGATGCACGTACATCCAGGATTTGAGTGACATTTTGGGCCTTGAGAAGCTCCGCACGCACGCATTGTTGTAGCTGCCAAGATGCAAGAACTGCGGTAAGATCTCGGTAAAGAATGCACGTTGCGGACATTTCAACCTAGAATCTCGTGCATGAGAAAAATTCGGACAAATCCTCCCTACAACAACAATAAAATTACGTATCATTCCATTGTTCTACATCAACCAAAGAATATGCTGCAAATCGCAATACGTTGCTGCAGATATTTATCTACAGCCTTAGAACACTATAAGAAAACAGTGTCCAAATTGACATGTCTTAGTTGACTAAAATGTCCGCATTGACAAAATCCTGTCAAATAAATGTCCAAATTGACAGAAAATTGAGAAAATAATGTCCAAATTGACAAAAAATTGACAAAAAAATTTCCAATTTGACACTGCTCCCTTGTAGTAGAATCTAAGTAAACAAATTTATGGAAAAAATAGGAGCATGTATAAGAAAGACTCAAACCTCTGCTTACTATAAACAAATATGATTTCTGCAACAAGTTATCAAGGACTTGATTACATATTGTTCCCTCTATCGCAAAAAATTTCCCACATTTCCGCTTCTTTTCTTTTGTCAGTTTCTTTGGAAGTCTTCACAGCTCTACTTAGAGCTGCGGAATTGAGAGAGAAGCCCACACAATAGTAACAACGTTCAAAGGTAACCTTCCCCCAAAACGCTTGCAGAACTATCTACAAGAAACCCACGCACACAATGGAAACCACTAGATGTTATTGCGCCTCTAACCAAAGTTTAAAATCCTATACATAGCTCATTAGAGACCACCACGTGGATGACATCACTGGCATCCAAATAACATGGCTGCCCTAAGATCAACACAAAATGAAGCATGCCCCCAGAATGACAAGTTCAACTTGAATAAACACAATACACAATCAGATCAACCACATTTTCTTGATACCGGGAAAGATGGAGAAATGGAAATTGAGGCATGTACATCCAAGATTTGAGTGACGTTTTGGGCCTTGAGAAGCTCCGCACGCAACGCACTGTTGTAGCTGCCAAGATGTAAGAACTACAACAAGATCTCAGTAAAGAACGCACATTGCGCATATTTCAACCTAGAATCTCGCGCATGAGAAAAATTTGGACAAATCCTCCCTACAAGAATAATAAAACTACATATCATTCGATTGTTCTACATCAACCAAAGACTATGCTGCAAATCGCAATTCGTTGCTGCAAATATTTGTCTACAGCTTGAGAGTCTAAATAAACAGATTTAAGGAAAAAAATAGGAGCATATATAAGAAAGACTCAAATCCTTGCTTACTATAAACAAATAAGCTTACTGCAACAAGTTATCAAGGATTCGATTACATATTGTTCCCTCTATCGCAGAAGATTTCCCACGTTTCCGCTTCTTTCTTTTTATCAGATTCTTTGGAAGTCTTCACAGCTCTACTTAGAGCTGCGGAATTGTGGTAGAAGCCCACACAATAGTAACAACGTTCAAAGGTAACCTTCCCGCAAAACACTCACAAAACTATCTACAAGAAACCCACGCACACAATGGAAACCATTGGATATCATTGCGCTTCTAACTAGAGTTTAAAATCCTATACTGAGCTCATTAGAGACCACCACGTGGGTGACATCACTGACATCCAATTAACATGGCAGCCTAACATCGACACAAAAAGAAGCATGCCTCTAGAATGAGAAATTCAACTTGAATAAACACAATACACAATTGGATCAACCAAATTTTCTTGATACCAGGAAAGATGGAGAAATGGAAATTGAGGCACGTACATCCAGGATTCGAGTGATGTTTTGGGCCTTGAGAAGTTTTGCAAGCGACGCATTGTTGTAGCTGCTAGGATGCAAGAACTGCGGCAAGATCTCGATAAAGAATGCACGTTGCGGATATTTCAACCTAGAATCTCGCACGTTCATAGTCGCTCTTGCACCAAACAAAAATGCACGGATTTTACAAATCAATACAAACACTCAAAATTGTACGGCCGCCAAATTGTCCTGCACCAAATCAAACTGTAAGAGGCAATTCCGTCCCTAAGTAAGGTCTCTCGATTGATTTTAGGGTTTGTAGGGGACTTTTGGGAGCACGACGACAATGACAAAATTTCTAGGGTGTGCAATCTACATTGTAAACCAAGTCTGAATTCAAATCTAAGCCCTAACTTGCAAAGTCATTAACTTACTTCGAACCCGTGTTTGAAAATATTTGATCAGACAATGAAGGGGGTTGGAGAAAAAACTAGATGTGTTATAAAATGTGCCTTAATGAATCCTCATGAAGTTTTGCTTGGAAGATAAAATGAAGATCTCAATGATTAGAAATCATCAATACGGTTAGATTTCTTAAAATAATATTATATTTTATTTAATGAATCAAAAAAATTAAAACTTTGAAAATTATCAAAAATCATATTTTCCATTTTTAGCATTTGAAAAGTGATATAATCAGCTAAAATTACATACTATATGATAAGATGTAAATGATTCTATAATAACAATAGAGACGATCCAGTAGAGCTCTACCATTTGCACCAAAAGTGCCTTTGCTATGAAAACTACACCAATAAAAAATGAAGCTGCAATAGGAAGACAAAATGGGTCTGCCTAGGGCTCCGGTGTTGTTGCGGCTATGCTCAGGTTGAACTAATTAAAAGATCCATTTCGTTTCAAGCGGTGTATTACAACTAACCTTTTTCCAGTCTCTATATTCATGGAGATCTAAATGTGATTATTGTTTAGGAAAAATTAGAGTTGTCAAAAAGGTGAGTTCTTGAAACTAGGATTTAGGCTGGTACAATCAAAATTGGGAATATGGCAGATTCCTACACAGATCGATTATGTCAATAGGTGGAGTAGCGCTAGTACAATCCAGCATATTAGAGGGTCAAAGAAAGGTTGAGCAGCGCATGCGAGAGGAAGCCATTGAATTGGAATTAGTAGGAACCTTTAAGTAATGCACACTAGTAGAAAAACAGTGCCCAAATCTACAAAATTCAACAAAAATTGTTGATTTTTGTTGTTGATTTGGATACTTGTTAACAAAATACAATTGATTTTTTTGTTAATTTGGTCATTTTACAAATTTTTGAAGAAATCAAATTTCAAACAAAGGCCATTAAGAGGCCGCCAAGTGGCAACACCTCATTGGTTCATTTTTTTATTTTTTCAAATAATAAAATTGACCATTTAAACAATGCCATGTGGCAGCCCACCAACTAGACTTTCTACGTGGGAGAACTACCCATATGGCAACCCGCCAACTATATTGCCCGCGTGGCACTATGTGCCAAGTCCAAGGTTTGAACCTTGGACCTTCCACTTGGGAGGCCAAGGTTCTAAAACCATTGAGCCACCCATTCATGATGTATGCACATGAGGGGTACTTCTTGGTACTTATATATTTTGGACATTGAAAATGCCTCTTTTGTATAATTTCAGCAGACTTTGAATGCCGTTTTCACATACTAAATCAATTTTTTTTAAACTTTGAACTATTAAAAGTTAGAAAATAAAGTAGAGATTCATCTCCAAAAAACGTTTTGTGATTTGGAGCTTTTGATAGAAAGTTATGAATTAAAAACCAAGGCAATGTTTAAAAAAGAATTGGTTTAACATTTTCAAACACTGCCTTGGTTTTTTGTTCATAACTTTCTTATAAAAACTCTGAATTACAAACGGATTATTGGAGGTGAAACTTAGTTTTAATGTGCAACTTTTTTTAGTTCAAAGTTTTTGAAAAAAAAGTTTCTATGCCTAAATGACCTCTGAAGTCTGCTATAGTTTCAAAAATCGAATTGTAACCATTTTTTAACAAGAAAGTGTTAGTTTTTTTGTTCTATTGGACTTGTGCTACCCAAATCAACAAAATTACTTTGCCCATTTAGTAAACTAGTGCCAAATCAACAAAAAAGTGTGAAAACGGTTGATACAGTACCAGATTGACAAGAATTTGTTGATTTTTTGTTGATTTGGGCACTGATTTTTTACTAGTGACAAGATGCAATATCCCGATCCACCCAATGAGGGCAAGAATAAGGGAAGTACTCCTGCCTGGATAATTGGGGTTCTCAATGATTCACCCAACGAGGGCAAGAACAAGAGAAGTACTCTGGCCCAGGTTCTCAATGGAATGTAGTAGGGCTTCTACTCTACAACAATGTGTTAGAAATATGGGATAATCAAGCCACAATTAGAGTTGTGATGGAAAATTTACAGCATCACTTGTCTATTGCATACTTTATGAAGGACGGCAGTCAAGCGACACCAGATTTGAATTTGAAATAGAAAAACTCTTCCATTTTTTATATTTATTTAGACTAATGATTTTCATTTGTTTATAAGGCAAAAATAAAACAAAACCTAATTGTGATTTTGACTCCATCTAAGGTAACCTCTTACCGATCACCCTCCCATTTCCAATCAATGGATTGATCCATTTCTGACCATAGCTTTATAGGCCATTTGATTCTTAATTGATTCTTCTGTAATGAATAACACATTGGCACCTAATAAAGTTGCCATTGATCAATAATGGGCTTGCCTATTGATCAGAAATAGGACCCTAACTTTTCCACTTCTTTAATTTTTACTAATTCTACACTTGATGAAAAATTACCAAAAAATGACAATCTTTCTTATTCCTATTTTCCCATTGGAGAAAATTTTCTCCTCCACCATTGCTCAATCACACAAATGCTAAAATGCTTAACCCTAGAGCGCCGCAAACATATTTCATGGTGTTCGGATGACAATATTGTTGAGCCAAGAAGGTTCAAAAGCATTTTTTCATCCTCCTTTTCCTTGTTGACCTTTCACATTGGATTATGAAGAGTATCCAATTGAGTTTGTACTCTTTCCAATTTTTGTCTTCACAGAAAAGAGAACTATTAAAAAAAGCAGATCTCAAAATATGCTATTTTAGAGTATTTTGGAAAGTTGTTGCTCCTTGCTTTGAATCTGAAATTTCTCCACAAAATTTTTTTGATATTTTTTGAATTTGAGTCAAACTAACAAAATGAAGTTCATCTACTCTAGTTTCTACTCCAATTTGAATTTTGAAAAAATTCCTAATATTGCATATTTTATCGCAATTTAAACATTGGATGTATTTTCAATGTCTATTATTTTCTTATTATAGAATGACACGGAAATTTAGTTTACACCCATGATATTTGTCATTGTCATTGTAATATACACTTATGGTGAAATTTTTAGATTTTTTGAAATGTTTTTCTATTTATTATGATTTTTCTTCACTTTTTCTTCAAAAATTCTTTAAAAATTAATTTTCCATAAAAAAAATCTAAATTTTTTTTGAAGTAAAGAAGACATGTACTTCCATCTCTGAAAAATAAAAATAAAAATTTCATACATATCTAAGGTCGGACCACCCATTTCCAACCAGGGACCAATTTCCAACCGGTAAGTGCCTCTATTTCCAATCAAGGCTTGTAATGAATCTTTTACTCTTTTTGAAGTTTGGAACTAGTAAGATCATGACATAAGTTCTAAAATATGCAAAAAGTAACAAGAAAATAGATAGTAGAAATCTAGTTCTTGAGTGATCAAAATCGTAAGATTCTACAGATTAGGAATTTGTTTGGAACACTTTTTGGTTCCCAAAATTTATAGAAATTTCAATTTGCAAAAAAAATTCTGAAAATTTTGCAATCTCAGTATTTTCTATCTCCCTACACGGGAAAAATCTCTATTGCATTCAACTACTCTCCATTTGCACCACAGGAGCTTAAGTGATTAGGTATTGGTGGTCTGACCTTAGGTTGCAAAATGGTAGCAAATTGAGTGATGGACAATGAGGTTTGAAATCAATGGTCATGGGTCCGTCATTTAGGGGTTAAGTGGTCGGAAATGGAAGATCTACCTTATACCCACCATCCCCAAAGGACAAGAATAAATGTTTCTACCTTTAGTTAGGCCACTTGGGGTCAGAGCATTGCCATTGCAGAGCGCCAAGTGAAGTTGACCCTGTGAACTAGCGGGTCAGGCCAAGTATTTTTTTATTTTTTTTTTGAAACACATGGATGATTTCCATTGATAAGTGGAAAATAGTACAGTGAACCAAGGGAACAAGTTCCCAACGATAATTTTTAAGATTTTCAGACAGTTAAGCACCAAACAGGATTAAAGCAAGAGCAACGAAACTGAAGGCTAATTGAACCTTTCTATTTAGGAAGGACCAGGTTCCACTTAATCTTGAGGCAAACACAAAACCAAAGAAGCCTAATTGTAACCAGGTGTTATTGAACCGCCTCAGGAAGATCTCGGTTTTATCCGAATATAGCTTGGAAAGCTTCGTTGTCTTGAGCCATGCAATCTTGGCATGGTTGGTGAATGCCTCCCACAGCACTTGTTCTAGTTTTTGCAATGGCCATGGCGAGTTGTTGAAGCAGAGGGCATTCTTGTCCAGCCATGAAAACCAAATCACCGTCCCACAAAATAACGACCACATGGTGGAGCCTCTCTTCAACTGCCAAGGCAGTTTTGAGCCAAGGACACATTGCTACCACATTAATCTCGGCCAACAATCCCCCACGGTTGGGATCTCTAGTGCCTTGTACAGCTCAGTGAGCCCGAAATTCCATGCATGTCTTCTTTTGCTGCAATGGTGAAAATGGTGGAAGATAGTTTCATCAAGCCCGTCTTAGCAGCTAGTGCAGATAGTGGGGAGGTTGGGAATGGCAACTTTTTGCCAGTAGTGGACTGCGACAGCACAGTGGTATACTGAACACAAAAAACCGGCTTCTTTCTACGGCAAGGGTGCGTTCTATACTTCGTTCCATCAAGGTTGAAAGGAAGGCCCTATTGCCCCGTGCCATTTGTCCGCAATCAGCCTAATAAGCTTGGAATGATTGGTGAGCATAGCCCTGCCCTATTTTGTGGTGTACGAGTGAAGCGGAGTTGATCCCCTCCAAGTCCACCGTCCAAGGTCAAATTACAGTTCTGCCACGTACCCACGTACATCTGAGGTTCCTTGGGTGTCTGAACAACTCGGATTCTTTGAAGCCTGCCTTCTATGAGTTGTCCCTCCGGTAATTGGGAAGATGGGAGCCTACGAAGTACGGACGAGGTTGAGCTGATCGAGTACCCTGTGAAATTAGCGGGGATTTCTATCAATGTGCTGGTATTTTCCAAGCGTGGGCAAAACCTGGATGAAGTAACGAATACTAGGGAGGGGAGGGAGCCACCTTTGTTTTGAAAAAGTCCGATGAACTCCCCTTTCCACGAGGCTGATCTCTTGTTTGTGAGGAGGTCGATCAAGCTCGGGGCGTCGATGCTGTCATTCTATGAAATGTTGAGGCTTCAACTAGGAGTAGTCCAAAGGTTTCTTTCACCAAGTCCTATGTTTTGAAGGTGGCGATGTCAAAGTCGCAAAGGTGCTGGAACTGCCAGAGGCCTTTCTTCATGAGGGCTGCCATCCTTGCTACAAAGAAGCCATGGGATCTTCCTAAAAAATGTGTTGTCTACTAGAGTGGGGACGTCAAGACTTTGTCTCCATTTTGGAACTTAGTGGCCTCAATG
Organism: Neckera pumila; assembly: GCA_963969595.1. NCBI lineage: Eukaryota > Viridiplantae > Streptophyta > Bryopsida > Hypnales > Neckeraceae > Neckera > Neckera pumila. The sequence goes on along the minus strand of OZ018415.1, from coordinate 16,603,440 downwards.
TTTTTGACCAATAGGATCCAAACTCGGACGATTTTGTCCCATGCTCTCAATCCCTTTGTGGCACGGAAGTTCTGTAAAAAGGACCACTGAGGCATAGCTTCCCACAAGCCACCTGCTTGGGGACAAATCTGCAGGATTCTATATCGGAGGAGGAATTGGAGGTTCGATGACCCGGGTAACATTGCCTTAAGGAACCATTTGATTAGCAAGGCATGCAAAGCTTCTTCCGGGTCCACCAGGTTCAAACCACCAACCTTCCAAGCAGCGCAGCAATCCGACCAGCTAACCTGTGCTCTACATCTGTGCACGCCAAACCGTACACTAGAGGAGATTTGAGGCCTCCAAATGCCCGCAAGTTGTCATGCATTCCCGCGGCGTTCCCACATTGTAGAACGCAAGAAAGCTGCTGGGCTGACGTGGTCAAGAGAGTGCCACGTCATTTTAAAAAAATAAAAAAAATATGCTTAGAATGATATTTTGGGCAAAAATTTTTTTTTTCTTTGTTTCTTGAAAAAAAAAATTCTAATAACCCGTACCAGCTGTTCACAGAATCAAAACAGCATTGGGAACAAGCCTGAAACGGCCCTCTAATGCCTTCAAATCTCCTCTAATGGGAAGTCCTGTAGCATTCCCCAAATTTTTTGAAGGATCTTCAATGAACTACTCTAGATACAAATGAAGTACCAAAGTGTGCTTAGAAGAACAAAATTAACAATTACAGCACGTCCTGCTAAAGATAGATGGATACTGGTCCAAAAGTCTAATTTCTTCTTTATCTTGGCTACCAGAAATTTGTCAATATCCTGAGTCTGTAGGTTGATGCCAAATGGGGAGCCTAGGAATTTGGCCATTTGGTGCTCCATGGCACTTGGGCACTTGCTGTTGCTTAGCCATGGGGGAACTGGATTTGGGGACAGCCAGTAAGATAAACTCTTGGGCCAGTTCATCTAAAGACCCGATGACTGACCATATTGCACAAACAATTGCAAAGCCCGGTCGAAAAACCATTCTTCCCCGTAGATTGTGAAGTTCACGTCATTCACGTACTAGCTGATGACTTGCTCTTCTACAACTGCTGGGAGGATGATGTCTGCAAGTTCTGCCATGTTCACCAAGTCTTTTGCTGCAGCATTGAGGGCTTCACCCACAAATAAAAATAAGTATGGGGCTAGGGGACACCCTTGGCAAACTCCGCGTTGAACATGAAAGGAAGGCGTGTCGGTTCCGTTCATGCTGATCGTGGCTTCAGCATTCACAAACAAGAGTTTGACCAAGTTTACAAATGATGCTGGGATACCTATGGCTTCTAAGATGCGAAAAAGGAAAGGCAAATGTACTGTATCATACGCCTTCTTGAAGTCAAGTTTGAGGAGTACCATGGGCTGATTGGACTCTTTTGCCCAAGAGACCATCTCGTGAAGAAGCAAGATATTGTCCAAGATGTACAATGATGGGATGAACGCAATTTGGTATGTGCTAATGGCTTATGACAAAAAAGGTTGTAGGCGGCTTTGGAGGGCCTTCGCCACGACTTTATAAACCACATTTAAAAGACTGATGGGCCTCTAATTACCCAATTCTTCACGTACCCCTCCCTTGTGCAGAAGAGCTATCGTACCACTATTCATGCCTTTAAGTAGAATGCTCATGAGTACCACTTTTTGTATCATGGTCGTGAATTCACTCCTAATCAGGTTCCAATACTTTCTGTAGAATTCGGCTATGAAGCTGTCCGGGCCTGGCCACTTGTTTGGAGCTAAGGCTCCTACAGCTTGACGCAGCTCATCTTTGATAATTGGTTGAGAGAGGGTCAGCTTGGCGTCTTGTGGGATGCAGTCAATCAAAAGTTGCGTGAAATTCTCCATGGCTTCCGTTCAGTCTGGGGAATCGGGCTCTGCCATGTAAAGTTTCCTGAAAAAACTTGTGCATACCTCACCTAGTTCCGGATTCTCTTTTGCTAGGTTGCCTTGTTCATTGTGGAGCCCTGTAATAGAAGATGCTGCGGGTATTTCTCGCATGGCTTTGAAGAATTTGGTTGAGACTTGGTCTCCCCGCATCTTCCATTGTAGCCTGGCTCAAACCCGTTGTCCGTTGACTTTTCTACTTTCAACCTCCTACAACCTGTAGCGTGCTTCTTCGTGTAGCTGTTGGATCTTGGGGTCATTTGGCAAGGCTTGTAGAGCTGTCGTGGCTGCGGCGTGCTGTTCCCGGGTTTTGAGCTCTTTTGCCTTGAAATCGTGAGATTTCTTTTTGCAAAACGCTCTATACGTCCGTGAAACTGCCTTAGTCTTTTTAAAGAAAGGAGCAGATGCGGGAATTGAACGCCAGGTCCATTCGATCTCCTAGTAGGCCAGCCGGGTCGGGCCTCCTCCAGCCAGAGGGTGCTCATTTTCCACCTTGTGGGCCGAGGGGGGTGTTATTGAGCTCTACTGTAATTGTGACGAGGGAGTGATTCAACCACTGTCCCTTTTTATTGAATAGTCAAGGATTTTGCGTTGTGATCGCTCGAATCCATTTTTTAATACGTAGCACCTATCAAGTCTTGCAAGGATGCGGTGACCATCTTCCCTAAAATTATCCCATGAAAAAGGTAAACTGTTGGCTGATCTTGGGTTACCTTCTACCTGTAAGTGTCGCTTCAGGTTCATAAACAGTGCTCTCTCGGGCGCAAGGACAAGGTGTCCACAGGGATTGGTTTTATCCTGGCGAGATTCCACCATATTAAAGTCGCCAGCCATAATCCATCTACACGTAGTAGGGAGGTCCCTGATCATGTTCTCCCATAACTGGCATCTGGAGTAAGAGTCGTTTGGGCCATACACGTTGGCTATTCCAATACCACCCCCTAGAGCACCTTGCAGAATAATCCACTAGGCTCTATTATCCATAATTGTTCCTGAGTTAGTAACTAAATGAGTAAGCTTGGGGCCTACCAAGGTGATGATTTCTCCTCTCCCCGCTCCCAGCCCATTTAAGTCGTTATTGTAAGCAACGCTTGCTAGTGTGGTCCACGTTGTTGCTTGAGGCCAGAAGAGTTTGCCTAGATTCTCGGCGTCCTGGTTGTGCAGCTTGTGTTCCTATAGAAGGACCACATTGAGCTATGGAAGGGAGTGGAGGTAATTACAAATCATTGGGATCAAGGCTTTGTTGCTGAGGCCTCAGACGTTGAAGGTAAGAATTTGTAAGTTCATGGACGGGGATGGTTGTTTGGGGCTCTAGTGGCGGTAGCCTCGACGCCTGTGGATTTGGAAGCGGCCCTATATCCCCAGCAGTCGTAGCCTGATGGGGTGGAGGCAATTGGAGGGGTGGATAGAGAGGCGAAAAGGGATCTTGCCGCAGCGCAAGCCCCACATACGGAATTAGTCATTGTTGCGGCTGGGGAGATGGATGTGCTTTCTTCTTAGGTTGTGGCTGGCCAGGATGGGGTGGGGCTGAAGCTTGCTCTTGGGCGATCCTCCATCATTCTTTGTCTGGCCTGGTAAGCCCTTAGATTGTCCCTTTCTTTTGCACGGTTGGTTGTCTTAGGAGGGGGTACAATTGTTGTTGGGTCTACTGAGCTTGGGGATTTACTACCTTTTGTATATTGTTCGAAAGAGATGGCCCTCGGCTGCAATGCCAATTGAGAATTTGTGGAGGGGCTCTTAGATGGCGTTTATACCGGGGAGAACTACGTGTTCTGGGCATCCTCGAAGGTGTCTTCTTCATTTGGCAGTGGACCTACTTCTTTGAATAGCAGATTGTCTTCATCTGCATCATTGTTGAAGGCAATCCGTCCGCTGCTTGTCCTTTGATGCCAAGTAGGGCCAACGTGATGCTGGCTGGTTCAAGCTCCACCAATATTGGAGTGTGCCTGAGTCCTTGCTGGATGTTGCCCTCCTCCTTGCTGTTTCTTAGGTTGATTGAAGAATGGAGGAGAAGAAGGATTGGGGCACTACTGGATGGCGGGGTTAGGTCTTTTTCCTCCCCTTGTCTAGTTTCTTCTTCTTGGTAGTTGTCTTGGTCGTTCGCCAGAAAGGACATGTATGCTTCAATATTGGTTTCCAATGTCATATCTACGTCCGAGTCTTGATTGGTGGGGTTTGCCAAGTTGGAGATGTGGAGTGGGTTATTTGAAAGCACTAATGGAGGAGGGGTGGGGAGTTGAACACCTCTTGGAAGGACTGATGGGGGCGGCTCTGTCAAACAAGAATTTGGAGGAGAGGTTGGGACTTGGAATATCTGTATTGGAAGATCAACCGTCGCACCGGGTGTGTTTCCTTGCAGAGGGGGGATGAGAGTTGGGATTACCGAGGGTTGCGGAGGGCCACAAGGCGATTCTATCTCCATGGTTGTAGGTCCTTGGTCCTCCGGGATGGTGGAGATGGCAAGGCTTGGTGTAGGGATGTTGGGCTGAGACTTGGGACGGTACACCTTCTGATGTAGCTTGGACGATCTGTATTGCACCAAGGTAAATCCGTCAACATTTGGGGTGATATCTTGGGGTAATTGGGATCAACTCAACGAGACTTGTCTTGAGCGTCTGCTGCAAGCCGAGCTGAGAGGATGGCTCAATTGAGAGGAGGTTGCTCGGGGAGTTTTTTTCGAGTCACCATAGGGAGGTTGAGGTGGAGATCTAAAAATGCCATGGGAGGGGCAGTCGACTTCCTCGTAAGGCGAGTTTGGGCATCTCCTGCACCCTGTGTCTGCAATCTCATATTCTACAAGTACTTCAGATGGCAAACCTATAGTGTTGGTCATGACAAGCTTGGACACATACCCATAGGAGGGGTTAATCGCGACACAGAACCGGGGGTCCCGTAGTCCTCATATCGAGTGATCTTCTTCGAGCACAGTGCCAACAATCCCTTCTAGGGTTTTAGCAGCGTGCTGAATGAATTCCAAGGGCAGGTTTTTGAGTCTGATCCAACTGGGGATGGCCAATCCTGCTGGTTGGCTTGGATCGAAACCAAGAATCTATTTTTGAAAGAGTACGGTTCCCACATGCAGCCGGCAAGGTGACAGGGCCAGCATCTGAAGAATTCGCTTGTACGATTCTACCTTTAGGAAGTGAAACCTTCCCCCTGCATCTCTGCGGAGCGTTATTCTAGCATGGATCTTCTAGCTCTTAAACCCAGGAATTGTAACGTACCGTAAGTGGAAGGTCGACTACAAATCTTGCAATGATGACGTATTGCCTGAGGTATGCAACTTCACATCTTATTGCTGCCATATCCAGAGCTGAGGCGGGGACTTCAACGTGCTCACAGACGAGCAAGCCGTTGGGGTTGTGAAAAGCACTTGCTGGAGAATTAGTGACCGGATTGCAACTGGCCCGCCCTTGTGTGAGCTGTGTTGGCGGACATACGAGTTCAGCTGCACGGACGCGACGCCTGTTGCCCTTGGAACTTGATTCCATGCCATCGTGCGACAGCCTGATTTCAGGGAGTTCCTGACGAAGGGCGGTGCCATAGTTACCAGGCCGCATAATAAGGAGATTAAGTTAACCTAAGTTGCTTAGCAAAACTAAGTTTGGATAATCAAAGTCAAACAAATCGACTATCAATCACACGCAAATGACATGAACGCAAACTTCAGTGATTTGGCAGAGCATTTTCGCGGAGAAACAGTACATCAATATCAAATTTCTAGCACAGAAGATATGCGCAGCGGCGCCATACTCCTGCTCTCACCGTTCTAAATGGTCCTCAAGCCAAGTATTTTCCCCCATCGCAGGCACACTAACTCACTAAAAATGCCTAGCCACTTCAAGCTTTCAAGAGGGGACAGGCAAATGGTGAAGCCCTAGCGCGCCTTGCTAAGGGATTTGACTCCAATTTTACCTTGACTTCAAGGTGCTGACACCCCCAACGACTACTCAAATGTAATTAAAAGAATTTAATTGCCATGAAATTCCCTTCATTTGTATGAAAAACAAAAGAAAAAAATACTTTTGACTACAAGAAAGATCCCTTTACTTGTGTCTATCAAATTAGAATGTAAGTCTTTTCAACTTTTGTTGAGTCCTAAGTGAAAAGAGTATCTCAATATATACACATAGGGTGGTAGGAGGTAGAACAAACAATGTGGGATAAGTAAATTAGATGTAGGAGCTTCACTCAGTTTTTTAAAAATTATGAATTGTGTTAAAAGTAGGATTTTAGACCTCATTTAGGCATAGTAGAATATTTTTTCTAAAAACATTTGAATTACAAAAAGTTGGAGAATCAAGTTAAATTTCATCTCCAAAAATCCATTTGAGATTTTAAATCTCCAATAAAAAGTTATGGACAAATTTTAGAGTGGGGTTGGAATGGGGAGAGAGTGTTTGAAAATGTCAAAAAAATTCCCTTCCAACGCCACTCTGAAATTTGTGCATAACTTTTGAGACTCAAAATCTCAAACAGATTTTTGGTGATGAAATTTAACTTGATTATCCAACTTTTCTTAGTTCAAAATTTTTTAGAAAAAGTTAATCTACTATGCCAAAATGAGGTCTGAAATCTTATTTTTAACACAATTCCTATTTTGGAAAAAACTATGACTAGTGGAGCTCCTACTACATCTAATAATTTACTTATCCTACATTGTTTATTCTACCTCCTACCACCCCATGTGTATACAGTGAGCTTCTCTATTAGTTCAAAAACACAAACTAAGTTGGAAATGCTTTTGAAATAATGTAGTTTAGTTCTCAATGAACTAAAACTAAATAAAAGATTTTTGTATTTGATTTTAAAAGCATCAAAATCTTTTGCATTACATATTTGGCACCCATCATATACTTGACACTCCTCTCTGGTGCGTCAGCCTTAGGACAGAGAGGAGTGGTAAAGCTCCACTGTTCAAATCCACTCACCAAAACTCCACTTGGCAAGTCTGCGGTGGCGATGCTTTCAGTTTGTAGAATGCTCTCAGTCAGTGAGACCCTGAGCTGTGGATAAGAACTCCTTTTGGCGGTGTCGACGTGGCAAATGTGGACCCAAATCAAAACCGATTGGGCACTTAAAACTAGAAATGAGCAGAAATTATTAAAAAAAAAATCAACGAAAAAAAACAGAAACCATGAGTGGTCCAAAAAGATGGTGTGGGACCCACTCAACCCAAAGGGCACACATCCACCTCACGCCCGTCCCAAACCCGTCCCAAACCTCAAACCCGCGATCCCACGGTCACCCAATCCCGCGCCTTCACCACCATCACCTCATCCTCGCCTCTCCACAGTCCACGCTCCCCGAGCCTCATCACTTCTTCGCAATTCTTCCACAATTCCGTCTAGAATTTGTGGCCCAACAATTTTCACACACATACATTCTTGGGTTTGTGATTGATTTTGTGGGTGGCGATGGCAGCTGCTGGATTGTCGACGCAAGCAGTGGTGGGAAGCTTAGCCAGCACTGGAAATCATGGCCCGAAGTTGACGTTGACTGAGGGGAGATCGGGGTTGCGATCGCCCTCGGACCGCATGGCGCTCAAGAGCGCTTTCAATAACGGCGGAAATGGATTCTCCGCGGCTGCGGTGATGCCGGAGACAGCCGCTGGGGCCGTCCCGCCCAGGATTTCTATGCGAGCTGCGGCGAAGATGTCGTACATCTGCAAAGATTGCGGGTATGTTAAGCCGTTCCCTCAATTGCAGCGAATTCTGTGTACTCCGAGACCTCTTGAATGGCACCCTCTTTTGCAATTCGTGATCGCATTGGGTTTGTACAACAGGAGTTAACTATGGTGGAGTGAAGATTGGGGTCCCTGCTGATACTCTCACTGAATTTGTAACACTCATTCGAAAGTGCTTCGTAGTGAAAGAATTGGGTCCCTGCTGACACTCTCATGGAATTCTGTGTAGTCTCAGACCTCGTTATTATCACCCTCGGTAACAATATACTTAGAAGCTCCTGCTGATGTTCTCATTGGGTTTTTAGGACACAATTTAACTATGGTGGAAGAATGGGATCCTGCTGGTACTCTCACTGAATTTGTAGCACTCATTCTAAGTGTGTCGTAGTGAAAGAATTGGATCCTGGGGATACTCTCATTGAATTTTTTGCACACAATTTGACGATGTCGTACTGGAAGAATGGGGGCCCGACATTCTAGACACTTGGTGCACCCTTGATGTATTTTGTTCTGGAAGATTTGTATGATTCTTTTCTAGTGGAGGTTCCGAATTTGGGAATTTGTCTAAATGTGAGTAGCATTCAGTGGAATGAGAATTAGGCACTTTGGAATTTTGATGTGTGTCTTTTTGTGTCATTGCAGTTGATTGAGACATTTGTTAGTAGAGTGACTAATTTAGTGATTAGATTTCTGATTCGCTCAGTGATTTAATTGACCTAGACAATGTGAGCAGGGTGGTTAGTTAGGGTTTGCATTTCAACCAAAGAGTTGGACAGTAACGCTCATAAAATGTTGGTTTGAAATACTGCCATTTCTAGTTCTTTCATGGAGGATTGGAAAGACGAAGATTAATGCCCCCTAAGTTTCTTGGTTCATAACGCTGTGTGTACCCATTGCTGATTTCTGTTTCATCACAGGTACATATACAATGAGAGAAAGCCTTTCGAATCATTGTCTTCGGACTACTCCTGCCCTGGTACTTTGCTGAACTACGTAACTTGCTTGAAATCTTCTGTTCGGTACATTCTTATTTGGTCACTCCATTTAATCTAAGTTAATTGGATTCGATTCTTGAATTTATGTGCTGTGGATAACCAGTGATTAGAATTTGATTTCTGTGTCGTCCTTCATTTGAAGAGGTTTGCACACACTTAATTCATGCTGGTCTTTATACTAGAGTTAATATTCTTCTTTTTGAAGAGGTTTTAGATTGAAAGCAGAGCTTTATTGTGGAATTAACATTCTTTGCCACTCTCGTGGCTTGTTATATCTTTTAACACATTTCTACGTTCATGTAACAAGATATAACCTCAATGGTTGAATCTGAGGTAGTCATGCTCAATCATAGTCTGAAAAGGACTCCGTAATGCACTGGATAATGAGATATAACCTTGTTCTCCATTTCCGCTACAGAAATGGGCTCCATTGAGATTTTGATTGGGGATTGAACATTCCAATGCATTACGTTTAGAATCTTGGTCTTTTATATTGTCTGGATATCGATTATTCTCGAAATATTGAAAGCTTGGACTTACGCCATGATGTCCTTGGCTGTGGAAATTAGTGTGTTCTGCACCGAAGAGGAGATTCAAGGTCTATGACGCTCCGTTGTCCAGGAACGTTAATGATACGGCAACTCGAAAGGCCCGGAAGCAAGATTTGAAGAGTGCTAATGCAGCAGCTGGGTAAGCATCTCCTATTGAATTGGTATTCCGGCATCTCCATTAAATCATTTTATTCTCGTTTTGTGCTTCATTTGAAGTCATTTGATTGATTGATCTGGGCGCCTGGGAATATGGATTAGGCAATTAGAAAGTAGAACTTCGTTGTGAGAATTATCATGGCTAGTGGCCCGGCCTTAGAAATTATGCTATTTCCATAATAAGGCTGTACCCTCACGTTACCAGACTTAACCTTAATGGTTACGATCTTGTTTAATCATGTCAATCAAGAGTTTCTCAAGAGAAGAGCACCATAAATAAGGACAAGATTGCGATGTACAATCGTGCTCTCCATATCCTATGCTTGATTGCCACCACCGCAGAAATATTTGAGTTTCATTGAGGTTACACAATGAGTTCAACAGTTGTTGCAAGCATGAGGTTCCGTCCAACTCTTCCGATTTGTTGCTGACAAAATTTTCTGTGTTCGCTGTATTCTTCGATGTGCAGAAGCGCACTTCCTGTTGGCATTGCGGTTGGCATTCTTATCATCGCAGGGACATTCGTTTACTTGAACAACACCTTGTAGTGAACTACCTAGCCGTCTTCAATCTTAGTCTCCTTGGTCCTATTACCTTAGTACCGAGAATGTAAAACAGCGTCTTCTTCGAGCTTGTAGGCATATATCAGTGTATATTCTTTCATGGAATGAGTATTCAGATCAACCGTTCCAAACACCAACCCTTGAATGTGGATGCATTACATCATTGTATGATTCTGGGATATGTTGCTTCTAGTGCAAGTGCTAAAACTCTTGCCTGGATATGTATCTAGAGACCCTGGACATCACATGCACTCTGTATAAATATGGGCAAACATCCAGTTTACCTTATGTCTGTTAAACTTTGTGGCAGGTCCTCTTGGATGCTTGGGCGATTTTAAAGCCCTACTGCATAAAACAACTTCTTCACTACAGATAGGTCTTCTCTTTTGCTACCCTGAACACCGCCCTGAATGAATGTTTCATTATAGAAGCTGCAAGTTGATAAAAAGCAAGAACCTCAGTCCCCTGAGTGGGCAGAAGAACATGAGTGAATGCTACAAACTGCTGGGGACTGGGGGGTGGCTTAGGTTAGGGCTAGGCTTAGGTTCATGGCAGTTATGTACGGGGAGATTTTGCACATGCAAGGCGAGTCATGACCGATTGAGGGGCACAGATATTTGGGGAGGTGCCACAGGGTTGTCCGTAGAACCGTTAATCTTCACTTGGAGCTTGGAAGGGAGCTCTCTTTGAACTGCTGCTGCGGTCAGTGTTCTTAGACCCCTTAAAAAATGGTTTAAGGTACGGTCAATCTCTTGCCTCTCCCTTTCCGTTTCTTTAAGATTTGCGTTTTGAGCTCCGTGGATCGCCTTTAAATGTAGAGTCGCTGCGTCAACAACTTGTTACACTTTCTTTGTCGTGGATGTTGCTTTGATCGCCCTAAATGTTCTCTCTCAGATTGCTCTTATTGCTTCTGTATCAATGGAATTCCGAATGCGGGGATGACGTGAAAATTGCTCGCTCTCCGAAGAAAACCCTAAAACCCCTTATTTTTCACTGTCTTTGTGTAATACAGCATTGGGGGTTTTCGTAGTTTAGGAGGCAAATAATGTTCGACGGTGAGTGCTTGAAATGGGAGGTCCAATGGGCTGGGGTAAAATCTTCCTTTTTGAGAAACATTAGGGAGTTTCAGAGTAGTTTAGGAGGCAAATAATATTCGACTTGGAGTGCTTGGAATGTTGGCATGGACGACTAATACGAGAAGGAGAGACAACTGTGAAACACCATCTGAAACTGTGTTTTGTAATGAGACTAATATGAATCAATCTCCACTATTGAAGGATGGAGATGAATGTCTGATCATAGAGCGTGAAGATGAGTTTGAAAACTGTGATCGACTTCTTCTCAATTCTGAAAGTAAGGAATGATGAGTCTGCACTGTTGGAAGCACGAAGATTAGTTTATCATGTTGAACCGTTACCTGCCACCTCCTTGAGGTGGGTGCCAACATCTAATGTTGAAAAGTTGCTGAAGAATGCTAGTGTTAAGGTCTATCCATTTCATGAGAATACTCTGAACCCTATTATTGTTGGCTTTTTGTTTGTCTCTTTTCTTGAACCTTTAGGAATGTCCTAATGACCATGGCAGCGTTTTCTTAAGGTTGTCAAATGTCCAGAAAGTTCTAAGGAATTGGCGACTGGCCACTAAAAACCATGAAATAATACTTATTTTAAACGTAAATGCTCCTTCGCCTTTAAACAATCACTGGACCATGCTGATGATCCAGACAGGAGGACATTCAAGTGGAATGTATGGTACAATGCGGTGGATGAACTCCAGCTTTTCGCAGCAATATTCAGATCCTGTCTCTGGAAGTTTTGTTGGTGGATCGATGCGTTCAATATGAAGCGAATGACTTATCCCCATGAGTCCATATCACAGTTTTCAGGGCTCCAGCTCCCAAGACCTTGTTTGAGCTTGTGGTTTGTATTTTCACTGAAGGATCAAACGCAATCATTAAACTGGCAATTTTCCAATTGTCAAAATCAGGTGCGCAAGTGCTTCTTCCTTTCACTCTCTACTCTAGGATTGGCTTCGATTTTCAGTTTTGTACAGTTGCACAAATTTTTTGCGATTTTAACTGAAAATTGGCAAATTCCCATACCATTGTTAACAAATTGAGCTTGGAGGCATTTGATGAACAAAGTTTGGCTCAAGGTTAAAAGTTTGTCAGCTGTAAAATTCTTCTTTTTCAAACCATTTACTGAGAGGAACCTTTGCACTTGCTTATAAAATGTTATGCCTCTTTTCAACTTCAGGTTTCTCAACGACTTTGGCAAAATGCTGGAAAGCACAGGTTGTTTAGATCCATTTCGGCAGTCAAGGTGTTTCAAAGTCAAGCTGTTGCTATTGTTCGTTGCTGTCATGACCAAGCAGACGCACGCCGTTGCTAACCTAGATCAATCCTGGTGCTCGTATCAAAATGGCACGATATTTCAATCCAAGCTTCTGCGAACTTCTAAGGTAGGAACGGGGGAACCCATTTCTGTGACGTCCAGCTGTTTAATTCAAGAGGGATTCCAATGCAGTTGAATACATGTTACTTGGATACGATAATGGTCCATAAGCCCTCAAGACTATGAGTTGTCTTTGATTCTTCAGTTATTGTGCACTGTCAAGTTTCAGTGAGTCTAACTTTCCAGTCACATTTACTTCACTATGACTTAGGGTAGGAACATCCAAAATGACTTCGGGTATGACTTTTGGCAATGAGCAGAGTTCCTATTCTAAGATTATCTATGTACTTGTTAAAAAATGAAAGAGCTTTCCGATGCACGATTACTTGGATACCCCACGCCCAAGTCAGCAAGGTTCCAAGTTTTACTGGTAGATGATCTGCAACTGACATTTAATCAGATGATTCAATCGTCTACATCCCCTTTTGATCGATATGTACCGATGGGATGGGTTCACAGGAATGGGTTCCCCGCCACACGGAGGAGTCCAATTGGAGGGCTTTTATGAGCAAGCTTCCTTCAACAGAGGAAGCCAACTGGCGGGATGCCATGAGTCAGGCCATAGTTGGAACAGTGATGGAAATCAAATTTTTGGGCGAAGATGGTTCCATGGATGAAATTTTCTTTAATGAAGATAAACACAGGTTTTACGCTTACTTGAATGAATCCAAACATGGTGGGATGGAGCTAATTCTGCCTCCAGAAGTGGAAAACACAACTGTTGATTCCAGTTTCAGGTTTGTGATACTCAAAGAGAGAAATTATTCTAATTTTACTACACGGGTGACTATACTATATTCCCAAATTGTTACATTTGAAAATACTCATTTTCCTATAGTCAAAATTTCATTCATTTTGATTAATTTTTAACGATTTAGTCACCTTACATTTACTTTAAACTGTAAAATGATTTTATTGGTTTTTGCGATGGTAACACTCCAAATTTTGTAGAAAACAATCCCGGCAGGAGAAGTTCAAGGATGTCGAACTATGTAAAGAGAGCATGCAGGATGGTCTGCCACCCAGGCAAGGGAGGGAGCCTTGTTTGGTAACGGTGCCTTCACAATACGTTCGCCAGTATAAGTGGCCTCTGTCACAGCTCAAGGTGCAGTGGCAATTCCATCTCCATATTTTCACTTTTCGTCAATTTGTTTCCTATTTTCTGTGCCCACATCTTGCCCACATCTTGAACCTGTCATGCTGTCCAAAAATGTGATCGTTTGTGCAAGTTTTTGCTCCAGTGAAACATATCAGTATACTACTGCACCCGTCATTCTAATTCTATCAAATGTTAATACGACGTTAATTTTCCTCAGGCACGAGTGCAAAATGTTCCACACTCTCCCCTGCTGAAGTCAAGGCGATCTCGGGCCTGGGTGCATATAAATGCTTCCACTATTGCCTTCCTACCGGGGGGACCAATGTATCCAAAAGGGGCAGAATCATATCTCAACCATCTAATGCAGGTACGGTCTCCTTCATCTCCTTTTGAATAACCAACATACAATAAACCCTCTCTAATTGCACATTCTGTATTTACGTGTCGTCTGTCACCTTCTAGGCAGTGAATGTTCATTCAGGAGTGATCGAGGACTGATATGGGGAATGCTTTCTTGTCAGCTCGTTCCAGAGCTGGGAATTGGGACCACTACCCGAGTGGCGTTGGATTTGGAGTGTGGCACCGGAAGCTTGGGCCGCGTATTGGGAATGAGAAAAGTAACCACACTATGTCTGTCTGCGTATGACTCTCCGGAGAATGGGGTGCAGCTGGTGATGGAGCGCGGGTTCCCGGGTTTGCTCACTCACAGCTTGGACTCTGGCTCTTCAATGCAGCGTCTTCCCTATCCCAGCCAAGCTTTTGACTTGCTTCATTGCGCTGCGTGCAACATCTCCTGGATCTCCAACGGTGAGTTCCACTCATCACTTGGTGTTTTGCATGCTACGATGTACCGATTTTTCGGTCATGGTGCACCGATGTGCAATAGAGTTCAAAACTTCAAAATATCCACCTTATTATGTGTTGCTTGCAACATCTCCTGGACCTCCAGTGGTGAGTTCCTCTCATAACAAGGTATTTGCACGGTATGATGTACTGATTTTCTTGTCACGATGCTCCAGTGTGCAACGGAGTTCAAAACTTTAAAAGATTCACTTTGGTATGTGGGAATTGAACACGGGATGGTTTTGTCATGAATGTTGGTAATTCTGGTACATAGCTTGACTTTGTGCACATCGGTGCATCGTGACAAAAAAATCTTTACATTGTGGCGTGCAAACACAATAACATATTCATGAAAACCTCACATTTTCATGTAAAGGGATGTTTTGCTTTAACCCCTCAAGGACAAAGCGTTCAAATTTTGAACAACGGATGAACACAAATACATCTCATGCACAAATATGCATTTTTTCATCCATTGATTTTATTGAAGATTCTTGTCTTAGTTTTTTAATATTTGTATGGAATCTATAATAATTACAAGTTTCTTGTGTTATTTCTTTAACAATAGTAAAATATTAGTTGATCTTATCATATGGATATCATCTATGGATCATATTTTACAACTACTGTTGGAGAGTCGTCATTAAATTATCCTTCTAAGTTACTACCTCCGTCCCAAAATGATCTTCCTGTTACACAATATTCCGGATTAAGGCTAAGAATAACATTTTTAAAGCCTATTTTGCATCATATGTGGACTTTAGTGCACTCCTATTGTCCATGAAACTTTGAATTTTGAAGCCCTTTTTAAAGTGCAGTTTTGGATTATTTAAAAGTGGAATTTTCTGGGTATTTTCAAGGAGCACCAGTGGTTATTTAATTATTCAATGTGAAGTCATCATTTTGTGGGTAGTTAGTATAAGCCAAAGACTATATGTAGACATCTATTTTGCCTCCCAAAACTTCATCTCTTTCAATTAGGCAATATTCAAAGAGATGCAAAAAATAAAAACAAAAAGTGTTGGTTGATCCCTTCAACCTTTTTATTTGACTTTTGATTGTTGATTGCATGGATGCAGGGGGAACTACTGCTTGGGGTTGTTTTGCTAGTCCAAGAGAATAACTAAAAATTAAATTTGACTAATTTGCAACTCACAAAGTGCAACAGGAAGATCATTTTGGGACAAAAAATGAAGGCCAATAGGAAGATCATTTGGGACGGAGGGAGTACTTTTTATAATACATTTTCAAATCTGGACTACCCTGGTCTTTGAGTTATACTTTAGCCAAACCTGACCATGTAGGCACTGGATTTGGTACGCCTATTAGCTTAGATATCATTGTTCATATTAATGGACAGTTTCAATATTTACATGCTTTTCCACAAATCAAAATGCACTTCACAAGTTGAGAATTCGTTGGAATGGAATACTCAAGCAGGTTGATAATGAATTGTCTACAATTGATGGATGTGATTGCAGATGGAACACTACTGTTTGAGGCTGATCGCATCCTGCGCAATGGTGGATTTTTCGTGTGGCTTATGGATGTGCCAGATCAAGGCGTCGCAGGGTTAGGTTCGTAATTGTACTTAAGTGGTAAAAACCTGATGTTTTGAACATTCGCAAGGCTGAATTCCTTGACAAACATCAAAGACCTATAATGCTTACTTGTCACCCAAGCGTAATTTTAGAATATGCTTAAAGTGTTGTATTTGGAAAATTCAAAGAAATTCAAAGATACGTCTATCCTATTTGACACTCCCCAACAAAAACATTAGATACCTAACATGATATCTAAGCTAATAGGCCTAACCATTATGAGAAGACAATCTTGAACTAATCCGGGACTAACCTGTACGAATGACCGTCATGACAGAAGGTACTTGCATTAGCCTAATCATAACTTTGAAGATGTTTTTTATTCATTTCTCAACAGCCTTAAGTACTTTCGTAAGCAGTTCATGCATGTTAATCATTATCATTCGTCTTTAGTCTTGTGACTAGTATGGCGTCATTACTTATGTCAAATACGGCGGAGCTAGGAGATTTCCTACCAAAATCTCTTATTCACGATGGTCTCGGGCCATCGTTACTTTTCTTCTGTTGACTTGCAGAGTTTCGACGTGCTGTTGCAGACATGATGAACCAAGCTGAGAAGTTGTGCTGGAAGTTGGTAATCCAAAATCACCAATTAGTCGTGTGGCAAAAACTGGTCTACATGACTCCTGAAATTTGCAGTAATCAAACACACGTGCCGTCGTGCGCACCAGCTGCAGAGTCCAAAGCCAAGTGGTGAGACTGCCCACCTCTCTTCTACATGGTCTTTCGAGTTCTTCGTTTGACTCATAATATCGCAATTATCATAACATTCTTGTTAGTTCAAAATCACCCTCACTTAAACCGTAAACCCTACGTGAAGTTACAATGTCTAGACTGCTAAAGAATTTATGATCTTCAGCTAACGCCCTCACTATCAACGTAGGAAAGTTGGGATGAAGCCATGTCTCGAAAGCACCGACGTCTTCCCAATGGATCCCAACTGGACATCACGCCTCACTCTGCCACCGGCAAAACGCTTGAAGACCGTCGCTGCTGGTGGCCTCCAAAGAGCCAAACAGGAAGTCTTCATATCGGATTTCAACTATTGGGTGTACATGACCGATTTCTACATTCGCTCCTTGGGCTCATCCAGAGTGGCTGACATTCGCAACGTTCTCGATATAAATGCTGGCTTTGGAAGGTACGATCATCCCTGCCATAGATGTGCCGATTTTTTGTGCTAGAGAATAGAAATGGAGTGCAAGAGCACATAGATGAAGTTCAGATTCCAGTGAGTTCACAAAAATGTACTATGAGACACCCTTTGAAAATATTCCTTAGTAATCTGCTTGGGCTTGCTTTTATTGACATTCACAATTCTTGAACCGTCTTCACGGAGGTGTAGTTTTGCAGCAGCCTTGGCAGTGAGGACTCCTCCGATTCCTTGGTGGGTGTTGAACGTGGTTCCAGTTGATGAGCCAGACCGTCTCCCCGTTCTTTTTGACCGCGGTCTTCTTGGGATTTACCATGACTGGTATGTACTCCGTACTAAGTAAGCATTGCAAAACTTGTGAGCGAATCGATGTTTTTTCCTCTTGCTGTCACTTATGGTCACCTACTTAGGAAGGAGATGACATCCAAAAATCAGAAGAACTTCTTAAAATTTAATCCTTCAAAAACACTTCAAGGTACATACACCCATAATTGACACTGGCCAAAATGCAATGCCTACATTTGGACCAAAAAAGTTCAGAGAAACCTAGATTTTGATGACACACAATTGAGTTGAGTGTTTGCAGGAAGTTTTTTTGTTTTGTTTAGAGTTCTACATCAAGGATTGTCATGAAACATCTCTTCATGATATGATGGTTGGACTTGCAGGTGTGAGCCATTAGACTCATATGCACGGACATTTGATTTAGTTCATGCCTCCAGATTTTTTGCCATTCAACACAGGTGGGTACAACAACGAATAAAGTCATTTTTTGAACTCAATTTTTGAAAAGTTTCAAAGAAAAATAAAGGATATTTATTCTTTACCAAAACACTCTCACCATTGGGTTTGATAATTCTCAATTTCTTGTAGAGTTATTAGCAATTACTTTTTTCCTTCATCTAGTACCTCCTTCCACTTTATAATTTTTTAAAGATGAATATGAAAGTTTTTTTGGGTTGAATGTTTTCCATGTATTTCAACTCAATTTCCAACATATAGACTAAAATGCACAAGTTATAGGACATGAATTTTTTTCAAAAATGTTGAAAGACAACTTCTCCTTTGTGAAGGGCTTAAAAAAATTATTTTTTGGAGTATAGGCACATCGCACTTGCAATCAATGGAGATTTGCTCTCCAAAAGTTTTTTGAAGATGTACTTGAACAAGTTAACTAAGAGATCCTACAATTAGATTTGTTAAAACATAAACATAGATGAAGAATCTAGCCTTACTTTGGATCCAAGTATTTTGAGGAAGTTTTGGACCTCAAAACATTGCAAAACTTTATAAATTAAAGTGTTATAAATTTAAATTTGACATTCTAGCATATATTGCATCTAGTTTCTTGGAATAAAAGTTTTGCGAAATTTGGCCACATTTGTCAACAGGTGTTCATTGCAAGTGATCTTGCTAGAGATTGATCGCCTTCTAAGACCCGGGGGATTTGTTTTATTTCGTGATCACAAAGAGGTACTACTCTCACTACAAGAACTTGCCAAAGTTTTGCATTGGAAAGCACACATTGATGACACTGAAAGTGGCAAATGGGGCACAGACAAGTTGTTGCATTGCCAAAAGACAAGATGGATCAACAGGTCAAAAACCAAAGCATTAAGGTAGAGTAACTCATTTTTGTTACTCTTCCAAATGCAAGATATATAGCAAATTTTAAAAATACTTTGTGCATCCAAGTGTAGTTGAAACTCAAAAGTGTAAGGAGATGCAAATGAATGCCTTATATATCTATCACACCAATGGATATGCAACATAGTGACATGTTGGGTGTAAAACTGTCTATATTGGTGTAGAAAGTGGCAATTTTGAAATAGCCAACATTTACTGATTTTGCCTTGTCAAATCTACTTTCCCATGGAATACACTTCTTCTGTAATTACTTCAATATGCAATATGTAGACTAATGAAGTTTCATTTTGTTTGTAATCCATACCTTAAGACATGTTGTTTGTTTGTTTTGTTTGTTTTTTACATTGAGATCTCCCAGACTGTACATCCCCTGGGGGGGTGCTTGATACCATCAAAAAGCCCTCAGCAAGGAAGGGTGCATGGGCTTGTTTTTGTGGCATTTGGACCTGAGGTGCAAAACTTATTGAATTTCAAAGCTTTTATGAGTAAAAAATTTAGAAAATTATTTTTACTTTGATTTTGGTCACATTTTTGGTACCGTTGGAAAGCTCTTAGTAAGGAGGGGTGGAAGGGCTTTGTTTTGTGTCGTTTGGAATGACGATGTGAAAGATATTAAATTCAATGTTTTTATTGTAAATTAGAAAATCAAATAACTATTTTTACTATGATTTTGGTTGTGGCAATGGCATAGAGCACACTAGTATTGGTTAAATCAAGAGTTTGTTTATTAAAGTTTCTAGTCACATCCTATGTCAAGGTATAAAGGGGAAATTACTTAACATATAAGGAAGTGTTTTGTTTGTCATCTTTGCAAAATAATATCCATTTATATCCTTTAAGGAATTTAATATAGTTCCCATCCTCTATAATATGACAATATTCTTTCCAAATTAGCACATCAAAATAATGAGTATTTTAATCCCTAAACTTTTATTGTCCCTTTGAGGAACAAAATGGATTTCGGATAGGCTCCTACATTCTCAATTTGTATATTAATTTTTTGAATTTTTTTGTAAAAATAGGAAATCACATTAGCTTTTGGGGAACAACACTTTTATTTCAATTGGTGCTCAGAAGCAAAATTTATGCCATTCAAAGCCCAAAATGGAATTTGTCAGACAAAACAAGAAAAATCACAAAGAGTCAAATTAAAAATTGTAAATTTTATTTCTTATAGAAAGTCTTTTTGTCTACATAGGAAGATTTTATTCAAATATTTAGAATAGTGGTGAAAAAATTATAGACAATCTTGTTTTTGGGCAATTTAAACATCTTCTTGAAAAATTACCTTGTTGAATTCATTTGTTAATACAATTTTCACAAATTTAAACGAAACAAATGTTGGACATGGTCAAGTTTGCTTGCTAGAACAATCTCAATGTTGTGATCATTGTGTTTCAACTCCATCTTAGAGCTATTAATGATTAATATTTCATTTAATCTTAGATCTACTTCTACTTAACAATTTTTAAAGAATGAAAAGCAAGTTGTTTTTTTGAATTTTTTTGTTTAGGCTTTCAACTCAATTCTTGAACATATAAAATTAGAAATTCAAAATGTGTAGTTCAAATCCTTAACCCATAAAGGACGCCATGGTGGTTTTTTGGTCCAATGAATGATAAAAAAATCCTTCTATACAGGACAAAAGTGCAACTATTCATCTTCAAAATTTTGATGTGAAAAAGGTAGGTCTTTTGCAATAGTTTGACTTTGAATGAATGCTTTTGCATTTTCTTAAGCCAATATTTCACATGGTATCCAAAGGGATGATTTCTACAATCACCAGCTTGTCTTCTAATCCCTGAATGCCCTAGGTCTTTTTTGAGCTTCTAGGAATTTGCTCTAAGTTGAACAAAAAGCCAACATTTTGATAAGTTGTATTGATTTTTTCTAATTCTAATTATATAAATTCAAAGTAGACATATTAGAGATCAATTAGGAAAAGAAAACACAAGAATATGACTTATGGATTGAAAGATTATACTCCATAATGTTTTATCATAAGGGTGTTAAAACTACAAAAGTGATTTGAAGTCTTTCAATTCCTTTTATACATGTCAAATCTAAAAAGTTGGTCACCAAAAAAAATATGAGGTTAAAGGACCTAACATGCATAACTCCAATCAATTTATGGCTTCTTAAAATCTACTTTACAAATTTTTTAAATGAATTTCTAATGTGATTTTTCTTTACGATCTAGTGTATTTGAAGTTCATTTCCAAGAGCCCTCAACACTATCTACAAAAAGTCAAGATTGCAATGGACACCCTTGTACAAAAGCTTAAATAGAAAAATCATAATCAATCATTTTCACAATCAGATTATTTATGCTAAAATTTAATAAACTACTAAAAATAGCAACTTGGTTAGGCATTATAAAACTTCAAAGTATTATTGACACCAAAATTTGGTGCCTCTAGCATTTAGGAATTAAGGGTTCAAAATCTATTCAATCAAGGGACAAAAAATTGAATTTCTTTACTTCAAACGTAAATATTTTGCAATCCACTTGGTCAAAGTTTTTGAAATTTCTCCCTCACATACAAGTCTAGTGCAAGATTCCCTAGTTAGGTATGCAAAACAAACAATTTCAAAAGGTTTTTTGTATTGTCATAGAAATGGTAGTTTTGGATGGTTTTTGATTATAAAAATGCCTTGGGAGTTTTAGGAATTAAGTAAAATACACTTTTGAATCATTTCGTAGAACACTTTCTATTTGAAAAATTATATCAATACTTTTCTATCATGAACTCGCAAAGGACAAGTTGGTCACTATGGAAATCATACGTTATAGTATACTGTAAAACATTTGCTTAAAAAAATCCAAGAACACATATTGGAGGTCAAACTATTATACAAGACCTCCCCTTTTCACACAAAATTCTAAGGATGAACACTTACACTTATATTTTACATAGAAGGATTTTCTATCATCCAACAAACACTTAGTGTCTATTGGATCCTTCTAGAATTAAGTAGGAATAAAATCCAACCTTGCTAACAAAAAATTGCCAATTGTAAGGCTATTAAATCCTTTAGAACCCAAGCATTTAGAATATAACTAAAGTTACCATACTCATAACATTCAGTAGCAGTCATTGCAACTGCCTTCCCCAGATGGAATGATGTGGAATATACCACATCATTTCATCCGAGGGATGAAATGGTGTGGTATATTCTACACCAAATCAGTAACTACAAGGACACTTGGCGGAACTAGTCAATTACAAGGTCGTAGTTGCACATTGGGGTTAATAATAAATTAAGTACTTTGAATTAAAGCTATAAACAAAATAGCAAACTTATTCAAAATGGCAATCAATTTATAGAGATTAATTATCTCAATGCTTGAATTACATCACTTTCATGTGATTGTCATTCATGTTTTGTGTTTTCAAGTGAAAAGACTACTCTATATGTACACATGGGATGGTAGGAAGTAGAACAACCCATGTGGGATAAATAAATTTGAATTTGTAGTTTCTCAAGCACTTATAGTTAAGTCACAAACAAAGAATTGTATTAAAAGTAGAATTTCAAACCTCATTTAGGCATAGTAAAATAACATTTGCTCAAAAATCTTTGAACTAAGAAAAGTTGGTAAATAAAGACAAATTTCACATCCAAAAATCCGTTTGGAGTTTTGAATATCCAGTGAAAAGTTATGGACAAATTTGAGAGAGGGGTTGGAATGGACATTTTCTTGGACATTTTTCCAACCCCTCTCTCAAATTTGTCCATAACTTTTGATTGGAGGTTCAAAACTCCAAACAGATTTTTGGATGTGAAACTTGTCTTCATTTACCAACTTTTCTTAGTTCAAAGATTTTTGAAAAAAGATATTTTACTATGCCTAAATGAAGTCTAAAATTCTACTTTTAACACAATTCTTTATTTGTGATTTAACTATGAGTGTTTGAGAAACTATAAATGCGAATTTGTTTATCCCACATGGGTTGTTCTACCTCCTACCACCCCATGTGTATATATAGAGTTGTCTTTTCACTTGAAAACACAAAACATATTATTGATGACAAATGATTGTAATGCATTATTCATTGGATTCTTTGCGAACATTTTTTTCTACAAATATTTGTATGTTTGGTCCTAAAATTAACAAAGAAAAAGAAGCAAACATATAATGTACTGCCACTATCTTGGTACCTAAAGCTTACATTATTTATTTGAGGATGACTTTGTGGATGAGGAATCCAGGGAGGGAAAGGCAGCCTCTTTGAAGGCTACTGAATGTAATGCTATGTGTTACTTCCACAATTTTTCCCTCTAAAATATGTTACTCCCACATTCAATTTTTTCCCACTTGCATGAGTAGCAATGTCTAATCGGTAGATTTCTAAACAGTACCCTACTTGCAATGTCCCTATGCTGACTATTGTGCATGGTTTATCTATTGATTACTTAGATTTTCTAGCAAACAAGTTGGGATACACCCTCAGGAGTAAACCAATTGGCATTGTCACAAAACGACTCTGTATCAAGCTCATAATATTTGAATTTCAACAGCTGCAATATGAAGAATGCTTTGAGGTAAAATTAAAAACTTCATACCCATTGGGTCTGGTATTTTTTGACACCGGAATTTTTTCTATTCAGTCTGGTATTGATACACCGGCACAACACAGAATAGAACCGGTTCAATCACTGTATTTGTTTACACTAAACAAAGTGCTGATGCTATAGTACAGTCACGCATGGTCTAGAAATGGTGGACCTTGTGATTATTCACAGAACTTTGGAAAACACGGATAGTGCAATCAATCAAATTAAAAAATAAAAATAAAAAACTTCCCAATGTATACCTTCTACTCCAGACGATGTGGAAATCTCTACTTTCTTGGAGGCTGGTCACACACATAACAAAAAAATGAACATTGGAGTTACCGTCTAGCTCACAGATTTGCACCCTACTTACAGAAAAAAAAGAAAAAGAAAATGAAGGAAAAGAAGGAAAAAAACCGACCAAAGAGGTTTGCTAAAATATGCATAAAGCTATGCACACCAATAATCAACACTAATTACAATTATAATTGAGCATATTCACTATTATTAAACATAAATCATTTTTATGAGATCTTATTGGCAGATGAAAGAGGATACCAATGTACTTTAACATGCATTACTTAGACACCCTATGAATAAGTTATGAATTTTCAAAGTTGACTGTCTCTAGGTGTATCAAAAAACAACACTAAGCTCTCATAGGCTTTGTGTAATCTTGTATTGTGTGCATCTTGTAATCAATATCTAAGTTTTTGTAAATAAAGATGCTGCATTTTCAACAACGTTGACTATGGGTACACAGACCTTACATGTAAGCAAAAAGTAGAATGTAAAATTGAGTTCCAGCAGTTGAAGGTTCAGGATAAAATGCTTACAGAAGTAGGACTTGGAGAACTAGGACGGAAGCAGGACGACGATTTTGAATTGTCGCCATGGATCTTGGCAGTTTTGAGAGATCCCATTTCAGTTGCAACTTTAGCACCCTTTGTTTCCTGACAAGAAAGAAAATCAAATCAATCAGAAGATGAACATGAATCCCATAGGTCAAGGAGCAAGACCAAGGCGTAATTTTTCCTAAACCCTAAACCCTAAACTATAAGTGCCCAAATGGCCCAAAGTGGTACTCCCACATCCATAGGAGTTGACTCATTTAGGACATTCCAATGAAGGTAACGAACTGTACCAAAACATACCCTATATTTTAGAATGTCAAAATATGTTTTCAAAAATTACTGTAATCAAAGATTAACTTCCAAAGGCCTCTTTTCTTTTAGCTTGTCCACTTGAATTACAGGAACTATCAAAAAAAGATCATGAGAAGTTGAACAAGTAAAAGTGGTTCTTGACCGGCAAAAAGTTTTGAATGGGTATATTTCTGGGGTGATAAGTTTGTGATAAGAGAACATCTAGAATGTAAGGCTCATCTGTAAGTAGCCACGTTTTTCCTTCAACATTTTTTCTCTAATCAGGACTCCTGGAGTTTTCCCAGATTGACTTACCCCCACCCACCACCCCAAGGAATATTTCATCAAAATTCAAAATTAGGAGACAGGACTGTTTTCAACAACCTGGAAAATTTGACCTAGCTTCTTCAGTGCCTTGGCTCGTTTCATGAGCTCCGACTTCGGCACCTTCGGCTCGAATAAAACCTGCGCCATATCAACCAGCCAGGCATAAATTCTTCATCTGTCTTGGAAAAGGGTGAGATTGATAGATCTCATGAGATTATTAGTAAGACTTATGGAGCTGAGTCCAGATAATTATACAATAAAAAAAACTGCAAATTCCTTTGATTTACAAGAGCATGCTTTGGAATAGAAGTACATTAATTCAACTAAAACTAGGGCAATAAAACTCATATTGAGGCGTTTGTACACTCCAGTAGGCAAATCAAGGACATAAATCATTACAGTTGATTGGGAATTGCAGACAGCACACTCTTGGATTCTGGACTTACGGAAAACGTCTCTTCTGTTGAATTCCATGTTGATTAAAGTCGACAATTACTATGCCACTTGTAATAGAAAAATATGGTACAATTAGTACTACAAGAGTTCATTTTATTGGTCCAAATTATGCTTGAAACCATCATGTCGAGCTTTCCATTCAATGAGTTCAAAAAAAACCCACCAAAAGATCCAAAAAATGGTTTGCAAACTCAATTACAGTTTCCCGATTTTTTGACGATTACACTGACACAAGGTTGACAGCCCCCCATTTGACACAAATAAGGGATGGCAATCGTGAGAGACTGAAACGCACATACCTTTTGGCAGACACTAGTAAGCGTGTTCTCAATGTCGGCTACGTTGAGCTTCCATAAATTTCCAATCATCAGGTCCTGTTTCGACGCAAGATAGGCCTCCACCCCCTGTTCTTGCATTTGACCGCCCTCGATTTGTTTTCTCAAGTCTTCTTGCATTTGCATTAGTTGGATGGCACCTGCAACCAATCCGTAACAAAAATTCGTAACATGTCTTACATTATGGCTACTGCACCATGCAACATGGTCTACGGATTTTCTTAGGTCATTCAGGCCCAACTTACAACCAACTTAAATTTCTTGCTAGAAGAATGTTTTGTTGAGTGAAAATACAAAGATTTTTGCCAGAGAATTCTAATATGGCCTGATTGTTGACCATCAAATTCCACGTTTTTGTTTTCTCCTGTTACTTTTATGATGGAAAGGTTTCGAAATTCTAAATCCTATGCACAGTCAGTAAGTAAGAGAGCCTAGTTGTGCCACAACCACAACTCGAAGCCATCCTGTTTGTGCCACTATGTATCAGAAGTGTATTTTAAAGCTTTTAATGTACACTCCTGAAACATAGTGGCTACAAAGTGGCACAAATAGGGTTTCTTCCCTTCTAGGGATTTCAAACAAGGTATAGCTAAGAATCTCTGGAACCTTGTGTACAAAGGGACTTCAATTCCAACGCACACACACACTCTAACAGCACCCTTAAACAGACTAATTCCCTGAGTTGAGGCCTCCTTCATTGATTCATTCATTAGATTACCTGAAGCAGCCGTGACTTGAGATTTGATGAAATGGCCTTTGCTTCGCAACCACTCCGTCACAAACGGCACTCCCAGGAAATAAATCTTCTTGCCCAGCTCTTTCGCAGCTTGTCTCTCGTACACGTAGCCAATGGTGTGCAGCATCGGTTCTCCAAAAGCTGCAACATCTGACATTGATGGTAAGAAGTTCCAGATCATAAATCCTTTTGGACAAAAAACAAGAGCTCTCAATAGAATGGGAATGGGAAAGGGTTGAGCTATCCAAAACATGTTCTCCATCGCTGGCTTTCAACATTCATTAAGGTGTGCAAGCATTGCCATAATCAACACTACCCAGAATGCGACACTACATCTGAACCAAAAAACATGAAAGATTTACACAATCAAAACGTGAAAGTCAATGAGAGCTTCCTGTTGGTTTTTGGTACACCTAGAGAAGCAGTTTTAAAATCCACAGCTTATTCATCTTGCATGCTAAAGTACGTTGAAAGTCTCATTCATTTATTTGCCAATTAGATCCCATAAAAATAATTTATGTTTAGTAATAGTAATCATGCTCAGTTGTAATTAGTGGCAAGTTTCAATCACAGATTCTCTTTCTTTTTCAGAGGAAGGATTCAATAAAGTGACAGGAAAGAGTGTCCCTACCTTCCATTTTGATTCAATATAATGCATAAGCAAATCCAAGAGTACCAGCCTAGAGAGGAAAAGAGTTGTACTTACCATTGTCCTTTAGGCTCTCCCTTTCTTTTCTAGCCCAGGCAACAAACGCAAGCTTATCCTCACTAATATACGGCTCGATTCGCTTAAGCAGAAGCTGGACAAGCTTTTGCTCCCTCTCATTTTGAACCTCCTGAAAAATAGATGAGTCGATTGAACTGAATGTTTCTTAGAGACTTTGTTCATAACAGACTATTACCAATAGAGCCATTTCTAACTAACATAGAGAAGTGAAAAGTAATAGTTGTAAGGCTGCCCTCCAAGATCCCTTCCTTTCAACGCATCCACCAATCAGTGAGGTCTTTATAGCCATAGCAAATAAAACTAAGTCAATCTATCTTTGGTAGCTAAGAAGGTCAATTTTATATTTTCCTTTCGTTGATACCCAAGAAGCGAGCTGGCTAAAATTTAATCATAATAACATTGCTGCCATGAAGGTAACGTTGAAGTAAAGCTGCAGTCTAGGCATGAGTGCCAGCATATCAAATCAACCATTCATCAAGTCAGGTAAAGAAGGATATGAGCTTTGTCCGGACTGCTCAGGCATGCGGATAAATGCAAATTGGAATGAATAATTACCTTCATTTTCATCCGTATTTGCACTAAGTCGGTAGTTTGATTCTCACCACCAGTGTCCATTCCAGTCATTGAAGCCATTGCCAACTGCCACCACAAGAATCAGAATGGTAAAATAAGCACTGATCCCTACTCAACTGACATAAAAAGAGGCTTTTCTAAATGTTATATGATCTATTCGTGATATTAGAGGTATGCTTTACGTCCATCCATCGTTTTCATCTTGCATTCTTGCAATGCCCTCCTAAAAATTAAGTGTCCTTGAAGATTCATTGGAGTACATCCTGCCGTTCTAGACGAAGATTCAACGGAGTAGTACTTACAAATTCCTTACAGATTCAATTATTTAATCAATCAAACGTTGAAGATATACAATAAGGGTGTCAAAGATTGATAATACGTTCGTCTTGCTTTCAAAGTTATTTACGACACAAAGTGATCTATACCCCACAAAACTAATTGCAACGTTACAAGTCCAAACGTACAGAAGGTCAAAGTAAAAACACAAGATGCAAGATGGGGATGGACTTGAAGGAAATCTGTAGATGAGTTTAGCAAAACTATGAAAAAAAAGTAAGCATACACGGTGCAAGTAGAACGATACCTGACCGATATACTCCTCGAAGGCATCACTTCCAAACAGCATCCCAAAAACAGCAGCTGGATCGACCATCGCTTCTCTGCACCACAGCAAGTCTTTGTTGCTTTGTATTCACAGACTTCCAAACATTAAGTGGTCCAGAATATTGCCATCAGGTGATCATATCAAAAATTCTAGGTCAAATATACATTCTAAATTCAAACCAGATAATTGTGCACAAGGAAATGTACGTACTGAGACACGCCTGGTTTCCCAAGCCTATCATAGGCCTCTCTTTTTGCCGGTTCACTGAGAATTTGGTAAGCCTCCCCCAAGACCTGTTACAAGCCGAAATCTCTTAACAGCCAATAATCATGGTAGGGACACCCAAAGATTTGTCACTTTTGGCAATGAGCATAGCTATAAGATTGGTCAAACTTCGATATATTTTTGTTCGCAAATGAAGGAGGATTCCAATGCGCTAGTCGGACACTATATTCAAAAGCTATGAAAATTCAAACTCTTATTGTTAAACGACCTAAAACCGACACATAAGCACATTTTTAGGTGGTCTACATCCTCTTAACCATTGTCTAAGATTTTTAGGGTGACAATTTTGGGTCAAAGAAGATAACGAATGTCCCTACTCCCTACCTTATAAGCTGCAATTCAAACAAGTTCCTTGTGTGCACATTCTGCTATTAACCTCAACAACCTCATGACTCCAAACTTCACTCTCAAAACGGAATACGTTTGGTAACATGCAAATCTTTCAGTGACAAATTTTAGGACATACATATCCAACAATTCAACAACGTCTACTTCGGTCGATACCTGGAAGTTTTGAGCAGCTTCAGGATTGTTGGGATTCTTATCCGGGTGCACCACTCTTGCCTATGTCAATCCAAAGAAACAAAACTTCAGAGGATAATTCATATTGACAACAACTTATTACACTTGCTTCGTAAGATATAAGGTGGGAACGCCATTTCCATCACTCTACCTGAATCCAACCCTTAAAAAAATATGAGAAACGTGAGAAAAGTGATGACATACCCTACTTGCAAAGGGCCTCCATCAATCGTAACTCAGAACTCAATAATAGGGGATGGAATACAAAAACAGCCCTGTCTAGATGATAGAAATGGGCATTCCTACATTTGAAGATTCACAAAAAATCACTTCATAATCCCCAAAACACATTTGTTTCAATTTCTGATTTTCGCTTTCCTCTATGAGAAAAATAGCATGAACGTGAACGGAAGTGAATGAGAGTCGGTCCCCTCATCTTGCAGACTAAAACAGGACCAGGAGACTAAGTCTGCACTAAATAACTGATCAAGACTATTTCTCAGGAAAGCCTTATAAATATACCAGGGGACAGCCAGCATATAAAAAAATGGAAAGAGAATCACAACTGACCCTCGTATAATAGGCCTTCTTGATAACGGCAGCAGTAGCATCAGGTTGCACTCCCAGAACCTCATAATACTCCGTATCCTTCACCATGTTGAAAACAAAAAACTATTGCTAAACCCCCAAAGCTGCTGCACCAAAACTGGAACCCTGAAAAACACCAGAATCAGCATCGTTTCAATACAACAAAACTCAAAAATACCCTAAACAAGAAAGAACCTCACAGTGACCTAAATCTCAACTCTCACTCTGCCTTCGCAACTTCAAAACCCTAGAAAGCAAAAACCTTCCCAAAATTCTCGCCACCAATCTAAACAACGTCGCAATTCCAACAGCAAATATCTTCCCCTTTTAAAACATACCCAACCGGAAAATTTACGACAGTTGAAAGAAAGATAGATGATTGCAAAACCAACAGTCTAGTACAAAATGGGGGATCGCCAACACTTTAAAGAAGTGGGTTGTTGCAATAATCCAAGCAACCTAGTTAATGATTTTACACACAACAGTCACAGGTTCTGCCACTGAAAACCCACCATCAAACAATAAATAAGAAGTCACAGTTTGCACCAACAACAACAGAAGCTTCACCTTTTGCCTAAGATCCTCTGTACCGACACACAGCCCTTCCAACTTCTTCGCCAAAACGTTACCTTGCGGCTTGAGAAGACGAGGTTTCTAAGGGAGGGAGGGAGTCTTGAAGTGCCGTAAAAGGCAAAAGAGAAAGACTCCGTGTTGCAGACTGATGAGATGAGAGAGAGACGGAGATCTGTCTGCAAGGGAAACTCCCTGCAACTCCGGGACAGAACCAGCGAAGAAAAAGCTCTGTTGGGCTTAGTTAGACCAGACCCTCCCTTGCAGACAACTGAAGAAGCCCTTTGGGTTCCGTGCGATCTATAACTGTGCAAGATTTCTGGGCTGAAATGTCCCCAATGTGTAGACCAGGGATGCAATTTGGGAATACTTACCGCAGAGTTGGAGTTGGAAGTTACTTATTTTTCTTTTCAGCAAGATTTGTTGCTTCTGGACTGAACTGAAGGAAAAGAGGCTTTGCAGCCTCTTGATCAGGCTATCCTCACGAAGTTTGAGTAGCTACTTTACTCAAAAAGTGAACCTATATTACAAAGTGAACCTCTTATAGTGCAATGGCTTGTTTAACCCATAAACAACACTGCGGACATTTTCTGGTCGATGAATGAGAGAAAATTATTCTGTGTAGGATTATATAGCAACAATCCATCCTCGGAATTTGGTGTAGAAAAGAGTCATTATGAACAATAGTTTAACCTCTAGTGAGCACTTTTGGTTTTTTCAAACGGTAGACGATGTCATATAGTGCCAAAAGGGATGACTTCCACAAACACCGGTCTGACATTCAAGGCTTAATATGGTACACTTGCTATTAGAATAGAGATATAGCTGTACCAAAGTCTAGTGTCAAATTTGGATACCCAAAGCCCATATGCAAGAAGTTTATGTGGGCCTTTAGCAACAAGTATAACATTCTTGATCTTCATTGGAAGGGTTTCTTTGACTTCCTTGGCATGTAGGGAAGTCTCCATACTTAGTGATCAAATGGGTGGTCCAAATACAATTCATCTTAACTTTAAACCTCCAAGGTACCAGGAAGGAAGCATACTATTTTTTATATGTAACTAAGGTGGGATTTAAAATCCTATGACTAAGAATTTATTGAACTTTGATATTGTAGCTTGGTGTTCTAAAATCTCTTTCTCAACTAATGGTAGAATCTCCTTGAACTTAATATATGTCCAAAATAATATGCAATAAGATATAGAAGTTATGAAAATAGATATTCACTGGAGAATGGTTGACACTAAGACGACAATATAAAGGCATAATTCTAACTTTTGGTAACAATATCCAAATGTCATTCTTAAAATTCATCTAAGTTTAGCCACAATTTGACTATGTTTGGGGAAAATATCAGACCTAATTGATACAAAGCTATAGTTGTCAATGAAATTTTTTTGGTAACATCCCTAAATTACAATATGAAATTACAACAACAATGCATAAGTTCTCTAGTATTTCACCAACCCGAATATCTATATACCACCAATTGGCAAACTAATATCACTTTGCATCCAACTAATCAAATTGATATCAAATCATGAATCAATTTCTTATTTTTGCAATACAATTTACAAGAGAACCACTCACATTCCACTATATTGGAGAGAGTGTCATACAATGGTTTTCTTATAGATTGTATCACCCCCAAAAAACTATCATACATCATACACTTCATTATAAAAGGATGTAGCCCAATCACATAAGATAGTCAACAAAATTTTTGACTCTTGGAGGAATAGGTTCATTCTTTATTTATTTGTTTTTTTTGAAAGTCACTCATTGAGCATTCTTAGTTGCTTCTAAAGTTTCCTTACAAGTCATTCATCAAATCCTTGAAAGACAGACATTCATTGGACACTTTCAGTCCACAGCATCCTGGCAGGGTTACTTGTAAGAAAACTATGAAGATAGCCCTCTCTCACATCACCCAGCATTTCATATTATCTGAACATACAGCAGTGACTTCACATGTGATGAAATCTTGCACTCATTGCCTTGGTCCACTACTTCACAGACAAAAAGGAAAAAAAGGTGTTTCAACAAAATAACAGTACAAAAGAATTGAAGTTCGATGCTTTATTAGAATCATAAGTTTATACACTGTCATTCCGCGTGCAACCTGTCCTATTCAACGAAGATCAATGACTCCCACAGCTAAGATAGATCAACATGAACCCTTCTGCCAGCACGCCATACCATTATCACTCAGTAGTGTGGGCCAAGTTAATCCTAAACATGAAGCAACAGTCATCTGTTTGAGTGAGGTCCATGTCTGCAGGTAAAAATGAGGTAACTTATCAAATGTAACAGCATCGTGAGAATCTGACAATGGTCAAACCTCCAGGTTCAAAAATCACCGAAGTCAAAATTAAGGGCTTCTCATTCTCCATGCCTGATTCAAGCCTAACCTAACCTTGCTTCACTGCACTCGTCGCAACTTGGAATAATTTCGCTTACGCATCAGCTACCAAGAGTGAACCCCCAAGTGTAATCTGCACATGAGGAATGGAAAACAAACGACACAAGGAAAAGATAAGAAATCCAAAAAACTCAAGTCTACTAAGAAGTGCCAATTGTAGAAAGCAAATGAATCAGCAGTACGAAGGTAGCAAAATATACCCACAGAAAATGTTTTGAAAGTCTCTATTATAAGCGAGGAGATCCAAGCTCATTGTTTATTTTAGTTCAAACACTAATGGGTAAATTGAAATATTTGGTAGCAAACCATGAAAGAATCACCTTCTCTCCAAGCTTGAAAATAGGCAACCCCCTGTAAGGACATCCAGAACAACGGAATGCATCGCCTAGTCCACACTGCAAACACCCACACAAGATGATCAGATCCAAAAGTTCACTGCCGGTACTCCCGTGTTAACAATGAAAAACTCAGGTGAGCCTGTTCACGGATCTGAACCTGACAAGAGTAAACATGATACTAAATACTACATGAATCCCAAAAATGAAGATTCATAAATCTAACGAAATTTAATAAAGTCGATTTACTTCGTTCAATATCCTGAAAATCCCATATCAGTTTTCAACAATTCACACGGCCACAATGCCATTCCCAGGCAACTTAAGAGAGTTTAAAGCGTTGGAAGAGTCAGTTTGTAATGCAGGCAGAGCTCGTCAGGCACTTACGCTTCCACAAGCAGATTTGGGATTGTTGATTTGTGTTACTGTAAGTTTAGTCTCCTCTTCCTTTGCTTCAAGCTCTGCACGCCCGCACGAGCAGTTTTTGCAAGCCTTTTTGGTTGGAGCACAGCTCTCTACCTCTGAGACACACACTCTTTCATCAGTAAATCTTTTAAAGTATGATCGCCCCAGGTCCGTCCTTTTCCATCAGTAAGGTTTTTAAAGTGTAATCGTCCAAGGTCCGTCCTATCTAAGAAAATCCATGACACTTGAGATTGAACACATCGAAGGAACAAGCTCGAGGTAACAAGAAATCTTAGACCTTGATTAGCGCCAACATCATTGTTTATTTCTGTTAACCTACTTTGTTCAACGTCAACTAATGTAAGTGCTACATGGCTATGAGTCCCAAGCTGAAATTATTTAGAAAATAAGGTTTCAAAGCTATCTCTTTTGAGTTGGACTGGGCACTTCAAACGCGTCACTAGGTGTTATAAAAGCAATTAATTCTTTAAAGTTATCTCACCCTAGTTGCACATGACGTTGGTTCAAACTTTAAAATATTTATCTCAACTTTGTTCCTTCGACCTGTGCAACCTAAAGTACCCTAGTACAGAAGTTGATGCAAAGTGGGAAAGGACACTTGTTCCTTCGACCCTGTGCAATCTAAAGTAGCCTAGTACAGAAGTCGATGCAAAGTGGGAAAGGACAAGAGGGCATGTGGCCGACACACAGTTCTACTCGGACAGAATACTTACTGGGAACCTCAGGAGCCTTCAAATCTTCCTCCGTTAGGAGATCGTCCTCATTGATAAGGTCCTCGTCGTCGTTCTTAAAATCACTAGAAAAATCCAATTTCATGGTTGGCTTGCTAATTGGCAGAACATCGTCCGTCACATCCCCAAGAGAGAGTTTCACAGCTCGCCCAACTGGTCTGGCGCTTCCTGCTCAAGCAGACAGTCTTCACTTGATCAGTTTTGGCAATATCAGAAAAAACGCCGTCAATAGCAACCTATCATCAATAACAACTAATTCACATCAAGTTCATCAACTACACCAAAATGTGCAATTGCCAACGTATAATCACGCTTTGGGGTACAGAATAGAGAGAAACGATTGTTATTGCCCAGAGTGAAAGAAATGTATTTTCAAAAGTGCCCACACAACATATAGCATCACTAAAAGAAGTGATCACAGCAACTCATCAAAGGACCAGGAGCTTACCGTTCTGGCTTGAGATCTTCTTCTTAATCTGAAATACAGATGTCGAGTCCCAAGAAGGCTTTTTAACTTTCAGCTGAAAATACACGAAAATATACACATCAGAAATCTGCGGCACTAAATACATCCAAACTATACCATCAAATTCACATAAGTCAGAATTCTCCCAAAGAAATCATAAGCACACGCCTTCAAAAGAGCTACAAAAATCTACAAACTCTGATATACCAAATGTTCTCTGTCAGAGCATGCTGTTTGATCAACAAACCTGAAATCTGATCCACAACGCAAAAACCTAAATGATGAGTGTCTTACCGCAACCAGATTCAAGGCGACAGAGCTTGTCGTACAAGCTTTAGCGATTTCTACTCCTGGCACGGACTCAACAGCTTCAGCATTCACGAAGCCGGCAAGCAACAAGTTCCGCTCCAATGCAGCTCTCGATTGCGCACTAGAGCACTGCAAACATTCGTATTCAGTCAGACAGTACCAAAAGACACTTTGCCCTCGGTTGCAATGAACACCACCCTTATCAAGGAGACAAAGCATTACACAAAGTCTACGCAGAGCACTAAAAACTTTGAAAACCGACCGGCATCTCAA
This sequence comes from Neckera pumila, assembly GCA_963969595.1. NCBI lineage: Eukaryota > Viridiplantae > Streptophyta > Bryopsida > Hypnales > Neckeraceae > Neckera > Neckera pumila. The sequence goes on along the minus strand of OZ018415.1, from coordinate 16,568,399 downwards.
AAATCCAAGGATAGAAACTACCCTCAGGGACAGAAACTACCTTAAGTTCTTGGGCATCAGCAAGAAGAGGCTCTTGCGCCAAAAAGTTACCACCAGGCTTGAGCACTCGAGCAGACTCTTTTAGAAAGTCCGAGGAGTGACGGCCGGGTGTTTGCATCAAAGAGATCACAGTGTCGAAAGCTGACGTCGAAGATTCATACTTGCTCCCTGAATTGACACACAGCGATTTCAGAAGAGTATCAGTCCACGTTGAACCAGTCTGGAACTACCACACCAGACAATGCCAGCATTGACAGACGAACATCAGTTTTTTGCGCTTACCACCTGCTTGAAAGTTGGTCAAGATTTGCACTTCGGTTCCCTCATAAGTCTTATTGACCCACTGTTCCGCCGTTTCTGGTAAAGTGGCCACATCAGTCACCAGCAGAACTGCAGCCTTTGTGGCCATCTCTTCTGGCTGCAGAGCCAGGTGACCTCTACCTTCGGCGACTGAATTCGAAATGAGAACCTGAAAAATGAAAGTAAGGGGAGTCAAGCACTACAGCACAGAGCAGCAACAAACAATGTTCAAGTTACATCCTCATAGCTAAAGACGACAGTAGAACACTTCTGTGCATTCACATAAAACCCTCTAGTAGCTCGTTTGGCACCCGGCTATACACCAAACAGTCTGCTTCGCCAGGAAAGCAAGTTGGCCACTCATAGAACAACGGAAACCAGTAAGCCTGTTGCCGGATAGAACAAAGGGAAAATGTACGTAAAGATAACGCCGAATCTGGTATATATTCCTGGATGCCAGAACCTCGAACAGAGACCACTAGAAACGTAATGCAAGTCCAGGGAAGCACTAAACTAACTACCACGAGGGCCAACGACGTTGATGCAAGCATGTACATTATGAAGACGTCAAATGACACAAAGCCTCGTACAATCTCTACTTACCAAAAGAACCTACCAGTCTACTACCGCCCCCTAAACCTTCAATAAATCGAATTTAATTACGAAACACCACACGGAGTGCTGAAGTAAAGAGTTCAATAAAAAGAAGTGCAAATCCCACAGCGGGAGTGATGAAAACCACGGTCACATACACCTTTGTAAGCAATTACGAATTCAACACTCAACATGCAACTGCAGTCTCTTACTGTCGCCTCTCCTCTTCAACAAAGGAAACTGTGACAACACTCTGGCTGAGACAGAAGGGATGCAAGGAAGAAGGGATGCAAACAAGAAGAGAAATCCCGCAGGATTTAATGTAAACGACCAGATGACACCGCAACTATTCACCAAACAGAACCCAAAGCGCACTGAAACAATACAGCACAACGGTGGCGAGTCACACAGCGACAAAACCAAAGTGAAAAACAACACCGGTTATGTCAAGAAAGACTCAGGCTTTACAAAGCAGCACACTACGTCCTTCTCAAATCTCAACTTCACCTCATTTACAAACCTTGTATCCCAAACATCCGAACCGTAAGGACAAAAAGACGGTATTAGCAAGGAACGAAAGATTAACACCCTGAAGTTAAGTAACCCCATGAAGCGGAGCCATGTAACAACACCATACTTACCCTTGCTTGATAAGCAAAAGCCAAGCGAAAAAACTTGGTCACATACAAATCGATCAAACAGGCGCTAATCTTCCAACAAACTCGTTCTCCAGGGACTGCAACCAAATGAATCCAATCCGAGCATAAGTAGGGCTGCTGCCCTAGCCGAGCCTGCCTGCCTGCCTGCGCGGCTGTAAGCTCTGTATAACTTACTGAACCTCCCACGTTTTGCTATTCAACATGGGACCCAGAGAGAATCACAATTACCAGGACGGATTAAGCAGCAACAACGTGTTGTGAGGGAGGTAACTAACCTCGTGATTAGTGGTGAGCAAGGCACGATGTTGTGAACTGCATGCGCTAGAAACAACCCTAAAAACTGATAAAAATTCGCAAAATTCGTGAGAAATTTTGGATATATTTTGAAAAGTTTTGGATTGATGCAACAAGGATCGACTTGGAAAGAGGTGGGTGCAAGTCGTCGAGCGGCAATTTGGACTCGGAGGAACGATTTTCCACACGATGTGACATCGAGACGCGTCGAGAGGCTTCGAGGACTCGAACCGCCGCCCTAAGCCGCGCCGCCCCTTACCGTGGCGGTGCGTCTGCTGCGGCTGGTTGCTACCGTGTTCCCTACGTTCTCTCTTGAAGTTCCCCGTTCGCCCCAATGGGTTCCCTGGCGGAATTTGGCGGTTCATTTGTCAGGCATTTCTCTGGCCTTTGTCTGGGAATGAATAGCCAGACAGGGTGCAAATCTTGCTTTTTTGCCATTTACCCATTATTCTATTATGGAAACCTACATCCAATGCTTTTCATCCATTTGAGTATTTTAATATCCTTTTAAAGTGAATCTTCGTTGATTAACACTCTTAACCTCTAAGCGCTCTAGGGATCCAAAAGTGTTCTCAGATAGTCTCTAAGTACAATTCGAAGTGTTGTAACTCTTGTATCCGATGACCAAATTTGATAAAATTTATTGGAAAATCTATGTTCTCTTTTCTGCATTGTGTATTAAATTTACAGATCAATCCAAGGTGTATTGATTTTTTTAAAGCCATTCAAAGTTCACAATTTCAAATTGAGTTCACCAAATTGCATTTTGATGGCTACAACTTCGGGGGCTTGTATCTCTTTCATACAATGTTTGTTTTCAATAAATAAAAAATTGTCGGGTTACGTTTCCCTTGAAATCTAGTTATTGTGCTAAAATTTTCATGTCAATCTAAGTTGTTTTGAATGTTTGGGAGAAATTTGAAGTTCAAAATCTAAACATTTTTGGATTAAAATGACTTTGGTGGCTTGTTTCTTCTTCATACAATGTCTTTTTCCAATAATTTATTTTTAAAAAGTTGCGCATATAAGTCTAGTTTGTTAAAATTTCATATCAATCTAAGAAGTTATGAGTGACTGAGAATCATAGTAGTAGAAGGAGATTTAGCCATAGATGTTTTTTGAGGACTTCTGCTATTTTTTGACATTTCAAAGCTATTTTGCATACACAATGAGTCAAATAAATGATGTTTTATTTCACCATGTATTTATAATTTGGTTTTAAAGCACTTTACAGTTTAAAGTTTTTTCATTTGAGTAGGTTATGAAATCAAATTCACCTCCAAATGTGTTGCTAGGAAAATTTTAGCACCCTTTTTCAATATTAAATCATTATAATCTTGCAATCTACATGGTCAAATCACTCCAAAGTTGATTCATGTCATCTATAACACAACAAGATTGTACGATTGAAATTTCTATACCTTAGCAACATTTAAACCTATAACACTTCAAGAGCAATAATATTTTTAAACAACAAACAACCCTGGGCCTTTAGGGGTTAATCTATTATCTTCTAAAGGCCCAAGGCCTTTTCCTTGCCAAAAGACACCCAAAATTGCCATTATTATAGCAAAAAGTAAAAAAAATTAACAAATGCTATTTTTGCACATCTAACCATAGGATCTTACACCTAACTAATATGAGAATGTGTAGAAAAAATTTTAGAATTTTTGACCGCATAGATTGCAAGATATCTGTATTTAAAGTGAAAAAAACAAGTTTTTCAGCGTGTTAAAGTGAATTCAAATTGTGTCTTGATTTCATCTATCATAGTTTTTGTCATGTTTTCAGTTGTACCATTTTCATGGATTTATTTATATCCTTACAAATGATTGACATTCAATAACATCACAAAATTTAAACCCTACGGTTTGTCAACAATTATCATGTGGTTATCATTGTTTCATGATTTTGCAAGTTAATTACAATTTATTGCATCATTATGATGCATTACTTTGCATTGTTACAATGCAATTGCAACTCATGGGATGGGGGGCCCGATTTTTTTTAATTTAAGAAATTTGAATTTAATTTTTAATTTTTAATTTTTCTTGCATATCATTGATTCAATGTTTTCTCTGTTTAATATCTGCACTATCCACTCTCAATAAATTAATATTGTTGTTGACCTAAGACAAAGCCTCATGGTCCCACCGTTCTAATTTTAATTAGGAAACGATATTATGGGTTAAACAATATCGTTTAAAGATTGAAGGCAATGAAGGACATACTATAGATTTAATTCCCAAAGCAATGGGGGCATTTTCCAAGAAAAATGATCAAAAACTACCAAATTTAGTACATTGCCTAAATTTAATTTAATTTTTTTTTTTAACTTCAACCACATAAAAGTTCTATAAACTGCTATGAAATGTATTGGAAAACTTCAGCCGTTTGATTGTGTGGATTATAAGATTATAACATTTGAAATTTAAAAAATAATTTTTTTCATTCTTGCAAAATTGAATCAACAAACTTTTGCCCTATTGAATAAATTTTTTGCTCTTTATGAATTTGAATCTCTCCACCATTGATTTCTAAACTTCTTAAGTACACTCATGAAAAATTTAACCCCTAAAGGCCTTTTTTCTGCCAGAAAAAGCTCAAAACTGCCATTTCTATAGCAAAGAGTAAAAAAACTTGGAATTTGTTTTTTTGCACATCTAACCATATGATCTTACACCTAACTGGTATGAGAATGTATGGAAAAAATTTCAGAATTTTTGACCTCACAAATTGCAAAATATCTGCGTTTAACCCCTAAAGGTCCAAGGTGATTTTCCTATCAAAACCACTCAAAACTGCCATTTCTAGTGCAAAGAGAAAAGAGCTTTAATAATTGTTGTTTTTTTGCATATCCAACCGTAAGATCTTATACTTGACTAGTATATGAATGTGTAGAAGAAATTTCAGAAACTTTGACCATGTAGATTGCAAGATATACACATTTAAAGTGAAAAAAACAAGTTTTTTTGCACCTTGCTTGACTAGATTTTTTGGCTTTGAGTCTTTTTAGTTCAAATTTTTTGCACTATGACCTTTGATTTTCTACTTCTTTATGTTAACTAATTGAGTCAAGAATCTCCCAAAAAAATTTAGGTTAAAAAGCACTTAATTTTCATTCATTAAAAAATTGTTAAATAGAGGTGGGTTCAAGATTGAAGAAAAAACGAAAATGTTAATAGCTTTTAGATGGAATCGAATCACAATAATCCCAACAGTGAGATTGTTCTAGCAAGAAAATCTAACCTTCTCTAATAGTTCTTTTTGAAAAATTCTAAAAATTGCATTGAAAAACGAATTCTACAAGTTATTTTTTCAAGAAAATGCTTAGATTGATCAGAAAACTAAGATTGTCCATAACTTTCTCATTATTAGTCCAAATTGAATGAAACAAAGCTTCATATGTAGACAAAAATATAATCTTTGAGAAAAAAATTTGAATAACAAATACTTTGACTTTTTGTGATTTTTTGGGGCTGCCCTTTGAACCCCAATTTTGCTTATTGTGCCATAACTTTTGCTCCCGGGCATCAATTAAAATAAAAATTGTATATTCACAAAGCTCTTGCAAAAATACACAACCTCAAAAAATTACAAAAAGTATTACAAAAAATTGAGACAATAGGAACCTGCCCGGACCTGATTTGTCCCCCGAGGGGACGAATAGTCCTTTAGGTGTTAAAGTGAAACAAACATTAGAGGGGATTCGGGGGCCTTGGAAGATTTGCACTACAGAGTTTGAGCTTTAAATCTTTGTAGTAGAAAACTGAGTTGAAAATCTAGGAAAAAAATAATTTAAAAAAACTTAATTTTCATTACTAAAAAAATTGTTAAGTAGAAGTAGGTACAAGATAAACAAAAATATAATTTATAAGAGAAAAAAAATTGAAAAAAAAGAAAAAAAGAAAAAAATGTTTTTTGTTGCCCCCCATCCCTTGTTTTGAGCATATTTGGGCATAACTTTTTTTCGCGGGCACCGATTGAAAAAGAAATTATATTTCCACAAAGCTTAGCAGTTTTCTATCTTCCAAAAAAGTTTCAAAAAATCACAACAAAATTTTAGCCCATAGGTACCTACCCGAAATCCCATTTGTCTTCCAAAGGAACAATGAGCCTTTAGGGGTTAAAAAGCAAATATAGAGTCTAGCTTACTCTAAACCTCCCTATAATGCAAGGAGGTTAAATGAATTGGTAATACACTACACTAAAAATGATATTTAGTGTTGGCAACACTAATTACGAACCTTGACACTAAATATCATAGGTAAGTAACACTAAATCTAATTTCTAACACTAAATATGTTCTATGGTAAATCTGAAATCTGAAAAGGTTGACATTTAGTGTTAGAACACATTAAAAAAATGAACTTGCAAAGGAAGCGGAGGTGAAGGTGGAGGCGGCGCATTGAAGTCCAACACAATACTAAATCCGCTACAATTCAGATTTAGTGTTGTGGCTGGTAGGGGGGTAAAACACTAAATGTCATACTACACTAAATATCATTTTTAGTGTAGTCATTTTTTTGATGATTTCTTCTGCATTGAGGAAATTGTTTATATGAAATCCAAACAGTAAAATTATAGAGACAAACATTTGGTGGGAAAATTTTCAGAAACTTTGACTTCATTGGTTGCAAGATAATAAGGCTTAAAGTTTAAAAGGTTAAAAGATTTTTTTTTCCCTCCAAATTGCCCTGACATACCTAACAAAGTTTGACTCTTCTTAGAATGAGATTTCACAACTTTATTTATTTATTTATTTTTATAATTTTATGCTACATTTTATTAGTTACATACATGTCAAATATCAAAAGTCAATGAAGAATTTAACAAAAGATGCTCCAAAGATGTCCAAATTGTCTAGTTTTTTTTTTTGGATAGTTTAACTTTTGATCCAAGTCTTCAGTCCAAATTTTTTAAAATTTCTATGGAGGAGGTGAATGTTTCCACCATGTGTCAAAATTTTATGAACATCTGACCAAAGTTGACTCCATAGAAAACTACTTGAGATTTATTGAATAGATATATGGTCCTTTGGGAATTAAAACAATATTGGATAGACAATTACAGTGCTAATTTTTAACACTATAGTTGAAATTTTTCTCATAGATGCACTCAAAGATTGAATGCAATCCAAAATCCCATAGATTTTGGATTAATGGATACAAAATTATGTCCAATCTAATAATTTCGTTCTATCCTCAGACACTTACATTTTGTGCAACTTAAAAGAACTGTTTTGTATTTGAATCTTTTATTTTTTTGACTCCACAATGGCCTACTAAAAAAAATTGCAAAAAATTAAATCTAACTTCAGGTCATGACGGAGGAATCAATATTCCAATGTATATTCTTCAAAGGTACTAATAGCAATAGAATTATGAGTGGAATTGTCAAACTTAAATTCTTTTTCTTGGATCCTATTGGCAAGTGAACAAGGATTCATTCCAACGCACTTTAGTATGCATTCTTCTCACATTGTAATCAATAGGTTATAAATTTCAAAGTACAGTATCTAGAAGAGCATCACTACTCAACATAGGCTTTTATAGACTCTCATGTTGTGATTTATACACATTTTTTGTAATCAATATCTAAGTTGCACTATTGCTTGTTGGTCTAAAATGCAAATGTCCATATTGAACAATAACAATCATGGATGCACCAATACCTCATCACTTTAACCCCTAAAGGACCAAGTGTCCGTTCAACGTACACAAGAAATCTTGGATAGGTTCCTATGAAGTCATTTTTGGTCGGATGTTCATGAAATTTGGACACAACGTGTTAACATGTATCCCCTTGGTAAAAAACTAATTTTTTTTTCGATCGTGTGCTTGGATTAAAAGTTATGCTGCCATGAACTCTTGGGGTAGCTCGGATAATTTGGAAATCTTTGGAGAATCTTTTTCAAAAAAGCTCATCAACTTTTGAAATTTGCCATATATATAACTAATAAAATATGGCATATAATTGTTCAAAAAAACAAATTTTAGTCTTCAAATCACATTCTATGAGTAGTCAAACTTTGTTAGCTATATTGGGTCAATTTCAAGAAAAAACATTTTCTTCTAACTTCAAGTTCTATTATCTTGCAATTTGTGATGTCAAAATTCTTGAAATTTTTTCCACATATTCCAAATGTTTATCCCTAACTTTCAGTGTTTGGATTTCAAATAAAAAAATTTCTTCATTGCATCAAAAAATGACTAGTGTATTGCTAATTCACTTAACATCCTGGCATCACAAGGTGATTTAGTTTAGCAAAACATCTCATTTGCTTCTAAAATTTTTCATGAGTGAACCTAACATCATATGCATATGAATGGTCAAAATCCTCAATTTCATGTAGAAATAATTTTTACTCTAGGAAGGCCCGAAGTCTATTGACCCTGGTTCGCAAGAATGAAAAAATATTCTTTTTCTCACTTCAAATGTTATAACCCCTGAATTTTTTCAGCCCATTCTACCCCCCCTCGGTCCTTTAGGGGGTTAAAATTCACAGATCCGTATTCCAAAATTTACAAATAGGAAAAAAAACCTTGATCTAGAGCAGTGTCGATTAGTTTTCTCTTGTCTTTTTTTTGAAATTTTGAATTCCTTTCAGAAGGGGAATTTCTACAAAATTTGTGAATCAATAAGTGAATGTTTGTGAATCCCATAAAACATTCACAAATATTCTTTAGAGAAGCCACTAATAGCCCCTTGTTACTGTTGCCCCTTGGAGTCGTTCCTGTGTTTGTTCCCTTCGTTCCCACAATAGGTTCTCCTTGATCCCATGGTGGACTTGGCTGAGTCAGTGTCCGCTGCTCCTAGCTAGTCAGTCCTCCATGGCCAGAGAGTACAATCATTAAGCTTAATAAAGGATGAATTTGGTCAGCTTTTCCTGTATCATTTTAGTGTAATTTTAAACACGTCAATTACCTTTACATCATTGGGGGTGTTAAGTAAGTGTTAACTTAATCATGAGAACTCCTTTCACTTCATGACATGGGTTTTGGGTGGGTGGCACTGTGGATTAGCTGGGTAGCATAATCTGCATGTTGAATGAATTTTTGGATCTGCCATGATAATAATTAAGTCAGTGGAAGTAAGTTAAGATAACAAAATTATGATAAAATCTGGAGTCAGTCTGCTGTGAGATTAACTCAACTGTAGACCGGTGCAGGACTGATGGTGCAGTTGAAATAACATGGGAACAGCCTATTTTGTAGTTAAGCTTACTTAGTGGGATTCAGTCCAGAAGCTGGTAACTTAATCACGCTTTGGGGGTTGGTACGTCAACCTTCAGTCAGATTCCAGAGAACGTGAATCCTTCACACAGGCAACTGGGAAGTCCGTTGCCAGAGGGTGCTGCCCAGCAATCTCAGAATGAGTTCAGGGTTTTTAGCCAAATGTTCTTTTGGGAAGATTTTTTTTGAATTTATAATGAGGGATGAAAAAATCAAGTAGATATCGAGCGAAATTTAGCCAGTTCTGAGATCGCTGGTGCTGCCTAACAGCCAGGTACCTGAATCTTATAATCAGAATAATAAGGGGGAAAGATAATGAAAATGGTTTAGTTGGAGGCTGAAAGATGTCAATTGGTTATATATATAATCCAAGATTTTGATTACCGGTAGTTGCATTGGAGCTCTACTGAGTAACGTGAAAGTAGATTGAACCTCATTATGAAAATAACACAGTTCCCTCACCATTCCCCTGTGACTCGGTTATGTATTAGATAACCGACGAGTTGTGGTAGTGGCGAGTAGGTTATCGGACATAATTGGTTGTTCATTTTTCAATCACAACCTTTGATCTTCATAATCCAAGGGTGTAGGAAACAAGTTGAAAGGAGAGAAGGTTATGAGTTACAACTTATAATGGCAATGGTGATGGGTTGCCAATGGGACGGTGCCACGTGAAAACTCACACAGGGAGACCGGGGAGGCGTTACCCCCCCGGTGTTTATTTTGCCATTGCAGCTTCCCCCCACCCACCCACCCACCCACCCCACCACCCACCCCACCACCACCACCACCACCACCACCACACACACACCCCTTGACTTTCCATTTAAAGAAAGTCAAGGGGGGGTGAAGCTGCAATGGGAAAATAAACACCGGGGGGGTAACGCCTCCCCGGTCTTCCTGTGTCAACAACCGGTTATGATTTCTTATGACAAACAAACGTGAACCAAAGTAGATTGAACTTTGTTGTGAAAATAACACGGATCCCTCACCACTCCCGTGACTTGATATTAACTTAGTTCGTATGACGTACAAGGCTCTTACTTCTTTCACATTACGTAGTCCATATCATTCATATCACTTGGAGTGCGTGACTTTGTGGAAATCGTATGGACTCCTACGTTGCATGTACGCACATGAATTGAGTTGAGCTCATGAAATTTGCGTCATGGTTAAGTACTCCTCTCTAAGAAAACAACAAGCAAGCTGTTGTCACGGGACTGATGACCACCATCGACTAAGATACAGCAATGCAATTGTCGTAACCCAGTCAGAAATCCCTCACCACACCCGTGACTCGATTATGATTTTGGAGGGTGTGCATTGCATGTATAAATCCATGATTTGAACCACTTGGACACGCGGTAATACGGTCCAGAAATAGGATCAATGTCAATGTGTGTTTGAAATAAAACTCAATAGTTCCTATTCGAACTTGAATCTTCAAAAATGGAATGTTCACAAGATTCAAAGTCTTGAATGTGTACACTACTAACTTAGATGAGATTCAAAACCTACATAATAGATCCAACAGAGGCTTGAACTTTGAATTCCAAAGTACTCTGTTTTCTTGGAAGAAGAAAAAAAGCTCCAATGGCAGAGTGTGCCACACACTGTTCATCACATTCTCAGCACTATCGAGGCGGCTGAAGAGCTCAAGAATGGCATGCCACTGTTACGAAATGGACAAGGCTTCAGCACTTTCGGCGTGACTGTGGGTTGAGATAGTGATCTTGCTTTTGAGCTGCAACAAGAGAAACTTTGATAGGATTTGGGAAGGTGCAATTCATGAACCGGCTTTGTACCTCAGATTCTACATGTATGAGTCAGGTGGGTCGGCAAATTCCACACCTTCCCATGCCTGCAAATTTTTTGGGACCCTCAAGCATTTTGGGGAAACAGTAAGCCCTTTGTGAATTGTGGTCGTCAATTCACATAAGAATATTTGGAGGGATGTGGCTGCATAAGCCCAACCAGATTTGGCACACTTGGGGGAAAAAAGAACTCAGGAAAAACAACAGAAAAAACAACAACTAGCCCCTAAAGGACCAAGCACCGTTTTTTTGGCAATATAGCGATTTTGGGCAGCTCACTACGGACGGAGTTTTTATTTTCTTTTCTTTGAAAATTTTACACAACTTGTGCTCAAGGAGTAGCTTTAAGGTCCAACAATTTTCGTAGCTTTTGACTATACGGTTAAAAAGTTATTGCATGATATGTGATTTTTATTGGACAACGGGCAGCCCAGGCAGCTCAAAAAACTTCTTTAAAAATGACTCTAAAAATAAATAAAAATCTGGAATTGGTTCTTTAGATTTATATAGAAGAGTGAAGCTTTGAATCATTCAATTTGGATCTATGAGTCAAAAGTTATGAAGATTTTAAGTTTGAGGGTAGGTATGGAGTCTTTCAAAACCATACCTAACCACAAACTTAAAATCCTCATAACTTTTAACTCATAGATCCAAATTGAATGATTCAAAGCTTCACTCTTCTATATAAATCTAAAGAACCAATTCCAGATTTTTATTTATTTTTAAAGTCATTTTTAAAGAAGTTTTTTGAGTTGCCCGGGCTGCTCGCCGTCCAATGAAAATCACATATCATGCAATAACTTTTTAACCGTATAGTCAAAAGCTACGAAAATTGTTGGGCCTTAAAGCTACTCCTCGGACAAATATTGTTTAAAATTTTCAAAGAAAAAAAATAGAAACTCCATCCGTAGTGAGCTGCCCAAAATCGCCATGTTGCCAAAAAACGGTGCTTGGTCCTTTAGGGGCTAGATGCGATAGAGTCCTTGTATGGAGAATGTGTTTTGGAAGCAAAACAGTATAATAAATTAAGTGTGGTACTCAGAAAAGCTATAGAACCACACCAAGTCACACCAAGTCATCAATGAATGTAAAATATATAACAATCTGTATTGCACACTGCAAGATAGCATTTCAGCAAAATCATCTTGTGACACATTTTGCAACCTTCAATTACTTCACATGGGAAAAATGATACACACTAGTCTCAGGGACGCTTTGCACCTAAAAACCGGGCTAATTTGTTGTGTAGGAGTCCCAAAATCCTCACTCCTGATTGGAAAAAAGACTGACTTTTGTACAATCAATCTTAACCCCTAAAGTTCCATGACTATTTTTTCATTGAAAATGCTCAAAAATTGCCATTTTTAGTACAAGTACCAAACTTCTGAATTTCTTTTGACACATGTAACCACATGATCTTGTAGTATGCTCACTTTTGAACATGTGGTAAAAATTTCAGAAACTTCCACTATATGGATTGCAAGATATAAGCATTCAACTGATTCACTGAAATCATTTTTTGGGCCCTATGAAAAACAAGGCAACTGCACTTCACAAGCTCACTTTTCAGTGAAAAAATGTCCAAAATGGTGGTGCTTATTTGAATTCTTTTTCCTAGACAAACTGGCCACATGCTTGAAAAATTTTAGATGATTTGGAATTGTACAACATATAAGAAAAAAAATAGTAAGTAGACAGTAGTAGAGAATGATTCAAAATACTAAATTGTTAAGAATTTAAATATGGAATCAAGAAATGCTAATCCAATTGCTGCAATGTTGTAATAAATAATATTCATCCTATAATTTTCTTTTTTTCAAAAAGTATTAAAAATTGCATAAGATAAAGGACTTTAAAGTTTATTTTAGAGTGTAGAATCCATAACTGCATGCAAACAAAAAACCCTCATAACTTTTGACTTATGATCAAAATGGAACAATTCAAAGCTCTCTCTCTCTAACCAATTTCAAATTTTTGTTTATGAAAAAAGTATTTTTTTTTATCTGGCCAGACTGCCCATTTATGGAAAAAAAAACCCCACCATACTAGGCCATAACTTTTAACTCATATTTTTAAATGTCATGAAATTTAGTGCATATGAAAGACATTCCTTGTCCCCCACCTTCTACTAAAGTTTGGGCCAAAAATCTTCAATCACATGTACCTGCTCAAAATTTTTATGTAGCCAGAAAACATATGTTGGTCCTCTAGGGGTTAGGGGAATGACCCGTCCTTGGAGAGGTGTAAAGCTCCCTTCAATACAACATTACATGTTGAGGAAGTATTAGGAACAAAGCCTATTGAAACATAGCTTTTATTTTAAATAGTTTTTGTTAAAATAGAAAATTTATTAAAAATGCATCAAAAACAAATGGAAATGATTCCCTTTTATATAGTGAGAAAAGATTGTATATATTCCAACAAAAGTACAAGAAATGAAAACTACCAATTAGAGGTGTTGAAGGTGACTTTTTGGCTTGGGGTGTTAGCCTTGCCCTTGCAATAAATATTAAGGTGCAATTTAGAAGGTTTGAATGAGCCAACCTATACACTTTGCCTTCACGATCGGCCATTGTTTTCTAAAAAACACTTGTCCCATATTTGTAAGTGATTAACTTTGTGTATTAAAACCTCTACTTGTTCATTGGTGGTCTCTAATTTTTAAGATGAGCACAAAATTTTCATCTATAGTAAATAACTAATTCATGTATTTCACCAAGAATTTGAGCTAGCAAATGGTCCATTGATTTTCTCTAAGGTAAATACCCCCCAAACAACCACTTTTTGCTATTATGTTTAATTAATATTACTAGATTGGTCAAATGTTCATTAATTTTATTATTGGCAAGTAAATGGAGGTTCCAATGCACTCCAAAACACAAGATTTGGATCCCATAACTATGCAAAAGTAATAAAAGGTCCAATTTTTTTCTAGTAGATGTTTCCAAAATCATTTCTTCTACATACAAGTACTTATTATTTTGGAAATGTATACGAAGTGATAATGACATTTCAATATTTCACCAAGAGTTTGAGCAAATGGTTTAGTTTTCACTAAAGCGAATACCCCCAAATTGCCAATTTTTGCTACTATGCCGAATTAATATACCTAGATTGGTCAAATTTCCATATTTTCTTATTGGCAAGTGAAAAGAAGTTTCAATAAACCATACATTTAGGTCAAATTTGGCACCTTGGTGCCGAAATAATTTAATTTTAGAATTTGGACAATTTGGATTTCTTGGCTTTCGCACTTTGGCTTTTTTCTAATTTTTTGACACTCCTAATATTGAATTGATTTTTTTCTATTCATACATACATGTGTTCTTTTTTCTAGGTTTTCTCAAGAACAATTTTTGGATATTTAGAATTAGCAACAATGATTTTTTCTTCCAGATTTTCAGAAATTGTTGTACAGTTTTTCAAAATTTTAGACATGTTCCAAATTTCCCCTAGTTATTTTACATAACTGACCTACAGATAAGGTACAAAAAAATGTGACATTTGGATCCCACTACTATGCAAAAGTGATGAATGGTAAAAAAAAACTTGGGTAGATGTTTCCAAAGTCATTCATTCCACATGCATACGTAAACATTGATTTTAGAGATTGATGTACACAGATGGTGGTTTTTGCCAAGGTATGATTTTGGGTGTACCCAACTGACCCCTGGTTTAAATTACAGTAGAGTTGGCCAATCCCCAACTACAATGGGTATTTGGACAAAATTGCACCAAATTTTATGGCCTGGCACCACACCTATAGAAAAAAAATGGTACTGAAAAGATAAAAAATTTCCAGAAAAACATCAAATAATAAAAAAATCTTGGATGAAATCGCCAAATCGTGGATGAAAACTAAGTTATGGATATGTGATATGTCCTAATATGATATTTTCTAATATCCAATAAGTGGATGAATGTTGAAATTTGGAGCACCATTATAACATTCAATATCACCACTCTGGCACTTCATTAAAAATGAAAAAAAAAAACCTATCCCCAAGCAGACCTTTGCATACTTGTGGGCGGGCTCCTGCTGGTGGCCCTTTTGTTCTTTCCTTTGTCCAGGCCTCGTGGCTTGGCTGTTATTTTGTCTGATTCAAAAAAAAAATCCCCAAGCAAAAACTCAAAGTGGCGGCTGCATGCCATTCTGTCAATAAGTTGAAGAAGGGGGCCCCATGCCACATGGCCATCCGCATGGCCATTCCCAGACATTTTGAATACCGTTCAATCCCGTTATAACTTAATAAGGTAGTTCGCCCCATCCATCCACCAAGCCCATCTGGATAGCAAACCCAAGCCAGGGCCTGCCTCAGTATTGGTCCCAAAGAATTCCACCCAATTCTCCCAAAAGCCCTTTTCCCCATAATTCCATGTCCTCTATCTTACCTTTTTATTTACCACTTGAGTACCCCAATCCTGACCCTGCGGCCCGAGATGCATCACGGGCCTTTGAAAGCCATGTACAATGACCGGGGGTCATAACCCCCTGTGGAAGGGCCCGGTCATGATATTAAGAGCAAACGCTATGAGTACCAATGATGAAGGGGTGACCTGTGGTCCATCTCGGTATAAGGTAAGACCATCTCCAATGCTGTCACGGTACATGGCCCAGTATCGGTATAGCTAACTTTTGAATGCTAGACAATTAAAATTTGAAAATTGTCTTATTGGAAGCGCAACGGAAAGAACATGGAGAAGGAACAAAAAAATTTCAAACTAGACATTGGACAAGTAATTCAAAAGCAAGGTACAAATCTGAAATTATAGAGGTCTTAGCAAATCACGGTTACCAAAGCAACATTTGGCCATTGATCCTCCACATTTGACGATTTTTAGAGGGTCAATGGCCAAATGTTGCTTTGGTGGCTGTGATTTTCTAAGACCTCTACAATTTCAGATTTGTACCTTGCTTTTGAAGTACTTGTCCAATGTCTAGTTTGAAATTTTTTTATTCCTTCTCCATGTTCTTTTCGTTGCGCTTCCAATAAGACAATTTCCAAATTCTAATTGTCTAGCATTCAAAAGTTAGCTATACAAATATTGGGCCATGTACCGTGATTGCATTGCAGATGGTCTAACTACACCTAAAATGGACCAACCCTAAAAAGCGACCCCTATTTTTGAAGGATAATTTTTTTTTTGGAACACATGGACGAGCCATTGCATTAAAAAAATCCACAATACAAAGCAGCCAAGCCATGACAGCTTGCAATGAAGAGATTTGAAGGATAAATGAGTACAGAGGATATCAAAATAGTGCACAATACAAGGATAATTGTAAGGTGAAGTTAAGGCCCATTTCAAATAGTATGCAGCTCTATTAACAACACTGTAGAGGTGGCAACTTCACAAGTGATCTATTTTGGATTTACTTTTTGTTGGTTTAGTTTCTTGTTTATGGCATGTCATGATACTACTAGTGGCATTTCTCCATGTGCATCAGATGGATTTTGGCATCATCTACATGACAGTTTTAGCACCCTACACCTTGCATCTTTGAAAATTTGTAACTAATTCACAATGCGTTCAAAAATTATGGAATCACTTGCATTTTGATTCATAGCCCTTCGCTTATATACAAAAATTGTTGTTTATTTTCTAGAGTACTTTGGTCATGCCACACAACTTATCTATGCAATTTTAAGTGTAGTTACTTTACAACCTATTTTTGACGGTTGTCCAGGGAGGATTGACCCCCTTATTGCCTCCCTAATTTACCCTTGCAAAAATCACTAGGATTTTTAGGGTTCATTCAATTTCTTTTCCAAGTTTTATTTTGATGTTCTTGTATACGGTAAGCTACTCAATTGGCATATCTTTTGTCAAGAATTGAGGAATTTGCACCACGTGGCACTCAAGACTTGGTTTACAGTAGTCCTAACCCTAAAAGAAAGACTTTTGTCCCCTCGGAAGACAAAATGAATTTTGGGCAAGTTCCTATGACTTCAATTTTGGGTGAAATTTTTGAAACTTTTTTGTAAGATAGAAAAAACTTATTAGCTTTGTGGAAATATAATTTTTATTTCATTTGGTGCATGGGAGCAAAAATTATGCCATTTTAAAAACAGAATTTTGACAATACTAGGTAGAAAAAGGAATCCACCAAAAACTTAAACTAACTTTAAGAAAAATAAAAATTCTTTATAGATATGATTTTAATCTACATGTGAAGCTTTGTTTCATTTTATTTGGATCAGTGATGTGAAAGTTATGAACTATCTTGATTTTTGGGCAATCTAAGCATATTCTTAGAAAAATAACTCATAGGATATGCAATTTTCACAATTTTTCAAAAAAAATTGCTTGAGAAGTTTAATTTTACTTGCTAGAATAATCTTACCGTTGGGACAATTGTGTTTCAATCTCATCTTAAAACATGTAACATGATTTTGTTTTTCTTTCAATCTTGAACCTAGTCTGACTTAATAATTTTTGAAAGAATGAAATTCGAGTGTATATTTTTGAATTTTTTTGGACTTTATACTCAATTTTTCAATACAGAAAATTTTTCATTCAAACTTTTCCCAACTTTAAATGCCAATATCTTTGAATCTGTAGTCAAATTTCATAAAATTGTACCACATGATTCAGACAAATAAATGCAAGATCCTATAGTTAGATTCTAAAACAAAAAATTATTTTCTTGGATGAATACAACAAAAATGGCAGTTTTGAATGATTTTTGATAGAAAAATGGCCTTGGTCCTTTAGAGATTAAATGCATATAAGGTATACAATATATTTCTGACCATAGCCTCTTTTGGACAAAATAGGGTGACCTAATTTCATGAATGAGGGGAGTATGATGTCAACTAGGGCCTTCACTATTGTAAGACAAATAACACATTCATACCTAATGAAGCTGTTAACCCCTAAAGGATGAAACACCGTTTTTTGGCAACATAGCAATTTTGGGCAACTCACTACAAATGGAGTTTTTATTTTTTTTCTTTGAAAATTTTACAAAACATGTGCCCGAGGAGTAGCTTTAAGGCCCAACAATTTTCATAGCTTTTGACGACACGGTTAAAAAGTTATTGCATGATATGTGATTTTCAATGGTCGGCGGGCAGCCCGGGCAGCTCAAAAAACTTCTTTGAAAATGACTTGAAAAAAATATATAAATCTGAAATTAGTTCTTTAGATTTATATAGAAGTGTGAAGCTTTGAATCATTCAATTTGGATGTATGAGTCAAAAGTTATGAGGATTTTAAATTTGTGGGTAGGTATGGTTTTGAAAGACTCCATACCTACCCACAAACTTAAAATCCTCATAACTTTTGACTCATACATCCAAATTGAATGATTCAAAGCTTCACACTTCTATATAAATCTAAAGAACCAATTTCAGATTTATATATTTTTTTCAAGTCATTTTCAAAGAAGTTTTTTGAGCTGCCCGGGCTGCCCGCCGACCATTGAAAATCACATATCATGCAATAACTTTTTAACCGTGTTGTCAAAAGCTATGAAAATTGTTGGGCCTTAAAGCTACTCCTCAGGCACATGTTTTATAAAATTTTCAAAGAAAAAAAATAAAAACTCCATTCGTAGTGAGCTGCCCAAAATTGCTATGTTGCCAAAAAACGATGTTTCATCCTTTAGGGATTAAGACTAGTTTTTTTAGTTTTGTGCTTTTTGGAAACAAGTTTGCATACACATTAAAAACAAGTCGGACTATAATCTACACTTCCTTAATTTCTACTAATTCCAGACTTGATGAAAAATTAGCAAAAAAATGTGCAATCTTCATTATTTCTTTCTCTTGACCAAAGAAAATTACTCCACCACCTCCATTGCTCAGTCGAACATATGCTAAAATGCTTAGCATTGTTGGAAACAAATAGGGAAGATTGCACCCCTTGCTTATTGCTCTATCGAAGGATCAATGTTAAAAATGCCCCACATTTCTGTGCCACGTAAATTTTGTCTTTCTTCACCTCTCTCAACTAATTTAGAACCTCTAGAATTACAAATTCAGAATTAACAAATTTTATTATGGGTAGCAAATTGTTGAAATTTTTTATTATGGGTGGCAAATTGTTATGACTATTAAGTTCTAGCTCCACTGTCCATCATTTTATTTGTTGCCATTTTCTAACTAGATATGAATGAAGTTTTTTATACTTATGTAGTATTTTTTTGAGATGAAAACTCATGTTTTTGATAAGTTGTAAAATTTTCAGCCTTTCTTTGGAAATTTTTTTATTACTTTTAAGTTCTAAAGAAAAAAATGAAGAAAATTCATATCGTATACAAAATATGTTTAAAAATCTGATATTTTTACCATGGATGTATAAAATGGTGTATAATATCATAGTATAAACCAAAGCTAGTGTGTCATTTTGTAATCAAAAATCAACAAACCATGGTTATAGGTTCATATTACTATAAAATATTGAAATTTTTTTTTTTTCAAATTTTCCAGTTGGAATAGAAAGTGCAGTGGGTAAACTTCGTTTCATCTGTTGGACTCAAATTTGGAAAGCACTACTTTTATGGCTATAATTCACATCAAGTATAAATAGCAATAAATGGCCTAAAATACATTACAAAGGTGATCCGTGGATTAATCCTTAAAGGACGGAATAGTGACTGTTGAAATCATCTCTTTGGTTACCGTGTGAGTTATTGGTTAAAAAAACTTGCAAAAGCACTCATTTAACCCCTAAAGCATTGAATATGCTATTTCAAGAACATAGCATTTTGGGGTAGCTCACTATGAGCGGGGTTTTTTCTTTTTTTTCTTGAAATTTTCACACAACATTTTCTTGAGGAGTAGCATCGAGGAACAATTTCAGAACTTTTGATTGCATGAGTAAAAAGTTATTGTATGATATGTGATTTTCAAAGCTTGGCGGGCAACTAAAATAATTCCCAAAAAATCACTTTTTTAAAAAACAAAAATTTGAAGTTGGTTCTCTCTCTCTCACTCAAAAGCTTTGAATCATTCCATTTTGATTTATGAGATGAAATTATGAGATGTTCTAGTTTGCGGGCAGTTATGGATTCCCTACTCTAAAATAAACATTGAAGTCCTTTATTCAACTCAATTTTCAATATTTTTGAAAAAAAATAAAAACATTGGATGTAGATAGGTTATTACAACATTATAATCATTGAAATTAGCCTTTTTCAATTCTATAATTAAATTCTTAACAATTTAGTGTTTTGAATCATTTTCTACCTCTTTCTACTTACTATATTTTTCCTATATGGTGCACAATTCTAAATGATCTAAAATTTTCAAACACATAGCCAACTTGACCTCAAGAATGAATCCAAAGAGTAACCACCATTTTGGACATTTTTCATATAAATGTGACCTTGTGAAGTGCAGCTGTCTGATTTTTTGCAAGGACAAAAAAAAGATTTTTGTCAATTCAAACACTAATATATCTTGCAATCTACATGGTAGAAAATTCTAGAATTTTTTCCACATATTTTCAAACTAGTGCACTACAAGATCTTACGGTTACATGTGTCCAAATTTTATTTTTTTAAAAGTTTGGTGCTTCTATTAGAAATGGCAGTTTTAAAGCATTTTTGGTGAAAACACAGTAAAAAAGCTTTAGGGATTACACTCAAACTATTGAAGAAGACCTCCCCTTTTTACAAAAGAATTCTAAAGATGAATAATTGCACTTTTGTCCTACTAGAAGGATTCTCTGTCATCTATTGGACAAAAAATATCCTTGTCGGTATTTAAGTATTAAGAATCTCCTCTTTTAAAAAGTCAATAAGATTATAATGAGGGACTTTGCAATAGTATTCATTGAAAATGCCCTCTAAATAAATAAATTGGATGAAAAAGCATTTTTTCCATCCTCCAGTCTCAAGTGAAGGCATCCACCAAATACTTAGTGTCCGCAATAGTGGTATAGGGTTTAACTATATCTACATCATTATTTTTCAAAAAATATGCTATCTATATCAAAGGCTTTTACAAAATTCAACTAAAAGAAATGTTCTATTCATGTCTTAGATTCCATTTAAAAGCTTTTACAAAACTCAAGATCTGAAAGAATGTATTTAATAGATAGTATGAACTATTCCATGGCACATTCAAGCTATTACTTGTCACTCTCTATTTTCGCTCTAAAAAAATCGCTTGATATACCCCCAAACCAAAAATAAAGGATTGTTTGAGGTGCAAAGATAAAGTCTAGCATCGAATTCTTAAAAAAAAGATCCAATATAAAAAAATTAAAAAGTTTGACAGAGATGACAAGATCCAGAACCATCCTCCTCATGCGACACATTTCCTAAATGAAAGTTGAATAGATACAAACCTTCATACATTCCAACAAATGCCACCTTCTTTTGGAGGTTACAAAAATTGACATTCACAAAATAACATTCAGTTCTTATAGCAACAAAGGAGGCCACTCAAGGCACTAAGTGGGAACAATGAATATGTACATTATAACAATGCCACCTGTAATACCAAGATGGTACACAATTAGAGTGTACACTCTAAATTCTCATTGTAAGCTTGCCAAAAAGATACAAGAGGCTTCAAATAAATAGATTTCAGCAAGCCTTGTCAACACTAGTCATTCCTCTCATTGCAAAGAGAATGAAGAAACAAAAGCCTATGCTTCCATTTGGTCATTACCTCAATAAAAGTAACATGTCTAAGATAACAACATTAGAGGGGTGCTGACAACCTCATCAACTAGAGCAACATTCACACCATTCACATTTGTACAGGACAAGTAAAATTGCTCACCAACTTGTTTTTAATCCCACAAGTGCAAGAATACATGTCATTTACGTCCAATGTGACTATTGAGAGTATATTTGGAATGCATGGAATACAATGGGTGCCACCTAAGGTACTAGCTCTGAAAATCTCATTGTTGCTAGAGACTTATATCAATAATTGCTCTCCCATTTCAAAGTGGCCATCTCCATGCCATTTCTCGCTTGACTTTATCTTTTAGGAACTAGGTGAGAGCGTATTTGGAATGCATGGAATACAATGGGTGCCACTTAAGGTGCTTGCTATGAAAATCTCAATGTCAATAGAGACTATCACCAATCATTGCTCTCCCATTTCAAAGTGGTTGTTACTATGTCGGTTTCTCGCATGACTTTATCTTTTTGGAACCAATCACACACTCTACCAGTGTTGAGCTCTTCAATGGCCACACCTTCTTGCTTTGCTATCACTTTAAGCAAATTCAAGGATGAAATTTGCAACCAAAAACATTAGGTTAGTCTCTCAAATGTCTTGGATTTGCATTGAACAAGTTTCATGTGATGGATTACTAGCTAAACCTTTCATTAGTTTCAATAGGACTGCCCAAAGAACAAAAGACCCCTATGAAAGCTTTTAAAGTCACAAAAATTCAAATTTATTGCGCATGATAACAATTTCAATCAATTCATAGAATTGAGACACCATCAAATCTTATACTCCACATATATCTACAAGAATTCAATAATGTTTTTGAAGCAATGCAAAATTCAATTATCAAGCCAAATAGCCAAAAAAGCAATAAATATTTTAGCTTCACTTTTAGAAGAATCTCATTAATTTATAAGAATACAAGGAAAAAGAGATGAATATAATCCACAAAAATGAGGGCAAGAGGCATGATGATAAAAGATTAAGCAAACAAAATTCATAGATTGAGTCACATAATTCTCTCCTTCAAAAGTTTATAGAGGATTAGCAAGTAATTCATAGTTGTTCTAAAATAAGGTAGCAAGCGTTTGTGCTTTGATAATTCATATCATTCTAGCAATCAACAAATTATACCCTCTTGTATTCTAAATCCTTGGAGAATATAGCCTAATAATCCAACAGACTCTCATTATCCTATGCATGGATAAGTTTTAGAACAAATCTAGCAAAATTTCATCATGTCCAATTCTAACAAATATAGATCATTTGTAGACCAATATCCAAAAAACAAAAGAACTTATTTATTAAAATACTCTTAATACTCTTTGGAAAATCTAAAACTCCAAAATTTCAAAACTTCCAAAATGACATTTTATTCAGATTGAATTTCAAAATTAAACTATTTCATCCCAGAAGTGTTGAAAGTGGCCTAGGGTATAGTAAAGTTGAAAAAATACCCTAATCCCTAAACCCTAATATTCATCCTTGATAAACCCTACAGCGGAATGGGTGGACCCTAAACAAAACTCAAGAATTGTTAAGACATTTGCCAAGTTATTCGAAGTGAGCAGAGGAACTCAGTGGAATTTAGCCCAACACTCTCTTGAAACTCTTGTTTGCCCTATATTTCTCGGCAGTGGGAAGATGATTTACGTACGTCAGTCGACATAAGAATTTCTCGTGCATGTCGATGTTGGCCATTTCGACAAGGCCCGCTTCTTCCATGGTAAGAAACGATCCTGGTGCACCCCCGCCTCCACCTCCCACTCCCGTCCTCAAAGATGACACCCACTTGCTCTTCCCATTCTCTACAACACAAATCTCTCTTTCGTCAACATCTCAGAAGCTCACTCGCAACCAAGCTTAACCCTAGAATTCATGGTTTATCAGATGACCAATTCAAATGATCAGATGGTGAAAATCATAGAATTCAGAGTCAAATTTTGAAGTCGATGTAGGAGCCGAGAAGGAGTGGCTTCTGTCATTGAAGCTCAAGTGCTGAACTGCTGGAGCTGCTGTTGTCGTTCCCCATGACTGCATTGCTGCAAATGACAAAGCCATGGCGGCAGGTGAAGCGAAAAATGTGATTCGGTGACAATTGGGCAACTGATGGGGTGGATTTCGATGAGGGGGATGCACTCGCCGCGAGAGGAGATGAGGAGATTGCAAGGATTGACAAGTGCAGCTTCATGCTTGGGGGGGCTCAACTTTTTTCATTTTGCCTTTACAAAATCAAGCCTATAAAAAGAAGAGTAAACCCCAAATCTGGAGTGATGAAAACCAAGGTCACGTAAGCAATTACGAATTGAACACTCGACATGCAACTGCAGTCTCTTAATCTCGCCTCTCCTCACAATCTAATACTCCTCTTCAACAAAGGATACTGTGCCAACACTCTGGCTGAGACAGAAGGGATGCAAGCAAGAAGAGAAACTCCGCAGGGTTTAATGCAAACAACAGATGACCCCGCAACTATTCACCAAACCACGTGTTGTGACGAAACTAAATCCAAAGCGCACTGAAGGTGCTAATCTTCCAACAAACTCGCTCTCCAGGGACTGCAACCGAATGAATCCCAATCTGAGCATAGGTAGGGCTGCTGCCCAAGCCGAGCCTACCTGCCTGTGCACACTACTGTAAGTAAAAGCCCTGTGTACTGAATCTCTCACGTTTCGCTATTCCACATGGGGCCCAGAGAGAATCGCAATTACCAGGACGGATTACGCAGCAACAAAGTGTTGTGAGGGAAGTAACTACCCTTGTGATTAGTGGTGAGCAAGGCACGATGTTGTGAACTGCGCGGGAAACAAAATTTCGCATAATTTGCAAACATTCGTAAGAAACTTTGGATATAATACTGCTGGAAAGTTTCGATTGCAACAGTAATCGATTGGGAAAGACATGGGTGCGAGTCGTCGAGCGGCAATTTGGACCCAAGAGACCAGATTTCCACGCGAAGATGCACTGGCGGGCCGTCGAGGACACGAACCGCCGCCCTTAGCCGCGCCGCTCGTTGCCGTGGCGGTGCGTCCGCCGCGGCTGTTCGCTTCCTTGTTCCCTAGGTTCTCTCTTGGGGTTCCCCGTTCGTTCATGGGGTTCCCGGGCGGACTTTGGCGAGTGGTTTGTCAGTTTGTCTGGGAATGCGTAGCCAGACAGGCTGCAAATTTTGCCATGCCAATTCTTCTATTATGAAAATCCACATCTGTGAAAGAGAGTTGAGAATGTACATGTAAAATTCACAACATTCCAAGTGTTTTTCAATTTAGGGTAGAGCTTGCAATGTGAAGTGGTCATTGAAATGAGAGTAGTGTTTGTAAGAAAAAAAAAAGAATGGGACACTTGTCTTCTCCTTGAAATCCTAGGTAGGCAATAATCACATTGGTTGGCTGACTTTGGTCCCTGCCCAAACCGAACCCCCAAATATGAGTTGTAAGCTACACTACACCACTTCACTTTGAAAAATTCCACAAGGCGGAGTTTAACTTGGAATTTGATGAAACTACTGCCATTGGATTTGTAATGTGTCTATTTTCATAAAATAATTTTCTATATTTCTAAAATCTCTCAATTTGAGAACATGGAGCTCCAAAAAGAAAGGGGATTGACCCAAAAATGGTCAATTGGGTCATTGGGGGATAAAAAACAAGGATTGTGAGCGCGCATACCTTGTCACTTTATAGGTCAGAGATGCCCATTTCAGAAATTTTAAATATTAAAAACCTTTTATCTATAACAGTGTTTTCTCTAGGTTTTTTTTTTTGCAAAATTTTGAATTCTTTTCAGCATGAGTGAATATCTACAAAATTGCAATTGCCACAAATTATTCACATATTTTTTGAAAAGCCACAAATTGTATCTTGTTATAGTCACCCCTTTGAGTTGTGCCGACCCATGTTTGTTCCTTCATTCCTACAATAGGTTCTCCTCGATCTCCTAAGTCGGGTCCGGCAAGAATCACCGCTCCTAGTACAATACTTTGAAGCATTCTCTCGTTGGTCTATTAGTTCTCTTGTTTGGTGCCTTCTTCCTTCCTTGGATCCTCCATAGACAATGAAATATTTAAAGTATGAATTTGGTCAGCTTTTACAGTATCATTTTAACCCCTAAAGACCCAAGGCCTTTTTTCTGCCCCAAAAAACCCAAAACTGCCATTTTTTTAGCAAAGAGTGAAAAAAAATTAAAAATGTTTTTTTTGCACATCTAACCACATGATCTTACACCTAACTAGTATGAAAATGTGTGGAAAAAATTTTAGAATTTTTGACCGCACAGATTGCAAGATATCTGTGTTTAAAGTGGAAAAAACAAGATTTTCAGCACATTGCGGGACCAGATTTTTTGACTTTAAACATTTTTAACTTAAAATTTTTGCACTACTGCGTTTTGAGCTTTCAATCTTTATAGTGGAGAACTGAGTTTAGAGTCTAGGAAAAAAAAATTCAAAAAAACTTAATTATCATTCTTTAAAAAATTGTTCAGTAGAAGTAGGTACAAGATAGAAGGAAAATCTAAAATCTTCATATATTTTGATGGAATTAAAATGCACTAATCCCAATGGTAAGATTGTTCTAGCAAGTAAACTAAACCATTACAAAATAAAAAAATTGAAAAATTACAAAAATTGCATTCCAAAATGAATCCTATAAGTTATTTTTTTCAAGAAGATGCTCTAATTGCCCGAAAAACAAGAATGTCTATAACTTCTTATAACAAATCCAATTGAAATGAATCAAAGCTTTCCAGATAGACAAAAATATAATATATGAGAAAAAAAAAAAAATTTTAAAAGATTCAAAATTTTGCAAATTTTTTTTGCTGCCCTCCCTCCCCACGCATTCCAAGAAATGGCATAACTTCTCGCTCGAAGATCCAGTTTCAATTTTTTTTTTCCGCCACATACCTCTCTCAATTCTTCACCTTCTCAAAAAGTTTTAAAGAATCACAACAAAATTTCAACCCGTAGGTACCTGTCCGAAAACGCATTTGTCCCCCGAAGGGACAATGGGCTTTTAGGGGTTAATACTTCCTCCATCCCAAAATGAACTTTCTATTGGCCTTTATTTTGTGTTTCAAAATTATTTACCTACAATCATGTGGAGAAGGTCCCGCGGAATGAAATAGTGCCAAATTCAAATGTTTTTTTTGTGATAGGAATAGACATTGGTAGACCACTCGTTGAGCACTTTTTCTACGTCCATCAATGCACTTCAAGAAAATCAATCTCAAAAAAGTGAACAATAACTTGTTTAGGCTAGACTTCAACCCTATAACTATGGAATGTGATGGGCTGAAGGCCATGCATCTCTAAATAAGTCCATTACAATAGCAAAATCAGGTATTGTATTGCCTTGGATAAGATAGATCAACCTATTGCCACCGTGATTTGCAATTTGACTATCTTGGGGCCAATTCCATGAGAGACGTATATTTTTCAGAGGTGTGCGCATGTTTCATGAATCAAACCCAAGTGAAATTATAATTTTTTGATCAAAATTGTAATTTCTGTGAATTTTTGAAGTGTTCAGCCCTAAATTACTAAAGCGCCCGTGACTAGGGTCATAAACGCCCTAGTAACAACCTATAACCACCTTCTTATGTCCCTATAAGCATCTAGGTATTCACCAATCAGCTATTGCCACATTACCCTAAATGACATAAATGCACTGATTTTGTCAGATTTCCATATAGAACTGGATCTTTTCTGGACAGATTTGGATGATGGAATGGGTGGAAATGGGGCCAAAGACAGGGTGCTGGAAATGGGTTGGAGACGGAATTAGGCTGGTCTACCTTAGCTGGCTTGCCGCTCGGAAGACTTGCTCCGACGCCCATTCTCAGCATTGCATGCAAGATTGAAACCTTGTACTTTTCATTTTTAGAAATTTATCAGGCTCCGGCATGGATACCATGAGTCTGGGAATGGGAGAAGGCCTACAACAGGAAATGCATAAAGATTACAAAGAGTACGCAAGAATTGGAAAACGATTGGCTAGTGGTGTTTCTTGAAAATGCCCTCCCAAATCCAATTTTTAAGTGCTCCAAAATTTTTAAGTGCTCTCTTAAAAATTAATCGGAAATTCAAATTTGCAAGGCAATAGGAGTGCATTGAACTCTACTTAAAACTCAAATTTCTTCTAAATCTTTTTTATTTTAAACTTAGTTTGGAACATTTTGGTAGGAAGGGATATGATTTTAACCTTTCTTATTATTGTATTTATTGTGAGTATTAATCATGAGAACTCCATCACTTTTTACTTTTTTTAGAGAACTCTATCACTTCATGACATGTGGATTCTGGATGTGTGGGTGTGGGGGGGGGGGGGGGGGGGTTGAGGATTTTCTGGGTGGTATAAAGTAGTTTGTTCTAATAGCAAGTGTGCTCTAAAAGCAATCGTGATATAGAGGTACATTTTGCTTTTTTCAATGTACTAGCAGTGTACATTTCAGGAGGTGGTCAATTTTAGTGCCCACTGCGTTTCAACTTCAAAAATTTGTAACTAATTCCACAAAGGTCCAAAAAGTATGAAACAACTTGGAGTAGATGCCACTTCCATTTTTCTTCCTATGAAAATTTATTGCAAATTGATTCAAGGAGTTTAGCTTTCCTAAAAAGACAATCGGCTCTTAACCCGTAAAGGACCAACATGTGTTTTTTGACAACATAGAAATTTTAAGCAAGTACATTTGACTAGAGATTTGCATATTTTGGGCTGAAATTTTAATAAAAGGTGGGGACGAGGATTATCTTTCATATGCACAAAATTTCACAACAGTTGGAAAATGAATCAAAGTTATTGCATGATATGTAGTTTGTTTCTCAACTCGGGCAATCCGGGCAGATAAAAAAAAATCATTTTTTTCAAAACTAAAAAATTGAAATTGCTTTATTAGATTTATATATACGTGGAACACTTTGAATCATTCCATTTGATCAATAAATAAAAAGTTATGAGGAGTTTTAGTTTGCGGGCAAGGTATGGTTTCTCAACTCTAAATAAACTTTGAAGTTGTTTATTTTACTCAATTTTCAATATTTTTTGAAAAAAATAAATCATAGGTTGTAGATTGTTTATGATAACATTACAACCATTGGAAGTGGCATTTGTCAATTCCAAAACAAAATCTCAACAATTTAGTATTTTGAATCATTCTCTACTTCTTTCAACTTACTGTTTTTTTCCTTTATGTTGTACAATTCCAAATGATCTCAAATTTTCAATAAAAATAAAAATAAATGACTTTTCCTTTTTGTTTTGGCTGTGGCAACAACACTGGGCACACTAGTACTGTATAAGTTAGGGTGCTCTAAATGCAACCCTATAAGGGTTGATTTGTGATTATAAGGAGTTTGGATCCTTGATTATTTTCAAGAATTTTTTATTTTTTTTGAAAAAATATAATATTTCAATAAATTTCCAGTGAAAGAAAATTGATATTGATTGACATCTAACCCAAGTTGTTTCATAGTTTTAGGAACTTTGTGGAATTAGTTTCTAATTTTTAAAGTGGGAATGGAGTGATCACTAAAAGCACCCCCCCTCCTAATATGTACACCATTTGTATATTGATGATGCACTAATGAGTGCAATATGTACCTTGGTACATAAGAGGGAAAGATAATTGAAATTGTTTGAAGCTGAAAGATAGTTATAATCAACTAAGGTAGAAGCACCAGTTGTCGACCACGGCCAGCACCCAACTTGTAGGGTGCGCTATTTCCAACCTTCGGTTGGAAATCAGGCTTGAGTGTTGTTTTTCTGTCCTTTTCAAGGTTGGGACTAATATAATTATAACACATGTTCCAAAGTAGTGAGCATTCTTGACGATCGGAATTGGAAGACTCTAGACTTTGTCTATTAGTGAAATGCACTTTTTGGCTCTCAAAATTCATTGTAATTTCAATTTTGGGAATTAAATTCTGAAAATTTTACAATCTCCATATTTCCTATCTTTCTACATGGGAAAAAGTTCCACCACCTCATACTGCACACAATCTGCTCCAAAACTCCTTAAATGATTGACTACTGGTGCTTCTACCCTGAGCTTTGATTAGTTGCATTGGAAACCAAAAATATTCCGAGAGAAATTAGCAATTATGACCCAAAGAAAACTCATGCCAAAAAAACAAAGTTCCAGATGCCAGAAACGATTTGCATTAACATAATAAACAATGATAAGTATCATGTTGTGGATATTTGAACCTTTTTTTTTCAATTTTTCATTACTGTACCTCACTTGGATTTAGTTTTTCAGATGGCACTCAAGATTACAGATTCCATAACATTAAAGAGCAGAGGGAAGGTTTGCATTCCTCCTGACAAAATGGTGTGGAATATTCCACACCATATTTAGCTAAAGAACACGTGTCAGCACATGGCCGGCTCATGTCAATCCCCATTGATGAGTTCGTGCATGTGGCCTCCAGGGAGGGAAAGGCAGCCTCCCTGAAGGCTATTGAATGTTATGTCATTAGTGGTTAAAGAGAGCCATTTTATTTTTTGTAATTGGGGTTACGGCTCGAATGTTGCGGGCTCCTTTATTTCTAAATCTCTATCTTGATTGAGTGCCACTAATAAATAAGATCCAAATGTTGAAGGTATAACAAGTAACATGAAAGTACATTGAATCTTGGTTATGAAAATAACACCTATCCCTCGCCACTCCCGTGACTCGGTTATGATTTCTTATGACAAACAAACAACAACCAAAGTAGATTAAGCTTTGTAAAGAAAATAACACGGATCTCTCACCACTCTCTTGGCTTGATACTAATTTTGTTCTTATGACATACAAGGCTCTTACTTCTTTCACATTAAGTAGTCCATATTACGCATATCACTTGGAGTGTGTGTCAAAGGAAATAAAGTGGACTCCTACGTTGCATGTACGCACATGAATTGAGCGAGCTCATGTAATTTGCGTCATGGTTAGTACTCCTCTCTAAGACAACAACAAGCAAAGCTGTTGTCACGACGAAGATACGGCGATGCAATTGTCAGTACTGTAGTGTGACTTGCACCACTGATGAGAGACCATGACAAATTGTAAGGTGCGCACCAGGTGTTTCACACACGAATTAAGGTAAGGTAACAGGTTCTGAAATCACAGAGGCTCTAAAATCATCCACCCTACTCAAATGTACATTGCTAGTACATGTTGCTTTTTCATAGTCTTTAGCAATGTACAAAGAATGTACATTTTAGGGGGTGGGATATTTTAGAGCCCTATGCCACTTCAACTTCAAAATTTCATAACTGATTCCAGAAAGCTCCAAAAATTATGAAACAACTTGGGTTAGATGCCAATTCCTCTTCTTTTTCAAGGAAAATCTACTAAAGATTATTTCAAGAAGCTTCACCTCCCCAAAATTCACCTTTAGCTCTTAAATGGGCGATTTATGGACTTGTTACCTTTGTCTGCTCTTACACCAACCACTTAAGAGCTAATTGACTCTTCGGGAAAGCTGAAGTCCTTGAAACAATTTTAGTACATTTTCCTTGAAAGGAAAATGGATTTGGCATCTAATGCAAATTGTTTTATATTTTTTGGACCTTTGCAAAAAAAATTTGAAGTTGAAAAACAATAATCACTAAAACCAATTACCTCAACAAATGTCCACTACTTGTACATTGAAGAAAGCAAAATGTACCTTTGTGTCATGATCGCTTTTTGAGCCCGTTCACTTTTCGAGCAAACTACCTTATGATAGAAATAAGGTCCAAGAAAAAGATCGATGTATATTTTGACCATGGAATGTCAGGCTGACCACCACGGAAATCATCTTTAGAGGTACCGTGTGAATTGACCCTTTTTCTTTGGTACCATGGGGCTAGATTGCACCATTTTAAAATAAATGTTTACTTTTGTTAGATAAAAGTAACCTTTTTTTGCCAAAAATTTTCCAATTTTATTAAAAATGTGGTTGAAGTCACCAAATTTGGATGAAAAAGTACATGAATATGATTGAAAAGTGTTTTTTGGTCCAAAAGATGGATGAATGTAGAAATACAATGCTTCACAAAATTTTAACCTATAAAGCCCCAAGGCATTTTCTGGCTCCAAAACCATTGAAAACTGCCATTTTTGCTGCAATCACTCAAGAAACCAAAATTTTTTTTTTTTAAGAATATAAGCATAGAATATTGTGCTTCACTTGTCTTAGATCATGTGGTTAAAACTTCGTGAAGTTTGACTATACAGATTGGAAGATATTAGCGTTTGAAGTTTGAAAAAGAAGTTTTTTTGACTTGTAGCTTGCAATTTCAAATGACTTTGACGGCCATTTGAAATTTTTTTTGCACTTTACACCATTGGGTTAAAAAAATTTATGTTGAACATTGAAGTTGAGAGTTGTAGAAAAAAATTTCAGAATGTCAAAACTTGATTTTCACATATAAAAAATTGTTAAATAAAAGTAGGTCCAAAATTGAACAAAATACTAAATCATTAATAGCTATTAGGTTGGAATTAAAAAGCTATAATTCCAACGGTGGGATTGTTTTTGCAAACATGCTTAACCTTTTAAAAAAAATTGAAAAAGTTTGAAAATTGCATTCAAAAATGAATTTTGTAAGTTTCTTTTTTTAAGAAGATGCTTAGATTACCTGAAAAACAAGATTGTCTATAACTTTTTCATTATGAGTCCAAATAGGATGAATTAAAGCTTCAAATGTAGACAAAAACATGATCTTTGAGAATTTTTTTTTTAAAAAAACACACAATTTTTTACAATTTTTTTTCTTCTGCTCGGCAAGTTGCTTTTTTGACTTCGGGTGGCATAATTTTTGCTCCCGGGTACAGATTGAAAAAAAAAAATTATATTTTTAGAACTCTAATGTGATTTCCTATTTTCAAAAAAAGTTTCAAAAAATCAAGCCAAAATTTTAGGTCACACGAACCTGCCCAAAATCCTAAGTGTCCTCCGAGGGGACTTTAGGCCTTTAGGGATTAAGTAATCGCCAACTTGGCACTTTCTCAAAATATTAAAAAAAAGGGCAGGTGTAAATCATTTGTTTAACCCTGTAAAGACGGACCCATAACCACAAGTTCAAAGCCTCAACTGTCATCACCCTGTTTGCTGCCATTTTGCAATTAGATATGATGAAAAAAATTTAATTTATTTTTTCAAAGATGAAGTCACATATCTACTAAATAGTTATAAAATTTCAAATTTTTTGGGGAAAATTGGCAATTTTCATGAATACTTAAAGTAATAAATGAAGAAAATTTGTATCTAATACTAATTTTATTAAAAAGAATACAAAGTTTTCACCATAGATGTATATCATAGTGTAGAATATTATAGTATAAACCAAACTTACCGCATCACTCTAAAATTCGAAAGTCAACAAACCATGATTATAGGATCTAAAGTTCATTTGGCTATAAAATATCAAAATATATGAAAATTTCAAAATTATCAATTAGAATTGAAACTGCATTTGATAAGCTTCATTTTCATTAGTTGGACTCAAATTCAAAAAAAATCATTTTTATGGCTAAAATTCATATAAAGAAAAATAAGTAAAAAATGGCCCAAATACACTACAAGGGATTGATCTTCTTCTTCTTCTTTACAATAGTCAATAAGACCATAGTAAGGGACTTTGCAATACAATTCATTGAAAATGTACTCAAGTTCCCTCCAAATAAATAAATTGAATGAAAAAAATATCTTTTTCCATCCTACAATGCCAAGTGAAGTCATCCATCAAACACTTAGTGTCTGCAACAATGCTACAAAGTTTAAAAAACCACTCATTGGAAGTCAAGCTATTGTGCAGAACCTCCTATTTTGTACAAAATTCCAAGGATGAACATTTGCAATTCTGTCTTCTACAACAAGATTCTTTATCATCCATCGGACACTTAATGTCTGCATCAACGTTATAAGGTATAAATAAAACTTCAATAGTTCCTATGCCACTTGAATCTTCAAATGGAATGTTCACAAGATTCAAAGTCTTGAATGTGTACACCACTAGATGCGATTGAAAACCAACATAATCCAACAGATGCTTGAACTTTGAATTCCAAAGTGCTCTGTTTTCTTGGAATCCACATGTATGAGTCAGGTGGGTCGGCAAACTCCACACCTTCCCATGCCCCATGCCGTCAAATTTGTTGGGACGAGTGGGGTTTTTTTTTGGGGGGGGGAGAACAAAAAGCCTTTTGTGGTTGTCAATTCACATAAGAATATTTGGAGGGATGTAACTGCATAAGCCCAACCAAATCTGGCACACTTGGCAAAAAAATTCACAGAAAAAACAACAATGCGATGGGATAGAGTCCTTTGGAAGCAAAATAGGATAATGATTAAGTGATGTAAAAAAATCGTGTAACCACACCAAGCCACACCAAGTCATGGATGAATGTACAATATATAACAAACTGTATTGCACACTGCAAGATAGCACTTAAATCAAATCTTGTGACACGTTGTGCAACCTTTATATGTTTCACACGCAAAAATGATATAGATAGATAGATTAAAACTCCGGTCTTGAAAGAAGGCCGGCCTGAATAAAGTGTCTATTTGTAAAAAAAAAGAAAAAAGAAAAAAATGATATACACTAGTCTCAATACAATATTACATGTTGTGAAAAGTATGGAAACAAAGCCTATTGAGTTGTAGCTTTTATTTTAAATGATTTTGTAGAAGTGAATAGTTTATATTTTTTTTGTGTAACACAAGCAAGTTGAACAATACACTGCAAATGTTCCGTTAGATAGAAAGGCTACTTTAACGCCAAATAAACACAACTTGTTGCTGCCAAGTTTCAAAATCGCAACTATACCATTCGATTTGGGTACCTTTCCACCATCATCTGGTAGTTTAATCCCTAAAGGACCATTGTCCCTTTAAGGGACAAATGGAATTTCGGGCAAGTACTTATGGGCTGAACTTTTGTCATGATTTTTTGAAACTTCTTTTTAAGATAGAAAAAACGCTAAGCTTTTTGGTAATATGATTTTTTTCCAATCAATGCTCGGGAACAAAAGTTATGCCCAAATGAGCTCAAAATAGGAGAGAGGGGGTAGCAAAAAAAATTTGCAAAAATATAGTTTTAATTTCTTAATTTTTTCTTCTTGTAGATTACATTTTTGTCTATCTAAAAGCTTTTGCTCATTTCATTTGGATTTTGTATGAGAAAGTTATGGACAATCTTGTCTTTTGGGCAATTAGAGCATCTTCTTGAAAAAATAACTTGTAGGATTAATTTCGGAATGCAATTTTTGCAATTTTTTCCAAAAAAAAGTTCCACATGGTTTAGATTGCTTGCTGGAACAATTTCACCATTGAGATTAGTGCATTTTAATTCCATATAAAAATATATTAATATTTTAGATTTTCCTTCTATCTTGTACCTACTTCTACTTAACAATTTTTTTAATAATGAAAACTAAGTTTTTTTGAATTTCTGTTCTTTTCCTAGACTTCCAACTCAATTCTCCACTATAAAGATTTAAAGCTCAAAACTCTATAGTGCAAAAAATTTAAGTTGAAATGTTCAAAGACAAAAAATCTAGTCTCACAATGTGCTAAAAATCTTGTTTTTTTACTTTAAACGCAGGTTTCTTGCAATCTGTGTAGTCAAAAATTCTGAAATTTTTTCCACACATTTCCATACTACAGTAGAGCCTCTCTTAGTGCATACTCTCTTAGTGCATAATATGCAGTAAGAAAGGTCGTACTTTGAAGCATTAATTTGTGAACAGTAGTTGGAGGTCCCATAGCGAGAGGCCACTTTAGGCAAAGTTCAGTACATAACTTCTCCAACTGCATAAACCTCTCTGAGTGTAGAGTCTCAATACTATGCACTAAGAGAGGTTCTACTATAGTTAGGTATAAGATCCTAAGGTTAGATGTGCAAAAAAAACAATTTTCAAAATTATTTACTGTTTGCTCCAAAAATGGCAATTTTGAGAATTTTTTGGTAGAAAAAAGACCTTAGTCCTTTAGGGGTTAAAGTCATCTTGGACCATAAAGTTATGATGGTGGTGGAGCTGCCAGGAATTGAACCCCTGACCTTATTCCGAAAGGAACTGACCTCAGTGGAAGAGTTTTTGTTAGAGCATCCCTACCCTTTTGGCATAATGGATGACTTGTTGAACATGGCTAGCAAAACTGCCCCACCCGTCTGGCAAATTGGATGGCCTATTAACCCCTAAAGTCCCAAGGCC
Source organism: Neckera pumila (assembly GCA_963969595.1). Lineage (NCBI taxonomy): Eukaryota > Viridiplantae > Streptophyta > Bryopsida > Hypnales > Neckeraceae > Neckera > Neckera pumila. The sequence goes on along the minus strand of OZ018415.1, from coordinate 16,532,640 downwards.
ATTTTTCTGTCAAAAATCACTCAAAACTGCTACTTTTGTTGCGTTCATCTAAAAGATCAGAAAAAATATTTTCTTTTAGAAACTAACCATAGGATCTTGTACTACACTTTTTACAGATCATGTAGTAAAATTCTTGTGATGTTTGACCGTACGGATTGAAAGATATCAACATTCAAAGTGAAAGAAAAAGTTTTTTTCAAGAAGATGCTCTAATTGCCCAAAAAACAAGATTGTCCATAACTTTCTCATAAAAAATCCAAATGAAATGAATCAAAGCTTCCCAAATAGGCAAAAATATAATCTATAAGGAAAAAAAATTAAAAAAATTAAATTAAATTTTTTGCAAATTTTTTTTGCTGCCCCCTCTCCCTTGTTTTGAGCTTATTTGGGTATAACTTTTGCTCCCGGGCACCAATTGAAATGGAAATTACATTCTCCAAAAGTTAATAAGTTTTTCTATCTTATGGGAAAGTTTCAGAAAGTTTCATTAAAAATTGAGCTCATAGGAACCTGTCCAAAATCCATTTTGTCCCCCGTAGGAACAATGGGACTTTAGGGGTTAAGCAAGAGAGCCTCTCAAACCCCTCCTGCTTGCAAATGGGTGTCATTTTGCCAGCCAAGGCATGGCTTGCAAACCGGCTTGCAAATAGCATACAACAATAAATCCCGCAATGTCCTCGACAAATGGCTTAGTGAGGTGACTTTGTAATCGCGTACAATGTTACCGAATCGTGGTAATATCAATGAACGCAGAAGCTGCGCAGCCTGGATTCATTCCATTTCCTGTGATTCAAGTTCTTTGCAGATTGCCAATGCAATTGAGAATTCACGATGCAATTGAGAATGGATCAAGTTGTTGGTGTGAAAAAAAATTTGAAAATTTTGAAAATGCATTATCCAAACTATTGCTCTACCTGGTCAACAACAGCTGCAACTCCTTCTGCAATCCCATGTAATTTATAAACTTCCTGTGCACTGAGTAGATTTTGTTGAGGGTTCGATACAAATTACAGCCGACTGTTGCATTTAACCTTGATGGTTGGCATGTTAACAGATTGCCGGTGGATCAGCCCGACTTGCAAAGTGGATCAATCTCCTGGATTTTGCCAGCCAATTCCCCACCTGGATTTTGCAAGCCGGGTGGGGATGCTCCTTTCCCTACCTGGTTTTGACTTGGGGTTATTTTCAATCCCGCCCTGAATGGGTGAACTTGAAATGGCGGCTGTGTGCCAATTCCGTCAATAAGTTGAAGAAGGGGGACCCATGCCAATTGGCCATCCCCACGGCTATCAGCCATCTCTCCAGTGCCCACTGGCAGGCAATTCCTGTTCAGTTCCGTTATGGTCCGCCCCATTCATTCATCCCCCAAGCCCATCCGGATAGCAAACCCAAGCCAACCCAGGGCAGCCCCGGAGATTGGTCCCAAAGAAATCCACCCAATTCTCCTAAAGCCCTTTTCCCCATAATTCCATGTCCTGGACTACCTCTTTATTCAACTTATTACCACTCCATCTGTCTATCAAGCACTTGAGCACCCCCATCCTGAGCCTGCGGCCTGAGATGCATCACAGGCCATTGAGAGCATTCCCACCAGTGCCCGCTCAATCTGACACGCCATAGCAGATTGAGCGGGCCCTGGTACGGTGAAGGCCATGGGGTGGGTCGCAGATCCCCACTGTCCCTCACTCTGCTCCCACTCGCACAGGACTAACCCCACCTCCATGCTTCCTTAGCAATCACGTGTCACCTTATAGCTCCTCTGAACCTCTTGCTTTTCATTGCCTATTCCCCAAACTGCTGCGCAAAGACAAAGATTCCCTCACAATCTCTGGTCTTGAGTCACTGAAAAGGGCTCGCTACTCTTAAGCGGCCGGGTGTATTTTGAGAGTGGCCGCTCTGAACGTTCCCTTTGTGAGAGTGACGGTGGGGAGCAGAAGGCTGCGAGGGCCCGCCCGGAGGTGTTGAGGCCGCCTACAGCGTGCCTTGGTGCGAATGCTCTGAGAAAGCAAAATAGTTTAGGACCTCACTGGCTTGGAGGGATGGTATAAAGAGCCGGTCATGATATAAAGAGCAAACGCTATGAGTACCAATGATGAAGGGGTGACCCATGGTCTCCCTCGGTCTCTTCAGAGGGTCTGGGTGACTGGCCTCGCACTCAACCCCTCCAAGTCATTTGAGGGGTAAGAAAAAACATAAAAAATAAAAAATAAAAATTCTTAACTTACTTTGTGCTTGATTTATTTCCCTCTCCTACCTAAGTTTGGGGCCTTGGATTAAAAATATGATTTCAAAATCTGCAAATTTTTTCATACGTGAAAAATAAAAAATTCCAGCATTTTCCCAAGGGCCCGAGAGTGAGGGGTCAGTTCACCCCAGCCTTCCAGAACAGGCAGTCCCCCTGTTCCCCACTCTCCAGTAACTTGCTCTGTGGATTTCCACGTCATCAGAAAGGCTGGCCAGGGTGGCAGGAGTGGGGGGACAGCGTGGCACGGGAGGGGAACGTTGTGGTGCTGAGCTGGCAGAAATGGGAGTAGCCGGTCGGTCGGTGTTGGGTAGGTGAGGCGAAAAGGTGGGTCAGGTCGGTATCCCACCAAGTGGGAACTACCTTCCTTTCAATCATATGGAGTAGTTTTCTTGGGGATTTTGGTACATTCTTTTGCAGCCATTAATTCTAATTCATTGACTTTATCCACCACTCCGCACCGTTCTATTTATGGTGGATTTGGTGACCAAAATTCTAATTCCTTGACATTTTCAACCACAAGGTCTTGGATAGAGTTACAATAAATATTTATATAGTGCAAAATGTCAAGAAAGTACGGGCAACCTCCTTTTTTTTTTCTTTTTTTTCTTTTACACAAATGAAGGGAACCCTTTACTGCAAGAAAAGAAATAAAATACAAGGACCCAGCAGCATGTGGCCTGGGCAAAACGAACAAAGACAGGATAACCTTATTTCACTATTCAGTATACAGGTCAAACTTTCTACAATCATATCAAGAAAAAAAAATGTTGGAATTGTATTCCGGTCCAGCCAGTTTGGGGTTCACAATTCAAATATCTGGCCAGTTTAGTAAATTTTACACAGTCTAGGGGGGGCTTGGGGTGGACACAATGGACCACATGCCAGACGAAGCCCACCTCATTGCTGCACACGCTCGGTGCAAGCCCTCACACTCTTACCACGGATTTCATTATTTTTTCCCTGCTTTTGCCCATCCATGATGGAGGCCATGGATTTTTCTACCACTGCACCTTTTCTGCAAACAACTTTAAAAGGAGCCGCTCGGTCAAATAGACTTTTCCTTACTCCTTGGTGCAAAAATGACATGATTTGCTCCGTTGATTTTCATGCTCGCATTGGTGGGGAACTACACCGGTTAGGGGAGGCAACCCATTCCTGATCGACATTCCATTGTGGCCATTTATGCTATTCTCTTTCCGTGAAGGAGGAGATGAACAATGATTAATTATGGCATGATTCCCAAGGCAGTTGTGGCACATTAGGTTGCCTCCAAGACTCTCAATATTGCAACCAACCCTTGGTGGATTTTGCAACCAGACCTTGGTTGGAAATAGGAAAGTCTCTATAACCAGAATGAGTCATACAGAATCTTCAACCAAAAAATTCATAGTTAATACCTTTTGAAAATAAAATTATTAAAAATTATTAAAACCTTTCGAACTCTATTTTTGCACCCAAAAAAAAAATTCCGAATTGAAGAAATCTACCCAATAGATATGCGTAAATCCTTAAGACCATTTGCAATGCTGTCACGATACATGGCCCAATATCGGTATAGCTAACTTTTGGATGCTAAACAATTAGAATTTGAAAATTGTCTTATTAGAAGCGCATCGGAAAGAACTTGGAGAAGGAACAAAAAAATTTCAAACTAGACATTGGACAAGTACTTCAAAAGCAAGGTACAAATCTGAAATTATAGAGGTCTTAGCAAATCACGGTTACCAAAGCAACGTTTGACCATTGACCCTCTAAAAATCGTCAAATGTGGAGGGTCAATGGCCAAATGTTGCTTTGGTAACCGTGATTTGCTAAGACCTCTACAATTTCAGATTTGTACCTTGCTTTTGAAGTACTTGTCCAATGTCTAGTTTGAAATTTTTTTGTTCCTTCTCCAAGTTCTTTCCGATGCGCTTCCAATAAGACAATTTTCAAATTCTAATTGTCTAGCATTCAAAAGTTAGCTATACTGATATTGGGCCATGTACCGTGACAGCATTGCAGATGGTCTAAGTGATTGGAAATGGGTTGCCTCCCCTATGTCAGAACCAAGTTTCCTACTGGAACTCAATTGAAGTGTACCGCGCCTTAACTAGCCCTTGTAAGTGCATCTGCAATGCTCCCAGGAGCAGAGACCATAACAACATTGTACCGCTTGGAAAGTGATTTGTAATTAAACAAGCGTTGCAATGCAACCGTTATTCAGGGGTTGCAGCCAGTGATCTCAGAACGGGTTCAACGATTTTAGCCGAATGTTCATTTTTGGAAGATTTTTTTAAAATTTACATTGAGGCCAAACAAAATTAAGTAGAAACCAAGCGAAATTTAGCCAGTTTTGAAATCGCTGGTTGTAGCTGTATGGCTTTGGTATGCAACCGTGCATGACCGTCATTTTTGTCTCTTTGCCTACCCCTCTAAGCATCTCACCAAGTTGAGATTCTTGGGTCATCGTGATGACAACTTGACTTCTAATCATATTTTATAAATTCTTTGTAGGAAAGCTTAGTTGCAAAAGCCTAGTTGGGAATTTAAATCCCCAAAATGAAGGAGATGCATAGGATCAGAGGTTGCTCATTGTTTGCATAGTATCCGAGAACCTTGTTCATCTTCAATTGCAGACGCAACTACTACACTGAATAGGGGTATTAAGGGGACCAAACAATTAAAGGGACTAATCTTAGAAAATTGTAGATTTTGAAACTTGATGTACATCCTCCGTACACTTTAGTTATAGATGTACATTGAAGATAGATATTTATATCGTGTGGACTGTCAATTGATTAGTATCGGTCCCCTTAACACCTCTATTCAGTGTAGATAATGTCCCATAAATTGACCGCTTATTGGGGTGCCCCTACCAAAAAGGAACCCTTCATTGTGCAGGCCTCTTTTTTTGGTCCTACATTTACTGTTACACGGCATTTTTAACCCTGTCACGCTATTGCGAACACTAAGTGTCTAATGGATGACAAAGAATTCTTCTATATAGGATAGGAGTACAACTATTCATCCTCGCAATTTTGTTGTGAATCTTCTACAAAAGTTTGACTTCCAGTGAGTACTTTTCCATTTTTTTAACCCCTAAAGGACCAAGGCCTTTTTTTTGCCAAAAAACACTCAAAACTGCCATTTCTGTAGCAAAGAGTAAAAAAATTGAAAATTGTTTTTTTTCACATTTAACCGTAGGATCTTAATATACGTAACTAGTATGGCAATATGTGGAAAAAAATTCAGAATTTTTGATTGCATAGATTGCAAGATATTTGTGTTTAAAGTGAAAAAAATAAGGTTTTCAGCACATTGCGGGACTAGATTTTATGACTTTGAACATTTTTAACTTAAATGTTTAGCAATACAGAGTTTCGAGCTTTTAATTTTTATAGTAAAGAATTGAGTTGAGAGTGTAGGGGGGAAAAACATCCAAAGAAACTTAATTTTCATTACTAAAAAAATTGTTAAGTAGAAGTAGGTACAAGATAGAATGAAAATGTAAAATACTAATATCTTTTATATGGATTAAAAAGCACTAATTCCAATGGTGAGATTGTTCTAGCAAAAGAAACTAAACCTTGTGGAACTTTTTTTTTTTTTAAATTGTAAAAATTGCATTCAAAAATGAATCCTACAAGTTATTTTTTTTAGGAAGATGCTCTAAGTGCCCGAAGAACAAGACTGTCCATAAATTTTTCATAACAAATCCAAATGAAATGAATAAAAGCTTTTTAGATAGACAAAAATATAATCTATAAGAAAAAAAAATGTAAAAATTTAAAAATAGAATTGCAATTTTTTTTGCTGCCCCCCAACCCCTATTTTGAGCTTATTTGGATATAACTTTTTTCCCCGAGCACCGATTGAAACAAAAATTATATTCCCACAAAGCTTAGCAGTTTTTCTATTTTCAAAAAAAATTCGGAAAATCTCGACAAAAATTCAGCCCGTAGGTACATGCCCAAAATCCCATTTGTCCCCCCAAGGGACAATGGTCCTTTAGGGGTTAAGCCATTGATTCCCACAGTATCAGAAAATGATGATTTCCGCAGAGACCAGCTGATCGTTACAAGGTTATTGAGCATGCATTGCACATGCTCTAATAGTCTAATTGTGTGTGTGGCCAGTGCCTGCCACTTCTGATCGCAATGTTATGTAACTGAGCATACATATAACAACTCCTTTTTTTTTTTTTTGAAACCCGGAGTTTATTCCAAGAAATATAACAACTTCACTTTGGGAAAAGAAGAACATGCTGCTTCTTTGCAACCGGACACAGTGCTTCCTTGCTTTCTCTTCCTGGGTCTCTTCTGTGTTTGTAGTCCTCTGTCTTGTTGCTCTGGCCAGGCCACTTGTGGCTGGCTCTTTTGGACCTTCCTTCTCTGCAATGAAATTTAGTTTCATTTGTTCCAAAAAGAAAACAAAAAAACAAAAAAAAGAACTGAAAACAATGTGAGACTGGTTAGTAGATTTCACAGAAGTGGGTGGCTAAATTTCGCTCCATTGCTACTTAAAATTTGTAGGAGCTAAAAGTATATGGGAAAAAATCCTTGAAAAAATTAGATTTTAGTCAAGACTGCAACAAACAATAGAATTTGGTAGCCAATGTGGAACTTCCTCTACATTGGAATTAGCATCTATTTCGTTAGTTTTGTATTATATTACTCCCAATAACCCTTTAAAAGTTACAAAATCCTATTTTTTTAATTTTTTTTAATACTACTCACTCTCAAGGTAGCCAAAATTGATGTCAGATTGTCTTGGAGGTAGCATATTGCACTAAATTCGAATAACTTGGGTAGCATGTTGCGCTAAATTCCATAAAGCAGTTCTGGGATCACTGCTGGTCAGTGTGTTCACTGTGTGGTTCCTGAAGTCAATTGAACCCATTTCTTACTAACTCTAATCTTGTCAGGGAACAGGTTCCAATAGAGATTTCTAGAATTTCAATGACAGGGTCCTGAGAACTGCATCGTCCTGCAAAGTCTTCAAAGTTCTCTGTGAACATACTTGACGGCCTTACATTTGGGGATTGGAGTTGTTGCAGGAGTTGGGCCTGGACAGAGGACGGAGGAGCAGAGCAGGAGTGTGGAGGCCATGCTTCCGTTTGTTGTCTCATAAGTCCTAAGTTAACATATCTGCTCATTCTGCTGACATTCATGCAAAAGCAAAATCGTTACAAGACTTTGGAATTGTGTAAAGTCTGTAGAAGCGAGTCCTTTGTGTCATGGAAAGTGATGATTTTAGTAACAAGTTTGTTATGGGTAGTGGACAGTACAGCAATGGCTCATACTGTATTGAAGTAAGGGCCTCTTCACACTATGGCCGTCCAAGTCGAGAGTCCGTCGTTTCCACCAATCATATTGCAGGGGCCGTCGGTTCCACCAATCATATTGCAGGGGCCGTCGGTTCCACCAATCATATTGCACAGTCTCACGGCCTCTCGACTTGGACGGCCATAGTGTGAAGAGACCCTAATTTGTCTTTGAGGGGTATTTGGTAAGGATGGGGGGACTAATGCCCATAACTTTACATGCAATAATGTGTGAGACTTTTTATTTTATTTTTTTGAACAAATGGGAAAACTATTGCTTTAACCCCTAAAAGACCATTTGTCCCCTTGGGGGACAATTTGGAGTCAAGCAGGTTCCTACTGTCTCAATTTTTACTGATATGATTTGGGATTTTTTGAGGTTGTGTATTTTTGCGAGAGCTTTGTGAATATATAATTTTTATTTTAATTGATGCATGGGAGCAAAAGTTATGGCACAATAAGCAAAAGTGGAGTTTGGCGGGCATCACAAAAAAAATCACAAAAAGTCAAAATAATTTTTTTTCAAATTTTTTCTCAAAGATTATATATTTGTCTATATGTGAAGCTTTGTTTCATTCAATTTCGACTAATAATGAGAAAGTTGTGGACAATGTTGGTTTTTTGGGCAATCTAAGCATCTTCTTGAAAGAATAACTTGTATAATTCATTTTTGAATGCAATTCTTAGAAATTTTCAAAAAAACCTGTAAGACAAGCTTATATTTTCTTGCTAGGATAATCTCACCGTTGGGATTATTGTGATTCAATTCCATCTAAAAGCTATTAACAATTTAGTTTTTTCTTCAATCTTGAACCTTCTTCTACTTGACAATTTTTTAATGAGTGAAAATTAAGTCCTTTTTTACCTAATTTTTTTTTGTAGATTCTCAACTCAACTACTTAACATAAATAAGTAGAAAATCAAAATCAGTAGTGCAAAAAATCTGAACTAAAAATATTCAAAGCCAAAAAATCTAGTCAAGCAAGGTGCCAAAACACTTGTTTTCTACACTTTAAATGCATATATCTGACAATCTACATTGTCAAAGTTTCTGAAATTTCTTCCGCGTATTCATATACTAGTCAAGTATAAGATCTTACGATTGGATATGCAAAGAAAAACAATTTTTAAAGTTCTTTTATCTTAGCAATAGAAATGATAGTTTTGAGTGTTTTTTGGTAGGAAAATCACTTTGGTCTTTTAGGGATTAAGAAAAATTGAAGAACAATAGCAAGCCTTAACAGCTGGACAAAAGAGCCAAACAAAAAAAACTCAAGAAAAGAACCAAAAGACCACTATATGAAAGAGCACTCAAGAGGACGCACCTTGATCCAAAAGACCTCTTCATCTCTCCTCCTACTAGCCAGGATGGGAGATTGAAGCCAAACATGCTCAAACCTGTTGTGGAACTTATCACACAAATGAGGTTGATGGCGAGCACTATACAATGCCTAAATTTGAGCCACACGGCCCGCATCTAAGAGTGCTTCCCACAATGCTTGTTGACATTTTTCACTAGGCCAAGAAGCATTGGCAAATACCTTATTATTCCGTGAAATCCATATAATCCATATACTTGACCTTGAAGTAGAGTCCGTATAATCCTAAGGTCGGTAAACTTACGTGGAAGCTTAGTACCAAAGATACATTGGGTTGAATTGAACCGGATGTGGGTTCCATAATTGGTTGTTTTCCTTGTATGTGGTAGAAAATCAACTGTGCATACTCCCAAGTCTAATGTGTGAGACTTTCAACCCTTTTTGAAATTTATGTAAAAATGTAAATTTCAGTTTGAGCTCAGGAATTCTTTTCTAAAATTTAATTTCCAAAAATTTAATATAGATAATTGTATATTTAGTTTGTAAATTTTTCTTAAATATTTATCCCAACAAAAACGTCCTATTACCGGTGCTACATTTTCCAATTCTGAAGTGCTACATTAAAATTGAGAACTACATGTGCAACTTTTTAAGAAATATTGAATGCAATTTAAAACTGAATATTTTTTTCTAATAATAACATTATTGACCCTGCCTATCTATTTTATGGATAAAATCAATCTATTAAATATCAAATTAATAATTAATTGAAAAAGAGAAAATTTGAATTATTATTTTTGCAAAAATGTTACTTACTTGTTAATGTCATGCATCATTTGCTATTATAAATTCTCAAAGATAAAAGTCTCTTCTTCTAACTATATCCGACATACATCCATTTTAAAAAAAATTGATATAATGGACAGGATAAAGTTGTTGCAAATTTATTTTGAAATCATAATTGATTTGGATTTTCATTAGCTTTTAGAATAGCAAATGCATCAAATTTCAAATTTGGATACACATGAAGTGAGTATGTATAAGGAACGTGGATGAAACTGTACTATTTAATATTGACTATGACTAGCCCAAATGCGAAGATGTGCCACAAAGTTGGACCAAAGTTTAGAAGAGCTTGGAAGTAAAGCAAGATAAATTTTATGCTTACTAAAAGAATTTTGTATTCTAAGCTTTTCAATAATTACAAAATTGCATATGGATTGATTTGTAGGATGTAATCTTCCATATCACTATACAAATTTGAAATTGAAGTCATTTACCATGAAGAAAATATGCAAGTTCTTGTAATGATGGGGTTTAAATCTAGACCTTCCATCATCTAATAAACATCTTAATAACTCATATTTAAACATCTATTTCCAAATATTACTATCTATTTCTAAAAAAATATATTGTAAATGGTGTTGATTTTTAATTTTCCAATTTAATCCATTCAACCATGTAAACATCCCATTATGACAAAAAGAAAGGGCCTAACTAAAGATTAAAAGTCTCTCTACTAAAATAATATTCAAGATGTTTACTTTATATTATAAAAGAAGTAACTATATTTAAAGTCATTCACATAAATATACATTTGATCATGGTTATTAAATTGTGGGTTTATTTATTACATCTCAGTGGAATTAAATGATAATTCTAGTTTCTCATTTTATATGCACACATTGATATTGTATAAAACAAACATCAATTTTCCAACATGCAAACCATAAATGTATAGAAAATCAATCCTAGGTTGTATTTCTCCATCTTGAAATAAATATGGGTTTTCTTAGAAATGACAAGATTAGTGCGTATGCTGCTCCTATTTTCAAGGGATTGCGTAGTTAATGTAGTTTTTTGGTCAACCTACTAGGCATGAAAGAATGGAAGTCAACAGTGAAGTGGTACATGTTGAAAACAGGCAACAAAATTGATAAGTTTCTCCCCTATTACGGAATCACTCTAGTGCTATTAGTTTGGATCATTCTTCAAGCAACATTGATGCAAAGAAGTCCGATGATATTCTCAATATTAAATTCCGACATTGTCTTGTAATTCAACTCCAGGAAATTCTCAACTAGAGATTTGTTAGTAGCAGGTTTAGTACAGTTATGGGTTGAATTCATCACCTTTGGTTGGTTCAAGGTTGCATTTTGATTCCCTTTTGTAGGGGATTGAGTTGCTATATAGACTCTAGAGCGTGACATTTGCAGATTTTTTTATTTCAGGGTGTTCAAACCAACTTTAGTTGTTTGTCAGTCAAGTTGTGGAGAGCCAATTTTGAATTTAATTTAGGACAAGTACATTTGGAAACCCCAGATTTATTTCAGGACGGAGGGCGTACACTTTAGACAAGATTATGTAGGAGTTAGTATTAGAAATATGTCGCAATAACTTAGAAGCATTCACCTTATATTATAACTGCTTGTGAACTTGAAGCCTCCCGTTCACACATATTCATCCAATCCAGAGAAACTGCTCAGTTTTCATCCAATAACGAGCTCATCCGTTCAAATTCTGTTACATCCAACTATCAAGTGCTGTGAGCACGCGGCATATCCTAACGACCGGCCTTTTCCACAGCCTCAACAGCAGCTCTTCTTGGTTCATCCACTCCATGTCAACAGGAATCACCGGAACCAACACCTTTCATCCTAATCCCGTCATTACATCCATCCTTCTGCATCCATAGTTCATCCGGACTCTGCGCCGTTGCCAAGGAGGGAGAGACGAAGTGCAGCCATCGCAACAGGAAGCAAGCGTCTCCAACATTTTTGTTTTAACTTACCTCCGCGGTTGCACAATTTAATATTTTCGGATCGGATCAGCAGAAGAAACTTAATCTCTGAGTGCATCATTTTGACGAAAAATTCATTAAAAATGAGCAAGGCCACGTCGAAAGTGGGCAAGGCCATAGACTGGGAGAAGCTGAATAAAGTGGTGACTTCCGCGGAGGGGAAGTCGAAGCTGCAGGCGCTGCGTCGAGCTTACGATGACGTTGCCGGCACTATCCAAGAGAGGTTCACCATTGTAAGAATTCTTTCTTTTTTAAGACACATAGTTTCTTGTTCTTTTTGAAGACAACAGGGTTCAAGAATTGGAGACAATTATCAATATTCACTGGAGTTCGTTCGTGATGCCTATAATTTCTCAGTCTGTTTCATGAAGCCTGATGTTTGCGATGTATAATTCAATTATTAATGTTAGGTCTTGGAACAGGTGTTTTTCAAAGAAAACTTGGTATACAGTAGTAGTCGTAGCTGCGATGTCAATGTCATTGGAGGAGTTAATCAAGGTCCAGGAGAGTTTCGCCATTCTATGACTATTTTTAGTAAATGTCAGTTGGTTGGATTCACTTTCTCGTTTCAAGTATTACTGTGAGATTCTTCTCTTAAAAAGTATTGTGATTTTTTTAAGAGATTTTCAAAGACCAAGATGACTTGGTTGAAATTCAGTTTCGGTTTCAAGAATTGTCTAATTCTTCTTGATGACATTTCGCAATATTCACTGGAACTGGTTGCATGCTGCCACATTGATTCCTAGTCCATGTTAGAAGATGAAGTGGATGTGTGAGACATGAAGTTCGCTAATGCTTGGTCATTGAAGTGGTACTTGAAAGAAATCATGGTTTAGGCAGTCCTAGCTGCAGTGTTAATGTCATTGGATTGAGTCTGATCAGGATCCAGGGGAAGTTCACAATTGTATGAATTTTGAGCAATGTCTTAGGTTGTATTCCAGTTTCTCAGAAGAATTGTTGACCGATTCTTGGAGATATTTCGCAATATTCTAAAACCGGTTCCTGGCACATGCTGTGGTAAATGAACATCACATGTAATCTGCTAATTTTAGGTCCTTTTTTCGAAAGAACTTGGTTTCAGTAGTCTTCGCTGCGAGGCCATTGTCATTATCTGGAATTGATCAAGCTTGTGTGTGCTCGTTCTTGAAATGAAATCCGGACTTAGGATGCTTTTTCCATGAGCAGAATTCTAACCATGTCAATGACTCTTGTGCGACTTTTTATGAGTAGGTTCTTTTAGAAAGAAATTAATGTGGAAATAAGAACTTGGCAGAATGCAGGCCTGAAAAATCGAACCTTGCCATTCAGGTTTTATTATAGTTACTGATTTGCAGCCTTCTTATGCAAATGCAGAGACCTCAAAGCATCAATTGGGACTTTTACAGGGAGAAGCTGGGACCGAACATCGTGAATATTTTCGAAAAATCGGTCAATTGTGAGTCTGATACGATTGCCCTTAATTGATTGTTCGACCCCCCCCCCCCCACCCACCCACCCACCCCCATTGTAGGCCTTCCTTACATATGCCATTGTGTCGCGGATTAGAACTGATTCAAGCATTTCCCATCTGTTGAGAGGTTGTACTTGGTTTAGTATTGAAGTGTTTCATGGTCGTTGTTCATGCGCAATTGCAATGGAGCTGACATGTTCAGGAGAAATCCCACAAATTGTTGTGTTATTCACGATGCCTGGTGTTGAATCCCAGTAGAGCAATGGATCATTCTTTTTTTCCGGGTAATCTCATGTAGGGTATATAAAGTTCTAACATGAAGATATCTGAATGCGCATTTACAGCTCTTGACAAGGAGGTTCCTGACTATGAGTGCGAGGCCACCGAAGACTACAAGGCAAAGCACCGGTCTTTGGTACGGCAATTGTGCTCTTGATCCTGAGATTGGTTAGATAGCTTGCGTGCTTAGCTCTGTGCAATATGACAGAGATAAAGGCCTCTTATTTCAATGCTTCTCCAACAAAATCTTGCTTCATGACTTGTCTATATTTGGTTGCTCTTGAATGCTCTTTCTTTTTCTCCGGTAACATCAATGGATTCTTATGTCATTATCCGTTTCCAGAAATCATGTCGTTGCTTTGACAAGACTTAGCTACCCTGGTATTAAAGACCAGAGGATATGACTGAATTTGGTTTCTTCATGACCAGTTGGACTTGGCCGAAGAGAAGGAAGCGGATTCCAAGAGAAAAATTACTGCCATTGAAAACGAACTTGCAAGAATTAGAGAGGAGAAGGTACGTAAATTAGCCCACCTTGCTGCTAGAAGCGCTAGAGAACTTTATGTTTATCCGGTCATGTTTGCCATGATGGCTTGTATAACGCAATGACCTTCAGTCGTGTTAGAATTTAGGAACAGTAATACTGGAGTAAGCACTTAGGACCTTGACACTCTGGGATTTAAATGGCACGTAGCAGCTTTGGACAGTCATTTGTGGCATATTATGAGAAATGTGGAAAACTCTCTTTCGGTTCCCGCCTTGAGATGAATTACGCATTGCAGTGTTGAAGCACTACGTTTGATTTCAGGAAGGATTGGCCACGTTGACAGTTGACGAATACTTCTTCAAGCATCCGGCGGTGGGGGCCAAAATTGACGATGAGATCAGGAACCAAAATTGGGGGTAAATCAATCGCTGGTTAAACTACCAGGAGGCGTCAGAGGTTCGGAGAAATTGGAGTATGGAGAGGTCAATACTTTCCAAGTCTACTGTGAAGGAGAACTGTTGAAATCAGGGATCCTGTCTGGCTTGCAGGCTAGGGCCATGCTATCTGCTTCAAGAACTTGGAAAATTCAAGACTACCTTTCTCTGTACTGCAGTTGCTGGAGTCACTGCGGTTTCCGGTACTGTCAGAATTCAGAATACATTGAATTTCACAAATAACCAGAATGAATAGCACTCTGAGTTGAGTCTTGCATCTTTATGACAGAAAGCAACTGACAATGCTACAATTTAAGACCCAATGGACACTTAACTCACCCTTCTGCTGTCAGTGAAGGTCAGGCCACTCTGCCTCTCTTTCAGAACTTACTTCTTATCAAAACCAGTTTTGACGATGACGAAAGATTTTTTATGTCCACTACGACACAAAACGGAACCCGTTACATATACAGGTACTGTGTGGAGCTGAAGCACACTGCGATGCAATTCCATGGCGGGTGTTTATTAAATTGAAGGGAATCTTCAGCCACAGGCGTCAATTAAACTTACATAAATCTACTTGAACACAGCAGCAGCATCAACAGGCATGAAAGAAGAATCCATTAGCGTGGAGAGTCGCATTGAAATGACCTCAACTTGGGGTTTCTGTCAGTGCAGCAGAACATCAGATGCCATAAACTTTCATGAAACCACTTCCTGGTAGGAGAACCCAATTCCAACAGCGTTGTATTTCAAACAACCTAAAATCGTGGACAAAGGTTACATATTGGTTATGAGAAATGCGTCGGTTTTAGGTCATCGAAAAGAAACTTGAACTTTCTTAACTTTTGCAAACAAAATCCGAATGATACAAAATCAGGTGCATTGGAATCACCTTTCAAATTTTAACAAGACCTTAACAGTTCATTTGTATCCATCAAAGGAGAGAATGATATGCATGCCCTAATGACTAATTGTTTATTTGCCACTTCAATTGAAGTGGGCCTAATTCTAATGAGTTATTGATATTGCCTTTCACCTTCAATTTAGAAATCTTTATTTCGGTTTCTTTGGAGCATAGCAATCACATGGGTCATGTCTATGCAATTTTGTGCCCTCCAAACCCTATTTGATTGGTCAAATCCATTTTCACAACACAACATACTTCCCAATTAATGTAAACCCCTCTAGTACTTATTACTATAATCCTATCCCTAACCAAGCAAGGGTAAAAATCAAGCTTTAAAATTTTCATTAGAAAATGCAACTCTCTATCAACAAGGAAGATGACCAACAAGTGTCCACCCAATAAGAAGAATCAAGGAGAACCAACTCTTTCATTATGATGTAAATAACACTCTAGGTCTTCCATAACTTGTAAATGGGATGACGGTGCTCACCAATCACAACATAGTAGGGAACCTTGTTAAACAAACTCTCGAATAACATAAAAAGGAATTAAAAAGTAATCCTTGAAACCTTGATTTAGCAAAGTTGAGCTCAATAGAACAAGTTAGCTTTTCAAAGTCAATCATGTTCATTGTCTTCACATGTGAGTGTATCAGAGCTTTAATTTGCTTGATTTACTTTGAATTGACATGACATTGCAGTAACTCTTAAGGTATGAACCAACCTAAATATGACACCTCAACAATGAGCACGACCAGGGAAAGTAGGCATCGTAAATTGTTGGGAAAGGAAGCCATTCAAAGAAGTCACTGAAGATGAATCTCCAATTGGTGCTTCTTATATTCATGTCATCATGTACATGTGCCAATTAGTGGTGCTTTACAAAGAGGACTTTGGAAGTGAATATCTCTCAAATTTTGGGCCAAAATTCTCTACTTTCAGCACACTTTCAGCATTCATCTAATTGCTAAAGAACACAAATGATCCCTTCATTCTAATTCAAACAAGTTTTGCTGAATTTCGATTAGTGGCAATTATGGGTGCCAAATTGCATACCTTATTAGACAATTGTCCCAAACATTGCCATGCCGCTGCTACTCAAGCATGTTACTCCAGAAAGAAACGCTATGAATCATCAAAACAAGCTGCTTCAGTTGAGTTCTTCCATATTTGCTTGTAAATATAAACTCCGTTGTAACTAAGAGGTTTTCGTCTCATGGACGAGGACCAAGCTTTTGGTTTCCCTCTCGTGCTCGAGGCCCAAGCTTTTGGTTTCCTTCTCATGCTCGAGGCCCAAGCTTTTGATCTCTTCATCCAGGTTTCCTTGGAGCATGGCAACCACACGGGCCATGTCAGGTCGTGTCGCTGCGACGCTGTGGATGCACAGAAATGCAATCCTGATGATCCTGATTGCCTCCATCTTTTCGGTTCGTTGGAGATGCAGAGCCGGGTCAATGATCTTTTTGATTTCTCCTGAGGAGTATAATTCCTGTGCCTGGAATAGGACAGCGGTTCTCCCTGGTTAGTAAATGAGTGAACTCATAGAAGCTATCAGTGATATTGCAAAGCATGCGCTTGCTGATGCGAACAAACTTACCCACTCTTGTGGCAGGTCCAATTTCCTTACAATTCTTCTGCTCACAATCTCAAGAAGCACAATGCCATAGTAGTAGACATCCTCTTTCTCACTACCAGGTTCGGGGAGTGAACATTCCCTCCAAAACCCTCCAATCTTCGCCTCCAAGTTGGCGTCCAAGAATATGGTGCGCAGATTGATGGAACGACGAAAAATCTTTGCTAGGGCTTCAGTATGCAAATAATGGATTCCATTGGCTACTCCCAGGCAAATATTTCTCCGAACTGCCCAGTTACGGAAAGGCCCGTCGTCACCTAGTACACAGAGTTCAAAGGTTTTGGAAAAGCTAAAATTAAAATCAGTTCATTGTATCACGCCATAAACAATACAAACATACACTAATTTAGGAAAAAAAGTTATTGAGCGTTAAGTTTGAAGATCAGACTTTGTCAGTTTACAAAAGTTCCATCTGAGGTCTCATGCTCACCCAAAAGCCATCCTGCCAAAGTATAATTTGGCATGTACTCAAATACAAGTATCTTCCCGCCATTCTCGTAGCAACATCCAACATACCCCATCAAATTCTTGTGGTGAAGTCCTGGCAATAACTTCAACCATATGTCGGGTGACAATAAATCACAATTATATTGTACCCTCTCCACTAAAACCAGTTTCCCTGTGTCAACCATTTCACCCTTGTAGACCTGCTCAAGCCACACATTACCAGTCATGATCAAAGTGCCCAAACATTAAACATATCAATTCGTGAACAATTTGAATCACCGAAATGGGCGACGCACAAACTTCCATGCGGAAAAAAAACTCCAGAAAGAAACGGGACACACCTCATCCAATCCAAACCTGTTGTCTTCATTAAATTCATTTGTCATCTTCCTGATCTCTTTCAAACTGAAGTAACAAGGAACTTCGACCCCCAAAGCTGCATATCACCATAGCATAGATTAGCCATCAATTTATAATTCTATTAGTTTCATGCATTAATAATGAGTCTAGCTCTAAACATTCACTACAATGCAAGAACAATAAATTTGTTGACCGATATCTAATCCACAAGAGATTTAATACATTAAATATAAGCTCCACTTAAAATATGAAATGAAGTTCATGCAATTAGATTCCAGGTGACAATAGACCAAAACTTACTTATCATGAGATGTTCACACTTCAAATGCCTCAATTCTGCACAAATGTGACCGAAATGTGGTCGTGTGCTAGCCTCTGCACTCCAGCATGCCTCGATCAAAGTCCTCAATCTGGAAGGGCATAGAGCAGGTAATGGTGGACGTTCACCACCTAATACCACCTTCCTTACTTCACTACTGCTTAAGGTTGAGAAAGGCACGTCCCCAGTCAACATTTCAAAACACACCATTCCAAAACTATAGACATCGCTTTTGAATGGATACTTTGGTTCCGCCTCTCCAACTTGGCCATCATCATTTCGCAGTGCCATCATTTCGGGAGCCATCCATCTGGTAGTGCCCACGTTTTGAGTTTGCTGGGAATGTGTGATGCTCTTTTCCTTTGTTCTTGACAATCCAAAGTCTCCCACCTTGACTTGAACATGCTTGAAGTCTAATTCTCTTGGCTTCCCAGATTTCACCAAAATGTTAGCCGACTTTAAATCCCTGTGCACTATTCTCTTCTCATGCAAGTAAAGCATACCTTCTGCTATTTGTAACAGGAGTCCGAAAGCCTCCAAAATGCTAAAAGGAGACCCATGATCTCCATACTCCTCCAACCTTTCTTGCATCAAAGTGGATAAATCTCCATCCATCAACTCCATGATCAGGTGACTTTTGTTTTTATCTGTTGTGTACCAAAGTAACGATACAATATTTGGATGACTCAGCCTTGCCAAGATTGACACCTCCCGCAAGAAATCTGGATTACTCGGTCCGTGGAAGGTCTTCTTGGCTACTTCAGTTCCTAGCCAAATTGATCTATGCACGATAGCTGACGCACCTTTGCCCAAGCTCTCCATTTGTTTCAAGCTCTTCATGCTGAAGATAGAACCAGCATCAGGATGCAGCCTTCGCCTTCCCAGTCTTTCAAGTAGAAATGTCGCGAACTGCCATTCTGTAGTACTTGACATGTGCAGCCGAATGACATTACTCAAAGCCACAGATAGCTTCATCTCATCTAGGTTAGTCTTCTCTTTCACAAGCATTGCTTCAGCTTGGCGTAGATTTGTAACTTCAGAAAGCGTCAAGCTTGTTGGTATCCCTGACTTCCTGTTGGAAAAGATAATCGTGCATAACTCCAAATTGAAACCCATTGATGCAACATGCTCCGACACATTTGTCAACGTGATGGCTTTTTGAATCCACTCATCTTCGTAACAGTCTTGGATGAAACCCTCTGCTTCTAATCCCATCAAAAGAAGCAACTTGAAAATCTCAAGGCACCCTGTCATATCTTCAGGTGAAGCTGACGAGAAGTACCACGTGTTGATTTGTTCTATGCTTGAACGTGCGCTTCGCGAAGCAATATCTAACTTGCCGGCTAGATATTTGCACTGTTCTTCGTTGAACTTTGCTGCTTGGTCAGAAAGCAAAGAAAGCCGTTTCATACATTTTGTTGTATGCATCAAGTAATCAGCCGGCGTCTTAGGTACAACATCTGCGCAATCAAGAAAAGCATTTTCGTTCAATGGACCAACATCAAGTAAGAGATAGTCGCAAAGACAAACGAACCAAGCAAAATATAAACTTGGTTAGAAAGCAAAGAAATGTCACAAGTGCTAAAATAGAATTGAAACGTTGGACAGCTTTCAAGTGCTCAGAAGATTACCAGCGTCAGGGGGTGCTCTCTTGAAAATCCTAGCCCAAGTTTTCTTCCAGGTAGTTCGCTCCATAATTCACAAAAGCCCTTGAGCTGCATCAAATACTAACGGGTTCCTTGCAACTGTGATGTGCCCACTAATGACGACATGCAAAATGGAAAACAGACCTTAGATCACAAGAAAGGAACGCCACGTTGAACCACCAAAACCACATTACAGGTGCACACAACCTTCCATGACAAAGCCATGGAGCTCAGACACTGAAAACAGCGCTTCTATATTGCATCAACTCGAGCATTTCCATTCTCTCGCACACTAGGGAGCCAACAAATTACTTTCTTAGACAAAGAACTGATATTTAAAACGCCCCAGTCGCAGACCTACAAATTCACTTCAATCACTGCCAACAAGCGATATTACCTTGGCACGATCTCATTCCTCGTATTGTAAGCATCTTGCTAGCGTCATAATCACAACAGTAAATCTATTACTCACAATGAGAAGTGTATCAATTAAAGAAAGTAGCATAGAACTTACAAGCCCAACCAAACCAAAGCCGCCTTCCTGAGTCAAGCAAATAACGATTCTTACACCCGTGGAAAGACATTCATCAACTGTTTTCCACTCCAAGTCTGTCCAAAAAACACAACGAACAGTCGGTAAGGAACCCCAAGATCTGCATCCTGAGGTGCTGGTCTCTCACCCTGCCGGTATTGCCATCGTGTGCAAAACACATAAGGAAACAGAATTGTTGTATGAAGAGTAAAGCACCAGGGACAGTATCCTGCCATTCCGACATCCTAAATAAAAAATTACAACTCCTACTACCAGCTGGACTAGAAGGCGCAAAGTGCCAAGAGCTGGTACACAGAAATGAAAAGCACATTAGAGACAATGCTTCATGCTAAAATCAACACAAGGCAGAGCTTCAACATGATGTGATCAATGGCAAATTAGACATTTGCAAGAGGCATGAATAGCAACATACCACGATCTGCCTCTAATGCTTCCAGATGATTCGAAATTCATCGCAAGCAGCTGCACAGCTCCGGGTCCTAGTCCAATAATAGAAACTTCATCCAAGATTGCACCACCAGTCGAATGCTACAACCCTACACCAAAAGGCACTCAGCAATTTCGATCCAACCGTTGCCGAAAATCACCTGTCTCATCTTCACACGCTCTCATTCCTCGTATCATGAACTTCATGGTAGCCTTACAATCACGCCACAACGTTAAGCACACAAGGTAAAGTCAGAACCCTGCACTGAGGGCTGATTGTCGGTAAGAGAGACCTGTTGTAGATCTGAGTCTTGACGTGGTGACCTCTCATTTTGGTCGCATAAACCGTGAAACCCAAAAAATGAGCAACAACAAGAGGCGCTTAACAGGTTCCTACCATTCCAACATGCTGACCCCTACTCCCACTCTCACCCAAATACTAAACTCACCCAAAAACTAAAACACCACAAACTGGAACACAGAGAAGAAAGAACCATACAGACGATGCAGAATCCACATAGACACGGCCATAGGGTTGTGACCCTGTTGAGCTTTGGTATATTCCCACACGATGGCAGATGGATTGATGGAGGAAAACGTCTGGAATCTGCGCAGCTACAGTGTTGAGTTACCATTTATACCTGGAGGACCTACCCCTATGGCCTCCACCTACTTTGAGGCCTAAACGGGAAGCATGCTCGGAGTGGTCTGGAAACCTAAACGTTGAACTTCAATGTGTATCCAGCGAATTTCTGGAAAATCTAGGGATTTGTCAATTTTATGTGCATGATGTACATGATCCATTGACCATATACTGATAAAGGGGTTAGAAGGAGACTCTATTTCTTGGTTTTCACTTCGATGGATATTCCAAACTTTTTAGTCTAGTTTTGTAGGGCCAAAGAGGATTGACCCCCTTATTGCCCCGTGTTTTACCCCTGGAGAAACACTGGAATTTTTTATTTGCCACATAAGATAAAATTTGCAAATTCTAAATTCATGTTTGCGATCAGAGGCCCCAAATTAGCTAGCAGAGATGTAAAGATACAAAATTTAAGCAGCACAAAATAGGGGGCAATTTTTACAATCACCCTTGGATGGGGCAATAAGGGGGTCAATCGTACAAAACTTGTAGCTTGTAGTAGCAGTCTCCCATTGGCGTAAATGTCGTCAAGGACCTAGAAAAGTTTGGAGATTGCTAGTGTCTAACCTCCTACTACCAAGCTTTGGCGTTTACACCTTGATGTTTACACCAATGAAAGAGTTCGTCACAACGCTGGCTTAAAATTTGGGGATAACAAGGGTGGGTAAGGGAATCTCCCAGTAACCTAGTCTAATACCTATTCATCAGTACGATGCACCCATACATTCTTTTGTTCATTATCTACATTTCCTCTACCGGTAAACTGCAAGACAATGCACACTGACTTTCCTACCAACATGAGTTGCGTCAGACATTGGAAGTAGAATCTTGGCGCAATTGCGAATTGCTCATTAGACTAAGAAAAGCACAAGCATCCTACGTGACTTAGTACAAAGACGCAGACATCAAAGGGCAATAGGAAATCGAGGTAACAGTAGAGAGAGACTGCGTCGAGTGGAGAGGAAGTGTGCACCATGTAGGGGAAGAAGAACCTGGACATGTACCTCATAAGTTAGCTCAAAATGTTTACGATTTCTATTATTAAAGAAGCACAGCATACAAAGTGTCAACCCATCGTAGTTCACTGTTTGAAAAGTCAAAATGGGGCGTCGAGAGGATTGAACTTCCGAAAACGCAGCATCTACAGTTGAAAGAATCGGCGCCTTCACGAAAAAGATAACAGAAGACACAAGGGAATACTGAAGTCGAATATGCAGGTCAGTCGCAACAGCTGAGGGTTCAGCAATCATAGAACCAAAGAAAGCACTCACCTCCTACAGAGACGCAGACTTTAGTGCACTTAAAACATGACGCTTGCTTTGACAGATAATTTTTCTTATTTCAATTAAATTTTCAAAGATAGACAGAGAGTAAGGCAGCTAAGGCAAAGTGACTAAAAATCTCACTTCCTTCAGTTCTTAAATGAGCCGTATTCGAGAAGGCCCATGAATCTCCCAACTTCTCTATCTAGTTCAATTGCACTACCTGAACACAGGAAGACAAGAATGTAGGTTCCTTGGTTATTTCTTTGATACCGAACAGAATCAAATCGAGGAGCTAAGAACATGAAATATTGCAATACCGCCACAGCAAAATATTTTGGTTGATAATGAGCACTACCGTATCACAGTGGCATGGCACATTTTGCGAATAGTGCGAACTAAAACCTATTTAAAGCTAAGTCATGCCAAATCGAGCAATTAAGCAAAATTAAAGCAGACTTTACTGTCACATAGTTACATGCGAAGAAAATGACTCATTGGCTTGAGGAGCTCTTACTTGCTCAAATTGACCTCAACTTTGCAAAACAAGGTAAGGTGTCAGGGATACTTTTCATGCTTATTCAGAGAGCGCTCAAGAAGGGTTCAGGAGAATGTTTTGAATTTTTGGAGGCACTCTACCTCATCAACTTGGCTTAATTGCCTTGTTTGACGAGCTTCTCCAACAGAGCATCGATTTGTTGCTCAGTCAAACCATTCAGCTCTACACTTCTCTCCACGCCATTATCTGTTCACATTTACAGTATTGTCAAAAGTGTTCACCCGAACTAACCAAAGCTTATAAAAAAACCAGGCGCTTTTAGGGCTTTCTAGAGCAGATAAAACCTCCAACAATGACCTCAATTTCCAACATTAAAAAGTAGCTCCTACAAACTCATCTCTGAAGAAAGAATTGGAGTTGGCACTGACCATAGCGAGCCCAAATGCGAGGCTGCACACCGCTGCACTCACGGATCAGAATAGGCAGCGTCGGGTTCAGAGCTTTCAAGTCAGCATAATTCCGCTGAATAAAATTCCTGCCAAGAAAAACAAGAAATCTCAATAAACCTACAACTTAAACCACCTCATAACCCTAAGGCACCGAACCTACATGGTTTCCATAACCATCAGAACAAAAAACCTTAAATTCGCATTCAGAACAATAAAGTATGAGAGAGCCTCTCCACAACCAAAAAATCAAGTAAATCCAGATTTATCTCGTAAAGAATCCAAAATCTAAAAATAAAACCCAAGAACATCACATCCCTAACGAGCGCACCTACATTGCTTCCATAGCCAAACCCTGAATTCAAATTCAGAATGACAGATCCTCTTCACAACCCGAACAATTGCATAAAATCCAGATTAATCAAGTAAAGAGTCCAAAATCCAAAATAAACCCTAAAATCGAAAGAACATCACAACCCTAACGAGCGCACCTGCATTGTGAATTCGAGTTCCAAACGGAGAGATGACGGATCCTCTCCACAAGCCGAAATTTTTTCAAAAGACTCAAGAATAATCAAATAGAGAGTCTCAAAGCAAGAAGAAAGATGTGCATTGACTGATTTTATGGTAGTACCGAGTGACAGTGGACGCGGGCGAGTACTGGCAGCAGTGGATCCGAAGCTCCTGCACCACTTGCGACAGCTTCCCTCGCCACGACATGGTGTCTATCGCTTCCGAATTTCAGCACGAAAACAATTGAAGAAGTTGCCGAATCCACGCGACACAAGCTTCGTCAAACTCTACAAAACGGGGACACATTCACCCAAGCCCTGCGAAAGGAGAGAGAAAGAGAATTGAAGCACTGACGAAATTATTCATCCAATTTATTTCATCTAAAATTCATCGAAAGAGTTATTTCTTTGTTTCTTTATTAATTCATCACTCGGGACTCTTTAATATCACTTTTTTGTAACATTAGATGATATTTGGGGGTCTTGGAGGGCCGTTTCAGGCCTGTTCCCTGATGTGCCCAGATCCAGTGAACGCCGGTACGGGTGTGTCAAAAAAAAAAATTTCAAAAAAAATAAATAAATAAATAAATTTTTTTTTTACCAAAATATCATTTTAAGCTCTTTTTTTTTTTTTTTTTTTTCAAAAAGTGACGTGGCAATCGCTTGACTACGTCAGCCAGCTGCTACTGCTGCGTTCCCAGACTACGGGAACGCAGCAAACAGCAGGGGAACTTAGAGCCTTCTAAGACCCCTCAATCTCATGTAATGTATCACATTTACCCTACAAAAATGTCAGATTCGGCATAAATTAAGTCATCATTGTTAAAATTTGTCATATGCCATGCTATGGTTGGTTTAGGGTGACATGGACCTTT
The DNA here is from genome assembly GCA_963969595.1 of Neckera pumila. NCBI lineage: Eukaryota > Viridiplantae > Streptophyta > Bryopsida > Hypnales > Neckeraceae > Neckera > Neckera pumila. Next base: position 16,507,791 of record OZ018415.1, on the reverse strand, counting down.
CAAAATTTGAAGTGGAGGTTCAATTTGGACACTTCCTTGTCCTCAAGTATTAAAATGTTCTTTCACTAAGCTTTAAGAAATGGACACATTGGATTTGCAGCAAATGTTTCATCCTCAATTTCACTTGTCATGTCCAATAGTTGGAGAAATTGTGAGAAGGTCAAAGCTTCATTACTTCATTGTGCAACTTTTGTGAATTTTTTATCTTTTTTTATAAACTTTATCCATCAATTTTGAAACTCAAATCCTAAGATAGTTTGATGAACTTTTGATGTTTAGCATTGGTAAAGAACTAACTTAAATAAGGGGCCACAATTACCCCGTACAAAATTGGAGGTCTTTTCTTCTTAACATTCTATTGTTTGACACATACCGTTTCAACCTTGTCCTATAACATTCATTTGTCTCATAACACAAAAATTGCATACAAATATGATACTCCGTATTAAGGATTTTGTCAATTGTGGATTCAAAGGAAGGTAAATTTAAACGTAATCCCTAAAGGACCAAGCGACATTTTATTTGGCAATATAGCAATTTTGGGCAGCTCACTACAAGCAGAATTTTTTTTTTTTTTTTTTTATATTCACACAAAATGTGCCCAAGGAGTAGCTTTAAGGCCCAACAATTTTCAAAACTTTTGACTACATGGTTAAAAAGTAATTGGATGATATGTCATTTTCAATGGTTGGCAGGCAACTCAGTTTTTTTTTGAAAAATCACTTTAAAAAAAAATTGAAATTGAAATTGATTTTCTAGGTTTATATATACGTGTAAAGCTTTGAATTATTCTATTTTGATTTATGAAATGAAAATTATGAGGTGCTCTAGTTTGCAGGCAATTATAGATTCCTTATTCTAATATAAACTTTGAAGTCCTTTATTTAACTCAATTTTTAATATTTTTTGAAAAAAATAGAAGTATAGGATGTATATTGTTTATTACAACAATACAATCATTGGAAATTGACATATTTCAGTTCTATAATTAAATTCTTGACAATTTAGTGTTTTGAATCATTTTCTACTTCTTTCTATAACCTGTTTTTTTCTTGTATATTGTACAATTCCAAATGATCTGAAATTTTTCAAGCATGTAGCCAACTTGCTTTGAATAATGAATCCAAGGAGCAACCACCATTTTGGACATTTTTTCATTTAGATGTGACCTTGTGAAGTGCAACTGCCCGGGTTTTTGCAAGGCCCAAAAAAGGGATTTTGTCAATTCAAATACTAATATCTTGCAATCTACAAGGTAAAAAATTCTGAATTTTTTTAACATCTTCCCAAATAAACTTACTACAAGATCCTACAATTACATGTGTCCAAAAATGTTTTCTTTTTCTAAAATTTGGTACTTGTATGAGAAATGGCAGTTTTGGAGCGTTTTTATTATTAAAAACATAGTCCTTTAGGGGTTAACAAGGTTTTAGAGCACCTTCTTCTAAATCCAAATAATTCCACAATGTCACTTTTACATGCAACAGTATATATTATCTCAGTGTTACAGAACTCCATATTATTCTCTACATTTTGGTTACATCAGTACCTGCAGCAGAAATTAACGAGGTATGCCACCTTCATCCAAAACATTTCACAAGCTCATCCATTTGTGGGATGGATGGGTTTCAAATGAATTTAGCTTCATCAGTTTTGCGTCTTCGCTAGGAGATCATGCAATTCGCTGTTTCTCTGTTTCGAATTGCGAATTTGTTTGTTGAATTGCTGTAATAAGTTACGTGGTGTCGAAGCTCTTGCTATGGTGAATCTTCGATACCGTAGTAGAATGAGTTGTTGCTGTTACAGGGTTTATGGCTGAAGAGAATTGACCAAGAAGATATACTGGTTCCTTCGATCGTTCGTCACAGGAATTTTACAAAGGTTTTCGATTCGCAGCGGAGTCATGGGGAGTTTGGATGTCTGGGTGGCGCACATGATGCAGAAGCACGCCTATGAGTCTGCGCAGCATCGAGAGCGTGTGGGTAAGTTTTCGCATCTGGGGTCGTTGTGTTTGCGATCAATCGGCGATGAGGGCGCGTGTGTGTAGGCGCATTCGTGGACTTGGTAGGGTATAGGGTTTGGGTAGCTTTCGGAATCGGGAAGGTTGTTATTGCTCCTCTGTGTGTTTTCGGATTAGGGTTTTAGTTGGTCTGTAAGGTAAGTGCATCCATTATCGACTCTAATAGCAACTAAGTATACCTTACTACCGTATTTTAAACATGAATTGTTTTAATTGCATCTTATTGGCAATTATTGGCAAATGAATTAGGACTCCAACTCACCCGAACATCCATTATTGGACACTATATGAAAAAATAAGATATGATATTTCAAGGTATTGTCTCCTGGACAAGTTTAAACTGTCCGAGACTCTCCCAGATAGGACAGTAGGCTCTCCTAGACTCTCATGTCTTGATTGTGTACATCTTGGATCATCAAATTCTAAGTTTTAATGTCCTTTTCTGTCCAAGTGTAGGTGCCAAGGTGTCATTCTGGGTAGTGGTGATTGGGTGCACATAGTACCTTATGATTTGTGATTGCAATTTTTAAGTTTCTTAGCTAGCAATAAGGTAAGATTCCTTGAACCGTGAAAGTACGGATCTGATTTATGCGCTCACGATGACAGGAAAAATAGAACGCAACATAATTTCTTTCATAATTTTTGGAATTTTATTGAATTATTTACGAACTTTCAAAGTCGTTTTGGTGTCTTTCTCAAACCCATGCATTATACTACGTGTATTCCGACATTTCCAACTGATGCAGGAGAAGGTTAAATTCACATGTGTTAGTGCTCGTTAGTTTAACGTTGCTACTTCAGTGAGATTGCCGATGTATGGTTTTAAGGAACCAGCTGGAATTGGGACAGAACTATATGGTCTGTCTGTATTGAATGTTGATTTCTTGGCCAAATAGGAGATTGAATTTTGAGATTTTGATGGAGTGCCTTGAACAGAGATGGCTAAGAAGGATGCGCTAGCATCAGCGGGGATAGTGTCGGATCTCTTGGTAGAGAGCGTGAACGGAGGTGTGCAACAAGCATTCATCAATGAGAAGCGGATTGAGATGGAGGCCCGAGTACTGGGAGTCACGATTCAGAAGTTCGTGAAACAAACTTCGCAGTGGCTCACTGTTGTGCACACTTTTGACACAGCACTGAAGGTCAGTCTCATCTCTACAGTTTTGATATCTTTAGTAGCAGTACACTGATCTGTCCTATTAGTGCGTGCGTGCTGCGAAATGAACTTTCATACGGTTATATAACTTTTTACATGAAAGAAATAATTTTAGCAATGATATTTTGATTGTGTAGCATACAACATGAATAGCATCAGTACACATACAATGGGTAAAAATATTCCTTTCTTGTATAAATTGTAATCATATGTAAGTACATTTGGGAACACGCGCTATTAGGACAAATGAGTGTACGTACACGTTTATTAACTTATGACACTCAAACCTTCTCTAATTGCACTGCCTTGCGGACAAAGAGGCATCTAAATGCACTCTGATCGACACGTTTTCACAACTTGAGATATTGAAGCTGTTCAATCAGATATGTGCACAACAACAAGGGAGGTCCTTAGGATATACAGGGATTGTGCAATTAGAGGATGTGGAGTGTTTCAAGTCCTTGAGGGAGGCATTGTCGACCTTCTTTGACCGTCTGGTTAGTAAGAATTAGATTCAGATATGTAAGGGCTAAACTCTGCATTTAACGGAATTCGGCTCGCAGGAGATTGGAGACTTCGAGAACTGGGTGAAGACTATGGAATATGACTGCGAGCGGATTGCGGCTACTTTGAAAAATGCTGCTGTGGCAAGGGAGCAACATAGTCTAACGCAGGCATAGGCACAAACTGATTTTTTAAATGATTGTTAGTTCTGCAATGCCAGAAGTTTTGAGGCTTGCAGTCCAACAGTTCAAATGTACCATATGTAGATGTAATTCTCACCGTTGTGGTAATATGTTAAGGTGACAAATACAGTCGACCCTTTGGACTTCTGAACGCTCTCTCATGTGTTTACAACTTGACATGTGGAAGTTGTCAATTCAAATGTGTATTCGAGATGACGAATAACAGAGAATGTGCAATTAGAGAGGGTTGAGAGGACGAGTCTGATCCAGATCCAGGAGTATTCGTTCTCACTCATGAGAAATTTCTTGTTCACACCGAAAGGTACTTGATACTTGAATCCGATCAAGTACAACATTTCCGCGCATTGAGCACCGGGAAAAGCATGAATCTCAACCAAGTTTGTTATATTATTTTTTCATCTTCATTTATCTCAACCAAAGACACTTGTGATCATGTTTTTGGGAAACATGTAGAATAATTCTTTCAAAGAAACTTAGATTTGGGGACGTTGATGATTGATCAACAGAAGTATCATTCCTCAGTACAAAATCAATCCTGCAGCTGCTTCGCGTGAAACACTCGGATTCCCTGTGCCAATCTGCAAAACCGCTGCTCTTGGTACGGGGTATAATTATGCTGAAGAGGAACAATGATTGTTCATTATACTGTGATGACCAGAACCCCTCAATAGATTTGTAAGTAGTTCATCAAGGACACACTTATTATTGTCCAAATAGGCATCTGTCATGGTTCTTATTAAACTTCCCAATCTTTTTTTGAATAATTTTTTTATTATGGGTGTAATCATGTTTTAGGGGTGTACATTTCATGCAAAAATGGGTCGGTTTTAAGAACTGGGTCAAAATTAGGTGTAACAACCTTATTGATCTGCTACAGTGGAAAAGTTGAAAGTTTGGATGAGAAGCAAGTTGGTTACTCAAGCTCCATCTGACCTTGCTGTACGTGAGGTTTGCAACAAGGGTGAAGGGTCTCCAGATGATGTAAATATAAGTTCATGAAACCTTCATGGCTTACAATTTCTACTACAGTACAGCACAGTACAATTCACCTGATTCTACAGTACAATTCTTACCTTACATTAGAGAATATTGACACTTGAAGAATTATATTTTTGTGAAAATTGGTATAATATAATAATATTTCAACCTACAATAATTTTATTAATTTGCAAATAATGTGAAGGACACAATTGAGGTTTGATAACCCTCAATTGTGAAGGACAATTGGTATAATACAATAATATTTCAGCCTACAATAATTTTATTAATTTGCAAATAATGTGAAGGACACAATTGAGGCATTGAGAAAAATATACAAACTTGAAAATCAGAAAATCAGAAAATTGGCATTGTTGATTGCCGTGAGCGCTAGAAATACAAGTCATATAGGCATTACTTTCAGCCAGCCCTAGTAGTGAAGTAAAGGGGTACACACTGATATGGAAACAGAAATCTCCTGCATCATTTCCTATTCTCCCCTGCTTTGGCACCATTAGGTACTAGGGATCTGTTTGTGATCCTGGCCCTATTACAAAATTGGATAATCATACAGCACAGGAATTTTAATCTCCAAGGAACTCTTAAGAAAAAGTTGCTCATTACGCAAGGACTTCACAAGGAGGTGACAAGTCGGAAGCTGATACAAGAGAAAACGTATCTGCGGCCGACAAGTCATCACCTGCTTCACCGTCTCACTACAGACTGCCCGGTTGTTGGTAACCTAAATCTACTCTTTCCATAATTTTCTCATAACTCTTATCATAATTTTACAAGCCATCGGTACACCCACCTCTGTCAAGCCCTTGCTGGCTTGCTGCTGCACACAGTCCACTATGCCTGCATTGATAGGAGCCATAATGTAGTTCCATGAAGTTTTAGTCATGTTTATGTGAACTCTGCAGACGGTAGAGGTTAGGCTACTCATACATCAAATGGACCTGGCTCCAGGTGGTCCAGTCCTGTGCTGCGCATGTTTGAGAATTTCCAGCAACTTCCTCGCCTTTCGTCGTGCTTTTGCAGTTCCAGTGCTAGCCAGCTCCCCCAAGGCTCCACACAACCCCAGCTTCGTAGCGTTGTACACATTGCTGGGATCATTCGAGCACAACTCCAGCAGGATACAGGCCGCGTTTTCCCTATTCTGAGGGTTACTCTCTGCAACAAGGTCGACAAGAATGGGCAAGGCGTCCACCCTACTGATCTCAGCTTGGCCTTCGTAATGCAACGCCAACAACGCAAGCGTTGAGAGCGCATGATCAATCAAGCCAAGGCTCTTATCTGTCAAAAGGCGCACTAGATTCGGCACCACTCCAGCTTCCACTGCCTTGGCCTTATTCTCCTTGCAAATGCAAAGGTCGAAGATTGTTTTCATGGCGTCCAGCTTCCCATTTCGGGTTCCGTCGGCAAGGAGCTCCACAAGTGCAGGGATGGCATCAGTGGATCCTATGAGATCAGCATTTGAGCCTTTTGCTGAAAGGTTGAACAAAGCTGCAGCTGCATTCGCTCTGGCTTCGTTGTCTCCGGTTTTGAGAACCTCTACTATGGGCTCCAAGCCACCGGCGGAAATGATGCTGCTTTTGAGAGTGGCGGTGATGGAGAGGTTGAAGAGGAGCGTGACGGCGTGCTTCTTCAGTTCTGTATCCTCGGAGTGGCTCAAAATTTCCACTACGACTGGAATGACACCTTGTTGAGCGATGTAGTCGCGGTTAACGGAGCTTCTCTTTGTGAGGGTACGCAAGCCCTGGATGGCGTCCTTCTGGCCGTGCATCTCGGAATGGGTTAATTGGGTCACCCAGACGTCCATCCTGCCTTTATCCTCCTCTGCTGGCATTGTCTCTTTCGTTGGACTGCTCTGTCTGCTATACTTTCCTTCCTCTTCTCCCTCCCCTACCTGAAGCCAAAAGCGTGTAGGAATGTCAGTTGAGAATCTGTTGCTTATGTATTAAACAGAAAACGCAATAAATAGAGAAATCGAGATGCAGCAACGGCAAAAACCATATAACCAATACGAGCCAATAGTAGCGGTAATCGATGTGTCTCAGAAGCTTAACTCCTGAAGGATCGAGGACCAAGGATTCATGGTTTACAATGAAAAGATTTGGTTCATCATATTGTGAATACAATTCAATTCAGAAGGGATCAAATTTTATATCACCAGAATCAAAGAAGAACACTACATGTGCTGATAGATAGTAAATAGAATTGGATGAAAGAAATCCCATACATATGACCTACTCAAAACTGCTAACATAAAAATGAGCAAAGCTTCACGGTGTGTCAAGAGCTAAATCTTTCTAGACTGTGATGCCTGACCAACATCAACATTTGCCTTAAAACTTCTCCAAACGTAAACTTTAAACCGAATGTCGAACTCATAGCCATTTCATTTAGTATGCACTAGCACAATGAAGTGAAGTGAACTCGTATAGAATGTATTTTGATCAACCAGTTCAAAATCTAAGCCTGGGGGTTGCTGCTCGTACCGATTCGGATTCAGAAATGGGGCTACACATCGTGGTGATGATCACGGGTACAAGAATTCACAGCAATGTATATATTTATAGCATTCACGTTCTCTTGAGGATATCCCTGCACGCAAATCAAACATAAGTAGTTGAGTAGGAAGCTCCTTATCATTCCAAAGAGTCAACTCTACGCACCAATAATTGCACCATTATGCATCACCAAAGACACACATGAATTCATTCTATATGTGACAATGCAAAGATATTATATAATTATTATTTACTAAAGAAAGAACGATGTGACCGACCGTCCTAGTCTGCGCAGACCACTCCCCAGAAAACATGCTAAGACACTAAAATAACTTTAAGTACAGGAAACTCTCTAATGCTACATTGAGCGTCCTTAATTCTTGCCATATTTTTTGGTTACGCATCCCATTTCACTTCGGGCCGAGTGCTGCTCAGGTGACACCACCCCTCCTCATGTACACCTCGGGTACATTCTCTCCATAGAACATACACGGGGTGCTCCTGAGCAGCACTCCACCTGGTACAAATAATATGAGTTCACATGGAGCATACTCATGCCATACTAAGTACTTCATCAAAACCACTCCACCATGACAAATAATCTCCTCTTTTTCAACAACCCTGCAATTTCAGCTAAATCGGTCTTCACATTACATACACGGAAACCATACCTGAGTGAGTAACGAGCGTAACAGTAACCTCTAATCTCCTCTTCTCCTCATCCCTGAATTGCAATAAGCAATGCCCCTTAGAGCTCATCGAAGCGCAAGTTGCAGGGAGATTAATGATAATGGCAACAAAATGCTAATCTCTCTTTAGAGTGAGCATCACCGACACCCTTCGCATTCTCAATAGCTGGTCGATCCAGATCCTTGTTGCATGAGCTTCCTGTCACTCAATCGTCGCTCATACGAAACCTCCCAGATAACGCAAACTCTCCGTATTCGTAGCACAACGGTACCCTAGTTCAAGACCAATGCAACAGCTCCAGATTCTCAGATAAAATCCCCACTTCTTGCGCTCAATTTTACACACTAGATATGCAACTTGTTGGAGCCAATGCACGCAATCGGAGTGACCCCTGAAGCGCTAATTCCATCTTCTGCATTCTCGGAAACTTTCTAGTAACGAGCTCACTACTGATCTTCAGATGATCCGTTGCTGAATCTGTGTTCCCTATAGCCCAACAGTGCAAACCCTGTCAACACTTGAAGCGTGTCTCGAATTGAAACTGAACAGGAAGACCGACTCATAGATTCTTTACCGTCGTCCTTGATTCCTTCACAGAGAAGTCTTGGTGTACACGGTGAATTGAAGACCTAGAAAGTGTTTCCCAAACAATCAGAGGCGCCAATTGACGAACAGAGAAAAATGCACCAAAATCGAACAAGACCCAAAGCCTCCAATTGAGGAAAAATACGCGACCACATAGACACTGCAACAATCAATCATCACACGACAGTGCTAACCAAACGAAACTCTGACCTAGTGTAACCAGAAAGCTCTTCGCATATTCGTTTCCTTCAATAGTGTGCTTGAAGATCTTCAACCAATTGAATGTCCAACACCTAGTCAAAACTAACGCACAGACGTCAAGATCCCTCTCCATACTTCCAACCCAGAAACAGAATTACAAAGCTCCTCTTCATCAGAGTCCCAAACACGCTCGATCTTCACCACCACCACCACCAATAACAATAACAACCACAGCCTTCCCAAAAAAAAACCAAAAAAATTGAAAACTTCGCCCAACTTTCGTCTTCCCCAAAAGAAAACGCTGAATTATCCGAATTTTTTTGAAATTCGCTTCCGCGTCACTCGCATTCATTGATTATTAAACTCGTGCGGGCGAAACCGTGTCTCACCAAGTCACCATCAAGAGCTTTGAAATTGGGTACAACAGAAGAGAAGCTAGGATTGTAGTAAGTCGCACAAGACCTTGTAAATAAGAATTTGGGTCGCGTTTGGAATGATGTTGCGTAATCGAGAACACAGATCTGGAGCTTGCTCGATCGTCAAGGAAAAGAATTCGAAAAGGACGGACTGAAGAAAGCCTTGGAAAGGCCACACTCAAGCCAAGGGCCAAAAGAGGAAGAGAGCCGGGTTCCCCCTCTCCAAGACGGACCGGGGATTTCCATTTGCAATCTATGAGTGATAAGCGGGTTTCAATAGTTCAAGTTTCAAATCCACGGCCATTCAGTAGGCCTCGTGGATGCCGCCGTCCATCTTTATTTTTTCGAATATTCGTTTTTTCTTTCCAGCTAGGGGGACGGCCGGGTCTGCGTGCTGGCTTGCTGAGTGTGCACGTGTCCCGAAGAGTGTAAATTTTTTTTTATCTCTCGTTGTGACTTCATTCTTCACTCTTTTACTAAAGTGGGCTTGATACTTGAACTTTTGGAAAGTGACTGAATGATGTTTTTCTTTTCTTGGAGATTGAAAAAAAAAAATTGGAACCTTTTGGGACACAAATATCAATACCTTAAATACCTTAAATGAGGTTGTTTGTTTGTTTTGTTTTGTTTTGTTTGTAGCGTGGATAACTTCTTGACCGTGCATCCCCCAGCCGCGTGCTTGGTACCGTCGAAAAGCTCTCGCCGAGGAGGGGTGCACCGGCTTGGTTTCGTGGCGTTTGGAGCGGTGGTGCAAAAGTTATTGAATTTCAAAGTATTTATTGATTAAAAAATTAGAAAATTACTTTTACTTTGATTTTGGTGGCGTTCTTGCTACTGGGAGTGGAACCAGGAGTAGAACTGGGAGTAGAATCGGAAGTAAAACCAGGAGTGGAACCAAGAGTAGATGAAAATTGGGCCAACGGCACAGGGTCACACTAGTAATAACTAATGGAAGTGAATTTCCATCTTGCATTAGATGGGTTTCATGGTAACTTACTCCCACCTTAAAGTGAGTATGAAGACAATACAATTTAGGAGAATTTTGGTTTTTTGTTGAACAAAAGCAACCAAAAATGTTCAAGTCCTATGTAAATAGTAGTTTTTTAGAAATTGAAGACTTACGGTACCTCCTTGATTTTTTTACAAGCCTCTTCCATTATGGAATTATGACGACTTACAGTACCTCCTTAACTTCTTTGAATTTTTTCCAAGCCTCCTTTGATATGAAATTATGACAAGTTTATTAAGGCTACCTCCTTGACTTCCTTGACTTTTTTCCAAGCCTCCTTTGATATGAAATTATGACAAGTTTATTAAGGCCATATATATTGGGATGACAATACTCTAGAACAAACTTTTATCCATATAAAACTGGACCAACCATTTGTAGAAAAGACAAAAGAAATTCTTGAATTCTTTTTTAGCTTCTTGTCACCTACTCCAACTCACCAAATTTGTTTCAAAAATTGATAAATTGAACACTCAAAAGTGGAATGTAGGAAATATTAGACTAAATGGTTAAATTTGGTGCATTTAATCTACACACTGTAAGATAATGTGTCTTTAGGATATTGAAGGAGCTTGAAGCTTTTTCCATTCCCTTTGAATATATATCATGAACTTTGACATTGCAAAGGCAGTAGGATAATGTGTCTTTAGGATATTTGAAGGAGCTTGAAGCTTTTCCATTCTCTTCAGTTATATATCATGAACTGACATTGCAAAGGTGGCAGTGCTCAAAAGGTATGTTCACATCATGGGGTGGAGCTTCCGATTACTCCCTACAAAAGTGATGAATGGTAAATTTACCACCCTCAAAGGCGGTTGAATAATCATGTCATGACCTTCATATGAATCATATTAGAAAAATTATGGTTCAAAAGAATATGAATTATGTTTCAATTGATATTATGATTTTCTTACCTTTGATTTTTCTATCTTTACTTCAAGCACTTAGAAGATACTTCTTTTTAGAGTTGTTATAATTGTTTTGGGACCTATTATTATGATTCTCATGGATGCATTTATAATTCACTAAGTACTCCATTCATCCCAAAATAAGGGTCCTTAGTGAATCTTAAATTTTTTAAGGTTGTTTTGAGGAAGTCATAAGGAGGCTTCTTTCTATCCAATTTTATTTAGGTTGCAATGAACCCGTGCAACGATCTTTATTGATTGTGGTGATAAAAAATTTGCACCCCTCTAAATTTAAGCTTTGTACAATATAGTCAAAGAAATTGGTACAAACTCTTGTTTAGGGTTGGAGGGAGCATTTTGCAAGTGAGAGAAGTATATTACTTGAATGCAAAAAGAGTATGAGTGTCAACTAGGCAAGCCCATTGAAAGAATTGCAGGTAAAAAATTTCCCCAATTTTCAGAGAAGGGATAAAAAATCGTAGGGATGTTTTCATACTTTCACTAGGCAACTTCTTCTGTATTTGGTAATAAATGTTTACCAAACACAATGAAGACTTTTTGACAATAGCCCCAATTAAATAATATCCATTTCTTTCCGAGAAAGTGAGAAGACACTTTTAAGTGCATTTGTCTATCAATGTTTTCAAATTTCTTTTATGGGTGAAAACAACTTTTGGAGCATAGATATTGTTGATTGCTCCCAAACTTTAAGAAAAAAATGTGCGCCTCCATTGATTATCCTATCTCTTTTACGATTGATAATCAATAAACAATTTGGAAGATTTGTGAAACTAACTTTTGTAATTTTGTAAATTTTAAGTTTTGAAAGAGGAAATTGAGTTAGAAGGAAAAGAGGAAATGAACAATTGATTGCATTCTTGATTTTGTACAAGTCAAAAAACAAATAAGAAGCTTTAAATTATCCTAATTGAGTTATTCTAATAAAAGGTCTTGAAAGTCATTCTTTCTTTGGTTCTTTGTTTGTTTCTAATCCTACATTGCATTTGAGTTTTTAATCAATTTATATATTTTTGGAAATGACAACCAAACAAGATTAGATGCAATCCAATCACATTGGGTTGTCAAAGTTGTCTTCTGCAAATGCGTACTATACATAAGCACCTAGATGTATAGGAGTTATAATTAATCATGGAATTTTCAAAGCCTCCACAATTTGACCCCAAAATAAGGGCATGGCTTTGCACTCTCTACCCCATGTAGTGTGCATCTATAGCTATATCCCCCTTGGGTTGTCTTCTTTCAAAAGTGAGGTTTAGCTCCCACCCTTGCTAAGAAATGAAGACCAAGGATTTTGTTTTTACACCACTTCAAGTGCTAATTTGTCCAAAAGTTGCAAAAACACAAAAAAAACTACCAAATAACGAGAAGCTCACATGTTGTAAAACCTCTAAAAGTAATAAAGACAAATGGCGATACTATATCTCTAATTGACACTATTTTTCTATCCTTTGTTCTCAAAATAGATTTTTTAATCTATAGTTTTCTTCTCTTCTTGTTTTAAACCTGTTGTTTATCTTTAATTTGGAAGTCATTATTCAAGTTGAAAAGTTAAACTTCTTTCTAATGGAATAGTTCAAAGTTAAAACTAACCTCCAAATCCACTTGATTTAGCCAAACCTATTTTCTAAAACATACCCCCACACCATACACCATACACCTATATGCATTAGAATCAGTGCATGTAGCGCAAAATTATTGGGAAGGCAAACTCTAAAATGGATTAGATTTCGTCAATTAAATTTTCATTGTTTCTTTCGAAATGGTTATATGTCCCCCAGTAATGAATATTACGTACACTAAATAGTGCAATTAGATTGCCCCAACCTATATGTTGACCATGCATGAATTTCACATGTTTACAACTTGAAGTTTGTTAATTTATTTTTTGGTAGCTTTGTAGTGGTTGCAAGGCCTTTTAACCCCTAAAAGACCAAGGCATTTTCTGGCTCTGAAACCACTGAAAACTGCCAATTCTGTTGCAATCACTCAAGAAACCAAAAAAAACTTTTTTTTTTAGAATCCAACCATAGGATCTTGTACTTCACTTGTCTTAGATCATGTGGTAAAAATTTCATGAAGTTTGACCATACGGGTTGGAAGATATTAGCATTTGAAGTTGGAAGAAGAAGTTTTTTTGAATTGTTTTCTGCAATTTCAGATGACGTTGACGGCCATTTGTGGATTTTTTTGCACTACACACCATAAAGTTAAAAAATTTTATGTTGAAAATTTGAGTTGAGAGTCAGGGAATAAAATTTCAGAATGTCAAAATTTGATTTTCACACGCAAAAAAATTGTTAAGTAGAAGTAGGTCCAAAATTGAACAAAACACTAAAGTGTTAATAGCTCTGAGGTGGAATTAAAACAACATAATCCTAACAGTGAGATTGTTCCTGCAAACAAACTTGACCTTCTCAAAAAAAAAAAATGAAAAAATTTGAAAATTGCATTCAAAAATGAATTCTATAAGTTGTTTTTTGAAGAAGATACTTAAATTGCCCGAAAAACAAGATTGTCCATAACTTTCTCATTATTAGTCCAAATAGAATGAATCAAAGCTTCAAATGTACACCAAAACATGATCTTTGAGAAAAAAAGAAAAAAAAGAAAAAACATTTTTCTATTTTTTTTTTTTTCTGTCCGGCGAATTGCTTTGATGCTTTAGGATGCCATAACTTTTGGTCCCGGGCACCGATTGAAAAGAAATTATATTTTTAGAAAGCTATGGTGATTTCCTATCTTCCATAAAATTTTCAAAATATCAGGTCAAAATTTCAGGCCACACGGGCCTGTCGAAAATCCCAAGTGTCCCCCGAGGGGACTTTGGTCCTTTAGGAGTTAAATATATATTTTTTGCAATAATTAGTGATGAAAATCTTTTTTATAGCAGTAAAAATGTAAGATATGAGAAATTAGTGTGGGGCAACCTAATTGCACTATTTGGTGAACTGTAGTGAATCATCAAAATATGGGTAAATTTAACAATCAACAGCGAATGAATAAATTACACATCAGTGGATGAAAAATCATTTTTTGTTGAGAATGAGTGCACCATAGATTCTGTTGTAAGTCTCCACTTCATTTATTTTTTATTTTTTTTGAGGAATAAGTTAACACAGACTGTGATTCGGACAGGGTCAGAACCCAGACACACTGATGTTCCAAATATTCATCATACCATTTGTTTTGGGTGTGTCATAAGGCCTCCAAGACATGGCTAGTGTGGCTTTTCAGAGACACTTAGAAGCAAGGGCCATGTACGATATGAACTACTGTACTCTACCTGTACATTTGCATTCATAAAAGTTGGGTAGCCAGGTTTTAGGGCCTCTTCACACTATGGTCGTCCAAGTCAATAGTCCGTCGTTTCCACCAATCATATTGCAGGGTCCATTGGTTCCACCAATCATATTGCAGAGTCCCACGGCCTCTCGACTTGGATAGCCATAGTGTGAAGAGGCCCTTACACTTGCTTTGAGCATTTCTGAACCACTTCCTGGATTATAAGCTTAATCATGGCATGGCGGATAGTATCTATGATTTTCACAATCTATCATAGCATTGTTTACCAATGAGGCAGGGGTTTGTTTTGCATCCTTGAAAAGAGGACCTCTACAACTATAACAATAAGGTGACTGACCCATTTCCAACCACTTAAGCAATTGCCAATATGTGGAGTGTGAGTTTGTTCAAATGGGAATTTTTCTCGTATGCAGAAATAGAATTTGGAAGGATTGCATCTTTTTCCACTATTTTTTTCCACAAAAAGTACTTATTATGAGTTTTTTTAGTGGAAGATTCTCTTTGACCTATTCTTGATCTATATAGGTTGTTGTATTACCAACCATAGGCTGATGTTAGTGAAAATTGTGGTTTTCAATGTACAAGTTGTGATCATTATGTGTTTCAATGTACACCTTCCGGGCATTATGTCTTACTTTGCGTGAGCTGTTGGAAATGCAACAGGTTGGCTACCCTAAGACGATTGCCTTAATGATGGCTCCTTAGCCAACCCCAATCCATGCATTAATCCTAAATGCCATTCAAGCAACCATTTTCTGGTTATTGCCCCTCTTTATAGAGTTACTTGTTTCCAAATTTTGAATTTAAAAAAAATATATATTTCTAAAAAATACATAGCGCTATAAATTCAATGGGGCTAGTTTCATCAAATTCCAAGTTAAATTCCACCTTCTAGAATTTTTTAAATTGAATGGTGTATTGTAGTTTATAGCTCATTAATTGAAGGGTTGGTTTGGGCGTCATGTGAAAAGTCAGCCAATCAATATGATTATTGCCCACCTCTAAAAGGACAAGTCCTCTTCAAAAAAGGCAGACAAAAGGAGCTCAAGGAAAAGACAATTGTCCCCTTTCTATCTTTCTTACAAATACTACTCTCATTTCAATGACCACCATGCATTGCAAGCTCCACCATAAATTGAAAGTGCTCTGCTTTTTTTTTCCAATGATCCAAATAAAACTTCAAACTTACATTAGGAAAAATTTCAGCCTTCAAGAAGGTTGCCAGAATTTGATTTTCGGCACCCCTGAGATGCAATTACAGAAAAGAAAAATGTTTTTTTTTTTTTTTTTTTTCCAATTTGATGTAGCGCTGGCATTGCTGACGTGGCACTCTTTTCTTTTTTCCATAATTGCACTGCGGGGGGCAAGACTCTCAGCCTTGTTGAAGACCAAAAAATTTCCTAATGAATATGGGGTCAAAAATCTATAATTTTTTAAGGTGCTCACTCTCGATGTGAAATTCAAGAAAATATGGTTACATTCAGTCTCCAATTTCAAAAGAAATGAGCAAACAAATTGCTCAAATTCTTGGCAATTTTGGCCCATATTGAAAGTAAAAGCTTCTTTAGTCATTAGGGTTAATTGATAAGTCCCTTCTAGGTCTCTAGCAAAGCATGGTATATATCTTCCCAAAATAAGAAGGACCATTTTCTGGTTATATGATGTTATTTACTACCCATCTCACTACTAGGCTAAGTTTGAATTGATTGCACTTAACTCTCAAGACTGCACTATAGTTAATTGGAAGGATGCCAACCTATGACTAAGGTAGTCATCCAAAATGATCTTGATTTTTAGACCAACAAGGTGGAAGCATTCAAAATTGTCAATATTAAACCATTTAGCACAGCTAAAGGCAACTTTTCCTAAAAATAATATTTTTGTAGTATTAACAAGTAGAAATCATGAATATTAAAAAAAATAGATTTTTTGGTTTTGGTATGTAATTTCTACGATTTTTCAAAGTGGCGGCTTCCTAATCCATTGAAATTGTCACATAGGTGGATCCAAAACTGAAATCAACAAAAATTAGTAGTTAGCAAATGAGAGTTAGGTATGTGTCCTTCAAATGCGTCAGCGAATTAGAGCAAAACATTTCAAAGACACATTAATGAGAAGTCTAGGGACAGTCTAAGGTACAAGAATGGGAGCGAGGACACTAATGGGTGTTTCTACCTTAGATGCATTCTTTTTTTCTATAGTAATCTAGAAAGTTATCCATCAAACATTTTAGGACGTTGCATCATTATTGAAATAATTTAAGTGCACCTATTATTATGACCTCTTTCTAAAATTGACCCCCCTAGATTCTTACCTAAAATGTACAACCTCTATCTAGTGCACAACCGTTTTTTTTTGCTCTAGTGGGGTTTATACTTTTAGGTGGACACTTTCTCTTTCCTACTATTAATCTGGCAACCTTTTCTTGTGAACTGGATTGGGTTGTATTATTTTTTTTTTGTATCCTCGCCTTCTGTTTTAAGAGAATAATGTACATCTTCTATTCATGAGAATCTAAGAGCACTATTAGATACACATATTTTCAACACTTCTTCAATTCATACAATGTTAAAAAATACACATGGAAGAATCTCAAATATTCTATTGACTTTTAACAAGATACAACAAAGATTAGGCAATTTAATAAGAAGAACAGTGCCCAATTGCTTAAGCTTTATAGTTTCTTAATTTAAAGATGAATATAAAAGTTTTTTTAGTTAAATTCTTTTACATATAATTTCAACCCATTTTCCAACATGTAAATTGAATTGCATAAGTTTTGGACATGAGGATTTTGTTCTCAAAATGTTAAAAGATAAAACTTCACCTCTATGAAGGGCTAGAAGAAATTATTTTTTGAAGTTTAGGCATATTAAATTTGCAATTGGTGGAGATTCTTATTTTAAAATTTTGGAAGATGTACTTGAATAAGTAAGGATTCTACAATTAAAAAATTGTTTTAGAATAAACATAGATGAAGATTTTAGCCTTGCTTAGGCATGAGTATTTTAAAATAGTTTTAGGCCTCAAAATATTGCAATATTCTAGGGATTAAATTAGGCTTCTATTTTTCTTGGACAAAAATTAAAACATGTTTGGAGGTGTGAAAGCCTTCTAGAAATCCTAAATTCTCCTTTTTTAGACACTTTTAGCACTATTAACTATAACCCCTAAAAGAACCAACATCCATTGAGTGGTTTATTAATGTTTTCAAGAGCTTACTTCTAAAGCTACAAGCAATGGATGAAGTACATCAAAGTATGTTGAAAACCAATTTTTGTCTATTCTTCAACAATGTGACTAGCATAGTCATTAGGTGCTTCATACTATTGTTGTTTTAGGTTCTACATGAGTTCATATAGGGATAAGAAGATAAAAACCCCCTGCAAAAATGAAGATTTGATGTCGAAATTCTTTTCAAGCCATAATTTACTTTGTCCCCAAGTCTCAAAATGTACGTCCATCTCCCTTCTAAGGACTCTTAGAGGTTAAAGAATCTTCACTTGAATATCCCATAATTATGAAACAAATTGGTCTTTATATTGAATAAGAAAACTATGCATGGAAATTTTAGAGTTCTTTTCTTTGAAAGCGCATCAAAAAATTACATAAAATTGACACAAAGATCTAGATTTGGAAATTGAACAATCCAATAGATCCTTAACTTCTCCATTGCAAAGAAGAAATATAGTGGTAAGAAAATAGTCTCCACTTCAAAATTTGTTGAATTTGTTGGTGACAAAATTTCTACAATTTTTCCAAGTCATCAATCAAAGTTCAAGTAGAAACTATTTTTTTTAACCTTACAAAAAGTTTAGAGCTGTTTGAATTCCCAATGTCATGATCCTAGAATTTGTTTAGTGCCTCTTTTATATGATATAAAATAACATTCTTCCATAACAACACTTTCAAGATCAAATTCCACGTGATTAAAAGCATCCACAATGCATGACTAGAAACACAAATTAGAATTGGAATTTTCAAGTAGAAGTTTACAGATTGCATTGAGTTCTAGTGACTTTAAAAAAAATTGACCCAATGCAAATCTGGCAATCCAAGCTTCAAATGGACTTTTCCACACTACATAAAGAAGGAGAGGAAAAGATTCTACATTTCAAAAAGACTCTCCATACAAAGAAGAAAAGTTTTAACTTAATGGCAATCATAACAATGGTTGAAGAGGTATTACAATTATGAGTCTTCCTATTATAAGCCAAGTTGCAGGCCCTTCGTGTTTTGCCTACTTGTCAGATTTGTGAAGAAAATTGGCAGTCCTATGGGTAAAGAGAGACCGATTGCATTGGGGAATGTTTTTTGGTATTAGGAGAGATTTGGGGCCATTGGAAGACTGCGAGATATCTTACATTCTCAGGCTGCGGGAACGCAGGGTACCTGCTGGCTGATGTGGTTGAGACAGTGCCATGTCATTTTTGAAAAAAAAATAGCTTAGAATGATATTTTAGCAAAAAAAAGTTTAAATAAAATAAAATCTGACAATTCATACTGCTGTTCACAAGGACGGGCCAGATTGGGGAACAGGCCTGAAACAGCCCTCTAGATGCTCCAAATCTCCCCTAATGAGTTACCCCTTCCGATTATGCCATTACCATCCTAGAAGGAGATTCTATTACACATGCTCTAAACTGAAGATTTTTTTTACAGTTTTGAGGAGTTTGAGTGAACATGTTCTTACTAGTCTGGTGTCGGGTCTTGTGGTTGTATTGTAGCTGCACCTGGCCAGGCCACCTGTGGCTGGTCGGTTTTGAATTTTTTTTCTATTGCAATGAAATTTCGTTTCATTTGTGTAAAAAAACCCCAAAAAAATCCAAAAATGTGTTCTTAATATTGGCAATATGGACGTGGGAGGCAAAGGCTTGCAAGAGTATGGTTTGCCTTTATCGAAATTCGCAGTTCCATACCTCAGCAACAAAACTGTCAGCAACAAAACTGTTAGGATATTGGTCGGTTTAAAATCGCTGTACAAAAAAAGTGTACATTGAGCAGATTGTGAATATGAGGTGTGTGTCACTGCATGAGATTTTTTACTATACAAGGTCGTTTTTTCTGTTGTTGACTCTTCAACCACTCCGACCTTGCCGTGGACAGAGACGCAGGCTCAAGCCTCGAGAGCATAAAATGGATATATTGTGGAATGTGAGGCACTGTATTATTACTACACAAAACAGTGAAATTAGGTTACCCCACACTAATTTCTCGACAGTCCACACTATAGAAATATTCACAGCTTTGTACAATGAAGCATTCAATTCAGAACCATGTGTTTGGTGTAGATTTGTGCACCAGTTCAAGGTGTGGTTCAGAGAGTCGCATGTGGAACAAGCATTGATGCATGAGGTAATATGTCTCAAGTAAGGCAACCTAATTGACAAGGCAACTTAATTTCACTATTTTGTGTAGGCATTGGATAAGGCTCTTTTTGTAGTCCGTGGACAAACACATATTAGTACGAGCTTTCTGTATTTGGGTTTCTCAAGATAGCTTAGCCGCATTGTCTCTATTTTTTGGTTCACATGAAGTAGAATAACCCATTGTGGTCACTTTAGAAATTGTGCATATATAGGTCTATCATACCGCAAGAATTTATTATTGGTTTTGGACTAAAGGGGAGGAGGCTTTGTTCCAACAAAAGTTATTGTAATTGAGGAATTTTGATTAAGGACCTTATTTGGATAGCAAGCTAGTGCTAGAGGGACATAGTGTTTTATAGTGTAGTTGCTTCTTTCCTTGGCCTAGTAGGACAATAAATTGAAGAATATTTTAAACAAAAAACTGAGTAGATTCAATGTAAAAAAATTAGAAGTATACTATAGGCAGTTGATGGGAAAAAAATATGGTTGTGCATTGAAACAACAGAGTGTACACAACTATTCTTTTTCCTTTTTTCAATTGCATTTTGGTTTAGTTGAGTCCCATATGACTACAATAATTATCTAAAAGTATCATTTGAATATTTATGAAAATGTTTAAAAGTTATTCTAATGAATATAGGCTATAATTTCAAAACCACCACTTTCTATCATAACATGGACACTATCACTCCCAATATGCCACCATCTTGTATGTAATTGCATCAATTTATACTTTGGACTATAGTAGAATGTACAACAATATTATTGGGGCATATTATAGGTCATGTAATTGGGAGGGTAAGCACAATAGAATGTTTTCTAGCTCTACAAAAGTTAAATGAATTATAAAACTTTATGAACTTCTAACTATAAACTTATTCCCCTTACAGATTTGGGTCATTGGAAAGGTGTAAGAACCCCTCATTCTATATAATTTTTTTATAACATAATATTAAAAAATCCACATTTGTAAGAATAATGAAACGTCTAAAAAAAAGCCCCCAAATACTCATTTGGTTAACAAAATGCTTTTAGGGTTAGAACACAGCATGTGAAATGACTCTTAGAATTTCTCTCTTGCAATTTCATAGGTTCCAATTAGAGAAATATCCACATACACTCACAAATAATTATGCTTTGCTAACCTCAGACCATTCAAGTATATAAACTTATGAGTTGCCATTCAAGTGTGAAGCGGCCATCCTTGTAGGCCTATAAAGCACCTCCTATAGCAATTCTATTGAATTTTTGGAACCAAATTTTGGTAAGATCGGATCACTTTAACCCCTAAAGTCCCATTGTCCCTACGGGGGACAAAATGGATTTTGGGCAGGTTCCTATGAGCTCAATTTTTAATGAAACTTTCTGAAACTTTTCCATAAGATAGAAAAACTTAGTAGCTTTTGGGGAATGTAATTTTTATTTCAATCGGTGCCCGGGAGCAAAAGTTATGCCCAAATAAGCTCAAAACAGGGGAGAAGGGGCAGCAAAAAAATTTTGCAAAAAATTTAATTTAATTTTTTTAATTTTTTTTCCTTATAGATTATATTTTTGCCTATTTGGGAAGCTTTGATTCATTTCATTTGGACTTTTTATGAGAAAGTTATGGACAATCTTGTTTTTCGGGCAATGAGAGCATCTTCTTGAAAAAAACTTTTTCTTTCACTTTGAATGCTGATATCTTTCAATCCGTACGGTCAAACATCACAAAATTTTTACTACATGATCTGTAAAAAGTGTAGTATAAGATCCTACGGTTATTTTCTAAAAAAAAATAATTTTTCTCATCTTTTAGATGAATTCAACAAAAGTAGCAGTTTTGAGTGATTTTTGACAAAAAAATGGCCTTGGGACTTTAGGGGTTAAATTGAGCAAATTTCTATGAAGTTCTGCTTGATATACCCCATTTTGGACTTAGGGTGGCATAAATTTTGCTTCCAAGCACGATTAATTCCTAAAGGACCATTGTCGGTTCGGCAAACATTTGGGATTTCGGGCAGGTACCTACGGGCTGAAATTTTGTTGTGATTTTTTGAATTTTTTTTGAAGATAGAAAAACTGATAAGCCTTGTGGGAATATAATTTTTTTTCACAATCAGTGCCCGGGAAAAAAAGTTATGACCAAATAAGTTCAAAATAGGGGACGGTGGGCAGCAAAAAAAAAGGACAAAAAATTTAATTTTTTTTTATATCTTTTTTCTCATATATTATATTTTTGTCTATTTGGAAAGCTTTGATTCATTTCATTTGGATTTGTTATGAGAAAGTTATAGACATTCTTCTTTTTTGGGCAATTAGAGCATGTTTTTGAAAAAAATAACTTCTAGGATGCATTTTTGAATGCAATTTTTCAAATTTTTCAGTTTTTTTTCTCTTTTGCATGGTTTATAATACTTGGTAGAACAGTCTCACCATTGAGATTAGTGAATTTTAATTCCATCTAAAATATATGAATACTTTAGGTTTTCCCTCTATCTTGTAACTACTTCTACTTAACAATTTTTTAAAGAATGATAATTAAGTTGTTTTTTTTGTTTTTTTTTCCTAGACTCTCAATACAATTCTCCACTACAAAGATTAAAAGCTCAAAACTCTGTAGTGCAAAAATTTTAAGTTAAAAATGTTCAAAGTCAACAAATCTAGTTCCGCAATGTGCTGAAAAATTTGTTTTTTTCACTTTAAATGCAGATATCTTGCAATCTGTGCGGTCAAAAATTCTGAAATTTTTTCCACACAATTTCAAACTAGTTAGGTGTAAGATCCTACGGTTAGATGTGGAAAAAAAAACATTTTTCAGTTTTTTTTACTATTTGCTATAGAAATGGCAGTTTTGAGTGCTTTTTGGCAGAAAAAGGGCCTCGGTATTTTAGGGGTTAAATAAATTAATTAATTAATTGAATTTTCCAAAAGCTAATGCATTTTCCTATCTTCAAAAAGATTTCAAAAAATCACAATGAAAATAGAGCCCATAGGAGTCTACCTGAAATCCATTTTGTCCCCCGAGGGCACAATGGGACTTTAGGAGTTAATTACACAAGAGGAACTAAAAGAAGCATCCAAGTTTTTCCTATTACCGAACTATCTTAATTTATATTGGCCTTGTTGATAATATGAGGTCGGTGTGCAGCAGGTTACATTAGAACAAAATTTAATCTAATTACGAGGAAAGTAACTTAATATTTCGTGGTCGGCAATGAGCCACACAGTGGCACAGTGCGTGATCAAGAGCACATAATTCCAAATTGATCTCATCTGCAAAGCATCTTAAGCTCTTCACAGGCACGTCTCAAGTCAGGCACTGTAGATTTACAGTACCTGCAATTTTGCATGGGATAACTTACTGGCTAATTTCAGTAAGGTAGAACCACCAATAACCGACCAAATAAGGAATTTTGACATGATTAGGAGTAGCACAAGGCAAAACAAATATTTCCTTGACTTGAAATTACTATGAATTTTTAAAGCCAATTGTTGCCCTTGACCTATATCCAATGTATATAGTCTTTCAATTCTCATCATCATTAGGAAAATTTTGAGGCCTGCAAAAGGCTACTAGTTTCTGATTTTCGACACCTCGGTAGTGCAAGTACAGAAAAATGAAAAAAAAAAATTTTAATAAAAAAGTTATTTTTTTAGTTAAAAAATTATTAAAAAATGAAAAAAAACATTAAAATATTTAGATGTGTTGACGTGGCGCGGACGTGGCACAAGTAGTGCCACATCAGATCAATTTTTTAATTAAAAAAAATTCTTTAATTGCACCGAAATTGTGAAGGGGGGGGGTATAAAACTAACGGCCTTCTTGAGGCCCAAAAACTTTTGTAATGGCTAAAGTTAACTTTAAAGGCCAAAGTTTCCCCGGGGGACACTTGGGATTTCAGACAGGCTCGTGTGACCTGAAATTTTGGCCTTATTTTTTGAAACTTTTTTTGAAGATAGAAAATCACATAAGCTTTCTAAAATTATAATTTATTTAGTGCTCGGGAGCAAAAGTTATGCCACCGAAAGTCAAAAAAGCAACTTGACGGGTAGGAAAAAAAATTTGTAAAGGTTGTATTGATTTTTTTTTGAATTTTTTCTTCTCAAAGATCATGTTTTTGCCTACAATTGAAGCTTTGATTCATTCTATTTGGATTCAGAATGAGAAAGTTATAGACAATCTTGTTTTTTGGGCAATTTAGCATCTTCTTCAAAAATCAACTTATAGAATTCATTTTTCAATGCAATTTTTTTTTTTTTCAATTTATTTTGTTAAAAGGTTAAGTTTATTTGCAAGAACAATTCAACCGTTGGGGATTATGGTGTTTTAATTCCACCTAAGAGCTATTAATGATTTAGTATTTTTTTCAGTTTTGGACCTATTTCTCTTTAACAATTTTTTTATATGCGAAAATCAAGTTTGACATTCTGATATTTTTTCACCCGACTCTCAACTCAAATGTTCAATGTATAAAAATTTAATTCAATGTTTTTTATTGCAAAAAAATCTACAAATGACCGTCAAAGTCATTTGAAATTGTACGCCACAATTCAAAAAATCTCTTTTTCCAACTTCAAATGCTAATATCTTCCAATCCATATGGTCAAACTTCATGAAGTTTTTACCACATAATCCAAGACAAATGAAGTACAAGATCCGATGGTTAGATTCTAGAAAAAAAGTTTTTTTTGGTTTCTTGAGTGATTGCAGAAGTAATGGCAATTTTAAGTGGTTTTGGAGCCAAAAAATACCTTGGGCCTTTAGGGATTAAGAGACTATTTGTTGTTTATTTGGGCACCCCAACCAAGCACATGTATCAAGACAAGAATGGTGGAATTGATGGTTGGAAACCAAGACTAAATGGTTGGAAATGGCTGCTAGCCTCTCTTGCATTTAGAAAACCATTTAGAAAACCCTATTGACTGACAATGGGGCGGTGGTTGGTAATGGGGGGTTCTACCTTAATACTCTCCAACTACAGTTTACTAAATTAAATTAACAATAGCATCAAATCTCAAGTCTTTTTTTTTTTTTTTCTTAAATCAAATCAAATCACAAGACTTGTTGCCAAGTAATAGTCTGATTGAGAGTTTCTCCAACAATGATTTTTGTTTATCATTTTTGAGAAGTAGTCAGCTATCTCTACAATACTCATGCAATAGTTGGGCAATAAGGTAAGTACACCTAAAATCAACCAAATAAGCAATTCAACATAGTTCTTATTATTATATTGAAATTTTTGTAGCGTCTTATTGGTAGTCAAAAGAAAATTCCAAATTCTTTTAGAATGCATTTTTGGGATACTATATGAATAAACTATGAATATTCAAATTGCTGAATATAGGTATTTCTAAAATCAACCTTAAACTTTCATGAATAATAGGAGGGGTCGAAATTAGGTGTAATTACTTCAGTTGGTGATATCTATATCAAAACTAGGGGATACTTAGATACATTTTGGCTATTGGTCTTAAAAAAAAAATTGGATATTTTGACTATAAAAAAGTAAAAATTTCCTTAACAAATTATAGCCAAAGTCTTTTGGTTGCAACAATCTAGCAAAAAATTGTGCATAAAAATACAACATTGTTCACCAAAGTGTAATCCTGTGGATTTAGCACAATGATGTGGTGTTCAACATTAACTCAACTAAAATACTGAATTTAGGTCATCTTCAATGCCTTCCAAAATTTGACCCTCTATATAAACTTCTAGCTTTTCATTGTTTATAATTAGAACTTGAAATTTTTATCAATTGAAGTGCATTTCAAAGTATTTGGAAAATATATAAGAAAATTCAAATTTGGACATTTGAGAATGAAATGAAATTGCTTCAAAAGTTAGTTAGAAGACAAAATTATAGTGTTTTTGAGCAAATTATGATTACCAAAGAACTTTGCATTCCAATTTGATTTTGAAGTGAATCAAAGAAGCCCTTGAAGATGCCCTTAAGGACTCTTTTAGAGTTGATTGATAGAATTACCAATATTTGGGATAGGAATCCTTTTGTGTAGCTAATTGAAGAGCTCAAATGTCTCAATAATTTATGCCCAATATACATTATTGACTGGTCAATGTGACTTTTCAACAATTTTTATGTGTTTTAAGCACTTTCTTATTGAAATGTCGTATTCAAAACACCCACATCTCTTGTAGTGTGAGGACAAGCCTCATAGGATTTCATTTGCCCGATTTTTACTTAACATATTATCTAAAATTGGATCACTCAAAATCAAGCATGATTCTAAAAGTACCTATAAGTTCAGAGAGTAAATAGATGCTTGCTGCTCAATGTTTAACATTAAGACATTGAAATTAGAGCATTCCATGTCCACATGTAAACTAGCCATGCAAGTTCAGTTTAATTAGTTGTTTTAGCCATTGTAGGGAAATGTTAAAAGTTCTTACACATTGCAAAAGTCTCATCAATGATAGGAACCAATGGAATACAAAATTCTAGAATACAACACTCTTGTATGCTATCTCGGATTCTTGACTAGATTTCACAAACTTGAAAATAATAAGTGATAGGTTATGAATTTTATAAATCGTTTCATCTCCTTATTGTGAATCTTTGTCACCTTGAAATCTCAAGTTATTGCTTTCCCCCCCCCTGCATGAAGGTAGTGGCACTTGTCAACTTCATATAGCTATAATTTCACCTTGTAGACAACAAAAGGTGACACTTTTTCAATTCATTCATACCATTCACACAACATGTCACGGACCCTAAACAATCTTCCGGTGTGAACATAAACATATTGTATGAATTTATGCAAAAAATAATAATTTGTTTACTATTATGGGAAAAACAACTCTTGAAGAAGACCACTTGCAATTGTAATTCAATGTTCATTTATTGGAGATATTTGTTTAATAATAGCATGATATCAAAATATGTTCTTCAATCTTTTGGTTTGTTGAAAATTAAAGAATTTTGATCAAAATTGAAAAACAATCTATCATAGTATTATTTAGTTGTTTCTAAGAGTAAAACAAAAAGAAGCATAATGTTCTACCTCTGCCACTAGCTTAAATTTCAACAAACAAGCTAATTTAGGAAGCAAATAAAATTGTCTCTTGCATGTTTTACTACTCAAGACTAAAGAAGGAAAATAAAATAGAAGATGGACAATTTGTTGCATGGTGATTTGATACATGTCAGATTAATGGAAATATCCACAAGCCTTAATGACAAGTTAAATACTTACTCTCTTATTTAATAAGACCAAACTAATATAAACATCCATAGACAACTAAAAGCAAGTAAATGATGTAATGACTTCTAAGCCATATATCGTTGTACATTCATAATCAACATTGTCTAAAATACGACACTACATTTGGACCCATAACATCATTTTTCCTAGATAATGATTGCATAAGATGTACGCAATCAAAACATAAGAGTCTGTAATAGTTGATTGTTGTTTTTGGTACATCTTGAGATAGTACGTTCAAGATTCATAACATCTTCATACAATGTTCAAATAATGCATGCAAAAGTATATTTGGATACTAAAATAGTTTGTATCAGTGATAGTAACTATGCTCAATTGTAATAAGTACAGATGATTATAGATGCGCATTTTTATTAGAACATTAGAGCATCTATATCTTTATATGCTAGAGTTGACATTTTTCAAATGTGGATGAAAAGTGTTCTAGAATCTAGACCCCTAACAATATTCTCTTGACACTCAATCCTAGCATTTCAAGGAGGGCCCCTTGAAATCATTGTTCACCCTTGGTTTAGTTGCTTCATCCTTTATTCAACTTGATGAGTGGTTACTTCGGACTATTTATTGGTCATTTAAGGTGAGCAAGGTTGGTAAACCTCATTTTATGAGGGCTCCTTAAAAATAGATGTAACTACTTCTACCGTGTTAGATTTAATGTGCATGGGTTCAAAGTGTTTTCTTTTTCATTTTTTAAGAAGTGCCAAATTAGAGCTATAAAATATTATAATAGTGCTCCAAATTTCAACTTTCATCCACATATTGGATAGAAAAGATCACATTAGGACATACCACTTATCCATACTTCTATTTTCATCCAAATCTGGCGATTTCATCCAAGATTTTTTTAATTTGAGGTTTTCTAATGAAAAATTTCATGGTTTGTCACTATTTTTAGTTAGCCAAATGATTTTTTCCTAGTGCAATTTGGCACTATCCCCCCTAGTACAAATGCTCTTATTTAGGGGAGTTTTTTTTTTTTTTTTTTTTTTTTTTTGACCAAATGGGAGACCCATTGCATTAAAAAGAAAAAACCAAGTACAAAAACAGCCAAGCTCAAAGGCTGGTCAAATGAAGAGAAAAGAGCAAAAACAAAAGAAAAAGAACGCAACAATGAGAGCAGAAGAGAACTACATGAACTGACAGACAGACGAGCCATTTTTGTGCCATCTAATGTGATCGCCATCGCGAGAGGCAAGAAGTTGGGCTTTAAGCCAAATCTTGTCAAATTTAGTCCAAATAAGAGAAGCCTGATGGGGTCTTTGACTAGCGGCGGTCTTGGCCTTCAGCTAAGCAGCACGTCCTGAGTCCAAAAGGGCATCCCAAAGGGCTTGCTGAACTAATCCCCGTGGCCACTAGTTATGGGAGAAAACTTTTTGATTGTGAGCAATCCAGATGAGCCAAAGAGAGAAGCCACGCAAGAGAAATCATATGATTCTTGTACTAAGAAACCTGCGGGGAAGGGTTGAGCCAAAAAAACATAAGGTGTGATTAAAACGGGCATGTGGTCCCAGTATTGGTTGTTCTCCTAGTAAGTGGTGGAGGATGGATTGCACATACTCCCATACTTCCATGGCTGGAAGACACTGATAGAATCTATGTAAAGGGGTTTCATCGTCTCTAGAGAGGCAGCAGTTGCATCTGGAATCCATGCTCGTTTGAATTCTAGCTCTCCAAGAATGAACTGCCACCACATTATGCCACATGGACCACATGAAAGCTGCCTCCTTCTGAGATCTAGCCTTGTGCCAAACGTCTTTCCAATTTGGTTCAAAAGTTGAAGGGAGGATACCTATCCATTTCGATGGAATGGATCTTTTTAGTTGTCTTTGTTGGGTAAGGAGCTGTCTGCCACATGATGTAGTGTAGGAGAGGAGCAGTTCCCCGCTAATCCATGAACATCGACTAGGGTCATTGACTTGGGATTGGATCTCCCCTGAGTATAATAACTCCGGCTTGCAATTGCGACTTTTTTGAATTTCAAGAATCCTAATTTTGCGAACATATCCCGAATGAATGGCATCAATGTTGGAGTGTGGCAGTATGGAGAGTTGCCTGAAGTTCAAGCCAACCACAACCCTGGTTGATGCGCCTGATAATGTGAGGGACTGAGGCTCAAGGTGAAGATCATCTGTGCCAGGGCCGTGAAACTGCCAAACCATTGATGGAACTGCTTCTTCGACCTGATTAAAGATGCCCAGCCAATTGCCTAGTTGAATTTGGTTAAAGTGGCGAGTGAGCATTGTTTTCCACTCAATAAGAATGCTAGAGACTAAGTAGAACCAATGGAGCTGCTCTGTCTCATAAAGATGGAAGGAGGAACAAATCTCATCCCAAGGTCAAAAGTCCTTTGTGCTAATATCACATGATTCAGAAGAGCTGTGGCCTCTTCTAAGCTGAATAATTTCAGCTTAGCTATTATGCGCAAAAACTTTTGGTAGGGCATTATATAGTGGTGTACAGCTCATTTACAAATTTTTTAGTCAATTTTCATTAAAAAGTTCAGCAACTCTAGGAAGCTCTAGGAAGCTCTAGCATGCTTAAAAACCAACAAATTTTGGAACCATAAATTGTATTGGAATCTCAATGAAGTGCACTTCAACTTTATAACAAGTGAAAAATGTGAAATCTAAAATCATACAACAATTGGATTCTTTTATACATTATCTACCATCTTTTGGAAGAGAGTCAAAGAAATTTGTAATGTGGTGAAGAATAAGCAAGGAACCATATAAGCAATTCAAGTGGTATAAAATGAAGTGTCTCTACAACAACTACAAACAATCATTTCGAACATGCCCAATCAATGCGAACAAATTTTTTGGCAAAGGGTGGAACTACTAGATGATAGATAGTGTACAAAAAAAATCTAAAATGTTGTATGATTTTGAATTTCACATGTACATATTTATTATATGTGATATTTATTATAGTGATAAAGTACTCTTCTCTACAATTCCAATTCAATTTGTGGTTTGCAAATTGATTCATTTTTGAGCATGATATGACTTATTGAGTGTGGGAACTTGCTAGAGCAAAAATTTGTAAATGAATTGTACCCCACTATACAGTTTCCTACCAAAAGTTTCCGTGATTGCAATTCAGACCATTCCGTTTTTTTGGCACAATGTAGAATGCACTTGACATTTTTAGATTTGCACATCAACAATCACATCTTACACGTTCCCAATCAAGCATATCAAATTTTTCATTTCAAAAAACCCAAAATTCCATTTTTGGTGAGTTTTTTCATTTCATTTTCATGTTTTTTTATGATAATTCATTGAAAAATATTGGTGACAAATTTTTTAAATTTTAATGTGGATATAAATAGGAAACATTCATACCCACATCTTTCCTTCAACAATCATCTCCAAAAAACCTTCAATATTCTTTCTATAGAAATTTCAATGTTGAGGTGATAATGCCCTAATTTTGGAAAATAGATATTTCTTTATTGTAATTAGATTTTGGCAAAGTAATTTCACCATCACATTTAAATGTACGAAATCAATTACAATGTGAAGGACAAAATAGAAAAATCTAATTACAGTAAAGAGGTATCTATTTTTCAAATTTAGGGCATTGTCAAGCCAACACTGAAATCTCTATAGAGGGAATTGTGAAACTTTTTTAGAGATGCTTGTTGAAGAAAAAATGTGCGTATGGATATTTCCTACATATCTCCGCAATCAAATTAAAAAAATTTGTCACCAATATTTCTCTATGAATTATCGTGTAAAACTATGAAAATGAAATGAAAAAATCCACCAAAAATGGAGTTTGGGTTTTCTTAAGAAAAATTTGATATGCTTGATTAGGATTGCATAGGCTATGAATGCTGATTGTGCAAACCAAAAAATATCAAGTGCATTCTACATTGTCCAAAAGAAAGTGAATGATCCAAATTGCAATCACGGAAACTTTTGGTAGGGGACTGGACAATGCATATATCTTCATGAAACACAAAACGTGTTTCGTGTACTAAAAGCAATAGTGTACTAATAACATGAAATAATTTCCCTCTATGATATGACTGCCCAACCATTCATTCTTTGTTATGTTATTATGACAACTCATTCCTATAAGGACGCACCCATGACCATTGCTTTCAAGTCTCAATTGTTATCACTCTTTTGCTGCCATTTTGCAACTAGATATGAATGAAAATTTTTAAATATTTTTATTTATTTAGAGATGAAATCATACAGTTTGAAATCTGAGCACCTCAGTCATCATTTTGTCGAACTTGTCAAGACCCTGCCTGGGCTTATGAATCCCATGCTGCCACTTATAAGTTATGAATGATATTTTCCAGCTGCTGCAGTTCTGTTTCGGTTGCAGGCCATTATTAAGGTAACTGCACCTTAAATCGCACAGTTAAGCAATTCAGCATGGTTTTCACTATTATATTAAAAATAAAAAATTGTGGGGTCCCATTGGTAGTCAAAAGGGGATTCTAGATTCTCTTAGAATGCATTTTTTGGACACCGTGTGAATAAACTACAAATTTCCAAAGTGCTGAAAGTAGGTGCACCTAAAAGCAATCATAGAGTCATATGAATCATGGGAGTACATTTTAGGCAAGAATATCCAGTGTGCGATTTTAGGAACCGTGCGATTTTAAGTGTAGTTACTTTAGTAAGCTCATTGCAAAAACGGCATGGGCTGCCTGCCTTGGAATTTTACTAAATCCGTCCCACAAAGGTGGGACTAGCAGGGTAAATTGGGGGTTCTTGGAGGTAAAAGTAAAAAAAAAACCCTATATTTGAGCCGTGACTAGGGATACTTTCTCCCCCCCCCCCCCCCCCCCCCCCCCTTCCCCCCTCCCCCCTCTAATTTGGGCCCTCTTATTGCAAATATGAATTTAAAATATGCAATTTTATTTTGTGGCAAATAAGAAATTCCAACGTTTTCCCCCGGGGTAAGTCTAGCTTGCTGGTCCCACCTTTGGAGGACAAATTTAGCGTCGTGTGCCTGCCTGGGATTCAGTCAGTATTGGTTGCGAAGCTTAGGCGTAAACCACTTGCAGGAAATCTCCCGTACGTTCTCCAGACAGGTTCTGCGCCCGTGTAATGCCCGATTTTGCAGTTGTCCCCGTAATTGGGCATTAAGGATTTTACGTCTAACATCAAATTCTCATTCCAACTCATCATCCCAATTTTGTTGATTTCCTTCCTACAGTAATTTACGTTAGACAATGACCCTTATCGTCGACTGATTATTTGGCTTAGTGCCCTCCTATATGGGCATTGCCCTATTTGTGAAGTTAGTTCTAAGCCACACTGCCTTATTGTGTCAACGTACACTCCAGCAGTGGCCAAGAGTCCAGCTGGTGCAGATAAGCCTAAGGTAGTATGCTCTTAAAGCGACCAATTAAGCCTACTTAACTCATCATTGACAGTAGAACATACTTCAAGCAACATGTCAGTCCTTCCTAGATAAGGGTCGCAATTAGAACACGGTTGATTTTAGGTGTAGTTACCTTATTGATTGTGGAATGCCATTGGATTCAGGGAGTGAGTCCAGGTGTTTTTTGTTTCATTGGAGTGGGATGATTGAAGCGGAGGTGAAGTTGTGTTGACAAAAATTGCACCAACAGTCAAAATGGGCGAGGGGAGGGGAGGGGATGTAGGCCTAATGGAAATTTTTTGGGGACACTCATAGTAGTACGGATTATTATTTTAAACAACACTTGGAGGACCTTTTTGATCTCTCCATTGTTGCAACTTCCTAGCAAGAGAGAGTGACTTCTTGCAACTTCCTAGCTACCCAATGGTACTAGCGTTGTAACTTCTCTGTTGGTCAATGACTCTCTGTAGATTAATCCTTAAAGTTCTATGACTATGTTTTCACCAAAAATTCTAAAAAATTGCAAATTTTAGTATAAGTATCAAAATTTTGATTTTTTTACCCAGATAACTATGGGATCTTGTAGTATGCTGACTTGAGAACATGTGGTAAAAATTTCAGAAATTTTCACCGCACGGATTGCAAGATATAAGCATTCAAATTCACTGAAATCATTTTTTTGGTTGTGCAAAAAACAGGGCAGTTGCACTTCAGAAGCTCACTTTTCTGTGAGAAAATGTCCTAAATGGTGGTGCTTCTTTGGATTCTCTATTTTAGTCAAGTTGGCCACATGCATGAAAAATTTTAGACCATTTGGAATTATACAACATATAATTAGAAAAAAAATAATAAGTAGATAGTAGTAGAGAATGACTCAATACTAAATCGTTAATAATTCATTTAGGGAACTGAAAAATGCCAATCCCAATGGTTACAATGTTATAACAAACAACCTACATCCTATGGTTTTATTTTTTTCCAAAAATATTGAAAATTGAGTAAGATAAAGGGCTTCAAAGTTTATTTTAGAGAAGAGAATTGATAACCGCCCATTAACAAGAAATCCTCATAAGTTTTGACACACTGATCAAAATGGAATGATTCAAAGCTTTCCACGTATATATAACTCCAGAAAAGCAGTTTCAATTTTATTTTTTAAGAAAAGTGATTTTTTTCTAATTTGTTCGAACTGTCCGAGTTGAGAAACAAACTACCTATCATGCAATAATTTTTGACTCATATTTCCAAATGTCATGAAATTTAGTGCATATGAAAGATATTCCTCATCCCCACCTTCTGTTAAAATTTGGGCCCAAAAATATAGAAATCTCTAGTCACATGTACTTGCCCAAAATTTCTATGTAGCTAAAAAAAGCATGTTGGTCCTTTAGGGGTTAAACTAAATTCACTCCTAAGGATCTTGGGAGAGATTATCTTGATTTCCAAGGGGGAATGGTTTAGGTTGATTGACGATTTATATTTGAGCCAAATGCTCATTGCCATCTTCAAAAAATTGGCCTATAGTTTAGGAAAATATAAAAAATATATCCACTTTGTAGCCCCCTCTTGCTTTACATTACCTCTAAAGCCCACGACCTAGATAGAGCATGGCTACTAAAAACTGGCCTTTTAAGGATAAGCTATGAATTGTGGAGGCTTCTATATGGCTTCTCAATTTGAATATAAAGAGGACGTGAATAGGTTGCTACTTGACAAGCGAGTGAGTGCAACAAATTTTTCAGTTCTAAATTTGCAGGGTAGAGATTCTTGTATTGTAATTGTTTATTTAAAAAAATTTATTGGAGGAAAGTGATTTGATGGAATTTTTGTTCCAAGTTGTTGGTGATGTTTAACAAAAAGGGTCTGCACAGAAGGTGTGGAGGTGTTGAGAGGTGTGGAGGTGTTGAGGGAATTGCATTAACCCCTAAAGGACCAATATGCGGTTTTTGACTACATAGAAATTTTGGGCAAGTATGTCTGACCTGAGATTTCCATATTTTGGGCCCAAATTTTAACAGAAGGTGCGGGCAAGGAATATATTTCACATGCACTAAATTTCATGACATTTGAAAATTTGAGTCAAAAGTTATGGCTTAATATGTTACTTTTTTTTTTTTTTGTAAATGAGTAGTCCGAGCAAATCCAAAAAATCATTTTTTTCAAAAACAAAAATTTGAAATTGCTTTTCTAGAGTTATATATACGTGGAAAGCTTTGAATCATTACATTTTGATCAATGAGTCAAAAGTTATGACGAGTTTTGTTTGTGGGCAGTAGTATGGATTCTCTACTCTAAAATAAACTTTGAAGTCCTTTATTTTACTCAATTTTCAATATTTTTGAAAAAAATAAAATAAAAGGATTCAGATTGTTTATTACAACATAGCAGCCTTTCGTATTGGTATTTTTCAATTCCATAATTAAATTCTTAACAATTTAGTATTTTGAATCATTCTCTACTATTGTCTACTTACTATTTTTTTCCTATATATTGTACAATTCTAAATGATGTGAAAATTTTCAAGCATGTAGCCAACTTATCTAGGAAAAAGAATACAAAGAAGCACCACCATTTTGAACACTTTTTCATAGAAAAGTGAGCTTGTGAAGTGCAGCTGCCTTGTTTTTTGCAAGGCCAAAAAAATGATTTCATTGAATTTGAATGCTTACATCTTGCAATCCCCGTGGTAAAAAAAATTTGAAATTTTTACCACATATTTTCAAGTAAGCATACAACAAGATCTTATGGTTACATGTGTAAAAAGAAGTTTATTTTCAAAAATTTGGTACCTGTTCTGAGAATGACAATTTTTGAGCGCTTTTTTTGTTGAAAATATAGTCATAGAAGTTTAAGGGTTACTCCTAAAGGACCAAGCGCTTCTTTTAAGGGACATTGGAAATTCAAGGAGGTGTTTATGAGTAAAAAATGACTGGTTGTTTTTAAATTTTGGAGACATTCACCTCCTTCTTGGGAGTGTAAAATAAATTCCAATTAGATGTTTAACCCCTAAAGTCCCATTGTCTCCTCGGGGAACAAATTAGATTTTGGACAGATACCTATGGGCTCAATTTTTAATGAGACTTTTTGAATTTTTTCCATAAGATAAAAAACTAAATAGCTTTGTGGGAATATAATTTTTATTTCAATTGGTGCCCGGGAGCAAAAGTTATACCACAAAAAGCCTCAAACTGAACTTGGCGGGTAGCACAATTTTTTTTGCAAAAAGTCAAAATAAATTTTAATTTTTTTTTTCTCTGAAACTTTATATTTTTGTCTACATTTGAAGCTTTGATTCATTTTATTTGGACTAATAATGAGAAAGTAATGGACAATCTTGTTTTTTGGGCAATCTAAGCATCTTTTTGAAAAAATAACTTGTAGGATTCATTTCTAAATGCAATTTTTACAATTTCTTTTATTTTTCTTTTGAGAATGTTGTGTTTTCTTGCTAAAACAATCTCACCATTGGGATTATTGTATTTCAATCCCATCTAAGAGCTATTAACGATTTAGTTTTTTTTTTCAATCTAGGACTTATTTCTACTTAACAATTTTTTAAAGAATGAAATCCAAGTCTTTTTTTTTTTTAATTTTATTTTGTAGACTTTCAAATTACATCTTCAACAAAAATAAATTTTAAATTCAAAGTCTGTAGTGCAAAAAAATTCCACAAATGGCGGTCAAAGTCATTTGAAATTGCATGAGTGTTCAAAAAAACTTTCTTTTTCAACTTTGAATGCTAATATCTTCCAATTTATACAATCAAACTTCATGAAATACTTACCACATGATCTTTGACAAGTGAAGTACAAGATCCTATGGTTAGATTTTATAAAAATGTTTTTTTTGTGTTCTTGGATGAACGCATCCAAAATGGCAGTTTTGAGTGGTTTTTGACAGAAAAATGACCTTGGGACTTTAGGGGTTAAATCAAATTATGGTGCCTAAAGGAATCTAGGCAATTTGGACAAGTTTTGAGTCTTCTATTGAGTTCCTTATCTACTTTTGAAATTTGGCATATATATAACTAATATGATATAATATGAAACTATAAAAACAATTACTTTTAGTGCAAAAATCTCAATGCAAGAGGAGTCAAAACTCTACTAACCTTAACGGGCAAGTTTGAAAGAAATCATTTTTGTCTTACCACAAAAAATATTATTTTGAAATTTGCATTTTCAAAATTCTTGAAATTTTTTTTATACATTTCAACTATTTGTCTTTTAGTTTTCCGTATTTGGGTTTTGAAACAAAAGTTTTCCTAGATGAACAAAAATTCATCAAAAAATTTGCAAAGTATTGCCAATTTACTTGACTTCCTCGTATTGTAAGTGATTTAGAGTAAGGTAGACCCATTGTTTGCTTTTTAAGTATATCTAACAAGATATAGTACTTGATGGTGTAGTGTCTCATTTTTGTGTAGAGCAAAAATTTCACTTCAAGATGGCTCAAAGTCTATTGACCTTTTTTTTATAGGAATGAAAAAAAGTTTTTTTTTTTTCACTTCAAACATACTAGTGTAACCCTGTGCCGTTGGCCCAATTTTCATCTACTCCCGGTTCCACTCCTGGTTCTACTTCCGATTCTACTCCCAATTTTACTCCCGGTTCCACTCCCAGTACCAAGAACGCCACCAAAATCAAAGTAAAAGTAATTTTCTAATTTTTTAATCAATAAATACTTTGAAATTCAATAACTTTTGCACCACCGCTCCAAACGCCACGAAACCAAGCCGGTGCACCCCTCCTCGGCGAGAGCTTTCCGACAGTACCAAGGACGCGGCCGGGGGACGCACGGTCAAGAAGTTGTCCACGCTACAAACAAAACAAAACAAAACAAAACAAAACAAAACAAACAGCCTCATTTAAGGTATTGATTAATAATCTTTCAATCCAATTATGTGGTCATATGGAACAAAGAAGTTTCCACACATTGTCACAGTAGTCTACTACACTCTTGCACCATTAGAGTTAAAATAAAAAAAATAAAAAAATAAAAAAAGTTTTAGCAAATCCACTAAAAAGATGGCAATTTTTGACAATGTATTGAACAACACTCTGAGTCCTTTAGGAATTAACCTTGTACGAACACTATGAACCAATTTGGTCCATTAGAAGGGATTCGAGGATCTTGGAGGGCTCTGAGTTCCCCTGAGTTCCCCTGCATTCCCGGATTGCGGGAATGTAGCTGCAGTAGCTGGCTGACGTGGCACAGCGACTGCCCTATCATTTTTTGAAAAAAATAAGTAAATAAAATGATAATTTGTTAAATTTTTTTGCTTAAAATGATATTTCGTTAAAAAAACTTAAAAAACTTAAATAAATAAATATTTTTTTGACACGGCCGTACCGAAGATCACTGAATCTGGCTAGATTGGAAAACGGGCTTGAAACGGCCCTCCAAGGCCCCCAAATCCCATCTAATGCAATGGATAATAGATAATCCTTCTACATAAGAGAAAAGTGCATATGTTCATCCTTGAAATTTTGTATGAGAAGGGAAGGTCAGTTGTGTCTAAAGTAGTAATGGGAGCGTCTTGCAAAGGTTGTTTTGCCTCCCTTGTTTTATCCTTGGGAAAAATGCAAGAAAGTTTTATTTGCAATTTTTTGCAAATTCTAAGTTCATATTTGCAAGGAGGATCCAAATTAGCTAGAAGAGGTGTTAACAATTGAACAAAGACGGCACAAAAAAGGGGATCCTTTTTTTACATTCACCTTGATCTTTACCTCCGCAAAGTGCTCTCATCATTACTTCAAACACGATCGTGAAGGTCTCTCATAATGAGTTTTTTAATTTTTATAGTACCATAGATCATTCACATTGTACCAAAAAGGATGATTTCCACGGTGACCAGCCGGGCCTTCTAGGAAAGGAAGGATTACTTTTGACAATATTTGTGGCCAAAATTTGTTGCCAAATTTTCAAGTTCCAATTGTCTTCCACCGAGGTCACTGGTTGGAAAAGCGAACTTTCAAACTGCATCTACAGTTGGTTCGAAGTTTATTATTATAGAAATTTTAAGGACAACCGAATTACTGCACTACTGCAGGCAGTGCAATGGTTGACTTTGAGCAATTTTGGGGTCGAGTTTGTCAAACGAAACACGTTAAATCGTGCCATCCTTTGTGGGCCCAACTGGGTAAATTGTAAAAGTAACCAAAAATCCTCCTATATTTGAGCCGTGTCTAGGGAAATTTACAAGCCCATAGCTAATTTTGGGCCTCTAATTGCAAATATGAATTCAGATTTTGCAAAAAAAAAAGGTTGTGCCAAATAAAAAATTTCAGTGTTTTTCCTAGGGTAAATTCAGGCCCGCAGGGCCTACATAACATTGTTAACCGAGGGACGTCATTCCCTTTGACATGAGGTATAATCCCCCCCTGGATGCTTGGGGGGAATTTTAGTTATATTTGAGTACATCCCATTGGTTTGGGCATCCCTATAGCTCTGACAAGACTAGATCATTTGCTTAGGGGGGCCTGATATGGGGGGAGCAAAAGGGACCCCCCCGTTGAAGGTTAATAATGTTATGCTACCTTCGATGGCACGTTTTAATGTCCTGCTTGTCAAACAGTGAAAAAGTTCTGAATTTCTAATTTAATCCTTGAAGGATACAATCCTATTATCAATACTAAAAATTATCAGATTCCTAGATGAATGGAGTCATTTACAATTTTCTGGAAAGGCATTCATTAGACGCTTTTAGTCCTTGGGGAGGGATAATCATAACATTATTAACCAGACCCAGGGGGGGCCCTTTTGCCTCCGCAGAAAGAGGGAGCCCCCATGCTGTGAAGGTTCTAAGACATGAGGCACCTGGAGGCAGTGGATGGGCTAATTGAAGGCTATCCAATAAACTCTCTCAATGGAGCGGACCCTTAACCAATACCATGCTTTGTATTATAACTGAACTCCCCCCCAGGTATCTAGGGGGGGATTATACCTCCACCTGGGGGGAGGATATCTCTGGGTTTAATAATGTTATGATGCATTCCATAAAATTTGGGGGGCTCAAGACGGTTACTAGACTTTGGAACAATTCTCCTAAAAGTCCAAATAAAAAAATTAGTGAATATTTTTTGAAATGTTTTTTTGAAATGAATTAAAAAATCAAAATGTGAGGTGCCATGTCAAAATTGTTTTTTTTAAATTTTCAAATGTTTATTTTACAAAAAGATACATTATTTTTTTATTTGGAGTGCAGCCTTGTAGAAGTCCCATTTTTTCTCTAAAGGACTCTAATCATGAATTTATTGTAGTAGTCACCAAACATAATCATGGATGTATTGTAGTAGTCACCAAACAAGTGATCATCATCCTAGTACTCTATTTAGACATGGAATCTAGAAGGAGTGACATACATTCTAAGACCATCATGAAAAAAGAATCTCTTTTGTTAATTTGGGGTGTCAAATTAGAGTTCATAACCTCCTATTGGGGGTCACCATGGGGTCAAATTGTACTATTTCAATATAGTTTTCCATTTGGATGCACAAAAAGTAGTCTTTGTCCAACAATGAATTAATTTCCCAAATACAATTGCCAAATATGGATGAAAAATTGCATGAAAATAGAACCCAAAACAATTGTGCATCTTCAAGGGCCTATGCAGGGACCCTCACTTTAGTGAGCGCAGCCCAGATTCTTAGACCAGCATTCAAATTCCATAGATATACGTCAGACACTGAATTAACTAACTTAACTCCTGTTCATTGCAAACTCCCAGAGACTCTTTCATGACTCACTTTCACTGACAATGCTAAACCTGTCAACCTTCAAACAAGACATCACAGTAACATTTCCAGAAAATTGAGTCGAGCTTGATAGATTTTTCATCTATCGATACGCTCCTTCGCATTTCGTCACATAAATTCACAACCAAGGCGTGCTCAGCTGAGTCACAAATAGCACTAAATCCTCTCCTTCAGATGTAAACTTCATACAACTTACACCAGAAGATGGATTGCTGGAAGCTCTTGCAGGATGCACACAAGCCTGCCTCGTCATTAAATAGCGCTACATTTGCAGACCTTCCACCCTGTGACTCAGAGCGTCCACCTCTGGCTTCTTTAGAAGCTCCAGAAGTGCAGAGGCTTTGCACTTGGTACAAGCGGAGAGGTTCCGTGAATGGGTCAAACCAGTCAATTGATGGCTCAAAGGCATTGGACTCTTTGGCTTGCTTGATGTGGCGAGGATCATGTGAGCAAGACGTAAGCAAGAAACAAATTGCGTGCTCATTTCGCTCCTGAATCTGTGGTGTGCTTGGATCGCCAAGAATGTTCCCCAAGGCCTCTCCCACAAGGATGGCGGGATCCGGTTCTTCGCTACTCAAAAATTCAGGGTGCGCCCCCGCCTTGACTACGCGCGCTTTGTTCCCCTGGAAAATGCAGAGACTCGTCATCGCAGCTGCAGCATCAAATTTACCTCGATCAAACTGGCAGGGTGCCAACTGCGCCAGAGCACGAATAGCACCCGAGTTCCCAATTCTGATCTTGTTTTCATCAACCAAATAAAAAAGCGAGAAGATATAGCAATTCTGCAGTACTGTCCTGAGCCGCCAGAGATCCTGACATCAAGATCTTCACGATGGGATCAATGGGACCTGCACACATCAATCCTAGGCCTCACAATGATCAACATTATTCTACAGGAAAGAGATAAAAACTTCAAAATCAAGTAAATTAGTGTGCTGATTGATACCTGCAGATATGATCTGTCGTTTGTTGCAGTCATTTGCAATTTTCGTCACTTCTGGAGCCATCCACCTAGTAGTACCCACATTCAAAGTCATATTGGAATATGCAACTGTGTTCTTTGGTCTTTGACAACCCAAATCTGCCACCTTCACATGCAAATATTTCATATTTGCTTTAGTTGCCTTTCCATACTTAATCAAAATGTTATGTGACTTTAAGTCTATGAATTATTCTCTTCTCATGGAGGAAACACATTCCTTCTTCTAAATGGAGGATGAGGTCCAATGCTACCGGAATACAAAAAGGCGGGCTTTGATCTCTGCTCTCTTCCATTTTTTCTTGCATTAGACTGTGCAAAATCCCCATCCATCAACTCCATTACAAGATGGGATCTCTTCTCATCCGTTGTATACCAAAGTAAGGAGACAATATTGGGGTGGCTTAGCCCTTCCAAGATTGAACCTCTTGCAAGAAATCTCCATTCTTGGGTCCATAGAAGGTCTTCTTGGCTACTTCACCTCCTAACCACTTTGCCTTGTGCACGCTAGCTGAGGCGCCTTTCCCCAAGTTTACTTGTGTTTGTTTCAAACTGAAGTTCATTTGAAGATGACATTTGCTGTTTGATGTTGGCAAAGTAGCACCTGAACGCAACCGAACCATTTCCAATCTTCCAAGTAAAAACGATGCCAATTGACATTCTTCATTACTAATTACACTGGATTGAGTGATAGTATTCAAATCCATGATGAGATCCATCTCGTCGAGATTAGCCATTTCCTTCACAACTTCTGCTTCAGCTTCGCGTACACTGGCAACTTCGGACAGTCTCAAGCTTGTTGGTTTCCCCAACGTCCTGGCAGAAAAGATAATCATGCAAAACTCCAAATTGAAACCTATCGACACAACATGCTCCGACATGTTCGTCAACAAGATGGCGGATTGAATCCATGACTCTCCGCAGCAACTTTGGGTGAAGTCCTCCACTTCCTTTCCCGTGGAATACAGTACCTTGAAAATCTCCAAAAGCCATGCCTTATCTTCAGGTAAAGCTAAGGAAAGGAACTCCGTCTCGATTTGTTCAATAGTCGAACTTGTACTCCTAATAGCTAGTCTGAGTTTGTCGACTAGATATTGACACTGCTCTTCGTTGAACTTGCGTGGAGAAGATATCCTGTCCGCTTGCTCCAGACATTGTGAGGCGAGCTTCAAGTAAAGCTCTGGGGTCTCGGATGGAGGAGAAGCACGTACAATCCGTAGGCACAGGAATTTCAGAGGAACCTGCAAACATCGATTCGGGTAAGATGAAGTTGCAACAACCAACTCATGAAGCAAAACAGAGATTCGACACATCACAAAATGATCCCACAATGGAGGACCCTGGAACAAGCATAAAAAATAGGAAAAGTTCTCATAAAGCTAAACAATGTTGAAACTTTGGACAGCACGCAAATGGCAGGAGGATTACCAACTTTAATGGCTTTCCCCTCGACCAGACTG
Source organism: Neckera pumila (assembly GCA_963969595.1). Classification (NCBI taxonomy): domain Eukaryota; kingdom Viridiplantae; phylum Streptophyta; class Bryopsida; order Hypnales; family Neckeraceae; genus Neckera; species Neckera pumila. Next base: position 16,465,149 of record OZ018415.1, on the reverse strand, counting down.
AACCAAGTTCTATCCCAGTTGCCTCGGTCCATAATTCACGCAACTGCTTGAAATGCACCCAAAAGGGTGCTAGCACCCGAAACGTGTTCAGTAATATTTCTATCCCTGACAAGGATAAATTAGATTAAAACAAAGAGAAAAATTGATGCTGAACCACCAAAATCTAGGATGCAAGTGTACTCAATCTCGGACCGCAAACACTGCGCTTCTAAATATTCCCTTTCATTCTAATGCCTACCACCGACAAATTACAGGACTTCTACTCTACGGAATCCACTCATTACTTCAATAGATGAGGAATTGGTCCTGAAGAAGAACTACCATGCAATGACACTGTCGAAATCAACTCACACGTCGTGCTGCGAAAGGATATGATTATTCGTAAATGAGACATTGCAAAAGAATGGCCGGAAACTTACCGTCCTTCCAATGTAAATCAACAATATCGTCCTTCCAAGGTTAAATTACTTCGCATAGATGGATTTCAAACTTTCAAAACGATTCATTAAAAATTCCAGTAACTACCATGTTGCATCATGTATAAAGTTGAAGGCATTCCACAAAACACCCAATACAATACAACAATGGAGAGAACCAATAACTTTTTATATTTTTATCTTAAAGTATTCTATAACTTCCCTACATCTAGCAACAACGAAATCCATTGTATAGCATTACCAGTTAAATAAAACTTGAAACTCCTTAGGGCATCTTCAATGGTCTTGTGTAATTGCTCCACCAAATACAACACTAACTGTTCATTGCTTTGTAATAAGAAAATGAAATGTCTATCATTGAAAGCACATTCAAAAGCACTTTGAACAATTACAAAACCCCTCAAATTTAGCCCCAAATTTTTGTCATTTAGCTAGCTTTTGAAGTGGTTTATTTTCTTTGTCCAAATTTTAAATTAGAGTTTCCTTGTACCTACTGGTATTCAAAGTACTTTTGAGTGCACTTCCAATGATAGAATTCAAGTTCTAACAACAAAGCAGTCAAAAGTTACTGTTATATTTGGCAAGGCAAATTCCAGAGTCTATTGAGGATGGCCTTATAAGAAAGAAATGTAACCGAAAGAATGTCGAGATACTTGAAATGATTTCGACATTAATATCATTTCACCATAGTGAACAAGTTCACACCCCAAAATTATTGCAGCAATACAAGTCAAGAATACACTAAAGTCAGGCTCCCTTAATTGGTCAGAAAAGCACATGCAGATTAAAACAAATGCCACTACATCACAAAAAGAACTCACCATCTCCATTCTCTGACACTTCAAGTGGCAGGCTTAGTAGAAACCTTCAAATTTCAAACAATTTGGTGAATACAAGAATCATTCGTCTAATAACACAAGTATTGGTTAACCTGGACTAATCACTTTCACACAGCCAAAGACAGTGAAATCTCTCAATCCGGAAACAAGAGATCACAGTAACATTTCCTGCAACTGAGTCACGATCTTGAAAGATTTTCAGCTAGGAACACACCAAGGCGTGCTCCTTTTCATTTCGGCATATAAATTCACAACCCAAGAGTACCTAGCTGAGTCACAAAGAGCAGTAAACCCTCTCCTAAACATCATATACAATGACTACTGAAGGGCACACAAGAAACTTCTAAATGTGACTACATTTCCAAAGCTCCAAAGCGCTAGTAAATGTAGCAGAGCCTGCCACTACATTTGTAGGCTGCAAATGTGCTGAAAAAAGAGCTAGCAAAACGATTCTGTGACTACATTTGCACGTTACAATGTTGCACATGCTGCAAATATACTACAAAGATCTTGCAAAATGCACCTGACCCTATAACTACATTTGCAAAGCCTCCAAAGAGCTTGCAAATGTGCAGCATTTGCACAGTCTTGAGTACACTTGCACGCTGAAAATGCTGCAACTATTTGTGCAAAGAGCTTGCAAAATGCACCTGAGCATGTGACTACACTTGCAGAGCCACGAAAGAGAGTGCAAATGTGCAACAATTTGCAGAGCCTGTGGCTGCATTTGCCGTCAGCAAATCCTGCACACACTGCAAAGAGCTTCCAAAACGCACCTGAGTCTGTGACTACATTTGCAGAGCCTCCAAACAGTTTGCAAACGCGCAACAATTTGCAGAACGTGTGACTACATTTGCAGGCTGCAGATGCTGCCATGCGCTTGCAAAGAGCTAGCAAATGCTGCTGCACCAGAGCCTGAGCCTACACATACAGTGTCTTCAAACTATGAATCACAGCCTCTACCTCAGGTTTCTTCAGAAGCTCCAGCAACGCCGAGGCTTTCCTCTTGGCCCCGTTCGTGGAGTCTCCGGAACGCGCTAAAACCGTCAACGGCTCCACCGCACTGGACTCTCTCGCTTGCTTGATATACCCAGGATCATGCGAGCAGAGCGTCAGCAAGATTGCAGCTGCATTCTCTTTATCCCTCGCCTACTCGGACACAATAATTCTCACCCATATGGGCGTGGGTCCAACCTCACCGATAGAAATCCGGCCCTCGTGGTGGGTGGCCAAGATAGCAAGAATGGCCAAGGCTTCGTCCAGCATGGTGGCAGGTTGCTCGGTGATCAAGCTCATGAGAACAGGAACCACTCCTGCTTGGACGGCGCGCGCTTTGTTGCCCTGGTAGATGGAGAGGTTGAAGAGAGCGGTTGCGGCGTCTTTTTTGGCTCGCGCAGTGCCGTCGTGGAGGAGCTGTACTAGAGCGGGGATGGCGCCTGAGTTTCCGATTGTGATCTTGTTTTCGTCAAACACAGAGAGGCTGAAAAGAGTGGCGGCAGCGTTCTCGCGGGCTTCCATGCAACCTGAGCGCAAGACCTGAACGATGGGTCCAATGGCACCTGCAAATGCCAATCCAATGCTAAAGAACACGAAACATAGGTAACTCTAATTGAAGAATAAACTCTAACCAGAAACTCTGAAACTCTAAAACCTAATTCCTACCCATTTCTAAAACGGACACCGACATATTATTGCAAAACAAGTACAGAATCTATTCGTGAGAGCTGAGGGACGATCTTGCGCACACCTAATTTCAGCACTATGAAAATCCAGTCTATTCATGTGGTGTGCAAAACATGTGTGCTAAGAGAATCTGGAATCCCCTTGTGACTCCCAACAAGACGCAATAAAAAATTAAGAGAGTTTAATCTTACAATCCCTGCTCAACTGCTTATTCGGATGATTTGCGATGTAGTTGCTTTACAATGCAAAGACGGCTTCACGGTGATGAAACGCATTCTACAAGAAAATGGTAAACCCTAAACCCTAAACCCTACATTCACCAAAACGAAGTAACTCCGGTGATACCTGCAGCCACGATCCGTTCTTTGTTGCTGTCATTGAGGGACAAATTCAGCAGTGCAGTAACAGCATGCTCCTGCGTCTGTTGATCCGGCGACAGTAACAACACGACTAACAAAGGTATAACCCCTCGCGCAGCGATGCTGATCCGGTGATCTTCCTCTTTTGCCAGCAAACGGATGGCATAGGCAGCACTTCGTTGCACCTCCGCTAAGGGACTTGATAAGTTGGAGGCAAGCTCATATATGGCTGATGTATCTTCTCTTGAGAGTGGAGATTTATCCCTGACCCAGTCTATAAGAAATATACACAAAATAAGTATTTGCACTGATGAAAAGAAGCAATAGATTTCAAGATGTGAAGGCAGCCATATCTTCTCGTGAGAGTAGAGATTAATTCCGGACCCAGTCTCCAAGAAAGTTGCAAAAAATAAGTACTGAAAAGAAGCAACAGATTTCAACTGGTGATGAAACCCACTTACAAGTCATTAAATTCCCATAAATCAAGTTCCTCAGCTCCTCACAAATGTCCCCAAAACTAGGTCGTCTCTTGGCCTCTGCGCTCCAACATGCTGTGATCAAAGTCCTCAACCGATCTGGACATTCATGAGGTAATTGCGGGCGTCCACCACGTACTACCAGGCCTTTCACTTCGCTCATAAGGCTCAAGCCTGAAAAAGGCATATCTCCAGTCATAATCTCATAGCACACCATTGCAAAGCTATAGACATCGCTTTTGAAGGGATACTTCAATTTCACCTTCCTTGCTTGATCATCATCATTCGCAATTTTCATCACTTCCGGAGCCATCCATCTAGTAGTACCCACATTCAAAGTCATATTGGAATATGCACTGTGTTCTTTGGTCTTTGACAACCCAAAATCTGCCACCTTCACATGCAAACACTTCATGTTTGCTTTAGTTGCCTTTCCATACTTAATCAAAATGTTATGTGACTTTAAATCTCGATGGACTATTCTCTTCTCATGGAGGAAACACATTCCTTCTCCTGCTTGAAGCATGAGGTCCAAAGCTTCCGGAATACTAAAAGGCGGGCTTTGATCTCCATTCTCTTCCATTCTTTGTTGCATTAGACTGTGCAAATCCCCATCCATCAACTCCATCACAAGATGACATCTCTTCTCATCCGCCGTATACCAAAGTAAGGAGACAATATTAGGGTGGCTTAGCCCTTCCAAGATTGACACCTCTCGTAGGAAATCTCCATTCTTGGGTCCACAGAAGGTCTTCTTGGCTACTTCACCCCCTAACCACTTTGCCTTGTGCACGCTAGCCGAGGCACCTTTCCCCAAGCTTACTTGTGTTTGTTTCAAACTGAAGTTCATTTGAAGATGACATTTGTTGATTGATGTTGGCAAAGTAGCACCTGAACGCAACCGAACCATTTCCAATCTTCCAAGTAAAAACGATGCCAATTGACATTCTTCACTGTTGATTACACTGGATTGAGTGATAGTATTCAAATCCATGATGAGATTCATCTCGTCGAGATTAGCCATTTCCTTCACAATTTCGGCTTCAGCTTGGCGTGCTCCTGCAACATCAAAATTTCTCGAGCTTCCTCTCAGCCCAAGCGTCCTCTCAGAGAGCACAATCCTGCAAAACTCCAAATTGAAACCGATTGTCGCAACGCGCTCCGACATGTTCGTCAACAAGATGGCGGATTGAATCCATGACTCTCCGCAGCAACTTTGGGTGAAGTCCTCCACTTCCTTTCCCATGGAATACAGGACCTTGAAAATCTCCAAAAGCTGCGCCTTATCTTTAGGTAAAGTTAATGAAAGGAAGTCCGTCTCGATTTGTTCAATGATCGAACTTGTACTCCTAATAGCTAGTCTGAGTTTGTCGACCAGATATTGACATTGCTCTTCGTTGAACTTGCGTGGAGAAGATATCCTATCCGCTTGCTCCAGACATTGTGAGGCTAGCTTCAAGTAAAGCTCTGGGGTCTCGGCTGTAGTAGAAGCAAAATCTGTAGGCACAGGAATTTCAGAGGAACCTGCAAACATCGATCAGGTAAGATGAAGTCGCAAAGACAGACTCACAGAGCAAAACAGAGACTCGACACATCACAAAATGATTCCACAATGGAGGACCCTGGAACAGGCACAAAACTTAGGAAAAGTTCTCATAATGCTAAACAATGTTGAAACTTTGGACAGCATGCAAATGGCAGGAGGATTACCAACTTCAATGGCTTTCCCCTTGACCAGACTGGACCAAGTTCTATCCCATTTGCGTCGATCCATAATTCCCGCAATTGCTTGAAATGCACCCACACCGATGGTATTCTTTGCAGCACTAGTGTACAATCGTTTTCATTTTCCTCAAGATTCAGCTGATCAAGAGACCATGGACCCAAGTTTACTGCACAACTCCTGCTCCCGGTCTACATAAGATGTACCGGCCATGTTGAGATCCCATCCAAGATTGCACATAATGATTTGAGACCACCTTTCATCATCAGGGGCCACGCAGCATTTTCACTTCCGCCACTGCGGGCAGCCAGAACCATCTTTGCATATGACCTCATTACTCGAACAGAGAGTACCTGTTGCTGACCTTACAATCAAGTCCGGTTACCCTTGCAATCACTAACAATCAGAGACCTTGCATTGCGAGCTGATCCATACCAAAGCTGCCCTTCCACATTCTTATACGCCTTGAAGGATTTCATCAATTCGTCTCCCAAGTCTGTAGAGAAACACGACAATTGTCGGTAAAAGAACCCTAGACCTACACTTGGAGGTGGTGATAGTTCACTCCAATTGTATCAACCGGCAAACACAAAACCGAAAATAGGTTGAATAACAGAATCATGAGTCCTCGACAATGCAAACTGCCAAGAGTCACGACAGAGATAAGTAAATACCCTGGAGACACTCTCTCGTCTGAAGTTTTAGCCTTACAATCACGTCACAAAACATGGTTACTGAAAAACAGAATATTCTTGGTCTCTGCTTCACCATCGATTTGAAGTTTTTCCAATCTTCGGAAGTGTACTTACAGCTTAAACCGATATTTCGTTAACATGGCGGTATTCCACAAACTTGACACTTTTGCGATTAGACTGTGCGGTCTGAAATCTATACCGGTCCTAGATATGAATGGAAAAATGGCGTATGGAATACCGCGGTTTTCACGAAATTTCCCAACTTAACAATAAAGTCGTAAGAAAACGAATTGGTAAAATGCAACGTATGACAATCAAGATGCATGCAACTCAAGAATATTGCAATCACAGGCACAGTCTATGTTCCAGTCTCTAAAGCGCAAAGGTATGCTTACCATTTACTTGAGAAGCCCTACATCGTGAGCTGATCTGCATCAAAGTCACCATCCCAGTCGAGCATTGAACATCCTCGAATTCATTTGAAACACATTGTTCAAACACCTCCGACTCAACAAACTCAACCGATTAAACTGTAGATGACCACTAGATGGGACGAATACCTTCAGGACCGTGACCTTCACTCCATTCTCATCAACTGCAAAATACAATAACGAAAATCAGGTTATATGATCGAGATTTGAGTACTCCACAATGCAAAGGGCCAGGAGCTGCAACAAAGGGACTTACAGTGAGAAGCCCTGTATCGTGCGAAATCCACATCAAAGTCACACTCTCAAGTCGAGCATTCACCATCCTTCATCGAAATACATTAATCAGTCTCATCTCCAAGTCTGCCGAGAACATAGGACAACTTGTGGGTAAACAACCCCCAACACCTACGCCCTGAGGTGCAGGCCTCTCACAAATTCGCACCCCAGCCACCTACCCGAGTCAAGCATTCACCATCCTTGTATACTTAGGAAGACATCAATCAACCTCCTCTCTAATAATGTTGGAAACAACACCACAAAACTGTCGATTAAAACCAACGTCGATCTACACTCCCGTCGATTGTACCTTGACGCGGCAACCTCTCACACTATTCGCATAAGTGTGAAACACAAAAAGATGCATGACTAAGGTGGGGACGTGAGCACCATAAATGCGCCACTGACCCAAAATCATACTCTGTGTACATCTCCAAAATCAAAAGGGATAGTCACACCTTCTCCGAAAACGAAATTTCTGTTAAGAATGAGAAGTTCTGGAGAGAAAAGAGGAGACAATTAGGATCCAGAGACCATGAAGAAGGTGTGATAGCCCTTTTCGTGTGAGCGGGGAATGAGTATGGCGAATGGACAACGAGATTTATCAGCGCAAAATACGAAGCTCTCCAACGCGCAGAACTCGTAGACACTGAACTCGGGATGCAGAGCACGCCATGAACGCGCAGGACGCGCAGGACGCGCACAGCGCAGACAGCGTAGACCAGCTCTATGGCATTCAGAGAGACTGCCGTGCCTTTCATCTCCGGAGTCCTCATCCACAAAATTCATCCACAAAATTCATCCACAAAATTCATCCACATATCATTAATGTAAGCTTCAGTACACTAAAAATGATATTTAGTGTAGTATGACATTTAGTGTTTTACCCCCCTACCAGCCATTTTACTTGTCTTCAATTTTACTTGTCTTCAATTTTACTTGTCTTCAATCCTTTCTTTTGCAAGTTCATTTTTTTAACGTGTTCTAACACTAAATGTAAACCTTTTCAGATTTCAGATTTACCATAGAGCATATTTAGTGTTAGAAATTAGATTTAGTGTTACTTACTTATGATATTTAGTGTCAAGGTTCGTAATTAATATTGCCAACACTAAATATCATTTTTAGTGTACCGGGATAGTGGCAGTATATTTATGGTGTGCTCCATTATTTTGCACCAAGTGGAAACATACCATTCGTCAACCAAAGAAAGGCTGAAGAGAGTGGCGGCAATGTTCTCACGGGCCTCCATGCAACCTGACCGTAAGACCTCAACGACGGCAAGATTCTAAACCCTAAAGCCTAAACTCAGAAACCCAGAAACTCAGAAACCTAATTCTTACCCGTTTCTAAAACGGACACCGACAAATTCTTGCAAAACAATTACGGAGTACATAATCTGTTTGTGAGATTTGCGCACACCTAATTCCAGCACGTACTGTGAAAATTCATGGTCTATTCATGCTTGTGCAAAACATGTTTGCTAAGAGAATCTGGAATCCCCTTGTGACTCCCAACAAAGACGCAACAAAACTTAAGATAGTCTAATCTTACGATCCATGCTTCGGATGAATTGAGATGTAGTTGCCTTACAATGCAAAGACGGCTTCACGGTGATGAATCGCATTCTACAAGAAAATGGTAAACCCTAAACCCTAGACCCTGCATTCACCAAAACGAAGTAACTCCGGTGATACCTGCAGCTACGATCCGTCCTTTGTTGCTGTCACTAACAGCATGCTCCTGCGTCTTTCATCTGGAAACAACACAACTAACAGAGGCATCACTCCTTGTTCGGCGATACAGATCTTGTGATTGACAATCTTTTTTTTGCAGAGACGGATGTCATGAGCAGCTCTCCGGTGCACCTCTGCCTTGGGACTCGATAGTTTCGCAATGAGTTCGTCTGTAGCGGTCTTATCATCGGGGGAACACTAGAAGCCCTCCACTCGTAGCACCCAACTTTTCATTGCTGATCATGTTTAAGCTAGTCAATTCGAGAATAAATAGCAATTCTATAGCCTCATCACGAACCACCATGCAATCAGACCTCAAGGCTTGAATAATGGATTCAATGGCACCTGCACACATCAATCCCCGGTTAAAAGCACACGATAGAAGACAAAGCAGATTGCAAAGTAAGGCTCACAATGATCAAAATTATTCTACACGACCTTCATCGAAATAAAGAAAATTTGGAGTACCGGCAGATATGATCAGTTCTTTGTTGCTGTCAACGACAGACAAATTCAGTAATGATCTAACAACATACTCCTGAGTCTTTTGCTGCGGTGAAAGTATCAATGCAACTAACAGAGGCATAACCCCATGCTCAGCGATGCTGATCCGGTCATCATTCTTTTCTGATCGCAAATGGATGGCAAAAGCAGCACTTCGTTGCACCCACGCTAAGGGACTCGATAACTTGGCAGCAAGCTCATATACGGCTGATATTTCGTCTGGAGATTTGTCCCCGACCCAGTCTACAAGAAATATGCCAGAAATAAGTATTCGCATAATTGAAAAGAAGCAACAGATTTCAAAATGTAAAGGGGCTGCTATATCTTCTCGTGATTGTAGAGATTTATTCCGGACCCAGTCTACAAGAAAGATGCAAAAAATAAGTATTCACAGTAAGGAAAACAAGAAACACATTTTTTTTATTTTATTTTATTTTATTTTGACACAAATGAATTGAACACATTTCAATTGATGATGAAACCCACTTACAGGTCATTAAATTCCCATACTTCGAGTTTCTCAGCTCCTGACAAATGCCATCAAAACTAGGTCGTGAGACGGCCACTGCGCTCCAACATTCTGTGATCAAAGTCCTCAACCTATCTGGACACTCATGAGGTAATTGTGGGCGTTCACCACGTAATACCAGGCCTTTCACTTCACTCATAAGGCTCAAGCCTGAGAAAGGCACATCTCCAGTCATAATCTCATAGCACACCATTGCAAAGCTATAGACATCGCTTTTGAAGGGATACTTCAATTCCACCTTCCTTGCTTGATCATCATCATTCGCAATTTTCATCACTTCCGGAGCCATCCACCTAGTGGTTCCTACATTCAAAGTCATATTGGCATATGCACTGTGTTCTTTGGTCTTTGACAACCCAAAATCTGCCACCTTCACATGCAAACACTTCATGTTTGCTTTAGTTGCCGTTCCATACTTAATCAAAATGTTATGTGACTTTAAGTCTCTTTGAATTATTCTCTTCTCATGGAGGAAACACATTCCTTCTCCTGCTTGAAGCATGAGGTCCAAAGCTTCCGGAATACTAAAAGGCGGGCTTTGATCTCCATTCTCTTCCATTCTTTGTTGCATTAGACTGTGCAAATCCCCATCCATCAACTCCATCACAAGATGACATCTCTTCTCATCCACTGTATACCAAAGTAAGGAGACAATATTAGGGTGGCTTAGCCCTTCCAAGATTGACACCTCTTGCAAGAAATCTCCATTGTTGGGTCCGTAGAAGGTCTTCTTGGCTACTTCACCTCCTAACCACTTGGCCTTCTGCACACTAGCTGAGGTACCTCTCCCCAAGCTTACTTGTGTTTGTTTCAAGCTCAAGTTCATATGAAGATGACATTTGTTGATTGATGTTGGCAAAGTAGCACCTGAACGGAAACGAGCCATTTCCAATCTTCCAAGTAAAAATAATGCCAATTGACATTCTTCACTGCTGACGACCTTGGATTGAGTGATAGTATTCAAATGCATGATGAGATCCATCTCATCAATATTAGCCATTTCCTCCACAACTTCTGCTTCAGCTTGGCGTACACTAGCAACATCAAAATTTCTCGAGCTTCCTCTTAGCCCAAGCATCCTCTCAGAGAGGACAATCGTGCAAAAGTCCAAATTGAAACTGATGGTCGTAACACGCTCTGACATGTTCGTCAACAAGATGGCGGATTGAATCCATGACTCTCCGCAACAACTTTGGGTGAAGTCCTCCACTTCCTTTCCCATGGAATACAGTAACTTGAAAATCTCCAAAAGCCGCGCCTTATCTTCAGGTAAAGCTAATGAAAGGAACACTGTCTCGATTTGTTCCATAATCGAACTTGTACTCCTAATAGCTAGTCTGAGTTTGTCGACCAAATATTGACATTGCTCTCCGTTGAACTTGCGTGGAGAAGATATCCTATCCGCCTGCTCCAGACATTGTGAGGCGAGCTTCGAGTATAGCTCTGGGGTCTCGGATGGAGGAGAAGCAGAATCTGTAGGCACATGTATTTCAGAGCAACGTGTCAACATTGATTGGGTAAGATAAAGTTGCAATAACAAACTCATGAAGCAAAACAGAGATTTGAAACGTCACAAAATGATCCCAAAATGGAAGACCCCGGAACAAGCACAAAATATAGGAAAAGTTCTGATAACACTGAACAATGTTGAAACTTTGGACAGCATGCAAATGGCAGGAGGATTACCAACTTCAATGGCTGTCCTCTTGAACACACTGGACCAAGTCATGTTGCGGATGTCCCGGCCCATAACTCACGCAATTGCTTGAATGAACCCACACTCGAAGGGCGCTAGCACCGGACAAGGGTTCAGTAATATTTCTATCCATGAGAAGCAAAAGGGGAAAATAAATTAGATTAAAGAGAAAGAGAAATACTGATGCTGAACCACCAAAATCCAGGATGCAAGTGCACTCAATCTCTTACCGCAAAACACTGCGGTTCTAAATTTTCCATTTCATTCTAATGCCTGCCACCGACAAATTACAGGACTTCTACTCTACGGAATCCACTCATTACTTCAATAGGTGAGGAACTGGTCCTGAAGAAGAACTACCATGCAATGACACTGACGAAATCAACCCACACGTCGTGCTCCAAAAGGAGATGATTATTCGTAAATTAGACATTGCAAAAGACATGAATGGCCGGAAACTTACTTGCATCTGCTTCTAAGAGCTGCCCAGTGGCATTGTTTGCAGCACTAGTGTGCAATCGTTTTCATTTTCCTCAAGATTCAGCTGATCAAGACACCAGGGACCCAAGTTTACTGCACAACTCCTGCTCCCGGTCTACATAAGATGTACCGGCCATGTTATGATCCTATCTGAGATTGCACACAATGATTCGAGACCACCTTTCATCATCAGGGGTCACGCAGCATTTTCACTTCCGCCACTGGGGACAGCCAGAACCATCTTTGCATATGACCTCATTACTCGAGCAGAGAGTACCTGTTGAGTACCTGTTGCTGGCCTGACAATCAAGTCGGGTTACCCTCGCAATCACAAACAGTCAGAGACCTCGGATTGCGAGCTGATCCATACCAAAGCTGCCCTTCCACATTCTTGTACGCCTTGAAAGATTCTCATCAATTCGTCTCCCAAGTCTACAGAGAAACACGACAATTGTTGGTAAAAGAACCCTAGACCTACACTTGGAGGTGGTACATTTCACTCGAATTGGAGCAACCGGAAAACACAAAACCGAAAATAGGTTGAATAACCGAATCAAGAGCACTCGACAATGCAAACTGCCAAGAGTCACGACAGAGAAAAGTAAATACCCTGGAAACATTCTTTCGTCAGAGGTTTTAGCCATACAATCACGACACAAAACATGGTTACTGAAAAATGAAATAGTCTCCGGTCTCTACGTCACCATCGATTCGAGGTTTTTTCAGTTTTACTTACAGCTTAACAATAAAGTCGTAAAAAAACGAATTGGTAAAAACGCAACGTTTGACAACCAACATGCAACTCAAGAATTTGCAATCACGGGAGTTTTCTGTTGTCCAGTAAATAAAGTACAAAGGTATGCTTGCCGTTTAAGTGAGAAGCCCTGCATCGCGACCTCATCAGCATCAAAGCCACCATCCCAGTCGAGCATTTAACATCCTCAAATTCATTTGAAAAACATTATTCAAACACATCCGATTCAACAGGCACAACCGACCAAACTGTCGGTAGATGACCACTAGACGAGACGAATACATTCAGGGTCGTGACCTTCACTCTATTAGCATCAACAGCGAAACACAAAGTGCGCAATTCAACACAAAAGTGAAAATCAGGTTATATGATGAAGATTTGAGTACTCCGCAACAACGCAAAGGGAAAAGAGCTGCAACAAAGGGACTTACAGTGGGAACTCTCGTGCGCAATTCACACCAAAGCAACCTTCCCCAGTCGAACATTTAACATCCTTCATTGAAATACATAAATCAGTCTCATCTGCAAGGCTGCCTAGAAAATAGGACAAATTGTCGGTAAACAACCCCCAACACCTACGCTCTGACGTGCTGGGGTCTCACAAATTCGCACCCCAGCCACCTACCCGAATCAGTCAAGCATTCACCTTCCTTGTATACTTGGGAAGACATCAATCAACCGCCTCTCTAAAGCTGGAGATCGAGGTAACATCACAAAATTGTCGGAAAAACCACCCTCGATCTACGCCTTGACGCGGCAACCTCTCACACTAAGCTAATCGCATCAAGTGTGGAACACAAAACTAAGCATGACTAAGTGAAAGTACTCCACAACACGATGTGCCAAGAACAGAGATAGAGAATAGGAATTACCGAGACACACAGCTCGGTGTCAAAGTTGCTAATTTCTCATCGAAGTGGAACTGATGAAGAACCGCAATTTGCCGAGGCAGGGCTACAGTAGTATCGTGTGGTGACAAAAAGGTTGCCTATAAATTCCGCATTAAAATATTCACGCCATGGCCAATGACTGTGTCCATGGATTTGAACAGAAGCAGTGGTCCCATGCACGGTAGCTCGTGTCTGTTGCCAAAACCAAATTCAACACTGTAGTTCTAACATTCCTTGTAGCAGTAAAATGAAATTGATGAGCATTTGCTCAATGCCATGTTGTGATATTGCGGGAGATCACTGAGCTTCTGGAATAATTGGAATAGCAGCACAAACATGTACCTGGATCTGTACAAGATGCGCATTTCCGAATGTTTTTTTTGGGTATCCATCTGTCCTGTCACGAAATTCTAGCGCCTCTGGGTATCAATGGCGATACTCTTTTTGGTGACCCAGACAACACTTTGCAGGAGATGGGAGTGAGAGCTTAACCCTAATAACCTGGGAATGTAAATGAGCTTCTCAATCCGAAATCCGTCCGAAGCGAGCTATTCGCAACTGTCCGAAGCGGGTGTTCTTTCCAAGGTACACAGTTTTTTAATTTGCACAAAATAGTGAAATTAGGTTGCCTTAACAATTAGTATGCCTTACTCCAAGAAATGTACTTTACAAGTCATCAAAGTCAACAAATATTTTTACAGTGGATGTTTCGATTTGTACCTATGGAGGTTCATGAGTCCCAATTACTTTAGTACCTAATTCAAAACTAGTGCATTCTTGTATATTAACAATAAATATTTATATAGTATCAAATGTCGAGAAATTTGTGTGGGGACAACCTAATTTCACTATTTTGTGAGGGGGGAATTAGGAAATTGGCATCACTACAAAAAAAATACTTGGAAATTGGTACTCCCTTTGTCTCAAAATGATCTTCCCGTTAGACAAAATGGTTCAAATAAGGCTAAAAATAACATTTTTAAAATCATTTTTCAAATATTAGTAGAGTTAGATGCTCTTATTGTCTTAGAATTTTGAGTTTTAGATTACTTTTCGAATTTTGATTTTGGAGTTTTTAAAATGGGATTTTTTGGCCATTTTCAAGGAGCACGCTAGTCAATTGTTTCGTCAATTCCCGCGATGGTTGTTGTCATTCTCGTGTTGCTCATGTCCTTCCCGCTCTATCCATGGCCTTGTTAAAAAAAGTCAACAAAAAATTCCAAAAAATGAACAGCAAAAGATGAACAACACCCTGAAAAACAACAAAGATATATTGCGTGGTAGCTCCACAGCTTTTCAATAGCTTCTTTCATTCGATTCCATCCATAATTCAACCAATTAGAAGCAACAATCAAGTCCAAAACCAAGGCCAAAAGGAATTGATGCTTCAAGGCAGCCAATTTCATTCTCTAAGTCCCATATGAAACGGAAGCTTGAGACCCGTGTTCAAATATAAAATATATTTCATTGTTGTCTTCACATTCTGTGGGCTTCCCTTCCACGTTACTCCATGAAGATCTTTTTGGGACACGAAATACATGCCAACAGGAAGATCATTTTGGAATAGAGGGAATATTAAACATTAATTGTTCAACTTGCACTAACTCCAAATAGTATAATTTTGGTAAATTAGTGTTACATGCACTATTAGGAGAACTCAATGTAATATAGTAGGAGGTCTACAAGGTGACCATATATACCTGTTGATCACATTTTGGAGAAACTAAACTCTTGGAATATTTTTCTAATAAATTTTCCTAGAAAGATAGTTTTTTTGTCTAAAATAAAGCCATGGTATTCCCACAGTTTTCCATGAGAAACCATGGATTTATTTTGAGAGAGAGGGGGTATATAGAATTAGCATCTACGTCAAGTCATTTTATATTTTTGGGACCTTCGTGGATTTCATTATGATTTTTTGAAGTATAAAAAGGATTAAAAAGTGTTATGTTCATGATTGGTTTACTCAAAACTTTAATATGCACTGCAATGTTAGATGATGCTTTTAGAACAAGGGCACTTTAAAGACCTCATGCCTGACTTAGTAAAACTATTTTTTTAATCATGAACGCTTAGGTAGCCAAAAATAATTTTTAGAATGACTATAAAAATAAAGAATGTGGATATTCATCCAAGAATTTGATAGTTCTTGGTAGATTATTTTAGTAATCCACCTAATCTTTTAAACGTTAATTCTATAAGGATAGAATCTATAACTAAACCTCTCAATAGGCCCATGGCAAGAGAGCTCGTGAGGCCTATATATCCTATAAATTGTTCTCACCACATATTGTCTTTTACTGTTATAATTATATGTGAAAAATTTAGCTTTACTTTTCAAAGATGAAATCATATGATTTTGATAAGTCTTAAAAACAGTAGATGTTTGGTAGGGAGTTGTCGTAAATTTTTTAGAAAAGGAAATGGAAAAACATCATAACTAATGCAAAATTTGATTGAAAATTTTAAAATTTTCACTATAGTTGTACATTCTTGTGAAGAGTATTATGAATTTCCATTACATTCTATAATTAAAAAATGAATGGACCATAGTAACTAACTCTAAGTTCAAAATATAATAGATTTTTGAATTTAAAGAATATTTAAAATTTTCAAATTGGAATAGAAACTAGACTTGATTGACTTCATTTTTTTGTTGGGATTAGATTTTTAAATCATTAATATGGGTGAAATTCAGATTTAGAACTAGGAGCAAAAAGTTGTCAAAATGCATTAAAAAATATATCCTTTGTGATCCCTAGATTAAGCATCTTTTCTGTAGATTATAGAAGAATTTGTATAATATTAATGAAGGATTCTCACCACCATCTATTGCAAACATCTATACAATCAAGGAAGTCTAACAAATTTTGGGATGAAAATTCACAAATCTTATTCATTTAATGGTCATTCTAAATCATTTATAAGTCACATTTAGGCTATTGCAACCTTACAAAGTTAATCCCTTAGATAACATACTAGAACAAGAATATAGATTTGGGCCTTTGAGTCAAAATAAGTTACAATTTGACAACATCTCAAATATAAAATCTTCATCTTAGCAAGTTTTCCTTTCTATCCGATCTAGTCATGAACAACTCATTTACAATTTGAACAAAAAATGAAGCATGGAGACACCAAACCCTACTCACATTGCTAAAAAATAGAACAAAATTATATTTCAACAATCCCGGATAGTATACCTCATCCATTTCATTTAGCTCAATCTAACGATAAGCAAGATGCTTGAAGTCATCTATTAGGCTCGTGTAAATAATCAATATTGTTCTTCCAAAGTTAAATTACTTTGCATGTTGATAGATTTAAAATTTTCAAAAACATTCATTAAAAGTTCCATCAACTACCATGTTGTCATGTGTAAAGTTGAACAAAACACAATAATAGACAACAATAGAAATATGATACAACATTCTAAATCTTTTCTACATGTGTTGACAACAAATTTCTATTGTGTGGCATGATTGGTTAAATGAAACTTGCAACTTCTTAGGGCATTTTCAATGGTCTTGTATAATTGCTCCACTAAATATAAGGCTAAGTTTCCTCTCCTTTGAAATTAAAACTTGAAATGTCTACCATTCAAAAATACATTGAACAAGCTTACAAGAAACCTCAAATTTAACTGAAGTTTTTTATCTTTTAGCTTGCTTTTGAAGTCGTTTATTTGCTTTGTCCAAGTTTGTTTGTTTTTGAGCTTGCTTTTGAAGAGGTTTATTTGCTTTATCCAAATTTTAAATTTAAATTTTCATGTACCTGTTCACAGTACTTTTGAATGCAATTTCAAACAATTTAGTGAATACAAATATCGTTCGTCTAATAACACAATCAGTATTGGTTAACCTGGAATGATCACTAGCACATAGCCAACAGTGAATCTCTCAATCCCCAAACAAGAGATCGCAGTAGCATTTCCTGCAGCTGGAGCTTGAAACATTTTCAGCTAGCAACACACCAAAGCGTGCTCCTTTTCATTTCGGCAGATAAATTCACAACCCAAGAGTGCCTAGCTGAGTCACGAAGAGCACTAAACCCTCTCCTAAACTTCATGTACAAGGACTACTGAAGGGCACACAGGAAACTGAGCCGATCATGCCGACAAGGAAATTTTTCTAAATGTTCTACATTTGCAAACCTCCAAAGCGCTAGCCAATGTACAGCATTTGCAGAGCCTGCGACTACATGTGTAGGCTGCAAATGCTGCAAATGTACTGCAAAGAGCTTGAAAAAAGAGCCTGAACCTGTGACTGCATTTGTAGAGCCTCCCAAAAGCTTTCAAGATGCACCTGAGTCAGTGACTACAATTGCAGAGCCTTCCAAAAGCTTTCAAAATGCACCTGAGCCTGGGGCTACAATTACAAAGCCTCCAAAGAGCTTACAAACATGCAACATTTACAGAGCCTGTGACTACACTCGCAGGCTTCAAATGCTGCAAATTCAATGCATAGAGCGTTCAAAATGCACCTGAGCCTGTGACTGCATTTGCAGCGCCTCCACCCTATGACTCATAGCCTCCACCCTAGGATTCACAGCCTCCACCCTATGACTCACAGCCTCCACCCTATGACTCACAGCCTCCACCTCGGGTTTCTTCAGAAGCTCCAGCAATTGCAAGGCTTTCCTCTTGGCCCTGTTCGTGGAGTCTCGTGAATGTGCCAGCACTGTCAACGGCTCCACCGCATTCGAATCTCTCGCTTGCTTGATATACCCAGAATCATGGGAGCAGAGCGCCAGCAAAATTGCAGCTGCATTCTCTTTATTCCTCGCCGACTCGGACACAATAATCCGCATCCATATGGGCGTGGGTCCAACCTCACCGATAGCAATCCGGCCCTCATGGTGGGTGGCCAAGATAGCAAGAATGGCCAAGGCTTCGTCCAGCATGGTGGCAGGCTGCTCGGCGATCAAGCTCATGAGAGGAGGAACCACTCCTGCTTGGACGGCGCGCGCTTTGTTGCCCTGGTAGATGGAGAGGTTGAAGAGAGCGGTTGCGGCGTCTTTTTTGCCTCGCGCAGTGCCGTCGTGGAGGAGCTGTACGAGAGCGGGGATGGCGCCTGAGTTTCCAATTGTGATCTTGTTTTCGTCAACCAAAGAGAGGCTGAAGAGAGTGGCTGCTGCGTTCTCGCGGGCTTCCATGCAACCTGAGCGCAAGACCTCAACGACGGGTTCAATGGCACCTGCAAGCGCGAATCCGATGCTTGAGAATACGGAACAGAAGAAAGGAGAAGGTAAATTGCTACCTATTGCTACCTATTGCTACCTATTTCTAAAACGGACACGGACAGATTCTAGCAAAATATGTACATTCTCTATTTGCGAGAGACGGCGGTCGATTTTGGGCACACCTATTTTTAGCACTACGAAAATTCATAATTTATTCATGCGGTGTCCGAAAAATGTATGCTAAGAGAATCTGGAATATTCTGGTGTCTCCTAAGAAGACCTAAACACAAACTAAAGATAGTTTAATCCTACGATGAACGCTCGAATGCTTATTCGGATGGTATACGTGTAGCTGCCTATATATCGCAAAGACGACTTCACAGAAATTGGTAAACCCTAAACCCTAAATTCACCAAGAAATGAAGTAACTCTGTTGATACCTGCAGCCACGATCCGGCCTTTGTTGCTGTCATTGATGGACAAATTCAGCAGTGCAGTAACAGCATGCTCCTGCGTCTTTTGATCCGGCGACCGTAACAAAACAACTAACAGAGGTATCGCTCCTTGCTCGGCAATACAGATTCGGTGATCGACATTCTTCTTCGCTCGCAGACGGATGTCAGAGGCAGCACTTCGTTGCACCTCTGCCATGGGACTCGACAGTTTCGCAATGAGCTCGTCTATAGCCGCCTTATCCTCGGGAGAGCACTGGGAGGCTTTACTTCGTTTCTTGGGAAGTTCGATGTTGTGCAACGTACACCACTCCGCGATCACACTCCGAAGAACGTGGTTGGGTGTCAGATTTATGTGGGGTAGTAATAATCCAGTCTTTGGGCAAGTGCGTTTGCCACTGTCCAGCCATTTCTGAATGCAGGAACGCTCGTATGTCTGGACACACAAGCCAACTTAGAATGTGGACTCTTCAAAAATTTGAAAGTATGTTACCTGAATTCTGTACTAGCTTCAGGAACAACAGGATTTAGAACGTCTTCAAATGAGCTCGACAGGCTGCAAGTGTCTCGAGCGTCTGGTGACCTCTCCATCAGTGTCCTGCTCCAGAACCAGGTACAAAAGGATACAAAAACAAAAGGCACAAGACCTCCACTAACCTGCCCAGTCGCAATAATCACCGGATCCCTCATGCGCTCCAACGAAATCGGACACTTGAAATCATCCGGCACATTCGGTGCTCCTTTGCTATCCCCCCCAACCACATTATCAGCTTGCATGGAGCTTTTCTCCACCCCTGCTCTCTGCGCTACCTGCAGCTTCTTCAACTCCGGGTCATCTTGCTCCAAGTCCTCTTGCGGAAACAGAATCCTCAAGTCATTCAGAAGCCCAAACATGAGCTCGAAGCCACGGTCGTTCCCTAAGATGCTATCCAGAGAAGGCTCCTTCTCGGTTCTCATGCCTTGGAGAGCTTGCAACTCCTTCATCAGAGCTCTGGCGGTGTCGAACTTGAAGGATTCAGCGAGGTTCTTGAGGTCGGATTCGGAACGGCCGTAGGGAGTGTCGAGGTAGGAAGAGAGAACGGTGTGGAGCCGGGTGTCGACGGGGTCTGATATTCCTTTGGCTCTTTGGAACTGATGGTGCACGAGATCCACCTGGAAAACATGGCGTGAATTAGACGGGGGATATATGGAAACAAAAGCAACACTGCAAGAGGCTATGTCCTATTTTCCTGTAGAACTGGCTATCTAAAGATTTATGAATAGAGCATTAGTATTCAAATAATAGAACATTAGATCAATATTAACATAATGTCAATGTAAGTTACTGTTGATTTAACCACTAGGAGAGCCGGCATCCAGGGGTGGGTGAAGAATGTTATCAAGAGCTTACTGTTTGAGTTCTAAGAAACAATATGAAGTAAATTGAAGAAAACTGAAAAAGAAAATTTCATCTGTTTTTATCTGTCAATCGCAACTTTATGATTTTATTGACATAGTTCTTAATGAATCAATTCATGTAAAGAAGAAAAGAAAAGAAAAACTTGCAAAAAGCAATGATTTTTAATTTGGATTCTTAGCAAACCATAATATATTTTGCCTCAAAAGCTCCAAATCTACATTCCCACTCCTACCAAGCTCTCTGAAGGGTTAATGTTAGCTTAAGCGCAGTGCACGTAATATCAAGTAACACCAGGTGCATTACGCAAATATTAACCCAATATGAGGACTATGCAAATCTAATGACTACAGTGCTTTTATCATACCAGTGCCACTAGCTGCAAAAATTGGTGTCACTACAAACTTTTCTTGTAGTGGAAATTAGTAACAATGCAGTAATATTTCAGCCTGCACAAATTTCAAACAATGTGACTTTGGTAATTAGTGTCATACGCACAAATAAGAAAACGCGTAGTAGTCATCAACTCTTTACCTGCTCCCGAACTTCGTCTGAAATGTCCAGCAAGGGCGATTTGTCCAATGCTTTTCCCAATGCTGTATTCAGCGACAAGAATTGCTTTGTCACATTTTGTTGCTCCAAGACCTGGGGAGGAAAAAAACGGTTTAAGGCTCATATCAAAAAACTATTAGCATAACAAGGAAAACCATACGTTGAAAAACACAAGGCATAATGAAGTAGCTTGCAATTATCTGCAAACACAAGCAGGATGTGTAAAACATCAGAGGTTAAGCTTCTTCATGACTACGTAAAAATTGCTTTCTCGAGGTAGCATACTCATAATCTTCACTTATTGCAGTTTAGCAAAAATTGACTGAATTCGGATGAAGGAATAATGTGAATTCCTTTAGCAATTAAAAGAGAAGGTGTGTTGAAGTGAAAGTAGAAAATTTTGGCTTAAAAAATGAGAGATGAATAAACTTCCAAAGTTCATCTAAGTAGATCACCAATAATAGACAACCAGATCACCCATAAAACAAGCACATACACATGCTGAAAAGAATACAACGAGCACCCAAAAGGGTGAATTTACATAATGACACTTGTTTAATGACTTCTTCCAACAGATTCTCCTACTACTGGTTTACCATGCCTCCCTTCCTCATTCATTCACGTTCATAATTTAGGTGCTGAAAGTTAGAGAGAGTTGATAAAATGGCTAATCATACCTTGTCATTCCATAAAACCTTCAATACTACATCCATTTTGCTTTGAACGTGGTAATTAAAGAGAGAATTATTAAGACCCCTTTCACTCAAGTACTTTGATGATAATTCTTGAGCAAAAATGGCTTTATAAGAAGTAACGCTTAATGCAAACTTTTGATAAACTTTTTCACGAATTCAATACTACACACAAAACCCATTCATGAGGATTGTTTAAAAGAAAAGTACATCAATCTTACCAGATAAAGTTTGCTCCCCTTGTTGCACAAGAGAAGTAACCCTTTGGCAGTGTTGAGAGCTGCCTCCAAGTCCTTGAAGCAGTCGAAGTCCTGATCCGACAAAGCGATGCTCAAGTCCCTGACTTCCTCAAACAGAGGGACCAGCAGCTTCACACGCCTGGTGAGCGTGGAGCAATCCTTCTTCTGGATCTTGAAGTCTCCAAGGGAGGTGATCACATTCACCGTCTCCAGGATCTTCTGCACTAAAGAGAGCGAAGAACTTTCACCCATTGTGCTCAGTCAGATAACAGTAGGCTTGCTTTCAAATGAAATGGTTTGGTTTTCCAACTAAATGTTCAACCACAAGAAAGAGCTCATGTTTGTCACGAAGCTTTTGGCCTCAAAAACAAGTATCATTGTGTTTCTGAACACACTTTGAAATTATTCAGCATGAGGATCATCCGTGTCCCAATCACCACCGTAGGAAGTGTCCAATAGTCAGGCTAATTGGCTGCATCTGGAGGCTGTAATGGGCTATTGATTTGAACTGATGAGCTCCATTGATAACATCACTCTCTTGGGCCCTAGAAGCTCAGTGCATCGGCACCAGAATCAAATCGCCCTCTCACCACGACCAGCTGCAGACAACCCACAAAACCTGAAGAGTTATAGATAGAAAATGTAACAATACACCCTCGTTCGCATAGAAACCATTGTTAACCCCTACATGAACAGGAAGCTTAAACTGGGACTCATGATTTCCTCAGCAATTTTAAGTAGGTCATATGGGACTTCCATTGATTTACTGATTTCCTCACCAACAATTGCAATGTTCTTCACTTCTTCTTGTGATATAAAAATTGAATGCCATTAGAATCAGATTCTTCTCAATCTAACTGTTCATTTCCCCCCTTTATTCTTGATCCTTTAGATGTTAACCAGATGATACAGAAGGAAAGAGAACTAATACTTGAGATGAATAGGCCAAACAGAATTATCTAAAAATACAAGCAGAAGTACCAAGCGGGAATTGATAAGGTGAGAGTGACACACACAAACCCTAATCAGACCTGAAGCAGCATGCAAGAACAACGTTGATAAAAAGTTCTTCCTCCCAAGACTTTGCTAAAAAATCTATTCACAGCTGAGTTTTTGCAAATGGGCAAACGCAGAACAAAGAAAGAGAAATAAGGTAGAGGATACTAAACCTGCTAGGGACTTAAGTACGTCTCCTATTGACTGCCTCGTGTTACCGACAAGAACTATTCTATCCCAATACACGTGTTCGACCTTCAATTGGGTGTACCTCCCACTTTCAACAATTGCAGAAGAAATTCATACACCGCGATAACAAAACTTGATCTCAAGAGAGAGTTTCACTATTGTTCTCTAAAGTGACCTCGCCAGTGAGCTCTACACTAAACACCTAATGAAAGCACACTCCTAAATATTTAATAAATTGCTGAAAGCGACAAAAAGAGTATCCTCTCCATTAAACAGAAATTAAATGGTGATACCAAGAAAGGGGAAGAAGCAAAAAAGCTCAACCCTCACAAGCAACAAATATTCAACATGCTGATCACGACCCTGGAACAAACGTTCAGAACGAAGGGTTGTGAAGGAATCGAATCTAAGTGGAAATATACAAGGAAGTCAAAAGCTCTGCTGTCCAGCAACAGTAGAACATTCTAGATCTGCTCTCAAGGGTGGCCCCATCTCTTGTTTTTTCTTTAACGGCAAATTATTGGTACTGGAATGAACTTTCCAAAACCACTTTTGGTGCAGTCAAGAGACTTCGAACGCACATGCGGCCGCTTGAAGGACAGCAGAGAAAGACAAACTCTCTCTGTTTCATTCTCTTCACTTTTGAGTTTCAAAACTTCAACGAAACAGCAACATCAAACACTCCACACCCGCCACAGTCAAAGACGAAATTGACAATGAAACATCACACTAACAGAGATGATAGCCATTACTCAGTACCAGAGGTTTTATGAAAAATGCTTCAACTCGTTTCATCATCTGCTACAAACACGTTCTAAGGCTGGCAACTCAATACTTGCACCTTTTGAGAAGTGACAAGTATGGCAAGAAAATGGGCATCTCCTTCCGAAGTCTACACCACGTAGAAATTCACAACTGCGTCCACAAATGACAAGCATAAAAAAGCCCAAAAGAACTACAGTGGTGATCAAAAATGAGTGGCACGTACCAACGAGGGTGACAAATACTTCAAATGGTACACTAAACACAACCAACGGAAACGAAACGAAACCTTAACGCACTCACCCAAAGACACTCCCTCCCAAAGCTCAAAGTGGTGCCGGCACATTCCATAACCCTTCCAAAACGAACCCTAACTTAACTTACCGAAAATCACTACCACTACCAAAAAAGAAACTCCAAGAAACAAGGAATCCCACAAACAGAATAAAAATGCCCCACTTGGCTTGGCTTCGCTTGCCAGCCACACACAGCCTAAGCTTCCAATACAAACAACGGAACCAATTGTGGCACGAGCAATTACAGGGATGCGATACACCTGGCGTATCAAACCTTGCTATTCCAAGCCTTGGCAATGTAGCACTTGTAGCCTATAATTAATGAAAACTACCTCCAAGCTTCGACCTTGCTCTTTGACTTGCATCAAGCTTGCTCTTTTTTTTCCTTACAAAACACCCCGTTGTCAACTCAACTCAAAACAAACAACAAACAAGCGCATCAGTTAGGGTTTCATCACTCACCACACAAACTATGACCTTCAGTTGCAAGCTCTAACTTTTACATCTCAAAAATGCCAGACAAGGGTGTCTCCTTCTCCCTGAGTGAGATCTTTTGGGGAGCAAATTGAAAGCTTCGGCTGGTGGGTTTTCTGCAAGTTTCAGTTGCAAAACTACTGAGACTTCGGTGTGATTGGGACGGTGCAAATGGAAACAAAATGAAGCCGGGACTTGAGGGACTTGAGGGACTTGTGGGACTTGAGGGAAGAAGGAGGACTCTGAGCGTTTGTTTATGTTGTCGTTGTTGTCGTTGACAGTGTCAGAATGTTGAAAGGCACGTTGTAAATTTGTCAGAGATTTGCTGCTGTTGATGCTTTTGTTTTTGTTTTTTTTGTTTTTTTGTATTTTTTAATTTGAAATTGGACTTGAATGAATGTGGTAGAAAATACCGGGTCAGATACCGGGTCAGATACCGGGACAGAGAAATGTTGGGTAGTTTAGGGTACAATAGCGTACCTTGAGGGTAGTTCTAGCTCGGTGGATCTAACCTTATGTATGGCCGCTGTGATGAATCAGTCAATCGACCGTTCTTTTTATGGGTGCAAAATTATTGCCAGATTTCGGCAAATGTTTGGGGAGAATTGTCAGTTGTTATTAGTTCATTGTTAGTTGGTGGAAATGGGAAAAAGTAATGGATTGCAATTTGAAAACATCGGAAAAAAACAGTGAAAAAAACTATAAAATTTATATTTGGAGTAAAAAAATTAGAGAAAAAAATGGACTCGATGCTTGAAAAAAATGGTTCAATGTGGGAATTAAAGGAAAATAGCTGGTGAAATTCAAAAAATATCCCAAATGCTAGTCCATGTTGATTTTCCTATCAATGAAGGAACAAAAATTAATGTGAGTACAAAGGAATGGATATATGAAATTCGGATATGGAGAATGGACTAGGCATTTGGCAGTCAATAGAAAACAATACTAGCTTTTGTTGGATATGGAAATAGAATATGTGAGTGGAAGTAAATTCGTAAATACTTTAAAAATAGACACAATGATATCTAGTATTAGACTTTAAACAAGTGAAGTAGTTGGCCGACTTATGAACAAGATAGTTAAAAGACAAAATTGATAGAAGCCTTGACAAATCATACTTAAACCCTAAAATATCCAAGGCACCACATTTTGGTGTGAATAAAACTTTGAAGTTAAACAAAACCTTATCGTATCAGTAGTATTTTTGTGCTTTGACTTTTAGGCGACTACTTTCTAAAATATATTTTGTTGCATCAAGAATATAATTTTGAAAATGAATGTTTATGATTTTTCTATTCAAGATTTTGTACAAAGGTGTTCATTACAAATCTTGATTTCCTAGCATTAAGGGTTCTTGAAAATGAGTCTCAAATACATGAGATCTAGGAGAAAAAATCACATTAGAAATTCATTTAAAAAATTTATAGTGTAGATTTTGAAAAGCGAGAAATTTATTGAAATTTATTGTGCTTATAGAAGTTATGTTCTTCCACCACTAAATGATGGAGGTTGTTTTTCAAGAGTATATTGTCAAAAATTGCCAATTTAAGGTACATTGACCAAAATTGAAAATTTGTCGGTCCTTTTAATTTTTCTATTTCCATTATACAAAAAGAGTAGTGGACCATTGCATCAAAGTGTAGAAAAAATTTCAAGTCATTTGATAGCAACAATTGCAAGACTATAACGTTTGGAGTCTAAAAAAATTTATATTGATGTTGCCAAGCAGGACAAGAAATTATGAGCCTTCTTGGATTAAATCTTTTTCTACACAAGAAAGAAGATTTATATCATTCCTTATAAAGTTTTGTTATGTACACTCATGCAAAATTTTAGAAGCAAACAAAGAATCAATCTTCCATTAAATTGCACAACAGTTTTTTACTTAAAAACCTTTTTCAATGAATCTACTTTGAGTTGTAACTATTAAACTATACTTGATTATAATTGTAAACGAAAAGTGACTTGTTACATTTGGTTATTTTGTCTTTTGTTTATCCTCTAAAAAATTAAGAGATCCAAATTTGGTCCATATTTCTTTTAGAATTTTAATCCAAATTTGGTCCATATCAATTTTTAGTCAAAAATTATAATTTTTATTCAAATTTGGTCCATATTTTTTTTAGCCATATTTCTTTTAGAATTTTTTTAGTAGTCAATTTTTAACTGATTTGTGTAAGTAAATGTTATTCGTAGATTTTGATGATTTATATATTTTCTAATATGATCAGTTGAATAAGTTATTTAGAACCTAAAATTTTGGTCCCTTTAGGATTAAATATATGCTATATCATAAAACTTCTTGTTAACCCCTAAAGGCCCAAAGTCCCCTTGGGGATACTTGGGATTTTGGACAAGCTCGTGTGACTTGAAATTTTGGGCGGATTTTTTGAAACTTTTTTCAAAGATAGGAAACCACATTAGCTTTCTAAAAATATAAATTTTTTTTCAATCGGTGCCCGGGAGCAAAAGTTATGCCATCCAAAGTCAAAAAAGCAACTCAACAGGCAGAAAAAAAAACTGTAAAAAATTGTATTTTTTTTTGATATTTTTTTCCTCAAAAATTATGTTTTTGTCTATGTTTGAAGCTTTAATTCATTCTATTTGGACTCATGATGAGAAAGTTATAGACAATTTTGTTTTTCGGGCAATCTAACATCTTCTTCAGAAATCAACTTATAGAGTTCATTTTTTGAATGCAGTTTTCAAATTTCTTCCATTTTTTCTTAAAAGGTTAAGTTTGTTTGCAAAAACAATCCCATCATTGGAACTATATTGTTTTATTTCCATCTAAGAGCTATTAACAATTTAGTATTTCATTCAATTTGGACCTACTTGTACTTAATAATTTTTTTATATGTGAAAATCAAGTTTTGACATTCTGAAAAAAAATTCCCCGACTCTCAACTCAAATGTTCAGCATAAAAAAAATATCGTAAAGGTTTAGAAAGCAAAAAAAATCTTTAAATGGACGTCAAAGTCATTTGAAATTGCAGGCCACAATTCAAAAAAAAAAAAATTCAACTTCAAATGCTAATATCTTCCAATCCGTATGGTCAAACTTCATGAAATTTTAACCACATATTCTAATACAAGTGAAGTACAAGATCCTAAGGTTAGATTCTAAAAAAATAAATTTTTTGGTTTCTTAAATGATCGCAACAGAAATGGCAGTTTTCAGTGGTTTCGGAGCCAGAAATTGCCTTGAGCCTTTAGGGATTAATGGGAGACATATAATTGTTTACACTGCGATCATTATGAACAAAGGCATTGTCCACCCTTCATACACTTTGTTTTTAATCCCTTAAAGACCATAGGGTAGTCTAGATTTTCAAAATCATGAAGATGAATTATAAAATGTAACTTAGAAGAATAATTTAATGATAAGTCTCAAACAATAGTTGAAAAATATGATCCATAATACAAGACTTACCCAAGATCCCATAGTTGAATATGCCAAACAGTTTTTTTTATTGTAGCTCTTTGCACTCTCTATTGAAGATTATAGCATAAATACAACTTGTTTGCAAAATTGTCCAACCTAGAACTTCAATCTAGATTCTTGTATAGAAATTAAGCCCCTAGAACATGAAAGCTTAGGGGGTGATTTTGGATAAACCTACTTTCATCACTTTAAATATTCGTAAGTTTGTACATATATTGTCCACAAAATAAATGCAAAGAGAAGCTTATATCCCTTCTGACTTTTTATAAGATCCAACAAAAATTTAGACAACTTAATAAGTGCAACCAAGCTCATGCTTACTTTGACAATTCAAGGTACACGTAAGGACAATTTGTTGGTTTTTTTCCTCAGGTGTCCTAAAAATAAGGAACTCTTTTGTAGTTTCGTTTCCTCACCTTCTTTGAGAGGAAGCGCGCCCACATGTTTTTGTTTTTGTTTTTTGTATGAGCTTCATGTTGGCACCCATGGCCTGAGCATGTGCAGGTAACACTTCAAGTATCATTTTTTTGTGCAAATCCATCGAGGAAGTTCATCTGTAAAGAAAACGCAGAAGAGTTTGCCATGGCTGAAAAAAACCCATCTTTCAACAACCTCACATTATGGGGTCTAGATTCTTGCAATCAAGAGCTGAGACCCACCATTTTGAAGGTATTTTGGTCACAATTCATTATAGATTCTTTTCATTGTCAACATGACATTGTTTAGCAATGCGGCAGGGGTCTCTTTTGCATCCTTGAAAAGTTGGGACCTCTACAGTGAACAAAATTATTTTTTATGACTCTTGAACTAAAGCCAATCCTTGAATTATACGGATATATCCCTCCTAGACATCTAACAAAGCATAATACATTTCTAGCATGGGGAGGATCATTGCCTAGTTATATAATGTTATAAACTCCAAGACATGGAAAAGAGGGATTTCTGAGCATTTTTTCAAAGATTTGGTCACCATGCATTAACAGTGTAAAGCAAAAAGAGACCATATAAATGATAATAATATTTTTATGATGCATTTTTATGATGAGTGGATGAATGGTCAAAGAAAATGGGAGTATTGTACTATTGATTTATGCTACAATATCATTTTCTTTAACCATTTGGATTGTAAGATATATTAGGTTTGTGTTCCTATCTTTTGAGTGAGGCAAAGGTTGCAGGTGACAATTTTTTTATTACCAAATCCCAACCCCAACCCCAACCCCAACCCCAACCCCAACCCCAACCCTATCCTATCTTATTTGTAGTTTTAGAGTAATATGTGATATGCAATCGATATGGTATTTTGTATCCCCCGTATCTATATTTGTAGTATATATTTGTATACATCTTCTATATTTGCACCCGTATCCATATTCCAAATCAACAATTTGGAGATTGGTTTCAGTTTTTTTCGGTAGTAGATCGATGGTCTGCGATTTTTGAAAATCAAAAGTGGTGGATTAATCAAAAACATTTTATCACATCTTTTCACCAAATAAAAAGATATAAGCATTAGAAGTCACGGAAAACAATTTTTTTAACTCCTACACAAGAATTTTGGATGACTTCCACCACCATTTATTAAAAATTTTGACATTAAAAATTTTGAATCTAAAAATCTGATAAATTCAAGATCATATTTAGTATATCCCTTCCAATTTGTCTAGCAATTTTCACAAGTAACAAAGACTTCAAAGGAATACGTCTAAAAAAACCTTGTAATATAAGAATGCAGTAAGAATTAACAATACATTTGATTTTTTTGCAAACACATTTTTCACTACATATTTTTTTAAAACAAGAATCTCAATAGTTGATGGAAAGGTTTCTCCATTCTTACAAGTACACCCCTACAAAAAAAATCCAAATCCTCTAAATTTAGTAGATATTATAGGCTAAAGCAAACACCTAAGTGCTTGAAACCCTGGACATCTTTGAATAAAGGGCACCATCATAATGTCCTTTAGTTCTTGACTAAAGTTTCAAACCCTAAGCAATAGACTTTAGAGGTTTCTTATGTTATCAATTTTAGGAATTTGGAGGCGTGTTATACACCACTATAAGCAAAATTTGAAGACAATTCTAATGGTATTTTACATTGGAGAAGAATTGCTCTTGTAATTTGTATTTAAATTTATTTTTGTAAAATCCTACGCAATAGAGGTTGAAGGCTTTTAGTATCTTTAATTTTTGGAATTCAAAAGCATCCTTTATACCATTAGAAGCAGAATTTGAAGTCCTATTCAACAATGTAAAACACGTTATTTTTGAAGAAATTTGACCCTACATGCAATCTGCATTCAAAACCTTTAGCACTGGACTTTAGAAGCTTTGTGTACTCTCAATTTCTTAAATCTAGGAGTTTCATTAATTTGAAAATCTCACAACTTTAGTAACGGGCCTCATTATTCTACAATTAATCCTAGAAAGATATGGCCTTTAGTTATCACCAATGCAAATCAAAATTGTAAGATTCCTAAATGATAGGAGCATGCTTTGCTTCTAGAGTTTCTTTGGAGTCAATCAAACACTTTAACCTTGTAAGGACATTGAAGCCAAAAAGTGCTTGATGGATGACTTCTGGATGAAGAAATGAAAAATGCACCTATTGATAAAAATTAAAAAAAAAGCTATTTTTGAAAAAGTATTTTGGTTATAGGTCTTGACTATTCAAAACAAACATCCTAAGAGTCTTTTCTAGGATGAGAAGGCCTAAAATAGAAGAATCTATTGTTGTTATTTTAATCCCTAAATGCCCAAGCACCAAATTCTGGTGTCGTCAAAATTATGAAGATAAATAAAACTTTCTCATGTTACTTTTAGTAGTTTGTATTTTTGAAAAAATCTTTTTGAAGTCTAATTTTAGTATCAAAAAATCCAATTTTGTAAATGAATGATTATGATTTTTGTATTCAAGGTTTTGTGCCATGGTGTCCATTGCAAATCTTGATTTTCTAGTATTGAAGGCTCTCGAGAATGAGCCTCAAATACATCAGATCTTAAAGAAAAAATCACATTAGAAATTCATTCAAAAAAGTTGTAGAGTAGATTTTGAGAAGCCATAAATTGATTGTGGTGGTACATATTATATCCTTTAACTTCATATTTTTTTGGTGACCTCAATTTTAGTTTTGACATGTTAAAAGAAGATTAAAAGACTTCAAATGACTTTCATAGTTTTTGTACCTTTATGATAAAACATTAGAATCTTTCAACCCATAAGTGATATTTTTGTGTTTTCTTTTCCCATGGGGTTTCTAACATGTCTAGTTTGAATTTGTACGTTTATGATTAAAAAAATTTGATAAAACTTATCAAAATGTTGGCTTTTTGTTCAATTTAGAGCAAATTCCAAGAAGCTCAAAAAAGACCTTCAGGGTGATTGCAAGAAAGACCGGTACTGAAACATTGTCACAAAAGTAGTGCCGAAGCTTCTTTTTGCAATAAGTTTTGAATCATGACTTGCATGAACTTGAAATTTTTAGTAGAGATTCTTCTTATGAATTTAATCATATCTTACATTTTTCAAAAAAACTCAAAAATCATTCTATATTTAAAAATCATATAAACTAATATGTCACGTTTTGAATTTTAGGGGGCTTTACTACCTAAGGAGTCTCCAAATTTAATGATATGGAGCTGAAATTTCTATGGTCTATTCCCATAGTAGGAAGTCATGTTTCTACTAAGGGGCATTAAAAAATATTTTAATTTATATCCTCTAGGTCTATGCAAAGAGGGCTCCCTTGCGCATGCAATTTTGAGCACTAGAGATGGTTTCAACATTTTTTTTGGTGAAATCTCATTATCATGAAGTCTTCCCAAAAATTGCATTTTTCAATTTTCTTTTCAATTTTTTTTCCTATTTTCTACAAATTAAAACGTCAAAGTATGTATTTTCTTGAAAATTTCAGCTCATCTTTTTTGTGAATAACTTTTGACCTAGATTTTTTTTAGGTCTGAAATTTTCGTGATGTGCTATTTTTAATGTCATACTAATTATCCATATTTTATTTTATTTTTAAAAATTTGTATGCAAAAGCTCATAGTATTGGGAGTACTAGCCAAAATGGAACAAAAATAGAAGGTCATTCATGCAACGACCCTTTAGCATTCTGGAGATGAAGCAATTCTGCATACTTTGAGTGAAATAAACAAATAATTTTTTTTAATATGTTGGCAATTGAAAATCATCAATTAATTTAAAAAATTGATAATTTTTTGAATATGTATGAAATATGCTATGAGTTTGTGAAATTCAAATATCATTTTTTGCATTCATATGCATTAGCTATACATTTTGAACTTCCTATATCTACATATTTTCAAGATTGGTTTAAAAGACAAGGTTGGAAATGGTATTTCTATCAAAGGAGGATTTTGAGCAATATTTCAAGAAGCAATACAATTTTTTAAAGGATATTAGGCAATATGTTCTTCCATTTTTAGTGGATGAAATCATATATTTGCTATAGATTCTAAGGACCATATTAATATTGTTCTTTTTTGGATGAATGTACGTTGTATTAGATGAATAATTTAAATTCCATCCTCATTTTACACATTTCATCCATTTATATGGATGCCAACAATTATACCAATCCAAAGAAGATTGTTGTTTATACTACCCAAAATAAATGAAACTACATCCATGGTCTCCAATGTTTGGAGAAAATTGCCAGTTAGTTCATTGTTAGTTTGTGCCTTTAGGAAAATAATTGGTTAAAGTGTGAAAATGAGAGATCTAAAACTGGACAAATAATGGATAGGACTAGCAACCAAGCGGTGTGCAAAAATAAAAGGTGAATATGTAGCCATTGGCTTTCATAAAATTGTCAAATTTTAGCTTTTAGCATTTACAAATCCAAAGCTAATATCTAGGTTATTGGAGGCAAATATATTCTTAAACAACGCGGGTATTGCTTTAAAGTTGGATAGTGAAGAGCTTGGAATGTTTCGACATGGTAGAGGTGGGTATCGCTTTAGAGTTTGTTAGGGCAGTTGACCCTTGCTTCGTCTTCCGCATCTACTTGATGTAATGCAAATTAGTGTGTCCTGTGTCGTTGCCATAGTAAAAAAAAATTAATAATTTTTTAGTTCTTAAAACTTTGAAATTCAATAACTTTTCCACTAGGTCCAAACAATATGAAATAAAGCTCGTGCATCCCTCCTTGTTGAGGGCTCTCCAACAATATCAAGCATGTGACCAAGGGACGCAGTTCTAGGGGATCTCAACATAACAAACTAAATGAACAAACAAAACAAAACAAACAGCCTAACTTAAGGTAATGGATGGATTCGAACTTAGTTTCAGAACCGGTACGTCTCTGAAAGAGGAAGGTTGTAGTCTTTGCAAATTTGAAGGTGAAGGAATATGGCTAGTGAGAATTTGATACTAGAGAAAATGAACAGGGAGATTTTGATAAGGAGAGGATGCAATTGATGCCCTTAGGACCCCCGGCTCAACCGGTGTCCTTCTACAAAGAGGAGGCAAATTACCCGGGCAGCTCCAAAAACTTCCATAAGGGAGATTTCTTGTGGGTTTTGGTTACGAAAGACATGCAATAAGAAGTCCCAAGACACTTGCCAGAAAACATGCCAAGGACGTCATCCAATCCAACCGAAAAGAGTGGATGAAAAAGTGTGGATGACACTCTGCCCTGGCTTCCATGCCTTGAAACACCTCTCTTGCATCGCCGTCCACCGACAATGCCCCCTAACGCTGTGCAATTTCACACCCTCCGATGCAACCCCCAGAGCACCACCCGAAGCAATTCCGGGTCAATCCCATCACCCCTTCATTCTCCTCCCAGTTTCTAACCCTTCTCGGTTTTCTGTCGCAAGATTCCCACCTGCGCTGCTCAATTTTTGAACCTGGAGCAGCTTTGGATGGAAGCTCTTTGGATTCCCACTTGAAATTGGGGACAAAGGTTCGTGTACCGCTCACTGAACTTCAATTGGGTTTCTCGGATTTCCAAAAATATGTCGATATTCTCGATCTTTGAGTGGGCATTTTTCTTGTATCTGGAGATTCGATTTGCAGTATTTGGATCCCAGTTGGCTCTCATGCTTGATTAGCGGTTTGGAGTACTGTAGTTTATTTGGAGACTTTTTTTTTGTGCAATTTTGGATCATTTGTGACGAACATGTGCGATGCTTTTGATTGATTTTAGTGATCGAGCAAATTTGGTCCCATTTGAATTCGTGGCTTTTCACAACACGATTATTCGAATTGGATATTTTAAAATTACGAATCCTTGGTACCGTGAGGGTTCAGAATTCAGATTATGCATGTTTTTTTCGGTATAGGAATCGGGTGTGACGAATTGAATCATGGCTATTGAGGTTCATTGTTCAGGGTACTGACAGGGCTTACGGTTCTGGATTCAGGAATTATATTTATTCTCTATCTGGAATCTTTGAAGAAAGAAGGGGTATTCAGCTTCAAAGATGTGAGTTTTAGTTGAAGTTATTCGCCGACATATCAGCAAATTTCAGGTGCGTTTGTTTCTACTAGTCCTGATTTTCTGTGCACTTCGTAGGGTTTTGTTGGATTCTTCCTTTCACGAAACCTTGAGAGAAACCCTGGAGCAATTTTCCTTTGCGTTTACGTATAGCCAGACTTTTTTAATGTTACAGGTGAATGCATGTGCTTATCAGTAGACTTTTGTAGTATGTGACAATCTATATATGTACATGTAAAGTGGCATTCAAGATGTATTTGTGCACACATGAAAGTAGTGTAAAACCCTTTGTCATACTTGTCGAATTTCTCATTATTACATCTGTATGCAATACCTTGTGACGTGAAGAATGCGATAGTGAGGGTACAGAGTGAGTTTTTAATCAAATAGGATTTTGTGGGAGAAATTAAGATGTGGTATTAAAAAGGTCTCGTTGAAAATGTATTTCGTCCGGAATCTTGGTACTCCTTGTATGTTTTGACATAAGCATCAGGGGGAATCGCTTGTGCTTTCAAACTAAGTTTTGCAATGAACCATCATCTTTACAACGTAAAACAATCCGAATTTCAAGTGTTAGACTTCACAATTTCAGCTCTGCAATTTGGTCAATTGTTATCAAATCCATGTGCAACTTTTGTCATTTGTTTCCAAATCCAACCTTGCATGATCCTGAGCCCTAGAATCTCGTCTCAAAACAGTAACCCAAGGATTTCAAATTCTCAGACCGCAAGACTTGAACTCTGACCCCCCTTGTTATGCTTTTTATCTCAGATGGCTGGCGTAATAAAAATTGATGAGTCCATTCCAGGCACACATGGGGGCATTTACAGAGACGGACCCTTCGAAGTAGAAATCGTGAACGTCCGCTCCTCATCAGACTGCTGCTCAAAGAGCAACCGAGTGGCAACAACGAACACTAGTTCTAAAGTACCTGGGTTTGCACCAAAGCCACTCGTAGTAGCACTGCCTAAGGAGGAAGGAGAATATCCAGTTGTGCAGTTCCATCATGGCTTCACCCTCCAAAACTCCTTCTACACGCAACTCATGTCCCACATCGCTTCCCATGGCTTCATCGTTGTTGCACCTCAAGTAAGTGCTCTACTCGTAGAAAAAGCCTTATTGCT
This sequence comes from Neckera pumila, assembly GCA_963969595.1. Taxonomy (NCBI): domain Eukaryota; kingdom Viridiplantae; phylum Streptophyta; class Bryopsida; order Hypnales; family Neckeraceae; genus Neckera; species Neckera pumila. Next base: position 16,429,379 of record OZ018415.1, on the reverse strand, counting down.
TTTCTCATACATCATTGAGTGCTGAATTTATGGTCATCTTTGTAAAAAGTCTAATTTCAGAGCTCCAAAATGTGACTGCTCAAGTGCCCAAAGCTCTAATAACCTATGGCAAGTATAAAGCTGCGGTTTGGCTGGCCGATTTGAGTCCACTCAAAACGGCACCAATTTAAGTGCAGTAGTTCATAGTTGTAAGTCTTTACCGCGGACTCGAATATGTGGAATACCGCAAATATAACGCAACATTCTTTAACCTGCACTCTTTACTTTGAGAATTGGAATCGGCATTGTAATGTGACATGACTGGTCCAAAGATTGGCTGACCTACTAAACTTAAGTTTCATGAAACATTCCTCTATTACTGTATCAACTGCTGTTGGCTCTTTGCTATGCTATTAGTTGCAACAAAGCGAGCTAGCGAACAAATTTTAGCTGAGCATTGATAATGTCAGAATGATAAATTAAAATCCTCTAGCTAAACACTGGATATCCATCACATCAATCTGATGAATTTCGGATTCTTAGGTTTAGCAGAGGACCTGTAAAGTATAGCAGAGGTTTAGTAGAAGGCCTGTTCCAGTAGTATCCTGATCCTTGTCTGGATTTTGGACTACTGAAGCATATTATGAACCCATATTGTTTTTCAATCCTGATTCTTGCCTTCTTTTTCCACCAGATGTACACGGTCTCAGGCTCCGATGCAATGCTAGAAATCGAAGAAGCAGCATCAATTCTGACCTGGATGCCCACAGGTTTAATCCCCTCGCTCCCAGGGTCTTTCTCCCGTCATCGCCCAAACTTCTCCAAGGTGGCCTTGGTGGGTCACAGCCGAGGCGGCAAGGTCGTCTTCGGCCTTGCACTCGGTCTCATCACCAGCACCTTAAAATACTCAGCAATCATAGGCCTGGACCCAGTGGACGGCACAGGTATCGGCGCCCAAACCAACCCTCCCATCCTGCAATTCTCACAGGACTCATTAAAATTCGCCGTGCCCACTCTTCTGATCGGCACAGGGTTAGGTCCCCAGAGACGGAACTTCCTGTTTCCACCCTGTGCTCCCGAGGGAGTGAGCCACCGAGCCTTCTATTATGACAGCGCTGCTCCTAGTTTCCACTTGGTGGCTTCCCAGCATGGACATATGGACTTTCTGAACGACGACTGTGGGGGAGCCATTGGAAAGCTGAGTTATGTTGTGTGTAAAAACGGACCGGCGAGGAAACCCATGCGCAGATTTTCGGGGGGGATAGTGGTGGCGTTTCTGCAAGCGGCCTTGTTCGGGGAAGCGGAGAGCTTGGAAAGGGCGCTGCGGTCACCGCAGCTGGCGCCCGTTCCTCTTGAAAAGCCGGAGTGGAAAGGGAAACTGGTTGGGGCGTTTGACAAACCGATGCTGGCGCCAGCAGTCTCACAATGAAATGGAGAGCAATTTTGTGCGAGAGTTTTGAAAGGGGATGAGATCGTAACGTTGTTGAGGAACAAGGCTTGGGAATCCTTTGTACAGTGTCACTATAACAAGAATAGTTTGTGAAGAATAGCTCTGTTACAGTGATTTACGATTCATGGCAAGCTTGCATTGCATTCAAGATTTTCTACAGTGACAGGAGCGTTGGAGCGTGGATTCGTGGGAAGCAGAGTGTCCCTTGTCTCTTGAAGTTCAAGAATGTTTTGATTATTCTCCACTACTGCTGTTCTGGTTATTATGCATTGCTTCATTGGTACATTCTGTACATTAGTGGGGCGCATTCTGTGAATTGGAAACCAGCTAGACTGATGTTGATCTGATGAGTGGGGTAGGAGAGGGGTCAGATTACATTAATCAGGACTTCGGATCATATTCGTGTAGCAGTCTAGTGCAACCATGGATATTTCCCTGAACATGATGGTTCATGATTTTGTGTTTTTTATTTGCACAGTAAGGTAGAGGTAACTAAATCATCATAGACCTGATCTTGTCTTGTGTATTGTCTGATCCCTGGTAGTGGCAACAGCTCATCTTTTCATGCACTTGGTTGGCTTTCACATTAGCAAGTTTTGGCGCAAGCATGACTTGGCCAAATACTTGGTTTATGAATGGTTTATGAATGGTTTATGAATGGTTTATGAATGGTTTATGAATGGTTTATGAATGGTTTATGAATGGTTTATGAATGGGAGAATGGGAAAAGGAAATGTCATTTACAGTAGTACCTCCACTTTGACATCATATTAGAAATTCATACTTAGTGATAAAAATAAGTTGATCTCAATAGATTTGGGTCTTGTCACTAAAGATCTCTTTATTGCATTGGGCATCTCCTTAGAGTCACACTAAGATGCAAAACGAAATCATCTATTGAGAGCTTTCATAAAAATGAAGAGTGCCATTGAGAGAGAGAGAGTAAGGCATGTGCACCAACAATCAACACTATCCAAAATGGGACATCTACAATTGGACCCAAAAACCTTAATATTGACCAACTCGGTAAGCAAGTGAGACTACCAGGTGAGCATTAACCCTGAAGCGCTCCGACGTCTATACTTTGGACAATGAATAGAAGGCTTTGAGGCACGCTTTCGTCCAACTAAATTCTTGAATCTAGAATTCTTGAATTCTTTCATCCAATGTAATACTTTAATCTAGAAAAAGCAACCCTCCTTAATGACCAAATTTATGAAATTTCGGTACATGATGTTTCTGTGCAAAGATATAAATAAAAATGTGCAAAAATTCAAAAAAGGATTGAGACGACGTTAAACCTCTCTGAACATGTTTATCACAAGGACATCCTCAAAAGTATGTAGGCGAATCAAGTTTCCTTTTGAATAGAGTTAGAATTTAAAATTACTATCATTAAAATCATACTCTGTATAAGTTAAGCAAAAATAGAATTTTGGATTTGGACTTTGATAATTGAAATGCCCAACTCCTTAGAAGCAAGCAAAAATAAAATTCTGGATTTGGACTTTCAATAATTGAAATGCCCAACTCCTTAGAAGCAAGCAAGAAGACAAAAATTACTTAGAAAGGCCTTATTGGCCTCATTATTTCATTATTTCTTACATTGCTATTTCATTATTTTTTATATAAACTACATTTTCCAAAAGATATCTTTAAAAGAGGTACATGGAGATTCCTAAAGAAATCTTCAAGAGAGATATGCAGCAATGCAACACTATCTATCAAACTAAGGCTACAGATTGACTTTTGCTATTTCTTTTGAGTAAGATAATTCCACCTAATATGATGTATCTTATTGCAACCCATTTTCAAAATCAACATTTTACATTTTGTGCTTAATTGTGATAAGATGAATACTATCACCACAATACTTCACCAAAAATGATTTGAAGTTTGAATCAATAGATGCCTTCTTCATCTCTACAGTGATCTTGAAAAGTCATTCATCAACGGTTTTTTGGCTAGTGCAATGTTATAGGTTAAAATATACAACCTCTAGTTCAAGATTTATTTTAAAAACATGTTGTCATTACTTTAATTTTAATAGTTTATTCAAATAGTGCCAAAGAAATGCAAACTAATAGAAATTAGAATCTCCTTCAACTTCCAATAAGACTTAATGAAAACTAAAAAATGTAATTTAATGCTAGGATCCCTGCCCACTTGTTTGTTTGGAAGACTTTAGGTGTAGATAACCCTAAAAAGATGGGTCCATGACTATTGATTTCTCGATTGATTTCAAACCTCATTGTCCATCACTCTGTTTGCTACCATTTTGCAACTAGATAAAAATGAAAAAATTTATAAGTATATTTTAGGGATGAATTTGTATGTCCACTGTCGTAAAGTTTTCAAATTTTTTAGGGAAAATTTGAAATTATTATAAACATTGTAAGAAAAAAATGAAGGAAATTTACATCAAATATCAAATATATCCAAAAAAATATGGAATTTTCTCTGTAGCCATGTATATCATAATGTATAATACCATGATGTGACCAAATTTATCATGTCACTCTAAAATTAGAAAACCAACAAAACATCCAAAGTTCATATTGTGCTATTAAATATTCAAATTTTACCAATTTTACAAAACTTCTAATGGGAATTAAAGTATACTTGGTAAGCTTCATTTCATTAGTTGAACTCAAATTCAAAAAATTTCACTTTTATGGCTAAATTTCACTTTTATGGCTAAATTTCACTTTTATGGCTAAATTTCACATCAAGAGCAAATAGCAATAAATGGCAAAATTAGACTACAACGGGGATTTATGGACTAAACGCCTTCTTCTTTAGAAAGTCAATAATACCTTACCCTTAAATGCCCAAGGCACCCAAATGTGGTGTTTGCAAAACTTTGAAGCTAAATAAAACCTAACCAAGTTGCTATTTTTAGTAGGTTATATTTTTAAAAAGTTCTTCTTGAAGTCTAGTTTTAGCTACAAAAATCCGATCTTGAAAATAAATGATAGTGATTTTTCTATTCATGATTTTGTACAAGGGTACCCGTGCAATCTTGACTTCCCGTAGTGTTGAGAGCTCTTGGAAATGAACCTCAAATACACTAGATCTTGGAGAAAAAATCACATTCAAAATTCATTTAAAAAAATTGTGGGGTACATTTTAAAAAGCCATAAATTTATCGGGGTTATACAAGTTAGGCCCTTTAACCTCATATTTTTTTGGTCACCAACTTTTTAGATTTGATTTGTGTAAAGAAGATTGAGAGATTTTTGCAATTTTAGCACCCCCATGGTCAAACATTATAATCTTTGACTCCATAAGTGATATTGTTGTGTTTTCTTTTCCTATGAGATCTCTAACATGTCTAGTTTGAATTTGTACGGATACAATTCAAAAAAAATTGATACAACTTATCAAAATGTTGGCATTTTGTTCAATTTAGAGCAAATTCCAGGAAGCCCAAAACAGGCCTTGGGCATTTAGGGGTTAATGAGAAAGTTTGCAATACTATTCACTGAAAATATACTTAAAAAAAAAAAAATTGCAGGAAAAACATTCTAACCAGTACGTGAAGTCATCCAAAGGACGATTTGAGTCCCCTCAGCAGCAGCGTCTCAGGGTTAACTTGGCAAGAGTTTTGGAGCTAAAATTGAGTCGGACCTCCAATTGCAAGCAAGAATGGCTTGCAATTAAGATACATTTTAAGAACTCATAGCCTCGACTTGAAACCCAAAATTTTGATTCTAATTGACAACTTCAAGCACAAGGAAGTAGTTCGAATAATGACTCCATACAAAACTTTCTTGACACACATTCCTGGTGTCTCTTACATGAGCAGAAGATCATTTTAGGCACTTGTTCGAGCCAACTACAATCATCGGCAAACACAAAATGCGTGAGACACTTCTCTCCAAACATATCAGTGGTAAGAAACACCATTACTATTGAGATTAACCATGAACTTTTAACTTAGAGAATTTTGCAGTTCTCGACGATGGGCACATATTGCCCATCAGTCATAATGAGTGAACCCCACAAGGATTCGCAATCATGTCCACCTGCACATATCAATGTGCATAGTCCCAAGGTAGAGAGAAGAAATTTGGTGATAGTGCAAGAATTGGGGCAATTTGATAAGCACAATGGCGCTATGATAGGTTGAAAATACAGATCATAAATTGAGTGAATGGGGAGGTGTGTGAATGTATCCCACAAAGGGAGCATTTTATGGAAAAGAGCTATGGTGTTGATATGGCCTAAAGATGGTTGGCAGCGGCACCTGTTCCAGTGCCAATGCACAGCAGAATCAAAAGTTGAATATTTGCCAGATCACAGCAGCAGCTCAGCTTCGGATGAGCCAGGAATGTCGTACTTCCACAGTCATCTAATTGAAGCGGAAGGAAATATTGAGCTGCTACATTTCTGGGGAGGTATCCTCAAAGGGCAAAGGGACTTGCTTAGTAGCTCGATATTTGCCCACGTTGTTTAAATGCTCGTTTTCTAACCTGCAAGCATACAACAAAATCATTTGACGAATGTAGCAATTTCATACCTCAACGAAAATTTGCTATATTGCAGTAACCATCGTAAAAATCGCGAGGCCATTCGAGTGATCTCTAGCCTCCGTCCAGTTACATATCCTGATATACAAGTGGAGTTGTACAAGTGAACTCGAAGGATTTTTGATAAGTATGTTTTCCCTAAACGGGTGATGGGATAGAAAGTTCGAAAGAACCTGTAAAAATTCCAGTGGCCTCGACGCAGAATCTCAAGAGCAGCAAATATAAAGTCCATAATAGAGCTGTCTAGTGATCCAAATGTCAGATGTGTCATCGATTGTATCCACGCCAGTCTTAGTAAAGTATTCAGGGCCTGCAAGCGAGGACAGGCACGAGCACATACAGAAGCGTACTCGTTAGAAATGCGTTAAATGTGGTTGGCAAAGTTCCATCTCCAACCCAAAAACAAAATCGTATATAAGGCTCACAGAGTGATCGATAGTACCAGTCGACCTGTCATGTTCTCTATGCGTAATTGTGGATGATATCAATCACAGGGAAAACGCGAAGCATCTAAAATGCAGCACATTTTCGAAATTTCAAGTGGAGAGACAGGGTAGTGAGATACCATAGATGCAAAATACACCCATTTGCGCTTCAGTAGGAGGTCGTCCCTCAACCACTTATTCCTGGAATCCCGACGAAGGAGACCCCAGTCGACTACTGTGTCCCAATACACTTGATAAACCGTTGCAATTGTTGAAGCAATGAAAAACAAAGCCAACCAACCAGGCCCAGAGTTCTTGGAGTAGGCTATTTTTAATGCCACTGCAGCCATTGCTGACAAATACTTGCCAGCGTTTGCCACATGTACGGAGTCCCTCTCCTCAGCCCAGCGTCTGAAACACTGCTCCAAACAGATGATGCAACGTCCATTTATCAGGAAGAGCAAAATCAACATACGGTACATTATCGAAAATTGTCCTACATAGACCATCAGAAAGGACAATGGTACTCTGACACTGCATGGGCTTGCTTGAACTACTTTAAAAACAATTATTAAGTAAAGGGAATGCCATAGCAAGTGTCATTGATGAGAAGCATCAACAGAATAAAAGTCGTCGTAAATTCCCTTATAGGCTACTAAATACGGGGCTATAGAGAAGGTAGACAACGTAGCTGCCCTGGATTATAGAAAACTGACCAAGACCTAAAAACGTTGTAGAAAGTCTTAGTTTCGAGTGATCAAACGACACCAAGGAGAGGTTATAAGTATGCAGCAAGAATGCGAATCAACCACATATACTCGGACACAAAGAAGAGACGGGTGGAAGCAATGATCATCTTTGAGGAATAGAAAATCGGGAAATTGGCAGTCTCATACCTGCCAAAATCGCCACCAATAGGGCAACAAGGCTATAACATACGTCCAATGCTCAAAACGCTTGCTGTTGTTGCAGGCATCGCTATTTCTGCTTAGGAAATATCCGCCACAGTAGTAGCAAAGCACAAACTCTAAATTTCTCAATGTCGACACCTGTTAATGTTTTTCGTTAGTCTTTGAATATTGACATCAGTGTCTCTCTTATATCTTCGTCTCATATGTGAATGCCTCAAAGAGTGATCTAGAACTTGTATACAAATCTAGAATGCAGCTCAATCTACAAAAAAATAGAACAAGATTGACGTTCATGATGAGTTCAGAAGTTCAACCTGGCTTGTCAGCTGGTCTCCGACGAAAAAATCGGCCAGCACCACCTGAGATTCAACAGATGCATTACTTTATCAGCAAACAACAATACCACTGCGTGACCATCCTAAACAAGAGCCCGAGATATCATTACAGTCTCAAAGATCAAGTCGTTTGCGAAAAACAAATTTACCATACACTTTCACCAAGAACTGTATCTTCTCTCGATTCCAAATGCACATGAGTCTAGGAAAAGTCCAGAAATAAGCACCTTGTAAAGCGGTGCACAGATGATATGCAGTATCACGTTCAGAAAGAAGAAGCGGCTGGCGCGGTAACACACATTTAGAGGATTGAACAGTATCGCCAAAAACATCTGTCCCATGAACATTCAAAGGTTTAACAAATTGTAAAGATCTGTTGGGAACGAAAATTTTCTTTTTTAAGCAAATCCGCATTTTGAAGAATCGACTCCACGGCAAATAGGCAGGCAACCGAGGACTCACCAGAAATACAGCAACAGGAATTAGATCAATATACGGGGACGCTTGTCCGTGAATGAGCGTAGAATGAATGCTCAGATGAAGTACCATGGCTCCAATCAGAATTGTGGTCAATGCCGTACACACAAGAAGAACCTCTCTGTATCGTAACTCTGAACCAGGTGAAAACTCGAAGATGAAGGCATAATTGATGCGAGCACGCCTCCATAAAAAAATATTCCATCCGTAGAGATACATGTGAAAGAGGATAAGTGCTAGCATGCTGTTTATTCCCAAATATCAAATTCCCAAAATCAATCAATACCAGAATATATGCCAAATCAGGAACACAAATAGTACAATAATCACACAATATTAGAGCAAACCCAACAAAAAGGCCTAAGCCAATCCATTTAAAATATGCTTGGAACTCAATTGAGAAAGCTCAGATACTGCTGAAAGTTTAACAGATTGCACTTGTCAATGCAGATGAACAAACAAATGAGACTAAATTAAACGTAAGCTTTATTGTAAATAGCAGAAATATGTAACCTGAGACGACCCAAATGGATGGCCAAACCTGAAAGTAGGAAAAATTGTATGCAGATAACTAACTCTGCCTTTGTCGTTGTAATCCCCATCTAACCGGAGAAGAATCCCGAATGCCGCCATGAGTGCCACTGAACATCCCGTGAAGAAGCCTGACCAAAAGGCCTGTTAACCAAGATTTCTGATTTTGATAAAATGATTTAAACTCATTAAGTTAATCAAGGCATAGTTTATATGAACTTCTCTTCCTTGCTTATCTTTATTTATCCCAAAAGTTGTTTCCCGCATTTAATAGACTAGACTCCAGCTGAAAGGAATACGTGAACAAGAGCTTTAATCACAGAGAGCTGTAAATACAGAAGATGGACACCTGAACTAAATTTAGGGATGCAGCTACAGATATCTTCATACAAATGTTACTGCATGAAAATTTCCAAGAAAAATTTCGATCAGTCGGCGACTCTAATTTTAAGGGAGTCTAGACGTCATTTACACTTCAGCTCATTCAATATACTGGCTCTATTAGAGTTTGATGCAAAAAGACACCACTATGTTCGTTCAGTGTCATTTCTGTACCAAGGAAATATGTCACATGATGAGACGCTGGTTGTTGCAGGGGCCTTAGTGCCGCCATGGCTTGTCGACGATGGCCTCCTGTTAAATGTTCCGTAAATATTTCCTCGACTCTATCCATCAGTAATGCAACCTGAGGTACAGAAAAAAATAGGGCAATTAATATAATTTTAATTAGGAATTTCTGAATCAAGAGTGACTCGCACATTCTCTACGTCATTGAACTTAGGATACGATAGATAAGAATATCGGGAAGGAGATTAACTCGAGAATCAAGATTGCAAATTATTACAGACATAAAAAAAAGAGCAGGCAGGGAAATGAAGAAAACTTTGAAAACATGGAGCCATATGAAAAAATTCGTAGCTCTAACAACAGCAACTCTGCCTAACCCGGATGTAGCCTTCTCAAAGTAATGACTGCAATAACAGACTGTTATTCCCGAATCCTCAAAGCCCAAGCAGTGGGTAGGGGCAATAACCTACTTCGCTTGAGCAAATTTAACCCCAATTTAGCAACAAGAACCAATTCCTTTTCAGGGTCTGAACGGCAGAAAGTAGATATTAAAAGACTTCACCACTTCCTTCAAGAAGAACAGTGAATCCTTACTTTCTCAGAGCTGTTAACGTAAGTACGCTCCACATGTTCCATGTACTTATCAGCTATGTCCAAGCCCGTCACCTGCATATCACGAACGAGAAAGCTTGAGAAAATCGTGAATCTTATCGCAAGTCCCCAAAGGAAGTAAATAAGACATGCAAGAGACACGCATTAGCGAGCAGCAACTGAAAATTATTAAGGGGAGGCCACGACCTTCTTTCGCAGCTAAAGTCACTCACACCAACAGTTGAAACTATTCAAAATGTACGACAGCACGATTTTTAAGAGAAATTATAGAGGTAACATGTCAAGTGTCCATTCAAGCTGCAGGTTATCTATTGTAGGGAGATTAACCATGTACTAAAGTATCAACCAACTAAACCAAACACTACAGTTGCTGTGACACAATCAGAATATCAACTTCTGTAAACTGAATCTACCTTATCATATTTCTTCATGATTTTGGCAAATGCCAGCAAGTTCAACGAACTGTCACAGATCCAACAAGTTGTGATGTGAGCTTGAAATGTCGAAATATGGCATTAACAACATGGGGGAGAGCCAGGTAGCTTCCTAAGACATAAATTACAGCGTGATCAAGGTGATGATTGCAACAGGATTCAAAATAAGTACATGAGAATTTGCATACCTGAAACTTTGCAGCAAACCAAGCCCACGGTAATACTCAACATAAGCCGCGCGTAACATGAGTGTAGCGCTTTGAACCTTCTTCTGACTGACGGTATAGTCCTCCCGCCCTCTGGAAGCTGTTGAAGCTCTTTTTGACTGCCGGAAGACGTCGTCCCAGAGCATCTGTGTGAGTGCTGCAATAGTGTGTGCAGGGGTAGTGCGTGGAATAATAAGTCTTACTTGGCTGGTGCTTGCATTCCTTGGCAGACTGCCTACAGGAACCTCTGTTGAGGCTGAACTTGAAGTAGACCCGAGCGAGCTAGAGTCCGCTGGTTCGCCTGTCCTTCGCCGTATAGGTAAGCTGGGCACACCAGTTGCAGAAAATGCGGCCTTAGCAATGGACTCGAGCAGCTCGTCGTTCTGTTCATACAAGCCTGCCTCCATGCTCGCCAACGCTTCCCCTGAACAATCATGGTTTGAATACTCCAGAAAAGTTGCTCAAGCAGAAAGCAGCAATTAGACTGGAACTACAAGGCCATAACGTAAAACCAAAGTCACTCACATTAAGTGTCATCTCACCAACAAAAAAAACATTCGTGTGCTTTCAAATCAGGCACAACATAAATGTAATACGCGAACTTGAATTCTCCCATAACTTATCCAAGTTCGATCCGACATTCTTGTAAGGGTGTGGTTAAACGTACCAAGTTCGGACTGCCTTCCGCTGTCACTATATTCATCTTGCCTAATGCGTTCCTGCTCCAGCAGTTTCTTCACACCGGTAAGTGCACATATCTGCTTATCTAAAATGGAACCTCGCTGTACAAACTCCTCCTCCTTTCGTTTATAAAAGGCAATTACTTTATTAAGCTGTGCATCTAAGCTTTCGAAAAATGCCTGATCATATACAGAGTGAGCGATTGGCCCGAGTAACTCTGTTTCATAAACGTAGTCATCTCCGGTCTCCGACTTCTTATTATTTACCTGATGAGCAGAAAGGAAAATTCGATGAGAATCAAGACCTCATGATGTTTACCAAGATTAAAAGGCATAATTCAATAAGACACTCCAACAGAGCATGCCAATGTAGAATAAAACCTGAGTTTAAGAAATTAGAAAAAGTCCCAGCTACTCTAATTTCTCAGTGAAACCTACCAGCTGGTGAGTTCATCGAACAAGAAAGTAGTTTGGATAAGTTACCTGAATGAGATCAATATGCGACCAGAACCTCTTTCGACGACTCTGCCCGCGATCAAGATGACTTCCAGAAACTGATCTCAATCCAGGACCGTCTGGAATATCCAAAGGGTTTTGTTTAATCTTTTTCAATCTCTTCTTCAAGAGTTTATACTGGCAGTACGCTGCTCTCCATTCCGGCACCAGGGTTAGTTCCAATTGTTTTGCGAACTTTACCATTGCTCCGTACAAAGCAATGGCTCAAACACATATCACCTCGCCTTGAGCGCAGAATTCAAATGTATCTTGCAGTAATAGACACAGTCCCCTTCTGACTGTTCGTAAAAGCAGGTCGGCTGACCTGCTCGCTAAGGCCGACTCTCATATATGTTCACTTTGTAGGGCAGAGACTAATCAGACCTAATGATCTTGATCTCGTAATTCTTAAAAGTAAGGGCAATCTTGGAGCATCATCCATGCATTCGCCCTTGTAGTGCTTACAATACAGCATTAGGCACAATGAAGATAGCTTTATCCGAGACGTTCCAAAAAACAGCAATAATATCTTCAAGCATTACCTGCATACAAAGCAAGCCATCGTGATTGAAAAGGAAAAACTTCTCGATCTAAGCTCCAGGAATGAGTCAGACCTATCCCTTCCAATGAATTCAACCGATTATTGCGATCAAGAAGCTACTTGAACGTATTTGCCAACTACTCACTAAAGGACGATTCACAGAACAAACACAGAGCTAATTCTGCACATCCTCGAATACAATTGACTCTCATGTCTATTCACAGCTCACAAATGTGGTAGTTATAAGGTCAAAAAATGAAAGTTAAAGGCCAACCAAAACCTAAAGCAAAAATGCACCCAGTTTTAATGAAAGTAAACCACTAAGCTGTCAGATCATATTTATCATAAATCATAAAATTGTTAAGAAGGATGAGTTGAAAAAACCGACGATTCGTACGTTGTGCTTTATATGTTGACAGGTTCGCGAGTGCATAGAGAAGATCCAATCCGACAAGAATTAAAAAGCTCAGGTGCAGGACTTACCTAGTGATTCGTCAAAGATATCTTATACCTAGACTACATTGGTCGCAGAGCAAAAACGTTGCTTCTTACATAAAGAACTCCTGAGTGGACCAAGGACAAAACAACGAGATGATTAGAGTTTCAAAGGCCAAGAAGAGATCTCAAGCCTAAAGTTAGATTCTAGTCATGCCATTACGTTTGAAATGATAAACTATTGTCTCAGTATGCCTACCCTTGTCAAGGTTCTTGTTCTGCCTACGATCTCGGTCTTCACCCCACCAGCTAAACAATTTGTAACTTCTGAAATGATGCAGCTATAAAGACCCTCTTGCTCACAATGAAACAGAAATGAGTCGTACTACCTGCAATGTCATGATTTTCATCAGTTGCTTGGTACTCTGGCATATGCTTCGCGTACTTTGTTCAGAGATTTCGCATATTCTCTTCTTGCTAAATTAAGAATCCAGTCACAAGAATGTAGCCCAACCCACCGCTTACAATCACAACAAACTCCAGCATACTTATGAGATTTTCAATCTAAGAGCCATTAATATCCATCCAAGTACCACTTTCATGTAGAGTCAAGTACGCCAGGAAGCCGGCGAGATAAATGCTGTTCCCGTACTAGTGAGAAGCTAATCATGAGCATTCTATGACTGTACAGTCCAATCCGACATTTCACATGCGTTTCACCCCTTCTAAGCTCACACATATTGAAGGCCTCTCTGCCATTCGCGCTCTTGTTTCCAGGGTTTTGAACCTCAGGACAAATATGCTCCCCACGTCCAGATTTGTACCTTCTAGCTGCCAATTCTGTCAATAATTCAAGGTATAATAAGTTAGAAAGCTCACACAGGGGCATGCAATTAAAGACTTTTTATCCGCTGCTACATCTTCTTGATCAGAGCAGAGAAGCATGAGAGGCTAAATAAGTTCCTCAAGGACTCATTTTCGTCTGTCAGAAGTTACTCTTTCGAAGTTTTTAGGATACTTGAATGATTTCAAGACCACCGACAGAATCACATGTCCCTGAAGCAGAACGTAGTTCATTGACATGTACAACAACAGGTACCGTCTCAAGTCGGGGAATGCTCCCAGCTTCGCCGGTCTCAGTCTACAAGCTCTAAGAGGTATTTTGTCGCTTCTTAACACCGTAACTCTGGACTTCCAAGCAAATTGTACAGCCGCACTGCCCTCCAATCTGTCCGGATGCGGTAAAGACGCAAAATAGAGGCCAATTAGTGACAATTCATCCAAAATGCCAAAACAGTTCTTGCCACAGCATAAACAGAGAGACATGAGCCATCGTCTCTTGATTAGGCTGCAATACATCATAGGATACCATCGAGGGTGTAAATTGACAAGTTGCATAAAGTAATTTCGCAGAATATTAGTGTTAAGGAGGCCCATGGCGACTCCAGAAGATTGCCACGAATGAAGCCAGAAAGAAGATCCTAAACCGAGTAAAAATTCCGCTTCTATTACTGCAAAAGTAATGAACCAAAACTTCACCAAAACTACGAAGCAACGAAAAGCAAAGAAGAAACAAACAAACCCGATGAAATTTCACACTTGTACCCGTGCAATCGTGTTGTCTGTTATGACGACATCAGTGTTGCACCTTCTATCACCCATCAGAACTCTCAAAAATTGTTGATCGACTGAAAGCCTCTTCGTGCATAGAAAGAGCACTACTTCGCGCACCGCACAAGAAGCTTTCTGGAATTGAATACACACCCTTTCCCAAGCCAGCGAATACCCATTTCAGGTTTCGGTGCAATTTACAAACATCCAGGCAACAGGAATTTCTACCTCTTCGTAGGAAATCCAGGTGCGGATACGTCTCCTTCGCAGACATATCCGCACACCTGGCTTAAACCATGATCACTCTGAAGACTTCCGAATTGACCAGTGAACATCGCGCAATAAGTAGACGAAATGCCTATAACATCGACAATACAAAACACACATGCAGATTGAATGCGACTTTAACGTAAGAGATAATATTGACAATAATCTTCGACACAGATACGTGCAACACCTCATATCGCTGGAAAATACGTAAACATAGAAACAAGGACCTTCTCAAGGTTCAAATCAAGCTTCAAACCAAGCTTCGAACTAAAATACCAAGAGCATAGCAAGAGCTTATCGTCCAACAATAAAAGCTTCAAATCGTGCATGCATGGAGAAAACGAAGCTGGAACTCAAGGATACCGTGACTCGCAGTGTGTTAACCTAGAAACTGGAACGGAAGAACCGCTATGTCAGATGGTCAAGGCGTTCAAAACTGTGTGTGACTTCTTCAGACATGGGCAATGCTGCATCTACAATTGCGAATGTCTCTAAAATTCCACGTGCTAAACTACAAACAAGACACAAATACACTTTTCATTCTATACTGACCAGAAATCTCAGCAAACTCATGATGACTAACGAAAAATGGAGTCGCCACGTCATTCTTGATCCAGAAATCAACAAAAATTGATATTTCTCCAAACAAGACGAAGCTAAAAAGATCCAGGAACTGGCTCTCAACACGAAGTTGGTCCAACAATCCGCACAAGCCTTAAACAGAAAAAGCTCCATCACCGCAACCAAAAAAGGCTCAAAATCTCAACGACCTCACAATGACTAACGTCTGCATAAGGAAAAGTCAATCGCACCGTCATCTTTACTGCGAAAATACAGAATTGATCATTCTCCAGCCAAGACGAAGCTCCGAAAGTCTAAGAACAGGCGCAAGAGAAAGTCGCCCTTGCAATTCGCACAACATATCCTTAACCAAACCGCACCATACTGAAATTAACACAATCTCATCTGAACCGAAGGACCGCTAGCCCTCTCATTCATCCCCTCACACAAACAGTCCGCAAGTAACGCTCTTTCCTCACCAGAATTCAAACACCTACACAGAAAAGACGCTCAAAATTCTCCGACCATGGTCAGTCGGTTACCGCGAGCGAGACAGAGCTTCGCTTCACAGCCAACAACCGCGGTGCATACTCCACGCTTGTTTCTCTCCAAACCTTCAAAAAGAAACGCCAACGAAATACAAATTGCGAGAGAATCCGCGATCAGCGTGGAAGACATCAATCCCACGCACAAAAATCGCAGAATGGAGGGCGAAATTGCTCTCGCAATAACAGAGGTGCCAGAGCTCCTCGGAAGAACAGGCTAGCTCTCGTTCCTCGTTTCACGCTCTCTCTCGTCTTTTTCTTTTTTTTCCTTTTCTATATATTTCTTTCCAGATGTCGGTTGAATAACTTTCACGTCGTTGTCAGTGGAGGCGGGGATCCCACCTTTCTAGATTCTGCGTCTCTCTTTCCCAGACGGTTGGGGTTACCGGCTTAACCGTTTGAACCCAAAGTCGCCGCTGCTTGATTTCGGAAGCTCCCGGCCCTCGTGATGCTGACTTGGTCCCCCGGTAAGGTAGATCAACCTATTACCACCCTGATTTGCAATTTGCCTATCTTGGGGCCAATTCCATGAGAGACATATATTTTTCAGAGGTGTGCGCATGTTTCATGAATCAAACTCAAGTGAAATTATAATTTTCTGATCAAAATTGTAGTTTTTGTGAATTTTTGAAGTATTTTACTAAAGCGCCCATGACTAGGGTCATAAACATCCTAATAACAACCCATAACCACCTTCTTATGTCCCTGTAAACATCTAGGTATTCACCAATGAGCTATTGCCATATTACCCTGAATGACATAAACGCACTGATTTTGTCAGATTTTCAGATAGAATTGGCTCACTCTTGGACAGATTTGGATGGTGGAATGGTTGGAAATGGGGCCAAAAACAGGGTGGCAGAAATGGGTTGGAGACGGAATTAGGCTAGTCTACCTTAAATTATTGTAGCATAATGCATAGTGGTTTTTGCAGGACATTAACTCCTACAGGTTTTTGACTATATTTTGACACCAAAAATGCTCCAAAACTATCATTTCTAATACAAGTACCAAATTTTAGTAAAAAAAATAAATTGGGACACATGTAATCGTAGGATCTTGTAGTACACTAGTTCAAGATGTTGTGGAAAAAATTTCAGAAATTTTCACCTTGTGGGTTGCAAGATAATAGCATTTGAATTGACAAAAATCCTTTTTTTGTCCTTGCAAAAATCTGGGCAGCTGCACTTTATAAGGTCACATTTGTATGGAAAAATGTCCAAAATGGTGGATTCATTATTCAAGGCAAGTTGACTACATGCTTGAAAATTTTCAGATCATTTGGAATTCTAAAACATATAGGAAAAAAATAGTAAGTAGAAAGAAATAGAGAATGATTCAAAATACTAAATTGTTAACCATTTATTTAAGAAATTGAAAAATGCCAATCCCAATGGTTGTAATGTTGTAATAAACAATATACACTTAATGGCTTTATATTTTTTCAAAAATATTAAAAATTGAGTTAAAGAAAGGACTTCAAAGTTTATTTTAGAGTAGAAATTTCATAACTACCTTCCAACTAAGAATCCTCATAACCTTTGACTCATTAATCGAAATGGAATTATTCAAAGCTTCCCTTGTATATATAAATCTAAAAAAACAATTGCAAATTTTTTATTTTTTAAAAGTGATTTTTAAAGAATTTTTCTATGCTGTCCAAGCTTCTCGCCAAATGTTGAGAATTACATATCATGCAATAACTTTTTAACCATTTGTAGTAAGCTGTCCAAAATCGCTATGTTGCCAAAAGCACAAGTTGGTCCTTTGTAATTAAGTCGTGACATCAAAGGTGGGCCAAATTTACCCCAGGAAAACGCAAAAATTCTTTATTTGCCACAAACTTTTTTTTTGCAAATTTTGAATTTATATTTGCAATTGGAGGCCCCAAATTAGGTGGGGGGCTAGATAGTACCTTGACACAGCTCAAATATAGGGTTTTTTTTTATTTTTACCCTCGAGAACCCCCAATTTATCCTGTTGGGCCCACATTCAATGGCACGATTTAACATCTTTCTTGGTTTTTCATGATGTATAAAAATAGTGTTTTTTGAGAAATTTCTTGATGCCTCGTTGAATGGTGGAGATTGGGTCTCAGATGCCAGGTCATACTCTAAGGCAAAATGGGTGATCAGCAATTTAAGAGCATTGCGCTTAAGGTAGACCAACCTAATTCCGTCTCCAACCCATTTCTGCCACCCTGTTTTTGGCCCCATTTCCAACCATTCCACCATCCAAATCTGTCTAGAAGTGAGCCAATTCTATTTGGAAATCTGACAAAATCAGTGCATTTATGTCATTTAGGGTAATGTGGCAATAGCTGATTGGTGAATACCTAGATGCTTATAGGGACATAAGAAGGTGGTTATGGGTTGTTATTAGGACGTTTATGACCCTAGTCATGGGCACTTTAGTAAAATACTTCAAAAATTCACAAAAACTACAATTTTGATCAAAAAATTATAATTTCACTTGGGTTTGATTCATGAAACATGCGCACACCTCTGAAAATATATGTCTCTCATGGAATTGGCCCCAAGATAGTCAAATTGCAAATCAGGGTGGTAATAGGTTGATCTACCTTACTTCCATCAAGGTTAGAGTCAATGGCTGGTTTTGGAGCTTAGCAAGCTTGGGTTAAGTTACTTGAACTTGGACTGGACTGGACTGTACAGTACATGTTCTTTTTCTCTCAATCTCTCATTTTGTGACATGGTGCTTGGTCTATGAGGAGGTGGCAACTGACCCTTGCAACAGCAGAGCTTAGCACAATTAGCTGAGTGGTGGTGAAGAGTGCTTTAACTTTAACCCTGTAATGTTGCAGTGGACAATTGGTAAAGTAACCATCGTGCTGAAATGTGCAAAACTAGTTACAATGTGAGGGGGAAAAAAAAAATCTAATTACAATAAAGAGATATAAATTTTCAAAAATTTGGGCACTATTCATGTCCTCATTGCAGTCTCTACCGAGGGATTTCTTCTTAAACTGTCAATCTCCATTCAAATCTATCACAATCCCCCTCAAAGCATACACAATTTCTGCCAACTACATTATAAGTAATGCCAAGAAAAATGAAGGGTCCAAATAGGGGGCGTCAACCTTTGTTGTAGGCCTATATACAGTAGAACCTCCCTAAGTTGACCCTCTATAAGCAAATAAACCTCTTTAAGGTAATCTTGTCAAATTAGTCCCAAATTGTCCCTATAACAAGGTTATGACTAAAAGCAGGGTGGGATTATCCTTGGGGAAACGCAAGAAGTTTTTATTTTCCACCAAAAAAATTCTACAAATTTTGAATTCCTATTTGCAATTAGGGACCCAAAATCAGCTAGAGAGATCTACAACATACCCTAGACACGGCACTAAATAGGGGGCTTTTTTTTAATTTTTACCTCAAAAAAAACAAAATTTATCTTGGTGGTGCCACTTCGTAAGATGGATTTAATGTCCTACCTAAAAATGACCTTCCATAAGCAAATAAAACTCCATAATGTAATCTTGTCAAAAGAATCCTAAACCTATCAATTTAGAGCAATGTACAGGGAGAACCGACATTTAGTTACAAGTTAGTTGGTTGAAATCAGGAATTGCCTAATTGATTTCAAAATCTTCGAAAAAAACCAACCATTTAAGAGGAAAATCTAAAAATATTCTCTATTTTTTATAGGCCTAGCCAAGAAAATGATTCAAACAACCGTTTGGCTCAAGAAAAAGAAATTGTAGGATTTTAGCCGTTTGTGCTAAAAATCTCCCCAGACTATGGTTTAGAGAAGTTCTCATCTACTGTACAGTACCCCAAAGAAAGAGTACATAACTTCCAGTTTTGTGCTTGAAGGCTTAATTTTAAAATCAGATTTAGAAGATGATCCATCAAGATTTTGAAAAAAACTTTTCGAACAAAAACAACTCAGAATTTATAGGAGAACAACTTTTGTTCTTGGCCAAATAGCGTATTGTGCATTTGTAGTGATTGATTTATTGACGAAGTAAAATATTGTACATTCAAAGGTGATTTTTTCAAATCACATTTACTACACAAATTACTAAGATTTTGAAATTACTTCTTGAAAGGAAACAACTCAATACTTACAAGAGAATAACTTTCATTTTAAGCTCAAAAGCTTAACATGCCTCAATGGTTCACAGATGAAGCCCAAACGAGTGGACTAATCTCACTATTGTCACAGTTCAAAAAGTAATCCATAGTTTGGGCTATCAATCTTGCATTGTTGCAGAGAAGCCGTTTCTAAACAACAAGCACAAGCTTGCAGGGCTAGCCTTTGCAATATAGCACCAACATTGGACAATAGAAGCCTGGAAACAAATTATTTGGTGAGATGAGTCGTCTTTTGAGATTGGTCCACTCGATTGGGCTTCATTTGTGAACCATTGAGGCATGTTAACCTTTAGGGGTTAAAATGAGAGTTATTCTCTTGTAAGTTTTGAGTTGTTTCCTTTCAAGAAGTAATTTCAAAATCTTAGTAATTTGTGTAGTAAATGTGATTTGGAAAAAACACCTTTGAATGTACAATATTTCACTTTGTCAATCAATCAATCAATCAATCACTACAAATGCACAATACGCTATTTGGCCAAGAACAAAAGTTGTTCTCCTATAAATTCTGAGTTGTTTTTGTTCAAAAAGTTTTTTCAAAATCTCGATGGATCATCTTCTAAATCTGATTTCAAAATTAAGCCTTCAGGTACAAAACTGGAAGTTACGTACTCTTTCTTTGGGGTACTGTACAAAGAGTAAACTCCTTGTATTCTTTGGCAATTTTGAATCCAAGGTTTCAATAATAAAGGACCAGATCTCTGGCCTTGAAATTCAAGAATGTTTTGTGTCATCATTATTAGTCTAATTTTATTTCAACTTTATTTTTATGTTCTATGAGATGGGAGAACTTTTAACTAGTACCTGGTTGGGTGCAGCATGGGTTCAAGCTGGTACTCCATATCTTTTAACTTAAAACTGGAGAAGTCATGTGCAAGTACAAAGGACACACTTGGAGCAGCATGTCCTCCATTGATCTCAAGTCATGTTTTTCCCATACTTGACTGACCTGTTGAGCCGGTGGCACCCATTGCTTTCCCCAACAATTTAGAAACTTTCATACGAATGTCCCTGCTGAAAACAAGGACTTACTTTCATACGGAATGTCCCTCCCAAACACAATGCTGCCAGGCCAAATTGAAGACAAAAGTGCAACGGAAACCACAATAAGTTGTACTCTCCATAAATCACATTGCAAACTTGTAATGACATGCGGTAAGGTAAATATGCTTTTTACCAAACAACTTTGCTATCTACAGTAGATACTTTGGAGAAGCTATTTGTCAACTCACGTATTTTTCAAAGATTGAGAAGTTTGAGAGAAGTCATTTGCAAGTAAAATCAAGACATTTGGACTAGAAATGAATTTTTTGTGATTTTTCAAAGTTTGTTGAGACGAAATTGGTAAAGTGTGGGTAGACCACCCTAAACCTCAATGCGGTAGCAGTTCATTCATGGCGAGCGCGGATTGCCTCATGCATTGACATCAATTATAATTGTTGTTCCTTAGGATGCAAGGAAACTCCTTCTCATAGATTCTTTTACTGCTCGCAAGCACAAGAGGTTTGAGATCATGCTCAAACCATACTCTCCCACATTCAAGATGGTTCTCCTACTATTGGCCCTCTAATTGGGTTCGACTTTACTCAGTGCACATTTGGAACCCCAATCCCTAGGAGATTCTTAGAACTTTAGACCATCTTGAACCCCCTTTCGTGGTTCCTTGCTTTGGTTGATGTAGATTGCCCGCAATAGTAAAGTTTTTTTTCAAAATAAAAAAAAAATTAAAGGTTGGATGAAACATTAAGCCATAAAAAAAACAGAGTTTCTCCATTTGCTCAAAAGAAAAAAAGAAAAAAAATTTACCCTGACGTGTTTCCTCCCCAAATATATTATTTGTCATAATGCAAAAGGGTTGCTAAGAGCAGCCCCACATCCACTCGGGATGTGGAGCAAAGCCGGTGAATGGCCGGACCTGGCCACATATGGTGCCCCATGGCAAGCACGGCACAAGCAAAAAGAAGGCCGGACACAAGCCAATTTTGGACAGCACACGACCAAACCCAAAGTCTCGTTGGTGGCTCAGTATTCTCAATTTTGTGCTTTTGTATCTAGGTTTTAATTAAATTTGACCAAGGAAGACTTTACTCTATGAGGTGGCAATCTCAGGGGGGCATGTGGAGCTTGAGGCAGTGTGATTGTCCCATATTGGCGTGGGGGAGCAAAGGGCTTACATTGCCCGGGCAAGCTCCCAAGGATTGACAAGCCCCCACTTGCTATTCTAGTGTATCCAATAGGTCTGGGGCTGCTCTAAGATTGTGATAATGGATGGGTGACTAATGCACATGGGAAAGGCCAATAGATGATGGAATTGGATGATTGACGGCATTGGGTTGTTCTACTCTAACTCCAAAGGCAAAAAAAATGTTGCCAAGTACTATAGTTCATATTTGTGTTAATTGCTTTTGGCAAAATTCTAGGTCATTGCAAATACTAACTTCATAAATAAAGATGAGAGAGCACATTATTTAGTCCAAAATTATGGGGACAAAATCATTATATTTCTCCAAAATGAAATGAAATACATAGTGTACTTGCCAAATCTTTCTTGTGAAAGTAAACTACGTTTCCCAAACGGATGAATCCAAGAATAGTTTTAAGAAAATTGCAGAAATGAGAACTGTGTATGTCGGTGATCATTGCCACAAGAGTGAGTGATCTGGTTGGACTTTTCAAATTTTAACGCTGCTCCCGAGCTAACTATGGTTAAAGCCTGCCACCAATTTTACCACGTGGCGTACCATTATAGGGCATGAATATTCCTGCATGGGCATGCAGCTTGCTAAGTGTCCTTATGCATGCAGATTCTGAGACCAATATTTAGATTCATGGCTGGCCCTATTGCTCAGTCCAGGTGTAGAATCTCTTAAGATATTAAACATTTAAACATCTTTTACGGAGTACTTTAACATCTTTTACGGAGTACTTTGGAATGGAATTTCCGTTTCATTTCTTAAAAGAAAATTAAAAAATTAAAAAACATCGCCCTTTTTCTTTTCTTTTTAAAACAAACTACAATAGTGTGCCCTGTACGGTTGCTACAGTCAAATAGTTAATTTTTTTTTTAATTTTTTGATTCAAGAAAAAATTTGAAATTCAATAACTTTCACATCACACGTCCAAACGCCACAATTACAAAGCCTGTGTACGCCTCCTCGCAGAGCCTTTTCTACTAGAGGATGCACTGTCCAGGAGATCTCAACATAATAAAACAAACAAGGAAGGTACCTTTCTTAGGTGGTTTGACACCGTATGGCTTCAATGTAATTTCTTCAGCGACTCAAAACCGTCTTAACCCCTAAAATTCCATGACTCAAAATTTGTCATTTTTAGTGCACGTACCCAATTTTTGAAAAAAACTTTTTTTGACATATGTAACCATAGGATCTTATAGTATGTTGACTTAAGAACATGAAATAAAAATTTCAGAAATTTCCACCACGTGGATTGCAAGATATAAGCATTCAAAATCCCTAAAATCATTTTTTTGGCCTTGCAAAAAACAAGGCAACTGCACTTCACAAGCTCACTTTTCGATGAAAAAATGTCCAAAATGACAAAGCTTCTTTGGATTCTTTCTCCTAGACAAGTTGGCTACATGCTTGAAAATTTTCACTTCATTTGGAATTGTCTGATATATAGGAAAAAATGGTAAGTAGATAGTAGTAGAGAATGATTCAAAATACTCAATTGTCAAGAATTTAATTATAGAATTGAAAAATGCCAATCCCAGTGGTTGCAATGTTGTAATAAACAACCTACATTCTAGGTCTTATTTTTTTTCAAAAAATATTGAAAATTGAGTAAGAAAAAGGACTTCAAAGTTAATTTTAGAGTAGAGAATCCATAATTGCCCGCAAACCAAAAATCTTCATAACTTCTGACTCATTGATCAAAATGGGATGATTCAAAGCTTTTTACGTATTTATACTTCTAGGAAACCAATTTCAATTTACTTTTCTGATCTGCTCAAACTATTAGTTACAAAAAAAGTAACATATTAGGCCATAACTTTTGATTGGTATCTCCAAATGTCATGAAATTTGGTGCATACAAAAGACACTCCTCACGCCCATCTTCTATTAAAATTTTCGCCTAAAATATAGAAATCTCTAGTCACACGTACCTGCCCAAAAAATTTATACAATCAAAAAATGCATGCCGGTCCTTTAGGGATTAAGATGAGATGGAATCTAGGTCACCCTCAAATGGGTGCCTTCAATTGAACTGGCAAGGGTCTTTTAGGATTCAAGCTTTTGATAGCAGGCTTTGCCTGCTTTTGTGGTTTGCTTTGAGGCTTGCTCTTGCCCCCATCATTGATAATTAAAATAGGTGCTTTTGAAAATGTTTTGGAAAACGCTTAAATCTCTACCAAGGACGTGGTCCTTTGGTTTAGTGAAGTTTTTCTTCTATCAATGGAATTTGCCCATGTGTTTTAAAAAATAAAACAAACAAAACAAACAACCTGTTTTAACCCCTAAAAGCCCGTTGTTCCTTCGGGGGACAAATGCGTTTTGGGGCAGGTACCTGCAAGCTGAAATTTTCTCCTGATTTTTTGAAACATTTTTGGGAGGTAGTAAAACTGATTAGCTTCATGGGAATATAATTTTTTTCACAATCGGTGCCCGGGAACAAAAGATATGACCAAATAAGCTCAAAATAGGGGATGGCATGCAGCAAAAAATTTGCAATTTTATTTTCATTTCTTTTTTGATATTTTTTTTCTCATAGATTATATTTTTGTCTATCTAAAAAGCTTTGGTTCATTTAATTTGGATATGTTATGAGAAAGTTATGGACATTCTTGTTTTCGGGGCAACTAGAGCATCTTTTTGAAAAAAAGAACTTTTAGGATTCATTTCTGAATGCAATTTTTCAAACTTTACAAAAAAAGAAATTTTGAATGGTTAAGTTTACTTGCTAGAACAATGAAACCATTGGAATTAGTGCATTTTAATTCCATCTAAAATATATGAATATTTTAGATTTTCCTTCTATCTCGTACCTACTTCTACTTAACAATTTTTTCAATAATGAAAAGTAATTTTTTTTTGAATTTTTCTTTTTTTGGTAGATTGTAAACTCAATTCTCCATTGTAAACATTTAAAGCTCAAAACTCTGTAGTGTAAAAATTTTAAGCTAAAAATGTTCAAAGTCAAAAAATCCAGTCCCACAATGTGCTGAAAAATTTGTTTTTTCACTTTAAATGTAGATATCTTGCAATCTGTGCGGTCAAAATTTTTGAAATTTTTTCTGCACATTTTCATACTAGTTAGGTGTAAGATCCTATAGTTAGATGTGCAAAAAAAACATTTTTAATTTTTTTTCACTCTTTGCTAAAAAAATGGCAGTTTGGGGTGTTTTTTGGCAAAAAAAAGGCCTTGGGCCTTTAGGGGTTAACTCTCCAAAGACAAGGAGGCCATTTTGTGGTCGAAAGATGACAAAGAATCAAATTGTATAGGACAAAAGTGCAACTATTCATCCTCGGAATTTGTTGTGAAAAGGGGAGAATTTCTACACTAGCTTGACTTCTAGTAGATACTTTTGAATTTCTTAATGTAGATGATGTCACACAGTAATAAAAAAAGGATGATTTCCAGAGTCACCCTTATTAAGGGAGCGACCCATTATCAACCATTTAAGCAATTACGCAAGTCTGCAGGGCGGGTTTTTTGAAGGGAAGAATTTTCCCATATGTAGAAATTGAGTTAAAGAGATTCCCATAATTTTTCAGATTTTTATTTCTCAAAATATAATTACTATGAATTTTTTTGTTAAAGATTCTATTCGACCTATATTTGTTATATAGACCTCCCTATTTCCGACCAAGGGCTGATTGTAAACCCACCCACGAGTTGGTTGCAATATTGATCATCTTGTAGCCAATCATAATGTGCCACAATTGCATGGGAAATTGTGCTGTAATTAACCCCTAAGAGCCGAAGGCCTTTTCTACCTCAAAAAACACCCAAAACTGCCATTTCTAGAGCATTCATCAAAAGAGTTTGAAAAATTGATTTTTTGGAAATGTAACCGTTGGATCTTGTATTTAACTTGTGTGAGAACATGTGGTAAAAATTTTGTGAGGTTTGACGGTACAAATTGGGAGCTATTTGCATTCAAAGTCTGTTTTGTTTTGTTTTTCCACTGTGCCTAAAAATTTCAGATGCCTTTGACCGCCATTTGCTGAATTTTTTTCCACTACAGACCTCCAATTTCTAATTTTTTCTTATGGAAAAACATCTTAGGCATATGCATGCCAATTTTCAAGGCAATTTAAGACAATTCCGATATTCAAAAAAAATAAAATTTGCCACTATGTCCCAAGAAATGACAATACACTAGGTCATTTTCAAAAAAATTCCCATCACACACTTGGTGATCTACAAAATCTGAACGGTAAATTGAAAGATGCATTTGTATTTTAGAAGTAGGAAAAAAAAAATTTGAAAAATGTCAAAATCTCTAACATCTACAAGCTCCTAAAGCCTCATGTGACCTCCCAATAGGCACAACAATAGCCTCTCTTGCCACCTCTTGCCACCTCTCCTCTCTTGCCACCTCTGCTGCCCCCTTGGGAGTCAAAGTCAGATTCCTGAGGGGCAGCAGATTCCCGGACTGAAATTAATTTTCAAATGCTCATAACTTTTGGAGGATAAGTCGGAATTTGATGAAATTTATCTTCCTGCAAAGCTAATGTGATTTCCTATCTTCCAAAAAAGTTTCAAAAAATCATATGAAAATTTGAGGTCACATGAGCTAGCCCAAAGTACCAAAAAACCCTCCCAGGGACACTTGGGCTTTTAGGGGTTAATGACGTTTCTCTCCTGCTGATCGGAAAATAGGCTACATAACGGAAATGGGGTGGTGGTCGGGAATGGGTCGGCTCCTTTAAGGGTTAACCCTTAAATGAAATGACGCGGAGGCCATTTTCTAGTCAATGAATGGCAGGGAATCAAACTGTATAGGACATAAATGCAATCATTCATCCTTGGAATGTGTTGTGAAAAGGGGATATCTTCTACAGTAGCTTGACTTCCAATAGATACTTTTGGATTTTTTCATGTAAATGATGTCACACGGTAATGAAAAAGGATGATTTCCGGGGTCACCCCTTCGTCTTTTAACCCTTAAAGGATGAAGGGGTAACCCCGGAAA
Source organism: Neckera pumila (assembly GCA_963969595.1). Taxonomy (NCBI): domain Eukaryota; kingdom Viridiplantae; phylum Streptophyta; class Bryopsida; order Hypnales; family Neckeraceae; genus Neckera; species Neckera pumila. The sequence continues at coordinate 16,402,508 of OZ018415.1, read as the reverse complement.
TCATCCTTTTTCATTACCGTGTGACATCATCTACATTAAAAAATCCAAAAGTATCTATTGGAAGTCAAGCTACTGTAGAAGTCTCCCCTTTTCACAATACATTCCAAGGACGAATGATTGCATTTCTGTCCTATACAGTTTGATTTTCTATCATCCATTGGCTACAAAATGGCCTCCTCGTCGTTTAAGGGTTAAGGTATGGAAATCCATTGCAAAGGGACAAACATACAAAAGCCAAGCTGAGACTCCAAGAGGCTGGACAAAAGAACATCTGCAATTTTTGAGGGTAAAGGACTCCTTGTTAGAGAGATGGACAAGTGTGCAGTCAAACCATTATTTGGGTCCATCTAGTAAAGGAGCTAGGTGTCTGGATTTTAAGTTACAAGTTTGAATTTTTTTTACTTTTTCATCAATGAATTATCAACATATGGAATCAAAGTAGAGGCATGCCGCTTGCACAGAGGTCTTGGATCCATTTTTCCAATCATAAGGCTGACTTGCATTGCATCCCTATGACTATTTCCAATAACTTTGTTGGATTGAAGTTGTGTGGATGATGCCTGGTGAAAATATTCAACTCAAGCCAGTGTCCTTGGTCAGCTCTCAGCCAGCCATTTTGATTTTCATGTTGGTTAGAATGGCACAGGCTTTGGGATGCATACATGTTAGAACAAATGGAGCCATTCATAAGGTAGAGGCATCGGAAAGTGTCCCTGGATCTAATGGCATCTTTTTATAGGAAGGAGTCATTTCACAACCTAGATGTACACAAACCAAACATAGCTTATTGTTTGTTCACCAAAATGATAAGCCATGCATGGTCCATCTAGATTTACATTTCAGAGTTACTCTCCTTCCTAGAAAGGTATGCCATTCATAACATTCAGTAGCCTTCAGAGAGGTTGCCTTTCCCTCTTTGGAGTCCTAATCCACAAAATTCATCTTCAAATAATTAATGTAAGCTTGAGTACCAGAATAGTGCCAATACATTACGGTATGTTCCATTTTCTTTTGTTAAGTTTAAGACCATACATACAAATCAACAAATGTTTCTAGAAAAAGATGTTGGCAAAGAATCCAATGTATAATGCATTACAACAATTTGCAATCTATAACATATTTTGTGTTTTCAAGTGACAAGAGAAGCTCTTCATATACCTATGGGGTGGTAGGAGGTAGAACAACCCATGTGGGATAAATAAATTAGAATTTGTAGTTCTCAAGCACATAGTTAAGTCAAAAACAAAGAAATGTGTTAAAAGTAGAATTTCAGACCTCATTTATGCATAGTAAAATAACTTTTTTCAAAGAAATGTGAACTAAAAAAAGTTGGTAAATGAAGATAAATTCCACCTCCTAAAATCTGTTTGACATTTCGAATCTCCAATCAAAAGTTATGAACAAATTTGAGAAAGGGATTGGAATGAACATTTTCTTTAATATTTTAAAAAATCCTCTCTCAAATTTATTCAGAACTTTTTGGTTGGAGATTCAAAATGCCAAACGGATTTTTGGAGGTGAAACTTGTCTTCATTTACCAACTTTTTTAGTTCAATTTTTTCTTTTGAAGTTATTTTACTATGCATAAATGAGGTCTGAAATTCTACTTTTAACACATTTCTTTGTTTTTGACTTAACTATGTGCTTGAGAACTACAAATTCTAGTTTATTTATCTCACATGGGTTGTTCTACCTCCTACCACCCCATGGGTATATGAAGAGTTTCTCTTGTCACTTGAAAACACAAAACATGAATGACAATCACATCAGAGTGATGTAATTCAAGCATTGAGATAATTGATCTCTATAAATTGATTGCCATTTTGAATAAGTTTTGCTATATTATTTAAAGTTTTATTCAAAATACTTAATTTGCCATTGACTCCAATGTACAGTTGCGACCTTATAATTGACCTAGGAATCCAACTAAGGTCTGACAAATTTTGCCAAGCATCCTTATAGTTACTGATTTGGTGTGGAATATACCACACCATTTCATCCCTTGGATGAAATGATGTGGTATATTCCACATCATTCCGTCTAGGGAAGGCAGTACCAATGACTGCTACTAAATGTTATGTTAGGTCCAGGGACACATCTGGGTGCCTCTACCTTAACCCCTAAAAGCCCATTGTCCTTTTAGGGGACAAATGTGTTTTTGGGCAGGTACCTACGGGCTGAAATCTTCTCCTGATTTTTTTAAACTTTTTTTGCATGTAGAAAAACTGATTAGCTTTGTGGAAATATAATTTTTTTTCACAATTGGTGCCCGGGAACAAAAATTATGACCAAATAAGCTCAAAACAAGGGACAGTGCATGCAACAAAAACAACACGCTCAAAAAAGCGCAGGCAACAAAAAAAATTTGCATTTTTTTTTTAAAGTATTTTTCTTCCCATAGATTATATTTTTTCTATTTTAAAAGCATTGATTCATTTCATTTGGATATGATATGAGAAAGTTATGGACATTCTTGTTTTTCGGGCAGCTAGAGCATCTTTTTGAAAAAAAGAACCAGTATGCCTTGTTTCTGAATGCAATTTTTTAAGTTCTTCAAATTTATTTTTGGGCATGGTTTAGTTTACTTGCTTGAACAATATGACCATTGGGATTAGTGCATTTTAATTCCATCTAAAGTATACAAATATTTTAAATTTTCCTTCTATCTCGTACCTACTTCTACTTAACAATTGTTTTATTAATGAAAATTAATTTTTGGTGAATCTTTTTTTTTTTTGGTAGATTGCCAACTCAATTCTCCACTATAAAATTTAAAGCTCAAAACTTTGTAATGCAAAAAATTTAAGTTAAAATTGTTCAAAGTCAAAAAATCCAATCCCACAATGTACTGAGATTGTTTTTTTCACTTTGAACATAGATATCTTGCAATCTGTGCGGTCAAAAATTCTAAAAAAATTTCCGCATATTTTTATACTAGTTAGGTGTAAGATCCTATGGTTAGATGTGCAAAATTTTTTTTTTAATTTTTTTCACTCTTTGCAAAAAAAATGGTAGTTTTGGGTGTTTTTTGGCAGAAAACAGGCCTTAGGCCTTTAGGGGTTAAGTGTGAGTTCATCTGTAAAACTACAGAAGGTAGTTTGCTCTTAAAGTGACCATTTAAGAGTAGATTGATTTTTCGGAAGCAAAAGTCCTTGAATCAATTTTTAGTAAATTTCCTTAGGAAGAAAATTGGAATTGGCATCAAATTCAAGTCCTTTTATATTTTTTGGACTTTTGTGGAATTAATTACGATTTTTTGAAGTTGAAATGCAATAGTCACTAAAAGCGACCACCTCCTGAAATGTATATTATTGGTACATTGAAGAACGCAAAATATTACGTTGTGTCATGATTGCTTTTGGAGCACAATCACTTTTAGAACAAACTATTTTGTTATTTGTAACTTGTAGTCAAGTATTGAAAAAACTAGTAATTAATCAAATTAGGGGTTTGACAATTTCATCAATATTTTTCCTTAAATTATGAAGGACTATTGTCCCCTCGAAAGACAAAATGAATTTTGGGCAGGTTCCTATGAGCTCAAGTTTTGTTGAAACTTGTTGAAACTTTCTTGGAAGATAGAAAAACTGATTTAGCTTTCAAGAAATATAGTTTTTATTTCAATGGCTATGCAGGAGCAAAAGTAACACCACAATATGTCTAGAATTGAACTTGGCAGGTAAATCAAATCTACAAAAATTGGAAATAAGAATAATTTTTTTTTTTGCATAGATTGTATTTTTTTCTACCTGAAAAGCTTTTATTCATTCTATTTAGATTTGTGATGTGAAAGTTACAGAGTATCTTGTTTTGCAAACAATTAGAACATCTTTTTGAAAATTTAGCATATAAATTTTGTTTTTGAGCACAATTTTCAATTTTTTCCGAAACAAAAAGTTCCTCAGGATTAATTTTGACTGTTAAAACAATCTCACCATTGGAATTAGTGTGTTTTACTTCCATCTTAGAGCTACTAATGATTTAGTTTTTTTCCTCTATCACATGCCTTCTTCTATTTAACATTTAAAATAAATAAATAAAAATTAAGTTAATTTCCTAACTTTTATTATTCCTATATTCTCAGTTTCTTTATTGATGATAAAAAAAAATTTATTCAAAATCTTTCGTGCAAAACTTTAAAACTAAATATCCAATAGTGAGTATAATAAGGCGGTGTCGTGTTGAGAGGAGCGCGCTTTGGGAATACACAGGGTATCTGGCTGCAACTGGGAATAGTTTGCTATGGAGGTCAATCAAACCGTTGAATCTTCAATCTTCAATCTTGATTCTTCATCCCGTTGACTTATCATGTGTTGGTTCTAAGGGCCAAGGGTAAAGGTGTGTAATAAGAAACAAGTCTTCGGACGGGTAAAATGGGACGGCCAACACGAGTGACCGTCCGGATGCTGGGCTCCTAAATTTCAAACCCACGATGACCAGGAAGCGCCTTTCATCAATGGGAACAACATATAAGATCGACTATGTGGGCCATTAACCCCACTTTGTCGCCACAAACACAAAATGGAGCGCTTACTGGATAACCACGGCTCGCAACAGGTTTACAATGCAGAAATTGAATTTTCAACTAGCCTCCAAAACCGGCTGGGAATAACAAAAATGAAAACGAGCCACAAGCCACAACACATTGAAGACCCTCAAAGCTTCTTCAGATCTTTAAAGTCTTGAGTCTTGAAGTCTTCCTTTGCTCCACAACTTGAAGAAACCCCAACAAGTTTCAAAAGAAACTTTTCTAAAATAGCCGCTGCCTTCTAACTAGTGTCATAGATGCTTCACAATCTCAATAGCTAAGTGTCTTAACATTCTAAAAAACTAATAGCATAAACTAACTACTCAACAAATTTCAATTCACTCCAAACTACTGGCCAAAAGCTATTAAAGAACAAAGTAGAGGTCCTCTTCTCCCTTAACATTTAACCACTATTCCTTCAATCTCAATAACTTTTGCTTCTTAAGTTCAAATCACATGTAAGATGACTTTTTAGAAAGTTATAAATGAGATCTATACACCCTATAAGTTTCAAGATAAACAAGCAAAGAGTTCAAAAGTTATGGCTTGTTGAAATCTCTGCCCACTCAATGGAAGGCCTTGGATATTTACAACTTGAAACCTTAATAACTTTTGACTCACAACTCCAAATTCAACTTGCAAGTACAATTTGAAGAACTATAAGTATCAAGAATTTACTCTCAAAGTCTCATTTAATAATAATTCATGCTCCATGAGCTACATCAACCCAAAATCAGCTTCAAAAAAAACAAAAAAAATACCCAACAACCCACACACCAAACTTCCTCTCCACACACACAACACACAAAATTTCTATATCTCTCTCCTTTCCAAAACAATTGGTCTTCCCCCTTCTCTCACAACCAGAGAGAAGATGAAAAGTCATCGCCTTTTTACCACCTATCTCCATTTTATCTCCATTCTAACTTCACTCTACCTCTTTATTTTTTACTTTTTCATCCTATCTCCACCTTATCTTATCTCTAACTTCACTCTATCCCTTTATCTTTTACCTTTCTATTCTATCTCCACCTTATCTTATCTCTAACTTCACTTTATCCACTCTATTTACGGAATAAAGAATTAAAATCCACATATATCTAGTAGAGGTAAAAAAAACTAGAGCTCCAATTTCTTGAGACTCAGAAAAAAAACCCTCTAGTTCGACATAGTATAATCTAAATAAAACACAAAGAAAAAGAATATCAAATGAGATGAAGCTACCTCAAATGACTTCAATTTCTTTATGATGCAATAAACATTAAAATCTATCTAAATCATATATATATACATAATCTACATAATGTCTGCATTTGCAACACGACAGCGGACAAAAATAATACAAAGTTGGTGGCCAATTTGGGTAGCCATTTAGGTTAATTAGGGTTTATTTATGGTAATGTCTTGGTGGCACCTATATAAAAAAATATTGTTTTTTTATAAAATTTCTCTCGATTTAAATATTTACTTGGGCAATATTTTGATGCTATGAATACCTCTTCATTGTAAAAAGTTGTCTTCTTGAAAAATTATATATGAAAAATTGATAGAGTAAACGTGTCATTCAACCATTGGGGGTTAAATTTTTTCTAATAAATCTAAAAGGGGTACACGTGTCATTCAACCATTGCGGGTTAAATTTTTTCCAATAAATCTAAAGGGGTACACGTATTACTTTGTCATTGATTGAGAAAATGAAACAAGTGCTTGTGACTAACACCCACCCACCCCATGTTTGATTTGTGTTACATCAATTTGGCTTACAAATGATATGGGATATTTGAAATCTATTTGCTGTATTCAAATTTCAATATTTGCATTTTGTATATAAATTCTATATTTCAAAGCACTAACGCCCAAGGTTGTTTCTCACAACCACAATCAACGGCGATGGTTTATTTTCTAACCCCTAAAGTTTCATGACTATGTAATCACCAAAAATGCTCCAAAACTGCCATTTCTAATACAACTACCAAATTTTTGGAAAAAATAATTTTTGACAAATATAACCATAGGATCTTGTAGTATGATATTTTGAAAACATGTGGTAAAACTTTCAGAAAATTCCACCGTGTGGATCATAAGATATAAGCATTCAAAGTCTTGAAAACCATTTTTTCAATCTTGCAAAAAAGTGGGCAGCTGCACTTTGCAAGCTCACTTTTCAATGAAAAAATGCCGATAAAGGTGGTGCTTCTTTGAATTCAGTTTCCTAAACAAGTTGTCTATATACTTGAAAAGTTTCACATCATTTGGAATTGTACAACATATAGGAAAAAATAGTAAGTAGAAAGAAGTAGAAAATGATTCAAAATACTAAATTGTTAAAAATTTAATTATGGAATTTAAAAATGCCAATCCCAACGGTTGTAATGTTGTAATAATCAATCTACATCCTAGAATTTATTTTTTTTCCCAAAAATATTGAAAATTGAGTTAAATAAATGACTTTAAAGTTTTTTTTTAGAATAGAGAATCCATAATTGTCTGCAAATCAAAAATCCTCATAACTTTTGATTCATTGATTGAAATGGAATGACTCAAAGGTTTTTAAGTATATATAAATGTAGACAACCAATTTCAAAAAAAAAATTCGGAAAAAATGATTTTTTCTGATCTGCCCAAACTGCCCAGTTACAAAAAAAGTTAACATATTAGGTCACAACTTTTTACTTGTATTTTGAAATGTCATGAAACTTGGTACACATGAAGATATTCCTTGTCCCCACCTTCTGTTAGAATTTTAGCCTCAAATATGGATATCTCTAGTCACACGTACCTGCCCAAAATTTCTATACGGCCAAAAAACACATGTTGGTCCTTAGGGGTTATATTGGAGATTAATGGCATTGGAGAAGGGTGATAATTTTTTTGTAACTGAATCAACGACTCTAGATTTTTCCAAAATTGGGGGAGGGGGGGAGAAATTGAAATAGGAAAATCTGTTTGCCTCTTTTCACCTCATTGGCAATGTCATTGTGTGCAATTGGTAGGTTTTAGATTCACCTAAGTTACAATTTTAGCCTCTTACCTCCTACAATTGTAGAATAATGGTTTATTTGTTGTGTTTCCAAAATTCATGCCAAAATAGTACTTGATTTTTGCTGCCTAAACATCTAGAAAATGCATAAAAATTATTCCACCATTTCAATTGCAAGTATTAAATTATTTTTTCAAATTGATTTACTCTAAATATACATTTTAAAGATTTTTTCACCAATTTTTTCTCAATGTTTTCAAATCCCCCCTTTTTTTTTTCCCCAATTCCAGTTGCTAACAATGAACCAACTGGTGGTTCTACCCGAATATTGGTGTTGTTACTAACCTTGCTTTCATATGAGACCAATGCTTGCTAGCTCACTTTCCACACACGAGGATTGGCATTTTCAAATAGGGTACAACATTGGACTATGAATTCTGTGGTGCAGAGTTCACCAGGTACTGTTGGACACGACTTGCATGAGTCTATCATTCTATCAACGAGTCAAACAATTATCATAAAATTTGTCAATTTTGTTGCACTTTATTCAAGTTGCCAAGCCTCTAGTACACTAAATAATGAAATTAGGTTGCCCCACATTAACTTCTTGACATTTGACACTATATAAATACTTATTGTTAATGTACAAGAATGCTCTACTTTTGAATTAGTTTTTGTTGTAATTGGGACTCATGAACCTCTAAGTATACAAATGAAAATATGTGTAGAAAAATCTGTTAATTGTAAGGTAAAACAATCCATCATGGTCAAATGATTCATGATGAAAACCTAAGGAATGACCCCATGGCAGTTACTTTCAATTTGTGAGGTTTTGAGCCACAATAAATGTCTCACCTAACACTAATGGAATGATTAGTAACCTCATTAGGAACACTTAGCTTTTTCAATGCAAAATCATTGCAGAAAGTGACTTTTCAAAGGCTTTCCACATTAGAAAACATTGTGACTACTTTACGTGAGTAAGGTGAGCGTTATGGATACTATTTTGTTGGTTATGGAATAGTCTACAGACTTTTTTGGGGTCAAATCTTCAAAAGTTTATAGCTAATTCATACTTTGTTAGAACACAATTTCAATTATTTTCTTTGTTTCTCACACTTACCTTCATGTGGGGCTTTTTTTTCAAATTTTAACAATGACATGAGGACAAACTCCTAATTTTGACCGTAATGGGCTATTTCACTTTAATGGCTTGTGAAGTAACTTTCTTGGGGTAAGGCAACCTAATTGTTTAGGTAATCTAATTTCACGATTTGGTATAGATTGCACGATATCAAATTGTGTGTTTTCAACGGTGTTTATGATTCACTAGAATTGAAGAGAAAAAATTTGATTCAATTCTGTTTAAGCTATCCCAATGACTTCCGAAGGTTTATCCATATTTTGAATGAAGAACAAAGGTGATGTTTTATCCAAACAACTTTTCCTTCACCTAAAGTAAAGTTTGAAGTTTTAAAAAACATTCTTCCTTTCTAACCAATTTGGGGAGATTGAAGTAAGAAAAATATTGGTATAAAGATACAAGCAAAAATATGCAAAACCTCAAACAAGGACTTGGGGCATTAAAGAGTTATAGACTAAAACTAAAGGTACCTCTAACAACATGGAAACTATTACGTCCACTATTATGTTCTACTTCACGGATTGCCCCCCCCCCTACCCCTCTGTCCCCCCACAATTTTTTTTGAAATAATTTGCAGCATAACATGACTCCAATTGTTGCAACATTTGGAGAGTGATAAGATGGGTACTTCCCAACCGCCACTTTTGACAATTGTGACGGTTATTCATTTGGATACCGTATGCAAAAGTTATGAAGAGTCAAAGTTTTTTTTTTGCCAATAGAAAGTTCTAAAATTGTATTTTTGTCCACATATGTACAATATTGATTTGGGAGATGTACTGAGATTCATGATGGTGGTTTTGGGTCAGTGGCCCAACTTTTATGTGGAACTCCATTTTGGCTCTCAATTGCTGCTTGACAGCAGATTTCTCATTATTTTTTTGGTGCACATTCTTGAGTTCATGTCATGTGGAGTGTACAGTACAGTACCAATAACTTGGCTAATAAGACTACAGTAACTTAACACTGACCTCACATAGGGGAGGCAATCCATTTCCGATCACTTAAGAAATTACAAAATCCGGAACTCACTACAGTAATTCAAAGCAACTTTGTTTTTATACCAAAATATCTGAAAACTCTAGGAAGGGTCCAAACCCTATTGCTGTATACAAGAAAATTTTCCTTCAAAGAAACTGTCCTCTTGCATGCCTGTAATTCCTTAAGTGATCGGAAATGGGTCATCCATCTGAAAGGGGTTGCCGACGTTACTTTTATTTTGATCGGTCAGTAAGGGCCTCTTCACACTATGGCCATTCAAGTTGAGAGTCTGTCGTTTCCACCAATCATATTGCAGGGTCCGTCGATTCCACCAATCATATTGCAGGGTCCCACGGCCTCTTGACTCGGACGGCCATAGTGTGAAGAGGCCCTAAGTTATCTGTGGTGGATATGACAAGTTTTCACACTGGTACAAAAGGAAGAAATTTGAAATCACCCATAGCCTAGTCCTCACTCAGGTTAACCCCTAAATGCCTTGGGCCTTTTTTCTGCCCAAAAACACTCACCTGCTCTTTTTTTTTTTTTAGCAAAGAGTAAAAAAATTTGAAAAATTATTTTTTTAGCACGTCTCACCGTAGGATCTTACACCTACCTAATATGAGAATGTGTGGAAAAAATTTCAGAATTTTTGATTTCACAAAACTGCAAGATATTTGTGTTTAAGGGGAAAAAAGCAAGTTTCTCAGCACATTGCAAGACTAGATTATTTGACTTTGAAACTTCTTAACTTTAATTTTTGCACTACAAGATTTTCAAGCTTTATGGTGGAGAATTGAGTTGAGAGTCTAAGGGGGAAAAAAAATTCAACAAAACTTCATTTTCATACTTAAAAAAATTGTTAAGTAGAAATAGGTACAAGATAGAAGAAAAATCTAAATTATTGATATCTCTAAAATAGAATGAAAAGGCACTAATCCCAACGGTGAGATTGTTCTAGCAAGCAAGCTAAACCATGTGGAACTTTTTTTTTTGAAAAATTGTAAAAGTTGCATTCAAAGTTGAGTTCTACAAGTAATTTTTTTATCTAGAAGATGCTCTAACTGCCCAGAAAACAAGATTATTCATAACTTTCTCATAACAAATCCAAATGGAATGAATTAGAGCTTTCCATGTACAAAAATATAATCTATGAGAAGAAAAATTTGAAATTTGAAATTTTGGAATTCTTTTTTGCTGCCTTTTTCTCCTATTTTGAGCTTATTTGGGCATAATTTTTGTTCCCGGGCACCGATTGAAAAAATTATGTTCCCAAGAAGCCAATGAACTGTTCTATCTACAAAAAAAAGTTTAAAAAAATTAGGACAAAAATTCAGCCCGTATGTTCCTGCCCAAAATGCGGTTAATTCCCCCAAGGAACAGTGGGCCTTTAGGGGTTAAAATGCTCACCAATTTTTGTTTTTTTTCATTTTTTAAGAAGTGCCATAGTGGCGATATAAGATTTTGCAATGGTGCTTTAAATTTCAACATTCATCCATATCAGATAGAAAATATACATATCACATGTCTATAATTTAGTTTTCATCCACAATCTGGCGATTTCATCCAATTTTTTTTTTACTTTGAATTTTTTTTTGGCGATTGCATCCAAGTTTTTGACATTTTCTTTTACCATTTTCTAGCCATATTATTTTTTCTAGTGCAATTTGGCACCAGAAAGCCAAAAATATAGAGCCCTGATGCTCACTGTTAGTTTCGGCCCTCTTGTTCTTATATGCAGTCATTGATGCCCAGTACAGCTGGCCGGGGTGAACCGCCCCCCTTGCTTGTCCCCAATTTACCCTTGCAGAAAATGCCAGAATTTTTTATTTGCCAATTAGGATAAAATTTGGGAATTTGAATTCATATTTGCAATAAGAGGCTCCAAATTAGCTATAATACGAGAGGTGTAAAAGATAAACTAATTGAAAACAAAATTGGGGGTTGGTACACCCCGACTAGAACAGCTCAAGAATCAGACTTCACAGAAAACAGCTGCAGCAAAATATGGGAGCAGTGAATCACTGGATTATTGCATCAAGTTCCATCAATCTTGAGTTGTTAGGGCCTCTTCACACTATTGCCGTCCAAGTCGAGAGGCTATAGGACTCTACAATATGATTGGTGGAACCAACGGACCCTGCAATATGATTGGTAGAAACGACGGACTCTCGACTTGGACGGACATAGTGTGAAGAGGCCCTTAGAAGTTTTTCTTGGGCATGAATTCTGATTGCCCTTGATGATTTAGCATCAATTTCGAGCTGAGCAGTGGTCTCTAGTGCAATTTTTATGAATAGCAATAGGTTGGTAGAAACTCTTGTTGAAAAAAACCCAAACTTTGTGTGTGCTTCAGGTGGTACCTGTTTACTTTCATCTTCTGTTGTTTGAAATTTGAATGTCCAGTCGTGAAGGGGTTAAAGGAGCTTACAACAAACAACATAACCGGTTGTTGAGTTTTCAACACTCACATGGCACCGTCCCATTGGCAACCCATCACCATTGCCATTACAAGATGCAACTCATAACCTTCTCTCCTCTCAACTTGCTTCCTCCACCCTTGGATCACGGAGATCAAAGGTTGTGATTGAAAAGTGAAAAACTGGTTATGTCCGATAACCTACTCGCTGCTACCGCGGCTCGTCGGTTATCTAATACAAAATTGATCAATATATGTGAATTGTATCATCACAAGAATTCATGTATAGCCATGTTCAAACCTAGAGATTACTGGAACCAACATTTTATAAAATGAAGCCAATATTACTTGCTCATATAGTTATTCAGTCAATTGAAGGACATTCTCTTTCTACATATGATACCCTTCCAATGAAAGCATGCAATTCCAAAGCTGATTGCCTATTGAGGGAAGCTAAAACTCCTTGAAATAATTTCCAGTAAACTTTTGTAGGAAGAAGAATGGAATTGGCATCTAACCCAAGTTGTTTCATCTTTTCTGGATCTTTGTGGAATGAGTTCCGAATTTTTGAAGTTACTGAAACGTAGTGGTCACTAAAACTGACTACTTTATGAACTATACTTTGCTAGTACATTGAAGAAAGCAAAATGTACATCTGTGTCATGAGCTTGCTCACTTTTAGAGCAGACTACCTGATATCCATTAAGGTAGTATGCTCTTAAAGCAACCATTTAAGCCTTCATAATTCATCATTGACAGTAGAACATACTTCAAGCAACATGTCAGTCCTTCCTAGATAGGGGTCGCAATTAGAACACGGTTGGTTTTAAGTGTAGTTACCTTACTCCGTATTTTGCCTCAGTTTTCCAATTGCATCCCCTCTCTACACATCTTCAACATTTCAGCTCACAAATCTTGAGCTCGCTTGGATAAGCCAAGGACGCAATTGGGAAAGGGCTATACAGTAATTTATACTTGTCCCTTGCGGACTTCCAAAGAGAAGGACACTTCCACCGCCAAGAGAACTCAAAAATTGAATCCATTCCTTGGGATCCTCAACAGGGTATAGGGTCTCTTTTCAAGTAAGGTCGGTCTCTTTTCAACACATGAAGCACCGACAATAGCATCTTGCACACTGAAATAAAATTCTAACTTAGTATCAAAACATTGTAATAATTTTCAGCCCAACACGGCATCGCTCCAAAGGAAGTTAAGTTATGGTCGACCTTCTTCGAGAATCTCCTATTCACACAAAGGAGTAAGTACAAAATGTTTTTTTTTTGCAATGGGGTGAATAATAAGCAAGAAATCATACAAGCAATTCAAGTGGTATAGAATGAAGTGTCTCTATAACAACTACAAACAATCATTTCAAGCATGTGCCATCGAATGCGAGCAATTTTTTTGATGAAAGGTGGTATTACTAGATGACAGATAGTGTACAAAAAACATCCAAAATGTTGTACGATTTTGTGTTTCACATGTACATAATTGTTATGATGATAAAGTACTCTTTTCTACAATTCCAATGCAACTTGCGGTTTGCAAAATGATTCATTTTTGAGCATGATATGGCTTATTGAAGTTTAAGAACTTGGTAGTGAAAACTGCCTAGGAGCAAAAATTTGTAAATGAAGTAGCCCCTAATGTACAGTAAGTTATGTTCATTAAAGTGATCAGACCAAAGTTGTTTCATTTGTGTCAAAAATGAAAATTAACCCCTAAAGCCCTGAACATGCTTTTTTGAGAACATAGCGTTTTTGGGCAGCTCACTACAAGCAGAGTTTTTAATTTTTTTCTTTGAAATTTTCACACAACATTTTCCCGAGGAGTAGCTTTAAGGCCCAATAATTTTCATAACTTTTGACTACATGATTAAAAAGATATTGCATGATATGTCATTTTCATTGCTCGGCGGGCATTTTGGACATTTTTTCATACAAATGTGACCTTGTGAAGGGCAGCTGCCCGGATTTTTGCAGTGATCAAAAAGGGACTTTTGTCAATTCAAACACTATTATCTTGCAATCTACATGGTGGAAAATTCTGAAATTTTTTCCCCATCTTCTTAAACCAATGTACTACAAGATCCTACGGTTACATAAGCTGAAAAGTGTTATTTTTCTAAAATTTGATACTTGTATTAGAAATGGCAGTTTTGGAGCGGTTTTGGTGAAATCATAGTCAAAAACCTTTAGGGGTTAAAACGCGGTTGTGGGTTTGATACCTAGTGGCAGGTTGTGTTTATCTGGCGTGAAAGCAGCCTATCTAAGTTACTTTACGGAACCCTTGCAGTGTGTTCTTCAACACACTTGTATCAAAAATAAGATAAAATAAAAGAGATGAGACAGTTCTCTGACCTATAATGCAAAGCCTGAGTTTCAAGGTCTTAGTTCACTCTCTTGTTATCTGCTTCGAAGAAGATGATGAAGAGCAACGATCTCAGAAAGGGTTTTATCAAACTAGTTCAAAGGCTCGCTCCGTGCCGGTAGGGGTGGCTATCTTTGCGAGCACCTAATTCCGTGGTATAACCAGGCAAAGAATTTTGAAATGCTTAGGTAGAATTATGGATAAATTTTGTTTGCTCTAGTAAAGTCATGTTTGTGACACCCAAGGCAATTCAGTAGATTCTAGATGCTATTTTCTGTTGTTTGTAGTGTCTGAATTTGCTCCTTCCTATAGATTTCAATATGTGAATTTGCCAAATATAGGACTTTGTGCAAAACTGTATGGCAATTTTTTTGGCAAAAGAATGTCAATGCGCACATTGGAATGCTCATTTCTTTCAAAGTAAAATTCAAACACTCAAAATTGAAAGCTGTCACTAACAAAAAAATTGAACTTTTCTTGCAAAATTACAAGACTGCCCATGTACAGTGCTAGTGTTCTGCACACAAATAAATAAACTACATTAGTGAAACAAGTTAGAATAAACAATAAGATGAAGTCATTGAAAGCTTTTAGGTCTTTGATTGTACTCCCCGTCCTCCATCTTATGTTCCGCTTTTGATACAGTAAAAAATAGAACCCAACAGTACAGTAGCCTTTCAAGATCAAGGGAAATCAAGTTAATTTGAGGTGTTGAACTGGCTTAATCTCATGAAAACTAAGGCATCCCAAAACATGAGGATATTGATGCACAAGTGACAAGTTGAAGACTACACATCTCCATGCCTGCCCACCTTCACGGCGGCCTTTTTCAAAGAATCCATTGCCTCCTTATACGGAAAGTTCTCCAAGGATTAAAACTTCTATCCAAATATGCGAACCACGAGTGGCAAATATCTGTCAAGGTGGATTCTTGGGCATGATTTCAGTGCTGAAACAATGCTCATCCTCCATGGAGCCCAAGACCATACAACATCCAATTTTGGCAATCTTGAAGAACTCGGAGACCAGGTTGCTCAAAGGCCATGACTACAATAGGTTTCTCTAGGGCTTTATGACTAGATTCACAGTGAAGGGCGGAGCACATGCTGTATCAGCATTTGATTTCATTGTCATTTTGAACAAGGTCTGTTAATTGTCCAAGTTTGCCGCTGAGAGCATCTCAGGCACTGTATAAGACTTGTCCTCATCAGTAAAAGACATCCCACCACTTTGAATCTTGGCGTGACAGTAGAAATCTTTGAGTACAGACAAGTGCTGATGGAAACTATAGTTAGCCCCATCTTGTTTTCAGTACTAGGGATATATTATCCGAAAAGCATCAAGTAATGCTTGCTGAGGAAACCTCTGGTCTAATTCATTGCAAAGCATTTGGGCAATCTCTGCGGCACAAACAAGCATACAAGTCAAAATCGATTAGCCACCCATCAGAACTAGATGGACACAAAGCACAACAAGATGGAAACAAACCTATCAAAACAAGATGGAAGCAAATTAGTGAACAAAAGATGGAAATAAAGCAAGAAAAAAATTTGGAAACAGAGCAAGAAATTTTTTTTTGGAAAGAAAGTAAGAAAAAAAATTTGAAAACAATAAAAGAAAAAAAACTGGAAACAAAGAAAGAAAAGAAATATAGAAACAAAGAAAGAAAGAAAAAATGGAAACAAAGCAAGAATCCAAACAGAAAATGAGAACTAAAATTGAAAAAAGAAAAACATATTGGCAAACTTTGCTCTACATTGTCTTGCATGCGGTTGTAGTCTTCTTGCGTTACAAAAATGTGGTTGGCAACGAGCAAAGATTTATAGTGATGCCAGAATTGTATACAAGGTGAGAAATGCCATTGTCACCCTCGAGAGGCCTCCACTCCATCAGCAGATCGGCACTTTTCAAGCCCACCAACTCATTGTATTGAGCAAATTTGACGGTATAGTAGATTGAATGTTTCCATAAAAGGTCAACACTCCCGCCATTTTAGATCAAAAAGATCAAGTTTGGTTCAAACAAGCAAAGTGGCTTATTCAGCATGCCGTAAAACTAAGTTAGTCAATGAGCATCCTGCCAAATTTGTTTTGACACAGTTTTATGGCTTGCAAAAAAGAGTTTCGTTTGTAACTACAACAGAAGTAAGAGTACAGAGACTAGAACAGTCCTTCGAATCAGAAAATCAGTGGATAATTTGACAATGTCTCCACCATGAGGTTAATGCGCTAACTAGCGCCAAGAGAAAAAGTTGCGCATTTCTCCCTGATTTGGGTGTTCATACCATTCTTGGCCCTCTAGAATATACTAACACCGTCTGCTCACCAGGGACACTTTTCCAGGTTCTTGAAATAGCTTGGCATGTCAAATTAGAGCGGCCCTCCAGAGGGCTGATTTTTGTTCTAATGAATGACTTTGAAAGCGAGCCATAAACTTAGGAATGTTTGAAATTGTTTCCAGCCTGAATAGTAAGTAAAAGACCAATGTGAGAGTCTGAGAGTTGTAGATCTGCAGCCCTACAGAACTCAAGGCAAACATCTCAAGACTGCGGAAACACTCTTGGATTGCACCATGACAGCAACAATCATGATTCTACGATTAGGCAAAAAAATATCCTAAGCAACGCAATTCCCTAAAGCAGTACAGGTGCGGAAAACAAGTACCAGGAGGGAGACGAAGCTGCTAAAGGAGAGCCGACGAGGTAAACCCTAAACCCCAATTCCCCTACTAAATGAATGATTCTGATGCAGCTATCTCTATGAAAAATCAATGGCCGAGATATAATCTCAGCTAACCGAGATATAATCTCAGCTAACAGGATGCAACGCACGTAGCGGATGAATGCTAAATTTTTTTGGATGAATACTTGAATTTGCAAAGTCTGTTAACAGCTGCTTGTGAAACTGCTCAAATCTTGAAAAGTCTTTAATTATCTGCCATGTATGTTTAGCTCTTTATTTTTTTATTAGCTTTTGGGCAAAATTTAAACACATTCAAGATCACGAATGAGGAGTATAGGCACCAAGGATGAATCCTGCTTAAATATCAACATCTAAAATATGAATTTCAATGATCAAAGAAGGCACAAAAAACCCATTGATGGGTATGCACACCTACAATCATCATTATATACCACTAAGTTTACATAGTTTATTTTATTGGATTTTATTGGCAATTGAAAGAAATCCCAATGCATTATTTGGACACCATTTGAATAAGTTATGAATTTCCAAAGTACAATCTTTATTTGTACCAAAAATCAACATTAGGCTCTTAGAGACTTTCTTTTTTGATTGAAAACTTTTTTGTAATCAGTATTTAATTTTTAGCGATACTTTTTGGTTCAAATGTAGGAGTCGTATTTTGGATAGTGTTAAGTTAGGGGTGTAGGTCTACATGCTCTTAAAGAAAACCTTCAATGGGATAAGTCAGGTGCACATTCCTTAAATCATAAATTTTCTACTGAATGTGTACCTTTTGATCTACTAAATGTTTTATCCATCTCTTTAATCTTTGAAGGATGCTAAGGCCGAAAAGTGATTGATGGATGATTTCATTGCTCACTATCAAAACAAAGAATGCACCTATTGGTCCAATAATCCGAGCAATTTTGGTGATTACCTAGGTCATAGGGCTACGTCCTTTAACCCCTAAAGGATCATGAGTGCAGATTTTGAACAATGAATGAACGGAAACACATTCCAAACTCACTAAAATGCATTTTTTCATCCATCAATTTTGTTTGAAGATTCTTATATTAGAAGATGCAATTCATGAAATAGTCAATATATTACAATAAGAGTTACAATTAGACAAAGACACAATTGAGGTCTAGCGTTAAAAAGTAACTTTTTCAATTAAAAAAATGACCCTTCAAAAATGACTTGAATAAAAAAATCAAATAAAAATCTTCAAAAATTACTATAATCAGAAGTCCATATTTTGAACTTTCTGGAAAAAAAAAGTCTTTTAAAAATCATAAATATTCAATCTACAATTGATTTTATAACAAATTTCCAATTTCTAGCTTCAAATTTTATTGAAAAATATCGGTATGTAATTTTGTTGATCTAACCATATGGATGTGATCAATAAATAGCATTTTACAACTACTGTTTAAGAGTCATCATTAAAATATTCTTCTAAGTTGCATTTTATAATAGATTTGCACAATTTTGGAAATATGGACATCCATCCGGTCCTTTAGGGATTAAGGATTAAAGTATGACTTAGAGCATCATCACCCATTCCCCGGAAACAAGGCTAGGGAAATGGGTTGGCTAGTGCTCAGTAGCTTCCGAGTTGCTTCCGTCCGCCATCCATTCACGGGGAAGCACACACGCCAAAACAAGACAAGCTCATGCATTAATGACTTGTCATAACCAAGAGCCAACGAAAATGCTAGTTGATTAAATAAAGTTAAGAAATAGCCCACAAACCAACAAAACTGACTATTATCAGAAATCTATTAGTGCCACAAACAAAGCTGACTATTATCTTGTTATGAATGTTACAAAATCTAGGTGATTGTACGCAGTCGTCTTCAAAACGGTTGCTCTTTTGAGCAAGAGCAGACTTTTGGGTACTGTACAGTACATCTCTTTGTTCATGTGTTTCGACCATTTGGAAGCCCAAATTCCCTTTTTTGGAATTTTCAACAACAATCAACAGCAGGCCGTTATCTCAAGATTTCTAAAAAGGGAGTGCCAGAGCTGGTCCGCAGAAGAAGCCAATATAAGAATTGCGTTCCAAAACTGAAATTGGATTAGCACTCCAGGGAAAGAAGAATTTTCTTGTGTATCATTTGGTTACAAGTATTAATTCGCATGAGGAGTTGTTGTCGTTACAGGCTCTACAGTATCTCTGTTGCACTAACTTTGCTTTTGGGGAAGCAATCTAATCAAACTTCTTCACATTCATTGTAAATGTACCTTTGTTAAGGGCAAACCTTCTCCTCTTTGCTGTCGAGGCAACAAAATTGCAAATTGCAGAAAAGGAAGCGCAAGGATTGATACGCCCTCCAGTGATCAACCTTAATGATAATGCTCTATTACAACATATTAACCAAGGTGTAATTTTTAACATGTAAACAACATGGGGTTGCTTTTGAAAGCGAAATGACGTACGGAGTACTTAAGATGGAAGAGTTTGTTACCTTATCATATCAGGCTTGTTTTTGGCTCTGCCATCTGTTTTGTCACTGTAATCTGCAATGAAAGCAGAGTCGAGAGATGGTATCTTCCTATGAAATGTTCTTACGCAACTCCGAAAAGCTTATATTGTAATGATCCAGATCGTGAAATGAGCATGAAATTGCTGCGACGTCGTTCGTGGCCAGAGCCAGCGATGCTTATTCACTGCATTAATTTCAATGAGACCTTATAAGATTTCTACCACCAGCCATTCAACTATTCAGGATTTCAGGCATTCAGTTTACTGGCTAGAGTGTGAGGCAAAACCGCTCCTCTTTTAAAAAGTTGTAATTGTAAGAATCGAAACTGAGATCAACACAAAACTTATATCTGCAGTGAAAGTGAGAAATACCAAGTGAGAAATATTGAGTAGGTTCTTATGTACAACGTTGCCACTCAAATAACTGAGTGTTAGTTTCTAACAAGAAATAAATCAAATCCTCAATGCTGTTACATTCTAAAGCAAGCCGCAGAGCTTCTCGTAGCTTCGTTGCTGCAAAGCAAAGGGACAAAGCCTTTCATAACTTTGAACTACAAATTGGAAGAGGGTACGTCTCTTCTCACGTAGCATATCAGCTAACCTTTGATTTCAAGATCCCTGGACAGGTGCTGCAAGACTCAACACTCAGAAAACTCAGTAATGGAACTTTAAGAATGAACTAAGCTACTTGAGAATGATGAGACTGGAAGTAAATACTCCTGAGAGATGCAAGCGAACAAGCCTGACTTTGCTTTCTCGGCAAATCATGTGGTTTTGAACAAGCGTTGAATTAATTCACATGAGCACGTGGTCTGCAATCTCCAAATTCCTGTAAAAGAAGTACCCAAATAAGTTTATTTGCTTTGTCCAAAACAACACTATTTGCTTTCTCCAAAAACAATGTGGTTTTCATGTGAAATCTGGCCATGCTAAAACCATTACAGACCTTATCCCTTCTATTATTCCAATACTGATTCCTGCTACCAATTTGCTACTCATCTTTTCATACACTTGGTTGGACTTTTTGTAATTATTGGAAGCATGCCTTGGCTAAATATCGATAGACTCTAATTTTTGAATCAAAATTGGTTTAGAGATTGAAATTAGACTTAGAGTGGTCTACAACCTCCCACTTTAAATGTTACATAAGAAATGCATAGAATCATAATGACAGTAGTTTGATCTCATTGCGTAAGAAGATCACACAATCGTAGGAGAAAACATTGATCTAAACTAATGCAGCTTTGAACCCAAAGCGATCTCTCCATTGCTCTATTGGTTTTCCAAAAATCAATCCTACATATGTTAAAAATGGTTAAAAACGTGAAATTACTGTCCCATACCTTGATATCAAGTGCGCAGGATTGATGTTGTGATTTCATCTGTCTCATAGAACGCTGATGCACCTCCAGCATGTGCATCTGTTGAGGGTGAGGTTGAGGTGGTAGTGTCTGGGCCTCCTACGCTTTTGAGAATCTTTCCTATCTGCTTTCTCCTTTGCTTTCCTCTTCTTTGCAGCAACTTGAGAATCTCTCTTAATTGCTTTCACCTTTGCTTTCCTCTTCTCTGCAGCAACATCAAACCATGCTTAGGTTGAGAAGATTCTCCACGTCTGAACCCTTTTTGAAGTGTCACTCAAACTCAAATAGACCGTCCAATATCCTGCTGTGAAGCAAAGAGGGTTCAATGGAAACATAACACTCCAAAAAGTATAAAATTACACCCTTTCTACTAGATCTCAAAACATAGACCTAGAAGCACTTCAAAATTGAAGAAGATGAAGACCACTTTTGAAACTATATAATCAGTTGTCAACCTCTACCAGATGAGCCCAGATGCAATCATGCCAACCCAACCCTAAACGAAAGGAACAAAACAGTTCTTACGCAAGCCACACCCGCCCTTGCAGACAAATCATGAGCTTCAGATTGTGGACACAAAAGAATCTAGATTTTTTTTCTTGGCTAGCTCATTCAAGCAGCGTCTCAAGAATATGAAGTAAACTGGAATGAAATACAACGCGTACTGAAAATGAGTCTGAAATTGCACCTGTGGCAATTGTCTTCATTTTCACTATGGCCTCCCTCTTGCCCCGGCGGCTTTTTGTTGGATGAAGGTAATGAACAAAAGCAAAAGCGTGCTTTGTCTTCTCTTCCAGTTCCGCCGACTTAATCTTCACACCATCCAGAATCGCCATACCTCTCCAGCACCGACTTGCTTCGGAATCGCCAAGCTATGAAGCTTACTTACAAAAACTAACAAATGGACGTACCTTCCAAGGAGGCGAATGTGTCAGCACTGAAACAATTTTAAGAAAACAGCAACTAAATCCACTGGAATTCACGGCGCCACTGCAGAAGGCATTGAAACGAAAGAGTGACAAGATATACTCTCCTTGATCTTTAAGCAAGATCGTCAAGCCGACTTAGATATATATCGGGGGAATTCCTATGAAAAAACCAAATGCTTATGGCGCGTGAGATGGTATACCCACCAGCCGTCGATGTGTACAGACATGTTTGTGCACATTTAGTCAAATTTTTAGATTTTTAATTCCGAGGTTTCAGGACTTTTGTACGTACAGATTTGCCGTGTCATGCAATGGCATGATGCGATCAGCGTCTGCAAGTGCAGACAGTGTTGAATGTCGACAAGAGGAAGTATAATATACAAACAGAAGGCGTGAACTGTTGCATTTGATGCAGCGAAATTTAAAATTTAAATAACCAGGAATGTTCTAGCTAAGTTAGAGCCGGACACAGAATGAAACACTTGGCTCCAATTCTGCACCGACCACTTATCATAATTATCCATATATTAAGTTAGCATGGTTTTTTTACCAATATTTAGAGACCTATTTGTTTTGTTTTGTTACATTGAGATCTCCCGGATTGTGCGTCCCCCCGCCGCGTGCTTGGTATCGTTGGAAAGCCCTCGACAAGGAGAGGTGCACGGGCTTGGTTTCATGGCGTTTGGAGCTACTATGTGGAAGTTATTGAATTTCAAAGTATTTATGAATAAAAAAAATAGAAAATTACTTTGACTTTGACTATGGTTGCATTCTTGGTACCGATGGAAAGCCCTTGGCGAGGAGGGGTGGACGGGCTTTGTTTTGTGGCGTTTGAAATGACAGTGTGAAAATTATTGAATTTTGAAGTTTCTATATCAATAAAAAAATAAAAAAAATGACTTTTCCTTTCGTTTTGGTTGTGGCAACGGCACACTAGTTATATCTAAATTGTCATGTTCTTCTTTAATGTAACTCAGTGCTGAAGAATTCACTGCATGGTATGCTTCATGAAATAGTGTAGAAACAAGCACAACGGGGCATTGAGAGGCTCAAAGGTGACAACATTTTGAGCAAATTCACCGAATAAGCATTTGAGAATGGTTCCCATAGTGCAAGTGCCTATTACCTAACTTTCAAGTATGTTCTTTTCTTAATCAACTACGCTAAGCCCGTCCTACAAAGCATTAGAGAAAAAATCGACCCTTTGGAGGGTTGCTCCACGGACCCCTTTAATATCCTAAAATTTAGTTTTGATGGGCTGAAAAATTATTTTTTTTCCTATTTTCGTGCAGCTGAAAATACTCTGACAATGGTGCAGAAACCCAGATTTTTGAATAAAAATATATTAAGAAAAAAAAAGAAGAAAAATCTAACTGCTTCGGCAAGCAATCATACACTTTGACTAATCACCAAGTGCACTTTTCCAAGTTGCCAGGCCATGCTTGAAATAGCATGGCATGTCAATTTGGAACAGCCCTTCCAAAGGTTGATTTTCTCTCTAATGTTGGGCCTTTGAAAGGTAAAATTTGTGTTCTACGGGATAATTATAAAAAAGAAGAAGTCTCCTATTCTGTGTCGTGTTAATTCCTAAAAGTCCATTGTCCCTTTAGGGGGCAAATAGGATTTTGGGCAAGAACCTATGGGTTGAATTTTTGTCGTGATTTTCCAAAACTTTTTGTGAAGATAGAGAAACTGCTAAGCTTTGTGGGGATATACATTTTTTTTTCAATCCGTGCCCGGAGAAAAAAGGTATGCCCAAATAAGCTCAAAACAGCCTTTGGAGGCAACAGGTTTTTATTTTTATTTTTTATTTTTCTTACAGATTGTATTTTTGTCTATTCCAAAAGCTTTCATTTTATTTGGATTTTTTATAAGAAAGTAATGGACATTCTTGTTTTTTGGGCACTTAGAGCATCTTCCTAAAAAAAATATCTTGTTAGATTCATTTCTGAATACAATGTTTACAATTTTCAAAACAAAAAGGTTCTGCAAGGTTTAGTTTTTTTGCTAGAACAATCTCACCATTGGAATTAGTGCTTTATAATTTCATATAAAAGATATTAATATATTGGATTTTCCTTCTATCTTGTACCTATTTCTATTTAATAATTTTTTTAATAATGAAAATTAAGTTTTCTTGGATTTTTTTTTTGTCCTAGACTCTCAACTCAATTCTCCACTATAAAGGTTTAAAGCTCAAAACTCTGTAGTGCAAAACATTTTAGTTAAAAATGTTCAAATTCATAAAATCTAGTCCCGCAATGTAATGAAAAACTTGTTTTTTTCACTTTAAACGCAGATATCTTGCAATCTGTGCAGTCAAAAATTCTGAAATTTTTCCCACACATTCTCATACTAGTTAGGTGTAAGATCCTATGGTTAGATGTGCAAAAAAAACATTTTTAAATATTTTTCACTATAAAAATGACAATTTTGGGTGTTTTTTGGTAGAAAAAGGGTCTTGGGCCTTTAGGGGTTAATGCTATATTCTTGACCTCCCGTACCTAATTTGGGGCCTCCTATTGCAAAGAAGTCTGATTGCAAATAAGAATTCAAAACTTGCGAATTCTATCATGTGTGGCAAATAAAAAATTCCTGTGTTTTACCCAGGGGTAAATTTGCCCTGCAGGAACCACTTGGGAGGATAAGTTTCAGTTAGCGTCCTACGTCCATTGCTAGGATTTGGCAGGTGTTTTCTTCGCCTTTTCTCAAGTTCGCTTGTCTCAAGTTCCTGGTCACGTGGTTCTGTTTGATTTCATGCGTATTCGCTGCGCTTGATCCTCTCCGCGTCAGTGCTTCTGGGTTTTATGATTGTAGAGTTTCTCCTGCGTTGGTGTGGCGCAGCGATTTCTGGAGCGACGCTTTCGTTTACGGTGTGATCGATTGTGCGGTGCTTTTGCGGTGATTTGGTGCGGTGACTTCGTGCGCTGATTTGGTGCGCTGATTGTCCTGTGGTTTCCTCAGCGTGGTCTTCGTTTTCAGTTTAATAAGTGTTGGTAAGCTACTGCACTCTGCGAAATGTTTTTGTGAAAGGCTTTGTTTAGGGTAGGGTTCTCGAGTTTCATAGAGCTGATGGAATTTTGTATTAGGGTTTACGGTCAATTCTTGTTATTTCGAATATTAGCAGTTCGAAGCTTTTTTTGTAATCGGTGAAGCTGTAGTGTGAAGCTAGAGTGTGGTTTAGGGTTTAGGGTTTAGGGTTGAAGGTCTGTTTGTTTTCCAAGTCAGTTGTAATGCGAGGATTGAGTGAAAGCCATTTCACTAAATACTTTGGAGAAAGAGGTGACTGCATTCGGAAGTAGACGTTAGTTCATTGCCTTGTGTTACTTTTCGTTTTCGTTTTGGGATTTTCACTTGAGTGGACAGTGAACCATTTGTCAGTGAACTTCGTCAGGAAATTAGTACTGTTGAAGAACCTGATTTTTTATTTAGTTGTGGTTCAGAGAATATCCCGTGGTGGCTGAATGCGACTTGTCTTTCATCTTCACAGGCTACGCTGATATTTAACTTCGCTACAACATTCGAATTACCTTCATTGCGGCTCACAAGCGACAGAAACTGTTGTTTCCAAGGCACCCGAATGCCATATATTGCAGTGCTGTGCCTAGGTTGAGTGAGGAGGAAGCTAGATTGATTTTTTGCGAGGAGCAGCTCCTCAACGAAAGATGGAAACCCTCACAATCGAGAAGCAAGAAACTGCAAGTCCTGCGAAGGCGATGGCGATGGCGCATAAGAAACCTATTGTGATCATTGTGATCGGAATGGCAGGTGGGAGCCCTAAATCCATGTTTTTGAGTTTCTTGCTTTTTTCTCCCATTAAAAAATGTCTAACGTATCTTCAAAGAAGAGGATACTATTCGAACGTGTAAACCAATTTGTACGGCAGTGTGCTTCCATTGTGAGATCACTCAACAGAGCTCACCGGAGAGATCTCTCTGTGTATTACAAGAGCCAAATACTCTTCAGATTAAATCTTATCACTGAATAGTTCTTAAGGGACAGTAGACCACTGTTGAATGGACAGTGACAAGCGCATTCTCATTCAAAGATTAGAGGCCAGAGACATTTAGCTTACAAGTCATCCTTGCTAATTGACGGCCAACTAATTGTGTTGAAGAGATAAGTTGTTGGCATCAGGGTCAGTCAATAGGAAATGGGATCAGTTTCCTAACGGTTTTAGGATCCTCTACCTCAAACCTGATTTTCACAATGCGGTCTTCTGAAAACCCCATGTAGGTAGTGGAAAGACGACTTTGATGCAGCGTCTGATATCACATGTACAAAGCTCCAAAAAGAGAGGCTATGTCCTGAACCTGGATCCCGCGGTGATGTCTCTACCGTTCACTGCAAACACTGACATTCGGGATACTGTCAACTATAAGAATGTGATGAAGGAGTATCACCTGGGTCCCAACGGGGGAATTCTCACCTCTCTCAATCTCTTTGCCACCAAGTTTGATGAGGTGATCTCGCTTTGACCTTTGTCAAATTTTGTGGCGTGTGGTGACTTTGTTGGTATTCAGGCGTTGTTAGGGCCTAACCTTAAAGTACCCAAAGGCGTTAAATGTTTTTTTCCTCCCGGCTATTATGAGGTCATATGGAATCTGCCTTTTTTTCTCATTTTATCCCATTTTATGTGAGCATTGACCAACACATGCGATGTTCCTCACTGATTCTGGTGATACAGAACATGGCTTCATCCGACTCATATCTTGCGCAATATGATCAGTCAAGTTGGTCACTTAAATTCATGAATGTTTGGTCCTTCAGGGGTTAATTCGATACTACTTGAAGTTTAGATATATAATAATGAGCGTTTCTCTCTAGAGTTGATTCTGACATGCATTGTGGTTGTCAGGTTGTGGGATTGGTAGAGGCACGCGCAGCGGACCTGGACTATGTTCTTGTGGACACTCCTGGGCAGATCGAAATTTTCACGTGGTCAGCGTCTGGTGCGATTGTTGTGGAAGCTTTCGCATCTTGTTTTCCCACAGTCGTTACTTACGTTGTCGACACACCGCGATCCGTGAATCCAGTGACGTTCATGAGTAACATGCTTTATGCATGTGGTATACTGTACAAGACACGACTTCCACTTCTGTTAGCTTTCAACAAGGTGGATGTTGCGAAACATCAGTTTGCTCTAGAGGTAAATGAACCGACACTACACAAAGATTTTTTGAACTCTAGTTTGATTCTTACTGTCGTGTTCTATAATATACCATCTGAAAATATGTGCATATCAGGACGTTTTGTAATACCTCAATTCTTTTCCCATTGTATTTTGTACTTCGTTTTTCTTTTTGCTGTCTTAAAGTGAAATTGTTCCGTTTTAGAGTCTTTCCATATGCAGTTCTATTACTACTGGTTGTTACCTGGTCTTCGCAATTACTCAGTCTAGTTTGTTCATCATCTGCAGTGGATGGACGACTTCGAGGCGTTCCAAGGTGCCGTGGAGGGTGATTCATCGTATTCTTCCAGCTTGAGCCGCAGTCTTTGTTTGGTCCTTGATGAGTTCTACAAGAATCTTCGTAATGCTGGTGTATCAGCTGTCACAGGGGAAGGGGTTGTGGATTTCTTTAACCAAGTGGACAAGTGTGCGGATGAGTATATGGAATCATATTGGTAAGTGCAGCAGTCTATTTAATTTCGTACCGTTCACCCCCTGTTCGTCACGTAAACTTATTTACGCAGAACGGTACAAATCGCGATGGCATCTCTGTCACTGAACTCTTAATGCAAGTAATGAAACTCTTTTTGCAGTATGTCTCTGATCGCAAGGGTCTCTTATTTTTAAAAGATTTCTGTTGAATTGCGAACAATTTGAACATTTTAAGATCATCCTTTGGTTTCTTGCTGTCGTGTTTCATATATACTTGTTGTGACTGGGGGTATCTTATCTGATGGTAGGCCCGATTTAGAGAGGCGGAAAGCAGAGAAAGCTGAACTTGAGGCTAAGCGAAAGGAAGCAAACCTCGTTCGGTTACAGAATGATCTTGAAGAGTCTCAAGGCCAAAGCGTGGTCCTCAGCGCTCCTCGCCGTATGGAGGAAGATGACGAGGAAGAGGAAGAAGAGGAAGGCGAGCTAGAGGAAGACGATGACGACGATAATGACGACGCAGATGGTGAAGAAGACCATGATGGTCAATTTTTTCGTGAAATTGGGAAGCAGTTGTAACTAAGCTTGAAGGCCTGGTGTACAAATATTGAAGACAATTTTGGAAAGTCTAACAAAGCAACCGAAACAGAGTTTTATGCATCCAGAAGAAGCCTCAAGGTTCAGGACTAAACCTACATATCTTCGTCTGGGCTCTTTAATGAAGACAGTGAACCTGTGGAATTTTTAGTGTACTTGTTTAACCCCTAAAGGATGGGGGGTGTTTGAGCAGAGCTCTTCTTTTCTTGACCAGCTTTGACTAGCTCTTGTAAGAAGCATAATTCCTCATTTTTGTACAATAATTTTGATGATTGCCACTGTTCAAATGAAAGAAGACTTATGTAGCTTTCTCGTAAAAAAATCAACAAAATTGTGCAATTTTTGAGAAAATATCACCATTGACAAGGTTGATGAAAGATGTTTGGTTACGCAGTAAGGTAGAATAGTCTATATCTACCCTGATTTGCAATCTGACCATCTTGGGGTCAACTCCAAGAGGGGTTCATATTTTTAAGAGGTGTACTTGTTTCATGAATCAAACCCAAGTGGAATTATAATTTTCTGATAAAAAATATAATTTTTGTGAATTTTTGAAGTAATCAAATTTGAATTTCAAAACCATGCATAGAATGGAGACACAAATGCCCTATCAACAATCCATAACTGGCCTTCTATGTATCTATTAGCATTGAAGAATCCACCAATTAAAGATTGACATGTTACCCCATGTTGACATTAAAGCTAGAATCTTGTTAGATTTTGTGAGAATTTTAAATGGTTTAGGATACTATCTGGACAAATTTGGATGGGCAATGAACACAATTGCGGCTAAACAGTAGGCCACAAAATTGGGATGCAAACCATGATGGGTTGGTCCACCTTACTTTGTATATACAATGAATGAGAATTTTGAAATTAGAATGCTTAAAAGTGCTTCAAATACCTTGATTTTTTTCCCTTGGGTATATACAATCATGAATCAAATTGATGTATTGTTGTTTTCAAATCAATTTGAGATGTGGGAAAAAAGATGTGATGTAAAGTGGTGGTCCAAAGTGCCTTTTCCATTCTCCAAAAAATCACCAAAAATCGCTCATTCAATCATTTATTGATTGGATTGCATTGACAAATTTTGGCAAAAAAAATCATCTAGGGTCTCTTTGTTGTTCATGGATTGTTAGTAAGGTTAATAATTTGAATTTTCCACTAATGTAGTTGTAGAAGCTACTTGGTGGCCTTACAGTCCTTAAGGGGTTAAGGTAGCATCACCCAATATAACTATTTCAATGTCTTTGATATGTGCACACCGTCAAAGTTTGTAGTGCAAGATGTTGCAATAGAATTTGGATTTTCTGTTCTTCGAAGAATATGTAATAAATTTCAAAATCATCTTCTTATAAGTTCCTATAATGGGTCATGTTGACTTAGCAGGAAACCATTGGTTTGGAACCTTGAAGCAACAAAGTGATGCTTAAATAGAGGCACCTTGAATAGACGCTTATCATGTGTTGAAGTTTTAGATAAGAGACTAGCATTTTGCATTCAAAAAATCTTGTATGTGAAAATTTGAATTGAGATAAAATCAGCAAGTAAAACTTGCAACTACCCAAAATTTCAATTGATGATAGGCGGTGATAGGCTAATCTACCTTATTGCCTAATCAAAGATCTTTCATCAACCTTGTCAATGGTGACATTTTTTCAGAAACTGCACAATTTTGTTGTTTTTTTAATACAAAAGCTACATAAGACTTCTTTCATTTGAACAATGGCAATGATCAAAATTATTCTACAAAAATGAGGAATTATGCTTCTTACAAAAGCTAATGAGAGCTATCCAAAAATTTTAATTTCAGTTTTTGGGTAGTTGCAATTTCAATAATTTTGCATTCAAAAAAACATGTATGTGAAAATTTCAAACCTAGAAAATTTTATCTCTAAAAGTTATGCACGGTCAAAGAGTGTTGAAAAATGCAAGAAAATAGACACTTTACAATTTGATTTTTAGAAACTAGTAAAAAAATTCAAAAAAATCTCCACCTCAAAAGCCAGTTTTCCTAATTTGAAAATGATTCTTCTCATCCATTTTCATCTTCGGGAAAAAAAATTATATTCTCTGCATATGCACAAAGGTAGTCTACTTTGAGCACACTCCAAAGGTGGACAATTTATTACTTTTGTAAAATTTCTTTGTAACTTTAATAGAATTCTTTGTCCTTTAAAATTTCACCTTCAAATTTGTAACCAGTTTTTTGAGTTGGAAATAGTACTAACCCCCCCTCCAAATTGGCCAAGGTAGACATCCAATTGGGGGCAATTTAAAAATAATAAAGTAATCTAAATTTTTTTTTAAATTACACAATGTTAGAAACTACCTTATATACCTTCATTTCAAATTTCATGAAAAAAAGACATATGACGCAAAAGTGATGTATTTGCTTAAGGGCAAGGGGACAAAAAAAAAGGACAAGTGTCTCTTGCAACACCCCTTTCCTATATAGGTTTGGTTTGCTACTAGCACTACAAGAAAATGGTGGAAAGAATGACTTACATAAATGATTGCAAATGAGTTGTTTTGGTCACATTGATTGAAAAATGACTATAGCGTCCTAGAGTTATTGTGGTTGAGTCGTTTACGTAAATGACTCGGGGTTTATTATCACCATCCATTTCTACCTTGGATGTAGAAGTGGATGAAAGATAAAATGGTTGAAGTGATAAAGAAAGTTGGGCTTAAGGAAATGGCTATAGAGTTGCCATGTAGAAAGCGGGACCCTTGAAACATCTGACGTGGACATCCACGTGGCTAGTCATTCTTTAGTCATTCAAAAGTTATGGTTGACCTTAAAATTTTCCAACCCCTCTCTTAAATTTGTCCATAACTTTTGATTTGAGATTCAAAATTCCAAACAGATTTTTGGAAGTGAAACTTGGCTTCATTTACCAACTTTTCTTAGTTCAAAGATTTTTGAGAAAAGTTATTTTACTATGTCTAAATGAGGTCTGAAATTCTAATTTTAACACAATTCTTTGTTTGTGACATGACTATGAATGCTTAAGAAACTACAAATTTGAATTTGTTTATCCCACATGGGTTGTTCTACCTCCTACCACCCCATGTGTATATATAGAGTTGTCTTCTCACTTGAAAACACAAAACATGAATGACAATCACATCAAAGTGATGTAATTTAACATTGAGATAATTGATCTCTATAAATTGATTGCCTTTTTGAATAAGTTTGTTATTTTGTTTACAACTTTAATTCAAAGTACTTAATTTGTTGTTAAGTCCAATGTGCAGCTGCGACCTTATAACCGATTGAGGCCCCTTGCTGTGTTCTGACAAGTTCCGCCAAGTGTCCTTGTAGTTACTGATTTGGTGTAGAATATACCACACCATTTCATCCCTCGGATGAAATGATGTGGTATATTCCACATCATTCCGTCCAGGGAAGGCAGTTGCAGTGAGTGCTATTGAGTGTTATGCTTATTTCAATGCGTCTCCAACAAAATCTTGCTTCATGATTTGTCTATATTTGTTTCCATATGGAGTAATTCTTCGGTAACATCAATGGATTCTTATGTCATTATCCGTTCTAGAGATCATGTTGAGGCTTTGACAAGATTTACACCAAATAGTGCAATTAGGTTGCCCCACACTAATTTCTCATATCTTACACTTTTATTGCTGTAAAAAAGATTTTCATCCCTAATTATTGCAAAAAATATATATTTAAAAGACCTTGCAACCACTACAAAGCTGCCAAAAAATATACTAACAACCTTCAAGTGAAAACCATGTGAAATTCAAGCATGGTCAACATATAGTCTGGGGCAACCTAATTGCACTATTCAGTGTAGCTACCCTGGTATTAAAGACCAAAGGATATGATTGAATTTGGTTTCTTCATGACCAGTCGGACTTGGCCAAAGAGAAGGAAGCAGATTCCAAGAGAAAAATTATTGCTATTGACAACAAACTTGCAAGAATTAGAGAGGAGAAGGTACATAAATTAGCCCACCTTGTTGGAAGCGTTAGAGAACTTTATGTCTATCCGGTCAAGTGTATCATGATGGCTTATAACTATGATGTGCCCACTAATGACAACATGCAAAATGGAAAATAGACCTTAGATCACAAGAAAGGAATGCCGCGTTCGAGCCACCCAAACCACATTAGAGGTGCATTTGAGCGTTTTCATTCTCTTGCACATTATGGAGTCAACAGAGTACTCATGTAGATAAGGAACTAATATTCAAAACGCCCCAGTCGTAGACCAGCCTACAAATTCACTTCAATCACTGTCAGCAAGAAATATCAACTTCATTCAATCTCATTCCTTGTATCCTAAGCTATTTGCTAGCATCACAATCACAATAATAAATCTACATTGAATAGGGGTATTAAGGGAACCCACACTAATTAATTGACATTCCACACTATATAAATATCTATCAGGGGTTGTACATCTTGTTTCAAATATGTACAATTTCTAAATAAAGGTCCCTTTAATTATTTGGTCCCCTTAAATACCCCTATTCAATGTAGCTTTACAACAAGTCTGTCCAACAAACATGACGAACAATTGGTAAGGAACCCAAAGATCTACATCCTGAGGTGCTGGTCTCTCATTCTGTCGGTATTGCCATCGAAGGACACATAAGGAATCAAAAATTGTTGCATGAAGAGTGAAAGCACAAGTAACAGTATCCTTCCATTCCAACATCCGAAATAAAAAGTTGCAACTCCTAGTATCAACTGAACTAGAAGGTGCAAAGTGCCAAGAGATGGTACACAAAAATGAAAACCACATTAGGGACGCTTTACACCAAGAGGCCGGGCCAATTTTCTGTGTCTCAGAGGCCAAGAATCCTGACTTTTGATTGGATGAAAGGCTCAAATCAGCCCCAACCCCTTTACACCAAGAGGGTGGGTCAATTTGGTGAATTGAATTTGTGTATTCAAAAAAGACATGATTTGACATGGCCCGAGCTTGTTGAATTGGGTGCACCAAAAACAGGAGGCCAATTCTTGGCCTTGGGGCCAATGTCAAATTTCAATTAAAAAAATTGTTTTAATAAAAAACTATTTTTTTTAACTAATCATTACTGTTGGATTTTGTGCAATCGGCCTCATGGGGATTAGGACCGGCCTTTAGGTGTAAAGTGGCCCTGAAAATTTTAGGGCCTCTCTCTTTCTTTTGTAGGTTTTATTGAATCAGCCTGGCTTCTTGGCCTTAAGGCCTTTACATATGGGAAAATTGGCCCCCATTATAATCTTATTCTAATGGGAAGTTGAGGCCGGCCTCCAACCCAAAAGGGGCTGAAATTTTGTGCAAATGGCTTGAAGGAGAATTGGCCCGGCTTCTTGGTGTAAAGCGGCCCTTAGAGACAATGCTTCATGCTAAAATCAACACAAGGCAGAGATTCAATAACATGTGATCAGTGGAAAACGAGACATTGCAAGAGGCGTGAATAGCAACATACTGCGATCTGCCTCTAATGCCAAGTGAACAACAACAAGAGGCGCTTGACAGGTTCCTTCCATTCCAACATGCTGGTCCCTACTCCCACTCTCACCAAAAGCTAAAACATGTCTAGGGCATGTTGTAAATCTTCCCTAGCTAATTTGCGGTCTTTGATTGTAAATATGAATTCAAAATTTACAAAAAAAAAAAATGTGTGGCAAATAAAAAAAGTCTTGCGTTTTCTTCTAGGATAAATCTACCTTGTTGGTCCCACTTCATGGGACGGGTCTAACGTCCCCCGTTCCTCCAGAATTGTGCCGCTAGTGTTGAGTGAAGGCTTGTGGCATTCCAAGTAGGACCATGCTAACGTGGCCCATGGGACCTGGCCGATCATAGAGGTAATTGGGCGTAGCTACAAGATCACAACCTTGATGGAGCTGAGGATGACAATGACCACCAACGTCCATTGGCAAACCTTGTACTGCCTCACAGCATTTAGTTATGTAGTAGAATTTCATCCTTCAACAATTCTTGGATAGAATGAATACTTCAAATATTTTAGGGTTTACGACGACGCCCAAGGATTTGGAGGACTTCTCCCTATACTTCACGGCAATGTATGCTGCAGTAGAGTTTCATTCTTCTATGGGTCCTATACAGAATGAACACTTTATTTGTTGTAGGATTTCGGGTGGCAATTTTAGAATTTAAAGTGGCAATTTTAGGGTTTAGGAAGGCAGGTTAGGATTTGGATGTCTTCTTCTTGTACTCCCTATAGTCTCTATTGTTTTTGAAACAACAAAGCATGTGAGACACATGTGGAGACTGTGATGGAGCCTTAAGATGATGTTGTAGGACACTTTGTCATGCATGCATGTGGTTACACAACGTATCAATTTTAGTGTTTTTTAGCAATTGTTTTGTCTATCTGTTGAGGTACTACTATATATTCTCTATCTATATTTTTTATGGTTTGGGAATCATATGTTGTTGCTTTAGCATTGTTTATTGGTCGAGATAGTTACAACATTCTTAGCATTTAAAATTGATGGTTTTTTTGGTTTATTGTATTTCGTTGTTGGATTAGAGTCTCTATATTTCAATTTACAGGATCTAAGTTTCTAAAGTTTTTTTCGTACATTCTCATAATAGTCTAGTGCATGATTCTAAAATTAGATATTGAAAGAAAAGAAATTATTTTTTTTGCTTTTTGCAATAGAAATGGTAGTTTTGAATGTTCTTTTTATGGAAAAAGGCCTTAGAACTTTGGGGATTAAAAATCACAATAATTTGATTTTGTATCAAACCTTTGAAAAATCAACATCAATATAAATCACATTCTTTTACAAGTGAAAAATATCAAAAGTTTATACATCAATTATATAAAAGGATAAATTTAGCATGATAGTGAAATTGGACTTGAAAGTCATTGACAAGGGTGTTTTGGATGTCTAATGTAAAATAAATAACCCCAAAAGAACCAAAGCTTTTTTTTTCCATCAAAAACCATTCAAAACTACCATTTCTATCACAAACAGCAAACACTTTAAAAATTATTTTTGTGTTTTTTAGCTCCCTAACTATAGAATCTTTTACTAGACTAGTATAAAAATGCATACAAGAAATTTCAAAAATTTCGGCCGTGTAGATTGCAAGATATTTGCATTTAAAGTGAAGAAAACAAGTTTTTTTACGCCTTACTTGACTAGATTTTTTTTGGATTTAAACCTTTTTAACTTAAATTTTTTGCACTATTGATTTTGATTTTCTAAATTTTTATGCTAAAGAATTGAGTTGAAAACCTAGGAAAAAAAACTCAACAAAAAAGCACTTAATTTTCACTCATTAGAAAAATTATTCACTAGAAATAAGTTCATGTTTGAAGGGAAACTAAACCATTAATAACTATAAGATGCAATTGAAATACAATAATCCCAATGGTGAGATTGTTTTAGCAAGCAAATTTAACCATATCTAATATTTTTTTTTTTAATTATAAAACTTGCATTCAAAAATGAATTCTATAAGTTATTTTTTCTTTCCTAGATAGAGTTTGCATTTAAAACAAAGTCGCTTTTAGAGCAGACTACCTCTGTAGCACACACTGTCACTGCCTTGGCTCTACAATAGATGGTGTGGACAGGTGCAGGCTTAATGTGATGAGCCGGGTGCATGAAGGAAAAGGCAGTGAGCATGAAGGCTACTAAACGTTATGAATGAACACAGTTTTTGTGAACATAAAAAGGTGCACGTGCACTTCATATAGCTGTGACATCAATAAAGAATGATAACAAATGGGGACGTTCTACACCATCATTTACAAGAGTCTTTTTTTGCACTGCTTCTGTGAGAGGCCAACAATCCAACCATCCATTGTAAGCTTTTAAGGTCAAAATGTGAACAACCTACCAACCAACCAACCAACCAACCAACATTCAAAACGTTTTGTCCATGCCGTGGTCCACGAGCTCCTGGAGTCCTTTGTTTAATCTACTGGCAGCCATGCGACACCGATCCTCCGTCAGTCCCCCATACGAAATGCGGATGAACCCACGTCCTCCACTGGCACTCCCTGGAATGACACTCACCCCGTGTTTCTTCACCAGCCATCTGACAAAGGCGACGTCGTCAGGTACGCCATCGTCGCCGTCATCGGTGGCGTGTTTGGGCAGTTGGGCCCAGAGGTAGATGGCGCCCTCTCCTCCCTTCACAGCTTCTTTCCCCAGCGGCGACAGAGCCTGTAACAAGACCTTGCGATTCTCCCCGAGCTTCTTCACCTTCTGCGACACCCACTCAGGTCCCACTTTCAAGGCGGCCAGCGCCAGTTTCTGCCCAATTATGGAGGCGCAAATCGGAATGTTGTCTTGCACTTTGAGCAACTGAGCGCCCATGCCTGTCACTCCTCTGGGATATGCAATCTGCGCAGGGAAAAAGGGGAGACCAATTCCACAAATGGTTAATATTACAAGTTCCACACTTGTGAACATTGAGTTTGGATGAAATCATACTGCACAGCAAGGGAAGTCGTGACTATTTGCTCCACCTGGGGACATGAACTCAAATCCTCCAACTAGTACTTTCAACGAACTGGCGGAGGTCCAGTTTTGTCAAGCATTGGAAGTGAAGAATTTTTCTTGGAAAAGTTTCGTGAATTAGAGTTTGTCACCATTCTCTTTGTCAAGAGAATAGGAATGCAGTGCAAGCCAAGGAATATGGACAAGGGACGATTAAATTTCAACGAGTTTGGGGAAATCTACTGCAACTCCACCCCTAT
Source organism: Neckera pumila (assembly GCA_963969595.1). Lineage (NCBI taxonomy): Eukaryota > Viridiplantae > Streptophyta > Bryopsida > Hypnales > Neckeraceae > Neckera > Neckera pumila. The sequence goes on along the minus strand of OZ018415.1, from coordinate 16,365,726 downwards.
TTCATGTGAATGGAATGCACTGAAGGGTTATGCCTGAGCTTACAAGCAATAAGGAAAAAATCAACAAGAGACCAAGAGCTTCTTACATAGCCAACCCTCCACCCCATCATGCCGTAAGCTTTTGAAAATGAGAAGATGTTGAGTATGTGGTCGCCTTCCAAGCATACGTGTTTACAGTCATCATACATGAAGTACCTGGTCACGTGTACACCCCCACTGTCAAGAGTAGTGAATCTGAAACTATTTGCTACGGAGTATACACTAATGCAGTCTTCCTAGAGAATACAGGAGAGGGATGTAGACAGAGGACAAACTTGCATCAACGAGTCAGGAATCCACAGTTCAGAGCTTAAGAAAAAAAAAGGAAAGAAATTGCATACTCATATGTATTATCAACAATGAGCCAACACCCAGCTTGCCGGCACATCTCTGATATTCTCTGTGAGGGCATCAGACACAAAACAATTAGTAAAATTTCCAAATCTGCATTTCAATTCTTAACGCTTAGAGAGCCTGAATTACACGTAGGAAGTTCAATTTGAAGAATTCCTTATCGTTAGTCTCTAAACATAATTGTATCATCGAATATTAAAGGCCATCTATTCTTCACCTATTCAACGGTATAACTACCAACAATCCAAAACCCTTTGAACTCTAGAGATATAAACAGAGCCACTTTTGCCATTACGCATTTAGGAGTTACAGTACCCAAAAATTAAGTAAATTTAGAGCTGAAGCCAGAGATGTATTCCATAAAACATATAGAATCGCAAACAACACCTATAATATATCTCAACTACTGACAATCCCAAAATTCAGATCGTCATTACCTTCAAGAGTGTCTCAGGAACATACGTCCCGGAGGGATTGCCAGGATTGACAATAGACACCACCTTTGGTATACGCTTTGAATCTCCACTCTTCAGTAATTCTTCCAACCAATCTACCAGAAAAGACACCCAATATCACACGAAACTCGGATCATCTTGCCATATCCGTAGAAAAAAAAAAATCTAGGCCTGAGACTAAAATGAATGAATAGTCTGCTGGCGCAGTTCTACAAACTACTCCCCATGGACACATATAGTAGGTGCTACCCTTGGTGTCTACACTCTATGCTACGGACTAAGATATCAACATTTCTAGTGTGCAAGAATTACTTAGATGTGAAAACTAAAAGCTCAGCATGACCTAGCTAGTAATGAAGGAGTAACAAGATATTACCAACCTGCATCTGGATGCAAAGAACTATCGCTGGGACCCAAAACAATGTCCGTTACCCCTGTCATTTGATAGGCCATGAAGGCGTTGAAGTAATAGGGCACAAACAAAACCACCTTGTCTCCTGGATCGCATAGCGTGAGGACCACATTCACATAGGCCTGTATACACAAACTCCGCCCGTAAACTTCAAATGACATGGAAAATTTAGTTAAACAAAGAATTGGTTGGCTCTAGACCTAAAGAGAGGAGTCCAATTGCTAGGACACAAAGCTACATCTACAGTGAAGTGAGAAAGTTCAAATGTAGGTCTTATGTACAATGTTGATACTCAACAACCAAGCTTCTCGTGACATTTAAGGTGCATACAAAAAGGACAGAGCCTCTCTAGCATAGCTGCTTGTATACATAGACACTCGAGACAATGCAAACTACAAAGGATTGCAAGGTACTACGACACTACAAACACTACAATCAACGGTGAAGGGCTTTCATTTTTTTGATTTAAGACTATCCAAATAAACCTATACTGGCCATTTCAAGACTCATAAAGTACTAAAACATCCAAGAACTTCAACAAATGACCAGCGCGAAACATGTCATCAAGACAGAGAACTCTAAATACTAAACATTCTACTAAAGAATGTGAGCTGTCAAGACGTCATTTATAACCTAGATGTGTCTTGCTAAAGAACGATGAATGGAGAAGACTCAAAGAGATTTAAGCTTATAAGACATACTAACCTGGTTAGCACCGGCAGTGACCATGACCGACGAATTGCAGAGCTTATTCTCCCGCCTTAGCTGTAGCATACAACATGATGCTTTTGTCAATTTTGGAAAAATGTCAACAAATTACTTCCCTAGAGTAGATATTACAATCAGGTGATATTGTCCCCGGTCCAAGACTTTATAGATTCAAAGAAAATGTCAAATTTCACTTTGTTAATAAAGACTTGTTTTTAAGTCAGAAGAACACCTTTTCTAAGAGAGCCTCTCGGAGTTCTGGCAGACCCTCGTCCGCACCATAATGGCTTGTTGTAGGCTCGTCCACAAGACTCTTTACTTTCGTTAATGCTTCTTCCGGTGGTTGCCAATGCACTACACCCTGCCTTCCCCCACCCTCCTTCCAGGTTAGCAATGCATATATAAGTACGGGAATGGATCATCACAATCTGATAAATTTGAAATCAAAAATGGAAAGCATTCACAAAATGACATTTCGAACCGTCAAACAGTATGAAGCAACAAGAGAGCTGCACCTGTGCCAATGATATTACATCTGTTGCTCCTCGTAACAACTCCTGCATCTGCGGACAGAAACCGAGCATTCGACTGGATGAAAACTTCAGAAATCGACGCACATTACATGTTCCACTGACCATACAGGTGAAGTTTGATTTGTGTTAAGTGTGCAAAACATTAATCTATTGACATTCATTTTTTTGCAATGATTTTCAACTTAACCCAGAAAAAATGTGCAAAATTTGAGATCACTCAAATTTCTAGATTGTTGTAGGCAAAGGCTCAGAGTTCATCGGTATGGCGAATGGAACCTCTCCCTTGCTGTATGATGTATGGAGATTTTAGATTTGATTTACAAACACACTCCGTATCAAATGTCACCGATCATTACATTCATCCTGTTTGCCATGAATCTCGAGATTTAGCTGTCGTAGAGAAATTGCTCTACTTCATCAAGTAATTCTTAGTCCACGACAATACCTGAACCATGACAGGAGTCTCCGTGCCCAGCACTCGCCTTGCCAATTTCGGACCCAATGTCGCCATTGCCAACCAAAATCGTCCACAAACACAACAACAAAACGCTTCCTTCAAATCCTCCTCGAGTACACGAAGGTTATACCATTAATACCGGTTTTGCTCTTGCAGTAGGGTAACACCTTCGAGGATACTCAAACTGTTCAGTTAGAACCTAATCCCGTATCCTGTACTGGTCCCTGTGAAAAGCAAAGCAGCAACTCAGTTATAAGCATAAGTCTAATGGCCACTGATCTTTGTATGGACACAGGGTTGTCCACTGCCACTTCCGATGGTCTACAACAATGGCACCCTTTGAACGATTTCATAAGAATTTCATTCGCAGCGATCTAAAACAAATTTGGTTCTTGCACCAAAGACACCCCCACAGCTCAATAGATCTCCCAAAATCACTCATACAAATACGAAGAAGTGCTTAATTAATGCGAGGCAAATCCTATTCAATACCTTATTCATCGTGGCCAAATTCTCGTGCAAAGCTTGAGCAAAAGAACGCATCTCGTGATCGTGATCGTGATTCTCCCAAATTCCAAAACCACAAGAACAATGTCGGAAAACGTAAAATCTCGTATGCTCTTCGATTTCTGCTATTCAAACCACCAAAAAACAGAGTTCACGAATTTCGCGACAGTTGTGACCAAGTCAAACGAGAATTGCAAATTCGATACACCTAGGATCGAAGCTAAACAATAAAAAAGAAAAAGAAAAAGAAACAAAAGAGACCCAAGAAAAACACAAAATCAGCGCTCAAACTACAAAGCAACAACCTAGCAACAAAAACACCCTGACGAAAACGGGCAGGCTGTAAGATTACAGTACTAACAAACACTATGTGGCTACCCAAACACGTCCGGTCACGACAAAACTCCACAGTGCAAGATGTACAAGAAGATTACTAACTTACTCACTTCCAAAGCTCCTGACAAACCACTCACATATCAAATCCAAGACGAAGCGACCAATGTAAGCCACGCACCGCTTGCGGATTTGGGAGAGAAAGACGAGGGACGCGAAACCTCAACTGGGCAAGACGAAGAAGAAGACAACAAACCCAGAGATGGAGCTTGGGAAAAACCTCCGTCAAAAGAGCAATTTTTATTTTTTATTTTTCCCAACAAAACTGAAACTACAATTGCAAGTGCAATCCATTTTTTTTTTTGCTTTTTCTTTTCTGGGTTGGCTGGAATCTCTCGTGTGAAAATGCTGGAACGACGTGAACGACAGGCCGTGGTCGGGGGAGCCCATCATGATCGCTTTGACTCTCGTGACAGACCTTGTCGCAGCAGGGACAGTACAGGGAACCCAATTAAGTTCGTGTGGACACTAAATTAGTGTGAAGACTAAATTAGTGTGTCCCATGAGATTTCTGTAGCGGACAAGCATGGCAGAATCTTCCAAAAAGTAGATTTTGAGGATACTGTGCTGGGTGTTTTTTTTTGTGTTTTTTAACTGACACCAGTGAGTGTCAGAGGTTGTCTCCCTCCGAGCGTCACCAGTGACCAGTGTTGCCAGGGTAGATTGCGCAATTACTGGGGAGAATTATAATATAGTGTGGTGCAGGAAATTACTGTAGATGTGGATTAGTGTTTTTTACTGATTCTCACCTCCTAAAATGGGTTTGAAATCTTCTAAAAGAAAGATTTGGTCGTGCTGATTATTTCCACTTTGACTGACACCATGAGGCCATGAGGGTCAGGGACGGACTCAGGGCTTGTCTCATTCCGAGCGTCAGCGTCGGTTGCGCAGGTTACTGGGGAGATTAACTTTGTTTATATTAGAGTGGACTAGCAATTACTGTGTACTACATAACATTCAGTAGCCTTCACAGAGGCTGCCTTCATCGGGAACTAACCCCCTCATTGTGTTAGTGTTGTTGCAATACTGTTTCATAGGGCCCACAATCCAATACAAAACTTTTATTGTTACAGTACTATTTTAGTAATGTAACAATAAAGTTTCTGTATTGGACTGTGGGCCCTATGAAACAATATTGTTTCAATGGGGGGTACTTTCCTGATGTTACCCTCTCTGGAGTCATCATTCACAAAATTCATCCTTACATATTTAATGTAAGTTTGAGTACCAAAGTAGTGTCAGTACATTGTGATATGTTTCATTTTCTTTTGCTAACTTTAGGACCAAACATACAAATCAACCAATGTTTCTAGAAAAAGATGTTGGCAAAGAATTTAATGTGTAATGCATTAAGGTAGAAGCACCAGTAGTCAATCATTTAAGGAGTTTTGGAGCAGATTGTGCACAGTATGAGATGGTGGAAATTTTTATCATGTAAGAAAATAGGAAATATGGAGATTGCAAAATTTTCAGACTTTAATTCCCAAAATTGAAATTACAGTGAATTTTGGGAGCCAAAAAGTGCATTTCATTAGTAGACAATGTTTAGAGTCTTCCAATTCCGATCATCACTACTTCGGGACATATGTCATAACCATATTAGTCCCAACCTTGAAAAGGACAGAAAAACAACACTCAAGCCTCATTTCCAACCTAAGGTTGGAAAAAGCGCACCCTACAAGTTGGCTACTGGGCATGGTTGACAATTGGTGCTTCTACCTTACAACAATTTGCAATCAATAACATATTTTGGGTTTTCAATTGAAAAAACAACTCTATATATACCCATGGGGTGGTAGGAGGTAGAACAACCCATGTGGGATAAATAAATTAGAGTTTGTAGTTTCTCAAGCACATAGTTAAGTCAAAAACAAAGAATTGTGTTAAAAGTAGAATTTCAGACCTCATTTATGCATAGTAAAATAACTTTTTTCAAAAAACTTTGAACCTAAAAACGTTGATAAATGAAGATAAGTTTCACCTCCAAAAATCCGTTCGTCATTTTAAATCTCCAATCAAGAGTTATGAATAAATTTGAGAGAGGATTTTTTAAAGTGTTAAAGAAAATGTTTATTCCAATCCCTCTCTCAAATTTGTTCATAACTTTTTATTGGAGATTCAAAATGCTAAATGGATTTTTGGAGATGAAAATTATATTCATTTACCAGCTTTGTTTAGTTCAAAGTTTTTTTTACGAAGTTATTTTACTATGCATAAATGAGGTTTGAAATTCTAGTTTGAAAACATTTCTTTGTTTTTGAATTAACTATGTGCTTAAGAACTACAAATTCTAGTTTATTATCCCACATGGGTTGTTCTACCTCCTACCACCCCATGGGTATATGAAGAGCTTCTCTTATCACTTAAAAACACAAAACATGAATGACAATCACATCAAAGTGTTTTAAGTCAAGCATTGAGATAATTTATCCCTATAAATTAATTGCCATTTTGAATAAGTTCGCTACTTTATTTACAGTTCATCCAAAGTTCTTCATTTGTCATTGACCCCAATGGGTAGCTGCGACCTTGTGAATGATGGGTTCTTTCGAGTGAATATGTTAGGTATTTTCGTTTCATTTGTTACAAAATAAAAAAAATAGTTGGGTATTAGTCAGTAATCTCAGTATCTTCCAAAAGGTAGATTTGGTTATGCTAATTTTTTGTTTCATTTGTTTGTTTTGGTTTGTTTGTTCGTTTGTTTGTTTCTGTATGTCACGTTGGTTTTTTTCCCCTTTGACTTGGAGTGTCAGAGATTGTCTCCCTCACGCACTTGCCTGGACTACAGTAGGTTAGCTGGGTGACGAGAACACTGCAATTACTGTGGGTCAGAAATTACTGTGCCTACAACAAGAATGAATGATTCCGCCCACAAAATTATAAAGGCCAGGGTGAACCGACCACCCCGCTCATTCCGGAGGGAAAACTCTGACATTTTTTATTTGCTACACATGATAAAATTTGGAAGTTTTGAATTCATATCTACAATCTGAGGTCCCAAATTAGCTCAGGTAGATACATTATAGATTATAAATTAATCAAGCAGAAAATAGGGAGGCTTTTTTTTACATGCACCTCTGGAATGTCTTTGTGAGGAGGAGGATTCACCCACTCTACTAGAAAGGGCGGGGGATCGACCCCCTTTATTATCCTTCATTACCCTTGCGGTTTATCACTTGGAGAAAATATTAGAATTTTTTATTTTGTCACCCATAATAAAATTTGGAAATTTTGAAAGCATTTTTGCAATCGAAAAACTCTCAATTTGGTAAAGAAGTGATGAAATATTAAAAAAATGCAACACAAAATAGGGGCAATTTTTTTATATTTATTCTTGGTAGGGACAATAAGGGGGGTGATCCTCCTTAGCCTATTATATAGAGTCATTGAGAATTGAGGTACATAGCATAAAGTGTTTTTTTAGCTAGCGATATATCACTAAACGGTGTGAGCTCCTAGTTTGGCACTTGGGTCTCACTATTTTTTTTTTCTTGCAAGTTTGAGTGTAGTTTTAGGTACAAAAAGACCCAAAAAGAGGGTAGGACTAGAATAGGCATGTCACATGCCAATATAGCATTTGGTTTTTATAAGGTTGATTTCCCTCAAAGAAACCCAATTCCCATTTGTAAATTGGTTGACAAGTTAATTGTTTAAATTTTAATATTTTAGGTCAAATCATTTATTTTTTGTCAATTCTCGCTTGAACAAGACTATAACTTTTGTAATACTATGAATTTTTGAAATCAATTTTATCAGTTTACAAATTTAAAACATTACAAAAGTCATAAATTAAATATGTTAATAATTTACTATATTTATTTACTTGGTTGGATATACAATGCAAGATTTGTGAACCTTAAATGACAGACCTATGAACACTAATTTCAAGCCTTATTACCCATCATTTAGTTTGCTTCCATTTTACAATTGATATGTATGAAAAATTTTATATTTATTTTTCAGAGTTGAAATTACATGTCTTCTTTACTTCACAAAAAATTTAGATTTTTTTTTGGAAAACTTATTTAGTAGAGAATTTTTTTAAGAAAAAGTGGAGAAAAATTGCATCAAATAGAAAAATATTTCAAAAAATCTGAAAAATTCACCATATATGTAGATTACAATGACAAACATCATCGAGTAAACTCAATTTCTGTTTCGTTCTATAATTAAAAAATAATAGACATTGAAAATACATCCAAAGTTCAAATTGCAATAAAATATTCAATATTGGGATTTTTTTCAAAATTCAAATTGGAGTAGAAATTAGAGTAGATGACCTTCATTTTGCTAGTTGTATTTAAACTCCAAAAATATTGTTTTTGTGGAGAAATCTCAGAATTAGAGCAAGTAGCAACAACTTCCCCAAATACACTAAAATAGCATATTTTTGTGATCCATTTTTTTTACTAACTTCTCATTTATGTGAAGACAAACATTTGGAAGACTACAAATTGAATTGGATATTCTTCAAACCCAACCTGAAAAGTCAAAAAAGAAAAATCCAAATGAAAAAGCTTTTTCAAATACTTTCTAATTCATTTGTTTGTCATCCATAAGCAACAAAATGACACCAGCAATGTTTGGGGGTTAAACATACTTAGTTAAATACAAACTAGGTCTTAGTTCAAAATATTCAAAGCAATGAATTGAAAAATTTGATCAAAGCGGTTCATAGGAGAATAATAAAATTAAAAAATTAAAAAACAAATGAAATAATTGTTTAGTTTCATAGTTCTAATGCTTGAAAACACAAGTGGTAGGTGAAGAAATCACGAATTCACTGTTGTGCAACTTTAATGTCTTACTTCCCAAGATGCTGTGGACCTTAACTCCTAAAAGCCCATTGTCCCTTTGAGGGATAAATGCGTTTTCGAGCAGGTATCTACGGGTTGAAATTTTCTTTTGATTTTTTGAAACTTTTTTTGGAGGTAGAAAAGCTGATTAGCTCCGTGGGAATATAATCATTTTCACAATCAGTGCATGGGAACGAAAGTTATGACCAAAGAAGCTCAAAATAGGGGACAGGGAGGAGAGCGGGCAGCAAAAGAAAAATTGCACTTTTTATTTTTTATTTTTTTAGTATTTTTTTTCTCATAGATTATATTTTTTCCTATCTAGAAAGCTTTGATTCATTTCATTTGGATTTGTTATGAGAAAGTTATGGACATTCTTGTTTTTGGGGCAGTTAGAGCATCTTTTTGGAAAAAATGACTTATAGGATTCATTTCTGAATGCAATTTTTCAAAATTTTCAAAAAAGTTTTCTTGCATGGTTTAGTTTACTTTCTAGAACAATCTCACCATTTGGATTAGTGCATTTTAATCCCATCTAAAATATATGGATATTTTAGATTTTCCTTCTATCTCATAAATACTTCTACTTAACAATTTTTTCAGTAATGAAAATTAAGTTTTTCTGAATTTTTTTTTTGGGTAGATTGTCAACTAAATTCTCCACTATAAACATTTAAAGCTCAAAACTCTAAGTGCAAAAATTTTAAGTAAAAAATGTTCAAAGTCAAAAAATCCAGTCCCACAATGTACTGAAAAACTTGTTTTTTCCACTTTAAACGTAGATATCTTGCAATTTGTGCGTTCAAAAGTTCTAAAATTTTTTCCACACATTCTCATACTATTTAGGTGTAAGATCCTTTGGTTAGATGTGAAAAAAAACATTTTTAATTTATTTTCACTCTTTGCTAAAAAAAATGGCAGTTTTGGGTGTTAATTGGCAGAAAAAAAGCCTTGGGCCTTTAGGGGTTAACAAAAAATTACCCCTAAAGTTGCTCAAACATGGACGTCTTCAACCAGAAATTGTCTCACGAATAAATCCTAAACCCTAAACCTTTGAAACCTCGACAAAAAATGCACCAAGTTCTTAATAAGAAAATCATGAATTCACTTTCAACAAGTTTGAGCAGAGAAGGGAAAAAAACAAACCCAATCAAAACCTCAAAAGGTAAGAGTATCTCAAGTTTCGTCACCTGGATCAAGCCCTGGATATGCCGTGCGAGTTTTAGGGTTTCGGTCAGGGGCGGGGCTTCTTGTGGCAGAAGCTCGTCCTTACCGATTCTCCATCGCCATAGCCACGCTCCACAGCAGGCGCGGCCTCTCTCTAACGATGGGTACGCCTCTATTTCTCCACTCTCACTCCCCATGTCGTGCGTATACTTCTTCCCTATTCCATTCACTTGAAAAATAAGTAAAATTCGTAAAGGTGTGTGGATGTTGAGGCATGTTTGCATGATTGGTTTTGCAGGTGCGTACAAGTACATCGAGGAGCTGTGGAGGAAGAAGCAGTCCGATGTGTTGCGTTTCTTGCTTCGTGTGCGCTGCTGGGAGTTCAGGCAGCTGCCCGGCATTGTCCGCGTCACCCGCCCCAGCCGACCTGACAAGGCTCGCCGTTTAGGTTACAAGGCCAAGCAGGTCAGTTTGCACCTGAAATTTTGCAATTCTTGCATTCGCCGCTCCAATATCTTGCAGCTGTGTGCTGTTTTATTTTATTGTTCGCGTTGGTTTGGGTTTCCAGACCGAGCTTCTGATCTGGGCTATGTCGAATGGTGTGAGGTGCCGCATATTGTCTGTTTCATTGAGCAATTCGAATTCTTTATGAACGCTTTTTGTGAGGTCACAGAAAGTATATTTAGGTCAGAATTCAATCGGATCTTGGCATGATATTTTTGCTCCTTTGTAACGGACTCTTAACTGTAGGGATACGTCGTCTATCGTGTTCGCGTCCGCCGTGGAGGGAGGAAGAGGCCGGTGGCTAAGGGTATTGTGTATGGAAAGCCCAAGAATCAGGGTATTACCCAGCTCAAGTTCCAGCGTAATTTGAGATCTGTTGCTGAGGAGCGTGCTGGACGCAAGCTTGGAGGCCTTAGGGTTTTGAATTCGTACTGGATCAACCAGGTTTGAACTCACATGCCATTGTTTATGTTTTGTGACAATCTTCTTGTTATACTCGAGATGGATATGCCAGTTTGAATTTTGGCACCACATCATACTTTTTGCCACTTTTCATTATGTAACCTGTTGCATTCTAATACAGTAGAACCTCTAGAACCTCTCTTAGTGCATCCTTTCTTAATGCATAATATGCACTAAGTAAGGGAGTTAGTCGGTGGGCCCAATTTCAAGCACTTTTTCTGAAAAGTAGTGTTCTTAGAGGCCATTAGTTAGTGGCCATTATTACACCTCTCTAAATGCATGAACCTCTCTTAGTGCATAGTCTTAGCACCATGCACCAAGAGATGTTTATACTGTGGTTCTACTGTAATAAGATTCCAGAATGTGCACGATTCCATCCCACTAGTGCTCATTGGTCGATCCTATATATAATTGCTATTCTATTTTGTAAGTGGCCATCTGTTTGGCATTCATGGCTGTCAGGTTGGTGTATTAGCTGCAGTGTGATTGTTTAGAAGATCGTGAATCAATCAGTTTCTAGACCACTTCTTACCTCGTGCTGCACTGGTGGTTCTCCTTCGAGTTTGAAATGAACTATCGTGTTACAAGTGTAATAATTGTTACAAATATTCTGTAGGAACTCGTCAGCTTCTTCTTTTTTGTCGAAAGTGTGGATTGAATGCTTTAATCGAACGCAATACTCTGTTTGCAGGATTCGACTTACAAGTATTTCGAAATCATCTTGGTTGATCCGCAACACACGGTCATCCGCAAGGACCCGCGCATCAACTGGATCGTGAACCCGGTGCACAAGCACCGTGAGTTGCGTGGACTGACCTCGGCAGGCAAGAAGTACCGTGGTCTTCGCGGCAGAGGACACTTGTACACCAAGGCTCGCCCTTCAATCCGTGCCACTTGGAAGCGCAACAACACCCTGTCTCTTAAGCGTTACCGATAAGGATCTTAGATTCATGGATGAGATTCTTTCTCTCATGTTGGTCAGCATCAATTTCTTAATGTAATGGCCTACCACGGTTTTGAGAATGCACATCCCTTTTCACCTACGTCTACTTTCACCACATCGTAGTTCCGAGCTGAATATGATGAATTATGAACACCACTTGATCAGGTGTGAATGGGTTTCCTTCATATATATGCTCTGTGATCTTCGGGATTTTTAATCTCTGAACTGAAATTGTGTCTTACACTTGCTGCAGTATTCTCTGGACTGTCAATTTTTACCTGCTATTGTGTGGAATTCCTTCTCTGTACTACGTCATTTACAATTGAAGCTGTCAATGGTGAAGTTGGGATAGCAAGGATGGGGACTTAGCTGTAGCGACCAGAGTCCACATAAGTATCGTTGAAAGCATTGTTTTGCCTTTAGTGTGAATACATAGCCATGGTCATGGCGAGCCTTCCTTCTGTGCCACGGCTAAAGGTGCCCCTTCTTCTAACCCTAACAAAAACCAAATGAAATTTAGAGAACATATGAAATTAAGTAATGCGTTAGGTAGATGAAGTTGAAGGTAGAGCGGAAATTTGTTGCGTTAAGTGAACTCAGGGGGACGGAGTTAGAATCCCTTTGTATTGTCTTTGTTTGTGAGAGATCGGCTTCCTGCCAATGTCAGTTGAGTGAAGTGTGAAGGTAGTAGAGCAGAGTTCTTCTTTTTAACTTTTTGTCATAAGCTACTTGGGGTATGTTGCATCAGGTGAAGGTTGGGCACAATGTATTGTTTCTGTTGGAGGTTGTGATTTGTTTCTTGCGGTATGCTGTATGGACGCTGCAGGATGTGATTAAGGTCTGGTCTTGGTCGTTTAATATTTGGTGCTTTGCAGTTTATATCGTCAGTTCATAGCGTTTAACTTTTTTCTTTGTATCCATTTGGATAATCATATGTTCTTGGTGAACTAATTGAATGCAAGTGTCTGGTTGTGATAGATTACGATGAAGCCAATAGTGTGGCTCCATTGCACCGAGCAGAAATGGACTGAATTGGCTACTGATGACAAGGGGACGCTCAATCTCCCCAGAATTGCTAAGCGGACTAAACTGGATCTTGAAACACTTGTGTTTGGTCCTCAAAAGCTAGGAGCGTATGAGGGCATAACCATTGAAGAGGTAAGGGATACAGATGTCTCAACAACAGAATAATCGGAGGAACTCGTGGTGCTTGTTGGTGGGACTGCAAAGCTTGCTGCAAATCCAGAAGGTGTGTTATTTCTTGCAGGAAAGTGTTAGCAGGTGTTAGCGGATGGTTAGTATGGATCGTTGCTCTTAGATTTTTGAAGTTAGGGCTTCTTGCCTTCATAGGTAGACTAAGCAGGTTTGGTGTAGGTTTATTCGCTGGGTTCACCCATCATTTATCTCTCTTGAGTAAAGTTCACAAAAAAGCACCTGGTTAGTTTCTCAGGGCTCTGACCTGAGTTTGCTTGTGATTGGGTGATCCTTGTTTACAAGTAAAACATGAGGAGTGTCTTTGGATAGACATGGTTGCTTCTGATGTACATGTGGAATTTTGGTTGTGCATTATATGGTTTCCATGGATTTTGGTTTTAGGGTACTCTCCCTTTTCATTTGTTGAGTTGGTTCCTGATGGTTCCACTTCAAAGCAATTCTGGTTGTTTTGATAGATACTTTAGGCTTCTAAGTTTGATAGATTATTTAGACTTCTCTGAAATCTGGGTGCTGGACTAGGCGACGGCTTGCGAGATCACACTTTTGATCTCGCAGACAGACAGGCTAGGGTAGTCCAAGCCTGTCTGTTGTGATGTCTGCAAGTCTGATGGTGGAAGGCCTTTTTGGTCCCGAAACCATATTTGAGTCCTCTTGCGACTTGGACTTAGCTTTGGCTGTCCATGTTCTATGATTTGAGAGTGTAACTTCAAAATCTCCAATCGTAGGTGGATTTCCTCGCTCGAGTTTGAGTGTTTGTTGTGCCGATGGTAGTTTGTAGTCTTTGTAGTCTAGTCCTAGCTGAGCTTAGAAGACTGTGATTTTCTCGTCCCGGCCCAAACCTGTCAGACAGAGTGACAAAATTGCCCCTTGGGTTGCTTCAGTATTGTTTGGATGCAAAATGGTTGAGAAGAGAGGGGTGTAATCTCCTGTATAATTTTTTGTGTTGTGACTCGACTCATTGAGACATTTGGAGAGTGAGAAAAACTGCACAAATTGCTCAAGTTTTTCTCACTCTCCAAATGTCTCAATGACGTCGGACGTGACTCGTTGGATTCTGTCTTCCATTCCCAATTCCTTACATGTACACGTCCATGAAGAAGGCCTATGTTTAGAACGGATATATCTTTGGAATTTGTCTGGATTCATACCTACCTGAGAAAGGTTCGTAAGCTCAGAAACCATCTCTGTGTGATTTTTTATTTGTTACATTCTCTTCCATCTCCTCCAAGCACGGTTAGTTGGAGCGTGCGTGCACTTCTAATGCGTGTCGACTACACTAAAATTGGTAAATAGTGTTGGCAACACTAATTGTCCCACCTAACACTAATTGAGATTTGCAAGGTTAATGTTAGAACATTATTTACCCATTCTAACACTATTTTAGGTCTATAGTAAAATGTGGTCATTTCAACATTTTTACTAGAGTGCATTTAGTGTTAGATAGGAATAAAACATAGAAGTTGAAATGGTGGGGAAAAATAAGCAATGAAATGTTGAAATAAACACTGAAATGTTAAAATAAACAATGAAATGTTGAAATAAACAATGAAATGCTAAAATAGACAATGAAATGCTAATAAACAATGAAATGTTGAAATAGATAATGAAATGCTAAAATAGACAATGAAATGCTCAAATAAACAATGAAATGTTGAAATAGACAATGAAATGCTCAAATAAACAATGAAATGCTCAAACAAATAATGAAATGCTCAAATGCTCAAATAAATAATGAAATGTTGAAATAGATAATGAAATGCTCAAATAAACAATGAAATGTTCAAATAGACAATGAAATGTTCAAATAAACAATGAAATGCTGAAATAGACAATGAAATGCTCAAACAAATAATGAAATGTTGAATTGCTGAAATGGACAATGAAATGTTGAAATAGACAATAGAGAATTGAAATATTAAAATTTTTCATAATGTATGTATAAGTTGCTAAACATAGCAACAATCCTAAACACAATATAATAATCCTAGTTGTAGGCCTGAAATTGAAGGAAAAAGATAGTAAAATATCAAAAAGGACTTTTAAACTACTCTATTGAAATTAGACAATTTTTGCCCTTGGAAATATTGCAAATGTTTTGCAATAATCTCTTGGAGATATGGAAACAGTTATCCTACACTCCAAGATCCATCAAGTCCTAATGCCAAGCCACAACGAATCATTGCTTTTCTAGCAAAAGAAATATTGTCCACATCCACCTCTCAATTATCATCTTCTATACTATCTGCAACCAATTGTAGAAAAAAGCGTTTCTCCGGATTTGTCAACTTCCCTGACCATTGTCCAGCTGCCTGGGGTGCATTTTGCCAAGTATTGAGTTGTATCAACTCATTTTTCTTGGCTTTCCACCGTTTTATTTATGCATCTTTGATTTTAGCAATGAGGAATGTATCTGCTGGTTGGCAAAGGTGAATAGAACATGGAGGCAGAAATTTAAAAATTCTGTTTTTGACAGCTAGGACAACGGCCAATCCAGGGGTCACAATATGTCTGTTACAATTATCAAGCCATATGATCTTCATGTGTTGATGAAGATCGACTTGATATGCATGAGGTTCCAAAAAATATTCGGATAAGATGGTTTGATCCATCCAACCTTTAGAGCCCGTTTTATAAGAAACCCCAGGAATATTATCCATCAAACCCCGAATAAGATAGCTCTTATTTTCATTTGAAAAAATGAGCATAGGAGCTTCTATTGTGGCACACTTGCCTTTTGAAATGCAAACCACCATGGTCATGGATTCCCCATCCAAGACAACTTCAACGTATTTGATAGTTGTATCCTCCCTAAATCCTAAAGTTCGGCCATTGTCAAGATTGACAATAAAATGCGTTTTCATCCAGATTTTTCATGAATTTTTCATTAAATTCCTTGGATGAAAATCCCCTTTGCAAGACCCTCAAATGGTAGGCGGTTTGCTTTTTGATTTGAAGCTCTTTTTTAAAGCTGCAAGTCAAACGACCACGTTGGGATAGATAGACAATATTCTGGTTATCCATGAACTAATTGATCCAATTCATTGTGATTTTTTCTTACCACCATCTTTGGGATTGACAAAATAGATTGTGAAAATGGACTCAAGAGCTACAAGAATGGAAAGGGTCAATTCACAAAGTAGAAACGTTGAAACTTTGACACTTGATTTGCGGGAAAATTCTTCAAGTAAAAGTGGGTATAAATATTATACCCATTCACTTTTTTTCTTGCCTTGACCTGGTCTAGCCTTTGGAGGATGGCGTCTCCTTTTGTCTAAACAACTTTGGCTACAAGGGAATGGAGAGATGGAACCTTCAATATCTTCATTGAATTGATCATGCTACTGCCACCATTGGCTAGCTTTTACGGGGTTGGCAGGTTGTTGGCCATAAAAGTATTCCAAAAATGCTTGAATGACACGGGCATTGAGGCCAACTAAGCTGTGAACGCCAAAGTCCTTGATCATCCAATTTGTGACAGATCGGCAAGTGGCAAGGCTGGAAACTTGTTGAGAGGAATCTCAGCAAACGGGGGGGCGGTCCATCTGAAAAAAAAAGTAAATGCACCTGTAAAAAAAGTGTCGACCAAAAAAAAAAATAATTTTTCAAAGGATACAAAGGATAGAAAGACAAATCCAATGGTGTTATCGAAAGTTCAATCAGATACCTCAACTAGAAGTTATGGTTGTCGAAAGTTCAAAGTGAAGATTGGCAGGAATTTTGAAATTGGGCCGGGCGGCGAGAAACGTCGGAATATAACACCACCACCCTATGGAAATTGGAGCTCACAACAAAGGGAGAAATAGCCTGACTACAGAAGAGGTGGGCCGCAATAGAGTTGCCCAGTCCAGGACCCTGAGCAAGTGCCGCAACTGGAGTGACCTCCAAATTTCTCCAAATTTTTGGCCGGCCCTGATGGGCAAGTTCCGAAGATCAGTGCCCACACCTTCAAAGGCCGGAATGCGACATTCAGCGTCCGCATCCTGCAAGGCTGGAATTTGGTGTTTCTCAGGGAAGGGGCAGTTCTTGACGGCAGGGGGCTAGAATTTCAATTTCTCAGGGAAAGGCCAGACTTTGGCGATGGGAGTTAAGTGCCCCAACACTATTTACACATAAATTGGAAAATAGTGTTGGGGGTAAAAAACAACGAACAATACTAATTATCATCCAACACTATTTATCAATTTTAGTGTAGTTTTATCCAGCAGGGTACAAAGTGTTATACCATGTTAATAATTTTGTGCTAATAGTTCCTAATGTTTCCATTAGGTTTGGAAGATCTTTATGAAGAATTAATCAAGCATATGCTGCTCCAACAGCTAACTAAGCTCCCATAAAACGAGAGGGACCTTGAAAAGTTGTTGTTCCCCGAGTAGCCTGGAAAGCTTCCTGTATTGTCTCTGACCTACCAGGTGATAAGAATGAGTCATCCTAGTGTGGCAAGGAACTTTCTGATCTTGGCAAATCCGTCAAAGCTCTCTGTGCTTATTACACAGTTTTTGAATTCCTCTTTTGGTACTGTGCATTCAAAGATGGATGTATCAATTGAACTTGCATACACTTTTAAAAACCTTGTTTCTACGTGGCATTCATATAGCTCATGCACTTTTCCTTACAAGCTGCTATTCAATTATAGTAATAGTGATAGTTGGTACCCAGCCCCTCAGCCTTGTCTCCAACCAGACGATACTAATAGTGATAGTGATAGTGTGTCTGGGACTACTAAAAGTAGGTTGAGACCTGATACGCTCCTTATGGCGTCGGATTGCACCTTCTTTGTAGGTGAGAACAAGCGTTCTAACATTACTACTGCTAGTAGCAATCTTGAAGAAAAGATTAAATCACTATTTGCCATGTTTTACGGGGAGGTGCAATTCATTTTGGGGTACATAGAAGGAGGCTCAGAGTTCTAGTAGATTTTACATTGGCAAGAATGGTAGGATCAACTCAGCCGGTAAATGTCTCAACTTGTCAACTCATTCCAGTCGTTGACAGCTTTTTCTAAGCATCAGCTATGCCTACTAGTTGATTAGCAAAAATGAATGACACAGTTCCAGATGTGCCTAGCCGTTGTGCTATGTTCACTAAGGATATTGCAGGAGGTAGGGTGATATATTTCCATAGTGAGAGTGTTTGGAAGTCCATCAAGCACTTTAGCAAGTTTTGTGAGGATCCGATGACTGGATTGGTTGAGATAATGAATGCTTACCAAGCTAGAGAAAGGACATGATGCGGCTCCCTTCCTTGGGTTTTTTTTGGCACCATCTACCGTAGGTCTTTCTGAGTTTGCGCGAAGGGAGCTGGTTGTCAATTGTAGCGACACCTACATTGTTGAAATTAGTCCTCTAGGATCTTTATCCACATTGAAATCCAAGCAAAATATAAGGACGTTGGCGCAGAATATGTGCAAAGCTTTGTCCATCCTCCATGGAGCGGGCCTTGTCCACAGGGATATCCAATACCAAAATGTTGTGCAAGTATCAAAGGAGCAGTTTGTGTTGATTAACCTCGAGACTGTAGCAAAGTCTCCTTTCCTATTGCTAGAAGGATTTGAATGGTTTCTAAGTGGAGTGATGGGATGTTGGAGGGGAAGCATTACACAGCCAAGTCAAATATGTATCAGCTTGGAATACTTCTGGAGGATCGTATGCTTGCGGAGATTGTTTCAGCACTAGCACGACTGTTTATTAGGAAGCTTAAGCAGAAGGAGTACACTATAGCGATGGCATTGGGTGATTCGTGGATATCATATCCTATTTGATAGGCCTTAGCAGGGGTTTTCATTGCTTTGGACTCTGTTCCACATCATTTACTAGTTGTCTAAATAGATTATTTGGAATCAGATGATTTTCTATAAGTCCTTTAGAACTTTGATTGTATTGGATTGTGGATTTGGTTATGCAATTTGTGGTTTGAGGTTTATTCTTTCAGCTAGGCTGGTCCTTAAAGACAAGGCTCAGGTACTAGAGATGGGAGGAAACTTCTGAGTTGTTGAGATGAAAATCCTAATTCTCTATTCGGCATTGAATCAATTGCAATAAGATTGTATGAATTGTAGCCGGTGTTGTGTTAAGCTTGGTTGATGTCAGGTGCCACTTCTTTTTAAAGAACGTCAGTGAAAGTCTAGTTCTGAGCAAAAAGTCACATATCCACACCTCAAACAAATAGATGTATTGACAATTGCAATAATATATTCACAATAGCCATTGAAAATGCAGAATTACAATTAGACCTTGCAAAGGTCTTTATGAAACAATAGGGTACTGAATTTGCATAACTACAACAAGGCATTGCCAAGGTCTAAACATTATAATGAAATAATAGGGTATTGAATTTGCACAATTACAATGATCCTTGGAATGGCATAAAAACAATGGCCATTTTGTCCTTGGAGCCCCTCGCCTTTGCCACTTCTTGATGGAAATTCATCCACGAAGTCCGATTCATCACCGCTATCATTGCATTGTGAGTCTTCATCGTGTGGATTGCCCAACCTCCCACAACAAATATCAAAATTCTACACATATTTTGACAATGCATCCGCAGCCGCCCATACCTTCAATCCAAAGCAAATGGATATATTGGCATATATGGGCGAATTGGAGAGTATTTGCCTTTATACATAACCATACTCTCGTTCACAATGACTTGCTAGTTAGGGGACCACATGCCTTTGAACTTGTCACATACTTCATCAACTAGCCAGCGAACCTTGTCTAATTTATCATACATTGGATTCTTCTGGTCCTGCACATCATCAAGTGCTTTTGCCAAATGTAAACAACAAGTAATGCTTTCAAAACGATTTCTCTTCATAATTTGTGATATGACATGGTAGTGGAGAAGAGGCTCCTCATTCAACCAATACAATCTCCTGATTGGAACTTTTTTGATTCCCATATACAAAGATAGGCAAAGGTATGCTGAAAAATCAGCAAGAGCCAGTGGAGTCCAATCAATACCACCCCGCATCCATCCATCACTACTAGAAAATTGGTGACCAAACCAACAAAAACTAACAGAAAACTGGTCTAATTTGTAA
The DNA here is from genome assembly GCA_963969595.1 of Neckera pumila. NCBI lineage: Eukaryota > Viridiplantae > Streptophyta > Bryopsida > Hypnales > Neckeraceae > Neckera > Neckera pumila. Next base: position 16,345,742 of record OZ018415.1, on the reverse strand, counting down.
CACTTTTGAGTAGCTTTGGTCAAGTTGATTTGGACAGTACTCAACAAAAAAGTGTTGAATTTTTGTCGGTGTGGACAATATCTAACAAGAAAATGTTGAGAATTTAACAAAAAAGGGCTAAATTTTTGTCGGCATAGACAATATCTAATAAGAAAATGTTCATTACTTAACTAAAAACTGCTAAATTATTGTCGGCTTAGACAATATTCAACAAGAAAATGTTAAACAATGTCTATTGATTGGGCACTTGAATCATTACAGTTGTGGTCTTTCACTTTGCAAGTGTGAGAAGCTTCAAATGGCATATGATAATTTATATTACAATGGGAGAATTTCAACCACATGCACTTCACAGCACACTACACTGCAATGAACTCTGCAGCTTCCACAAAAAAAAATGGGCGAATAGTTTCTGAAAATCCATTAATTCATTTCATTCCCCTCAACATTTCCTTGAACACTTTCCTACGCATTATCCTTTTCATACCTGCCAAATATACACAAATAGATGAGCATTGTAGTCAGCATCTATAGGTTGTATCTAATTTTATACGATAGATGGTAGAATGACATGATCAAATCCCTGAAAATTAAAAGACAATTTCCAAACTCCAATTATTAGAAATGCTAGTATTAAGAGGAATAGAGGAGTATGTGTAACATACCAAGTCTTGCTCAGTGACCTTAGCATATAAATCCACAGTATCCAAGTTGGTCAACAAGTGAACATTCACATCATTGCCTGACAAAAATCAATCCAATATCCATTTACATTTACAGTAAACCCATTAGAAAATTCACATGGCTCAATACAAGGACACAATGCCTAAGCACAAGAACAGGTGCCTCACAAAATGTAAAAAACAATGATAAAAATATAATTAATAACAACGCTAGGAAGAATAGACAATGAATAGAATGAAACCAAAACTTAGTATTGAGGAGCCAAAAACATACCAAAGAATTGGTTGAAGTGAAATTTTTTGCCTCCAAAGTATGTTGTTGGTATGATTTAACGCAAAGCAAATCCAAAGTTTCTCCGTTGCTTATAACATCTGTTCAAAACACAAACTTCAAATTATATACTGTTCATAAAATTAGGAAAACCAAAAAACAAACACATAATATATCTTAGACACAAATTTGTGGCTCTCACCAAACTTAACTCCGCCAATATTGAATGAATAGCTTGCGGCCAATGAAATGGACTAAGCAAAACCACAGAGTCAATTAAGCTGCCATGAAAACTAGCTTATTAAAATTGCAATTCCACTGATAGCAGAGCTCACAAATGCTCATAGAAGTAATTTCCATACAAGCTACTACAACAACAAATCTTGGCGGCAACGTTTCATCAACCCATAAACCATACTGTGTCAAACTCTTCATAATCCCGTTTAATGCCAGCCAATCATTTGAGTCCAACCTCTTACATTAGCCAAAAGAAAATATCACATCATTGATATGAACAAAGAAGTCACACAATCTTTAGACAAGAAGTTTATCAAGAAGCAAAAGATGATCTTCCACTTGCCACACTGAGTAAACAACTCAATAAATCAACAATAAGCACTTCATTATTACTAAAGTTGTCTCCTTAATCTTTAAAACCTTAAGTCCATTCATAAATAATTTGAAACCCAAGAATTAAACCCAAGTGTTACTAGAGCGATTATGTAACCATCTCTCGTATCTGGCTCAAAATAAATTTCTTCTAAAGATAATGAAAATTGCAGAAAATTGCAGATACATCAAAGCATGCACATGCAAGTAAAAACCTTCATAATGTTTCCTGCGAAATAGTCATTTAGCTCTTTTCAAGACCAGAGCAATGGTGACTCCACAACAAGCTGCCCTCGTCCTCTTTGCCTGTTGAGTTCCCGATTGTATGGGTACCAGTACGATTCCTTCCCTTGCTTTTCTCATATATTAGATAAAGAGCTAGGCAAGCGAGTTCCGAGAGCTTGTACGTTGTCAGCAACTTGGCTGCATAGAATTCCAAATGAAACCTTCATCAGTAAGGCATAGATCGAAACAACTATGAGGGAGAAGATGAAGGTTGGAACTCATCAAAGACTATCATAGGAAGTGACTGGGAGCAATATAATGGCGTACATAGGCAAATGAGGTGACCAATCATCTTTAATAACGATGAAAATTACTGCGATCTCCAAACGCATCTCCCAATGCAAGCAACAGAACGCACGTGCTCTTGGTCATTCAGTTGATCTGCATAACTCAATGTACAAAAAAGATAATCGACTGTCGTCCCATTTGACCATGACCTGTTCTACCATTTTCTCACAAGAAATTTGCAGCTATTGCTCGAATTTCTTAACTTGATCCTTTTGCTCCTGCAATCTCAACCAAATAACACATGAAAATGAGAACTGTCAATTAACACAAACATTCTGCGCGGGATCTTATAATCTCAAGGCTCAACCACGGAAATCTAAAAATGCAAACAATAATCACTCCCAATCAATTGCCATCATTATGAAGCCAAGTAACAAATTGCATCTAAATGATAAAAGAGAAATTCAAGGCTTCTGCTTCAAGCTCAATTCCCTATCAACCTAATACGAGAACTGCAAGGCATGCACATCTGTCAAACACCGCAGAAATCACAACAAAGAGCCTCGTACAGAATTCCGTCAAAGCAAAATTAGGTTACAAAGCAACAAAGTAAGAGTTCTGAATGACTAGAGGTCAAAAAGTCTTGTCAAAAGCGGACCTGAATTCACATCCCAGCGACCATTAGTACCTCCGACACACGTTCCCCCATGCAACAAAGGATGACAAATCACACCTAAGTACTCCAATTTGTCACAACAGAGACACAACCTACCAAATCAAAAACTGCAACCAAAAACTTACCAATCACTACCAACACACAACCACACCTGCAACTGATGATGCGGCAATTCTCACCACGTCCGTTGCAGGATGTTCTCTCCACCTCCACCTCAAAAAAGAGAGACCTCAACCAGATTCCAAAGCTTGTAGTCACCTTGGTTAACCTCCAAACAAAAACGCCTCGAGAAACAGCCCCCAAAACCTCAAATATAATACTCCAGAAGCGCGAGATATAGCTCTCAACCACGCCCTGCCTTGGCAAGGTGGATTGCGTATAAAAACACCAACAATGCGAGCAAGACAAGATTGATATAGGAAGACAGAGCTCAAATGGAAACTTTGGGGCCTTCTTATGTAAGGCTTCTTCCAAAGTGACCACTCAAAAAAATTAGACACAAAAATTTGCTCACAACAACAACTGCATATCTCTGCCTTCATCATTCAAACAGAAATTGGACTGTAAAAAAGCTCTCACATCAAAGAATACGCATATAAAGAAATCCATTTATGATTGTTTTAGAGCAATTTACCTTTATCTGGCGCATTACCATCTCAACTTCTGTTACAAGGTCAATATGTTGGCAAGAATTTTGATTCATGATATAATCAAACGTAAAGAAGCAGAACAGAAACTTTGTCCACAAGCATTACCATGCCAAATATGAAGAATATAACTTTCTGCAAGTGGTACTGGTCCATCAAGTCTGAACTAGACGTAGGACATACTGGTGAAATCAATAAGTCGACTTCTTGAAGAGCACTTTTAAAGTCCTAGTATTGAATAACTGTTTGCACCTAACTCATGTCGATAGAAACACACAAATGTTTAGATTACCTGAGAGACCCTTCAAAAATCCCCCAGGTTACGAAAGACAATCCCAATTCCTAAACAAATCCAGCATACAAACTCGTACTTTTGCATTATTCATAAATTAGTCAACAAGTTGAAGTAGCTAGGTCACTATGTTGATAAGGCAGACTTGTTGGGCCTTCTTGTAAAATGCATCATAGGAGCCAACTGACAAAGTGTATGTCCCCATCAAGATCCACCGTTTCACCTGTAATGCAGCATATCATTGGGTTTGCAATAAGATAAATTGGAAAGGAAGCCAAAGTAGTATGCATGTAACCACTTGCAATGTGTTTTCCACAAACAAAAAAGATTCCAAATCAACTAGTTCTGAATTATACAATTTGTCTAAAAAGTAGAATGCGAGCAAATTCCATCTACATCTGGAATTTCCTCTCACCTTAGGACCAAAATCCTGAGTACAACTGCACAAGAGTTGCTATGCATGGACATCACTTCTTCACCGGTGCACGAGACCCATACCGGTCCCAGTGAACAACAAAAAGATAAGCAAAACAAAGTCCTGAATGCTTAAAACCATGACGTGGTGACCATTTCAAAGAGCATCGTGATAAATACATAGAATTCTTGTTCCATGATAAATAAGGTCAGAAACAACTAGATTGAAATTCTTTAAGTGTGTTATTCATATGCAGATACCTGTGAGTGACAAAGAGTAAGTGTATGTGATACAAGCTTAAATTTTGTCCTTAGTTGTATTCCTGGTCTACATTTGATGAAAATTGGTCCAACATTAGAGTAACAGCGCAATTACAAAATCAACGTATCCTGAATCATATGAGGGCTATTTGAAAGTTCAAGTCTTAAAATATAAAAAAATGAAGAGAATTTTGACAAATACCTCATTCTCAATAATAGCAATCCATTTGCCATGATTTGCAGAAAGGATGTGACTTAGCAGCATTGTCTGTCCCAATAACAACGTTGTATAAAATTAGCAACAAAAAGGAATTGACTGGAATTTAACAATGTAAATCATTAAATCACAACAAAACTGTGCACTTAATGGAGGTCAATTCCTTATATCACTATAGAAAGTTCTAAGATTTTGAAGCATTGCATGATTTGATGTGTCTCACATAAACGATCAGGAGAAACAACTATGGATACGTTGGACTGAGCCACAAATGCCCCTGCCGTTGTAGCTTATAGCCTCAAAGCGTTGACATGTCAGATTGGGTTTTGTTGGATGCAAATGCTTGCAGTCAGTCACCACAAGCTCCGTATTCAAGCTATCCACACAGCTCTCTGCAACTTCTTGTACCTGCCGGCATTTTGCTTATAATGCTTTCTTGCCTCTATTCAATTCTCAAGTATTGATAAAAACAATAGAAATGTTCAAAATTCCAGTGAAATAGTTGTTGTCAAGGTACCTGGAAGAATGATTTCAAACTCAATATGCTTCTTAACATTCAAACCAAAATAAGGGCTTGTATGGATGGTCATTGAATGTAATACTATGATTTTTAATGTAAATAATGTAACATTTGCAATTTAAAGATATTTAGGACTCCAAATCCCCATGGGTTTCAAGCTTTGAACACCAACACCAATATTAAGGCCTGATACGTCAAGCACTTCCAGATTTTGGGGAAGTATCCTGCTGGAAAATGAAGACAAACGTGCCAATCCTATGAAGAGGCTTGAATTCAGATTTCTACATCACTAGTGGAGAAACAATTAGAATGAAGTTATAATACTGGAACAAAGAATTAGGGTTTAATAAAATCATAAAATCAGCTACTTATATGTTGCGCATTGAATCCTAAACTCTTGACCCATACCCTCTTCTTAACTGATGTAACATGGGTAATAAGCCATACAAAAAGAAAGCCATTTCGTTGGAGAATAATTTTGATGTAGTAGTGAGTAAGCAAGTTACCGATATAGTTTTTTGTACATACAAGTAATTGAGGTTGGTAATGAACGTATAGTTGGCGGAAAACTTGTAAATCTGTTACTGGATAGGTCCCTGCCAAAAGGAGCATGTGTTAAAAAATAACATTATTTTCATGTAAAGCATCAGATCGTAGAAACAATGTACCTTGAAAATGAAGTATTCGTTCAATAAGTCTGGAAGAATGAAATTGGATACTAAGTAAAAGTACGTACACTAAAATTAATAGAGTCATGTTCTAGAAAGCAAGCGGCGGGATAACCCCCTCAAGGAGATTCTGAGATATCTTGAACACTTGCGTTGTCGACTTTGTTTTGTTTATATATTGCATTGGAAATTGACCGACAAATTGATTACCATTCAAATCTCTATAACGGAATAAGCGTAACAATAATCTCTTCAATATACTATGGTGAATCAGAGTCGCAATGTCTGTCTTTGATATGACGATTGTGTATACCACATGACTTTTTTGTTACAATTTTGAACACATAATCAAAGCATCATCACTTACACATGCCAAACATATCTACGTTGCCCCATCTCCGTAGGAATTACTCCATTGAATCCATTATGGAGAAGGTCTCTGCAACAATGCAATCAACGACATTGACGTCAGACACAAAACAAGTTATTATTATGCTTCTAAAGCTTTGCATGTGTGTTTCCAAAGAAGAGGTATTAACCCCTAAAGGACCGTTTGTCCCCTTGGGGGACAAATCAAGTCCGGGCAGGTTCCTATTGCTTCAATTTTTAGTAATATTTTTTGGGATTTTTAGAAGTTGTGTGTTTTTGTGAGAGCTTCATGAATATATAATTATTATTTTAATTGATGCCTGGGAGCAAAAGCTATGGCACAATAAGCAAAATTGGAGTTTGGCCGGCGGCCCAAAAAAAATCACAAAAAGTCAAAATAATTTTTTTTCAAATTTCTCTCTCATAGATTATATTTTTGTCTATATGTGAAGCTTTGTTTCATTCAATTTGGACAAATTATGAGAAAGTTATGGACAATCTTAGTTTTTCGGGCAATCTAAGCATCTTCTCAAAAAAATAACTTGTAGAATTTGTTTTTCAATGCAACTCTTAAAATTTTTCAAAACAAATTGTTAGACAAGGTTGGATTTTCTTGCTAGAACAATCTCACCGTTGGCATTATTGTGATTCAATTTTGTCTGAAAGCTATTAACAATTTATTTTTTTCTTCAATCTTAAACCCACCCCTACTTAACAATTTTTTAGTGAGTGAAAATTGAGTGCTTTTTATCCTAAATTTTTTTGAGAGATTCTTGATTCAACTACTTAATATACATAAGTAGAAAATAAAAGTCCATAGTGCAAAAAAATTGAACTAAAAAGACTCAAAGCCAAAAAATCTAGTCAAGCAAGGTGCAAAAGAACTTGTCTTCTTCACTTTAAATGCATATATCTTGCAATCTACATGGTCAATGTTTCTGAAATTTCTTCCTTATATTCATGTACTAGTCAAGTATAAGGTCTTATTGTTGGATATGCAAGGAAAAACAATTTTTAAAGCTCTTTCTCTTTGCAATAGAAATGACAGTCTTGAGTGGCTTTTGATAGGAGAATCACCTTGGTCCTTGTAGATAAGCTTTGGTCGTAAAATTTAGAATTAAACAAAACCCAAGGCTAATAGTAAAGTTCGTTTCAAGGGAGGCTATTAAATAGGAATACTTCTAATTACCAAATGAGTCATTGCAATTATAGAAAATATAAAGCAAATTCGTTCCTTAACCACAAGCATAAATGTTTTCCTTACGCGGTAATATCTAATTACTAGATTTGACACTCCACTCTTAAAGGCCACAAGGGTAAGAATTTCTCCCAAATTGGTCCTTCCTCCGTCCTTAGTTCCTTTATTTAATTTTATTCTTTCATCTTTTACTTTGAAACCTTCTATCTTCCCAACTTAGACTCTTAAATCAGCCTCGCAGCTTGACTGCAACAACTTCCCATTCAGTCTTGTTACTTCAGCAATCCTTCTCCAATTTGGACCAGTCTCATCACAAGTACAACTAGGAATTGACTACTTTCTAGTCAGATCAGTCTTGCCTTCCGATTTGGGAACCACATATTCTTTTCTGCCCAATTGGGCTTTTCAACTTCCGCATCAAATTTGGTCACTCATCATATGATTTCACTCACAAATCACAAATCCAATTGAATACACAGCAAACAGCATTCAAGCTCTAAATAAATTCCAATTAGGATGGTGATCTCTCTTACATTCCGACTTGGACTTAACATATAACCAATCTTTATCCAGCCAGCATACATTAACTACTACATAATTTACTTGACTGATTTACCATTTGGACTTTCTTAATTTATACTACAATGACATTCACAAACCCTACTTGGATCAATCAAACATACAAGTACAAATAATTTCCAAATGGCTCATCACTAATCTTAATAACATTGTAATCTCATACAATCATACAATTAGGATTCAACATTAAAAACTTCACATACATTCAAACACCACACATAACATTCACAACACCAATTTGGCTAAAATTAAATTCATACTAATTTCCAAATTGGTGATTAAATCACCGTTATAGATTTAACAATCTTGTTCAAAAATCATCCTCAAGATCTAACAATTAACTCCACTTCAAATCTCCAGTACTACACTTCATCGCCATCATTCTATAAATTCCAAATTGGGCTTTTTAACTTCTCAACTTCAACCACCCACTTGGACAAATCCAGATCGCCACATTTCCACTTCTCTGCACATCACATCACCATACACTCGCACACAAACATTCCAACTTGGATACAGCTTCACTCAACCATATTGATCCAACTTGGAATTCCAAAACAGACACCGACCCTAATCCGACTAGGAAATCACACTTGCAACACCCACTCGAACTCAACTTTCCTTCACGACAAATTAACACACAATTAGCACAGACAACATACACAATCACTCACACTCACACACAACACATTCGCAAAACACACAAGAAATTACTCAGCTCTAATTGGCTGGGACACGCAGCATGCTCACTTGATACTGGGTGACCTCCAAATTGGAAAGACAGACCAAATAGGAACCAAGCTGGCTGGTAGTTAGCCAACCGACTTGGACTTCAATTGCAAGCAAACACCCATTTGGACTCACACCAATTCACTGAATCACAACTTGGACCAACCACACAACCCACCAAACACTAACCAACCAACTTGGAATTTAAGCACAACAAACTGCCTAACCAGCGAGACAATTCACCCATCAACTAACCACAAGTATACTCCTAATTGGGCTAACTTAAACCAAACATGCTTACCCACTACACTCCAACTTGGTTAAAATATATACAAAGAACCCCAAATTGGTACACAAAGATGACAAAAACTCAACAAACACACTAAAAAATTCACCAAATATACACTAAAAAAGTTTAAAACTTCAAAATGACTAGGCTATCTATATAGCCCTACACTCAGACATTTGCGTCCCCGCCAAATACCCTATTTGGATAATTTGCCTTTTGCTTTAGCTGCTCCACTTGTACAAACCAGCTGCTTGACTCCGTGCTCCTCCTTCCGATTCGAATCAGCCACCCATTTGGCGCGCTGCTCCCACAACGACAGCTGCTCATAAAAAAACTTAGTCATTGGACCCCGCCTGGTACCCATCAATTGGTGAGCATCACCAATTAGGACAAAGTGAGCGCCAAGCAAAAACTACGTGCTACACATCAACTCCAACATCCGAATCCGATTAGCAAAATGATAATGGATTTTCGAATAAATATCCATATCAGTACTAAACCGCGCACTAACTCGGTAATCAACCACAAACTGATACTCCTTACACCAATTTGCAAGCACAACAACAAAAATACTAGCACAAAAGCAAATGGGATCTTTATGCTTCCTATGCTCCACTGAGAACTGGATATACGCCAGTACGCACTCCTGATATGTACCAAATTGGCCTGGAATCCTTGTCCAGTTGTACCATTTGGAATCCAAATAGGCATCCTCCCTCCATAAATACAGTTGCGAATAGGGACAAAATCGTGCATCTCCAGACACGGCGGGTGGTGGACTTGGACGCCGAATTGACTGCTCCACATGGTCCAACTTATCAAGCGCCCGAATTGGTGGACCTGTTACATCCAGATGATCCTTGTTGATCCACAACATAGCATCCCAACTCGGAAAAGGAGCATCGCCCATTCTGGGAAACAGAACTTCATAAAAACCCAAATAGCAAACATCCCCATCCGAATAGGTTGGCGCCGGCAACGACCAAGTAAGTAATTCCGCAGACAGACCAGGCAACTCAAACAACTTTTCTCCTACAAAAGGCCGCCGAAACGCCAACTCGGTAGTAATATTCCACAACAAATTATTCTGCACAAATTCGGCTTTAATCTTATTCCAGTCGTGCTCGCACCATACCATACTTGTAAAGATACTCCATTGGATGAATGTCAACCACTTGGCTCTGTATCGCCCTTTTCTGCGCATTCCAAATCAGATCATGCATCCAATCTTGATCACGGAATGTAACCTCCAAATTGGTTAGGGTCGCCAGCCAATCCGCCGCTGAGACTCCACCTTTTCCACGCGAGGCAGATGGTGAGGCTAAAATAATCTCCTTGAGCCCCACCGCAAGGCTAGGGCCCACATATGCACGCTGCTTTCCAAAATAGGACTCTGCCACGAGCCGTCTTCTCTCCAAGGTTGCTTCCAATTCAACGTAGAACAAGAGACTACGAGCTCCATAATCACCAATTAGGCAAAATGCAGTGGCCACATCCTCCAAGCATACATCACCTCTCGCTACAATTTCAGTAAACAGATTCTCACTTTTCAACTGCACAGCCCGTGCCCAAACCGACTTGAATTTTGACTTGGAAACATTCTCCCTGTATGCCAAGCCCGTATAGAGGAAAAATACCTCCCTCTCCCACACATACGCAAACTCCAAATTGGTTGTAGGAGAAATCAACTCCAAGAGCACGTCCAAATCCTCAATATGGAGCACTCGCTGGCGCCGTCGCACTGGCTTATCAATTATTTTCCTACTGGCTTTGGCTTCCTTAGCTCGGCGCTCCTGATTGGCCCGAGCCCAATTCTCTAGCCGCACAATCTTAGCTTGAATCCCTATTGGCTCCTCCTCCTCTGAGTTGGATTGGGAAGCTTCCTCTGCCTACTGAACTCCTTCCAATTTGGACTTGGCAACCTCCAATTTGCACTCCAGAGTTGCCGCCTTCACCTCCAGTTGCCGCTTGGCAGTAGTCTCGGACTTTAATCTTTGTTCTGCCCGCTCTGCTCGCAACTAGAGCGTATTCATTTTGCTCGTCAGTTCTTGTACCTCCAAATTGGTCCGCGCTTCAAATTCCTACTTGGCTGCCTTTATTCCCTACACCTCGCTCTGAAGACTGGCATTTTCCAAAACCAGTTTGGTGTTTTGATTCTTAACCAACTCCATGTGAGCGGGATCGAGTGTATCCAAATTGGACATCATCTGTGCCAATTGAACCTTAAACTGTCCAACTACTCCCTTCCCTGGGGTGGAACTTGACGCTCCGACTTGGCTCTGCGACACTCCAGGATCAGGCTTCAAGTCGAAAGAAGGGTCAACTGACTGCGCACAGCACACATGCACCAAATGGAAGAGCAATTGCGCACCTTGAAGAACGCCCCCCAATTTCTTGTACTCTGTTATGAAGCCATGAAGCCGTCTCGCCACAAATAGGGCCCAATTCAAAACCACTCCTTGATGAACTACCGCCACCACCTTCAAATTCCTCCGAGTAATCACTTGCGAGGCTGGCTCCACAACAGATGGTTCGTCACCAAAGCAATCCAAGGTTGCCAATTGGGTTGAATCCATTCCAATTCGTACTCCTCCGCAGCCCGCTGAGATTCAAAGACCCTTGTGAGCCCCAAGGTTGTCACCTGGAACTCAGAGTCTAAAATTTTTTGCTTTTTACTCATTTTAATGAGTAAATTGTTATCAAATTGACCAGTTATACTACTTTGTGAATAATTGATGTTGAGAGAAAATCCCAAAAAGCATCAAAACCATTCAAATCTGTGCTCTTTCCTAAGTTCTAGCAATAGAAATGGATAAATGAGAGTCCAAATAGAAATTGGGAGAGTTCTAATTCCAACCTACATCCAAAGATTAGAATATTGATAGAATTTACAAAGAGTTTTTACCACGAAGATGCATACAAATAGTGAATTGGCTAAAAATAGTAAATGTAGGTCATCATAGCTTACCAATAACTTAGAAAGCCCACGAGAAGGATTTGGGTGAAAACCGAGCTTGAAAGAAAATATTGGTAAATAGTTGCCCCACAGGACTTTTTTAAGCCAAAATTCATAGAAAATCACGAGGAGGCGATTGCAACATGGGGAGAGGTGTTTCTGACTTAGAAACATGCCAGGAGCGTAATGGCGAAGACGGATTGCCAAGATTCCCTCATATAAGGAAGATTCCTTTATAAAGGAATTGAAATCAGGAGATATGAATTTATTTCACGGAATTTAACGGAATTCCAAAACATTCCGCGGATGAACCGGCAAATCACGAGTTGACAAAGTCCAAATTAAGTCAACAGCAACTCTTTTTTGACATTCTTGGACCTTCCGAACAACCCTGGTTAGTTAGAATCAGCAAAAGTTATAAACTCCAAGAGTTGGATTTTCCACCCTTTTCATTAGGTTGGAAAACACTATCTTTTATGAAGAAAATTGACGTAGGAGTAGGGGTGAGGGGGTCCCTAGACTAAAAAGGGTCTTCTGGAGCCAACACCGCAAATTGTTTTCCATTTGGAGCTTTTCTCCAAAAGATATAGCCCATTCAGCTATAGGGTAGAATTAGGCGTAGTAATTGGTAGTTTTAATTTACTTAGATATTATTTTAGTTTACGTAGATATTATTTAGAGTAAAAGGAGGTAAATGGGAGCCCGAGAAACGTATAAAAGGGCTCCCACCGACTCCCTTTGCACCCCTTTTCTTCATGTTGCTTGTAGAACTGCCACGAGGCTCTGATATTTCGCTTTGTATTTCTGCCAAAATCGTTGGCAATTGTTGAGTTTTTGGTCTGGAACCAAAAACCTTGCTTTATATGTATTGGAATCTTGAACTTCCTTTTTGTTGATTTTTGGTGCCATTCAAAGGACGTTGGGGTCCCTTTGAACCACTGCTAACACATATTTTGTGCTTGTCTTTTGCACTTTTCATTTTAGTACTAACGCCAAGGACATTCTGACCGGATCTCGACGCAGCCGGTAGTTGGAACCCTTGGATTTGTGTTTTGAGTCCGTTGTCTACTAACCAACTTCCTACCGAGCTTTTTTGGTGAGGAATTTCACCCCTTTTGAATGTTGTAAATTCCCCCTGAAGCCTAAACGTTGGAAGAAGTGGTGCAAGAGTCGGTTATAATATTTTAGAGTGAGTTGGGTGAGATCCAACCCTCATACTAACCGCTAAGTGGTATTTTGTCCAAAATTTGGGGCCATATCCCTCAGTACGGCGAAGCTTTGCCCTTAGTTACAATTTTTAGTCACTAATATTTCAAATTTAAAGTAGTTTTTGTCAGCCTTTGGAGGAAGTACCCTCCAAGACGGCGAAGCTTCGCCCATGAGAGAAATTTTAGAAGTTCCCAAAAAAAGTGTGTTAGTTTTTGCTTTGTACTTCATAAAAAAAGTGTGTTAGTTTTCCTTTAGAATACGACCTCAAGCCTTAGAAATTTCCAAGTTAGTTTTTGGTTAAAAGGGTCCCTGAAGGACCCCAATTAGTGGCAAAGCAACAGCCGAGGTTCTGAATCTGAGAAATACTAGGTCTCTGGTAACCAGCCAGAGCCAAGAGAACCAACCGGTCAGATTGCCTTGACCAAGCCATACTGGTCATCCATCATCTTGTATCATAAAACCAAACACGGAGAGGATGCCTACGGACCCCCTTTGGTTTTATTTTTTGCAAAATCTGAACACCAAGCTTAGTTCTTTGAACTATATCCCAGTATAATAAATTCTAGGTGATATCAGTACCTTTTAAAAAATTTCAGTGCTTAGAGCTAGAAGAAGCTTGAAAATTGCTTAGAGCCAAAAGAAATCTGAAAATTGTTTAGAAGCCAGAAGAAGCCTGAAATTTTGCTTAGAGCCAGAAGAAGTCTGAAATTTTGTTTAGAGCTAGAAGAAGTCTGAGATTTTGCTTAGAGCCAGAAGAAGCCTGAAATTTTGCTTAGAGCTAGAAGAAGTTTGAGATTTTGCTTAGAGCCAAAAGAAGCTTGAAATTTTGCTTAAATCTATAAGAAGTCTGAAATTTTGCTTAGAGTTAGAAGAAGTCTGAGATTTTGCTTAGAGCCAGAAGAAGCCTGAAATTTTGCTTAGAGCTAGAAGAAGTCTGAGATTTTGCTTAAAGCCAGAAGAAGCCTGAAATTTTGCTTAGAGCTAGAAGAAGTCTGAGATTTTGCTTAGAGCCAGAAGAAGCCTGAAATTTTGCTTAAAGCTAGAAGAAGTCTAAAATTTTGCTTAGAGCCAAAAGAAGCCTGAAATTTTGCTTAGAGCCAGAAGAAGTCTGAAATTCGGCTTGTAAGCCAATAAGGGTGATCTCATTCAGAAGTCAACTCACCCGCAATACCTTTCCAAGCACAGGAACAATAACTCATCCCCAGTCCTCTAGCACTTGGTTGCCTCCAAATTCTCTCATACTTTCAGGCTCTCACAGCACTACATCCTTCAAGCATTTGGAAGAAAATAAAACTGAGTCATCAACTACAAATTTTTGTGAAGCATAAGGAGTGAGGTGCAAATTGGAAACAAATCGAAGACTAATACAAAGTTTGTGGAAGAAGAAGGAGAAGGTCCCAAAAAGTCAAGGTAATTTCTCTTTTGAATAAAAAATCAAATCTTTGACATAATTTAAGGTGGGAATTAAAGTCAACAAATAAAAAACGAAATAACAATTGACTTGCTAATGGTTCTAGAAATTAGTTAAATTTAGAGAAGACTTAGAAACCATTTAGTGACTAAAATTTGACTTCCTTAATAGTCCAACCAAAATTCTAAAGTTTAGATTTTCTCAAAGATTTGCCTTTGAAAAAAGAAAGACTTTGGTGGAAAGAAAAGCTATCACCATAAGAAAAGATAAGGGGCAATTAAAATATTTCTAGAATTATTTAGACCATAGAAAAATTTAGAATCACTTTAGTTGCTAAAATTTAACTCACAAAATATCTCAGATCATTCAGAAATTAGAATTGTTAGTATTTGCTTTAGAGAAAATTAAAGTCCTAGACAAAGGAATATTTGAAACCATAAACATACAACCCATTTAGTATTAGGATAGAAATAATAGACTAAAATTAACAAGATTAGAAAGAAAAAAAAACAAAAAAAACCCACTATCATAGACTTTTAAATTAGAAGAAATTAGAACATCTGGGAACAAAATTAGTAGGGAAAAACAACATCAAGGTAACAAAGAGAATTAACCAATTACAATTGGAACAAGGAAAGGAAAAGGACTGACCAACCATTCTTTCCAAATATAAAGAATTAGACATACGCAAAAGTGGAGGGAGCACATCAACAAGGCATGGACTTCATGATCCAGATGGAGCATGAGACCATCGATGATTCCAAGGTGCGTTCTTAATTCTCACTCTCTAATTGTGTTTTAGATTTTAATTAAGTTAGATTTGCTTTAAAAACCTAGAGCCGAATTTAGGACATAGAATCAGACCTTAGGAGGATTTAATTAGTGAAATTAGAATTTAAAATTAAATAGAGAATTCTCCTAGCTTTCTGAAAAGACATTAAACATAGAAATCCGATAAAAATGGAGAAAGTAGTGAGAGAATGAAGTTGACGTAAGAAACGAATGAAAAAATTAGAAAAATCATCCAAAAGAATATTCTAAAGGAATTTTAGGATCTAAATTAGAGTAGGAAATTGAGAAGGAAATTACAACCTTAGAGATTTAAAGTAGAATCCTACAAAGAATTGAATCCAAGTAAGTTTTTTTTGTCCGAAGTAAATAAGAATTAGGTGAAATCTAAATTCACCTAAACAACCTTTACTTTGGATAAAAAACATTAACCTTGGTTTTAACTTCCATGATAGAAATTAACCGCCACGTCAAATTAATTTAACCAACTCAGTAGAAGTTGAAAAAGAATCAACTATCGAAATTTTACCACAACTGTTGTAAAATTGATTGATAAATTAACCTAGAAACTACCGGAGAGAATTCGTAGGAAAAAAAGTCAAAAGTAATTAGTACTTTAGATTTATCTCGAGAATAGATAAAAGTTAGAGTAAATTTTGAGGAATTGTTAATCGGTCAAAATTTACTAAAACTTTTTAGCTTTAAGTAATTGAATTTTTAACGAAGGTAGAAAATTTAGAAAGGAAGTTAGAATAATTTATCAAGAGGAGTAAAAACTCAAGGTAAATTTAGATGAATCGATAGTCGGTCAAAATTTACCTAGAACCTTACAAACTAAAATTTATAATTTACCAAGATAGAAAATCTTAATAGGAAGTTAGATAATTTAGTAAAAGAAGGTAAAACCATTAGGAAAAGATAAAATCTAGGGTAAATTTTGATGAACCGCTAAATCGGTCAAAATTCACCAAAGATTTTGCAAAATCTAGACCAATCCTTAATTCTTTAATCAAAGTAGAAGAATATTAGTAGAAACTAGATAGAGGTTGATTAATAGGGAAAAATTAGGAAATAATAGATTTGATAAGAAAAATAAGGTCAGAATTACAACAAAACGTACTTTAGATTAGAATTCACATCAAATTTACTTATTTAGGCAACAATTGAACGCTTAGGATAAGATAGGACTTCAAAATAGGAAAAAACCCTTAGAATTCAATTAATCCTCCCTCAACTTCTACTTAGTTACTCACGTTTGTGGTAAAAAAGCTCCATTGCTTGGAAGGCAGCTCGTTTACTACAGCCAATCATCTATAGACTTAGATTTACTCATAGAACCTGATTGTGCATGTTAGAATCTAGGATGGGATTCAAAACACTTACAACCCTTGATGCAAAACACTCCTCCACTGAGTAGTCCAAGGATTCTTGGACTGATCTCACCGATACTTTTGACTTGGGCAGCTAAAACACCTCTGCAATGCGTTGAGCTTGTAGCTCGACTGTCTCCCCTCGCAAACAGCTTTTCCGTTCAGTCACCAAATAGGCAATGACAAACACCTCCAACCGATTTGAATCTACTTCGCTCCAGTGTTGCATCCCCTCCAAAAACATCTATAACCCGGCCTCTTGAAGCTTCAACTGCTGGCGAGCTTCCTACTCGGCGCCTTCCAATTTGGATGCAGCATCAAAAAGAAAAACCAATGGTGCCACCTCTATCGGCTCTTCTTTGTTGTTGCCCAACTTTGGTTTCTTGTCCAGATGCACCTCCGGCTCCAACAACTTGGTTCCTTCCACCTCTGGCTCCCTAGTCTGATCCTCAAGACTCGCCATGGCACCTGCAACCCACAACCTCACTCTCTCTCGGCCAATGCTCCAACTTGGTACAGAGAAACCTCACCGTTCACTCGGAAATCCACTTCCAATACTCCAAATAGCTTCTCTCATTTCCATTTGGTAGAAATTCCTCGCCTTGTTTCCAACTAGGCAGCGCTTATTAAACTCACACTTGCACACACACCCCTAATTGGAATGACCTCTTTGCTTTCAAACTCCACGCAGCGACTAATCCAATTTGGACAACTTGCTTCTTCCGAACTGGCTTCGGATTGCACAAAAAACCCAGCTGGCTACTATTGATTAGGTACAATACAACTCGACACACAACTAGCAAAAATCACAATTTCTCCAATTTGGTTGAATTCAACACGCCCTCAAACTTAGCTCAACATCCCACTCAAACAAAATCTCTACTTAATACAATCCTCAACCCTAATTCGTTTCACACCTCGACTCAACATTCACAAAACATTCTCATGCTCTTTGCAGTATGCTTCCAATTTGCACCCTTAGTGGTCACTTGCTCATCGCCTTCCCCAACTGGTTCTCTAATTTGGAAATGATCACTCAGTACTTCCCAATTCGGTTTGTTACAAATTGGCGGCTCAGACTGATGATTCCCATTTGAAATGATACCACTTCTTTGAGGGGTACTTGTCACTTCTCCTCCGATTAGGCACGTCACCTCCGACCAAATTGTTTTTATTTTTATTTTTTTGTTTTTGTTTTTGTTTATATTTTTATACTATATCCCACTATTATTACTATTTCTAACTTTAGCTTTATTTTTATGTTTACAATGTTTATCATGTCTTCATTTTTTTATTAGTTTTCTCTGTCTACCCATTGGCACGAGGATGGTAAGGGGCCGTCTTCCTATGTTTAATTAAATACCGCTCAGTTAATTCCCTAATGGCCTAATTGTGTCATTTAAGAAATGGGTACCCCAGTCGCTAATGAACTCTTTAGGGCAACCAAAATGAGACAAAATATTCTCCAATAAAAACTTAGCAATTGTCTTAGTGTCATTGGTCCTAGTTGCAACGGCTTCTGCCCATTTCGTGGCATAATCCGTTGCGACTAGAATATAACGTTTCCTACCTGGATGAGTTATAGGGGCAATAGGACCCACAAAATCAATTCCCCATTTGTCAAACGGGGCTAAAGACATAAATGGAACAAGTAGCATAGCCGTAGACGGTGTTGGCTTCCCAATGCGCTGACATGGATCACATTTACGGACAAAAGCATAAACATCTTTAAATAGTGAAGGCCACCAATAACCGGCCAAAAGAATTTTTTTAGCGGTTGCATCACCCGCAAAATGACCACCACAAGAATCGGAATGGCAACCCTCAATAATACTTAGAACTTCATTTTTATAAATACACCGCCTTAATATACTATCCCTACCCAATTTGTACAATGTGTCACCTATTAGGGTATAAGGAGCACATCTCTTAACTAATGCTGCTCATTGTTGCTGATTTAACCCAATGGGAAATGTATTATGAACCAAATAGGTAAGGACATTCCCATACTCCGGATGGATAATATCCACTTCAAATAAGTGGCCATCTGGGATGTCATCATCCAATGGACTACCTTCCAATTTGATGTCGTTGTCCAATCGAGACAAATGATTAGCATTACTATGCTATTTGCCCGGTCGGACTACAACTTCAAATTGGAATTCCTGTAACAACAGAACCCATCTAGCTAAATGCCCACTAAGTTGGGGTTTATTAATTATATATTTAAGGGCATCATGGTCGACATAAAATGTAAATTTATAACCTAATAGGTAATGCCTAAATTTCTGGACTGCGTATACCATCCCCAATGCTTCACGCTCGGTTGTAGAATAATTCTTTTCAGCGGCAATTAATTGCCTACTGGCATAATATATAGGGTGCTCCCTATTTTGTTCATCTTTTTGACCTAGGACACAACCCATTGCCACGTTGCTAGCATCCACCTAAACGTGAAATGCTTTTTCCCAATTTGGAGATACTAAAATTGGGGCGGTAACTAATTTTTCTTTTAAAACCAAAAATGCGACATCGCACTCTTTTGTCCATACCGGATTTGTACCAACTTCTAATTTTTTTAGAAGTGTGGTTAAAGGCAATGCAAGCTGAGCATAATTTTTAATAAAGCGACGATAATAACTCACATGCCCTAGGAAACCCCTCACTTGGGTAATACTATTAGGAATAGGTAATTTGGATATTTTATTTACTTTATCCGGATCAATACTAATACCCTTTTTACTAACAATATGCCCTAATAGTTTTCCATATGGAACTAAAAATTGACACTTAGTTGCATTCAAGGAAATACCAAATTGGAAACACTTATCAAAACATTTCTTTAAGTGTTGGGAATGGTCCAATTTGGATCCAAAAATGCAAAAATCATTGAGAAATATCTCCATGAATTTGCGAAGATAATCTTGAAATGCCATAGTTGCCACCCTTTGAAAAGTGGCAGCACCATTGCATAACCCAAATAACATAACTCGGGAAGCAAAAATTCCTAAATCAGTTACGAAGGCCGTTTTGGCTTGATCCTCCTTAGCTATTGGTATTTGATTGTATCCGGAGAAACCGTCCATGAACGAATAGCATTCATAGCCAGCTACAGTATCCAATACACTATCGGTAAATGGAAGAGGAAAGCCATCTTTCTTTAGTACGGCATTAAGTTTTCTAAAGTCCTGACATATCCTAAGTCTACTATCCTTCTTTGGGACAATTACTATAGGGCTAACCCATTCACTATTTGGAGTTGAATAAATAAAACCTATATCAATTAATTTTTGAATTTCCTGTTTTACTAAAAGTGAATACTTAGGATTTAACCTATGCGGTCTTTGCCGAATAGGTTTAGCATTTTCTTCCAATTCAATACGATGTTCACAAATTTGTGGATCTATCCTTCTAAGATCTTTATAGGACCAAGCAAAAGTTCTAGAATTTTCTTTAAAAAATTTAATCCATGTTTCTAATTCCATAGGGTTTAATTGATTAGAAATTTGAATATGTTTTTCATCATCATTAGATCCCAAATTAATTGTTTACAATGACTTTTAGACACATACGATCGAATGGATACATCTGACATATGCTCATTAGAAGACTCAACACTGTCATTCTCTATTTCCCAATTGGAATCAACTCCGTAAGTTGGAGTATCTGTCATCCAATATTGGATGGCCTTGTCCGAGTTATCCTCATCCTCACAGGGCACAATATATTCACCAGGAGCCACCTCTTTAAAATTTCCAATTTGGTTTTCCATTTGGTTAATTGGCTTAGGTTTACTATTGATCCCATGAGTTGTCACCTCATCCAATTTGGAATCATATCCAAAATTGCTAGTATCTACTGGTGATTTCCATTCAGTCTCACCTCTATATTTAGGTAGAAACATAGAAATACTCACAATATGTTGCCCTTGAAAATTTTTCATTATTCCCTTGCCCCAATCATCTTTTGCCTTGGCTTGATAAAGCCAAGGCCTGCCCAAAAGAATTGGATAAGAGGCATTAGGTGTATTAGGCTGAAAAACAATATAATCAATCAAATAAGACAACCCGGCTATTTGTGTTTTAACCTTAGATAAAATACCTAATGGTCGCACCCTACTTTGGTCTGCCATTTGCAGTACCAATTTAGTTTCTTGGAGGCCAGTTAGGTGAAGTCCCAGCATTGTATCATGATTCATTAAATTAACGCTGGAGCCTCCATCTACCTGGACGCCAGAAACAATTAGGCCATCAATTTCTATGTCAATAACCAGAGCCCCTGGATCCAAGCTTAAAGCCACATCATGGACTAGCCGGGTTCGTTTCCTAACCAATTTGGACTTTAAGGCTGCCCTACAACTAGGGGCAACCCCCAGCAATTGCCAAATTGTAATATCAGCCTTTACATTACCCAAATTGTCAATTATATTATATGAATTATTTTCATCTATAATTCTAAGTTGGTTTTATAACCCCTTCTTTCTTTTTCCGGTTGCTTTAGCCTTACTTCCAATTTGGTTCTCAGTCTGGCTTTTGCCGGCAGCTTCCCACTTGGTATGAGTATCCTCAATAGGAGAATCTGACTCGACCCAAATTGGAAGAATTACTAATGGATCGCCATCATCTGATGGACCTTGATCTACCGATTTGAATTTAAGATTCTCTGTAACCAGAGGACTCCCATTTGGTTTATTTACTCCAACTGGGGATTTTGCTCCAGTAGTTGAATAAAAATGAACTGATTTTCCCATAGGAGGCTTATTCAAACTAGTCTTATCTATTTCTAATGTACTAGATTGGTTCTTATGCCAATGTGGTTGAACTAATATTGTACTTAGCTGTTGATTAGAATTAGAATTTTGGGGTAAGTCCTCGGGTAAGTCATTGTGCTTGTTATGCTCCAACAATTATTGTGCTTCCTTTCTAGTAATTTCCTTTTCTCTTAAAATTTCTAGTCCACCCTTAGGATTTTCTATAACAATATTACCCCTAGTGGTTACTTTTTGCACCGCCTTTTCTACCTTTAATGGCATGGTTTTATTTTTTTCTTCTACTTGTACCAAATAAGAGGTACCAACCTTCCCATTTTGAGGTGCCTCTTCTTCCACTAAAACAATTTTTGGGCTATTATCTTTTCTTTTATTATTATAGCCATCTTGTGGGTCACTCCTCCGTGGACCATTGCACTGCTCAGCTGTATGTCCAGCTTGATTGCAATTACCACATAGAGGCACATAATCTACACTAGCTCTTGGATTTTGACAATTAGTAGAAATATGCCCAGGTTGGCCACATCAATAACAAATAATCCCTCCTCTATTTCGATTATTATCCCAATTTGGAATTTGGCTGCCATAAGAAGGTGGACCCTGTTTCATATTGCCAAAAGGCATTTGATTCCAACCTTGATTATTATTTGTAGGTAGTTGGGCAAAATCCCTATTTGGATTATTACTAAAACCTCCCCTATTAAAATTATTTGGGTTAAAATTAGGGTTTATGTAATTAAAATTAGCATTATAATTTGGTATTTGATTATAAATAGAATTAAAATTACGCCTTTTTGGCCTATTGTTATTATATCTCCAATTTGGATTATTCTCTTGAACATTATTATTATTTTCTATTTGATAAACTTGGCCACTCCTACTCTGGTTAGCCTGTTGAACAAGACTAGCCTGCATATTACGACACGACTCAGTTTAGTGATTTTTTCTACAAAACCTGCATTTAGGCGGTAGGTTAGGTGGGGAAGGACAATCGGGCAACATGTGCTCGTGACCCCAACAATTAGTGCACCAAATATGAGCACGGTCCTCATTAGGTTTATTCTTTTTCTCCACAATTTTGGCTAAATTAACTTGAAGATTTCCTAATTGTTTTGTCAACTCAACCAATTGGGCTTCAATTGGTGAGCTGACCTCTTTTTTAACAACTTGTCTTTGATAAATTGGAATTCCTATCTGACATGCTCCTACTTGCTCAACTGGCACTCCAGAAACAATTGGTGTTGAATTGGCAGAAATTACATTAACGTAAATAGGTTGAACATAGGTGGGTAATCTATCATCCATTACATCCTCTCTTTTCACTCCTACTTGATCTAAATAGCTTGGTTGAACCCTATTAGGATCTAAATATGTCTCTCCCAAATGTACCTCCTCCCATAATTTTGCTCTTATAAAGGCATCAGCCAAATTGGCGGGACTCACTTCCTTAACAAAAGCTTTTAATTTTGGAGGATATAGGCCATTTATAAATTGACAAACAAAATGAGCATCCAGATAATTATGGTTAGGCAACCGCAACATTATTTCTTCTAACCTTTCATAATAACTATAAATTCTTTCCCCATTTGCCATATGCAATTCTGTTAATCTTTCAAATAATTTCTCTTGGTAAGAAGGGGGGCAAAAATGGGCTAGAAATTCATCCCGCAACTCTATCCAAGTAGTAAAATGTCCTATTTGCTGCCTTTGGAACCACCTCTTGGCTTGGTCCATTAATGTGCTAGGAAATATACTAAGGAAATGTGCCTCAGTTCTCGCATTATTTGCATTACATTTTGTTATAAAATCATACACATGACTATCTGGATCATCTCCTAATTGGCCATAAAAAATTGGAAATGGTATTAATGAATAAGGGCGATTGGCTTCATCGCCAGCTCTCATTACCACTAGAATTTGGGTTGGTAGGGCTGCCATATTGTCAATAATTTCTACACTTTGACTATCCCTACTTGATTCGGAGGATTGACTCAATTTAGTAAAATTTTCTAACGCTAAATTACAAGCTAAGGCTTGTAAAATTTCTTCTTTACAGAATGCTAACGGAATCTCTACCTTTTTCCTAACGGAACTCCAAATTGGGTTATCAAACCAAGTTGGTTGTTCCCCCTCTACATCAACAGGAGTTGACCTACTAGGAAACGGCTCTAGTGGGGATTCAATAATTGGAGAGACTACTGGCTTAAGCTGACTCTCCTCAATTACCTCCAAATTGATTTCCTCTTTATTAAATTGCCCTCTAGGAGAATCCTCCGGTGAAGGTAGATTTGATACACAAATTGGTTCACACAATAAATGGGGTATATTAAATCTTTCTTGTGTATTTACTTTTCTTCTATTCTTTGATAATTCTTGATTAAACTTTTCTCTTGAAATTTCTTCCTCACTAGGAATAGTTTGACTAGACTTCGGCCTATTTTGGAAATATTGCCCCAATTGGAACGGATTTCTCCAATTAGGCAAAGTAGGCTCTGACTCAGCTTTAGAAGCAAATTTGCGTTTTTTATGCGCTCTCTTCTTAGCTCTTTTCATCTCTAGCGTTTTTACTAGACTCCGAGGTTGTAGATATGCTGCTCCTTACCGAATGACATATCTAAATTCTCAGCCAAAAGAGAAAAGGAGAAAATAACCTATTAGGACACCTCCCCGACTGCGGAGCCAAAATGTTAGCCAACCGACTTGGACTTCAACTGCAAGCAAACACCCATTCGGACTTACACCAATTCACTGAATCACAACTTGGATCGACCACACAACCCACCAAACACTAACCAACCAACTTGGAATTTAAGCACAACAAACTGCTTAACCAGAGAGACAATTCACCCATCAACTAACCACAAGTATACTCCTAATTGGGCTGACTTAAACCAAACATGCTTATCCACTGTACTCCAACTTGGTTAAAATATATACAAAGAACCCCAAATTGGTACACAAAGATGACAAAAACTCAACAAACACACTCAAAAACTCACCAAATATACACTAAAAAGGTTAAAAACTTCAAAACAACTAGGCTGTCTACAGTCTTTTAGGGGTTAAAATAACTCAAAATAGTACTACGCTAGTGCAAACATTAAGTTGAAACAATAAGCTAACAAAACCATTTGAAACCCACCCAAAACCCTTGCAGAAAATGTAGCCACATCAAATCCTGCCAATTGCAACAACATATAAGATGATTTCTAATGTAAACCTTTTCTTAGAACAACCAGGCGTGGATTTTCTACTACTAGGCTTATGGTAATTAAGTTCCAAATAGGGTCTTACAGTACGTTGAGAGAGGGGAGTCCACTAACTTTTGTAGGAATGTCAAATTTGCATTCCCAGTCAGGACTTTGCACAACAAGCTTCCTAATTTCAGCAAACAGATGCGCAACTGCAAAATCTATTTCAAAGAAAACATCACAAATGAGCCATTGAATTAAGATTTGAAGCTCACAAGGTGACGAGGTTATGAAGCTTTCCTACATCCCGGGCAGAATCCCTCCGATTGACGCAATCAAAACAAATTGATTCACATCAATAGGTTCCACCAACTCAAACCCAAATCAAAATCAAAACCCGAGCAAGCCTTGCCTCCACCAATGCAAAGCATCACCAGGAAATTTTGTATTGATTTTTAGAACGTATTTGTGTAGGCATTAGGGTTTAGGCACACCATTTACGTGGATATAGACACACCATTGAATCCGGCAACAGCAGATAGAACAACATCTTTCGCATGCTCTTTATAGATGTTGATATTCTTGGCGTCAGCTCCAAAAATTATATTTGTCCTCATAACCACATGCGAATAAGATTTTTTCAATCATCTTCATCTATATCTAGCATCAAACCAAAAAGGCCAGGCCCCACACGAAAATGAAACGAAGTTAACCCCTAAAGGTTTTTGACTATGTTTTCACCAAAAATGCTCCAAAACTGCCATTTCTAATACTAGTGCCAAATTTAAAAAAAAACATTTTTGGACACATGCAACCATAGGATCTTGTAGTAAACTTGTTTAAGAAGATGTGGAAAAATTTCAAAATTTTCCACCATGTGGATTGCAAGATAATAGCGTTTGAATTGACAAAAATCCTTTTTGTTGTCCTTGCAAAAAAACGGGCAGTTGCCCTTTACAGGGTCACATTTGTATGAAAAATTGTCCAAAATGGTGGTTACTCTTTGGATTCATTTTCCTAGACAAGTTGTTTACATGCTTGAAAAAATTTAGATCATCTAGAATTGTAGGAAAAATAGTAAGTAGGAAGAGGTAGAGAATGATTCAAAACACTAAATTGTTAAGAATTTATTTATGGAATTGAAAAATATCAATTCCAACGGTTCTAATGTTGTAATAAACAATCTACACCCAACATTTTTATTTTTTTTCAAAAATATTGAAAATTGAGTGAAATAAAGGACTTCAAAGTTTATTTGAGAGTTGAGATTCCATAACTACCCTCAAACTAAGAATCCTCATAACTTTTCACTCATAGATCCAAATGGAATGATTCAAAGCTTCCTGCCTACATATAAATCTAAAGAACCAATTTCAAATTTTTATTTTTTAAAAAGGTGATTCTTAAAGAAGTTTTTTTTGCTACCTGGGCTGCCCGCCGAGCAGTGAAAACAACATATCATGCAATAACTTTTTAATCATGTAGTCAAAAGTTATGAAAATTGTTGGGCCGTAAAGCTACTCCTTGGAAAAATGTTGTGTGAAAATTTGAAATAAAAAAAATAAAAACTCCACTTGTAGTGAGCTGCCCTTAAAAGCTATGTTCTCAAAAAAGCATGTTCAGGGCTCTAGGGATTAACGGACACAATATTGAATAGTGTGAAGGCGTTGGTCAAAAATTGTTTCTAGCAATAGGCAGATGATTGTTTTTGATGAATCAATAACAAGATTGAAATGTGGAAAAAGCGCACCAAACGCAAATGTATGATCGGAAATGAGTGAGCCAGCTCCAGTTAGTAACGAGATTGAATTGTCCAACACCTTCCAATGATGACCTTGGACGGGACCTCGGACTGAGTTCAGTTTTGTTGGCGGCCTCACCCTAATGGCCACACAAATCTTCTCTATGATTGTTCCTTTTCTACTTCCACTTTACTTTTATAGAATTCTCGTCCTGTCAACCTGTTTGATTGGAAACACCTTCATTCTCAAATGCTTGCTTTATTGATTCCTTAGCTCTGCAGCTACAGGATCACAAAGCCATGAATATGAACAAATAAAGATCAATAAAACATATTGTACCTAAGGGCGAGCAACAAAAGTGACAATTGGGCTACCAACGTGTTTTCAAATACTCTACCACCGTCCTTATTTCCTAAAATCAAAGAAATTTACACCTCCACTACAATGCAATTGACGAACCATTGCCACAATGTACGCTGAAAACACAAACTTGAAATTAGAGATAATTGAGTTTTGGGTGTCAATACAAAAAACCTAGTCAACACAATGAACATAAAATGTCCGGGTGACAAAATAACTTTTATTAGGTCTTCTATTTTAAAATATGTAGCAACATGAATATAATTAGATGGGTGAATTCCATAACTTTGTCTCTTATCAGGGCAAGCAAACTAACCCAAAACAAAATTAACCCCAAAAGAAGCCCAGAAGTAGCTTGACACTGCCTGGCCAACAATAGGTACTGAGTTCCTAGCTACAATTGACATTGGTACTAATGGCTTGTGTCGTCACTAGCACAGTAGTTGGGATCACAAACACTTGTGATGGAATTTGCGTAGCGTTCCTCAGCAAATGTGATAGAATCCATGTAACATTAAGAACAAAAATCAAAGAAATTCAATGCGCTCCAAAAAAGTGATCTGTAACCTTCAAAAACTCCTTCAATCAGTTTGCCAACAATTCCTTGGAATGGTCTAGGGTTTTGCTCTTCCTCCTATTGTTCCATTTTTCGTTTCTTATAACTCAATCAATTCGTCTCAACAATGTGAAATCTTTCTTATTAGGTGCAACAAAACTATCTACGCATGCATCGCATGCTAAAAGCACGAGGGATTTCAACAAGAGCGGACTGCGACAGCAAGCTCTGTAGAAACTTAGCTCTCAAACAAACCAAGGTCCTAAACTGATACTATGATCCTCATTGATATTTGGACCTTTTTGAAGAGAAATCAACAGAAAAGAGTTAGGCTTTGGAACAGACTTGACAAAATCCTTGACAAAGTGTTGAAACGGTCGATGCAGTGCCCAAATCAACAAAAAATTGTTGAAATTTTGTTGATTTGGACAATGTTTTCTAGTAGTACATCTTTATATATTACTTCAGATGCATATAGATTGGTTTCTTTGACAATGCGCCCCTACAATTTTAGACCAAAATTTCTGGAATAAGCCCATGATAGAAGGAAGTTTATCATACGGATGAATACAACCTGGAATAGGGCCAGTGAATGGTAAAGCAGTGTTCTGGTAATGTTGTGAACCTGCTTTCCAGCTTTCTGGTCCAAAATGAGTTAGAAGCAGATCCGGCACCTTCTATTTCTTCTTCTGACACTACGTCCTCACAATCTGCCACTAATTTTCCTGATCTTGTACGTGATTTTGTTTCCTTGAATCCTTTACATCGCCATTGCTCCCATCGTTTTCTCCTCATTGACCGCCTAACTCGTTGGGCCCATTTACGGGGGCTTGCTGGCACTATAAGAAAGACACGTTTTTGGGGTCGTCTGGCAAAAAATGCACCATGCTTTTTTTGACGTCGTGTCGTCTGGTTGTCTGGGTGGCAGCAATGGGAATTTTGCGTTATGTCCACGCAAACGGGCACCTGGAAGAGGGCCAGATGGATTCATGTCAGCATGGACAAGCATGTCAAAATGAATGTCAATAAAAACATCACCGCATTTTTGGAACATCCAAAAAAACATAGATTGCCATGTCAGCAAGCAGACTCATTTTTACTATGGTAAAATCAATAAAAATTACTATGCTCTATAGTAGAATATGAAAATTTTAGGAAATGGGCAACCACATGGCATGTTTTGCAAAAATGGGCAATGGATGGATGTGTAGTATGGATGAAAAAAGGAATTCTATATACAAATAGAGTGGTAGGAAGATTAACAATCCATATGGGATTTTTTAAGCAAGAATTGTGTTTAGTGTAAAATGTCTGAAATAACATGGTCTAAATGTCTAAAACAACATGAAGATATTGGAAATAACATCCAGATGTGTGCAACAACGCCTAGACATTTAAAACAATGTCGAGAATTACGGTGGTCAAGTTCCCATATTATAATTATCCCATATCTTTT
Organism: Neckera pumila; assembly: GCA_963969595.1. Taxonomy (NCBI): domain Eukaryota; kingdom Viridiplantae; phylum Streptophyta; class Bryopsida; order Hypnales; family Neckeraceae; genus Neckera; species Neckera pumila. Next base: position 16,316,999 of record OZ018415.1, on the reverse strand, counting down.
GTCTCACTATAGCCAGACAATGGATATAAATAGGACCTCTCAATGCTTCATTCTTACAAATTGACAATAAATTAATTCCTTCATTTGGCCATCAAAATCTTCTTTATGGTAGATGGTAAGTTTTTTAAATTCTTGTTGAATTCAACAATTGTTTTTTTTAAATGTTTTTTATTCTTTATTTATTTTTTAAATTATGATTTTCTACTGACCTTAATACAGTATGCAGCAATTGATGTTTCAAAAAACGTCTATCTTGACATCTAAATTGACGTTTCAGAAAAAAAAATTAATTTTTAAATGGTATGAAAGTACATTGACAGGGCATGCCACGTCATATTTTCATTGGGTCCACGTCATGAGATACGTCAAAAAGTTTTTGGATGAAAAAAATTTGACGTGGCACCGCCTGTGGATAACAAGATGACGTGGAGGTCACGTGGCGTCCACATGGCAACTCCGAAGCCACTTGCAGTAAGGTGTTCCATTGGATGTTACAAAAACACAAACCCAAAATATGCATGTTTTTTGCCTAACAGAGCACCTTTTTTGCTTGTCTGTTTTGACAAATTTTGTGGGACATCAATGTGGGTTTTTTTGGCGTTTAAACAAACACAATGTCAAGTTTTTTCTAATGTAAAAAAAAACATTGATTTCTTATAGTGTGGCTTGGTCCAGCCTCATTTTGAAATGGCAGCCTATTGACTGTGGCAAGGCCGTTGCTAGCATTCATGACGGCACATTATCTTAGTCCCGCCTGTGGCTTTAAAAAATTATAGCCTTTTGCTTTCCTTGCCTCCTTCCTCTGGAAGGAGACTTTGTTTCTTTTTCAACAGCGCGGCTCTTCTGGACTCTGCTTGGAGTTTCTCCGTTCATTTTGAGGACTTTGCATCCTCATGTCCTCGCAGAGTAGCACGTGGCCTCCTTGCCGCCTCACAGGCTCATTGCCATAGGGTTCTATTGGAATCCACTTCACTAGAGCCACTGTCGATGCCCTGCTTGATCTCATCCTCTGTGTTTGCTGACGACGACAACGATGAGTGGTATCTATGTTGCTAAAGAAGTCATCACTAGAGGAAGGGTGGACGTTGTATTCCGCTTGAGCTTCATTGTTGTCTCTTACAAAAGCCATAATCTATATTTGTTTTGTCTTTCTTTATTTGAGTTTGTAGAAGCTGAGTCTTCCACTCGGTGCACACGCCATTGTTGGGGTTTAAATACAATTCTAGTATACACTTCCTCTACATCTCCATTAGCAAATCGTAGGTGCAAGTACTTGTGTTTTGTTTTAGGATCCACCTTTTTTCCTAGGACGTGTGCTTGGTTGGAACATTCTACATCTTCTATAGCGTTTTCTAAGGCATTATGAACTAGTTCTTTTTGCACGCTGACTACCTCAAGACTCAACAACATACTATCGACAGTGACAGAGTTCTTAAGTCTCACCTTTTCAATTGTTTGTGTTGCTGCAGGCTTTGTTTCTGCTCTGGAGGCGAGGGCGCACGACCCGAGCTCCATCCCCAGCAATAGCTTGGTTGCCCTCCTTTCTGGTCACACAAAGACTGCGGTCGTGATTTGCTCCTGTTGCTCCAGCAAAGTCCTAGATCGGTGGATCGACTCCTGGCATCCTGGTGCTATGATCGCGTGCATTGTACTGCTAAGGGGCGATGCCATTGGAGGCCCGGGAACTGTTAGTGACTACTCCTGCTATCATTGCCTGCATCGTGTTGATGAGGGGCGAAGTTGCAGCTGCCATCAGAGGGGCCCTGCAATTGTCGGTGAGTGCTTTTGATGGTGGTTCTTGAGATTCTAGCGCTCTTTGCAGACCAGCAAATCTTGCTTGGGATTTCAATCTCTTTGTAGACGTCATGTTCAACTTTTGGAAAAGCCGGAAGACTTTGTCTCTCAATACATTGTACACCTCCTCTAAGAAGCCATGCTCATGACCTTGAGCCCTTTCAATACACCAATCTAGCACTTCTGATCCCTAAGAACATCACAACCACCTCAAGTTCTCAGGAGATCTATCAAAATGAAAAGCTTCACTCTTATCGTTCTCTAGGATGTGGCAGACTCATGTAGTAATCTTCATCTAACATAGACAATATGTACTCAATTTGCCACTTTCTTGCTCTCTGTTTTGTAAGTAAATGTGCTGTTATCACTCCTGCCTCTGTGGCACACCACTTAGATTATGGACGAGGATAGGGAAGATGATTGAGCTGTCTATTTGTACTGCGTTTCGGCATACATTAGAAAAAATTTCAGCCCTCAAGAAGGCCACAAGTGTTGCCCCCCTCCCCCCAGTACATATAGGAAAAAAAAAGGAAAAAAAAAATTTTTTTTCTTTGAAAATTCAAAAAATGATGTGGCACTATTGGTGCCACGTTAGCGCCACGTTAACTTGAAAAAAATTTAAAATTTTTTTTTAAAAAAAATAAAAAAAAATAAAAAAATTTAATTTTTTTTCTTCTATAATTGCATCTTGGAGGTCCCAAAAATAAAAAACTAACGGCCTTCTTGAGGGCTGAAATTTTTTCTAATGGTTGCTACTAGTGTTGTCAAATGCAATGCAATTGTTCCAGAGTTTGGCAAATTTGAGGTCTCTTTGTGCTTGCTCAGTTCATTACACATTGTTGACCTCCTTCTATGCATGCCTATTTCAATTCCATTTCTTGCTTTAAAAATGCCTACTCTCGTGATGTGATTATGGTATCAAATGTAGACACCGGCTGCAGCAATTATGAGTTGCCTTTTATTTTTTGTAGCCTTCCAAGTTTCTTCCGCACTGAACAATGTTCAATAGCCAAACCCCTTTCCGACCAACATGAACTACTTGTACAATGACGTGGCAACATGCCCGTCAATTCTTTTTTCAACATTCAATGAAAATTTGCTCATGGGTTACTTCCGATTTTGTTTCCAAAATTTTCGGCTCTACCCTAGCGCTATATTTGGTTAGGTAGTCGGACCTACAAGTGCAAGGCTTCCATACCGTTTTTATTACTGTCATGAATTTTACTACGTTGTCGGGTTGAGAGGAGCGCGCTTTGGGAATATACAGGGTATTTGGCTACAACTGGGATAAGTTAGCCAGGGTCTTCAAACAAACTTCGTGTCTTCTAATCTTCAATCTTCAATCTTCAAACTTCAATCTTCAAACTCCTCCCTGTTGGCCTATCTTGTATTGGCTCTAAACGGGTCAAGGTTTAGTCAGGTAGGTAATAAGAAACCACGGGCTTCGGATGGGTAAAACGGGACAGCATAATACAAGACAGCATAACACGAGATGCCGTCCGGATGATGGGCTCCTAAACTTCAAACCCGCGGTGACCAGCAATCGTGCCTCACCGGTGGGAACAACATATAAGATTGACCATGTGTGTGAGTAATCCCACTTTGTCGCCACAAACACAAAATGGGGCTACTTTTGGATTCCCACAGAGCCCGCAACAGGTTTACAATGCAGAAAGGAAGAACAAATAGCCTCTAAAATTAGCTAGGAATAACAAATAAACAAATCGGGCCACAAACCACAACACAAAAGGGTCTTCAAGTCTTCATCTTTTCATTTCTCCTTGTCTTGTATTCTTGAAGTGTTCAAAAACACAACAAGGAAACCGAAAACTAACTCCAAAATATCTCTGAACTTCAAACTAATGCTACAGATGCTTCACAACTCCAAATGTTAAAAATTTTAGCTTTTTGAAAAGCTAACAAAATATACTAACACTCCTCTAAAATTCAGCTCATTCTAACCTATTGTCCAGACATTATAGACAGAACAAGTTTCGGCCTTCATTTTCTAAAGACAGCAGACCTCTCCCTCTACGAATCTTCATATCTCCCTCAAAAATACTTCAATTATGAAGTATAATAAGTTTTTTAAAAGCTAGTCACACAATCTTCAACCTCACAAAATCTCATACAAATTCAAACTACTACCCATCCGTTATAGGCCTCGAAAGTCTCGGCTCCTCTTAATTGGGTAACCGCAAATTTTCTACCTTCAAACTATCACAACTCCCTCAATAATCCTTCAAATCACACTTGCAAACTTATTTTGAAAAGATAACTTCACAAGAAACAAACTCATAAATTTTCATTTCAAAAACTTTCATACATATCGAGATATCTCTCCTCGAAATTCGGTTTTCTCCCTAAAACCAAAACTACACACACCTACCTCTCCACACACACAACAACCCAATAACTCCATAATTCCCAAAACAATTGGTCTTCCCTCTTAACTCACAACAGGAGAGAAGATGAAAAGTAACCGCCTTTTTACCACCTATCTCCACTTTATCTCCACTCTAACTTCACTCTATCTCTTTATCTTTTACTTTTCCATTCTATCTCTACCTTATCTTATCTCTAACTTCACTCTATCCCTTTATCTTCTACTTTTCTATTCTATCTCCACCTTATCTTATCTCTAACTTCACTCTATCCACTCTATCTATGGAATAAAGAACTAAAATCCACATATATCTAGTAGAGGTAAAAAAAACTAGAACCCCAATTTCTTGAGACTCAGAAAAAAACCCTCTAGTTCGACATAGTATAATCTAAATAAAACACAAAGAAGAATATTGAATGAGATGAAGCCACCTCAAATGATGTCAACTTCTTTATAATGCAACAAATATTAAAATCTATCTAAATCATATATATATACATAATCTACATAATGTCTGCATTTGCAACACGACAACGCTGACAACTTGTACGTCTTCACAACCCAACCAAGTACCTGCTCATACAAAAGATGGATGAAACATCTCCACCATTTCTCATCCAGTTGACAGATTCCTCATCCAAACGCCACAAAATGGCATTGGCAGTGTTTAGGGGTTAAATGATGGACTACTGTTGCTTCTACCTTACATTAACTTAATAGGAACAGAACTGAGAATCAGGCCTGGCAACTGAAAAGCGAAGTCCCGAGTTTCCACGTGGCGAGATTGGGAGCACAGACTCCGGGTGGCATTGATAAGCTCCTTGCCACGTCGTCACCCCCTGTGCCACCTCGATTGCTCACCCCATCAGCCAATGCGGAGGCCGGAGACCAAGATGGGAAACCCAGGGTAGGAGGCCCAACGGAAAGTGTGAAGGAGAAGCTCTGGCGCTCTGGCTGAGCTTCACGGCTATGGCGCAGACCGGCCGGCTTCGACCCACCTGACGGACCATGGCGCTCTCCTTCTCCTTGGCTCCCTGCCCCCTTCCCACCGCCCCCTTCGCCAACGCCGTCATCATCGACGCCAACAACAAAAGCTTCGGAAATAATCAACTGGCAGGGGCCACGCCATGGCCGGCTCACAACCCAGGTGCACTTTCACACTCCTTCCAATCCCGAATTGGGATACTCAATTCAGGCCTCTCTGACCCCAATCACCCCGAAATTTGAGACCAATTTGATGAAGGAATTGATTCGGGACGCAGGGAGCTTGGATTTGGGGGTTGCATTGAATGCAGGGATTCGATTTCATGAAATTTGAATGTGGTGGTTGTTTGGGTGTGCCTTGGGCTTTGAATTTGAATTCGTCACAATTGGATTCTACGCCTCGAAAGAACTGGAATTACCCCGAAATTTGAGACCAATTTGATAAGGAATTGATTCGGGACGCAGGGAGCTTGAGTTTGGGGGTTGCATTGAATGCAGGGATTCGATTTCATCAAGCGGTTGTGAAGGATATGGAATGTTGAATGTGGTTGTTGTTTGGGTGTGTCTTGGGCTTTGAATTGGAATTCGTCACAATTGGATTCTACGCCTCAAAAGAACTGGAATTACCCCGAAATTTGAGACCAATTTGATAAAGGAATTGATTCGGGACGCAGGGAGCTTGAATTTCGGGGTTGCATTGAATGCAGGGATTCGATTTCTCTGGGCCCTTAAAGAATTGAACCACAAGAGGTACCGCAGAATTGGAGATAATTGATAAGGAATTTGATTCGGGACCCACTTTGATTCAGTATGGAATGTAAATTGGTTGCGAGGATTTATGAGGATTGTTTAGCTTGACGGTAGTGATTCGAGTTTCAAGAGAAATTGAAGGCGAATTGGAATTGAATCTTGTTATTTGAGTGGCATTTTGACCTGCCTTGGTTTGAAAAGGCGCATTCATCAAGATTTCTTACTTGAGGGAAACGTGGGGCTACCAAGGAATGGGACTAACGCACGGCAATGTAATTCTTGGGTTCGTTTGGATTCTGCATTGTGTCATTTGCTTCGCTATTGGAATGAATTAAGGTTGATGATGCTATTGCGTCACTTTAAGCACTTCAACACATGTAGGAGTGAAATTTTGCGAGATCAGTACAGTGCAGGATAGAAATTGAGTGCTCGAGCCCAATCTGTTGAGATTATATTTCTGTATCATTATGTTTGATTTTCTTATGGAATCATTCGTAGTGGGAGGTTGTAGGTCACTTCCAATGACAGTATGCAACTCCGTTTCCATTCAAAGATCAGTGTCCATAGCCATTTAGCCATTTAGACCACTTGCAATTAAGCTCAACCGCGTATTTGAATTGAATTACTGTTAGTAACAGGGGTCAGTCAATAGGAGATGTAATCAAATCGCTAATGTTATTAGTTGGCCGGAGAAGAAAGCGTGCTGGACTGTGTATGTATACTTTCATTTTTGGTTCTTATTGGCATTCAGTCTCTGAAACTCTGCTCCATTTGAAAAGAACACAAGCTTGCAATAACCCTGCTGGACCGCTGGGTTTCTACCGAGATTTAGGTTTTCCCCCAGTTTTTTTATGTGTGTAGGTTTTCACCTAATCTGTGACTTGTATCACTCATCAATGGCGAGACTGTAAGAGTGCAATACTTGGTTTGAGACATGGGTGTTGAAATCTTGCAGAATTTCAAGGCAGGTTGAGAAATGGATCTCAACTTGCCCCAGTCCTGGACAATTGGTCGAGGAGGATGAGCAGTATGACAGTTGCAGCGGAACGATCCTCTATGAATGGCCCGCAGAGATCAACTAGGCCGACTGGTACGAGGTATCCGAGCATAGCCATGCTGCTTAATTATTGTAGTCTGATTTTAGTCTTGGTCTTGTATTCTTATTAATCTTTGTCCGAATCTCAGAAAATAGGGGTGCAATTCTTGCTGATAGAAACTTATTGTGATATTTTGTGAAGAAGAAATGAGTCGAATGGATTGTTGATGCTGTCTGAATGGTGAGCAAATAGATGGGCCACGCAGGAAGGTGGTGGAGCATCTTGTTCTGTTCAAAATGAAGGACTTGACTGATGAACAAGAGAAGGATATGCTGGACCATCTGTACTCCCTCCAGTATCACTACCGAGGCATTTTGGCTGTTTCCCTAGGTGCGTGCCTTTTTCTACGTATCAAGCTGAGTCTTGACAACACACGGGTGTTTTTTAAAATGAACTCAAATTCAATTACTTCTAGTCCAAAGCATTGTGTTTAAGTAATGCCGGTTAATAAATGTCACGCAGCTGATGGGGCTGTCAATATAGCTGCTCAGACCTAAATTGTTGATAGAAGCATGTTTGGAAATAATGAAAATGACTCGAAAATGCCTATTATCGTCTTAGAAATGTCCAAAACAGACCGGAACTGAAAATTGTGAGGATTGAAGTAAATTTTACCAACATTAAACAAATTGAAGATCTAGGTTTAACAAAATAAGCTGGACTTTTTTTTTTTGAGTTGACAGATTTCTGATTACCTAGTTTATATTTTCAGGAAACGTTGTTGAAAGAATGCCCGAAGGAGTTACACATGCATTCTTTCAGCGTTTTCCATCATTTGAAACTTTTGAGCAGTACATGGACCACCCAGCTCCCCTCAAAGTTGAGGATGAATTCATCGATCCATATTGCAAGGTAAGGGACTGATTTGATGGCTAAATTCGATTTTCGTCCTTGTCATTAGGTCCACCCTGCAAGACATCTCAACTTCAATTTTTTTGGATCGGATGTGTTATCGCTGCTTAGACCCGAACGAGGTCGACGCTGAGCCTATGTACAGTGATTGCCAGTAGTATGACACACTGAATTTGCAGGGAACCATTGTGGCAGACTTCGAAGCAGAAGTAAAAGACGACCTTGAAGCACTCTTCAGGCGAGGTGATGTAAGCTTCATTTCTGCCACTTTTTCTTGTTGTTTGCACCTCAGTGGGGATCGTCTTCAGTTCCCTGAGTGCTGCTGATGCTTGAGCGTACAATTGAACCCCTGAAATATGGCTGGAGATATAGTATCAAGCTGTGTGCTCTTGTCTTGACACTAGTAGTTTATTTCAGTCTCTCCAAATTCCTGCTTGATTCCCTACCTCATGAGTATTTGTTAAATTTTTCTTAAAATTAGGTCCCAATTTATGATATGTTACGTAAAGAACGTGGGCTTCTCTCTAACCTTGGCAGAGGTTTGCTTTGCATGGTCTGCATTGAATAGGAAATGGGAGGAAGTAGATTTGAGGGACTCTTTCGGTAGGAAGGCCTTTGTGTCATGAAACAGTTGTTTCATAGTCAAGATTCCATAGAGTGGAGAATCATATGATGCAGTTGGGGCTGGCAGCAATTTCAACAAGGAATAGAGCATGTGGTTTTGATAAAAGTAAGAGAGGGTGCAAGCCAAGCTGGAACTGAAGCAATGCTTGAAGCATTCAATTCTCTACCGCAACAAATGGATTCGTCTGTTATTGTCCAACTTACTGCAGGTGAGAATGCGCTCTCTCGCCAGTCTGCTCATGTTTCCTTGTATAAACGACTCCCTTTAAACGCACCCTCAGACGTTTGTTTCCAAGATAGATTCAATTTTTTCTTGACTTTTATCTGGGTTTGGACCAGGTGCCAACGTTTCTGACCTCAACGAAGGTTACACACACGCCGTTTTTGTGCGGGTGCCATCAGGTCCGTCTTAGTGTATACCAATTGATCATTTTCCTGCAACCCAAGTGGGCATGTTTGCACAAAGTATGTAAGCAATTTCGCATCATTAAATAAGGAAGTATGAACTTATTTCTTGAATCACATAAATTATTTAGGGATGCCCTATAACTCCTTGGAGTCGGTCGTGATGCCTTGAATCTTGGATATCCTTGATGCCCATTCTCGCTTTCTTTGTATAAAGCCACTGAGAGGAAGGCTGAGGGATGTAAAATAAGAAATTGATGCAAGTATAAATGCTCAAGGTAGCATATGAGGGGATGATGAACTTCTTTGTTAGTGCAATATCTTCGCATCTGTATATAGAAAGGGTGCAGTGCATCGATGGCTAATGAAAGTTATTTTAGTCAAAGCTTATTGAGCATTGCTTGTTGACCTCACTTCTCATTTTCCTGTGACAATGTTGAAACCTTTTCACTTTCACATGTTCTTGACCCTTGTCATGCTCTGAACTGCAGAGGAGGCTTTGGACACATTCAGCAAGCATCCTGCTTACGTGAGGGTAAGTTCAGTCTCTGTTTTGAAGTCTCAGAAGGGCCTGCTTCCCCTTAGAGAGTATTACTTGACAATTTTTGGCTGGGCAAACCGAATGCTTTGTCTGATTTTTCTGTTTCTTTTGCAGGTTTTCACAGAGAAAGTCCTCCCCATCAGTGCGGGGCTTTTATCTGCAGATTTTTTGGTAGACCCTGTGACAAAATCGTCACCTCTCTGAATGTAAGGTGACATCATTTGAAGGGACTACTTCTGATGGAAATTCCTGAGTCCTGGAGAAATGCTGGTGTCTAGATGTCTCTCAGATCCCTTGTGATTGAAGCCTAGCAATTAGTGCAGGTAGCTTGTAGAAACGCATCCGTCGATTTATCCGTCACTTGAAGAAGTGCGACCACCTCTGCTGGGAAGGCTCTTCAGCGGCAAATGTACCCAAATTGTTCACAAATGTGAAACGAGTCTGTTTCTATTTTACTGTACGATCACTGAGCTGAAACAAGTCTCTACGCTCTTATTTGCTACAAGATTGAACATTATTTGTTAGAACGCATTTGTAACTTACCGACTGAAAGTTTCGAAAATGCAATCAGTACATGCCTGTGTGTTTGGGCATGCTGGTTTTTTTTTGTATTGGTTTTGACAATCGCAGCTCTTGTCAACTCGAAAAGCTGTGAACCTACCAATCCTTCTCTTGAACTGCAAAGCTGGCTCTCATACTTTCATGTTTTCTGCAATTCTGAACATCTACATTAGTCTAAGGGGTCGTTTACTTGAGACGTAAGATCCGATAAGATTGTTCTTTTTAGCGAACTGTGCTGGAAGACCGTGAAACCTCTAATTTGTTGTCGAGTTCAAACAAGCCTTCGATTGGTATGGATGCAATGCAATTCAGTCTCCTCTTGCACGATGTCAATTCGAGGGTTGTTTACATAAGATGGTGTGTGCAAGGCTAGTAATGCAAAGACGTTCTAACAACATTTGAAATTGCCCCACATTCACAACAACGGGAGTGCTAAATTTGGTACAAAGGCTTTCTCAAGTCCAAAAGATCTTGTTGACAAACCAGGCAAAAGGCCATTTCAATCTCTTCTTCCCAATAATGTCAGACTTAATGGTCATTCATATGATGAGTTTTGTCAAATCCAACAATCTTATCTAAATGTCATGTAAACAATCATTTAAACTTCCAACAACATCGACTCGAAAAACTCTTTATATTTTGTTAACATAAAATCTTTCTACCAAATGCCATACAACAATTAATTCTCCCATGTTTCTGCTAAGTGCACTGAACAAACTCTAAAGTTGAAACTTGAAAATCTTTACGAGTCGCACGAGGGCACCATCGTAGTGGCATGTAAACAACCCTTCACATGAAATGCAACAATTTGCACAGCTGCAAACCCCCAACCCTTCGCCGAACCCTAACTTTGGCCTAAACCCTAATCCTTGCTGGGGACATTTTGCTCTCCTTGCTGGGACCCTGTTTCTGATTCCTTTCCCGTGTTCTCACTCTGCATCTCCGAAGCTCAGTTTGAATTGCGATTGCCAGTTTGCAGAGGCGCAGCTCGCACAGAGACTCACAGGTGGGCCAAACTTCGCTTCTGTTCCAGTATCTGCAATTTCTTTAGTGCGTGTGGGGCTTTTCGGGAGTCATGTGCGTTTGATTGGGGTTGCATTCTACTAGGGTTGTGCATCTGAAGACTAAGTTATAGTGGCAACTTTGTCCCAGTTACAATCGTTGCTCAGAGCTCCACAGTCGATGATTGTTGGCATCTTTTCATGTTTTGGTTTGCTGGAATCGAGATTTCTATATTTGGAGGGGACGAGGGTTTTAGGATTCTATGGGTTTCCATTGTCTAAGGTCTGGAATACGTGTCAAAGAGCATTCTAATTAACTTTCGATCTTGTCTTGGTTTCTCGCATTTGATAGAGAGTGCGCTACTGGTATTAGAGCAGAGTGACCGGCGCGCTTAAGAGAAATCAGCCATTTGTGACAATAGCGTGAGATTTGTGGGCATTTCCACCCGAAGAACTGACTTAGGTTTCGGTCGTGTCTTGGGTTTCTCGCCTTTGAAATTTCAGTAGCGAGTGTGTTCGTTGAACCTGGGGGCAGTAAAACACGCAACAAGTGCTTGGTGAAGAGAAATCAGCCATTTGTGACTAGAGCGTGACATTTGCGTCTCTTTCCATCCAGAGACATCGAAGCACTGGCTTAGGTTTCGATCTTGCCTTGGATTTCTCGCATTTGAAATTTCAGTAGCGAGTGACTCCGTTGAAGCTGCCGGCTGTAGAACACGGGACAAGCGCTCCCACGAGAAATCAGCAACTTGTGACAACATTCCTGTTTGATTCCGTCCAGGGACGTCAAAGATCTGACATAAGTTTGGATTCTATCTTGGATTTCTCGCATTTGAGTTTCAGTAGCGAGTATTTTCGTCAAAGCTGCCAGTAGTAAAACACGGGACAAGCGCTCGCCGAAACCACGGGAAACCAGCAATTTATGACAGCATCGTAATATTTGTCTCTTTTCATCAAGGGACATCGAAGAACTGGCTTAGGCTTCGATCTCGCCTTTGAAATTTCAGTAGCAAGGGGTTCCGTTGAAGATGCCGGCCGTAGAAGACGACACAAACGTTCGCACGAGAAATCATCTATTTGTGAGAATAGCGTGATATTTGCGGTTCATTTCAAGGGAGAGCGAAGATTTTGCTTAGGTTGCCTGGATTTCTCGCCTTGGAAATTGCAGTAGCGAGTGTTTCCGTTGACAGCTCCCGGTAGTAGAACAGAGACCAGCGACCAATTTCCTCCTGCAATTCCTGACAATAGTGTGCCCTTTCTCTCTGTTTCCATCCAGACCTCAGCAGCGATGGGGAAGTCGCAGAAGGGCCGAGTTGCAACCCTCTCCCGCACTCTGCAACGAGTGACAACCTCCCTCAACGAATCCTTCGCGCTCTTGGACTCCTCCGCACCGCCCGCATCTGAGCCCCTCGAGTGGTCCGAAGTGAAGAAGGCCGCTGACCTCGTCTCCAAGCACGCGACCACCATCGGCCTCCTCTGGACGCAATCTTCCCTCAAAGTGGACGAAGCCGAGGACGCCATGAAAACCCTCGCCGACAGCTTGCAGGGTCTGATTCTCCTCTGCCACGGCTACACGGTAGGCGCAGGGCCAACGCTGGAGCAGACCATTCGGAATGCGGTCAAAAGCGTGTTGGGTGCTTCGCTTTCTCTCTTGACGAGCGCCGTGTCATTCTCTGTTAAGGGCTCCTCGAAGGAAGAGCGTGAGGGCGCATTGCCTGCTATTGTAGGTTGTGTTTGGGAGGCTTGTGGTGTGATGAAGAAAACGCCGTTTACGAATCGAGCTGCAATTGGACGGAGTTTGGCGCAAGTGGCAACTTCTGTCAAGGACGTGTTGCGCGAGATTGGAGAGATGCGGGATGGTGGAAAGGAAGTTGAAGATGATGGTTGTGGTTGTGGACATGCGCATGAAGCTCCTTCAGGCAGCCATAGCCATGGGCAAAGTCATAGCCATGGCTCTCATAATCATGGCCACGGTGGACACAATCACAGCCATAGCCATGGTTCTCACAACCACAGCCACGACGGACCTTGTGGGCATGATCACAGCCATGGCCATGGGCACGATCACAGTCATAGCCATGGTCACAATCACGGCCATAGCCATGGTTCTGAGCATGGTCATGGAGCTTGTGGGCACAATCACAGCCATGAGCATGTGCATGATCATTCAAGCCATGAGGATTGTGGTCACGAGCACGAAGATGGCGCAAGTTCTTCAGTTGAGAGCCTGGAGTTCAACGACGAGCTTTCACCCGAAGAGATAGTGGTGGCAGATGCAACGAAAGGGGTGGTGAATTCTGTCCTCGCCTTCCTTAAGGAGCTTCTGTATGTTGCAGCTGATCCTCAACAAGGTAACGACGAGTCTGCTACTCTGTACTTGGAAACAATTCTCCAGCAATGTAAAACATTAGGTGTGGAGGTGGACGAATTTGGCGCGTCTTTGTATCCGCCTCAGGAGATTAATCAGCTGCGTGATAGAAGTGTTAAATCCGATGCTCTGGTGGGAGGAATCACTGAGGAAGTGAAGGCTGCGAAAGGGTTAGTTCCGGAGGGTCTTGAAGTGGCTTCAGCTGGTGTGAAAACTGCTTTAGCAGAGCTAAAACAGTCCCTTGGGGGTCTGTCATGACAAAATTTGTATCAAAGGTTGGAGATTGGATGTAAGTGGTCTATGACGACCCTGTTCACACCATTGGTGGGAACGATTGTTTTTCTTGAGCTTTACATTGCCCTATCACATTTGTGTTGTGAAAGTTGATCACCTCAGGATGAGATTGGAGCAAGTGCAGCTGCTGTGTTTCTGACTCTTGTTGATGCACCGTGACCGATGGAATGCTGTAATAACTTGAGTATGCGTTATAACTTGGGTTTATGACTCTAGCGCCTCTTTTGTTCTTCCCATTCGTATCACAGCGAAACCGTCCGATGGTGAGATACAAACTCTCTGAAATATGTTGCTCTAGCAGGGAATTGGGCATGCGAAACTAGACTGCTGGTAGTCATGTGATGTATGCTTGCTCCTCTTGAAGATAGAAATGGAAACAGTGAAGAGAAAACAATGCTTTGAGCTCTGAAGTAGTTTTTGCACTTGGGAAGAATCTGCTAGAACGGAGACTGCCAGTTAATGTGGACGGACTTGGGCGGTAGGATTTAAACTTCACATTTTGCCTCTGCAGTTGAATTTTGTTCCCTGAAACTTAGAGGATGCATTTTAGCCAAAACGTAGGAGTGCTTTCATGGGTGATCAATATAGAGATCCGGAGAGATCACTTTGGGTACAAGAGCCATGTCTGCTTTATAACTATTTATGAATTTCTTATGCACTCATTCTCAGTGGGAGGTTGTAGACCACTATTGAAGAAATATTAGACAACCCGATTTCCATTCATAGAGCAGCGGCCAGAAACGTTTAGCCAAGTCGTCCTTACACCACTTGCTAATTGAAGGCCAACTGAGAGTATTCGAAGAGATGAGTTGCTGCTGGTAACAGGGATCAATCAATAGGAAATGAGATCAGTGCCTATTGGTTTTCGTATCTCTTACCTTACGTCAGACTGTGATTCTCACCCAAGTATGAAAATACAGAGTTTGCCACTTCAATGTTTAGGGTTAATTGGGACGGTACAGTCCTTCTAGGTCTGATGTCAGAAGGTCATGTATAGATAATGAGATATTTGTGCATGTTTTTTCTGAAAATTGAGAACATGTTAACATCCAGAAATGGACGATAGACGGGATAAAACCCCAACCCCTGCATCAACTTTACGGTGGTTGTGAGCCCATCACGCAATGGAGAAGGAGGCGGAGTTTCATGCACCTGCAGACCCGCCCATAGTGGATGTATCAGTGACTTCTGATGAGATCACGGAAGCACCACAAGTGGCCACAGTGGTAGCCAAAAGCACTCGTCCCAGATTGCCAGTCATATTCTACAGGCTCATGCCGAAACCACGCCTCAAGGCTGTGGAACAGGTCTTGAACTCTTAATTTTAACTGCTTTCAATTTCAAACAATTTACTGGAAAGCTCACGTTTTGAAACTGACCTGATGCTGGAAATGGTGCAATGCAGTACATTGCGTCGTTTGAATATAGTCTCCATCCACAGACAAATTTCAATTCGCAGAAGCAGCGACCACTTTGTCTGATAATGGACACAGCAAAAATGGTAATTTGATCAGTACTGAACTCTGGCATGAGTAGATTCATTAATTTATCTATTTTCCTTCTGTGATTCCTGTAGTTTAAATGCATTCTTGTGTCCTGAATGGCCTAAGCTGAACCTCGTGTTTTCAAGCGGTTTTGAGTTGGTCATATGTGGCCTTTCCTTTTTCCAATTATATTTATTTTTAGACCTACCCTTGCAATTTTTCTGGTGATTCTGGTGATAAATAATTTGGCTCTATGTGAAATTTATTTTTCACAGTATGATGACTTGAGTTGTTCATTTCAGAAGCGTGGGTCCTTGAATGAATGTTCTTTTACCAGAATTGTGACTTGACTGAGTGACGTTGTTGGGAAGCAGATCATAGCTTCACCGCAACCCATCAAGTGTGTCGAAGCTGTATTTATTGCACTTTTTCTGACGGTACACTTCACTTCACATTTGCCGGCATTAGCTGTTTTCAATGGATTGTTTCATTTTGCCTTCTAAATGAATGTGTCCACGTCCAATGCATAATTTCTTGATGCTGGTTATTATATATTTTTTCTCTTATAGGCTGGGCTGCCTGATGTGGAGCGTTATCCATTGAGTTTCCAGACAGTGTTGGACGATCAGGTAGACAAAGTGTTGCCGACCATAAAGCCGTAATAAAGATCTGCATGATTCTACTCGATCATAGGATGAGAGGTATCCACCAGGCCGCCACCTGCTTGATAGAATAGAAATAGGTCACAGTTAGTTTCGCCATTTATGTTTTCCTACCCAATTGGTATCAGATGCAACAAAGGAATAAATATTCATGTGGGCTTCGCTTTCAGTATTCATCTTGGTCACAGTGTGCTCTGTGTCCAGTTCTCCAAACCCATTGTGTGATGCATCCCTTGTGCACAAGCACGGTGTATAGTTTCGCTTTATTCTCTTTTTTAAAATGTATGAAGAACCTTACAGGCAGATTTTGATACAAGCACTTGCATTTGGAGCAGGTGTACCAACACATAGTGCTGGTGGTGCAGCATTTTGGCAAATTTGGTGCCGTTGGTATAAGCCGCTGGCCGGAATTCTGCAGTAAAGACATCAAGTTTCACAGGTCATGTATAGATCGTGACGAACCGTATTCTCATATACGCTGTATCCGAACACAGATTATATAGTGCTCTATTAGAAAGTCTTTAACTCTTTCACGTCATGATTCCTGCTCGTGACTTGACGAACCAAGGAAAATATTGGGGTTGCAAGCCACAAGGGTTGTTTGAAAATCACACTGCACCTGGTTTTTGAATGACTTAAATCACTGCGAAACTGATTTTTAAATGATTGATGAACGGCTGCAGATTGTCCAGTGTTATTGAGAACTATAAAACGGCCTACGAGGAACAGCACCATGTGGTGGAAAAGGTTCGAGTCGGTCTACCGGTGTGCAACTCTTTTCATCTTTCGAGTAGATCTTACAAGGAGTTCACCTTATAGTAGCAAGTAGCGGGATTTTTGAAAATCCAGCTGCTTCAGATTTTGCCAATTGTAATCCCATTAAGGCTGTTGCTACAGTAATCCTGCAAATTGTAATTTGGATAGGTATTCTAGATGACCTCTGGGGGTGGATTTCTACTACCGTAATCAGTGACCATTGGTACCTCCAGTTTTTCCACTATTAAAGGTCAGACAATCTGTTTAATTCTGCTAGTCAGATCTGACGTCAGTCTGTTCTTCTTCACTCCAGGTCGAACACAATACCAGGTCAACAAACTTTGTCTGCTGGCGACATCTGGAACTGGACCTAAAAGAACTGCCGTGGAGAGATGTAAGTTTAGAATTTTGTCGTAAACCTGATGGGAAACTAATTTTGGTTCAATGTGTAATGTTCAAACTCAGATTGTCTTTGACTGCAGTTTACTGAGTTGAAATTCTGATGGGTTGAAATTTTGTGTTGTTAAATGGGGGACCCAAGTGTGTTGAAGCGATTGACGACTTTGGCGCTCAGGGAAAACGGCTCTGGAACTCGTAAGTTTCTTATTTTGTTTTTCTTCTGAAGAGTCAAGCCCGAGTCTCAAGGAAATGCTATTCTAAAGTGTGAAGCAATTCTACACGAACGTCAATTGCAAGATTTTTCTCTCTAGAAGGTGGAAAATATTATTTGCGTTACCTTAAGCATTTCAACATACGTATATTTTCGGAGGTCAGTGTAGAGCTATGTAGAGATCAATTTGTGCACAAGAGCCAAAAATCTCCTATGATCAAATTTTGATCACTCTGTTCTGCACTTTCAACCCTATTTTCATCCACAAATCATTGCCCCCCATAGAAACCGGAGCCATGCTTACACCACTTGCTAATAAGTCCAACCAAGTATATGAATGAGTTGCTGATCATAACAGGGGTCAGTAAAGGAGATAGGATCAGGTCCCAAACGGTTCTAACATCCCAATGCTAAAGTGTCCAGAAATTTTCACTATTTGAATTTCTCGATATTCCTCGATCTGAAGCTTATCCTATACATCCTCAGACTTGATGTTGTTTACTGAACGGGTGCTTCATTCTCTTTGCAGATGGATTCGCTCTAGAGGAGGAGATGACCCTCACCGCTTGTACATTCGTCAGACAAAGCGGATGCACGCAGATCGCGAGTCATCCCCTCACAAGGCCAAGAGTCCGAATTCCACTGTCCAGCTCACCACCGAGTTTTTTGAGAATTCAGAATCCTTGGACTTAATGGACACAAAGATTGTGAATTGCAGATTCAACATCCAGCCACCGAGTTCCAGAGAATCTGCACGTATTGCTTTGAGCTTAGAGCCTAGAGAAGTCTCCTATTTCTGGAAAAAGGCTCCCCACTCAGTCCTGCCGAAGGAGTTCTGCTTCGACAAGAGCCATGTGGCGGTCCGTTTACCATCGAAACATGGCTTCAGTAAGTTTCGACGGAGCAAGAAGGCTTTCAAAAGCGGTGGGGAGGCTGCTATCCAGCCAGCGAAGAGTTCCAGGGGAGCTCTAATGTCGCTTCCAAGAGCAGCGCAGAGCCAGAGCATCGAAGCACCGCTGGCCGGGAGCCAGTGTATCGTAGGAACCAAGTACCTGAAGGCAACACCAGGTAATAGCCTGGTTGAAGACCTGGTAAAAACCTGTCCAGGGAGACTGCACTACAAAAGACAATTGCTTGAATTTGGATAGATGTGCATGTGAGCTCTTTTCTGTTTGCAATAAGTGTGAGCTCACTGTGCACATCTTAGGTTTTGTTGGTAAAACAGGTATTGTATGTACAATCAGGGGTTGTCATGGATTGTCTATGATGCGTAACATTCTTGAGAAACTGGCCTAATACTCTTTAAACTGTAGAAACAATCTGGGTTTCTTTTCGTACGCAATTTTGAGCTCATGACAGTTTTTGCAATGTGACATTCTCGATTGTAGAATGGTTTTTTAGCTCGATGTGATAATTTACTATAGTGATTGAATGAATTTTTGATTTGAGTCTTCAGTGGAGAAGAGTGAGTGTTGGCAGTTCGAGTGGTCTAGAATGTTAAGAACTTGTTACAAGCACAATTCCTTTTGTACACAATCTTGAGCTCTTGACAGTTTTTGCAAAATCACCTTCTCAGTTGTTTAGAATTTCGTAGCTCTATGCGATAGTTTTCTAGAGATTGAAATTTTTTTCCAATTTGAGTCTATTGTGGAGAAGAGCGAGTGTCTGCAATTCCAGCCTACAATGTTTTGTAACGGTTACATGCTCAATTGCTTGGAACTTTACCCAAAAATCGAGTACGAAGGCTTCTTCTGAGTATCCATTGCTGCGTTGAAGTATTGCAGGGTTTGATGGGTCTAAGGCCTGCTGGGAGTGCCTCCGAACACTCTACCGAACGAAAAACGAAGTCAGGCTGCTGCTGCTCAAGGACAAGCTGGCGGATCTCCAAATGCAAGGCCCATCTCAAATGGAAGCTTTCCGTGTGGTCCAAGACATATTTCAACAGCTTGTGAGCATTGGAGAAGCGATTACAAGCCGGTTGGATGGCTTTGAAGGGATGATGAATTCGCTCTCCGCGAATTACGATGTCGTGGTCGAGTCTGTCAATAACCAGAAAGAGCTGCAGTCCTTGAAGCAGCTCTCCAAGCAGCTGGCTGAAGAGTCTCTCACCGAAGATCAACAGCTCATGATCAATTTCCAAAACAAGAAAGGGGTCCGTGAGAAAATCTCCCCAACGATAAGAAAGAGTCGGAGCACCTCGCCATATCTGAAGAAGATGGGCTATGATGCACAGACTCATGTTCATTACCAAGTTCCGCCGTGTAACTGGTGTGGGCTCCATGGACACCGAATGCGCGAATGCCAAGACCTGGAGGTTGAAATTGTGCGGCGGGTTCGCGAATCCAAGCTCCGGATCAGTCTTACTTTGCCAGAGAGATCACATGGAGAGCTGAAGGAGCAGGGGTCAACAGAAGTGTCCACGGTTCGGTCTGTTGAAGAGCCCTACGGCAAGGTCGTCCTTTGGCACAAGAACCAGTTGCACGATAACCAAGTCACGGAGTTAGTACCATCAATAGTGCGGGAACAAATAGGAGACTTAAATGCACAACCAGTGGTTGGGAAGAAACTGGAATTGCTTCCAGGTGGTGAGGATCAACATACGACACCGAAAGAAAAGAGAGGCAGCAAGATGAGCAGGAAAAAGAGGCTGGTGCAGCGACGACTTCGAACGAAATTGATGTATTTGTTGGGGAAATGAAAGGATTATCAAGTCAAATGGACAGACGACTCTGTTAGAGGAATGTTGAGGAATGTAAAGAAGATAACTTAGAGAGTATTCATGGATAGAAATCTTGGCACTGATTCAGTCAAAGCTTGCAGGACTAATACTGAAAAGGAATTCAGATCAAGTGCATCTTAGTGTCGAGTTTTCCTTAGATGTGCTAAACTTGTGACGAATTCTTCTTATGTGAGTCTCTGAGTCTACAATACAGCTCTTTCAGGAATATTTTCTCTTCACTGAGACAGATGAAAATACAGTTCTTTGGAGGCGAAGATATTAATGGTCATTAGTCTGTATAGGAGTTAGAATGAATCATTTAGTACTGTATTTGTATAGGGCTTTTCAGTGTGTGTTTTTTTTTATTAATTTTCCAAATCATTAATCTTGACAAACAGAATGGTCGTTTCTTTTTCCCATTGAAACTAACAAGAGGATGTTTCTCAAGTCTAATTTCTACTCCACTATGCAAAATTCCATAATAAAAGTATGTCATTGTAGTTTGAAGTTGAGTTTCTATAACCACATAATTTCTAAATATACAAGAATACATTTTACATTAATTATTTTAATTATTTTAATTATTTTACATTGCCAGTATAATAAACACATATGGTGCAATTGTTTGATTCCTTGGGGAGATATTTTGTCTTCTGAAATGGACTTTCATCACATCTTCAAAAATTTTATATAATTTCAAATCTTCACAAGTAACCCTAAAATTTTTATCTCTTATCCAACGCATGTGATATCTCACCATTCAGTTGAAAAAGCATTAAAATTGCACTCATATGTAGGACTTGAGCAAAATGGATCATACAGGTAAAGAATTTTGAGGATTACCTCCAAGGTCATAGGCTCCGTCCTTCCACGGTTAACGGCCGTCCCCGGTTACGGCAACCGGTACTGCACTCTTCTCCGACGGAACTTTGGGTCGCTACTGGAATCTTGCCTTCTTCACCGCACTCTCTGCAAGAGCAAGCATTGAAGTGCCTATTTTGCCTTCCTCTGTTTTGTTTCTCGTCACTGGCTTGCCTTTTGTGAGTCCGAGCACTTCTGCTCCTCTCTCGGTCATTCCCCATAGCCTGCTTCTGGATTTGTGTTTACTTTCCGGCGCAATTGATGCGAAGAGAGTGTGGCAGGAGGCTCAGGATTCGTGTACCGACTCTATGTAATGTTTTGTCGGCAGACTGGGAGCGGAGAAAGAGTGCTCAAATCTCTTGAAAGGCTGGCCACACGGAACTCCTCCTGCCATTTCAGGTGAGGCCTTGGAATAAGAAACGAGTGCCGGCTTTGACTTGGTTTGGTGCAGAATTCAGCTACTACTCTGCCTTCGGTCTACTGTCGTAATTGATGTTTCTTTTCGTGTTTAACTTCGGTCACTCTGGATGCGGGGAGTCATGGCCTGAGTGCTCTCATCCAGGGTTTGGTTACCGACAATTAGACTTGTTTCTTCGGCAGTCTGGGAGGTGAGTCAGATAGGTCAATCTCGACCTGGGGAGATTCAGCTTTGTGTGTCGAGGAGCTTGTTATGTAGGTCCTTTAGAGGTTTAACCGCACGAAAGGCTGTTTGTGTTTTCAGGTGAGACCTTGTTACAAAGCAGTTTCGGCGTTAACTTCTTTCGTTCTAAAATACTACTCCGTACTACTCTTCACTCGATCTTATTGTTACAGCCATTTGTTCTTTTCATTTTTTGATTTCCGTCAACTTATACGATCAAAGCATGAGGCTCAGCTCCTGCGTCCGTGAATTCCGGGTTTGTTTACCGACGTTTTGTCCTGATTATTCGGCAGACTGGGCATGGAGTGTGAACGGTCAAACTGGACGTGGGGGCGTGGCTTTGGTGTGGATCAGCTCGCTATGGAGGAATTTAAATGTATAACTGCACGAAATTCTACAGGTGTTTTCAGGTGGGACCTTGGATTAATCGAGTATTGATTTCGTGTGTTATAGAATACTACTTCTACTCTTCCCTCGATCATTTATTGTAGCCTGTTTTTATTTGCCTGTGAATTCCGTTGATTTCCATTTAGAGGCCAGGCTCTTGCGGCCGTGAATAGAGGGTTTGGTTACTAACAATTTGTCCTGTTTCTTCGGCAGACTGGGCGTGGAGTGAGATTGATAAATCTCGCCTTGGGACTGGCGTTAGCAAAATAGTGTAAAGATAATATTTAGGCAGTGAACATGAAATATGTAACGTTGTTCCGCAGTTTGCAAGGAAACTTTGTCCCTCGTCGCTGCTTGCCTGTCCCGGTGCAGTATCTTGTGTGGCCCGGCATGGCTGTCACTCATTGGAAGGCTAACTCGACTGAGCTTTGTGACGTGATTGGAAGGCTGGCACGAAGCAATTGAAACGAGGAATGAAAAAAAAGTTTCAGGTGAGACCTTGAAACAAAGTCGTGCCCGCATCTGACTTGTCTTATTGTTGGATAGTTAACTTCCTTGCACCTTCCTTGCACCTTTTTTTTCTCTTAATACAATGGTTTCCATATGTTATAAAAAAAAATCCCTAAAGGACCATTGTTGTATTGGAGGATGAAATGGATTTTGTGCACGTTTCTAGAGTTTCAATTATCGTTGTAATCTTTTGAAACTTTTTGTTAAGATAAAAAAACACATTAACTTCTTGGGAATATAGTTTTATTTCAATTGGTACTAGTGTAACCCTGTGCCGTTGGCCTAATTTTCATCTACTCCCGGTTCCACTCCTGGTTCTACTTCCAATTCTACTCCCAGTTCTACTCCCGGTTCCACTCCCAGTACCAAGAACGCCACCAAAATCAAAGTAAAAGTAATTTTCTAATTTTCTAATTTTCTAATTGAAAAAATACTTTGAAATTCAATAACTTTTGCACCACCGCTCCAAAAGCCACGAAACCAAGCCGGTGCACCCCTCCTCGGCGAGAGCTTTCCGACGGTACCAAGCACGCAGCCGGGGGACGCACGGTCAGGAAGTTGTCTACGCTACAAACAAAACAAAACAAAACAAAACAAAACAAAACAAACAAACAAACAAACAAACAAACAAACAAACAAACAAACAAACAAACAAACAGCTTCATTTGAGGTATTGATTAGCAATGTGAGTTATAGAGCATCTTGTTTTCCAAGGAATCATAATACCTTCTTCAAAAAATAATATATTGGTTTTGTTATTAAAGCTCAATTTTCGCAATTGAACAAAAGTTGCACAAGATTTTGATATCTTCGTAGAACAATCTTACTATTGGGATGAGAGTATGTCAATCCCGTCTTAGAAATATTAACAGTTTAGTCTTTCCCTCTACCTTATACTTACTTCTATTTAACAAAAAGTTTTAAAGATGAAAATGAAGTGCATTTTTATTTTTATTTTTTCCTAAATTCTTAGCTCAATTCTTCATGATAAATTCTTTTAACTCAAGCTCTAATTAAAGTAAAAAGAAATTTAGTTAAGAAGGTTCAAAGTCAAATAATTCATTACTTAAGGTGCAAAAAGACTTGTTACTTTAACTTGAAATGAATATACCTTGCAATCTATGTAGCCAAAGTTTTTGAAATTTCTTCCACACATTCTTACACTACTCTAATCCAAGATTCTTAAAATACATGGAATGGGAGGGGTCACAATGATTATGTAAGGTGACCCTGAGCTTTCATTACAACAATTAATCTAGAAACTCACACATCTAAAATTTGCATATTTATCTTGTGTTGAGTTTAAAATCAATTTCAAAAAAATAAATGTCAATATGTGAAATATTTTCAAACTTATCATATGCATGGTCAATGCAGTCTCTAATGCATTGTATGGATAATATATCAATTATCGTCAAATGATTGGAGTTCCTTTCTCTCTGTGGTTAATCCCTTACTGTCTCAATCATTTCTTGAGTTTTCGCATATTTTTGTCCATACCTTTACATATATATATATTATACACATCAATTTCATCAAATTCACCGTATTAACTTCTAAAGTCCCATTGTTCCTTTGGGAGACAAAATAGATTTCAGGCAGGCTCCTACGGTCTCAATACTTGTCGTAATTTTTTGAATATTTTTGTGAACATAGAGAATCATATTAGCTTTCCAAAATTTAATTTTTATTTCAATCGGTGCCTGGTAGCAAAAGTTATGGCAAAAAAAACCCAAATTTTAGTTCGGCGAGCAGAAAAAAACCCTTACAAAAACTTTAAGTTAAAATTTTTAAAAATTTGTTTCATATAGATTTATTTTCATCTACATGGGAAGCTTTGGTTCATTCCACTATTTGGATTTGTTATGCAAAAGTTAAGATTGTCTATGTTATTTTTTGGGCAATTAGAGCATCTTTTTGAAAAAATAACTTGTAGGATTCATTTCTAAAATCAATTTTGACAATTTAAAAAAAAAATTCACAAGGTTAAGATTTCTTTTTAGAACAATCTCATCATTGAGATTAGTATATTTCAATCCTATCTTAGAGCTATTAATGATTTCATTTTTCCTTCAATCTTGAACCTACTTTTACTTAACAAATTTTTAATGAGTGAAAACTAAGTGTTTCTTTCTTGAATTTTTTTATCCTAGATTTTCAACTCAATTCTTCATCATATAAAATTAGAAATTCAAAATCATTAGAGCAAATGTTTTAAGTTAAGAAGGTTCAAAGCCAAAAAATATAATTGAACAAGGTGCAAAACAACTTGATTTCTTCACTTTAAATGCAAATATCTTGCAATCTACAGGGTCAAAGTTTCTAAAATTTCTTCTACACATTTTTACACTAGTGTAATACAAGATCCTATGGTTAAATATGCAAAAAAAAACATTGAAATTTTTTTTTGTTCTTTGCTATAGAAATGGTAGTTTTGAGTGGTTTTTGATGGAGAAAAGGCCTTGCAACTTTAGGGGTTAAAAATGTGGTTCTTAAAAGTCAAGCATTAATTTGGATGAATGAGAAGTTCCATGAACAATAAATAGAGAGTTTCCTAGGGCCTTTCTATCCATAAAATTTCTCATTTGTCCCAATCAATGCTTGACTTTTTTGAGATCTCATTTTTTTTTAATGGTGAATCAAATGAAATTGAGGTGTATAATATATATATTTATAAAGATATAAGCTAAAATATGAAAAAAATCAAGAAAGAATTCACAGCATCAAGAGGTTTATGGATGTACTCTATAACTTATAAGAAAATGGATCATGCAGGTGAAGAATTCTGAGGATTACCTGCATGGTCGTAGGCTCCGTCCTTCCACGGTTAAAGGCCGTGCCTACCTGGGGTTACCGGTGCTTCACACTTCTCCGACTAACCCATGCCTTTACCCTTCCCTGCCTTCTCCACACTCTGTCTGCAAGAGCAAGCATTGTGAGTGTCTGTTTTGCCTTCCTCTGTTTTGTTTCTCGACGGAGTCAGAGCACTGCCCCTCTCTCGGTCATTCACCGTAGCCTGCTTCTGGATTCGGGTTTGCTTTCCGGCGCACTTGATGCGAAGAGAGTGAGGCAGGAGGACCAGGGTTCTTGTACCGACACTATGAATTGTTTCGTCGGCAGACTGGGAGTGGAGCAAGAGTGCTGAATCTTTGGAAAGGCTGGCCACACGGAACCCTTCCTGCCGTTTAAGGTGAGGTGTTGGATTAATAAACAGGTGCCGACTTTGACTTGGTTTGTTGCAGAATTCTACGACTACTCTTCTTCTGGTCTTGTGTCCTAGTTCATGTTTCGTTTTGTGTTTGATTTTCGTCACTCCGGATGCGGAGAGTGTGAGAGGCCGTGGCCAGAGTTCTGTCATGCAGGGTCTGTTTACCGACATTTTGTCCTTTTTGTGCGGCAGATTGGGAGGTGAGCAAGAATGGTCAATCTTGACGTGCGGAGATTCAGTTTTGGGTTGGAGGAGCTTGCTGATTAGGGCAGCTCAAGGGAGCGGAACCCGATTGGCGTTTTAGGTGAGCTCTTGTAAGCAACGAGTGTCGGCGTCGACTTCTTCTGTCCTAGAATATTCCTACGACTACTCTTCGCTCGATCTCATTGTTCTAAGCTGTTTCTCAATTTTTTTTGTGAACTCCGTCACACTTATGCGATCAAAGCAAGAGGTCCAACAGCTCAGCCCGTGAATCAGGGTTCGTTTACCGACAATTTGTCCTGTTTCTTCGGCAGACTGGGAGTGGAATGAGAATGGTAAATATGGACGTGACACTGATGTAGATCAGTTTGCTATGGAGAACTTTTAAAGGGTTAACTGCTCGAAATTCTATTGGTGTTTCCAGGTGAGAGCTTGTAACAATCGAGTGCCGGCATCGACTTCTTACGTTACTGAATACGACTACTCTTCCCTCGATCATTTGTCACAGCCTGTTTCTCATTTGTGAGTGATTTCCGTCAAGAGGCCTGGCTCCTGCGACCGTGAATTTCGGGTTTGTTTACCGACAATTTGTCCTGCTTCTTCGGCAGACTGGGCGTGGAATGAGAATGGTAAATCTCGCCTTGGGCCTGGCGTTAAGAAAATAGTGGAGAGACTGTACTTAGGCAGTGAACACGAAACATGTAACCTTGTTCCGCAGTTTGCAACGATACTTTGTCCCTCTTCGCTGCTTCTCTGTTCAGGTGCAGTATCCTGTGTGACCTTGGCCAGACTGTAAATAATAATAATAACTGGACTGAGCTTTGTAACGTGATTCTAGAGCTAGCACGAAGCAATTGATACAAGGAAAGAAATCATTCCATGGACGATTTCACTTCTCATTTGGGGCTGTGGAGCTGCTGGCGATGAAGTTCGAATACTGGCTTTGATCTTCTGAATCTTGAGAAATTCGAACGACTTTACTGTACAGTAAGGTGTGAGGACCCGCAAATGCCACTTATAGCAATCAAGCAGCAATCGACTGGAATTTGGTTACCGGAGTAATGTTTTTTTTCCCCAGAAAAGAAGAGAAGGTCTCTTAAGTGGAAGTAGAGAAGCTTGGCTCTGAATTGTACAGCTATTCAATTCCAAAGTTCATGTCTAAAAAGCATCAATATTTGATTGTAGGGTCGCCCATTAATTAAGCGCAACACATGTTAAAGAGCACAAGGAGCTCTTAGAATGATGGATTGAGTCACTTCTTTGCATTGAAGGTATTGAAGAAATTCATACCCTTCAAGCTTTCCACTTGGGGGCTATAGTACACTTGGCACACATTGACAGTCATAGTTTGAATGTGTGACAATTGTGCTACAGTGCATAGTTTGAATGGTTGACAAGTGTGCTATAGTCCTTGATAGTGTGGCAATTGTGCACAAAAATCAATCTAATAGTTTAGAGATTGTAATTTTCTAGAAGTTGATAATTATAAAGTGGTTTGAATTTATTGCATAAATAACTAACAAGAAGCACTAGTAGTAGATGTTGGTATGCTTTTACCTAGAATCCTGTATGAAGATACATTTATGTTTTGAAATTGATGTGATATGTGGATTTTGTGTTGTGTAAGTCATACATTTTGTTGGTGGTAAGCAAGAGAATGAGGATGAATGGACTAATGGAGAGGTTTAGGGCTAATAGAAGAACAAAAACTTTGTTGTCTCTGGTTTGATGGATTAGCCTTGTAGGATTGATAGTGCTTGCGCTTTGGTGGTTGGATTTATGACTCCATTCTTTCTTTATAGTCTAAGTCTTACTTATTACTTGATTTGCATGACCTTGTTAGAAAAGTCCGTGGACACTTTTCAAGAGCAAGAAGCTTTTCATATGGGTTCTCACATGTGGAAGAAGCCTTGGTCAAGGTTGTTCAAGGGAAAAGCCATCAAAGTTGGTAATGATCCTATGACTTGCTTGTTTTGGAAAGGCTAAGTATTGTTCAACTTTTGAGGTTCATTAGAGGTTTCCCTTTTTAGTGTACTTCATCATGTGTCATAAGATTGTATGACCTTTTTTGTTTTCCAATTCCAATTCATGTTTTGCTTTGTGAATTTTGTGTTTGTGACTTTCATCTTATATAATCCATGTTGGCTCATTGCATTGAACTACATGTAGATAGTTCAACCAATTTACCCCATCAAGAATATTCCACTCTAGAGGAGACCAAGCTAGAGGAGACCACTCTTATGGAGACCCCAATGCTTTACTTCAATCTCACAACAAGATGTATGGAGCAAGTGGATAGGGTGTCTTCACCACATGGTTCTTTTATACTAAAAGTCAACCAAGAACAATGCAAACATCTTGCTATCAAACTACAACTGACTATCCAGTTTGCAAGCTCTATTATGGATGAAATCAACACAGAGTTCCTCTCACTAGTTGAACCTGAAGATATGGTCCAACTTCTTGGGATTTTCAAGTTGCTCTATGCTATGGGAGTGGAGGTTGAGGACCTCATCCAAAGTTGTTGCAAAGAATCATGGATTCAATCAGCCATCATGTTGACAAGTATGTCTAAGCTTGTTGCATCAATTGGCTTCAATTTGGAGGTTTGTACAATTGTATTTTCTACAAGGTATACGAAGAGATCAATTTCCTTGATACATTTTGATGCTGCAAGAATTCGCCAAGCTGAAGCTGAAATTGTAGAAGAGAAGGCTGATCTTGATGAGGCCAAGCTCATCATGGATATGAAGAGTGTTATTGAGTCCAATCCATCCAATAGTCCAAATTGGCAGTTGGCCACATTTCTACTTGGAAGATTGGAAAGGGTAACATTGCATCGAAGCTCTACGAAAGCAAGATTTGACGACCAACTCCGTCCTTCCATGATGTCAAGTTTGAAGCAAATGCCAGATTGCTTGGAAAGAGGTGCCTTTGGTAGCGTATACAAGGCAATGTGGTTAGGAGTTGAAGTAGCCAAGAAGACCTTCTATGGACCCAACACTAGTGATTTCTTACGAGAGGTGGCAATCTTAGATGGTCTAAACCATCCAAATATTGTTTCTTTACTTTGGTATATGTCGGATGAGAAGAGATGTCACCTTGTAATGGAGTTGATGGATGGAGATTTGTTCTCTTTGATGCATCAAAAAATGGAGGAGAATGGAAACCAAGGGTCTCCATTTAACATTCAAGAAGCTTTGGACTTGATTTTCCAAATTGGAGAGGGAATGCTTTACCTCCATGAGAAGAGAGTGGTGCATAGAGATTTGAAGTCTCACAACATCTTGATTAGAGAGGGCAAGGTGTCCAAAGGAAATGTGAAGTATTTGCAAGTCAAGGTGTCTGATTTTGGGTTGTCAAAAACAAAGGAGGAGAGTGCAACATATTCTGATTTGACTTTGAATGTGGGTACCACGAGATGGATGGCCCCAGAAGCAATGAGAGTTGGTAATGTACCAAGTGATGATGTTGATGAAGAAAGAGAAGTGGCCCTCAATTATCCATTCAAAACTGACATTTATAGTTTTGGGATGGTGTGTTATGAGATTTTGACCGGAGAAGTGCCATTTTCAAGCTTGAACCATAGTGAAGTGAAGAAGGCAGTATTGAGTGGTGATCGTCCTCCATTACCAAGAGAATGTCCATATAGGTTGAGAACATTGATTGAATCTTGCTGGAGCACTGAGGCTAGCATGCGACCAAGTTTTGGCAGTATTTGTGAAGAATTGCGGGATTTGAAATATGCAAACTTGTGTATATGTAAGTATTTTCTTTTACAGCTTGAAATTTGTTGTTTGTCTATTGTTTCTATCTATGTAAATAAATACTTATGTTTAATGCAACTTTCTTGCAGATTGGAAGGCCAAGATCTCCCTGGAATATCCATTGAAAGATATAATAGCTACTATTGGCGAGCTTGTTGCAAAGTCAGCTAGTCCAGTAGCGGCGTTACAAGAGAGTGCTGCAGATGACATCCATTTGTTGGCAAAGGAGAGCTTTGATCACCGGATCTACATCGAAGAGCAGGAAGCTATGCCTCTCTTAGTTTTGTTGTATTATTCACAATATAGCAAGACTGAGAAGTACCCAATTACCATACTTCAAGCTTTGTCAGGTGATGACCGGGACATTGACCAGGACACATTCTCTTGAATAGATAGTTTGAAAGAGCTTTCTCTACTGCGGAACCTTAGCTCTGTCGGCTTTTTCGGCAATAAGTCTTGAAGATTCTCTTGATATACATTATGTAGAATACTTTTATGATTGTGAGGCCTTCTTTGTAATGTATGGTGTCTTTTATTCCATACTCTTGAGCCTTAAAATGGTGTGTTCAGGTGCAGTTGGACCCATCGTTGAGGTCTTGAAGTCCGGTCGCATGAAGGCTCGAGAGAATGCTGCACAGGCACTCATGAAACTGTCTTCTGAATTTGGAGTTTATGTCAGAGAGAAGATCAGAAACTCAGGAGCTGTGCCTGCTCTAGTGACGTTGCTGGAGGGCGGGTCTGCGGAAGGGAAAGAGTATGCTGCGATCGTGCTCTTTAAGACATGTCGCTCTTCTCCGGACTATGCAAGTGCAATCCAGGCAGGTATTGTCCCCCCTCTCATGAATCTGATTGCTCAGCACTCAGATGGCATCATAATTGACGTTGCCTTCAGGATGCTGGTCACTTTGACAAAGATCCGCGAGGGCCTCATTGCCATCGCTGCGGTCGGACCCACACCCATATTGGTGAAATTCATTGCATCGGAGTCAAGTAGGATTGACAGGGATAAGGATAGTGCAGTTCTAATCTTGCGTGAGCTCTGCTTACATGATCCTCGATTCATTAAGGAAGCTAGAGAATCCAATGTCGTTGAGCCTTTGGCCCATTTCGCCCAGCATCCTCTAGGCTCATCCTTCTCCCGAGCCTCCGCTAGAGCACTTCTACGGCTTTTACAGAAGCGAGAGGAAGATCTGCAACTGTAGCACTGGTGGTGACGTCGACCACAAATCAATGAGCTTCCGCGGGAAGTGTAGATACCGGCCTTTGTTCATATGATAGGGCTAAGTTTTTGTGTGCCCATCAATACCAGCAGTCATCTTTGCAGAGGAATTTTTGTAGAGGACCCAGTGCTTTATATTGGTGACTGAGCTAGGCATACTCTTGTTTGTGGATTCCTATGACGACATGAAAAGGAGCACTCAGGTGCATTCAAGTGCTGGAAATGCTGCTAATTTGAGGAATCTGATTATGGTAATTGGTTATCCAAGGAATGATTCCTGTAGGCGCTGAATTGTTTGCTGTTATGATAATGAAGGTTTCCCTTCATAGTACTGTATAATGGGGGGGGCAAAAGTATTGTTGTCCCCTTTTGTTCCCGCACAAATACCCTCATTTTCAAACACCATTTTTTACAATTTTTATGTAATTCTTGGATCATTGCATTCTTACCTCAATCCCAATTATGTATACCAAATCTCAACTTTAAAAAAGCAAAACTCCATTTTTGGTGAATTTTAAAAGCAAATTTTTATGGTTTTACAAAATATTTTATTAAAAACAATTAACAATGAATTTTTTTAATTCAATTGCGGAGATATGTAGGGAATATCCATATGTACATCTTTCCTTCAACAAGGATTTCCAAAAAAAATTCACAACTCCTATAAAAAATTCAATATTAGAGTGACAATGTCCTAATTTTGGAAAATAGATATACTTTTATTGTAATTAGATTTTGGCAAGTCAATTGTACCATCATGCTCAAATGTACAAAAATAGATAAAATGTGATGGTTACATAGAAAAATCTAATTACAATAAAAATATATCAACTTTGCAAAATTTGGACATTGTTACTCCACTATTGAATTTTTTATAGAAGAAGTTGTGAATTTTTTCTGGTGATGCTTATTGAAGGATAGATGTGCGTATAGATATTTCCTACATATTTCCACAATTTAATTAAAAAGATTCATTATGAACTGTTTTCAATAAAATATTATGTAAAACCATAACAATTGACTTTTAAAATTCACCAAAAATGGAGTATTGCTTTTTTAAAGTTGAAATTTGGTATACATGATTGGGATTGAAGTAGGAATGCAATGATCTAAGAAGTACATAAAATTGTAAAAAATGATAATTGAAAATGGGGGCTTTTGTGAAGGAACAAAAAGGGGCGACAATACTTTTGTCCCCCATTGTACTATACATTTGGAAGTGTCAGTGACGAGAATTAGTACAGTATAATCACTACAGTTCTACTTGTGACATGTGGGCTTTGCTTGCGCTTTGACTATGCAAGGGATGATGAAATGTAATTCATGTGAGGGAGATAATTTAGGAGTTCAAGATGTAACTCTTGTTTTTTGGGCAATTTAAGCATGTTCTTGAATAAAAACTTTTTGACCAACTTTGAATGCTAACATCTTCCAATCCATATGGTCAAATTTGATGAAATCTTTAGCACATGAGCTCAAACAAGTGAAGTACAAGATCCTATGGTTAGATTCTCTAAGAAAATATTTTTTCTGCTTTCTTGGATGAATGCAGTAGAATTGGCAGTTTTGAGTGTTTTTTGATAGAAAAATGGCCTTAGGACTTGAAAGGTTAAATTATGAATACTTTTAGATTTTCAAGTTATTATTTGAATATTTTCTCAATAAAATTTCACGAGAAAATGAAAAAAATTCACATCAAATACACAAGACAATCAAACAATTTGAAAACTTCACCACAAATGAATACTATAAAGTAGAAATTCATGTCATGAACTAGAATTCCGTATCATTCTACAATTAAAAAATTGGTAAGCCATGATTATTGAGTGAAAACTAGACCATCTTATTAGTTGTTCTCAATGCCAAAAGAACCATTTTTATGGTAGAAATCCTAATCAAAACTATGGTCCCAAAATGGCTAGAAGTTGCCAAAAATATCCCCCACAGTGATCCATTTTCAACCATTTTTTGAGATTCATGCCCTTATAGAAAATCAAATAACAAACAATTTGATTATAGTATGATGACATGGCACATTTTCCAACCAAATCAGATCTCTTGCGAGAATATGTGGTCAACTTATTTCCACCTTAGTAGTTTTTATGCTTAAAAATACTATAAAATTAGAAAATCATTTATTTTAAAGTATAAAAATGTGGCCAATGTATACACCTATAAGAAGAAGGCACTCCAAGAACAAAAAATATAGAAAAATTTTCTAAGTAGGAGAACTAGAAAAGTGCTAAATCTCAAGAAAATAGGAATTTTGACATTTTAATTTATAAAAAATAGGGAAAAAAATTGAAAGAAATTGAAAATTGGCCACTTGTGAGGACTTAATGGTGAAGAGATTTCATCAAAAAATTAGCTTGAAACTATCTTAAATATTTAGAAGTGAGTGCACAAGGGAGCCTTATTTGCTCAAACGTGGAGGACATAAAATAATTATATATTTTTAGATGCCCAATGGCAGTAATCTGCCTAACTATTGTAGGGAAGACTGCAGAAATTTCAACTCTCAATCATTAATTTTAGATATTTGATAGTATTCAAAATTTCTAAACCTCAAATTGTTATAAACTAGCAAAATTGATTTTTAAGTATAAAGTTCTTTTAAAATTTTCTTGAAAAGTAATTGATATAATGACAATCAAGATAGCCACCTCCAATAAAAGATTCAAGTTCATCAAGTTCATGCTTCAAAATTTATAGCGGAAGATAGCTTTGTCACTCTCCGAGTGTCATAATTAAGTAATGTTTCTTGTAAACACCATTCAAGAAAGAAGAAATTTAAAAATCATTGAGTTTATATTACAATAAAGGAAATGGGGAACTAATGGACTCCTCAAAATTTGTAGGAACTCCAATATGACAATGAAATCACCCATGTTAGACATATATATGAATTAGAAATAGTTGTACAGTAGGGTCTCATTCATTTATAAATTGCCTTTATGACCATTCATTTTTCTTTGCTCAATGTAAAATAGAAATAACATTTTTGATTTTGCACAATTATCATAGATACTTTAAGCAATTCCAATCAAGCATACCCAAATTTCAATTTTTTTTTTTAAAATCTCTATTTTTGGTGAATTTTTTCTTTAATTTTCATATTTTTTACATAAAAATTCATAGAAAAACATTATGATGAGTTTTTTTAATTTTTTTGCAAAGATATGTAGGAAATATCCATGCGCACATACTCCTTCAACAAGCATCTTCAATTGTTTTTACAATTTCTTCTATAGGGATTTCAGTAGAGGCATGACAATGCCCTAATTTTTGAAAATTGATTTTCTTTAATGAAATTTGATTTTTGCAAACAAATTATACCATCATGATCAAATATACAAAATGAAGCATAGTGTGATAGTCAAATAGAAAAATTTAATTAAGATGTAAAGATATCTATTTTACAAAGTTTGGACACATGATGCCTCACATTGAATTATTCCTAGACTATACTTCTGTTACTTAATGGGGTGTTTCTTAATATAAAGGATGTGCGTATGGATATTCCCTACACATCTGTGCAATCAAATTAAAAAAATTCATCACCAATTACTTTTAATAAAATATTATATAAGACCATAAAAATTGACTTAAATTTTTATCAAAAATAGAATTTGGCTATTTTTGAAAATAAAATTTGGCGCGCTTCATTGGGATTGCATAACAATTGAGCATTAACTAGCGACAAAAAATGTTGACTTTATTCAATATTATGCAAGACAAAAAGGCAATTCGTAAATACATGAGACCCTATTATACTATGTAAGGATGCAAATTTTAGAAAGAAATTTGGGACTACAACGCATATTGCTTGCGGTTACTAGTGCTTCACTCTTCTCCTACCAATCTTTGGGCCACAGCTACGTTTTCTTCACTAAGGTAGAGCCACCCATAACCGACCAAATAAAGAATTCCAACATGATCTGGAGTAGTGAAGGTACAACAAATATTTTTCAAAGGTATATCAATAGAAATGACAAGGATTGCAAAAATTTGGTACTTTTATCGCTTGAATTGAAATTACCATGAATTTTAGGAGGCAAAAAGAGCTCCAGACCCATGGCCAATAACTAGACTCTTTCAATTCCGATCACTCAATAACTTTTTCCCTAATTATTATTTCCTACTTTTTTTCTCACAACTTAGGACATGTGTCATGTATTTATTAGTTCCAATCTTGAAAAGGACAAAAAAATACATTTTAAGCTTGGATAAAAATACGTGCACCTAAGGTAAACCTGCCTATGGCAAGCAGAATGGGTGGTTTGGTCTATTGCCATTAGGAAAAAGAATCAATTTTTTTCCATATAGAGAAAAATGTGAGACATGAAGGAAGCAATTGAAATTTTATTTTTTGGACAAAGTATGAATTAGTTATGAATTTCCGAAGTGTTTTGCCCAATTGGTCTAAAAGAGTCTGTAGACTACCCCAAATCAGCAAAAAGTGTTTTTATAATGGTCATCTTACCACCTAAAGCAATCACTAGATTTTCTAACATGGCCATGACATGAAGGAATAAAAAAAATAACTTTCTATGACAAGTTTATACTAGAAAGGTGTAAGTGTCCTATGACAGTCTCTAATAACTCCATGGCCATCTCCCAAGGCATTGATTTTGGCCACTAACCAGCCTAATGAAGTCATAATCTCATTTATTGACAAAAATATGAAATGGATTGACGTAAGACTGTAATGGGTGGTTTTGTATATGTTTGCATTAGGCGATCTGCCTGCCATAGATAAGTTTACCTTAATTCAAGCATTGAGATAATTGATCTCTATTAACCCTTATGTGCAACTGCGACCTTATAATTGACCCAGGTACCCTATTAAATTCTGACAAGTTTCACCAAGTGTCCTTATAGTTACTGATCTGGTGGGGAATATACCACACCATTTCATCCCTCTGTTATAGGTAGGGAATGGTCACTGATCGAGAATGGGTGGCTCTACCTTACACTGCCTGCGAGAGCAAGCATTCTGAGTAGTGTCTGTTTTGCCTTTCTCTGTTTTGTTTCATGGCACTGGCTCGACTTTTGTGAGTCCGAGCGCTGCTGCTCCTCTCTCGGTCACTCACCATAGCCTGCTTCTGGATTTGTGTTTGCTTTCCGGCGCAATTAATGCGAAGGGAGTTAGGCAGGAGGGTCAGGATTCTTGTACCGACACTATGTATTGTTTCGTCGACAGACTGGGAGCGGAGGAAGAGTGCTCAAATCTCTTGAAAGGCTGGCCACACGGAAAACCCTCCTGCCATTTCAGGTGAGTCCTTGGAATAAGAAACGAGTGCCGACTTTGACTTGGTTTGGTGCAGAATTGAGCTACTTTGCCTTCGGTCTTGTATCGTAATTGATGTGTCATTTCGTGTTCAATGTTGGTCACTCTGGGTGCAGGGAGTGTGAGAGACCGTGGCCTGAGTGCTCTCATCCAGGGTTTGGTTACCGACAATTTGTCTTGTTTCTTCGGCAGTCTGGGAGGTGAGCCAGAATGGTCAATCTCGACCTGGGGAGATTCAGCTTTGGTGTAGACGAGCTTGTGAAGTAGGTCTTTTAAAGATGTAATCGCAGGAAACGCTGTTTGTGTTTTCAGGTCAGACCTTGTTACAAAGCAGTTTCGGCGTTGACGTCTTTCGTTGTAGAATACTACGGAGTACTACTCTTCACTCGATCTTATTGTTATAATTATTTGTTCTTTTCATTTTGTGATTTCCGTCAAACTTATACGATCAAAGCATGAGCTCCTGCGTCCGTGACTTCCGTGTTGTTTACCGACAAATTGTTCTGTTTCTTCGGCAGAGTGGGAGCGGATCAAGTATGGTCAATCTCGACCTGGGGAGACTTGGCTGGTGTGGAAGACCTTGCTATGGAGGGCCTTTAAAGGTTAGCCGCACGAAATTTAGGGTGAGAACTTGTAACAATCGAGTGTCGGCGTTTTCGTGTGTTATTGAATACTACTGCTACTCTCACTCACCAGTTATAACCTGTTTTTCATTTCTGTGCGCTTTCCGTCTAGGGGCCTGGCTCCTGTGAATCGAGGGTTTGGTTACAGACAAAATGTGTCCTGTTTCTTCGGCAGACTGAGCGTGGAGTGAGTATGGTAAATTTCACCTTGGGACTGGCGTTAACACAATAGTGGAAAGATAATCTTTAGGCAGTGAACATGAAATATGTAACGTTGTTCCGCTGTTTGCAAGAATTCTTGGACCATTTTCGCTGCTTGCCTGTCTCGTGCAGTATCCTGTGTGGCCCTGGCATGACTGTAAGTGATAGTAAGGTAAACTCTACGGACCTTTGTGATGTGATTGGAAGGCCAGCACGAAGCAATTGAAACGAGGAATGAAAGGCCGGTTTCTCTAACTTGGAGTTGGAGCTGTGGAGCTGCTGGGGATGAAAGTCGATCACTGGCTTTGATTTTCTGAATTTTGAGGAAATGGAACGAATGTACAGTAAAGTATGAGCACCCGCAGTTGTCACTTATTGCAATCAAGCATCAATTGACCTGAATTTGACTGAAGGCTTAGCCACACCGAATACTACTGGCGT
Organism: Neckera pumila; assembly: GCA_963969595.1. NCBI lineage: Eukaryota > Viridiplantae > Streptophyta > Bryopsida > Hypnales > Neckeraceae > Neckera > Neckera pumila. The sequence continues at coordinate 16,279,763 of OZ018415.1, read as the reverse complement.
TTGATTTCAGGTAAGACTGTGTGACAAAGACATGCCCGCTTCTGACTTGTTTTATTGTTGGATAGATACCTTCTTTGCGTCTTCTCCGACAACTACTCGAACCTCTCTGTCTACTCTATACAGTCATTTGCGAGACGAAGGTGTCGTGACCAGGCCGGGATTCTGGTTTTCTCTCTTTTGGTTCTCAGCTTTGGCGAAGCTCGTCTATCTACTACTTACGCCTCATCATCATCATACTGTTTCGTGTTTTGTGTTGAAGTTCCGCTGCAGTTGGTGTGTATTGAGTGAGGAGCCACACCGCATGGTGGAGGGTTGGTTTACCGACAAATAATTAGATTTCGTCGGCCGGCACAATCTTGAGTGTTAAAATATCCACTTGGGGGGGCTGCTTTGGTGTGGATCAATTCGCAATGCAGAGCCTCTGCAGGGTTAGCCGCTCGAATCCTCCTGGCGCTTGAGGTGAGTCCTTGGAATAATAAACGAGTGCCGACTTTGACTTGTTTTGGGGCAGAATTCTGCTACTAGTCTGCCATCGGTCTTGCGTTGTAATTTGATGTTTCATTTTGTGTTTAAATCAAGCCACTCCGAATGCGGAGATAATGAGAGGCCATGGCATCCCGAGTTCGGTTACCGACAATTTGTCCTGTTTCTTCTTCAGATTGGGAGGTGAGCAAGAATGGTGAATCTCGACCTGGGGAGAGTTGTGGATCAGCTTGCGATCAAGGGTCTTTGAACGGTTAAGGTTACGAACCCCTACCGGTATTTTCAGGTGAGTTCTCGTAACAACGAGTGTCGGCGTGGAATCCTCTCTCTAGAGTACTGCTACTCTTCAGTCGATCTCAAGTTTTAGACTTTTTACCTTTGATTTGTGATTACCGTCACTCATGGGAACAAAGAGAACTTTCCGGCACCTCAGCCCTTCAATTCCTTGTTTGTTTACAGACTTTTTTTCCTGTTTCTTCGGCAGACTGGGAGTGGAGTGTGAATGATCAATCTGGACGTGGGGAGGTAGCTTCGGTGTGGATCAGCGTGCTATTGAGGACTTTGAAAGGGTTGAGCGCACGAAATTCTACTGGTGTTTTCAGGTCAGCCCTTGTAACAAATGAGTGTCGACGTTGACTTCTTGTGTTGCTGAATACTACTTCTACCCTTCACTCGATCTCATTGTCATAGCCTGTTTTTCATTTTGGGTGTGCTTTCGTCAAGAAGGTTCCTGCGACCGTGATTCTGGAGACGCCCAGTCTAATTGTTACAGCCTGTTTTCTGCCACACTTAGGCGAGCAAAGAGACTGGGCTCCTTCACCCGAAATTCCGGGGTTATTTACCGAGAATTTGCCCTGTTCCTTGGGCTAACTGGGAGTGGAGTATGAATGGCCATTCTGGACATGAAAATATGCTTTGGCGCGGATGAGCTCGCGATGCAGGGCCTCTGAAGGCGCAGCCACACAGAACCCTACTGGCGAGTAGTGTGCGACCTTTAGTTTCAGGTGAGACCTTGTACCCAAGATGTGCCCGGTTCTGACTTGTTCTGTTGCAGTATATTTTGGAACGCCATTGGTGTTTCATTCCAAGCTGGTGTACCATGAACTCCCTTGCGAAAATGAGTGAAGAGATCATATTAACTCGTTGATCTTAAAGGATGGACTTTTTTTCCCTCCTCAAAAGTGGTTAGTCCATACACCTTGTCAAAATTTTTAGAAACATTTGTTCAAAATTGACTTTGTAGGAACTTATTCAAACATTTAATGGTCGATTTCAAAGGACAGTTATCCTTTAGGGTTAAATGCTTAAATCCTTTTTTGAATTTTTAAATATTCTTAATTGTATCTTGATACACATATATTGTTTTTGTTAATTTCATCAAATTGGTCATAAATAAAGATTTCCTTTTAAGCCAAGATTCAAGTATGACTTGGATGAGTGAGCAAATGTTGTCTTGAAGCCCACATTCATAATTGTGAGTATGAACTTTGGAGCACGTAAGGATAGTGCAATTCACATAACTTGTATAATCATGTCCCCAATTTGTTAAGAGGAAATTTTACATCTTTATTGTCTACTAGCTTGGCGGTTGTAAGGCTATCTAGATTGACCTTTGTCACATGATTGTATGGCCAATAAGAAGTGATTGGTACTAGGAATGAATCATTCCATGCTCCATGGATTGTATTTGGAGTTGGGTTTGTGTAGTTGTCGGAGATGAAATTTGATCATTGGCTCTTGATCTATATACTAGGGGTGGTCATGGCTCCTTCATCCCATTCCGTGAAGGTCAAGAAGAGGGACGTGGCGCTTAGTAGTTGGCTCGCCGTGGCTTGCGTCGGCTCCTTTCTGTGAAGGTTGAGAAGGGTCATTCTCTTCCTCCGAAGGACAAGAACGGAAGTGAAGAAGTTTACGTGATGGCTTTTTTACCACCTACTTTGTGATTGGTTTGCCGTGGTTGCCGTGGTGCTGTGCAAGTGAACCGAAAATTTCATTTTCGTTGCAAAAGGGGTGTCATAGCCCCTCCACAAAACAAGGCTCCCCATTGGCTCCCCATTTCATGTGCCTAAAGAAATTTCTCAGAGAAAATGTCAACCTCGAAGTTGTTGTGCCTACCCCTAATCTTAAGGAAATGGATTGATTGTATCCTAAAGTATGAGCCTCCATAATTGCCCAGTGATTTCAAAGAAGCTACAACTAATTGGAATTGGGATAAAAGGGTAATGTGTATATTTTGAATTATAACCATACAAATTCAAACTAGACATGTTAGAGATCACATAGGAAACAAAAACACAACAATATCACTTACGGATTGAAAAATTATAATATTTGATGATGGGTGTGTGAAATTTGCAAAAGTGATTTGAAGTCTTTTAACCCTTTAGTGGTGGTACTCTTTGGCAGCAGTGACAGGATATTGGAAACATAAAAATGCTGCAGGGCTTGTAGAATAGAGTACAAACTTTTTTCTTTTTTTTTTTTTTTTTTTCTTCTTAAGCCATATGGACAATTTCCATTGCAAAGGAAAATAGTACCGAGTACAATCTTTTCACATATCAAATCTAAAAAGTTGGTCACCAAAAAAATATAAGATTAAATCCTTAAGGTCTAACAATGTTTTGACAATGGAGATTTTCAATGAATCGTCCCACTTTGATATTTGGTTTATGGATGTACTTGAAGTTTTTAATTTTAACCATACACAAGTAAAGACTTCTTTTCTTAGTATATATGAAATTAATTTTGAAAAATATTGACGGTTGGATTTTTCGATTAAAATAATTTTGGATGATCAACTTTGTAGGCAAAAAACATAGATTTTGGAGAAGAAAAATTATAAAAAGATAAATCATGTTTTTTTTGCCAAAAAAGGTGTAATGGAATTTAAGGCAAATTTCATATTTTTAAATAAAAAAAATAAAAAATAAAAAACTCTCAAATTTTTACACATTTTCAAATAGAAGGAGTAGAAAGCCAATACTAACCAAATTGGATGATTTAGATCCTATAAAATTTTAAAACTTATTTATGTGACGATTTTTGAAATTTAACAAATGATATTATTAGTATATTTTGCGGAACATCTTCAAAATTTTGGAATCATCCTAATTATTTTTGTATTCTTAATTGCATTGATTGAACCTTGTATATTTTAAATTTCTAAAAGTACAAATTTGAAATATCTCCAGATCCAAATTATTTGTGCAAAGTAATGACTAGTAATGCAGCGATGCTATTTTGTGAGCTTGTGAATCTGTGAGCAATGAGCGGGGATTATGTGAGCAATGAGCTCCAAATTTTTAAAATATAATATAAAATTCAGTAATATCAAGAAAAAGGGTAGTTAATGCCATATTTAACTACTTTTGGACTTTAGGAGTAATTTTAGACTATGTCCTGGGAGATTTCATTGGGAGAGCTCTCGCTGTATTGGTTTTTGAGACCGCAATGGCTATGAAAGTGGGAACATTAGACTAAAGTAGACCATGTTCTCACCCAAGAAGACGGCAAAGAAACATAAAAACTAAGATATTTCACGCATAGTACATTTATTATACATAAATGTACTAAATATAGAGAAGATTCATCAGGAGAAGTGCCGCTATAGTGCGGATCCCGGACTTTGGGATCTTAAGTGTTGCAAGAAACCAAAGAAACCAAACATTGTTCAACTTAGAGTATTACAAAGACTAGTAAGTAGGCACTGACCCATTAGTATCTCCCTGCAGAATAAGGATCCGTATATCTCCAGATGCAATCCCCGCATATAAACTTACGGTACAAGAGGACTGCTGGCTCGGTGGAATGAAACTTGAAAGTAAAGAAAAGGTGAAGAAGGTTCACCACATTTTATTAACACCGATAAAGAATGACACCGTGAAGAAGTTGTCCACAAAAAGAAAGAAAGGCAATCCCTATACTATCTAAACTACTGAACTTGACTAATGCGTTCCAGAATTCCCAACTATAAGTAGCTCCTTCTGAACATACCATGCATCTTCTAACTTCAGGAGATCAATATCATCCCTCACGCATATGGAGGGACCTATCAAATGAGAACGTGGCCATTGAAGAATATCTATCTGAAGAACTACAATACTTTGATTTAAAAAAATGCTGCGCAGTCTAGAGGTACTTAAGATTATGTTCACGAATGCTGCACGATGTGGATAAGGATTATTCTTGTCAGGGTTGTTTGACCCGACAAGATACTGAAACCCCTTCCAAATCTTTCGCAGGAAAAGACGTCGCATAAGCACCTCCAAAGTAGACAAATGCATGGAGGAATACAACCCACAGTGAGCCCATTCAAGCAACTGACTAAGGAAGTCATGGAAACCAGAAGGAACTTTAATTATTTCAGGAAGATCCAAAACATTGCCCTGAACGCATAAAGCACCTGTCAAAACAACCACAGCCGCCTTCTGCATAAACAAAACACAGCAAGGAGGTCAACTCGTCAGACAGAGGAGGACTAAACCCCCAAAGAACGGAAGATTTCCCGATGATATTCCGAAGGACACTCACTGTATTCAGAACTTCCAGTAAACGGGAGATATCCCGATCAATTTAGAACAAACAGTAATTTCATTGGAAGCCAGTAAACCACGAGAGATATCCCGATGATATATTATTTCTCGTTGAAATATTATATCCCGATGATATATTATCTCTCGTTGATATCCCGATGATATATTATATCCCGATGATATATTATCTCTCGTTGATATCCCGATGATATATTATATCCCAATGATATATTATCACTCGTTGAATTACGACAGCACAGCCACTTCACTAGGAAACGCTGAACAACATAAGATCTCCCGGTCATCGTAAAAAAGACACTCTTTTAATGCAGACCATGTAAATGCTAAGTCTGATCAGGTTCAAATAGACAATGAATTAGACGGAGAACCCATGCGCAGCGGGAGACCTTCCAATCCTGTATAAATACATTCTTATAATCATGTCTAGAAACTATACATCGATGACATGGACAATGACATGAAAGTCTGCCTATGATATTCTATGCGGTAAGGTAAGGAAGACGGAAATCAACAAATACAAGAACAACAAGAACCTACATGTACATGATAGCGAGTCCATGCTAAAGAACACCGGGACAGCAAGAACTCCGCACATAAACAGTACTTGAAAAGCAAACATGCTAACTTTCTGATTAAAGTGGGTATAAATCAGAATCCACGAAGGAACCACAGACTCTAGTTGCATATGCAATGAACTCTAATGAAGTATCACTTAACTCATGATCCAGTTTCATAATGTTTCGACCAGCCGACAACTACAAGTTCAGGAAAGTGTAAATGATCCAGAATTTACAATAATTTACAACAACATTTACAATTAAAACTACAATTCATCCTTCGACAACTATAAAATATCATTCAGTATACTGTCGTCTACAGCAACGGGAAATCTCCCGATGAAGCCCCATGCCAACAGTAATCAATGACGCTGAATTCCTTTAATGATTCTCCAGCCCAAAGTGGATTCGGGATCCACTGCAACTTGGCCGCCAGGAAGGGGATTCGCCTTCACATACACCGGTACCGTCTCATTTGAAAGAAGGAGGCCGTCAAGCCAAGGCATCAACTGCATGAGGAGGTAGTTCTCGAGCAGTTCACCGCGATAGGACTGAGGAAAAACAGCGTTATGTGCATCATTTAAGACGTTCTTTTCTGGACTGTCGTCAATTAGAAGAATATTATCCAATGTGGACAAACTAGCCATGTTCGCAAACGTCGTCAGATCCTTCAGGAAAAACGGCTTATTTGGTGCAGATGGGGCTCTGTACGTGGACCTCGTGCATGCCCCTTGACACAGACAAATGACATCTCGACGGCTAAAGGAACAACCTGCCAAGACAGTGTCCAACAAATTGTCCATGTTCTTCGCATTAACACTACTCCAGAATGCAACATCTGCTCTACAACGCAGCCAATTCAAAAACGTCGTGACCCCCGGGCGACGCTCAACATGAAGTCTATTATGGCCGTATGACCTGTGAAGAAGCACTCCATTTAAGTCAAGGACCACAGAATACTTCCGCTGAGCTATCTTTTCCAATGTGCTTGGCTGCGATGTCGAAGGTCCACCGCAAACTGCAGTCAATGAGGACAAATCCCCTTTAGAAACAAGTGCATGAAGAAGATAAATCAAGATCAATCAAACGCACAGAACTATGCACGGTCTAAAATAAAGTACCTGTCAAAATGTCTTCTGCGAACCTTGTCCCTTCTGATTCCACGACTGTTGCAGTCAAATGACCCCTCTGTCCATCTGCGCCATCGTTTGATTCCAGCGTTCCACGATCAAAGGCAATCTGGAAAATGTCGCGATAAAGAAATGAGTGCGCTTTCCATGTGCTCGGCACCATGGACCGCCTGCTACTCGCCAAATGGCGCGTTTGTCTAGCATGAAAATCCGGCAAATCCAATAGTTTCTCAAATCTATTCCGCTTAGAAACCATGTCAGCATACGTATATCCCGGGTGTGGGACAGCAACAAATGGATTCACCTTCGGATTAGCTGCATCAGGACTCATTTCCGTGAGGTCCGCCATTGTATCCTCCATAATACTATCCGGCATATCTACGCGCGGTGCAACATCAGGTGCCTCAGGCAACGGGAGATCTCCCGATGAAATAGTAATGGGCTCCTTCCCCTTTGACTCCTGCGGGCCAGAAGTAGGAGCATGTTCATCCAGGATCGGGAGATCTCCCGTTGCTCCAAGGCCTCGCTCCGGCCTCGAAGGTATGTCACGTGAGGACTGTACGATGGGGGGCACTATGTCTTTGACTGCGTCCTTGGCAGGAGCAGCTCCACCCTCTACTAAACAGCTAACAAGAATGGACGCCGCCTTGGTCGATTCAGGAGTCCCTGTCTGAGAAACCTGTGGTTCGGACGGTGTAGGACAAGACATATTGGGTCCCGCCTTAACTGCATCCTGCTCAGGGGCTTGCGTCGGATTACGCGACAAGACGATATCCAGCCTCCGCTTTGTTCCCAACTCATTGCGCGGAGCTGATTGGACCAAAACCACCGCAAAGCTTGAGCCCACCCTCGGCTTGATTGTGCCTATCTTCTTCGCCGACCGTCGCGCCACTCTTTGTGCAGACTCATCCTGCCAGTAAAACACATAAGATGTTCTTAGATGATGATTATGCGCAATGCGGAACAGTCAGCGGGAGATCTCCCGATGATTAGGTACAATGACTGACCTTTCTGCTTGGACCAGTCCCCACGTCACTACTCACATGCTCCAAGTCATTCGAGGCACGACGGGTACTTGCGGTATTAGGTGGAGTACGAGTCTGAACTTCCTCTTCCTCGTGATCACTCTCTGTGCAAGAGGAAGTAACATCCTTCTCCGAATCGTTGCCCTCCCGTTCCGCATCGGTTTTAGGGGGCTCCTCGTCTGCTGCATCGTCCTCATCGGCTTCGTCGCCGTCTCCCGGTCCCTGCTCATCCTCCTCGTCTCCGTCTCCTCCACCTTCCTCATCTTCCTCTTTGTTCTTTTCCTCCTGAGGAACATAGCCTTTGGTATGAATCTGCTCCCATATCTGTCGGGCGACCAATATTGCCTTGGACTGTGCCTCGGAGTCATAAACGACTTCGATGACCTTGATTTTTTTCGCCTGACACCATTGATGAAGAAGATTTTAGTGCAATGGACATTGACTGAATTGCGGAGAGAAATGCGGAAGAAAATAGAACGTGGCTTACCAGTCCAAGAGAAGTGAAGTCCGGACCGCCATTCACGTTGACCATGATCATATTATCGGACATGTGGTTATGGAAAATGGCGATCGCCGAGGCAATTGAGAACCAAGGCATATTCGACCTCCTGTACAATGTGTCTACTTCGTCCAGATCTCTGGAGAAATAGACAGCTGACATCTCGAGAACACTCGGGAAGAAATTGTGGAAGCTACTCGTCGGACCGTGGTCCGGGTCGTAGGCAAAGAGCATGACCAGATATACAGTGTAATTTGATCGGGTAACTGGATGCGGGAAGCCATCCACCTTGTCCGGAATGTAATGAACTACATGCCAGTCCCAGAGGTGGACTTTCATATCTTGCCGCCGCCTCTCTAAATGTGCGAGAATAGCGTGCAATCCAGCACCATCCGTGATTAGAACTCCTGGGGAACGAGCTCTCACAAGGCGTCGATCCGTATCCTTGTATTCGAGGGCATCGAATACCCGGCACAAATTCCGGTTCTCCAGAAATTTTGCACGAGCGCCGCCGCTGGTCATTTCGAAGAGAAACCAGAAGTACATGTGGGTCTTCGCTTCACCTCGCCATGCCTTTACAGAAGGTTCTGATAGAATCTTGCTGATGTCCCAGCATTTCTCGTCCATGACTTTGCAGAGGTAATCCTTTTCGAAGTCCTCGGCAACCCATTTCTCGACCTCCTCTGTATGGGCGTGCATGAAATTCTCCCACATCTTTGTCACCGCCTCTGGACAGTTCTTTGGATCGTGAGTTTTGTTCAAAGCCTTTGTACGACCCTCCAGCCACTCTAGCCCCAACTCGGTGGCCATGCTCTTATCCATCCACCACTCCACTTGCTCCCGGGTGATCTTCTTCTCAGCCGCGAATGTATCCCACTCTTGTGCCGTGTAGGGAGAGTACTCTGGCTTCTTGCTCAGAAGGGAGTGCTGCCTGTAGTGGCACATGAGCTCGTTCTTCATGGCCCTTAGCTTCTTCTCCCGACCTGCTGCCACGACCATCGGAGTGACCGGCATTCCCATGATGTCGAGATTGATAGCCGTTTTCTTCATGCAGACGATTCCCTCCTCCACCTGGCCAGCCAAGTAGTTTAAGTCCTCATCTCGCAATCCCCACAAGGGCTTGAAGTCCGAGTATCCCAGCGGTTTACGGATGCCCTTTGCTTTCGGTCTATTACCATCTGGAAGCTTTCTGCTTAGAAAGTCCTTGTCAATCTGAATCCAGCGGTTGAAGTCCTCATCCTTCTCGATGAACAGCAGCGGGATTTTTAAATCCGGCTTGTCTACATTCTTGAACCCAGTGAAGATTGAAGACATCACAGCATAGAATCCCTGCATCACAACGTCGACAACGCGGGTTTTAATAGGAGTTCTCGGGAAATCCGCAGTTAATGAAACTACATATCATCGGGATATTTCTCGTTGATGCTCTGACTGGAGGTTATGCTCTGAAGAAAGAGAAAAAATTTCGCTCAAAGCTTTAGACAACTCAATTCAGTTGATGGACATTTAGATCTCTCTCGACTAGTAGGAGGAATACTATGAGCTTGTACACATTGGGAGTTCTCTCGGTGGTGTATTCAACGGGAGATCTCCCGCTGATTTTAGGGAAGGGAGAACCATTATATAAGCATTGATTATTATGAGCCTATACACATTGCGACTTCTCTAGGTGTTGATTTCAGCGGGAGATCTCCCGCTGATTTTCAGGAAGGGACAACTATCATACAAGCATGGATTCTACTGTTGTTCCGTAACACTTACGAGGTATGTTGCTGAGTGTACTCGTCCTCCATATGACGGGTGAGGGGACCCCATGTCTTTCCACTTTACTCTAGCGTGCGCAAGCTGCTGTGCGAATCTCTGCTCCTTCTGCTCACCAGCGAGGTTCTGGTTGAGGGCTCTCGAGAGGTGAACGATGTCATTCTTTCTGGTCTCATATGACGCCCAAATGGGAACAATGTTGAACGTTGAAGCGTCAGCCTTATCGGCCTCACTGATATGGTTATTCTCCACCAAATCCTTATGCGCTGCAACAGTATGTTGACCACCAATAATGTAGTAGTGCGATTTGGTGGTCATGCTCTCCTTCTTTGGACAGTTCGCCCATAACTCTACCAAGTTCTCCGGTCCATATGGTCCTCTCTTTAAAGGCAGAACGGTAATGTATCGGTTCTCCGAGTGGAAATCGTTGTCCACGAGAACCTTGTTCTTAATTCCTTTGAGCCGACCCTGGTCAATTGCTCTGTATACGAGATCCCCGGCAGTAGCTTTGTGGAGGAACTTGTAGTGCACACGCAGGAATTCACCTTTCGCATCCGCTAGTGGCTTCTTGTCCCATTTGTACATTGGCTTAAAAACCTGATTGTAGAGCTTGTTAATTTCCTTAATTTCACCAGGCTCGAGCTTGCTGACCTCAGCCTTTGTCATGTTCACCGCCTGGGCAATAGTCAGCAGGGCGGCCTTCTTCTTCTTTTTACCCTTTTCCTTTGCGTCTGCTTCCGCCACAATCTCATCCCTTGGTCCACCCGCTATGGCTTTCCTCTTCTTCTGCTTCTTCTGAGTTGAAGCTGTAGCAACTACGGGCACTACAGCAGTATTGGACTCGCCACGGCTATCGTCTATAACGACCCACTCGTTGGCTATCTCCATTGGTGTCCAGGAATGTGATCCGTCTGGCTTGTCTAGAAATCCTTTTACTGTCATTGTCTCACACATCTGTGGATCCATAGTGGCGTAGTCCAGGATCAAGCCGTATGTTCTCGCTTCCTGCTTTTTGGGCACCATTTCCCGGACAATGGCGAGGACAGTATAGTTGTCGAGTCCTTGCAGCTCCAAGACGTCTAACCCAGTTGTCGTGTGACCCCTGCCATCGAAAGATAGCTTAGGACATATGATCGCTGCTGCTCCTGCTTGGTCTGTCCACTCAAGGCCCCACGCTATTACTTTTCGGCAGCAACAAAACACAGCTCCGGGAATGTTATCACCGATGTACTGGAACGCATGCACCACTGAGTCGATGAACTTATATAGCCTGATGGGTGACAATTCGGGAGGCAGTTCGTTCGATGTATTCGCTCTGCGCAATGCCACATGATTGTCAGGCGGCCGATTCATGCTTGCACCTGTTAGTTTTCATTGGGATAAATCCCGTTGATAGTCCTTGCGGTCGGACTCTACATCGTTCCTTGACATCATCCGTTCACCATATTCAACGGGAGATCTCCCGATGATTCTTGTTATTGGGTGATGGCTGAGTCAGCAACTTTCTTATGACACTGATCTGTCTTCTGCTATTGCACTGATCAATATTATTTCATAAAATCATCGGGAAATCTCCCGTTGATTTCTTGTTTTTACAGACCATTCTCAATTTACAGTGCATATTATACTGTCGACAGAAATCGTAGGATCCTTGAGTTGCGGTTCAACTTCAATGTGGTCATTCCACTTCCTCATTTCCCTGAGCACTTCAGTTAGAATCTACTATGATCATCGGGAGAATTCCCGCTGTTATTTGTCGAGAGAAATCCCGCTGTTTTTCGGTTCTTCCGCTGTTTTTCGGTTCTCCCGCTGTTTTTTCGGTAGATCTCCCGCTGTTTTTTGGTTCGTTGTTTCGCTTTCTACTCTATGATTTCCTATTTGATTGTGCGGTTATAGGGCAGTTTCAAATTTCTGCGTGTACTCTGGACTACTGTGCTTACTATAGTGAATTACAAACAAACAAACAAACAAACAAGCACAATAACGACCACAATAACAAGCAACAAACACAAACAACCACAACATTAAACAACCAGTACACCGCTGACAAATACAAAAATCGCTGAGGAACAAACAACCACAAAAACGCAATCAAACAATCATACAACCACAGTAACAACCACAGACTGAAACAACCAGCTAACCAAAACAACCACAACAACGCAAACAACCACAAAAATGCAATGAAACAAACATACAACCATAGTATCGACCAAAAAAACAACCAGCAGCCAAACAAAAACAACCACAAAAACACAAACAACCACGAAATCGCAATCACAGAAAAAACAACAAAAGCGATAACAACCACAGATTGAAACAAGCAACCATAAAAACAGGCACAAAAACAACTACAAAAACAACAACCAAAATATAACAAACAAACAACTAGTACAAAAACGCTCACATGATTTCAAACAAACAACAGACAACCACAAATTCAACAAGTAACGTAATCTTACGAGTCATTCCAGAATGCTTTAGTTACTTCGGCTGCTGATGATGTTGCCATGAGGATCTTTTCGTGCCGCCAAAAGATGGTGGTACTCGTTGAGAAGGACCCCCCCGCCTCGTTTTCTGTTGTTTACTGTCTACTTCCTGCACAGTCCAAAGTTTGCCTTAACACACGTTGAAAAACCCCTCCAAAACACACCCCACACACATCCCTACACACCGCGCACAAAGCTACCCACACCACGCACAGGTTCCAGCATAGCACGAACAGGTTTGAAACGCACACAACGGACAGATACCTAACCCATAACACACACCCAAAATTCAAATTTTGATCGCCACAGCATCGACCCTGTCATTCAACCAGAGTTCATCATTCAACCAGAGTTCATCTCAATTGAACTAGGACCTCGTAAATCGTTGTCTTACAAAAGACAAAAACGAAGAAAACACTCCAATCTCAGGCGCTTCGTGGGAGAGCATGGGAGGAGGACCCTGAGCAACGGGAGAAGGCAACGGGGCGCGGCAATGATGGCGCGCCGCCTGCAAGGGGGCTGGTTTGACAGGGTGGGATGAATTGACCTCGGGCAATCTGGGGTCATCATGAATGGGATCCTACTTACTAAGTAAGTGGGGGATAATAAGCTGAAATTACTGCGAGGGGGTGGGGGGGTAATTTCATACGTGGCAAAGTCATGTAGCCATTTGGGGATGGAAAGAGTTTTCATCTACGAGTTCATTCAAATCTAATGATTTCATTTCAATTTTGTTCATTACTAGCTATCATTTGATACCGGCATCGTCATTTTTTTACACCCAAAAAAGTTAAAAAATAAATAGTAAGTTCTAAACGTTCACCAATAGATGAAATTTTGTTGCCCAAAAAAAAAAGGTAATATAGTGAAGTTACTGCGAGGGGATGAAATACCCTAAAATACGTAGGGGCTCCAGTCATCACGTTTTCTACAACCTTTAACCCCTGAACGTCACAGAGGACGTTTTTTAGACGTTCAGAGTCTGTTTAGGGTTTGGGCGATCGCAAGCTCCAAAATTGAATCGGAGAAGTGCATCCTTGCTTCCGGGATACTGTGTTGCATGATAACACAAGAATTTGCGTGGTGGATCAGCCACACCTGCAAGCAATTGCACTTTGCGGCGTTCAGTGTACGCCATGCTGACACGTATTGGAGACACTCATCGGATGCAGCCAGTCATTGCCCGTTGGTGTGTGCTTCAACCTTGGATCCGTCGTCCTTGTCTTCCCACCTTGGTCTTCCACAACGGGTAGTGAGAGTGGTTGTCCTACTCAGGGATTCATTTCGGCTGAAGGAGACATCTGCGTGTTGTGAAATTGCTAGTGGAGGGTTGTTGTAAGATATGACCAAAAAAACATATCTATGAATTTAGATCAACTATTTCACTAATCAATATTATTCAACATATTTTTTTGTTAAAATAAATTTTCAAAAATGAAGTGTTAGATGTTGTGAGATTTTGGTAGTTTACCTTGTTAGTTTAGCTTATTGGGTCAATCCAAAATTGTTGTCTTTATGCTCTCATTTTTGTAGTTGATTGTAAGAATATTCCTATCACTAAATTAGCTTAACAACAATAAAATGTGAAACTACATTGAAAATTGTCTTTTGTATTTTATTGAATTCTTTTTAAATCAAAGGTTTTGCAAATACTATGAGAAGATGTAAATTAATATAATCAATTAATCTACAAAATAGTTATTAATATTTATACATCTTACAAAAGTATTCTACATTGCAATTGATAGAAAAGACAAAAAATAAACATATAGATATTATATAGAATCTTAATATTCATTTAGTTCTTTCTAAATCAAAGGTTTTGTATATACTATGAGAAGATGTAAATTGATATAATAAAATATTCTGCAGAATAATTATTACTATTTATACATCTTACAAAAGTATCCTACATTGCAATTGATAGAAAAGACAAAAAATAAACATATAGATATTATATAGAATCTTAATATTCATTTAGTTCTTTCTAAATCAAAGGTTGTGTATATACTATAAAAAGATGTAAATTGATAAAATAAAGTATTTTGCAAAATAATTGTTAATATTAATACATCTTACAAAAGTATCTTGCATATCAATTGATGGAAAAGACAAAGAATGAACATCTAAGAATTATATAAACATACTAATAGAAATATAAAGAAAAAAAGGACTTGTAAATAAATTCTAAATAAACAAATCCATTGGAAGCATGTTGTTTTTATAATAGTTTGATACATAAAGTAATTATAATAATAAAATAGAACCCTAAAATAGAAAAATTAAACGAAATACAAAAATAGAAACCTAAAATTAAACCCTAAAAGAGAATAATTAGAATAATAGAAAAAATAGAACCCTAGAATTGAGCCCCAAGATAGAATAATTAGAAACAATAAAACAATAATAAAAATAGAAGTGGAATACTTAATTGCTAAAGTCCAATAATTTTTTGTCTAGTTTTTTTTTCTAGTTTAAAGTAAAGTAAAGTAAAGTAAAGTAAAGTAAAGTAAAGTAAAGTGAAGTAAAGTGAAGTAAAGTAAAATAAATAAAATAAAGTAAATCATTCATTGCAACTTGCAAATGAAAATTAAGCGTTTTCCTCTTCAAATTTTTTTTCCTAAATTATCAGCTCTAATTTCTGACTTAAAGAATAATAAATCTAAATCCAAACTGCAGCCAATCATTTTTAGTTACAGAGATTCAAAGCCAAGAACTCTAGTCATTACAAGTGAGTCAATTGCAAAAGTACTTGGTTTCTTCCCACTAAATGCACATGTCTTGCAATCTATACGGTGAAAGTGTACAATTTTGCCTAGTGTTGAAAAACTTACTATTTGGGGAAAGTATTGGTGTTATCATTATTAGATCTCATGCATTTTTACTCAAATCAATAGAAACCACAATTTTGACCAATCAAAAAAATTCAAATGCTATAAATAGAAATTGTATTTTTGGTGAATTTTTGAAGTTATATCTTCAAAATTCATTTAAAAAAAATCTAAAAGTCAGTTTATAATTTTGACCGTACAGATGCTTTTTATTTTTTGTGCTTCACATTAATATCTTCTTAGATGCAAACTTCAGAAAAGTTTTAGAACTTATATTTTATAACACGTTTGTATTTTGTCCAAACCCCTTGGACTTTTAGGGGTTAAAGAAGTCTAGTATAAGATCCTATTGTTAGAGTGCCAAAAAAATAATTTCTTATGTCAGGGTCTCTTTGCTATAGACATGGCAAGTTAAGAATGGTTTTGACAAAAAACGCCCTTCGTCTTCTAGGGTTTAAAGTGAAGAAAACAAGTTTCGCAGCACCTTCTATGACTACTATTTTTCACTTTCAATGTTCTTAACTTTATATTCTTACATCCAAGCTTTTGCATTGAGAGCTTTTCATATGGTCTGAAATTGAGTTTTGAATGTAGAACTGGAAATGTAGGGAAAAAGCACATCATTTCTATCATCCATGGAAGGGGTCATGAAAGGTGTGTCCAAGATAATTGAACAAAAAAATTACCCATTAACAACTCTAAGATAGAATTGAATGAAGGAAATTGCAACGGTGAGATTGTTCTACCAAGCATATCTGACAAAGTCATTAATTATGTTCTTCAGAAACTGTAATATGGATTGCATTTGAAAATGAATCGTACAAGTTAATTTTTTCTAAGACATGTGTAGATGAGACCCCCCCCCCCCACAAAAAAACTATAACCTCCTCATATTTAATCCAAATGCAATGCATCAAGGCTTCCATGTACACAAAAACGTAATCTTCTAGAAAACAAATTCAGAAAATTATTTTTAAATTCACTTTATATTAATTTCTTACATTACCTTGAGCCGTAAATCCTAAGCCGTAAACCCTTCTTTTGGATAACACAAAACCCAAACCCAGAACCCTTAAACCCTTTTTAGTAGCCAAAAACAGTGACAGAGACAGTTTCCTTAACAAAAGATTAAAGCTTATTTAAAAGAAAAAGAACCCTAAACCGAAAATGGAATTACATGTACTTCATCTCTATAAATGAATATATGTATTTGCCTTTAAGGAATGATAATAGAGAAGATAGATTACAATGCTATACTTATTATTAGGTACTATAGAACTTTATAACAAAGAAAAGGTTTTGAATTTCTCTTTTCTTTTGGCCCAACCAACCACCCTCTAAGCCTGTACTGAGTATATCAAATGGGAGTACTGAAGGCTTCAATATAATAGAAATTATATCGAGCAGTGGACCAACCGTGAATTAGTAGGATTTATGGTATAAAGTTCAACAAATCCACTTAGCAACACATCGAGTACATTTACAGTTGCTTTGAAAAAGCTAAAAAACCTCCATTTTCAAGTCAGTGAATGAAAATCTGTAACCCGAATCCTAAACCCTAAACCTTAAAACCCTAAACCCTAAAACCCTAAACTGCCATTTCTAGTAGAAGTACCAAATTTTCGAAGAATATCATTTTTTGACACATGTAACCGTAGGATCTTGAATTACTGTAGTTTGAGAGTATGTGGAAAAAATTTCAGAAATTTTCACCCTGTAGATTGCACGATAATAGCATTTGAAGTGGCAAAAATCCTTTTTTGACCACTGCAAAAATCCGGGCAGCTGCATTTCACACGGTCAGATCGTTATGAAAAAATGTCCAAAATGGTTGTGCTTCTTTGGTTTCATTCATTAGGGCAAGTTGGCTACATACATAAAAAAGTTCAGATCATTTGGAGTTCTGCAACATATAGGAAGAAAATAGTAAGTAGAAAGAGTAGAGAATCATTCAAAATACTAAATTGTTAATAAATAAGTTATAAAATTAAAAAATTCCAATCCAAATGGTTCAATTGTTATTATAAACAATCTACATCCAATAGCATTATTTTTTTTCAAAGAAATTGAAATTTCAGTAAAATAAAGGACTTCAAAGTTATTTTTGGTGTAGGAATTCCATAACTGCCCGCAAACTAAATAGCCTCACAACTTTTTTTTTCAACTATTGAAATGCAATGATTCAAAGCTTTTTGAGTACATATAAATCTGAAGAACAAATTTCAAATTAATTTTATTTCTATTTGAAAGTGTTTTTTTCAGGTTTGTCCAAACTACCCGAGTTGAAAAAAAAGTAACATATTATGCAAGAACTTTTTACTCATATTTTAGAACGTCATGAAATTTGTGCATATGAAAGATATTTCTAGTACCCACATTGTATTAAAATTGCAGCCCAAAATATGCAAAGCTCCACTTTCACGTATCTGCCCAAAAAAGTTATAAGTCGGTCAAATGCAGTCCGGTTGTTTAGGAGTTAATGTGGAGTCCTGATCCCAAGAAATGCCAATCCCGCAGCTTCAACGGATCCTCTACAGCGACGATGAATGTTGCACAGTTGTTGAATCTGAATGAGATTCGAATTCAAAGACCGCACGTTTCCCTTCGCCAAACTCGAAGGCCTCGAATTTCATGCAGAGGCACTCACGCGCGGCATTTCTGCATTCAATAAATCGGGACAAATAAGAATGCAGTCAACATTCCAAAATAATGACCGCATCTCAAGATTCTGCCTGGACACAGTAGTGCACGGCTTTGAAGAGTGCACGTGAAGGTGGATCCTGTCCAAGTGAAAGCGGGAAACTGGAGCTCCCACGTCTAGCCCAATATTGCGAATCCTCTGCTGTGTTTTCTCCCTTTTCGCCGGCAGGAGTTCACGTGAGTGAGGAGTGCCAATCGAGGAGCGTGGACATGGAGCTCTTGAGAAGTGACAGCGCTTGTGGGTCGTCGGGAGCTTGGCGATCCGTCGCGGTCCTTCATTTCTTCTCTAGGTATGAATTGCTTGAATCCCTACTTCCTCAGGTGCAGATCATCCAGAGCAGTTCAGTGGTTCGTGGGCAGTAGTGAATTTGTGAAGGAATAGTAATGGGGCAGTTGATAGTAGCAGTGACGAAGGGCCGGAAGTTCGACTTTTACAATTAACTAAATCCGTTCGCAAATCAGGATTTGTTAGTTTGATCTATGAACAGCAGTAGCGTATTGCATGAGTGCTGTTTGGTGAATTTGGATTAGTGTGCGCCATCTTGAAGTAGTACAGCGTACTACCGTGTGCTTCATCTTGGCATACTGCTGTAAGCGGCACTGCGCAGATCACTAGCAATGGCAGTTTCGAATGATAGTTTCTGATGTGATGATTGGCCTTGGTCACTGCGTCAATGGACCAATAGACGAATTTATAAACCGTGGCAATGTAGACATCATCCTCCCGTATAGTATGCGTCCGTAGACTACGAGTATACACAATGTACGTAGTCAACGCTGTATATGTACTCCAGGATGCTCCGGCATCTCATGATCTCCTTTCTCTCGTTTATTTCATCGGGAGATCTCCCGCTGTTTTCAGCGGGAGATCTCCTATTGTTTCCTTCCGGAGATTTCCCGCTGTTTTCATCGGGATATTTCCCGCTGTTAGCATCGGGAGACTTCCCGTTGTTTCCATCGGGAGATTTCCCGTTGTTGCCATCGGGAGATTTCCCGCTGTTGCCATCGGGAGATTTCCCGCTGTTTCTATGAGGTGACCTGAGTTGGTCAGTGTGGGACATTATACATGATAGGAGCTACACTTAACCTTAGTCCACCGCAAGCGGATTTGCAATCCTCCCAAATGATTGAGTCAAGGGATAAAGGAGCACATCAATCCTTGCTGTCGGCATCGTGTGCGTAGTACATGTTTGACTTATATTATGATATTCTTGTCTCCAGGGTCACTCTTCATTCCCTGGTTCTGCTTTATTGCTTCTGGCTCCAGGGAGTCAGTGACAATGGATTCTTACTCTGACTCGTTTCGGGATCCCATAACGCCTTACGTTGGCGAGTCATCTGAAGATGCGGACTCTCAAGAATCTACTGCACGGAGTGCTGCGCTGAATGATGGTGACTTAGTGAGGCTCTATCTCCCAGGATTTGGCGAAGTTGGAGTGGGATGCGTTGTAGAGGCCCGTCCTCAAGGTCAGTGGTTGGGTGTTCCGATTCCTTTCGAGCCCTGGATATTTGTTCTGGTAAGGCCTTCATTGGTCGTCGTAGAAGCTCAGCATATGAGGGTATCTCCTTGCCAGAGAAGCTTGTAGACGCTTGGAGATGTTCTAAACAGGACCGTCTTGTGGAGGGCAGCCGACGTGGTGAAGGTCATTGCTGATCCGCATGTGGATGATAGCCCATTCATTCGTCAGGAGGATTGGATCGGGCTAGAGGTGCATCACCTTGATTCATTAGGTGTCCTTCAATCTTCAGGTCGAATTACTTGTTGGAAGGCGGATGAATATTTTTAGAGTTCTACCCTCGGTGAAGACCATGTAGGCGTGACTGTCCTTGATGTTTTTGTGGGAAATCTAGATACGATTATAACTCATACTCGCTGGGCCATTTCAAATTGTTGGTTCCCTGGTGGTCGGTGCTTGAAGGATACAATCGACCACTTCTCTACTTTTGTTGTTGAACCAGATCCACTCGCCTACTTGGGTGGAAGACAGAAGGCACCCTATTGCTTTATAGTTCGTTGACCCTCTCTCAGTGAGAAGGAGACACAGTTCACGCGGAAGACATCGGATGACGAGATTCAACAGGTCAGCTCAAAGCGATGCTGCGACAAGAATTGCTGCCAATTTTTCCACCGTGAAACGACGCTGAAGGTCAGGCAGAGATACTTTTCAAAATCCTTTGAAGAGCGTCGGGAGTATGGAATCGCTGTAGGTGGACAATTGCATTTAGTGGAGTGGATACGGAAGCGGAAGTACATTACTCTAGAAGAAGCAGAAGTTTGTGCCACAGCGTGGTACATTATACATGGAATTCCAAAGTCAACCTTTCACAATTACCTTGATAAGTACAAGGAAGGGATTGTTTCTTCCACACATGGGAACAAAGGGGTTAAGCGGCCTCGACTTCGGACTGTGCAGGTTATTGGTACAATGAAGGCGATAATCGAAAATACTGCTGAACCAGATGCCGCACCAAATGCGCTGCATTGGAAATGGGAGAGTAGACACGCTTAAGTTCATGCCTGCTGGTAATAATTGGAAGCGCGTTCACGTTGACGCCAATGAGGTAGGGCGATGAACCCGTCAGTATTCTGGTTTAGATCACTGATGCTTTGTTTGGACTCCGGTAGTCATTGGGAAATCTCCCGTTGATACTCTTATACGGCCTTCTGTTTGTTTGTTCCCCCTTTGGAGAATCTTCTAAACACAGTACTCCATGGAGATTTTATTGTCTTGCTTCTTTCATCGGGAGATCTCCCGATGAGTTTCACTGTAGGAGTTGAATGCATTCATCTACTCAGCGGGAGATCTCCCGATGTTTTTCTGCGGATTTGATTGTGCTCATTGCAGCTGGTCTCTTTGCTTGTGTGTATTTTTGAATGCTCAGAGTGGTACTGCCGTTGGTACTGATGCTTGTGTTTTACGTAATTTGCAGTTGAATGTGGAGTATGGCCTTCCTCCCGTGAGCCAGACGATTGTTAGTAGAATAAAGAAAGAGCTATTTAACAACGTCGCGGTTAAGCCTGTTGGGAGCTCTTTTGCGAAGTATACGGTGTGCGACTACCTACAGCAGTTCATTCAGAAATCACCAAAAGGAAGCTCGGACTTCGTGGAGTTTATGAAGCAGCGAACTGAACATCTTAATCATCAAGCATCGTGCCGTCGTCTGTATGCCTCGTGGCGTGAGGAGTCAAGAAGGAATCCTCAAGAGATTTTGTGCATTATTCACGACAAAATGGACACGAAGAAGACGGCTCTCCCACGAATGCGCGTGACGACGAAGGCCACACAAGGTTTGGGTCAGCTTCCTATGAGTATAACTGGAATGGTGGCTCATGGTCATGCCGATGGTGCGTATGCACATTATGCACCAGCGTGCTGGCCGGGCGATTCGAACTTTACCATTTCATCGCTTGCTAGACTGTTAAGGCGACTTGAAGGTCCACCAATTCGGGAGACGGGCGACCTCTTTCCCTATCCGCCGGCAAATGCAATGTTCGACGCGCTACTCAAAGGAAAATCTTGGTGTATGGACTCCTTGAAGTTGATTCCGCAGGAACTTCGTCGTGGATCTAGTCCCCTTCCTAACAAGCTCTATCTTCAGCTTGACAACTCCGCGAAGGATAATAAAAACCAATACCTCATGGCCTTCTTGTCTTTGCTTACTGCATGTGGAGTCTTCAAGGAAATTCAGGTCGGTTTCCTACTAGTCGGACATACTCACGAAGATATTGATGCGTATTTTAGCCACCTATCGAAGGCTTTAAAGAGCAAGAATACATTTGTTGTCGCCGACCTCATGAAGTCGTTCATGGAGTCCCAGGAATTGTCATTCATGCCGGAGTTCATCCAGGAGGTGGCGGATTTCAAGTAGTTTGTGAAGGGATTCCTGTGCAGTGGCACGTCTAAACTAATTGGTTTGGGGGAGATGCACCTTTTCCGGTTCTATGTGGACAGTGATGGAATCCCTGTTATGAAGTACAAGAAGTCTGCAGTTGATTCACAGTGGCTACCATCTGATACTCCTTCTCGATGCCTTTGGAAGAAAGACTGCATGGGTCGGGTGACACTCCCTCGAGGTTGCCCTAGGCCTGTTCCTTTCAAGCCTATGTGGGGTAACAAAGTTCCGGAAGCCACGGGAAATCAAGAGAAGGCAGTGGAGGCGGCACGGAAAGCGACCTTAAGCAAGGGCTTGATTCTGTTAGGAATTGAGAAGTACATTGAGTATTGGCGAAACGGAATGTCCAAATGCGAGGGATTTGCGGCCGCCTTCGCACCATACGTTGATTACTGGAAACGTGTGTTGCAAGAGCTCAAGGAGCCTCTTCCCGACTTTGTTCCAGAATTGGTTGAAGGCTTCTGGCCACAGTATGATTGGAGACTGCGGGAATCTTCTTGCCAACAGCCGACCATCAACCCTGTCGACATGGTTCCTGAGGAAGAGGAATTTGAACCTTATTGCGAACCCGCAAATGAAGCGCCAAGGGAAAGCTTTAATCCTTGGGTTGATATTCGCCCAGGTTCATGGGTTCTGCTTAGACCTGAGGACCCCTCAGTATGTGCTGTCTGGCAAGGAAGAGCACTATCTGACGTCTGCAGAGAGGAAGGGCATGAAAACAACGGGAAGTTTATGCTTCAGTATTGGAGACCAGATAATTCCAAAAGTAACTTGGAATTGATGTACCAGAATTGTTGGTATGGGAAATGGGTTGTGGAGAACAGGCCTCCCACTTGGGTGGATGCATCTTGTGCATTGTACGCCAATTGGTCCAAGAAAGTGAACCCAAAATCTCGTACTATTCCTAAGAAAAGTAGAGAAGCTGCCCTAGCGAATTTGAATAGGGCAAACGAGGTGGACCCCTGATCGACTAACGTCTCGTCGCCCACCACGACTATCGGACGGGAGATTTCCCGATGCTTTTTTTTGTTCAATGTGACCGTGGCAGGGTTATCAGGAGATCTCCCGATGGTGTCTTTGTTTCGGCTTCATAATGGCACCATTTCTTTCTTTGGTCACTACAGTAGTTCTCAATGTCTTTTTGGAAGTTACTAGTGGTGGTAGTGGAAGCTGATGTGAGTAGGATGGAGTTATTTTATCATGATTTATCAGAATGTGCGGTTTTTGTTATTTCTTGAGGGTACCTTCCAAATCCCATGTCGTAGTCGTAGCAAATGTCCACGCTTTGTGTCCTTTGCTATTCTTTCTTTTCTTGTATTCGATCTCCTTTGGGATTTTTATAATGTTGCAAGCGATTTTTTTCCTTGCCACTTATTGTTCTCAATATTCATCTCCACTTCCCACCTTGGGAACCTGCATTCGAACTTGTAGCATCATTCGGAGTTTATATTGTCCCTGACATACAAGTTTGAATGCAATTGACCTCTTGGGGTTTCTAAAGCATACTTAGGAAAAGGAACTTGAAGGTATCTGGATATCTCCCGATGTAATGCCTAGCACCATGCATCGGGAGATTTTTAATTTTGGACTTTGAATAGTCCAAAAGTAGTTAAATATGGCATGTTATCAAAAAAATTGTCAATATTTTTTGTTTTTTATAATTTTAGGACCTATATCCATGGACCTACTATTGTAGCCCTATTATCGTGGACCTATTACCGTGGATATATACTGCTTGTATTAGGGTTGTTATTTTTTATTTTGCCTATGATATTGGAAATATATATTGTGAAGATGAAAAAGATTTAGGTGTGAAAAAGAAACAAGGATGGAAAGAAGGTTGTATAGAATATTCCATCAAATAATTACAATATTTGTTCAAAGAGAAATTGAAACTTTTGCAGCTACATATGTAACTTTAGTCAAAATTATTTCAAACTCAGATCACAGGCATTTATAGATTTGTAGACTTCTGCGTATATCGAAGACCTTCATTTGGAGACCCTCATTAATGTCCATTTGTATAGGCCAAATGTCTAGTACTTTAGGCTAGTCAATTATCTAAGTGCTGTTAGAGCCTTGAATACATTAGTGAATATTATTTGGGCAAAACCAAGAATTTATTGTAATATCCTTATTTCCGCTATATTATTTCTTTCTACCATGGTATACTGGAGCTAGAATGTCTTTCATCCTTTTGTGATTTTTGATCTTTGTTGTTGGGTGTGACATTTGTAATTCAACATGTGGGACAATCTCGCAACATGCTATTGTAAAGTGTCACCATTGCTCCCCAATGTAGTAGTGACATGTAGTACTTGTTCAAAGTTAACCACCTTCTCTACTTTTTCACAAAACTTTGTAGGTGTGCATGTGGACCAAGTCAATATTCTTGGCTAAGAAAAATTCATTTTATCCAGTTGATGGGAGTCACCATCCAAACAAATAGGGAGGTCAAGTTTGAGTTTATTACTACCAAATACCTCTTCATCCTGCAAGTGTGGAATATGCGTTGCAACATTAGATGCTCCAAAAAAGACATTCAATGCCTTTACAATCTTCTTCAAATACCATTGCATCTAGCGCCTCTTAACTTCAACTCTTCCTTATATAGATCTGATCCTGGTGTTTTGCTATTGAAGAATGTTTAATAATTTGTTATCTATATGAAGGTTCAAATGTAGTCATCACAAGTGGTGGCAAACCTACCATTATGTCAAACACCCAATTACTACAACCATTTGTAGGATCTATTTTGGATAGGTTGCATGATGGCATGTCTGCCATTTCTTCAGCATTCAATCCTTGCAAGAGAAACAATGTAATGAGGCCTACAACAAAATTTCAAAAAATCCTAAGAGTGACATTTCTTTGGATATTGTACGGTGCTACAAATTTGATCCCTTTAGTAGGCTAAGAAGGCACCTCTCGGCCCCCAAAAATAAGTTATCCTCTCCCCATTTTGATTCAAAAATGTCAATAGGCTTCATACAGTGCTGCAGTTTTGGATCTTATCAACAAGCAGTCAAGTTACCTCTTGACCTTAAAAGATAAATCACCCTATTCTTGGTTTGATCTCACTATCTCTTTGTAGAAATAATTGCTTGATAAAAAAAGCCATTTCAAATTGAAAGGCATTCAAAATAAAAGAAATAAATCCAAAAAAATGGGATAAAAGATACTATGTTTAAGAACGGTCTTGAGCCAACTAAGCTTATGCATGGATTGGGTTATTAAAATGTGTTCTAGCTATGCTTGTGCAAAGGTCGAGTGTTTTTTGGATCACTTGCTAGGATGTGAGGGGGACCCCTTGGCGCCAAAGAGAGACTCCAACCTCCCAGCTAGTGATCAAGATTCAAAACATAATAAATTTGTACTCTAGCTTAATTAAGATGATGTGTCAAATTTGTGCTCTTGTAAGGGCCAAGTTTTAGGATTCATGATCACTTGCTAAAGTGTGCTAGGGGTTCTCCTTGGCGACGAGGGGAGCAACCTTGTCCTCAAAAATAAATAAATAAATAAATAAATTTGTTTATTTTTAGTTTTCTTTCCCTCCGTGATGCAAGGTTCCCTTTGGCGCCAAGGGGACCACGTCACACCCTAGTAAGTGATCAAGAAAAAACAAGATCTGTATTCTAGAGTACAATTTTATTTTGTCTTGATCATTGGTTGGGAGATTGGGGACTTCCCTTGGCGCCGAGAGGTTTCCCTCACATCCTAGCAAGTGATCCAGAATAAACACTTGACCCTTGTACAAGCACAATTTGAGTACATTTAGATGTAAGGCTAAGTTTATTCTCAAATTTCTTAAAAAAGAACAACTAAAATACAATTTTTTTTTTCTTGATCACTTACTAGGGTGTGATGGTTTCCCCTCAAAGCCGAGGGGAGCCTCCACGTCGCGGAGAAAAAAAAAAAAAAAAAAAGTTAAATTTATTTATTTATTTTTAGGACAAGGTAGTTCCCCTTGATGCCTAGGAGAACCCCGTACCCCGTAGCAAGTGATCATGAATCCTAAGACTTGGCCTTCACAAAAGCACAAATCCTACACATCATTTTAATTGAGCTAGAGTACAAATTTATTATGTCTTGAATCTTGATCACTAGGTGGAAGGTTGGAGGCTCCCTTTGGCACCAAGGGGTCCTCCTTACACCCTAGCAAGTGATTAAAATAAACACTCAATCCTTGCACAAGCATAGCTAGAGCTCATTTTAAATACAAGATTGATTTCTTATTTTTTCAAATTTTTCAAATTGGAATAGGGTTTGAAGATTGTCATGATTGAATTAGAATACAATTTGTTTTCTTCAACCATTGGTTGCGGAGCTATAGACCCCTATTGGCGCCGAGAAGTCCCCCTTACAAGCGAGCAAGTGATTAAGAAATATAACCTGACCTATGCATAAGCATAGCTAGCTCAAAACCATTCTATAAGTGTCAAGTGTCTTTTCTTCACTAGGATTTGAAGGGAACCTTGCGATGCCAATGGAAACACCTAGCTTTGCAGTCACTAGGAATGATCATGAAGAAAAATTTGTACTCTAATTTAGCCATAATGGTTGTTGGACTTGAGCTTCTACAAAGTTGGTGTGTTTATCTTTGATCACTTGCTAGGATGTGAGGGGTACCTCTTGATGCCAAAAGGAGATTTCTAGGGGTTCCATTCGGTGTCAAAAGAAGACCTTTAGACGCAATTTTTATTTATTTATTTATTTTCTATTTTATTTTATTTTATTTTTTTCTCCTTGCCAAGAAGTACTCCTCACACCCTAGCAAGTGATCAAGAGAAAATAAAATCTATATGCAATCTGTTTCATCTAGATGTTGAGGATCTCTTCATAATATAAGATTCTTAAATTAAAAAAAATTGGCTTAAAGCTTGTGTTCAATTTGCTTTTGCTTTTGCAAAGGTTGGTTTAAACTTTAAATCACATATTGGATTGTTTAGAGGAATTTTTGGTGCCAATGGGAGTCCTTAGCTCAAAAGCCAATGACAAAGAAAAAATAAATTTTTATTCTAGCTTGAATAAAATGATCTATAAGATTTGTACATCTATAAAAATTGGGCGATTTTTCTTGATCACTTACTAAGATGTGAGCGGGAGTTTTTGGCATTTACAAGAGGCCTTTCATCGTAAACAAAAAATAATTGTTATTGTTGTCTTTTGATTCCGCTAGACCGCCACCAAAGAGCTATCAATGGTATCAAAAGGTATTCTTGACATCCTAACAAGTGATTAAGGAAAAACCAAATTTATATTCTAGCTCATTCATTTAGCTATCAAGGACTTGTTCATGTATATAAGATTTTTGAATAATAAAATTAGTTTGAAGCTTGGGTTTGATCAAATTGTGTTTGTGCAAGAATTGGTTGTTTCTTTTGGGCACATATAAGATCATTTGGAAGAGCTCTTGGCACCAATGGGAGTCCACATTCCAATAACTATGATCAAGAAATAAAAAATTTGTAATTTCATTTAATCATGATGATTTTGAAGACTTTTTAATTTGTGTGTTCAAGATTTTCTACTAAAAGTTTAGACTTGCAACTTGATTGTACTCTAGCTATTCTTGTGCAATAAGGCCCATAATTACAATCTAGCATGGAACTGGCTTTAAATTTTCTAACCTTATTAATAATCAAACATTTGCATGTTATATAGTAAGCAAATGTTATTAAATGCATCAACCACTTGGACCTTAATTATTTTTTTTCCTTTTTCAAATTTGATCTAAATCAATTTTTTTACAAATTTTTTTGTGAAACTTAAGTCCCATGCCACTAAACAACTGCTCTATGTAAGAAATGAAAATGCTGAGGGAGATAGTTCAGACAACAATGCTGATAAGCCTATCGACAACTGCGCCATTGAAATATCCTTTAGAGATTGCAAAAAATTAGCTTTGTGGCTTCTATCTCTAGTCTTCTAAACAACCTGTTGCAATCTCTTCTATAGTGAATGAAGACTCCTAACTATAGATGTTGGTTTTCAGAAGCGTCAAGCGTGGTTTGGAAGAATGTTGGTAATTGAAGACATCTATACTTTCCATTTATTGACAAAATGAATAGATTATCTTAGTCTTTCAATTCTAAATCTTGAATGATATAATGTCCACAATCATAGGTTCCACCATAGAGTTTTTTCTAAAAAATTGTATGCTCACAGGCTCATAGGCTCACAGGCTCACAGGCTCACACGCTCACAAAATAGCAACCATGACTAATAATGTCCAAATTTTTTTTCCATCTCTATTATTCATTTTATTGTCAAAAACTATGTTTGCTTCCATTTTTCTATTAGACTACATTTCCTTAATAATAAATACTTCTCACATTGAAATTTTGAAAATAAAAAAATGCAACAAAGTTGTGAACTTATTATTCTACAAGTCCCCAGTTTAAAAAATACTGAGATTTGTTTCACTCTACTAAGAATTTGCCATTGAATATTTGAAGACGACACATTATGTAATCATAGTCCTTGAGGAGTTAAAGGATCTAACATGCATAATCCTAATCAATTTATGGCTAGTCAAAATCTATTTTATAATATTTTAAAATTAACTTCTAATGTGATTTTTCCTCCAAGATATAGTATATTTGAGGTTCATTTCCAAGAGCCTTCAATACTATAGAAGGTTAAGATTGTAATGGACATCCTTGTACAAAACTTTGAATAGAAAATCATAATCAATCATTTTCAAAATCAAATTTTTGATGCTAAAACTAGACTTCAAAAAGAATTTTTCAAATACATAAACTACTAAAAATAGCAATTTGGTTAGATTTTATTTAACTTCAAAGTATTATTGATACCAAAATTTGGTGCCTTGGGCATTTAGGGGTTAAAACTCACTAATCTCAATGGTGAGATTGTTCTAGCAAGCAAACTAAATTGTATGAAATTGCTCTTTTTGAAAAATTGTATAATGAATCCTAAAAGTTATTTTTTCAAGAAGATACTCTAGTTGCACAAAATCAATATTATCCATAACTTTCACATTACTTATTCAAAAAAATGAATCAAGGCTTTCCATGTAGACAAAAAAATAATCTATGAGATTATTTATTTTTTAAATCAAATTTTTAAAATAAAAATTTCTGATTGATCTCCGCTATTTTGAGCTTATTTGGGCATAACTTTTGTTCTTGTGCATCAATTTAAAAATATATATACTCCTACAAAGCTAATCAATTTTTTTATCTTCAAAACAAATTCAAAAAATTGTGACAAAAATTGAGACCGTAGGTACCCGCCCAAAATTCAATTTTTCCCCTAAAGAACAATGGTCCTTTGGGGGTTAATCCCTAATGGACTATGGGTGTTTGCGCACAACTCTTGTTTTCTTTAACTAATTCTTGATACAAGCGTAATTTCTCATTTGTGTAGAATTTATTTTGATGATTGCCACCGTTGAAATGAAAAAAGACTTATATAGCTTTTTGATGAAAAAAAGATCGACAAAATTACACAATTTTTGAGAAAATGCCCTTGTTGATAAGATTGATGAATGATATTTGGTTAGGCAATACTTTGCACATATGCTATAATGGGAATGTTGAAATTGGAATGCTCAAAAGTGCTCCAAAAACTTTGATTTTTTTCCACAGGTGCATAGCATTATGATATTGATTTGCAATTTTTTAAATAATTTTGAGGTGTACAAAAAAAGATATGAAGATGTGAAGTGACAGCCCAAAGCGTCTTCTCCATTCTCAAAACATTCACCAAAAATTGCACACTTGATCATTTCTCAATCGGATTGCACCAATAGATTCAGTGGAGAAAATCATGTAGGGTCTCTTTGATGTTCACAAGCTAATAGTGAAGTTAACATGTCAAACTTTTTACTAAAGTAGTTGCAAAAGTCACGTGGTAATCTCATAGTCCTTTAGGGGTTAACTCTTAAAGGAAATGGGAAACCAATGAAGTCCTTGAAATTTGCAAAAATCCTAATATGACAAGGAAAAGGACCGTATTGAACATATGTATGAATCAAAACTTATGGTTGTGTCATATTAAAATGCAAACTATCCAATTTTTAGAAAGAAATTTGGAACTACATTAAATATTCTAGAGATGTTTTTTTTACCATATGTTCATATTCTACACAAAGTACAGTCTAAATCTGTGAAACATTTGAAGTGTGCAATATGTATCCTAGAAGATCATCAAATTACTTCAAAAACCAATCAAAAGAGTTCATGGATTATAATAAGCCTTTTACAAAAGCATTTAATGACAAAAGGTAGGATAGATTCCAAGGATGGATTTCAATTCAGGTTGTGTGCAATAATTGTTGATGTCAAATAAACAATAGATTTTTATTTTATTTTCCTTGTTTCTTTTGAGATTACATTCAAACAAACATACAAAAAATTATTTTTTGTGAAGATGCAACAATTAAAAAAATGAAGGATATACATTCTTTTGTTTTTGGCCGCAACTTGAGCAAAGGAAATATAAATAAAGTTTGAACAATATCCAACTTTTGTAAAATCCTAGTTTTTAGCAATTTTGTTAAAATTTGCCAAAAAGTCAATGGGCATTGTAATGTTTAAGATGTTCATTTTGAGTATTAATTTTATACTTAGAAAATGAAGCCCAATTTATTATCTTTTTTCATTTTAAAACTATTTCAGAAAACATCCAAAAATTCAATTAATTATTGCAATTGGAAGCACCTGCTTAATTTGTAATAGACCAAGAGTCCATTAGGGGAAATCTTGAAGGTTTGGCAGGTTTCTATGAACTCAATTTTTGGCATGGTTTTTTAAATTTATTCAAAATAACAAAAGTACATTAGCTTCTCGGGAATATAATTTTTATTTTAAACAATTCTTAGGAACAAAAACTATACCAAAAAAATGCTCAAAATAGAGGTTGCTAGGCAATACAAAGAAATTACAAAAACAGAAATAAAAT
Organism: Neckera pumila; assembly: GCA_963969595.1. Taxonomy (NCBI): domain Eukaryota; kingdom Viridiplantae; phylum Streptophyta; class Bryopsida; order Hypnales; family Neckeraceae; genus Neckera; species Neckera pumila. Next base: position 16,248,913 of record OZ018415.1, on the reverse strand, counting down.
TATTTTAATTTTGTGTCCTATAGAAAGTATTTTTGTCTATATGGAAAGATTTCAAGATTCATTTTATTTGGACTAGTGATGTGAAAGTTATGGAAAGTCTTGTTTTTTGGACAATATGAATATCTTCTTCAAAAAATAAATTATAGGGTTCATTTTTTAACTCAACTTTACAATTTTTAAGAAAATAGTTACACATAGTTTATTTTTCTTGCTGGAAAAATCTCACCAAGTGGGAATAATACTACATGTGTCAATTCCATCTTAGAACTTTTATTGATTTTAGATTTTTCTTCTATCTTGTGCCTACTTCCACTTAATAATTTTTCTTAACTTCTAAAGGACCATTGTCCCTTCGGGCAGGTACTTATGGGCTGAAATTTTCTTTTGATTTTTTGAAACATTTTTAGGAGGTAGAAAATCTGAATAGCTTCATGGGAATAGAATTTTTTTCACAATCGGTGCTCGGGAACAAAAGTCATGACCAAATAAGTTCAAAACAGGGGACGGCAGGCAGCAAAAAAAAATTTACAATTTTTATTTTATTTTCTTAAAGTATTTTTTTTCTCATAGATTATATTTTTGTCTATCTAGAAAGCTTTTATTCATTTCTTTTGGATTTTGTATGAGAAAGTTATGGACATTCTTGTTTTTCGGGCAGTTAGAGCATCTTTTTGAAAAAAATAACTTGTAGGATTCATTTCTCAATGCAATTTTTCAACTTTTTCAATTTTTTTTTACCATAGTTTAGTGTACTTGCTAGAACAATCTCACCATTGGTATTAGTGCATCTTAATCCCACCTAAAATATATATAAATTTAGAGTTTCCTTCTATCTCGTACCTAATTCTACTTAACAATTTTTTTAATAATGAAAATTAAGTTTTTTTGAACTTTTTTTTGGCTAGATTCTCAACCCAATTCTCCAATATAAACATTAAAAAGCTCAAAACTCTGTAGTGCAAAAGAATAAAGTTAAAAATGTTCAAAGTCAAAAAATCTAGTTCCACAATGTATTAAAAAGCTTGTTTTTTTCACTTTAAACGCAGATATCTTGCAATCTGTGCGGTCAAAAATTCTGAAATTGTTTCCACACTCTCATACTAGTTAGATGTAAGATCCTATGGTTAGATGTGAAGAAAAAACATTTTTCAATTTTTTTTACTTCTTGCTATAGAAATGGCAGTTTTGACTGTTATTTGGCAAAAAAAGGGCCTCGGTCTTTTAGGGGTTAAGAATGAAAACCAAGTATTTTTATTGGAGTTTTTTATCCTAGACTCTTCATTCAGTTCTTCCATTTAAATTGTTTCAATTCAAAATCCATAATGCATATACTTGAAGTCAACAAGATTCAAATCCAAAAAGTCTAGTCAAGCAAGGTGCCAAAAATCAATTTTCTTCTTTTTGAATGAAAGTATCTTATAATTTATGCACTCAAAGATTTTTAATTATTTTCTACAAAATTTCATACTATTTAAGTGCAAGATCCTACAATTAGAGATTTAAAAAATTAAAAATTAAATTTTTTTTCCCTTTGCAATAGAAATGAAAATTTTGAGTGCTTTTTGAAAAAAATGGGCTTAGTTAGTTATTTGGATTTTAAATATGAAAATATCTTTTTTGCAAAAGATTATTTTGATTTAGTTATTTGGATTTTAAATATGAAAATATCTCATTGTTGCCAATTGTGAATATCAAAAAATTATACTTGGAAATTTTAGAAAAAGGAATACATTTAACACAAATAAAAAAAATCAATCTAAAATTGGGAGTGTCAAAAAAGTAGAAAGAGCAAACTGCTGAAAGCATAGACATTAGAGAAAATTTCAGGCCTCCAGAGGGCTGTTCTACAGCCCTCCGATTCTCTGAAGTATTCTGAAATTTTGTTTTTGAGGTAAAATATTTTTTTTCTCCTATTTCCGCGCAGCTGAAACTACAGTGACAATGGTGCAAGAACCTAGTTTTACAAGTAAAAAATTAATTAAAAAAGAAAGTTAATCTTAAGAAAATCTTTTAAAAAAAAAAATACGATATCTGACTATTTTGGCAAGCAGTCAGCTTAGTTGACTGCTCACGAGGGGGACCTTTTTAGATTGACAGGCCAAGCTTGAAATAGCTTGGCATGTCAATTTGGAGCACCCTCCGGAGGGTTGATTTTTTCTATAATGAAAAACAAATCAAGCTGCAGAACTGTTCAAATTCCAAAAATAAATAAAGTCGGCACCAAGGCACCAAATCTAACGTGAATATATAGTACTACGGTACTATGTAATTCTTTTAACAAATTCTCTGTATATCCTTTTTTAAATCAATTTATGGGTTACCATCAATAAGCTTATATTAGTTTGTTAATTAAACTAGATCTAGAATTCCTCAATTTCAGCAATTTTTTCACTTAATATTGCAGTTTTACAATCTTATCATTGTTTCATTAATCCCTAAAGGACCATTGTCCCGTTGGAAGACAAAATGGATTTTGTGCAAGTTCCTAGAGTTTTAATTATTGTTGTGGTTTTTTGAAATTGTTTGATAAGATAGAAACACACATTAGCTTTCTGGGAATATAATTTTATTTCAATTGGTATTTGGGAGCAAAAGTTATGCCATCCTATGCACAATTTTCACCTTGCTAAGCAGCAAAAAATCTACAAGAATTTGAAATGAATTTTTTTAGAATATGTTTTTATATATTTTATGTGTATGTACCTGGAAAACTTTGATTCATTAAGCTTAGTAATGTGAATATTATAGAGCATTTTGTTTTCCAAACAATCATAATACCTTATTCAAAAAGTAACATAATAGATTTGTTTCTGAATCCAACTTTCACAATTAAACAAACATTCCACAAGGTTTTGATTTCTTGCTAGAAAAATTTCACCATTGGAATTATAGTGTTTCAATTCCATCTTAGATATACTAACTTCTAAAGGACTGAGGGGGTTTTCAAGGAGACATTGTCAAAAACTACAGTTTTTTGGTATGTTATTCAAAAATGAAAATTGAATTTCTCTTTTAACCTTCAATTGTACAAAGTTGAAGAAAAAATTATACTAGAGTGCAAAAAAATTTCATCCCATTTGACTGTACAGATTGAAAGATTATAATATTTGAAGTGAGAAAAAAAACTTTTTTTCATTCCTGCAAAACAGGATTAGTAGACTTTGGGCCCTCTTGTGGTAAAATTTTTGCTCTATTAAAAGCATAAGATGTTATTTGGAGGTAGTAAAGAATTGTTTCAGGCCCGTTCTCCAATCTGTTCCCAATGCAGGGAAGGAATATCGGGTTGCTGTCAAAACCCTAATTACCAAAAAAATAAAAATAAAAATTTACTTCTAAAATAAATAAAAAAGTTAAAAAAAAGAAAAGTGACGTGGCCGAAGTTAAAAAAAAAGATGCATGGCTGAAATAAAAAAAAATGACTTTAGTCACGTCACATTGCTGCTCTACGCTGCTGCAGCAACAGTACAGCCCGTTCCCTGCAGTCGAGAACTCGCAGCCCTTTAGGAGGGCCAAATCCCTTCTAATGATGAGGATTCTAACCATTCATAAGTATATGATGTTAGATTCACTTGTGAAAAATTTTAGAAGCAATTGAGATGTCTAGTTTATACTAAATTACCTTGCAATGCAAGGAGGTTATGTGAATTGGCAATACACGAGTTATTTTTTGATGATTTTTTGTGCAATGAGGAAATTTTTTATTTGAAATCCAAATAATTCAAATTTAGAAACAAACATTTTTGGAATATGTGGAAAAAATTTCAAGAATTTTCACTTCATAGATTGCAAGATAATAGGACTTGAAGTTAGAAGAAAATGTTTTTTCTTGGAACCGCTCCAACAAAGCTAACAAATTTTGACTCCTCTTAGAATGTGATTTGAGGACTATAATTTGCTTTTTATTGGACAATTGTATGCCATATTTTATTAGTTACATATATGCCAAATTTCAAAAGTTGATGAGTTTTTTTGCAAAAGATTTCCAAAAGATTCCTTCATTGTCCGAGCTGTCCAAAAAGTTTAGGGTATCATAACTTTTATTTCGACATCCAATCAAAAAAAAATTAATTTTTCACCAAGGAGGTACATGTTTATATATTGAGTTCAAATTTCATGAATGTCCAACCAAAAATGACTTTGTGGGAACCTACCTGAGATTTCTTGCATACATTGAACAAACACTTGGTCCTTTAGGGGTTAACAATTTATTTTTTCCCTCTACCTTCTACCTACTTTTATTTAACAATTTTTCTAAAGATGACAATTAAGTATATTTTATTTTAATTTTTTCCTAGATTCTCAATTCAATTCTTCATGATAAATTCTTTTAACTCAAGCTCTAAAGTGCAAAAAAATTAAGTTAGGAAGGTTCAAAGTCAAATATTCTAGTGAAAAAGGTACAATGCAAAAAAACTTGTTATTTTAACTTGAAATAAAAATACCTTGCACTCTATATAGCCAAAGTTTTTAAAACTTCTTCCATACAGTCTCACAGTACTCTAATCCAAGATCCTTATACTACACAAACAGAAAGGGTCACATTGATTATGCAAGTGACCCTTGAGCTTTTCCTACAACAATTCATCTAGAAACTCATACATTTAGAATTTTCATATATAATTTGTGTTGAGTTCAAAATCAATTAAAAAAACTAAATGTCGGTATGTAAAGTATTTTCAAACTTATCACATGTATGGTCAATGTGGTCTCTAATGCATTGTATGGGTAATATACCAATCATCTCAAAATGATTAAAGTGACTTTTTCTCTATGTTTAACCCCATAGTCTCTAAATCTTTTCTTAAATTTTTACATATTTTTTCTTATATCTTTACAAATATATATCATACATTTCAATTTCATCAAATTCATCATATTAAAAGTGTGGTTTTCTAAAATGTCAAACATTGGTTTGGATAAAGGAGAAGTTCTGTAGACAATAAACAGGGATGGAGCTTCCTGGGGCTTTTTTGTTCATAATATTTCTCATTCGTATAAACCAATGCTTGACATTTTAGAAAACCACACTATATAATGCCTTTGATGAAATTGAGGTGTATATTGTATATTTATAAAGATACTAGCGGTTGGCGCTTGCTATGCTACGCATTCATGATTAGAATTTTATTAGAATTTTAATGTAGTAGATAAAATCTAGAACAAAAATTTCAATAAATCTTCAAATAAAAATTACTAAAATCTTTGTATAATTTTATTTATAAGTAAGCATATATTGAAATGTACAATAGAAATTTATTGAATGATGAATGAAATATATGCAACAATGAATATAGTAAAAGATACACATTTGCTATAATGCATTCAAAAGTTGACTCAATTGTTACAAACAATGGCAATCCAAAAACTTGTTGAACTGAAAGGAAAAACTTGTAAATTTCAAAAACTCCATGAACAACTTAATTGTTGTGAAATCCAAAATTGCTTCAGTTGAATAAATTTCTCAAATCCTTTGGTATTAGCAATAGAACTTTGAAATCATAAAAGCTATAAAAGTAATATTACAGAGCTGATTGCAAACTACTACTCTATTTCTGTAATATAATATTGTGTGAAATATTATTTTTATATACACATGATTGAAAATATTTCTACAAAATTTTAGAATTAATTATTTCAAAGATTTATTGAAATCATTATCAGGCATTCTATTCAAATATATCAAAATTTTACTAATATGTGATACAATGAATGCATAGCATAGCAAGCATGAGCCCCTATTATTAATGGTAGCATTTGTGATATTACAGAGGGAGTTACGATTTTAGTAGTATGATGATTTTATTAGTATAATAGCGATTGACGCTAGCTTTGCTACGCATTAAATATATTATTTTCATCAATTTTTTATGTGATAGAATGTAGAAAAACAAAGTATATATAATCTTTAAATGAAAATATTGACATCCTCATACAATATTCTTTGAAAATATTTATATAATGCAATATAAAGTAATTAAAGAAAATCAAATAATGTGATAAGTTTGAAAATACTTTGCATATTGACATTTAGTTTTTGTAATTGATTCTAAATTCAACACAAAATAAATATGCAAATTTTAGATGTATGAGTTTTTAGATTAACTAGCAATTGGCGCTTGCTTTGCTATGCATTAAATATATTACTTTCATCAATTTTTCATGTGATAGTAATTAAAGAAAATCTTTATATCATACTTTTTACAAAATTACCTTTGCAAAGATGAAAACACTGCAATAAGAATAAATTAATCAAGTGAACAATAATTAGTATCTTCACATTTGAATATGTAGAGCAATGCTAGTGGTTGGTACTTCCTTATTCTTTAATATCACATTTTAAAAAGACATGGAATTTATCTATAGTTTTGTTGTCTAAAAAGTTTCTTTGAAATTTTTTTAGAAGTGTCCATTTGATTTTCAAATATTTTACAAAAAGAATACATAATATATAGTAGCAAGTATCCTATGGCTATTACAAAAGCAATTGAATTTTTATAATATTATTCAAAATTGAATTGTGATATTATAGAGGTTGTTGTGATTTTAGTAGTATGATAAGCAAAAGTATGCAAAACTCAAGAAAGAATTCCCAGCCCTAAGAGGATGTGACTCTATGACTTAGTAGAAAATGGATCATCAGTGCAGGTAAAGAATTCTGAGGATTACCTCCATGGTCATAGGCTCCGCCCTTCCACGGTTGATGGCCGTCCTTGGTTGCGGTTACCGGTGCTTCTCTTCTCCGATGAATCATTGGGCCGCCACTACGTTGTCTTCTTCACCACACTCTGTCTGCAAGAGCAAGCATTCCGAGTGTCTGTTTTGCCTTCCTCTTGTTTCTTGGCCGGCACCGGCTTGACTTTTGTGAGTCCGAGCACTACTGCTCCTCTCTTGGTTATTCCCCATAGCCTGCTTCTGGATTTGTGTTTGCATTCCGGCGCACTTGATGCGAAGAGAGTGAGGTAGGAGGCAGGATTCTTGTACCGACACTATGTATTGTTTCGTCGACAGACTGGGAGCGGTGCAGGAGTGCTGAATCTATGGAACCGCAACCAAGGACGGACAACCAAGGACGGCCATTAACCGTGGAACGGAACCCCTTCCTGGCGTTTCAGGTGAGGTCTTGGAATAAGAAACGAGTGCCGACTTTGACTTGGTTTGGTGCAGAATTCTACCACTACTCTGCCTTTCGTCTTCTGTCGTAATTGAAATTTCGTTTTGTGCTTAGTTTTGGTCACTCTGGATGCGGAGAGTGTGAGAGGCCGTGGCCAGAGTTCTGTCATCCAGGGTTCGATTACCGACAATTTGTCCTTTTTGTGCGGCAGATTGGGAGGTGAGCAAGAATGGTCAATCTCGACCTGCGGAGATTCAGTTTTGGGTTGGAGGAGCTTGCTGATTAGGGCAGCTCAAGGGAGCGGAACCCGATTGGCGTTATTAGGTGAGCTCTTGTAAGCAACGAGTGTCGGCGTCGACATCTTTCTGTCCTAGAATATTGCTACGACTACTCTTCGCTCGATCTCATTGTTATAAGCTGTTTCTCAATTTTTTTTGTGAACTCCGTCACACTTATGCGATCAAAGCAAGAGGTCCAACAGCTCAGCCCGTGAATCCCGGGTTTGTTTACCGAGAATTAATTTGTCCTGTTTCTTTGGCAGATTGGGAGTGGAATGAGAATGGTAAATACGGACGTGACACTGATGTAGATCAGTTTGCTATGGAGAACTTTTAAAGGGTTAACTGCTCGAAATTCTATTGGTGTTTCCAGGTGAGAGCTTGTAATAATCGAGTGCCGGCATCGACTTCTTACGTTACTGAATACGACTACTCTTCCCTCGATCATTTGTCACAGCCTGTTTCTCATTTGTGAGTGATTTCCGTCAAGAGGCCTGGCTCCTGCGACCGTGAATTTCAGGTTTGTTTACCGACAATTTGTCCTGCTTCTTCGGCAGACTGGGCGTGGAATGAGAATGGTAAATCTCGCCTTGGGCCTGGCGTTAAGAAAATAGTGGAGAGACTGTACTTAGGCAGTGAACATGAAACATGTAACCTTGTTCCGCAGTTTGCAACGATACTTTGTCCCTCTTCGCTGCTTCTCTGTTCAGGTGCAGTATCCTGTGTGACCTTGGCCAGACTGTAAATAATAATAATAACTGGACTGAGCTTTGTAACGTGATTCTAGAGCTAGCACGAAGCAATTGATACAAGGAAAGAAATCATTCCATGGACGATTTCACTTCTCATTTGGGGCTGGAGCTGTGGAGCTGCTGGCGATGAAGTTCGAATACTGGCTTTGATCTTCTGAATCTTGAGAAACTCGAACGATTGTACAATAAGGTATGAGCACCCGCAAGTGCCACCTATAGCAATCAAGCAGCAATCGACTGGAATTTGGTTACCGGAGTAATGTTTTTTTTCCCCAAAAAAGAAGAGAAGGTCTCTGAAGTGGAAGTAGAGAAGCTTGGCTCTGAATTGTACAGCTATTCAATTCCAAAGTTCATGTCTAAAAGCATCAATATTTGATTGTAGGGTCGCCCATTAATTAAGCGCAACACATGTTAAAGAGCACAAGGAGCTCTTAGAATGATGGATTGAGTCACTTCTTTGCATTGAAGGTATTGAAGGAGTTCATACCCTTCAAGCTTTCCACTTGGGGGCTATAGTACACTTGGCACACATTGACGGTCATAGTTTGAATGTGTGACAATTGTGCTACAGTGCATAGTTTGAATGGTTGACAAGTGTGCTACAGTGCATAGTTTGAATGGTTGACAAGTGTGCTATAGTCCTTGATAGTGTGGCAAGTGTGCACAAAAATCAATCTAATAGTTTAGAGATTGTAATTTTCCAAAAGTTGATAATTATAAAGTGGTTTGAATTTATTGCCCAAAATAACTACCAAGAAGCGATAGTGGTAGGTGTTGGTATGCTTTTGCCTAGAATCTCATATGAAGATACATTTGTGTTTTGAAATTGATGTGATATGTGGATTTTGTGTTGTGTAAGTCATACGTTTTGTTGGTGGTAAGCAAGAGAATGAAGATGAATGGACTAATGGAGAGGTTTAAGACTAATAGAAGAACAAAAACTTTGTTGTCTCTGGTTTGATGGATTAGCCTTGTAGGATTGACAGTGCTTGCGCTTTGGTGGTTGGATTTATGACTCCATTCTTTCTTTATAGTCTAAGTCTTACTTATTACTTGATTTGCATGACCTTGTTAGAAAAGTCCGTGGACACTTTTCAAGAGCAAGAAGCTTTTCATATGGGTTCTCGCATGTGGAAGAAGCCTTGGTCAAGGTTGTTCAAGGGAAAAGCCATCGAAGTTGGTAATGATCCTATTACTTGCTTGTTTTGGAAAGGCTAAATATTGTTTAACTTTTGAGGTTCATTAGAGGTTTCCCTTTTTAGTGTACTTCATCATGTGTCATAAGATTGTATGACCTTTTTTGTTTTCCAATTCCAATTCATGTTTTGCTTTGTGAATTTTTGTGTTTGTGACTTTCATCTTATATAATCCATGTTGGTTCATTGCATTGAACTACATGCAGATAGTTCAACCAATTTACTGCATCAAGAATATTCCACTCTATTACAAACTAGTCCAACAAAGGGAACTCTAGAGGAGACCACTCTTGTGGAGACCCCAATGCTTTACTTCAATCTTACAACAAGATGTATGGAGCAAGTGGATAGGGTGTTTTCAACACGTGGTTCTTTTATACTAAAAGTCAACCAAGAACAATGCAAACATCTTGCTATCAAACTACAATTGACTATCCAGTTCGCAAGCTCTATTATTGATGAAATCAACACAGAGTTCCTCTCACTAGCTGAACCTAAAGATATGGTCCAACTTCTTGGGATTTTCAAGTTGCTCTATGCTATGGGAGTGGAGGTTGAGGACCTCATCCAAAGTTGTTGCAAAGAATCATGGATTCAATCAGCCATCATGTTGACAAGTATGTCTAAGCTTGTTGCATCAATTGGCTTCAATTTGGAGGTTTGTACAATTGTATTTTCTACAAGGTATACGAAGAGATCAATTTCCTTGATACATTTTGATGCTGCAAGAATTCGCCAAGCTGAAGCTGAAATTGTAGAAGAGAAGGCTGATCTTGATGAGGCCAAGCTCATCATGGATATGAAGAGTGTTATTGAGTCCAATCCATCCAATAGTCCAAATTGGCAGTTGGCCACATTTCTACTTGGAAGATTGGAAATGGTAACATTGCATCGAAGCTCTACAAAAGCAAGATTTGATGACCAAATCCTTCCTTCCATGATGTCAAGTTTGAAACAAATGCCAGATTGCTTGGGAAGAGGTGCCTTTGGTAGCGTATACAAGGCAATGTGGTTAGGAGTTGAAGTAGCCAAGAAGACCTTCTATGGACCCAACACTAGTGATTTCTTACGAGAGGTGGCAATCTTAGATGGTCTAAACCATCCAAATATTGTTTCCTTACTTTGGTATATGTCGGATGAGAAGAGATGTCACCTTGTAATGGAGTTGATGGATGGAGATTTGTTCTCTTTGATGCATCAAAGAATGGAGGAGAATGGAAACCAAGGGTCTCCATTTAACATTCAAGAAGCTTTGGACTTGATTTTCCAAATTGGAGGGGGAATGCTTTACCTCCATGAGAAGAGAGTGGTGCATAGAGATTTGAAGTCTCACAACATCTTGATTAGAGAGGGCAAGATGTTCAAAGGAAATGTGAAGTATTTGCAAGTCAAGGTGTCTGATTTTGGGTTGTCAAAAACAAAGGAGGAGAGTGCAACATATTCTGATTTGACTTTGAATGTGGGTACCACAAGATGGATGGCTCCGGAAGCAATGAGAGTTGGTAATGTACCAAGCGATGATGTTGATGAAGAAAGAGAAGTGGCCCTCAATTATCCGTTCAAAACTGACATTTATAGTTTTGGGATGGTGTGTTATGAGATTTTGACCGGAGAAGTGCCATTTTCAAGCTTGAACCATAGTGAAGTGAAGAAGGCAGTATTGAGTGGTGATCGTCCTCCTTTACCAAGAGAATGTCCATATAGGTTGAGAACATTGATTGAATCTTGTTGGAGCACTGAGGCTAGCATGCGACCAAGTTTTGGCAGTATTTGTGAAGAATTGCGGGATTTGAAATATGCAAACTTGTGTATATGTAAGTATTTTCTTTTACAGCTTGAAATTTGTTGTTTGTCTATTGTTTCTATCTATGTAAATAAATACTTATGTTTAATGCAACTTTCTTGCAGATTGGAAGGCCAAGATCTCCCTGGAATATCCATTGAAAGATATAATAGCTACTATTGGCGAGCTTGTTGCAAAGTCAGCTAGTCCAGTAGCGGGGTTACAAGAGAGTGCTGCAGATGACATCCATTTGTTGGCAAAGGAGAGCTTTGATCACCGGATCTACATCGAAGAGCAAGAAGCTATGCCTCTCTTAGTTTTGTTGTATTATTCACAATATAGCAAGACTGAGAAGTACCCAGTTACCATACATCAAGCTTTGTCAGGTGATGACCGGGACATTGACCAGGACACATTCTCTTGAATAGATAGTTTGAAAGAGCTTTCTCTACTGCGGAACCTTAGCTCTGTCGGCTTTTTCGGCAATAAGTCTTGAAGCTTCTCTTGATATACATTATGTAGAATACTTTTATGATTGTGAGGCCTTCTTTGTAATGTATGGTGTCTTTTATTCCATACTCTTGAGCCTTAAAATGGTGTGTTCAGGTGCAGTTGGACCCATCGTTGAGGTCTTGAAGTCCGGTCACATGAAGGCTCGAGAGAATGCTGCACAAGCACTTATCAAACTCTCTCCTGATTTGGGATTTACTGTCGGTCAGAAGATTAGAAACTCGGGGGTTGTGCCTGCTCTAGTGACGTTGCTAGAGGGCGGATCTGCGGAAGGGAGAGAGTGTGCTGCAATCCTTCTCTTCAGGACGTGTCGCTTTCAGCAGGACTATGCAAGTGTAGTCCAGGCAGGCATCGTTCCCCCTCTCATGAATCTGATTGCGCAGCAGTCACATGGCACCATGCTGGACGATGCCTTCAAGATCCTGGTCACTTTGACAAAGAACCGCAAGGGCCTCAGTGCCATCGCTGCGGTCGGACCCACACCCGTGTTGCTGAAAATCATTGCATCAAAGTTACGGTCGAATAAAGATAGAGCAGCTGAAATCTTGCTCAGGTTGTGTTTGCAATATCGGCGGTTCATCAAGGAAGCCAGAGAATCCAATGTCGTTGAGCATTTGATTCATGTCGCCCAGCATCCTCAAGGCTCATCCTCCTCTAAGCTGCCCGCCACAGCACTTCTGCTACTTCTGCAGAAACGAGAGGAGAAGCTAGAGGACGATTTGCAACTGTAGCTCTGGTGGCTACGCTGACCACCAATCAGTAAACTTCCGTGGGAAGTGTAGATACCCTTTGTCCATATATATGATGGGGCTAAGTTTTTGTGTAGCAGCAGTCATCTTTGCATAGGAATTGTCCAATAGGAGAAGGGATGAATGAAAGGTGGATTACGTATCTTATCCTCGTGGGTTTGACAAGATTTTAGAATATAATACGGATGCTAATTTAGGAGTTGAAGATGTTATTTTGAACTTGAAAATCTTCACTCAAAAATCAAAATCTTCAAGTGTTCAACCCACAAAGGACAGGCCTATGACTCCAAAATTGAGCATTCAATTTCTTTTCTCTATGGGTGATTGCAAGAAAGACCGGTATTAAAACATTGTCACAAAAAAAGTGTCGAAGCTTCCTCTTGCTATAACTTTTGAAGCATGACTTTCATGAATTTGAAATTTTTATTGGAGATTCTTCTTTTGAGTTTAATCATATCTCATATTTTTAAGAAATTTTCAAGAATCTTTTTATATTTAAAAATCATTTAAACTAATATGTCATGTTTTGAGTTTTAGGGGTTTTTACTACGCAAGGAATCTCCAAATTTAATGATATGGAGCTGAAATTTCTATGGTTTGTTCCCATAGTAGGAAGTCATGTTTCTACCAAGGGGCATTAAAAAATATTTGATTCTATATCCTTTATGTCCATGCAAAGAGGGTTCCTTTGCGAGTGCAATTCTGAGCATTGAAGATGGTTTCAAGATTATTTTTTTGGTGAAATCTCATTATCATGAAGTCTTTTCAAATGCTATTTTTTAGTTTTTTTAAAAATTATTTTCCCTGTTTTTAACAAATTAAAATGTCAAAGTATGTATTTTCTTCAAAATTTTAGCTCATCTTTTTTGTGAATAACTTTTGACCTAAATTTTTTGTAGGTCTGAAATTTTGGTGATATGTTATTTTTAGTGTCATACTAATTATCCATATTTTATTTTATTTTTAAAAATTTGTATGCAAAAGCTCATAGTACTAGGATCCAAAATGGAACAAAAACGGAAGGTCATTCTTGCAACGACCCTTATGTGCTCCCATTTTGTGATTGATTATTGAAAGAATTTTTTTTTATTTCACTTTTCAAGTATGGTATCACTTCCTTTCTTTAAGTTATAAAATATTTTAGATTTTGGTGGTTATTTGAACTTTCCATGAATTTTTAAAGAAAAAATGAAGAAAATTCATGTCAAATATATAATGTAATAAAAAAACTAAAAATTTGACTAGAGGTGAATACTTTAAAGTAGAATTTAATGATGGTGTAAACTAGTCATTTTGTAATTAGAAATTGGTAAGCCATGATTATTGGTTCAACTTTTAAATTTTAATAAACTATACCATATTAGAAATTCTTCAATTTTTATAACTAGAGTGGAAATTAGACTTAACCCCTAAAGGACCAACATGCATTTTCTGGTTACATAGAAATTTTGGGCAGGTACTTGTGACTAGAGATTCTCACATTTTTGGCCCAAATTATAATACAAGATGGGGACAAGGAATATCTTTTGTATGCACTAAATTTCACGACATTTAGAAATATGAGTTAAAAGTTATGGCCTAATATGTTACTTTTTTGGTAAATGGGCAGTTTGGGCAGATCAAAAAAATCATTTTTTTGAAAACTAAAATTTGAAATTGATTTTCTAGAATTATATGTACGTGGAAAGCTTTGAATCCTTCCATTTTGATTAATGAGTCAAAAGTTATGAGGATTTTTTGTTTGTGGGCAATTATGGATTCTCTATTTGAAAATAAACTTTAAGCCTTTATCTTACTCAATTTTCAATATTTTTTTGAAAAAAATAATATCATAGGATGTAGATTGTTTATTACAACATGGCCCCATTGAAATTGGCATTTTTCAATCTCATAATTAAATTCTTAACAATTTAGTATTTTGAATCATTCTTTAGTACTGTCTACTTACTATTTTTTCCTATATCAATTCCAAATGATATAGAATTTTTCAAGCACGTGGCCAACTTGCCTAGAAAAAAGATTTCAAAAAGGAACAATCATATTGGACATTTTTTCATAGAAAAGTGAGCTTGTGAAGCGTAGCTGCCCAATTTTTCGCAGGGCCAAAAAAAAGATTTCAATGAATTTGAATGCTTACATCTTGCAATCCATACAGTGTAAATGTCTGAAATTTTTTCCACATGTTTTCAAGTTAGCATACCACAAGCACCAATGGTTACATGTGTCAAAAAACTTTTTGTCAAAAATTTGGTACTTGTTCTAAAAATGGCAATTTTTGAGCGTGTTTAGTGAAAACACAGTCATGAAACTTTAGGGGTTAATAGAATTCATCTTATTAGTTGTTCACAATCCATTAGAAGAGATTTGAGGGCATTAGAGGGCCATTTCAAGCCCGTTCCCAATGCTGTCCCGATTCTGTGAACAGTCGGTACGGGCTGTCAGAAAAAAATTTAAAAAAAAAAAAAAAAAAATTGCCCAAAATATCATTCTAAGCAAAAAAATTTGTTTATTTATTTATTTTTTCAAAAATGACGTGGCATTGTCTCGACCACGTCAGCCAGTAGCTTTCCTGCGTTCCCATAGTTTGGGAACGCAAGATAACTTGCGGGCTCTTGGAGGCCTCAAATCTCTTCTAATGCCAAAAGAACAATTTTTATGGCTAAAATTCTAATCCAACATGTGGACCTAGAATGGCTAGAAGTTGGTAAGGTACCCCTACAATGATCCGTTTTCAAACATTTTTTGAGATTTTTGCCCTCATGGGAAACCAAAAAATAAACAATTCAATTATGGTATAATGACATGGCACATCCTTCAAACAAACTAATTCATGTCTATTGCAAGAATTAGTGGTCGATTATGTTCCATTTTGGCAATTTTCATGCTTTAGGAGGCGGGAATATTATAAAATTAGAAAAATATTTTTTAAATATAAAATATATGGATAATGTATACTCATATAAAAAGAAGGCCCTTCAAGAAGAAAATGCATAGAAATTTTTTGTAAATAAGAAAACTAAAAAAGTACAAAATCTGAAGATATTAGACTTATGAGGGCTTGATGATGAAGAGATTTCATCAAAGAATGAGCTTGAAACATCTTCAATGTTCAGAATTGCACACACAAGATAATACAATTTGCAAAAACATGGAGGACATAAAATAATACATTTTTAGATTCCTTTTTATAAGAGATACCAATTTATTATAGAAATAGGAAAAAGGAAGTTCAGCTCTAGGTCATTAATTTTGGATACTTGATAGTAATTAAAACCCTTAAACCTTAGAATGTGACAAATTAGCAAAATTGATTTTAGATATAAATGAGTTTTTTTTTAAATTGAAAAATAAGTGATACAATGACAATCAAGACAACCATCTTCAATAAAAAAATTCAAGTTCATTGGATTCATGCTTCAAAATTTATAGCGGACGATAGCTCTATTACTCACCATGTGACATAATTAAGTACCAATGTTTCTTGCAAACACCCTTCAAGAAAGAAGAAAAATTGAAAACCATTGCATTATATTACAAAAGGAAATGGAGAACCAATAGAATGTTCAAAATTTGCAGAAATACCAATATAATAAGGAAATCAATCATATTAGACATATATCAATTAGGAATAGTTGTGCCATTAGGAAAAATTTCAGCCCTCAAAAAGGTTGTCAGTTTTTTATTTTTGGCATCCTTAGGGTGCAATTATAGGGGAATTTTTTTTATTAGTTTTTTATTTTTTTGGAAAAATATATTAAACTTTTTTTTCAATCTGACATGGCGCTAATATGGCACCACTAGTGCCATGTCCATTTTCAAATTTTCAGATTTTTTTATTTTTTTTTATTTTTTTATTTTTTTATTTTTTATTTTTATTTTTATTTTCCATAATTGCATCGCGGAGGTGCAAGACTTGCGGCCTTGTTGAGGGCTTAAATTTTTCCTAATGCATGTAAGGATGCAAATTGTCCAATTTCCACAAAGAAATTTGGGACTAAAATGCATAATCTAAATCTCCTTTTGGACTACATATTTTTTAATGTTGTGCAAAATGCAATTTAAATTTGTCAAGCATATAAAGGATGGATATATATATATATATATATATATATATATTGTGCTACCAATAGATTACTCATTTGCCAATCAAGTTAGTTGATGGATTATAGTGGGCTTTTTTGAAAAGCCGGCATCCAAGGACAATGTAGAATGAAATCCAATTTAGATTGTGTGTAGGATTTGTTGATGTTAGTGAAGCACTTCTCATTGTGAAACTCTAATTTGATGATGAATGTACCATGTGGCAATAGGTAGGATGGAAGGATCTTCAAGGCAATTTAGATGCCCTTCCCTACAAACTGTTGTGGGTTATGAAGTGGAGCCACAAATGGACTATTGTTTTGTTGAAGGAAGACTTAAACAAGGAAAACTATTCCATTGGTCCGCACAAGTAGTACGTACACAGAATGACCGACAAGCCTGTAAACTTTGTACAGTCAATGACCTAAAAACCCACACTATTTCAAAGGCTTCTCATTGATTTAGAGTCCAATGGGAGCTTAATATCATTTTGCTTTAAAAATTCCATACTTCTTCTTAACCCCTATAGGTTTTTGACTATCTTTTCATCAAAACTGCTCCAAAACTGCCATTTCTAGTGCCAAATTTTAGAAAAAAAAAAATTGGGAACATATATAACCATAAGATTTTGTAGTATGCTCATTTGAGAGCTTGTGGAAAATTTCAGAAATTTCCACTATGTGGATTGCAAAATATAAGCATTTGAATTGACAAAATCATTTTTTTGTCCTTGCAAAAAACAGAGCAGTTGCACCTCACAAGGTCACATTTGTATGAAAAAATGTCCAAAATGGTGGTGCTTCTTTGGATTCATTCTCCAAGGCAAGTTGGTTACATGCTTGATAAGTTTTAAATCATTTGGAATTGTATAATATATAGGAAACAAACCAGTAAGTAGAAAGAAGTAGAAAATGATTCAAAATACTAAATTGCTAAAAATTTAGTTATGGAATTGAAAAATGCCAATCCCAATGGTTGTAATGTTGTAATAAACAATCTATACTATTTTTTCCAAAAATAATGAAAATTGAGTTAAATAAAGGACTTCAAAGTTTATTTTAGAATAGAGATTCCATAGCTACGCATAAACTAAAATTTCTCATAATTTTCATCTACTAATAAAAATGGAATGATTCAAAGCTTTTCACATGTATATATGATTCTAGAAAATCAATCTCAAATTTTTATTTCTTAAAAAAGTGATTTCAAAGATTTTTTTTAGATGCTAGAAGATCAATGAAAATTACATATCATACCATAGCTTTTTAACTATGTGGTCAAAAGTTATGAAAATTGTTGTACCTTAAAGCTACTCCTTGGGCACATGTTGTGTGAAAACTTCAAAGAAAAAAATAAAATTTCCATTTGTAGTGAGCTGCCCTAAATTGTATGTTGCCAAAAAATGGTGTTTGGTCCTTTAGGGGTTCAGTTGAGACTCTATTCTAATTTCAAATTCCTAAATCAACCTTGCAAAGAGAACCTATCTTATAGGGCTTCAAAGCTTGAAAAAGTAGGGCAATTTTGAAAAATAAAATCCTCTTTGCTCCACTAGCACACTTTGACCAATTCTAGGTCATTTTTAGAAAAAGCTTAAATGGCAATTTATCATGTTTCTACTTGGAAGATTGGAAACTACAATGTTGACTCCAAATATGAATTCATCAAAATTTGACAAAAGACTTTTTCTTTTCATGATAATGAATTTGCAACAAATGCCAAATTGCATGGAAGAAGGTGGGTTTGGTAGTGTGCACAAGGCATTATGGTTTGGAGTTGAAGTAGCCAAGAAGACCTTCTATGCACCAACCAGGAGGTGTCAATCTTAGATGGTTTAAACCATCCAAATATTGTTTCCTTACTTAGATCCAAGACGGATGGGAAGAAATGTCACCTTGTGATGGAATTGATGGATGGAGACTTATTCTCTTTGATGCAACAAAGAATGGGGGAGAATGGAAATCAAGGGTGCCCTCTCAGCATTCCATATGCATTGGACCTAATACTCCAAATAGGAGAAGGAATGCTTTACCTCTATGGAAAGAGAATAGTGCATAGAGATTTGAAGTCTCACAACATCTTGACAAAGGGTGGTAAGGTGGCCAAAGAAAATGTGAAGTACTTGCAAGTCAACGTGGCTGATTTTGGGTTGTCGAAAACAAAAGAGAGGAGTGTAACATATTTAGACATGTCTTTGAATGTGGATACTGTGAACCACTATATTGGTTCACCCTTCAGATAATTGAAAATATAAAAACTATGAATGAGTTTTTAAGTTCAAAAGTGTTAGTACATTAGATTAAACTATAACCATTAGTAAAAGGCTTTTAGTGCATAGGAAGAGAAACTAGATCAAAATTGCAACCCTAAAATATATAAAAGATAAAAGATACAAAAAGGAATCCAAAACAATGGTGAGAAGTTGAAAATGGATCTAAACATAAATAAAAAATCAATAAAAAAGAAGAAATATGGAAAAGCACAAAAGAAGTGATCAAACTTAAAATTACTATGAGAACACTAACATAGTGGTAGAAACTCTAATTTAGGCAATAAGTAATGATTTAATGAAATTTCAGTAAATTAGTGTAGATGAAAGTGATTAGGAGTGTTAATTAGTTAGATAATTGGGGTATTAGTCGAATTAGGGTTTGGTGCTCACTCTCTCTCTTGTTTGTTTTGGGGGAGAAAGTGTGAGGAGGTAGAAAGTGGACAATACATAGGTGAACAATGATTGCAAGGAGGTAGGTTAGGATGATAGTCAATTTGTCGAGTAGGTTTTCACCTTGTGGGGTAGAAAGTGGGTGAAAAGTGAGGATTGTGGAGGTCAGATGCAAAAAGTGTTGGGAAAGAAAGTCCCTTGCCCTTGCAAGTGGAAGCAGCAACTTTGGTGAGCGATCGCGAGAGCATGGAGTAGCGGATGGAGCTGAAAATTGGAGGAATGGTGCGTCTTCAAGCTAGCTTTCCAACAAGACTCAACTCGACCGATTTAGAGCACAGATGAGGTAGTGGTGGTCGATTTTGTGGCGGAAGGCCTACTGCCGCAGGAATTTCAGAGTTGCAACTTAACAGACGATTGCAGAAGTGTGGCCAAGCGGAATGAGCTGAATTTTTGGCGCAAGGAAGATGGAGAAGTCAGCTTTCCAACGAGATAAGGCTCGCTCAATTTGAAGCCAGGATGAAGCCAGGGCGGACAGATTAGTAGGAAGAGGTTGGCTGCCCTATCGGCTGTGAGTTGTGTTGTGTTTACTATGGTTCTTGTGGTCCCAAATGAATAAAAATGTAATGATAATTACAATTCAGATTGGGTCTTGCATGTTTGGAGTACATTTCTCATGGGCTTGTATGATTTGGATGTTTAAAAAGAATGTATCATTAGTGAATTCTACTTGTTAGGGTCTTTAGGGCACATGTAGAAGCATTGCCCAAAGGGAGTTTAGATTAGGCACTTGGTGAGTGAATTGTGTGCTGTGATTAGTTTTTAGGGTGCAATTTAATTCACTTAGGGCCTAAATTAGGCAATTTTAAGGTGATTTTGACCTAGGAAGTTTACTTGTCCTTTCAAAACATGTATGAAAATGAATTGGGAGTGTTAAGGCACATAATGGGATGATTTTGAAATGCTGCCCTTTTTTCACCTAGGCTTGATTTATCAAAAATTCACTAAAGAAAAAATTTGGGAAATCCATTGCTTGAAGGCATTTAGATTAGAGTCCACACACTCCTTTTTGGCCAAGTTTGTGGATGGGTTTTACTTCATGGTGAAATTCACTCACAGATACCACAAGATTGATGGCTCCAGAGGTAATGAGAGTTGGTAATGTACAAAGTGATGATGTTGATGAAGAAAGAGAAGCGACACTTAATTATCCATTCAAAACTGACATTTATAGTTTTGGGATGGTGTGTTATGAAATTTTGACTGGAAAAGTGCCACTCTCAAGCTTGAACCATGGTGAAGTAAAAGAGGCAGTATTGAGTGGTGATCGTCCTCCATTACCAAGAGGATATCCAGACAGGTTGAAGACTTTGATCAAGTCTTGTTGGAGTGTTGAGGCTAGCATGCAACCAATTTTTGGTAGTATTTGTGAAGAGTTGAGGGATTTGAAGTATGCAAACTTGCAAACATGTAAGTTGTTTTTTTGCCAGCTTGAAATCTATTGTTTGTCTATTGCTTCTATCTATGAAAACAACCACTTATGTTTAATGCAACTTTTTTGCAGACTTGGAGACCTCGATTTATCGATGTCCATTAGAAGATATATTGACTATTGACGAGCTTGTTGCAAAATTATCTAGTCCAATAGCGGAGGTACATCAAAGTGCTGCCGATGCCATCCATCTATTGACAATGAAGAGCTTTGATCACCGGGTCTACATCGAAAAGCAAGAAGCTATGCCTCTCATATAGTTTTGTCGTATTATTCACGATATCTCAAGACTGAGGTGTACGCAATTACCGCACTTCGGGCTTTGTCAGGTGATGACCGAGATGTTGACCATGACACATTCTTGCAAATAGATAGTTTGAAAGAATTTACTATAGAACCCTAGCTTTGTCAGCTCTTTCAACAGAGAGACCTCTTAGATATACAGATGATCCAAGTCTATAGAATAATTTGATGATTGTGAGGCCTTCTTTGTAACACAGTGTGTCTTTTATTCCATATTCTCAAGCCTTGGATTTGAAGGCTCGAGAGAATGCTGCACAAGCACTAATGAAACTCTCTTTTGATTTGGGAGTCGATGTTGGAGAGAGGATTAGAAACTCTGGGGCTGTGCCTGCCCTAAGCTCAATGGTGAGATTGTTCTATCGAGCAAAATAAACTCTCTAGAATTTTTTTTTCAAATTGTAAAAATTGAAATACAAAACAAATCTAATATATCATTTTCTTAAAAAGATTCTATGGTTGTCTGGAACACAAGATGCTCCACAACTTTCACATCACTAATCCAAATGGAATGAATCCATGCAATCCATGGAGACAAAAATATGATCTTCAAAAAACAAAAACTAAATTTATTTCTATTTCAGATTTTTTGTAGATTTCTTATGTTGCCTTGTAAGGTTAAAACCAGCATTCTAAACCCATTGAACCAAATACACAAAAAACAATGTTCTACACCTATACATTGTATATTTTGAAAACTCAAAATATAATTGATTTTTGTATGAATGCAAACTAAATGCTTGGTTCATTGTTTTTTTTCTTTTTTGCATTCATACAAAAATCAATTATATTTTGAGTTTCCAAGTGATAAGAAAAGCTATATATATATACATTTGGGTTGATAGGAGGTAAAACAACCCATGTGGAATATGTAGAATGAGTGAAGCCCCTCAACCACTCATAATTAACCCCTAAAGCACCAAACACCATTTTTTGGTAACATAGCAATTTTGGGCAGCTCACTACGAACGGAGTTTTTATTTTTTTTCTTTGAAAATTTCACAAAACATGTGCCCAAGGAGTAGCTTTAAGGTCCAACAATTTACATAACTTTTGACTACATGGTTAAAAAGTTATTGCATGATATGTAATTTTCCACATTCGGCGGGCAGCCCGGGCAGCTCAAAAAACTCCTTCAAAAATCACTTTTTTGAAAAATGAAAAAGTTGGAAGTGGTTCTAAAGAAACATTTAAGAGTGGAAAAGTTTGAATCACTCCATTTTGTTTAATGAGGTGAGAGTTATTAAGAATTCCAGTTTGTGGGTAGGTATGGAGTCTTTGGATTCCAAAATTGATAAAAAAATTGGAAAAATTGAGGATAATTATGTATTCTTTTGTTTTGGACCCAACCTGCGCAAAGGAAATATGAATAAGGTTTGAATAATATCCAACTTTTTAAGAGTCCTAGATTTTAGCAATTTTGTATAAATTTGCCAAAAAGTCAATGGACCTTGGTCAAACTTCATTGTAACATTCAAGATGTTTATTTTTTGTATTGATTTTATACTTAGAAAATGAAGCCTAATAAATGATCTTTTCTAAGTACAAAATCATTATAAAAAGTATTTCGTTGAGTATAAAAATATTTCAAAATTATTTCAATAAACATGTAAAAATTCAATTAATTATTGCAGTTGGAAGCTCCATGTCTTAATTCTTAATGGACCAAGGGTTCATTACAGGGAGTCTTGAAGGTTTGTGCAGGTTTCCGTGATCTCAGTTTTTGGCATGGTTTTTAAAAAAACATTAAATTCATTAACTTCTCGGGAATATAATTTTGATTTCAAGCAATGCTTAGTAGCAAGAGTTAGACCACCCAATGCTCAAATAGGGGTTTCTAAGCAACACAAAAAAACTAAAACAACTGAAGTAAAATTCTTCAAGAATTTTTTTCTCATAGAAATACTTTTGTCTATATGGAAAAATTTGATTCATTTTATTTACTAGTAATGAGAAAGTTATAAAGAGTCTTGTTTTCTAGACAATATGAGTACCTTCTTCAAAAAATAAACTATAGGGTTAATTTTTTTAACTCATTTTTTACAATTTTTAAGAAAAAAAATTATACATGGTTTATTTTTCTTGCTAGAAAAATCTCACTGATGGGATCAATATCATATAAGTCAATTCCATTTTAGAACTTTTGATGCTTTAGATTTTCCTTCTATCTTGTGTCTATTTCCACTTAATAATTTTTCTTCAAAATGAAAACCAAGCATTTTTTTGGGAGTTTTTATCGAGACTCTCAATTCAATTCTTCAACATAAATTATTTTAATTCAAAATCTATCTGATATGTAGTCAGTTTTGTAAATGATTTGAAAAAATTTGGAACATGTCTAATATTTTAAAATTGTAGAACTATTTTTGAAAATCTGAAAAAATTTAATTGTTGCCAATTTTGAATACCCAAAAAATATTATTGAGAAAATCTAGAAAAACAAACACATTTATACACAAATAGAAACTCAATCCAAAATTGGGAGTGTTGAAAAAGTAGAAAGAGTAAAGTGCCAAAGCCTAAAAAACCAAATCAAGTTGAAGAACTGTCCAAATTCCAAAATGAAATGAATTTGGCACCAAACCTGAGCGTACAATACTATGTAAGTCTTTAACAAATTTTTTGTTTCATTTTTTTTTTATCATTTTATGGTGTGGAAGAAAGTGCGTAGTATGGCTTAGATTGTGTGTAGCCAAATTAATAGACATCTACGTTGGGCAGTCTTCCAAGAGATGACATAACCCATATGGTTAGTCATCGCACTCGTTGGTAGAGTAGTATAAGAGGTCATCTCTTTGCATGGGCTTAATACCCCTTTCTCATGCTTGTTTGTGATTCCCTTTCATCGGAATACATTAGGCTTGGTATTCTTGTCTTCAATAGGTTATGGGCCCACTCATGTGAGTTGCTATGAGAGGTTAGATCTCTTTACAAGGTGTGTTGGAGGAGCACTAGCGGAGTTTAGAGCAAGTAAAGTTTGGGGTCGTTTCGAGAGGACCGAAAGGGTCAAAAATGCCAAAAGGCAGAAAGGACCGGAAGATTAGAGAGCGCCAAAAGGCGAAGAAGACCGAAAGGATTGAGAGCGCTGAAAGGCGGAGAGGACCGAAAGGGTTGAGAGCGTCAAAAGGCGGAGAGGAACGAAAGGTCAAGAGGTTGAGATATTCAAAACATTGGAGAGTTCTTTGGAGTGATTTAGACCACTTAGGGGCTTTATAGAGTTGGTGCAACCACAAGAAGTGGTGACTTGACGTGAAAGGGGCTTTCATTGGGGTGGGAGTCATTGCAGCATGACCACCAGTGAAGAAGACGACGTGAAGGTCATTGATAAGTTCAATGGAGACAATTTTGGACTTTGGAAGTTTAAGCTAGAGATGAATTTGGCCGAGAAGGATTTGTGAGAGATTGTGGAGGGCATCAAAAAGCCTCTTTCATTCGATGCCGATGTAGCAGTCAAGAAGTCCTATAATTGGAGGGTCAAGAAGGCCTTCTCTGTGATTGCTTGCAATCTTGTGGATAGGCAACTTGCACATGTTTGAGCATACAAAGAACCGACAGAAGCATAGCTTGTTCTTTGTAACATCTATGAGACAGAAAGCTTGTCCAACTTGCTCTTTATACAGCGCAAATTCTTTACGTGCAAAATGCAAGAGGGCGAGGACATTCTTGACCACATCAACAAGGTAAAGGGGCTTGTGGACCAACTTACATGTTTGGAGGTGCCTGTGATGGATGGAAATATTGTCATGACTCTCCTTGAGAGTTTGCCACCTTCATATGAGTATCTCATTACCCCTTTAGAGACAAGATCCATCGCGGAGCTCACTCTTGCTTTAATTACAGCAAGATTGATGCATGAGGTGTCCAAGAGGAAAAAAAATGAGTCCCAAGATATAGGGGCAACCCTCCTCTCACAATATGGCCAAGGGGGGAGCTCACAACAATGCAAGGAGACACGCACGTGCTACAGTTGTGGGAAGCCCGGTCACCTTGCAAGATATTGTAGGCAGCCCAAGAAGGAGAATGCAAACAAGGCTAGTTTCAAGGAGGTGGAAGATGATTTTGCATTTGCGGCTAGTGACAAGTATGATAACACCAACATGTTCTATTGGATCATTGACTCATGTACTACTCAATACATGACCCCGCTTAGGCAAGCTTTCCTTACATATAAGTACATTAGCAATCGAAAGGTGTATTTAAGTGACAATGGTGTGATGGAGGTTATTGGTATGGGTTGCACTGTGGTGGAGGTGGATGTGAAAGGCCAATTGAGACGAATTTGCATTCAAGATGCTTTGCATGTACCCAAGTTGCATGCCAACTTGCTTTCTGTGAGCAAGTTGGTGTTACAAATTTTGAAGGTGCAATCCAACAACAAGGGTTGTATTTTTGGCGCATCCAATGGAGAAATGATTGTCACTGCACCAAGAGAAGGCAACTTGTACCAACTCAAGTTCAAAACGGTGAATGGTACCAATATGGCGTGTTTGGTACAAGAATCCACCCACCAACACTCTTTGGAACTATGGCACAAGAGATTGGGCCACTTCAATGTGAAGAGTATGCAGAGCCTTCAAAGCATGGTGAGTGCCATGCTAGTGATGAAGTTAGAACTCTGGCGACCTTAAGTGTGAGGCTTGCATTGCAAGCAAGCAAGGCAACCATTTCCAAGTGATGGAGCATAGAGGGCAGCCAATGTGTTGGAAATTGTGCATTCCAATGTATGCGGCCCTAGGAAGACTACTTCTATGGGCGGTGCAAGATATTTCTTGACTTTTATTGATGATATCTCAAGGAAGATGTGGGTGTTTATACTCAAGTGCAAGAGTGATGTGTTTGAGAAGTTCAAGGCATGGAAGGCCCTTGTGAAAAACAAATTGGGGCAAAAGATAAAGGTGTTGAAATCAGGCAACGGAAGGAAATACATGTCCAAGGCCTTTGAGACTTTTATGAGAGACCATGGCATTCAACATCAAACATTGACCCCTTATATTCCACAGCAAAATGGTGTGGTGGAGCGTGCCAACCGCATACTTGTAGAAATGGCGCAAGCCATGTTCCATGCCCAAGGCCTCACATATAATCTTTGGGCGGAGGCCATATCGAATGTGGCTTACACACACAATAGGTGTCTTACAATAGTAGTAGCATCTATGACACCGCAAGAAACATGGAGTGGGAGGAGGCCAAAGCTTGGTCACATGCGCATTTTTGGATGCATTGCTTATGTCTTGGATTTGAGCCCAAAGCGCTCCAAGCTTGATGCAAAGGGCATCAGGTGCTTGTTTTTGGGCTACTGTGAGAGCTCCAAAGCCTATTGGCTTATGCTTTTGGAATCAAAGAGATCATCAAGAGTCGAGATGTCACTTTCATTGAAAGAGAAGCAAGGGGAGTCTACGACTTTAGAGATGTGTCCAAGTGGGAACAATGGAGGACTAGAATTTAAGGTGGACAAATCTCCAACCATCCAAGCTTTGCCAAAAGAGGATGGAGGCCAAGAGAAGACACCACCAGCACCCAAGGAAAAGTCTACGACATCCTCTAGTTGGGCACTAAGTAAAGATGATGGAAAATGAGATGTTTCTAAAGAGCCAAGATATCCTACAAGGGAATGCAGGCCGCTTGGAGAATGGTGGAAGAACCATATTTTACCTCAAAAACAAGTGGAGCATGCTAATGTAGCGTATGCAAGAGATTTATGCAACGTTGGGGAAGCCATGAAGAGCCCGGATGCAAGCAAGTGGGTGCAAGCCATGCAAGCCTCACTTATGACCAAAGATACATGGGAATTCTCTCTGCTTCCTTCTAATTGTGCAAGTGTTGAATGCAAGTGGGTGTTTTGCACCAAGAGAGATGCATTGGGCAATATTGTGCATTACAAGGCAAGATTGGTGGCGGATGTGCTTACCAAATCGTTTGGGAAGCCTCAACATGAAGTTCTTTGTAAGGAGATGGATTTGACACTGTTTAGCAACAAATAAAGTGGGAGTATTGAAGAAAGTGCATAGTATGGCTTAGATTGTTTGTAGCTAAACTAATAAACATTTACATTGGGCAATCCTCCAAGAGGTGACATAACCCATATGATTAGTCATCGCACTCGTTGGTAAAGTAGTATAAGAGGTCATCTCTTTGCATGGGCTTAATACCCCTTTCTCATACTTGTTTGTGATTCCCTTTCATTGGAATACATTAGACTTGGTGTTCCTTTCTTCAATATATGGTTCCTCCTCAATATACTTACATTTCTTCTTTAAACTGATTTAGATCTAGAATTTTTCAATTCCAAATTTTTTTCATTTAATATTGCAATTTTACAATCTCGTCATTATTTCATTAATTTCTAAAGGACCATTGTCCTTTGGGGGACAAAATGGATTTTGTGCAGGTTCCTAGAGTTTCAATTATGGTCGTGATTTTATGAATTTTTTTGTTAAGATAAATTTTGTTAAAAGAAGACTAGCTTTTTGGGAATATCATTTTATTTCAATTGGTATTTGGAAGCAAAAGTTATGCCATTTTATGCACAATTTTTACCTTGCTAAGCAGCAAAAAAATCTACAAGAATTTGAATTAAATTTTTTTAGAATTTGTTTCTTGTTGATTTTATATATGTGTACATATACCTTCTTCAAAAAATAACATATTTTAAATTTTAGATTTGTTTTTGAACTCAACTTTCACAAGTAAACAAAAATTCTATAAGGCTTAGATTTCTTGTTAGAACAATCTCACCATTGGGATTATAGTATGTAAATTCCATCTTATAGATATTAACAATTTATTTTTTTCTTGTACCTTCTACCTACTTCTTTTTAATACCTAAAGGTTGGAGACTATATTTTCACCAAAATCGCTCCAAAACTGCCATTTCTAGTACAAGTACCAAATTTTAGAAAAGAAACATTTTTGGACAAATGTAACCGGAAGATCTTGTAGTACACTAGTTTGAGAAGTTGTGGAAAATTTTTCAAAAGCTTTCTTTATGTGGATTGCAAGATAATAGCGTTTGAGTTCACAAAAATCTTTTTTTTGTCCCTACGAAAATCCGGGCAGTTGCACTTCACAAGGTCATATTTGTATGAAAAGATTTCCAAAATAGTAGATACTCTTTGAATTCATTCTTCTCAGCAAGTTGGCAGCATGTTTGAAAATTTTCAGATCATTTGGAATTGCACAACATATAGAAAACAGATAGTAAGTAGAAAAAAGTAGAGAATGATTCAAAATACAAAATTGTTTAGAAATTTAGGTATGGAATTGAAAAAAGCCAATTCCAACGGTTCTAATATTGTAATAAACAATCTACACCTAATGTTTTTATTTTTTTTCAAAAATAATGAAAACTGAAATAAATAAAGGACTTCACAGTTTAATATTAGAGTAGAGACTCCATAACAACCCTCAAACTAAGAATCCTCATAACTTTCTTCTCATTAAACAAATGGAATGATTAAAAGCTTCCCGCATACATATAAATCTAAAGAACCAAATTTCAATCTTTAAGTTTTTTAAAAAGAAGCTTTTAAAGAAGCTTCTTGAGCTACCCAGGCTGCCCGTTGCCCAATGAAAATTATATATCATGCAATAACTTTTTAACCATGTAGTCAAAACTTATGAAAGTTATTAGGCCTTAAAGCTACTCTTTGGACACATCTTGTATGAAAATTTCAAAGAAAGAAAATAAAAACTTCGTTTATAGTGAGCTGCCTAAAATCGCTATGTTGTCAAAAAATGATGTTTGGTCCTTTAGGGATTAACAATTTTTTTCAAAGATGAAAATTAAATATATTTTATTTTGTTTTTTTCCTAGACTCTCAACTCAATTCTTCATGATAAATTCTTTCAACTTAAGCGCTAAAGTGCAAAAGAATTAAGTTAAGAAGGTTCAAAGTCAAATAATCTAGTTACTTAAGGTGCCAAAAAACTGGTTATTTTAGCTTGAAATGAAAATACCTTGCAATCTAAGCAACCAAAATTTTGGAAATCTCTTCCACACAAAATGCATACTACTCCAAGCTAAAATCTTTACACTACACAGAATAGGAGGGGTTACATAGATTATGCAAGTGACCCTTGAACTTTCCCTACAACAATCATGCTACTAAAATCATAACTTCCTCTATAATATCACAAATGCTACCATTAATAATAGGGGCTCATGCTTGCTATGCATTAGATGAGATTTGGGGGTCTTGAAGGGCCGCTTTAGGCCTATTCTGGCCAAATTTAGGGAACGTTGATACGGGCATGTTAGATTTTTTTTTTCAAAAAAAAAAAAAAATTTTTTTTACCAAAATATCACTTTAAGCAATTTTTTTTTTTTTTTTCAAAAAATGACATGGCAGTCACTGTGCCAAGTCAGCTAGCTGCTGCAACTGTGTTCCCGTAGTCTGGGAACGCAGCAGAACGTAGAGGAACTTAGGGCCCTCCAAGACCTCCGAATCTCATCTAATGCTATGCATTCATTGTATCACATATTAGTAAAATTTTGATATATTTGAATAAAATGCATGATAATGATTTCAATAAGTCTCTGAAATAATTAATTTTAATATTTTGTAAAAATATTTTCAATCATGCATACGTAAAAATAATGTTTTCACACAATATTATATTACAGAAATAGAGTAGTAGTTTGCAATCACCTTTGTAATATCACTTTTACAGCTTCTATGATTTCAAAATTCTATTGCTACTACCAAAGGATTTGAGAAATTTATTCAATTGTAGCGATTTTGGATTTCACAACAATTAAATTGTTCATGAAGTTTTTGAAATATACAAGTTTTCTTTTCAATTCACCAAGTTTTTGGATTGCCATTGTTTGTAACAATTGAGTCAACTTTTGAATGCATTACAAGAAATGTGTATCTTTTACAGTATTCACCATTGTATATATTTCATTCATCATTCAATAAATTTCTATTGTACATTTTAATATATGCTTACTTATAAACAAAATTATACAACAATTTTAGTAATTTTTATTTGAAGATTTATTGAAATTTTTGTTCTGCATTTTATCTAATATATAAAAAAATCTAATAAAATTCTAATGATGAATGCGTAGCATAGCAAGCGCCAACCGCTAGTCATACTACTAAAATCACAACAACCTCTATAATATCACAATTCAATTTTGAATAATGTTATAGAAATTCAATTGCTTTTATAATAGCCATAGGATATTTTCTACTATATATTATGTATTCTTTTTGTGAAATATTTGAAAATCAAATGGATACTTCTAAAAGAACTTCAAAGAAACTTTTCAAACAGCAAAACTATAGATGAATTCCATGTCTTTTTAAAATGTGATATTAAAGAATAAGGAAGCACCAACCGCTAGTGTTGCTCTATACATTCAAGTGTGAAGATTCTACTTACATTGTTCACTTGATTAATTTTTTCTTATTGCAATGTTTTGATCTTTGCAAAGGTTATTTTGTAAAAATTATGATATAAAGATTTTCTTTAATTACTATCACACGAAAAATTGATGAAAGTAATATATTTAATGTGTAGCAAAGCAAGCGCCAATTGCTAGTTAGTCTAAAAACTCATACATCTAAAATTTTCATATTTATTTTGTATTGAGTTTAAAATCAATTACAAAAAACTAAATGTCAATATGCAAAGTATTTTCAAACTTAGCACATATATAGTCAACGCAGTCTCTAATGCATTATATGTAATTTATCAACCATCTCAAAATGGTTGGAGATCCTTTTCCTCTATGGTTATTTCCATTAGTGTTTGAATCCTTTTTTAAATCTTTGCATATTTTTGCTTATATCTTTACAAATATATATCATATATTTCAATTTCATCAATTTCATCATATTAAAAGTGAGGTTTTTCAATGTCAAGCATTGGTTTGGATAAAGGAGAAGTTCTATGGACAATAAACAAAGAGAAAGCTTCCTAGGGCTTTTCTGTTGATAATATTTCTCATTCATCCAAAACAATGCTTAACTTTTTAAAAATCACACTATATAATGACTTTGATGAAACTGAGGTGTGTAATTATATTTGGAAATATATAAGCAAAAATATGAATAAAATCAAGAAAGAATTCACGGCACTAAGAAGTTAATGGATGCACTCTATAACTTAGTAGAAAATGGATCATGCAGGTAAAGAATTTTGAGGATTACCTGCATGGTCATAGGCTCCGTCCTTCCATGGTTAAAGGCCATGCCTACCTGCGATTACCGGTGCCTCACTCTTCTCCGACTAACCCATCACCCTTCCTGTCTTCTTCACCACACCACTCTGTTTTGTTTCGCGGCACTGTTTCTCTCCCGGTCATTCCCCATAGCCTGCTTGTGGATCTGTGTTTGCTTCCGGCGCACTTGATGCGAAGAGTGAGGCAGTAGGCAGACTGGGAGCGGAGCAAGAGAGCTGAATTTCTGGAAAGGCTGGCCACACGGAACCTTCCTGGCGTTTCAGGTGAGGTCTTGGATTAATAACGAGTGCCGACTTTGACTTAGTTTGGTGCAGAATTCTACCACTTCTCTTCCTCTGGTCTTGCGTCAAAATTAATGTTTCGTTTTATGCTTAGTTTTGGTCACTCTGGATGCGGAGAGTGTGAGAGGCCATGGCCAGAGTTCTGTCACCCAGGGTTTCATTCCGACAATTTGTCCTGTTTCTTCGTCAGACTGGTAGTGGAATGAGAATTAGAAATCTGGACGTGTGGAGCCATGGAGGTGGCTTTGGTGTGGATCAGTTTGCTGTGGAGGACTTTTAAGGGTTAGCTGCTCGAAATTCTACTGGTGTTTTCAGGTGGGACCTTGTAACAATCGAGTGTCGGCATTGACTTCTT
This sequence comes from Neckera pumila, assembly GCA_963969595.1. NCBI lineage: Eukaryota > Viridiplantae > Streptophyta > Bryopsida > Hypnales > Neckeraceae > Neckera > Neckera pumila. The sequence goes on along the minus strand of OZ018415.1, from coordinate 16,217,178 downwards.
GTGTTATTGAATACGACTACTCTTCCCTCGATCTTTTGTCACAACCTGTTTTTCATTTCTGTGTGATTTCCGTCAAGAGGCTTGGCTCCTGCGACCGTGAAATCCGGTTTGTTTACAGACAATTTGTCCTGTTTCTTCGGCAGACTGAAATCTATGATTGAACCCATAAACTTAAACCTATAAGGTCTAAAATGCCTAAAAATGGGCTGTAAATGGTCAAACTATTTTTTCCCATATTGATGAATGGACTATGTTTATATCATTTAGTAAAGTTTAGACCATATTGGTTATTTTATGGTTCTACACAGGCATTACTAATATTTAAAAAATGATATATTTGTGTAGTATAGTTAGTATTTTGACTGTTTTTTTCCAAATCCTTGATCTTAATAGTCTCTTGTTTCATCCCATTAAACCTATCAAAAGGATGTTTCCCAAGTCTAATTCCTACTCCACTTGAAAACTTTGCAAAATTCCAAAATAAAGAATATATTTATATAGTTTGCAGCTGAGAGTCTATAACCACATTTCTAAGTATACAATGGCACATAATTTAGTTTGCACTGCCGGTATCAAAAACGCATATGGTGCAATTGTTTAGTTCCTTAGGGAGGGATTTTGTCTTCGGAAAGTGGATTTTCATCACATCTTCTTCAAAAAGTTACGATAATTTCAAGTCATCAGAAAGACCTCTCAATTGGATCCTTAGAGACTGTACGTGAGACCACTTGTCCGAAATGGAATTTATTCTTGAAAAGCGAAACTGACCAGATTTAACTAGTCAATTATTTATCTCTTATCCAAGGCATGTGATATCTCTCCTCTTGAAAAAACATTAAAAATTCCACTCATATGTAATACTCAAGCGAAATAAATCATACATGTAAAGAATTTTGAGGTTTACCTCCATGGTCATGGGCTCAATTCTTCCACGGTTAATGACCGTCCCTGTTTGCGGGGTTACCGGTACTTCATTCTTCTCCGAAGAATCTTTGAGCTTCTACCTTGTCATCTTCACCACACTCTGTCTACAAGAGCAAGCATTCTGAGCCTCAAACTTATGCGTTCAAAGCATGAGGCCCAGCTCCTGCGATCGTGAATTACGTGTTGTTTTCCGACAATTTGTTCTGTTTCTTCGGCAGACTGGGAGCGGATCAAAAATGGTCAATCTCGACCTGGGGAGACTTGGCTTTCATGTGGAAGAGCTTGCTATGGAGGGCCTTTAAAGGTTAGCCGCACGAAATTTAGGGTGAGAACTTGTGACAATCAAGTGTTGGCGTTTTCGTGTGTTATTGAATACTACTTCTACTCTTCACTCCAGCAGTTATACCTGTTTGTCATTTCTGTGCAGTTTTCGTCTAGAGACCTGGCTGCTGCGGCCGTAAATCGAGGGTTTGGTTACAGACAAAATTTGTCCTGTTTCTTCGGCAGACTGAGCGTGGAGTGAGTATCGTAAATCTCGCCTTGGGACTGGCGATAACAGAACAGTGGAAATATTTTATTTAGGTAGTGAACATAAATTATGTAACGTTGTTCCGCAGTTTGCAAGAATACTTTGTCCCTCTAAGCTGCTTGCCTGTCCCGTGCAGTATCCTGTGTGGCCCTGGCATTACTGTAAATGATAGTAAGGCGCATTTGACTGACCTTTGTGATGTGATTGTAAGGCCAGCACGAAGTAATTGAAACGAGGAATTGATAGGCCCGTTTCTCTATCTTGGAGCTGTGGAGCTACTGGAGAACGAGGCGAACCACTAGCCCTCGTTGAGAGAGGAGATAGCCGGAAACGTTTGAAAGCACCCGATTGCTGCTGCAGCTGATGTTAGAGTGACAGAGGTGGCAGCGTCGTGTCTGTGGCGGTTTAACATTAGGTGGTGGACGTTGTGGTGGTGAGAATACGAAGTCGGGGGATGTGCGGGACGCGGTGAAGGTGAGCTATGGCGGAGTTTGAAGTTTGAAGCTCACGGTTCTGGTGACGGGAAGGCGTGTTGACTGAGTCTCTTTAGTTGCTCGGAAGGGTTTGTGTGTAGATGTTTGGAATGTGGAGTGCTGTGGGGCTCCCGGTTCTGTTTGAGGTCTTTGTGTGTGTGTGTGTGAGAGTGTAATTGCTTGGGGAAGTCATGGTGGACTGTTGTTTGTAGAGTTGTTATTGGTCCTGTAGGACAACGGGTGGCCTAGGTAGCACGTGTTCAGGGTTTCAGGTTGTGTTTCGTATGAGTCCGGTGTTGTTTTTGTATTTACTGGTATGTGTGTCTAGGCGAGTAATTGATGCTGTCTGGTCGGGGAAGAGCGAGATGGTGGACTGTTGTTAATCCTGCGTTATCTCCGGAGCAGCTGGGACTGAGATTGCTAATGACAAGATCTGGTGTTGTTAGAGTATGCGCTAACATGTCTTCAATATCTACAGACCATCATTATTGCCACAGCTACAGTTGCACACCCCAGTCCCTTGCTCCTTCATACTGGCTATGGCGCCCATCCTTGCGTCGAACTCTGTAGTTTATCCTTCTCTTCCTACTCTGGGTGTTTTTCGCTTAGAAGTCTTCATCGAGCTTTTGCACCTCCGAAGCTACATCGTCCAAACGTCTCCACGTGCATTTTGACGCTCTCACGTTCCTGCAATCTCTTCTGCGTCGTCGCAACCTCAGTCGGCATCTAGGAATGTACTCTAGCTTGTTAAGCTCACACTCCTGGGGTTGTGTCTTCGCTCGTTGAAGTAGCTTCACTTCCTCACCACTATTTTTGTACGATACCACAAAGGTGGATTGTTGGATGGGATCTTGAGATTTGGGATGTCGGGAGTTCAGTACCAAGTCTGTGTCGGTGAACCACTAGCCCTCGCTGAGAGAGGAGATCGCCGGAAACGCTTGGAAGCACACGGTTGCAGCTGCTGCAGCTGAAGGTAGAGTGACAGAGGTTTTAGCGTCGTGTCTGTGGCGGTTTAACACTAGGAAGTGGACGTGGTGGTGGTGACTGTATAAAGTCGGGGGATGTGCGGGAAGCGGTGAAGGTGAGCTATGGTGGAGTTTGAAGTTTGAAGCTCACAGTTCTGATGACGGGAAGGCGTGTTGACTGAGTCTCTGTAGTTGCTGGGAAGGGTTTATGTGTTCGTGTTTGGAATGTGGCGTGTCGTGAGGCTCCCGGTTCTTTTTTGAGGTCTTCGTGAGTGTGCAGACTGGCGGGGATAGTGACAGGAGCTTGCAGTGAGTGAGTGAGGTTAAAGTAGTGGTTTAAGCTTGTGTTGAGAGTTTGAGGTGGTGTGGTGGTTTGAGTTAGGTGCAGCTATTCTTTCTCTGTTTACGGATGTGTGTGTGTGACTGTGTGTCTGTGTCTGTTGGTCCTGTAGGAGAACAGGTGGCCTAGGTAGCACGTGTTAGCTCGTGTTTAGAGTTTGAGGTTGTGTTGTGTTTGAGTTCGGTGTTATTTAAATTAGCATGTGTGTCTAGGCGAGTAATTGATGCTGTCTGGTCGGGGAAGAACGAGATGGTGGACGGTTGTTAATATTGGTGGTATCGGTCCTGTGTTATTGCAGGAGGAGCTGGGACCTAGATGGCCAATGTCAAGATCTGGTGTTGTTAGAGCATGCGCTAACATATCTTCAATATCTACAGACCATCATTATTGCCACAACTACAGTTCCCCACCCTTGTCCATGACTCCTTCATACTGGCTATGGTGCCCGTCCCTCCATCAAACTCTGCAGTTTATTTTTCTCTTCCCACTCTCGGTGTTTTTCGCTTAAAAATCTTCATCAAACTTTTGCAACTCTGAAGCTACATCATCCAAACATCTCCATCTGCATGTGGTGGATGCTCTCATCATTCCTCCAATCTCTTCTGCGTCGTCGCAACCTCAGTCGGCATCTAGGAAAGTACTCTAGCTCGGTAAGCTCACACTCCTGGGGTTGTGTCCTCGCTCGTTGAAGTAGCTTCACTTCCTCATCACTATTTTTGTACTATACTACAAAGGTGGATTGTTGGGATGGGATCTTGAGATCTGGGATGTCGGGAGTTTGGCATTAAGTCTGTGTCGGTGTTTGATTCCGTCATATCGTTCCATGCGAGATCCAAACTATGGTCACTTGTGTTTCTAGCTATTGCGAGAGCCTATTGGTTGCTTCTCTCCTGTTTCATTTCATCTTTGAACTTCTTGACTGACGACCCCAGTGGCAAATATGAGCGGTGTAGATTGGTGGAAGCTTTTCTCGTTGGATTGTGCCGTCGTTGTTGCCATTGCTGTCGTCGTGGGTGAGCTAGAGCACTCCTCTTCCTCGCAATTGGATCCTCATTGCATGTAAGGTGCGTTCCCTGAATGGGTCAGCAAACTAATCTTTAGTTATTTGTGTTGTTTCAAAGTCATGGTGAGCTTATGTTGTTTCGTCTTGCCTAATAGCGACCAATGACACCAAAAAAATGAAGGATTCAAGGTTACGATGTTGTAGCAACCATGGACAGAGGTACAAAAAGATCTATAATTTCTTGTTTGGTCTTGAAGTCTCTAAAATAGGACCAATGTTCCAATTTTGATAGCAAGCCCATAAGATTGCATCTTCTGTCATCTTGAAATAGCACAAAGTTTGAAAGGAGTTCAAGATTTCAAGTTTGGGTATTATTTTGCTTTTGGGTCATGGTGTCAATATAAAGGGGTTGGTGATGAATGTATGAAAGGATAATGAGATTGTTAACAACTTTTGTTTTGACAATTTTTCTAGTAAGAATATTTTGATGAAATTTTGAAGTGGGATATTGTGGGATATTATTGATATTGTGGGATATTATGTATAGGAGGTAATCTGGAATTCCTTCTCCACATTTCAAACTTCTTATTATCACACTTGGTGACAATTATAGCACCACATTATGAGTCATGAAAAGTGGTAGGCCACATTCCAAGGTTGAGTAAACAACAGATGTGATATTAGAGAAGGTAAAATAAAGAGTTAAAAATGTATACTACACATCTGTAATTTATTTGATTTGCTTTGGTTGAACATTGAGAGGATTGCATTGCACTAAAATTTTTTCAAGAGAGTTTTCTTTTAAATAAAAAAATTTAAGGAGTAATTGTATAGTTGACCTCAAGTGTTTCAATGGAGTTTAGATTAACATGTAGAATAAAGGGTAGTCCATGATATTTGGAAGGGAGAGAGAAGGTTCCTCAACTTAAAAAAAATCAAGAGTAGCTATAAAAATGGGACTAGGACTAAATTCAACAACTAGCCCATTGTACACAAAAGAATGCAAAAGAGAAAATGGCCAATGAGAGAACTAGTAGCCTTAATAGATAGTCCAAAATTCAATGGAAGGTTGAAGCAATAGCACTTCAAGTTGCTGCAAGAAATGGGAAAAAATGGACTAGGGGAAGGCTAGTTTCTAGCCTTGAGGAATTGTAATGCCCTTTATCTTGAATTGGTCCTTGGAAGTGTGTCCATTTTATAAGGTGTCATCAATTGTACTAAGTCATCTTCCTCTTATCCTATGATATGAGGTGGTTGTGAAGTATTGGTGAGGAGTTCTCTTGGTCCTTGTAAACCAAGTTCAAAATTGTGAACACCATTTGTAACATCACCAATGAAGCCAAAAGTAAATTTCCTCACTGTAATCATAACCTTGGGTAATTTTATGAATAGATGAAAAGCATAGGACAAGCTAATTCGGAGGAATTGATCTTACTAGTCATAAGACAATTTGAGTATTGGTCTTTATGCTGTAGTTTTGGGCAACACAAGCCAATAACCATGTACAATGAAACTTGCTTTCTTCACATCAAAAATGATCCAAATCTATTAATAAATGTGGAGGTTATTCTTTAATCCCACTACACTAAGAATAATGGTATTTAAAAGCTGGTCATTTAGTAGTACTAGTTACTTTGTTACAAAGCCTACTTATAGATGACACCATCCAACTTCCAATGAAGTGTGTAGTTGCCACTTGGCATTGGTAACATTGTTGGAGATGTGGACAATTAGTGTTAGTATTCATAATCAATGTTGGCAATACTAAATATCATTAGTAGTGTAGTGGTATAGAAAGATCAAGGTCATAATATGTAAACAATCTATAAAAATTGATCAATAGCAACTTTATTAGTAGAATCAAGCCTCACAAATTTGTAAGTTTATTTGATCCAATAGTTTTGCATCTAATTGTAAACATATAGATGTAAGGGCTAGTACTTAGGCAACAATAGACCACTCCAATACATTATACATTCATAAAGTTGAACTTGTTAATATTAAAAGTCTTAGATTGTACAAATTTTAATATTTCAAGCTTGTAATTACAAATTTATTAATGTTTAATTTCAAAATGAACGAGATGTTTTTCAAATTGAATATTTTGTATTTGACCAAGCTATTAATGATACCAAGGAGTGCATTGCAAACTTGGTAAAGCAAGAAAAATAACATGTCTTGCATAGAAAGAAGTTGTTGGTACATTAGAGTTCCATTGCTATGTTTGCTGATATTTATGATCAACTTAAAAATTAAAATTTCGAAGTATTGAAATGCTAAAGATATATAATTTTCATGTTTAAAATCTTTAAGATTTTTAAATTTTTAGTTTTCATAACTCCTAACTTGTCATTTACTGAGTTTGGGGAAATTTCAAGTGATAGAGTTCAATTTAAAATTTCTTTAGTTCATTAGATAATTTAGTAAGTATACATGAATTCTGAATTTTTTTTTGTTCTCTAAGTTTTATAAATTGGTATAGAATTTCGTACTAAATTATTATTGTTTATGACATTTTGGGCACTAAAAGAGGTTCTTAGGAAACTAGCAAACTTGACTAGTTGATTCAAATATTAAACGTTAGTGGGAGTGATTGCATTGAAATTGCTTTCATTCTTGTGCTTAGAGCTCGTAGACTTTGCATCCAACAAGTTCATAATTTCAACAAATATTATTTTAGATTTCTAAAGTTTGTCCCCATTATTTTATCCTAAGAAATGGAAGGATAACTAGCTAGCATGATTGCATTACTCTTATTGTGTAGCATTCATCCTCTTGCATGTGTAGATTGATTTCTAGTAAGTTTTGTAGAAACTCAATGTAGATAATTTTCTAAGGCCTTGTCGAGCTAAATTCTACCATTCTTATATTGAAATGAGAGGTTCAACATGTTTATTTGAATCCATTGTATTTGCTTGTGTATTGCTTGAAAGTCTTATTCACTATTGCTCAATTGGTTGACATCAACCACCAAATTAATTTTGAATCCAAATGTATAGAACCTAAATGTTTCTTATAATAATGATCATTCTTTGATATAGTGGGATGCAATTTTTATCATCAAAATTTGTTGATTTCAAAAATATTAATTGTTTTTTTATGGTATTATCAAAACATTAATGTAGATAATGAAAAGTTATATTCAAAATATATACTTTACATGTAAAATTTGTGGCTTGTGAGTTTTGGCAATGATTGTGGTGATATTATGATCTTGTGTTATACTAGTTTTGTGTAGACATTGGTAAGTAGTTTTAAATATGACTATTGTTTAAATAATTTTTTCTAGGCCCTTGCTACTTTTCTTTGTTTGAATGTTTTTTTCTAACTATTTCTGTTGGACTTGTTTTGAGGATATCGTAGATCTTTGCGATGTTCCTCCCATTCCGGCATGAAATGGCACACCATTTGATATGCATGGCAATGTTCTTTTGGAGATACATTGGTTTTGCATGGTTTTTCCGGTGAGCACAATTGTTATTTAGTACCCAATAGTGATTGAAAAGTGCATGTTAGAACAAAATATTGTTTCAATAACATAGGTCTCTTTATAGTTTTCTATTGGACTTAGTTTGGACATTGCAAGCAATCTTATTTTAAGCATTCATCTATGTAATCAAATTTTGAAAGTATCTATTGCAATTCCAGTAGATGTACGATTCCATTACTAGTGTTCAATTTTTTATTTATTTGTAGAACATGTTTGCATAGTATATTATTATAAAGCAATTTCTTTCTCTACATCTTGTTGACAATCGATATGAAATATTCAACAGGAAAGACAAGGACTTCTTACAAGTGCAAAGTGAGTACTGTACAAGACTTTGCAATGTTATTCCAAGTCTTGAGAAATGCTTGAAGGATATGGAAGCATCTTCCAAGGCAAACATCTTGAGTAAAAATCAATGCATACATCTTTATGACAAACTCATTTTGGCTATGAAGGCGATTGACCAAATGTTGTCAAGTGCAACTAAGGACCTCAAGTTCCAATCTATTTTTGAAGAATTGTGTTGTCTTCAAAAGAAAGTGGAGACTGTTGGGAAAAATTGCATTGACCAAGAACGATGGTGTCATTCGGCTGTATTTCACCTCCAAAACAAAGAAACCTTTCGTGAGCTACTTTTAGATTTGAAGTATTGTTACGATGCAGCACGTGATGTGTACTTATTTCTCCATCGAAATCAAGGAGATGAAATGGTACCTATTCAGTTTCATGCAGCTACCCATGATCAAGTCCTAGAAGATGGAGAAGTCTTGAAGAAGAAGCTTGAACTTGTTCTTGAGGGAGAAGGGTCAGAGGATTATGGAATGGCCCAACATCTATTGTTGAGACTCAAAAATTTGGACGGATTTATTGGAGGAGACTTGGATGCTTTCGAAATTCCCCTTGATTTCAAACCACCAAATTTAATCAAAGAAATTGGTGCAGGAAGTTATGGACATGTCTACGAGTCCAATTGGTTGGGTCTTACAAGTGCCACAAAAGTGTTGGAAGGTGACCTTGAATTTCTCTCCAATTCTCGAAAGGAAGCTAGCATCTTGGCAAGCTTGAGCCATCCCAATCTTGTTCAATTTTTTGGTTGTGGAATTCACCAAACAAAACATCAAAATGATGAGGGAAAAGAAATTTGTGAGATGCATTTGGTGATGGAGTTGATGGAATCAAGCTTGTCTCAAATACTAAAGAAAGCCAAAAGACCTTTACCCTATCATCTTGCAATTGACATCATGCACCAAATTGCCAAGGGTGTGTATTACCTTCATGACATGCAAGTTGCTCACCTTGACTTGAAACCTGATAACGTCTTGTCAAGTTCAATATCTATAGAGGGTATGGATCCTCATCACTTATTCAAGGTCACTGATTATGGCACTTCTCAATTGGAGGTCTACAACAATCCTGAGCATCCAAAGCCATCAAAGTATACAATTGGCTCAATAGGCTACATGTCCCCTGAAATGATCAAGGGGGGAAGAATGCCAATGTATCCATTTCAAGCTGATGTGTGGTCATTTGCCATGATATGCTCAGAGATTCTATCGAGAAAGGATCCATATTTTGATTTGAAACCAAAAGATTTATATGATCAAATATTACGTCCACATAGCACAGGAAGTAAAACATTCAGACCGGCCCTCCCAAACAATTGTGAAGAGTTGACAAACTTAATTGAGCAATGTTGGGCTCAAGACCCTCTTCAACGGCCACCGTTTTCCATTATCTGTGAGAGGCTTATAAAGTTAAAGAGGTTCTTTTTGGAAGGAACCTATTCAAGCAAGATGGTTCCACAATTTGGCCCATCCTCTTTGTTAAGAGATTCCAAGTCCATCATGAACCAAGCCCTAAAGGTATGAAATTGCCAAACTATGGAATTTATCTAGTAATGTTTGCTTTATGGAACTCTACGGTGCTTGGCATTTATTGTTTAGGTCAGTTTTTATTTTATTTACTATGAAAATCTTTTAGTAAATATGTGTTTTGTATTTGTATAGGTGGATGAACCAATTTCACCTCCAAAGGAAATTGTGTTTGGTTTAGATCACCAATTACCTACAATCGAAGGGCTTTGGGGAAGGAAGTATATAGGCGTTGTCGGCCTAGGTGGAATTGGCAAGACCACACTAGCAAAGGCAATCTATGAGTCAATGACTTTATGGTACCAGGCATCATGCTTTGTAGCAGATTGCAAAAGCTATCAAAGTTCCTATGAATTATTGTGCAAGATATTATCAAAACTTGGGAAGTCTCGGAAACCCAAGAATTTCGGAGATGCACAAGATATGATGAAAGAAGTGTCAATTGAAAAGACCATTCTTTTAATATTGGATGATATCAAGAATGAAGCTCAAGTGCATGATATAGTACCTCCCCACCTTGTTCAAGCTAGCAAGGCTATGACAATAGTTATCACCACACGTGAATGGAGTACAATAGAGTCATTTGTGGACTTTGATGGAAGGTTGGACGTTCAATTGTTGGATGAAGAGGCAGCAACAACGCTTTTCAGTACTCACCTTTCTTGGGATGAAGCTTCTTTATCACCTGACTTTGTGGCCTTGCGCAAACATATTGTGAAAGCTTGCAATGGCTTGCCTTTGAGCTTGAAAGGCATGGGAGTATTTCTACGTCGTAAAGAGAGGTTGCGAAGTTGGGAACGAGCATTACAGAGGATGGCAAGAGGAAGGACATTGGATGGTGATGAAGAACTTTGGAACACCTTGAAAATCAACTTTGACGGATTCAGCAATGACGTTGAAAAGAGCATGTTTTTGGACGTGGCTTGCTTCTTTTGTCGAGATGTGTTTCCATCTGGCATATCAAAGGAGGCGCTCTTGTACATGTGGTCGAGAGATGGCATCCTTCCTTTGAAAGAATTTGAGAATTTGGTGAGCATGTCATTGTTGAAGCTCAATGAAGATGGTGAAACTGTAGAAATGCATGACCAATTGCGTGACATGGGACGAATGTTTGCCAAGAACACAAGAATTTGGAATGCGTCCATGATACCTAAAAGTGGATTTACAATTGAGGTAACATTCTAATTTTGCAACTGCACATGATCGAATCATACATTTTGTTGTATACTTTCAAATGCATTATGTAAACATCCAACTTCATATTATTTTAAGAATCTTGAACATTGAAGTGTGTTAGAAATCAATTATTTGAAATTTTTATATTAGAGATATAATTTTGGATGTGATTCATTTTCATTGAAGCTTCTTTGAACGCAGGATGCTAAGGTTCTCGAAGGCATTTCTTGGCGGGGCACTATGAACCATCTGCCTTTGATAGAAATTGGCCATAGTTTTCAATTTGAAAATCTTCGTGTCTTGATTTTGTTTAGCGCTTCGGGCAATCTCTATACAGATTATGAAGACTTGCGTACATTACTTCAATTTGCTTCTCAATGTTTACGATTGGAGGCAATTAAGATAGAAAACTCTCAAAATTCCATTGGGTTGCCTATCACACTTCCACCAACTACTGCAATTACTTTGCAAAGGACGATATCAAATCTTTGTGGTACTTGTGGATCATTGAAGATTCTTGATCTCATTGGTCTTGGATTCCTCGAGCTATTACCAAACGAATTTGCATCAAGTCACACCCTTTTGAGCCTGAATCTCAAATCATGCTTTAGATTGGCGGCATTGCCAAAGGAAATTGAGAGCTTGTTGTGTTTGAAAACTCTCAAATTGGGTGGGTGTACAAGCTTCGTGGCATTGCCAAAGGAAGTGGGGAACTTATCTTCCTTGACTATTCTTGGTTTGAAAGGGTGTTCAAGCTTGGTGGCATTGCCAAAGGAAGTGGGGAACTTATCTTCCTTGACTGTTCTTGATTTGGAAGGGTGTTCAAGCTTGGTGGCATTGCCAAAGGAAGTGGGGAACTTATCTTCCTTGACTGCTCTTGGTTTGAAAGGGTGTTCAAGCTTGGTGGCATTGCCAAAGGAAGTGGGGAACTTATCTTCCTTGACTTATCTTGGTTTGGAAGGGTGTTCAAGCTTGGTGGCATTGCCAAAGGAAGTGGGGAACTTATCTTCCTTGTCCGAGCTTTATTTGGCACAATGTTCAAGCTTGGTGGCATTGCCAAAGGAAGTGGGGAACTTATCTTCCTTGACTATTCTTGGTTTGAAAGGGTGTTCAAGCTTGGTGGCATTGCCAAAGGAAGTGGGGAACTTATCTTCCTTGACTGTTCTTGATTTGGAAGGGTGTTCTCGCTTGGTGGCATTGCCAAAGGAAGTGGGGAACTTATCTTCCTTGACTGCTCTTGGTTTGAAAGGGTGTTCAAGCTTGGTGGCATTGCCAAAGGAAGTGGGGAACTTATCTTCCTTGACCAAGCTTTATTTGACACAATGTTCAAGCTTGGTGGCATTGCCCAAGGAAGTGGGGAACTTATCTTCCTTGACCAAGCTTTATTTGACACAATGTTCAAGCTTGGTGGCATTGCCAAAGGAAGTGGGGAACTTATCTTCCTTGACTACTTTTGATTTGGAAGGGTGTTCAAGCTTGGTGGCATTGCCAAAGGAAGTGGGGAATTTATCTTCCTTGTCCGAGCTTTATTTGGCACAATGTTCAAGCTTGGTGGCATTGCCAAAGGAAGTGGAGAACTTATCTTCCCTGACTGTTCTTGATTTGAAAGGGTGTTCAAGCTTGATGGCATTGCCAAAGGAAGTGGGGAACTTATCTTCCTTGACTGCTCTTGGTTTGAATGGGTGTTCAAGCCTGGTGGCATTGCCAAAGGAAGTGGGGAACTTATCTTCCTTGACTTATCTTAGTTTGGAAGGGTGTTCAAGCTTGGTGGCATTGCCAAAGGAAGTGGGGAACTTATCTTCCTTGACCGAGCTTTATTTGGCACAATGTTCTAGCTTGGTGGCATTGCCAAAGGAACTAGGGAACTTATCTTCCTTGACTGTTCTTGATTTGAAAGGGTGTTCAAGCCTGATGGCATTGCCAAAGGAAGTAGGGAACTTATCTTCCTTGTGTAAGCTCGACTTTGATGGGTGTGTTTTGTTAAGTTCTCTACCAAAGAATTTGGGATGGATACCATCATTACGGATTCTTTCTTGGAATAATTGTCCAATCTTGGAACCATATATGGTGGATGAATTGTCTTCACCAACTTCTTTGGCTAGTCTTGAAGGCAAATTTTGTTGCCTTGAAGGTGGTCATCATGATGGAGTGACTTGTGATGGATGCAAAGTGGTCCCCATAGTTGGGCCTCGCATGAAGGCAAAGTCTACTTTCAAACTTGACTATGATTTGTGTCTAGAGTGTTTCACAAAATTGAAGCTATCATTGGAAAATTCAAGCCAATGAATAATTACAATAGTGGTTTCAAGAAGTTGTAGTGCATTGTGTGGCTACACTTTGGATTGTACGGACGATTTGTTGCAACCTATTGAGGATTACTTTCAAGATTTGGTTATATGGATTGCAATTATAGCCAAGATTTGTGTGTTGCTCTCTTTTCAATTTTGTTTATTATTTATTAATATTGGGTTATTGAATTATAGCAATTTTCTTGAATGTGTAAGCATGTATTGTGCACAAACACTTTTTACCATGATCATATCATGTCAACATGTGCCGAAGTATGAGTAGAAACAATAGTGATTTACCAATAACTCCATGAGTGCCTAAACATTGTTAGTGTTTTATCCAAGGGAAGATCACTATCAAATTTTAGAAAATTACTTGAGTTAAAAGATAGGGTCCAATTAATTTGAAGCGGGGAAATTTTTAAACAATATGTAGGGCTACTTTAGGTTCCATGAAATGCTACATGCTCTAATATTTATAAATTAGGCTATGTAAAAACATCATGTAGTAGGAAGTTTTTTTTATTAAATTAGCCTTGATAAATTTGGTCCATTCAAATTTTTCATATCAAAATGAATATAGATGTGGACAAATAATTTTATATGGATGTTAAATGTAAGACCTTAATCAAAAGTAGCAAAAACTATCACGTTTTATGAATAGGGAAGTTTACCTTAGTGGATTTTGCGAACTAAAAATTGTACAACACAAATATAGAATATATAGTCTATTTAACTCCAATCTTTGAATCCATATGCATTAATTACATTCATATTGAATGAGATATTATATTCATGAGGTATTTTCATAAGGGGATTCTAAAGAGTTCAATGTTATTATTTCTAAAGGCCAAAGGACATTTTGGAAGAGAAAATATCCCAATACTGCCAATCTTTGATGCATTAGAGTTATTCGTAAAGTTCAAACCAATTTGAACGGGACTTTTTTGGAAACAGGTGGACTATAGAAATGCATCTCCAACTAAACCGTCAGGCTTTTTTTAAGAAGCCTGCAACACATGACCTCAAAAGTGGGGTCCAAATCTTCTTAAGCACCATTTTGATGCAAAACTCAGTTCACACCCAATTTTGTCCCGACTATGCACAGCTTTCTCAACTCATCCTACTTTTTCGCAAAACTGACAGGTTTAAACCCTGGTTTAGCCTACTTTACAAATAACTCTATTGTCCAAAATACCTTTTTTTTTCCAACTCCAACTACAAAAAAGTGTATTAAATAGTTAAGGCAATGTGTGGAAAAAACTTCAGCCTATTTGATAACGTGGATTGAAAGGTTATAACGTTTAAGATTTAAGAAAATGTTTATTTTTCATTTCTACTAATGAGGGTCAACAGACTTTGAGCCTTCTCGGAGTTCCATTTTTGGTTTACAAAAAAAATGAGGATTTTGACTATTCATAAATATACAATTTTAGGTTCACTTATAAAAAATTTCAAAAGCAAATATGGAGTCTAATTTACTCTAAATTAACCTACAATGCAAGAAGGTTTAGTACGTTGGCAATACACAAATTATTTTTTGATGATTTCTTGTGCAATGAAGAAATTTTTAAAAATCCAAATGGTAAAGAATTAGAGACAAACACTTGGAATAATGGAATATGTGGGAAAAATTTCAAGAACTTTGACTTCACATATTGCATGATAATAAGGCTTGAGGTCAAGGTTGTCATAATGGGCGAGTCAGGGTCATCGAACGGGATGGGCGGATAGGCGAACCAGACCGGACAGGCGGACGGTCCGGGCGGCTTTCAATTTGTAGATCTTGGAATTTTTTCAAGATAGAAAAAGTTCATTGTAAATGACACATTGTCATTCCTTGCTGGACGTCAGGGCACGGACGTCAGCGTCAGGGCGCAAACGCTGTGTGCTCTTGGTCCAGAGTTCAAAGGGTTCAATGAAATTGTATTTTTTAATATGGACCATAGACTCATCGAAGGGGTTTAGGGTTCAAAGAACTAAAATTGATGTAACTTGATAATGAATTGCATCCTTCATTCAATTGATTGACACACTTATATTAGAAAGGAATAGTGAGTAATATTTTTTGCATAACTACACTTACCAATGTTTTCAACATGCATGATAAGTACAAGAATATTACAGATATAGGGGACTTCAATGTTTGGGATAACCAAAAACATTTATAAAATTCATGCATTGCAAAGTACAATAACAACACAATGAATCTATACTTTCAAAACAAGCCCTTTTTTCCACTGGTTATCTAAAAAACTTTCTTTATCATCGTAGATCTTTCTTTCAATTGCTACTATTGTCTGAAAACACTTGAAGAATGAAGACCTACTATTGGTGCACCTCAATTATTCAAACGACTTGATCTGTGGACTTCTTGGATAGATGGACCCGCTAAATTAGCATCTCGAATGACAACATCATCATCCGCTAGTGCCTCATTGCAGTTGGAGTCATCCTCATCATCAGCGCCTTCATTGTTGTCATGTTCATCTTCTCCATCGCAACCATCTGAGGTCCAATGGCCCTCGACTTCCAAGTTTTCATTGCGAAGCTCTACAATTGTTTGACCATGCCTACGATTGTGCTTGAACCTCTTGTGTTGTTGTGCTCTAGGGTCTTCTGCATCAGAATTTATAGTCGGGCCGCGGTGAACTTGAGGAACAATAAATGCTAGGGTTGATGAAGTAGATCCCGGAACATATGTATCCACGAACGGTTGTACCACCACGTTTGGGTCTCGTTCCCCTATTCCAAGGAGAAGACGTTTAGCGAACCTTGACGATGACGCTTCGCCGGTGTTTCTTCCTCCACTACTTGTACGGCCTCCAGGTCCTCCTCGGCCTTCAGCCTCTCCTCGGCCTCCAATCCCTCCACATCCTCCAGGTCCTCCTTGACCTTCAGTCCCTCCTCGGCCTCCAATTCTTCCACAACCTCCAGTCCCTCCACAACCTCTAGTCCCTCCACAACCTCCAATTCTTCCACGACCTTGCTGATACTGCCCTACTAGGTAATAAAGAAGGGGCCGAGGGACTGAAGGGGTCTACCAACAATAGTAGCATTGGAAACGTTCTGCATTGTCACTTCAACATTCCCCACGGAGCCTAACCCTTCTTGGAAAGGTCTGTTGATGGCATTTGAAGTTGCAGGAGAAGAAAGATATAGGGAATGTGGCACCAATGCATTCTGGTCAAGAACAACAATATGCATTGCAATCGGTGCAGGTCCATGGATAAGGTCTTTTGTAAATGCAAAAACATCATGGGCATCTACACAATCTGGGTCAAAACGCCTTGTTACATTGACAACCGTTTGATTTCTTGCAATCCAACGTGCCGTTGTTGTATTCCCAATGTTTGTGTTGTGGTGCCTTTGAACAACTCTATTGCTACAAATTGATGCACCCACTCCCCAAGGCACTCTATTACTATCATAATTTTCAACAAACCCTTCACAATTTAGAGTTGTATTGTTTCCCACATTCCCTCCGCCTCTATTGTTGTGGTCATTTTCATTTCCACCGCCATTTCTTGGAAAAGAATTGTCGTCGTTGTCATTGTCGTCAGAGAGGGTATTGTGATCATCAAGGTTAGCCGCATTTGGATGGTCACGCTCCAAAGAAGAAGACAAAGCCTAGACTTCAGGTATGCCTTCATCTTGAGGAAGAGGAGGCAAAGGCGCACGAGGAAGATTTGGTCCCCAAAGAGCCCAACGGCCATCAACAAGGTCCTCTTTTAAACCATCATCATCTCCGTAGTAGTTTCTCGCTTCCTCGAGGTGATCGTCACCTGCCCTCCAAATATTTGGATTCACCCGATACTCTAGAAGTACTTGGTTTGCTTCCATAGCATCTTCTTCCTCATCCTCTGCTTGCATCGCATCAAAATCACGATTGTGTTCACCCACCGAGACAGGGCCAAAGGCATCTGGATCAGAATCCCCCGAGAGGATATTTGCATCATACCAACGAACTGGATCAGCCCCTGGTCTTTGATGAAGTACACGACTATTGGTATAAATATATACCAATGATTCTACCTTTTCAAGGGCTAACCAATTTTGGCTCTTATTGTAAACAAAAGAATACATACTCCAATTCCGTTCACAAGAGCATGCCGAACACGTCATGGATAGAATATGCACGGCAATTTTAGAGAGTGCTCGATCTCCAACCCTGTGCCACCATTGGTGAGGAAGCATTTGTGTCAGACGGATTTTTGGTGTCTCATCAGCACTATATGGTCCAGTCCCCTCTTCAAATTGTGATAATTCTGCCATCACCTCATCAAACCTTACACCCACTTCAGCTTCCATTTTGTGGATGACTATGTACAATGCACGAAGGGCAATTCCGTCTACCCTAAGCGCCACTTTATCCAAAAGGTATGGATTTAAAATGGCCCCGACGTAGTGAACATCAATGAAAACCATTTTCCATCTTCCATGTCTATTATGTCAGCTCGTAGGATGAAAAGTGGCTCCCTTAAAGAATACACGTGCTGCCGCAAATTGTGCATGATGAGCCACGCCAGACCCATGGTTGGTTCTCGGCCATCAAAAACACGCAACGCCTTCAACACGTCTTCAGTCATGTGCACGTTATTCATGCATCATTGCCAAAAGCCCATGTCTTTTATAGTTCTCACCACATTACGCGAAGTGGTTGCTGCCTG
This sequence comes from Neckera pumila, assembly GCA_963969595.1. Lineage (NCBI taxonomy): Eukaryota > Viridiplantae > Streptophyta > Bryopsida > Hypnales > Neckeraceae > Neckera > Neckera pumila. Next base: position 16,199,449 of record OZ018415.1, on the reverse strand, counting down.
CTCTCCATTTTGTCTATTTTGTAGGGTAGCAAAATAATTTTGAAAACGTGCATGGTCTTTCAACCGCTCCAATACTCCTCTGAGTTTCTCTAGTCAATGCAACATGAAGAAATTACAAGCAAAGCGAGTTTCGCTGGGCACTACAAATTGCAATTTTGGACTCAACTCGCAAAAAGTAGACACTGTCGCATGATGATTCCGAATGTACTGGCACAATTTTCTGGACCTCTCAATTAAATCTGTAAATTCCTGTATCGTGGCCCAATCTTCCAACATGAGATCCAATGCATGTGCCATGCACCCCTGCTTGAAAATGTGTGGGTATATTAGAACAATATTGTTCAATGCCCCGAGCATGTTTTTGGCATTATCTGTACAAACTTGCATCACATATTTGGGACCCACCTTCTCAATGAATACTTTCAGTTGGTCCGCTATATAGCGCATGGATTTTTTTTGCCCGGTAGTGTCAATGGACCCCGAAAACACATCACTTGTAGGACATGACATCATTACATTCATGAGGGGCCTTCGATTGACATCATCCCAACCATCGGTGTATATTGTCACTTTGTAATGCTTCATTGCAAAATCAACTTTGACTTGAATCTGGTTCTCGATTTGCAACCTCTTCGGTTCAATCAAATTAGTCCGCAAATAGTGGTAAGAAGGTGGACTGTATTCAAATCTTGCCATGGAGGTTGCCCTAACCGCTTCAATAAAGGCTCAATTCCTTGCCACATTAAATGGCACATTTGCCTCATAGAAAAAACTTGCCCACTTCTCATCCAACTCCTTCCTCTTTGCAATGTTGAAGGTGTCTACCATTTGTTGCTGACGAAATGGCCCGGATCTCGTGGAATTTGATGCAGCGAGACTATCGGACCTCTGTAAAGGGACATTGCCTTCAGAGAGGTTAGCCCCTTCTTCTGGGCCTCCACTTGGGCCCCCACCTATTACTTCATTTTGAGCGGATTGGCTTGAACTCACGACTGGAGCTGCTCTCAATGGATCACTTGGAACTGATTCCCCTTCATACATGTCTTCAGGACTCATTTGCAACGGGATAAAGTTTGCACAATTGGCAAATCTATGTCGCACCGGTTGAGGTAGTTTACGACAAATCGACCTCTCCAATTTGGCGCCATATCCAAAGTGCGCCAAAACACGCTCACGTTTGTAGCTAAATGTCGCATTGTAGAATACACAACTCACTTTACTTCCATTCTCTGAAAAAATGTACCATGGTTCCTGTTCTTTTGTTTGCTTTCGTTGACTTCCCATTGCATTCACGGATAACTGCAAACACTTCTTCCTTCTTTTCGGTAGATAAAAATTTGGTAATCTTTGGGATAGAGTGCCAGTAACAATAGTAAGCGCTAGTCTACCACTTGAACTAATTTTGACATCACCTCAGCAGCAAACTAGGGCCATCTTCCATCCACACAGACTCACAAGGAGCTCAAAATGAATTGAAGTCCAAGATACAGAGGCCAAAGTGACAAATGTGGGGAATGCAAGCCCTACCTGTTGCTTATATACTCCGAGCAGGATAAGGCGGGGACATCACTGGAGGAACTTCACAGCGCACAACAGGGTGCGGACGTCATATCAAGGTGCTGACGTCAGGGAGAAGCTAAAAAGTTAAGGCACTGATGTCAAGGATGGGCGCAGACGTCGGGCGCGGACGTCTGTGTCGAGTGTGGACAGAAGGCCAGGGCGGGCACTTTGAAATGCACTTGGCATGGAATTCCGGTTTTGGATGGAGAGGGAGAACCATTAATTGCAACCAGCTCTTGTCTGAAGTTCCGAGAGTATCTACAAGTACAATAAAGTCAAATGGGATGATTAAGAACTCAACCGACTAGGATTTGCAAGAGACTTCCCCAAACATCACGTGCCTCTTTTTGTGGCGGAACTTCTCACTCTTTACTTCCTCAAACACTTAGGAACTAGTTCAAATCCAAAAAATGGAATAAAAAACCTTGGAAACATCATTCTTCGGAACATACTGAATGATGAAAACTTTGGCCACAAAGATCTTTGTTATTCATATTTTCCCTCCACTAGATCGAATCGTTATTTTTTGTAAAGGCTTTGTTTGTATAATTTTGGTCTCTTTGAATTCATGTCCAAGAGAGAATTTCGGGAGGGATTCTAGCTTCAAGTTGTTGTTTTTTTAATTTCAGTTTACAATTTTTGTTTTTTGGATTCATATCCAAAAGGGAATTTTGGGGAATTGTTGCTTCAAGGGGGGTTTCTTTTTAGTCCAAGTTACAAGTTCCATGTTTTGGATCCATGTCCAAGCGGGAATTTTGGAGGAATAAAAAGCTTCAAGGGATTCCTTTTTTTATTTGAAGTTATTAGTTCTAATTTGGGGACTCATGTGCAAGTGGGAATTTGGGGGGAATTGTAGCTTCAAGGGATTATTTTTAAAATTTCAAGTTACGAGTTCTAATTTGGGGACTCATGTCCAAGCGGGAATTTTGGAGGAATGAAAAGCTTCAAGGGATTATTTCTTACATTTCAAGTTACGAGTTCTAATTTGGGAATTCATGTCTAAACGGGAATATTAAGGGAATGAAAAGCTTCAAGGGATTATATTCTAAATTTCAAACTACAAGTTATAATTTGGGGATGCATGTCTAAGCGGGAATTTTGGGGGAATGAAAAGCTTCAAGGGATTATTTTTTAAATTTCAAGTTACAAGTTCTAATTTGGAGATGCATGTCCAAGCGGGAATTTGGGAGGAATGAGAAGCTACAAGGGATTATTTTCTAAATTTCAATCTACAAGTTCTAATTTGGAGATGCATGTCCAAGCGGGAATATTAAGGGAATGAAAAGCTTCAAGGGATTATTTTTTACATTTCAAGATACGAGTTCTAATTTGGGAATTCATGTCTAAGCAGGAATTTTAGAGGAATGAGAAGCTTCAAGGAATTATTTTTTAAATTTCAATCTACAAGTTCTAACTTGGGGATTCATGTCCAAGTGGGAATTTTGGAGGAATGAAAAGCTTCAAGGGATTGTTTTTTCAGTTTCAAGTTAGGAGTTCTTATTTTTGGATCCATGTCCAAGTAGGAGTTTTGGGAGAATAAAAAGCTTCAAGGGAATATTTTTTTAAATTTCAAGTTACAATTTCTAATTTGGGGATGCATGTTCAAGTGGGAATTTTAGGGGAATGAAAAGCTCCAAGGGATTGTTTTTTATATTTCAAGTTACGATTTCTAATTTGGAGATTCATGTCCAAGCGGGAATTTTTGAGGAATGAGAAGCTTCAAGGGATTTTTTTTTCAATTTCAGGTTACAAGTTCTAATTTGGGGATTCATGTCCAAGCAGGAATTTTGGGGTAACAAAAAGCTTCAAAGGATTATTTTTTAAACTTCAAACTACGAGTTCTAATTTGGGGATTCATGTCCAAGTGGGAATTTTGGAGCAATGAAAAGCTTCAAGGGGACTATTTTTAAAATTTTAATTTAGGAGTTCTAATTTGGGGGTTCATGGCCAAGCGGGAATTTTGGAGGAATGAAAAGCTTCAAGGGATTATTTTTTACATTTCAAATTACAAGTTCTAATTTGGGGATTCATGTCCAAGCGGGAAGTTTGGAGGAATGAAAAGCTTCAAGGGATTAGTTTTTAAAGATCAAGTTACGAGTTCTAATTTGGGGATTCATGTCCAAGCGGGAAGTTTGGAGGACTGAAAAGCTTCAAGGGATTAGTTTTTAAATTTCAAGTTACGAGTTCTAATTTGGGGATCCATGTTTAATTGGGAATTTGGGGGGAATGAAAAGCTTCAAGGCATTAGTTTTTAAATTTCAAATTAGGAGTTCTAATTTGGGGATTCATGTCCAAGTGGGAATTATCGAAGAATATAAAGCTTCAAGGAATTATTTTTTATATTTCAAGTTACAACTTCTAATTTGGGGATTTATGTTTAAGCGGGAATTTTGGATGAATGAAAAGCTTCAAGGGATTACTTTTTAAATTCCAAGTTACCAATTCTAATTTAGGGATCCATGTCCAAGCACGAATTTTGGAGGAATGAAAAGCTTCAAGGGATTATGTTTTGAATTTCAAGCTACCAATTCTAATTTGGGGATTCATGTCCAAATGTAAATTTTGGGGGAATGAGAAGCTTCAAGGGATTATTTTTTAAATTTTAAGTTATGTGTTCTACTTTTTGTATCCATGTCCAAGCGGGAATTTGGGGGGAATGAAAAACTTCAAGGGATTATTCTTTAAATTTCAAGCTATGAGTTCTAATTTGGGGATTCATGTCCAAGTGGGAATTTTCGAGGATTGAAAAGCTTCAAGGGATTATTTTTTAAATTTTAAGTTATGTGTTCTACTTTTTGTATCCATGTCCAAGCGGGAATTTTGGGGGAATGAAAAACTTCAAGGGATTATTCTTTAAATTTCAAGCTATGAATTCTAATTTGGGGATTCATGTCCAAGTGGGAATTTTCGAGGATTGAAAAGCTTCAAGGGATTATTTTTCAAATTTCAAGTTACCAGTTCTAATTTGGAGATTCATGTCCAAGTGGGAATTTTGGAGAAATGAGAAGCTTCAAGGGATTATTTTTTAGACTTCAAGTTACGCGTTCTATTTTTTGGATCCATGTCCAAGTGGGAATTTTGGAGGAATGAAAAGCTTCAAGGGATTATTCTTTTTTATTTCAAGTTACGAGTTCTAATTTGGGGATTTATGTCCAAGCGGGAATTTTGGAGGAATGAAAAGCCTCAAGGGATTATTTTTTTTATTTTAAGTTACCAGTTCTAATTTTTGGATCCATGTCGAAGTTGGAATTTTGGAGGAATAAAAAGCTTCAAGGGATTATTTTTTAAATTTCATGTTAGGAATTCTAATTAGGGAATCCATGTCCAAGTAGGAATTTTGGGGGAATAAAAAACTTCAAGGGATTATTTTTTAAATTTCAAGTTACAAGTTTTAGAATTTGGATCTATGTCCAAGTAAGAATTTGGCGGGAATTGTAGCTTGGAGGGATTCCTTTTTTTATATCAAGTTACAAGTTCTATTTCTGGGATCCATATCCAAGCGGGAATTTTGGGGGAATGAAAAGCTTCAAGGAATTTTTTTTTAAATTTCAAGTTATGAGTTCTAATTTGGGGATTCATGTCCAAGCGAGAATTTTGGAGGAATGAAAAAGCTTCAAGAAATTTTTTCTTTTATTTTTAGTCACGAGTTCTAGTTTTTGGATCTATCTACAATTGGCAATTTTGGGGGAATAAGAAGCTTCAAGGGACTATTTTTAAATTTCAAGTTACGACTTCTAATTTGGGGATTCATGTCCAAGCGGGTATTTTGGGGGAATGAAAAGCTTCAAGGGATCATTTTTTAAGTTTCAAGTTACCATTTCTAATTTGGGGATCCATGTCCAAGTGGAAATTTTAGGGGAATAAGAAGCTTCAAGGGATTATGTTTTAAATTTCAAGTTACCAGTTCTAATTATTGGATCTATGTCCAAGTAGGAATTTTGGGGGAATAAAAAGCTTCAAGGGATTATTTTTTAAATTTCAAGTCACTAGTTCTATTTTTTGGATCGATGTCCAAGTGGAAATTCTGGCTGAGTAAAAAGCTTTAACAGATTTTTTTTTAATTCCAAGTTACGAGTTTTAATTTGGGGATTCATGTCCAAATGGGAGTTTTCAAGGAATGAAAATGCTTCAAGAAATTATTTCTTTTATTTCTAGTCACGAGTTCTAATTTTTGGATCTATGTCCAAGTGGCAATTTTGGGGGAATAAAAAGCTTCAAGGGATTATTTTTTAAATTTCAAGTTATCAGTTCTAATTTGGGGATTCATGTCCAAGCGGGAATTTTGGGGGAATTCAGAGCTTCAAGGGATTATGTTTTAAATTTCAAGCTACCAATTCTAATTTAGGGATTCATGTCCAAATGGGAATTTTGGAGAAATGAGAAGCCTCAAGGGATAATTTTTTAAATTTCAAGTTACGCGTTCTATTTTTTGGATCCATGTCCAAGCGGGAAGTTGGGGGAATGAAAAGCTTCAAAGGATTATTCTTTTTTATTTCAAGTTACCATTTCTAATTTGGGGATTCATGTCCAAGTGGGAATTTTGGGGGAATTGTAGCTTCAAGGGATTCCTTTTTTTATTTCAAGTCACGAGTTCTAATTTGGGGATTCATGTCCAAGTGGGAATTTTGGAGGAATGATAAGCTTCAAGGGATTATTTTTTTCTTATTTCAAGTTACGAGTTCTAATTTTTGGATCCATGTCCAAGTAGGAATTTTGGGGGAATAAAAAGCTTCAAGTGATTATTTTTCAGATTTCAAGTTACCAATTTTAATTTGGGGATTCATGTCCAAGTGGGAATTTTGGAGAAATGAGAAGCTTCATGGGATTATTTTGTAAATTTCAAATTACAAGTTCTAATTTGGGGATTTATGTCCAAGCGGGAAGTTTGGAGGAATGAAAAGCTTCAAGGGATAATTTTTTTATTTTATTTCAAGTTACGAGTTTTATTTTTTGGATCCATGTCCAAGTAGGAATTTTGGGGGAATAATAAGCTTCAAGTGATTATTTTTCAGATTTCAAGTTACCAATTCTAATTTGGGGATTCATGTCCAAATGGGAATTTTGGAGGAATGAGAGGCCTCAAGGGATTATTTTTTAAATTTCAAGTTACGCGTTCTATTTTTTGCATCCATGTCCAAGCGGGAATTTTGGAGGAATGAAAAGCTTCAAGGGATTATTCTTTTTTATTTCAAGTTACGAGTTCTAATTTGGGGATTCAATATCAGGGTTGTCAAATTGGACGGACAGACCGTCCGTCCGTCCGTCCGTCTGGGACGTCCGATTGAAGTTGTGTCCGTCCGAAATGGTCAACGGGCAGCTGACTTTTAGCAGATGAAAAATCCCCCAATGGAAACGAAAATCGTCGACACATGGCGTCCACAGTGGCGTTAGGGCGGTGACGTACTGTGGGGCGGGGACGTACACGTCAGGGCGAGGACGTACTCGTCAGGGCGGGGACTCATGGATGTTGAGAGCGAAACTCCCGACTCCCGCACTCCCGTTTGGGCGGGGACCCTAGGGCGGGGACATACTCTTCAGGGCGGGGACGCTAGGGCGGGGACTCATGGATGCAGAGATCGAAACTCCCGCACTCCCGCACTCCCGACTCCCACACTCCCGACTCCCACACTCCCGCACTCCCACACTCCCGCACTCCCGACTCCCGCACTCCCACACTCCCGCCCCAGAAGGCGTTCGGGCGGGGGTGCTGGGCGAAGACGTCAGGGCGGGGACGTACTGCGCCAGGGCGGGGACGTACACGTCAGGGCGAGGACATACTCGTCATGGCGGGGACGCTGGGGCGGGGACTCATGGATGCTGAGAGCGAAACTCCCGACTCCTGCACTCCCGCACTCCCGACTCCACACGAGAAGGCGTTCGGGCGGGGACTTCAGGGCGGGGATGTCGGGGCAAGACGTACTTGTTAGGGCGGGGACGTAATCGCTGGGACACTGGGCGGGGACGTCGGGGCGGGGACGCTAAGCGGGGGAGAGATTCAAATCAGTTTTGAATCTCCCTCCTCAAAACCTTGGAGGGAAGACATTTCAAATACTTGTACTTGCACTCTACAGCTGCCCCCCATTTTTGCAGATTTCCCAAGATATGAAGTATTCAAGCATTGATTACTCATTCACTACATCATTCTAAATATCAAAGATAGACGCTACAGAAAATGCGGTTTTAGTATCTGAGAAATTGTGTATAACAAATAAATTGAAGAAACGTTGAATTCGTCAAAAATGTGAAACATCAAATAAATTACACATGAATTGGAAAAAAATGACAAAGAAAATTGCAACAATATAAAAGATTGGACAGAAATATGTAGAATCCATAGAGCGACATTGCAGCCGGGTTTTTTAAAGGAAGGCTATACATTTAAAGAGTGGCACAAAAATGGAAGGAAGAAATGAAAGAATAAAAAAATGGTAGAATAAATGGGTGTAAGAAATGAACGGTCTATCAAAATGAAGGTACATGAAGAAGTTAGAGAAACCAAAAAATAACTACGAGATGCATCACATGGAGGAAGACATATAAGTTACAGAATCAAATGAAAGAAATTTCGGGATAAGAATGTGAGGTGGAATAAATGAGTTAGAGAATGAAATGAAAAAAATAATAGAATAATCATGTAAGGGGAGATAAATAATTCGGAGAACCAAATCAAAAAAATACTGAAATAATCATATAAGGTAGATAAATAAGTTAGACAAACAAATGGGCAAAAAATTGGAATAACCGTATGGGGGGGAGAAAAATAAAGAAGAGAGTCAAATAAATAACAAATTGGATTAACCAAGAAAGGGGACATAAACAAAAGAGAGACTCAAATAAATAAAAAATTGGATTAACCATATGGGAGGAGATAAAACAAAGGGGAGACTCAAATAAATAAAAAAATGGGATTAACCATATAGGGGGAGATAAAAGAAAAGGGAGACTTGAATAAATAAAAAATTGGATTAATCATACGGGGGTACATGAACAAAAGGGAGACTTGAATAAATAAAAAATTGGATTAACCATACGGGGGGACATAAACAAAAGAGAGACTTGAATAAATAAAATATTAGATTAACCATATGGGAGGAGATAAAAGAAAGGGGAGACTCAAATAAATAAAAAATGGGATTAACTATATGGGGGGAGATAGAAAAAAAGGGAGACTCAAATAAATAAAAAATTGGAATAACCATATAAGGGGACATAAACAAAAGAGAGACTTGAATAAATAAAAAATTGGATTAACCATAAGGGGGGAGATAGAAAAAAAGGGAGACTCAAATAAATAAAAAATGGGATTAACCATATGGGGGGACATAAACAAAAGAGAGACTTGAATAAATAAAATATTAGATTAACCATATGGGAGGATATAAAAAAAAGGGGAGACTCAAATAAATAAAAAATGGGATTAACCATATGGGGGCAGATAGAAAAAAAGGGAGACTCAAATAAATAAAAAAATGGGAATAACCGTATAAGGGGACATAAACAAAAGAGAGACTTGAATAAATAAAAAATTAGATTAACCATAAGGGGGGAGATAGAAAAAAAGGGAGACTCAAATAAATAAAAAATGGGATCAACCATATGGGGGGACATGAACAAAAGAGAGATTTGAATAAATAAAAAATGGGATTAACCCTATAAAGGGACATAAACAAAAGAGAGACTCAAATAAATAAAAAATTGGATTAACCACAAAAGGGGACATAAACAAAAGAGAGACTCAAATTAAAAAAAAATTGGAATAATCATTTGAGGAGTTATAAACAAAAGAGAGACTTGAATAAAAAAAGATTAGATTAACCATATGGGAGGAGATAAAAGAAAGGGGAGACTCAAATAAATAAAAAATGGGATTAACCATATGGGGGGAGATAAAAGAAAAGGGAGACTCAAATAAATAAAAAATGGGATTAACCATATGGGGGGACATGAACAAAAGAGAGATTTGAATAAATAAAAAATGGGATTAACCCTATAAAGGGACATAAACAAAAGAGAGACTCAAATAAATAAAAAATTGGATTAACCACAAAAGGGGACATAAACAAAAGAGAGACTCAAATTAAAAAAAAATTGGAATAATCATTTGAGGAGTTATAAACAAAAGAGAGACTTGAATAAAAAAAAATTAGATTAACCATATGGGAGGAGATAAAAGAAAGGGGAGACTCAAATAAATAAAAAATGGGATTAACCATATGGGGGGAGATAAAAGAAAAGGGAGACTCAAATAAATAAAAAATGGGATTAACCATATGGGGGGACATAAACAAAAGAGAGACTTGAATAAATAAAAAATTAGATTAACCATATGGGAGGAGATAAAAGAAAGGGGAGACTCAAATAAATAAAAAATAGGATTAACCATATGGGGGGAGATAAAAGAAAAGGGAGACTCAAATAAATAAAAAATGGGATTAACCATATGGGGGGACATGAACAAAAGAGAGACTTGAATAAATAAAATATTAGAATAATCATATGGGAGGAGATAAAAGAAAAGGGAGACTCAAATAAATAAAAAATGGGATTAACCATATGGGGGGACATGAACAAAAGAGAGACTTGAATAAATAAAAAATGGGATTAACCATATGGGGGGGCATGAACAAAAGAGAGACTTGAATAAATAAAAAATTGGAATAACCGTATAAGGGGACATAAACAAAAGAGAGACTTGAATAAATAAAAAATTGGATTAACCATAAGGGGGGAGATAAAAGAAAAGGGAGACTCAAATAAATAAAAAATGGGATTAACCATATGGGGGGACATGAACAAAAGAGAGATTTGAATAAATAAAAAATGGGATTAACCCTATAAAGGGACATAAACAAAAGAGAGACTCAAATAAATAAAAAATTGGATTAACCATAAGCGGGGAGATAAAAAAAAAAGGGAGACTCAAATAAAAGATGAGTGACATTAAATGCAAGGTACAAGGTAAATCTTCCAAAATCTCATTTGTAGATTCTAATTTTCTCCAACTACCGCCAGCGATGAGTACGTCCCCGCCTAGGACGAGTACGTCCCCGCCCTATCAGTTGATACAGCATGTTCTTGGAAAAAACGACTTGTACGATTCTTTTGTCAATGCATCCTTTGCCTTTTTTCCAAAAAAATAAATTTGCGTGGTTTGATTTACTTTCTAGAACAATCTTTCTATTGGATTAGTGCATTTTAATTCCATCTAACCCATATTGATATTTTAGGTTTTCATTTTGTCTAGTATGTATTTCTAGTTACCAATTGTTTTAAGAATGAAAATTAATTTTTTTTTTTTTTTTTTTTTCTTGGACTCTGAATTCAAATCTCCACTATGAAGATTTAAAGCTCGGAGCTCTGTAGTGCAAAAATTTTAAGTTGAAAATGTTCAAAGTCAAAAAATCCAGTCGCTCAATGTGTGAAAAAGCTTGCTTTTTCTACTTTAAACGCAAATATCTTGCAATTTGTTCAATCAATTTTTTTTTTTTTCCCCACACTAGTTTATACTAGTCAAGTGTAAAATCCTACGGTTAGATGTGAAAATAAATGAATTTCAATATTTTCTTAGTCTTTGCTATAGAAATGGCAGTTTTGAGTGTTTTTTGGCCAGAAAAGGCCTTGGCCCTTTAGGGATTACACTTTAACTCACAAAAAACAGGAGCCATTCAATTCATAAGGAATGTGCATACAATACAAATACACATCCAAAAAATTAAAATGACACTGTATACATATGAAATGTCTAAAAGTTTGCAAAAGAGCAAAATGAATTTCTTATGAATGCAAAAGTTTGACAATTAGATCAAAAAATAAAATGAAAAAATGAAAAAAAGTAAAAATTATATTGAAAGACACATTTCAATGTACACATTGTTGGATTAGAATTCACGCCCTAATTACTATTTATATGAATTATGTAATTTAATTGTTTTTCAATTTTTATTTTTTATTGCATTAACACCTAATGGACCAGGGTTATTTTTTAAAAAGACACTGTGCAGAAAGCCAATTTTTGGGTATGTTATTCAAAATTCAAAAAGAATTGTTTCATAAAAAATTCAACCAAACATCCCTGAAGTTCAGTACTTTACAAAAGTATGGTCAAGATATGAGATGTTTAAGTAAAAATAAGTATGAACCCTAAACCAACACAGTAAATGTATATGAAATGAAACAATCAAATTTTACAAATGATACCTCTTCAGTCAAAAATAATTTTTGTATTTTGGATGGGTAATACCGTAGAATATGAATATATTGATAAAAATTGTCTCATTACATGAGCACAGCTGTACAGAACTAAAAAAGAACATGAAAATTTAAAAACCTCGAGATAGCTATGTAATTGGATATTGCTAACTAAGTCAATAAAGCGGCTCCGTAATTTACAATTGCTATGTAAAACACTCATTCGTAATTCCTTGATGTAGCAAGCTGTAAAGCATGTTCCAATCGTGCAATTTGTTGTGAGAGATTGCTGATGACTTGGTTCTTTTCTTCCAGCGCCCCCGCCCGAACGCCTTCTGGGGCGGGAGTGTGGGAGTGTGGGAGTCGGGAGTGTGGGAGTCGGGAGTGCGGGAATGCGGGAGTCGGGAGTGCGGGAGTTTCGATCTCTGCATCCATGAGTCCCCGCCCTAGCGTCCCCGCCCTGACGTCCCCGCCCTGAAGAGTATGTCCCCGCCCTAGCGAGTACGTCCCCGCCCTAGGGTCCCCGCCCAAACGGGAGTGCGGGAGTGCGGGAGTGGGGAGTTTCGCTCTCTGCATCCATGAGTCCCCGCCCCAGCGTCCCCGCCCTGGCTAATACGTCCCCGCCCTAGTGTCCCTGCTCAAACGCTCGAGCACATCGAATACGTCCCTTCCTTGGAGAAGATTTTTTTACTTCAATCGGGTAAGTCCCCGCCCCAACCTAGTACGTCCCCGCCCTTGTGTAGTATGTCCGCGCCCTTGTGTAGTACGTCCCCGCCCAGACAAAAATACGTCCCTGCCCACACCGAAGTACGTCCCCACCTCACCATGACGTCCCCGCCCACACCAAAGTACGTCCCCGCCTCTACGTTGGCGCTTTTTTTCGACGTGGCTGGCCACGTCAAACACCTCCGGTCAGGAATAGGGAAAATTTTGATTAGGGGCAGAATTTCCTGCCCGAAGTGTCCGCTTAGGGTTGGACAAGTCCGTCCATCCGTCCGTTTTATCCGTCCGTCCAGGACATCCAGTGACCCTGAAGCGTCCTGTTTGACAACCCTGGGATTCATGTCCAAGTGGGAATTTTGGAGAAATGAAAAGCTTCAATGAATTCCTTTTTTTATTTCAAGTTATGAATTCTAAAATTTGGATCCATGTCCAAGTGGGAATTTGGAGGAAATTGTAGCTTGGAGGGATTCCTTTTTTTATATCAAGTTACAAGTTCTATTTCTAGGATCCATGTCCAAGCAGGAATTTTGGAGGAATGAAAAGCTTCAAGGGATTATTTTTCAGATTTCAAGTTATCAATTCTAATTTGGGGATTCATGTCTAAATGGGAGTTTTGGGGAAATGAGAAGCTTCAAGGGATTATGTTTTAAATTCCAAGTTACGAGTTCTAATTTGGGGATTCATGTCCAAATGGGAATTTTGGGGAAATGAAAAGCTTCAAGGGATTATTTTTCAAGTTTCAAGTTACCAGTTCAAATTTGGGGATTTATGTCCAAACGGGAATTTTGGGGGAATGAAAAGCTTCAAGGGATTATTTTTTAGATTTCAAGTTACGAGTTCTAATTTGGGGATCCATGTCCAAGTAGGAATTTTGGGGGAATAAAAAGCTTCAAGGGATTATTTTTTAAATTTCATGTTAGGAGTTCTAATTATGGATCTATGTCCAAGTAGGAATTGTGGGGGAATAAAAAGCTACAAGGGATTATTTTTTACATTTCAAGTTACAAGTTCTAATTTGGGGATTCATGTCCAAGTGGGAATTTTGGAAGAATGATAAGCTTTAAGGGATAATTTTTTTTTTTAATTTCAAGTTACGAGTTCTAATTTTTGGATCTATGTCCAAATAGGAACTTTGGGGGAATAAAAAGCTTCAAGTGATTATTTTTCAGATTTCAAGTTACCAATTCTAATTTGGGGATTTGTGTCCAAGCGGGAATTTTGGAGGAATGAAAAGCCTCAAGGGATTATTTTTTTTATTTTAGGTTACCAGTTCTAATTTTTGGATCCATGTCCAAGTAGGAATTTGGGGGGAGTAAAAAGCTTCAAGGGATTATTTTTTAAATTTCAAGTTACGAGTTCAAATTTGGGGATCCATGTCCAAGTGGGAATTTTGGGAGAATAAGAAGCTTCAAGGGATTATTTTTTAAATTTCAAATTACCAGTTCTAATTATTGGATCTATGTCCAAGTAGGAATTTTGGAGGAATAAAAAGCTTCAAGGGATAATTTTTCAAATGTCAAGTTACGAGTTCTAATTTGGAGATTCATGTCCAAGCAGGAATTTTGGAGGATTGAAAAGCTTCAAGGGATTATTTTTTAGACTTCAAGTTACGAGTTCTAATATTTGGATGCATCTCCAAGTAGGAATTTTGGAGGAATAAAAAGATGGAAGGGATTGTTTTATAAATTTCAAGTTACCAATTCTAATTTGGGGATTTATGTCCAAGCGGGAATTTTGGAAGAATGAAAAGCCTCAAGGGATTATTTTTTTTATTTTAAGTTACCAGTTCTAATATTTGGATCCATGTCCAAGTAGGAATTTTGGGGGAATGAAAAGCTTCAAGGGATTATTCTTTTTTATTTCAAGTTACGAGTTCTAATTTGGGGATTCATGTCCAAGTGGAAATTTTGGAGAAATGAAAAGCTTCAAGGGATTATTTTTCAAATTTCAAGTTACCAATTCTAATTTGGGGATTCATGTCCAAGTGGGAATTTTGGAGGAATTGTAGCTTCACAGGATTCCTTTTTTTGTTTCAAGTTACAAGTTCTAATTTTTGGATTCATGTTCAAGTGGGAATTTTGGAGGAATGAAATGCTTCAAGGGATAATTTTTTTAATTTTAAGTTACGAGTTCTAAATTGGAGATCCATGTCCACGTGGGAATTTTGGGGGAATAAAAAGCTTGAAGGGATTCGTTTGGAACGTTGAGCAAGTTGAAAGTGTTGAATCTAGGATGTTGTAGTAAGCTCATGGAGCTACCAGAGTCATTGTGAGGCCTCCAAAATTTGGAAGACATGGATCTTGAAAGAATTGGAATTGAGTGTTTATTTAAGTCTTTGGAATATTAAGCAGTTTGAAAAAGTTAAATTTGTGTTGGTGTGGTGAGCTTGTAGAGCTATCAAATTCATTGAGAGGTCTCCAAAATTTGGAAGGCTTAGTCTTAAAAGAAGTGGAATCCAAAGTTTATTCCAATCTTTTGGAACGGTGAGCAAATTAAAAGCGTTGAATTTGCAGTGTTGTGTTATGCTTGAGGAGCTACCAGAATCATTTAGGGGTGATTGCAAGAAAGACCGGTACTAAAATATTGTCACAAACGCAGTGCCGAAGCTTCCATTTGCAATAACTTTTGAAGCATGACTCGCATGAACTTGAAATTTTTATTGGAGATTCTTCTTATGAATTTCATCATATCTCATATTTTTTCAAAAAATTCAAAAATTATTTTATATTTAAAAATCATTTAAACTAATGTGTCATGTTTGAGTTTTAGGGGGTTTTACTACGCAAGGAGTCCCCAAATTTAATGATTTGGAGCTGAAATTTCTAAGATCTATTGCCATAGTAGGAAGCCATGATTCTACCAAGGGGCATTAAAAAACATTTTATTTTATATCCTCTACATCCATGCAAAGAAGGCTCCATTGCGCATGCATTTCTAAACATTGAAGATGGTTTTAGAATCATTGTTTTGGTGAAATCTCTTTACCATGAAGTCTTCTCAAATGTCATTTTTCAATTCTTTTTTCAACTACGTTTCCTATTTTTTACAAAGTAAAATGTCAAAGTATGTATTTTCTTGCGATATTGCACTTTTCTAGTTTTCCTATTTAGAGAATGTTTTTTTGCTTTTTTTTTATAGGGTACCTTCTTCTTGTAGATTTCTACATTTCTCATATTTTTCATATTTTCTTAAAAATGTTTTTCTATTTTTATAGTACTCCCAAATAAATGGCTGAAAAAGGCTAAAGTGGAACAAAAACGGAAGGTCATTCTTGCAACGACCCTTAGAAGCCTCCAAAAGTTGATCTTCAAAGAAGTAAAAATCCAAAGTCTACCTAAGTTGAGCGAGTTGAAAGTGTTGAATCTATGGTGAAGACTTAGATCTTCAAGAAAGCAAAATCCGAAGTTTATCTAAATCTTTGGAGTGTTGAGCAAGTTGAAAGTATTGAGTCTAGGGTATTGTGGTAAGCCCAAGGAGTTACTAGATTTGTTTTGAGACCTCCAAAGTTTGGAAGATTTAGATCTCTAATAAATTGGAATCCAAAGTTTATCCAAATTGTTTGGAATATTGAACAACTTGAAAGTGTTGAAGCTAGAGTATTGTGGTGAGCTTGTATAGGTAACCAATTTGTTTGGAGACCTCAAGAATTTGAAGAAGTTGCCCTAGATCAAAGACCAAAAAAGAGACCATGGAGTCCAATTTGCACCTATTTGCATTAAACCTTCAAGAAAATTTCATGTATTGGCTTGGTCAAATTTCATTAGGATTGTACATTAGAATTTATATTTCACAAAATAATATTTTTCACATGTGGTAATATATGTCTAAAATTCAATCTTCTTTGTTCATAAGTAAAAACATCAAATTGAATTTTATATGTTTTAGCTAAAAAGATTTTTATTTGCAAAAATTGCAATGACTAAAAAATGCTTAAAATAGTATGATACTTTTTTTTAAATGAAAATAATAGTATCACGGTGTAATTGATAAACCCTTTGAGCTCACACTAAGAAAAATTCTATAGAAAAATTTCAAACGTGATGTATTTTGAGCTTTCAAGATGTATCTTCAAAGTATCATAAATATTACAATCTTAAAAATTTTGAAAAAAAATTCAAATGGAGTTAAAAATAGATTATTGAAGCTATGTTTTTTTAGTTTAGCTGAAAAATATTCAAAATAAAAAACTATGTGAAAATTTAGGTTTTGACTTTCAAAAAGCCCAAGGGGCTTGCAATGTCTTTAAAGGGCATTTGAAAAAATTTCAGGCCTTAGGAGGGCTGCTCCACAACCCTCTAAAGTATCCTGAATTTTCGTTTTCCAATGTTGGAAAAATCCATTTTCCCCTCTTCTTGCGCAGATGAAATTGTAGTGACAATGGCGCAAGAATCAAGTTTTACAAATAAAAAATAAATAAGAAAAATTTAATTTAATTTTTTTTAAATTTTAAAAATAATTTTTTTTTCTTAAACTGAATGTTTCGGCAAGCAATCATACATTCTGACTGCTCACACCGGAGGACTTTTTAAAATTGACAGACCAAGCTTAAAAATAGCTTGACATGTCAATCTGGAGCAGCCCTCCGAGAGGAGCCCTCCAGAGGGCTGATATTTTTTCTAATGGTTAAGTGATAAAACAACTTACTAGTTTGACTCAGTCTTCTTGGTGAGACGACGAGAGCTTTACTAATACAAAAAGTAATCCATGTGTAGGTATTGCTAGGCTCAAAGCTACATACAACGTCATTGGCAACTCTTGAGTACAATATATTGTGAAATTGCGGTGGTGGCACTGCTTGCCACTTCTGAGTATATAATTGACAAACTGTCAAAATCAGTGAAATTTCAATTTGAATACATTTTTTTTAAAATGTATGTGTCATTTCTTCATTGGGTGTAAAACTCTTAAAACAATTTTTTGAAGGGGTATAGCAATAATTTTTTCAAGATACAAGCATCTGAGGTGTAACTTTCTCAAGTTTGAATCCACCGTCTTTATAGATGAGCTGACTTGTCATTCAAAAATATAATATTAGTATTATTAACATTCTGGTCATAACGTTGAGATATCCTTCTCATTCTAGTTAATCAAACATTCTTCTCAAATAGAGGCATTATTAAAGTTTTTTCTCTTTTTTTCTTTTTTTTTAATGATGGGTAACCCTTGCATTAAAAAAACAAAAAACAAGTACAAAACGGCCAAACCAAGAGGTTGGACAATGAAGTGATACTGAGCGGAAAAAGAAAGAAAGTGACAGTAAAAGGTTAAACAAATAAATAAGAGGGGGAGGGCCCTCCTTGTTCCAACTAATTTGGTTGTCAATATGAGTGGCAAGGACTAGTGACTGCGCCCATACTAGGTCAAATTTGAGCCAAATGGAGTCCGATTCA
This sequence comes from Neckera pumila, assembly GCA_963969595.1. Classification (NCBI taxonomy): domain Eukaryota; kingdom Viridiplantae; phylum Streptophyta; class Bryopsida; order Hypnales; family Neckeraceae; genus Neckera; species Neckera pumila. Next base: position 16,181,588 of record OZ018415.1, on the reverse strand, counting down.
TTATTAAAGCTTTCTCTCTAGTTAATCACAAATCATGTGACAAACCTAAAAGCAACGGACTACCTGACTACTACAAGATCTTGTAGAAGTGCTTTTTTGTTCTTGCCAAAAGTAAGTGCTTTGATAGCACAAGCTTGTCTCTACACAAAATAGCACCTCGACCATCAATCCAATCTACAAAACTTCCATCAAGCGAAAGTACAAACGGATAACGCACGTGGATAAAAATTAAAGTTGAATGTTATAATGCCACTAATAATGTTCACAATTATTGTGAGAACGTTGTTTGGTTTGCCTTGACAACCCTGACAAACTACAATCACAGGGTGGATTTACACTAGGGTCTAAGACCAAATCCAAGAAACTCTAAAATCAAGCAATCCTATTGGTTAAGAGGTGAAAATTGTTTACACCAGGATTCGGTTTAAAATTTGTTGAAATGAGCTACTTGGATCCAATTAAGAGTTTGTTGCGTCCTAAATGGGGGCACCCTAAACCCATGAATTCTTAGTCTTAAACCCTAGTGTAAACCCTCCCTTAACCTAATCAGACCATCTTACCCCCAAGAGGATGACTGGGTTGAAGCAAGTCCCTTATTTTCAGTCCTGTGGAATATTTGAATCAAAGCAATCTTGGAGGCTTGGAGCTCTTCCAAGAAAAACAAACTGATCCCTCTCTCACCGTACACGAGCACATGATTTTGTGATTAGCAAGTCAGAAAGCGAGTCAAAAGTTGTGATCCTTCTGTGAATGCATTTCATTCTTAAAAGCCTTGGAATGCCTGATGCCTGAAGGTAGGAAAGTCTAAGATTGTCCCTGCTCTTAAAAAAAACTAAGGTAAGAGGTCCATGAACCGCTCATCTAAGAGCTGAAGCTGATTTTTGGGGAGGTAGAATATCTTAACCCCTAAAGGCCCAAGTGTCCGTTCAACAAACAAGTGGGATTTTGGGCAAGTACCTATGGGCTAAAATTTTGTCCTGATTTTTTGAAACTTTTTTAGAAGATAGAAAAACTGATAAGCTTTGTGGGAGTATAATTCTTTTTCAATCGGTGCCCGGGAAAAAAAGTTATGCCCAAATAAGCTCAAAACAAGGGAGAGCGGGCAATAAAAATTTTTTTGCAAAAAATAATTTTTTTTTTGAATTTTTTTTCCCATAGATTATATTTTTGTCTATCTAGAAAGCTTTGATTCATTTCATTTGGATTTGTTATGAGAAAGTTATGGACATTCTTGTTTTTCGAGCAATTAGAGCATCTTTTTGAAAAAAATAACTTGTAGGACTCATTTTTTAATGCAATTTTTCAAATTTTTCAAATTTTTTTTTTGGCATGGTTTAGATTACTTGCTAGAACAATCTGACCATTGGGATTAGAGCATTTTAATTCCATTTGAAATATATGAATATTTTAGATTTTCCTTCTATCTTATACCTAATTCTACTTAACAATTTTTTTAATAATGAAAATTAAGTTTTTTTGAAATTTTTTTTTTTTGGTAGGTTGTCAACTCAATTCTCCACTATAAAAATTTAAAGCTCAAAACTCTATAGTGCAAAACTTTTAAGCTAAAAATGTTCAAAGTCAAAAAATCCAATCCCACAATGTGCTGAAAACCTTGTTTTTTTCTTTTTAAACATAGATATCTTGCAATCTATGCGGTCAAAAATTCTGAAATTTTTTCCACACATTCTTATACTAGTTAGGTGTAAGATCCTGTGGTTAGATGTGCAAAAAAAACATTTTTAATTTTTTCTTCACTCTTTGCTAAAAAATGGCAGTTTGGGGTGTTTTTTGGCTGAAAAAAGGCCTTGGGCCTTTAGGGGTAAAAATATTTTTCAGTAAATATTTCTTGAAAGGCAAGAGAAATTGGCATCTAACCCAAGTTGTTTCATATTTTTTGAAGCTTTGTAGAATTAGTTATGAATTTCTGAAGTTGCAGAAAAGTGCATTTTTGTGGGCTCTAAAACCGACCACCTCTTCAAATGCACACCATTTGTACATTGGGAAGTGCAAAATGTACCTCTAGAGCCTGATTGATTTTAGAACTTGCTCCATTTTAGAATCTGTTACCTTAACGTCAAATGAAAATTTCAATGCACAGCAGACACATAAGGTGAATGTACCCATACCTGATTACTTAAGGGATTTTGCAGCAAAAGATGAGCAGTTTAAGGTAAAAGAAAACTTTCCCATGTAGAAAGATAAGAAATATGGGGATACCCAAATTTTCTTAATTTTATTCCCGAATTTGAAGTTACTATGAATTTTGGGAGTCAAAAGTTGTCCGGACTAGTAGCTAATTTTAAGAGTCATCCAATTCCGATCATCTAAAAAAGTGCTTTTCCGCTCACTATTTCATATTTTTCTTCCTCATTACTTTGGGACGTGTCATAACCTTATTAGTCCCAACCTTGAAAAAACACATTCCAAGCTTTTCAGCCGTGGTTGGAAATATTGCCATCTACAGGTTAGTTATGGGTCATGATTGACTATGGGTATATTTACCTTATTCAAAGGCAGGGAGGTTGTAGGAAGATGATGACTTCCAACAGTGATGAAATCATAACTATTGGTATAAGCACCAAGTCTTTTTTTTTCCATTTTTTTTATAAAGTGCCAATGTGGATAAATAAAATGTTATAGTGGTGCTCCAAATTTCAACATTCATCCACATATTGGATAGAAAAGATCACATTAGCACATAAAAAATAAAAATAAAAAAATGCTAATTTAGAACCGTTGGTTGAATTTCTATAGCAGGATGAAGTGAATTACGACATTCTTGCACTCTCCGTTCCAACACAGATTGCAATATAGCACCTTATGTCGTGAAGATATGTTTTAGTTTCCGTATCACATTTTCGAACGTTAGAGCAGCCCCACAACAACACGCTGGAGTGACTCTCTAAACATTTTGCACCATTGATCTTCTAAGATCTTCTAAGATCAACAATGCAAATCATTTGAAGTATTGCTTCAACATGTTGCTGTGGGGCTGCTCTTAAACCGCTAAGTGGCAACTCAACCATAACCTTAACAATTTGTGCAGGGTTTTAATTTGAATTTATGATGTGGGGCATAATACCGCCTAGATTCTCAACAGCTTGCAAGCTTAACAGCTATCAAGCAATGATCTGTCCATGTACTTCCGAATACTTCTATAGGAATCTGCATATGACAATCTTGTGCAGTTCAATGCTTATTTTTGATCGTAGTCATTGGTCCGTTCCTGCAATTCCAAAAAGTAGAAACAAATACTAACACTGCAATTAAACGACCTTGTAGCAAATCGGAAAACAGGATCAACCATGATTGGAAACAATTAGATCATAGGAGTCAAACCTCAGGAGGAGTGCAAGAAGACGATGTAGAAACTGAAAGAGCTTACAAGGTTATCGCTCGAGAAGGACGAGTTGGAAACCGAAAACGGGACACTGTTCAAGCTGGGAGCAACGCTAAAGCTCGCTGCACCAACGCTACTGTGTACTCTGTGCCAGATGATTGTGGTGGTTTTGTAACTGCCTAAGAGCATCCGCACTGCAACACGCTGAAGCAACACTCTAAACGTTCTGCATCATTGATCTTCTAAGATCAACAGTGCAGAACCTTTTAAAGTGTGGCTGCAGTGTGTTGCAATGGGGGTGCTCTAAGGCACCATGTTTTGGTGTTACAAAACTTTGAAGATGACGGAAACTTTCTTAAGTTGCTAGTTTTAGTAGTTATCATTTTTGAAAAATCCTTATTGAAGTTTTAGCATCACGAGTCCAATTTTGAAAATGAATGTTGATAACTGTGTGCAAGGGTGTCCATTGCAAATTTTGATTTTTCTAGTGTTGAGGGCTCTTGGAAATGAGCCTCAAGTATGCTAGATCTTGGAGAAAAATTTACATTAAAATTCATTTCAGAAAGTTGTAGAGTAGCACTTAAGAAGTTGTAAATTGATTGTGGTTACGCATGTTATATCCTTTGACCTCATTATTTTTTTAATTTTTCCTCAAATTCAAATTTGACATGTAAAAATAAGATTAAAAAGTTTCAATCACTGTCACATTTTTAACAATCTCATAATTAAACATTATAATCTTTCATTCTATATGTGATATTGTTGTGGTTGCTTTTCTTATGGGACTTCTAACATGTTAAGTGCGAATTTATACGGTTGCAATTCAAAAATGAAGACATTTGTGAAAATGTTGGTTTCTTCCCCACTTTAGAGCAAACTCCAAGAAGGCTCATAAAAAGCTTCATGTAGTTAAGAATTAATTCACTTCAAGGAAAATAAAGGGAAAAAAAATAAGGAAACAAAAGAAAAACTAAACATGGCAAATGTAGATATGGAAAAACAAGAAACTAACTCCTAGGATATTCTACGTTCTTAGGTCCAAAATTGCTTCAAGTACTCAAATCCAAAAGTTACATTCTTTACATATATTTACACCTTCAACAATTCTAGACGTAGGATCCCTTAGTTAACTTATTAGAGTACATCCTCCTAAATTTTCATAATAAGAAACCTTGCCAATTAAAAGGATATGATACTTGATTTTCAAAAAGAAGTATTTTCAACTCTGACTTTCTAAATGGTTAGGTTTTCATCTTTCAAACTTTGTAAACACAAATGTTCATGCTTCATGCTTCTACAATCACAATAATTTATAATTGATGGCTTCATATAGTCAAATCTTCCAAAAAATTACTAATTTCAGTCATTGCCTACAAATTATATCTAAATACCTATATAAATACTAAAATGTTGTTTCCGCTATGCATTCAAGGATTTTTAGCTTATATAAGGTCTTTTGTAGTGAGGATTGTCATCTTATTTCATCAAGCCACGGTTTCCTATATATATATACAAATATATAATGTGTATTTTTCAAAAGATTTATTAGAATAACGTAAGAGGTTTACCAAAAATACAGGTTTGAATGAAAAAAATTACTTTTAATTTAATTATAACCCCTATAGGTCAAAGACTATATTTTCACCAAAACCGCTCTAAAATTGTCATTTCTAATACAAGTACCAAATTTTGAAAAAAAAACAAGAGGATCTTACAGTACACTAGTTCAAAATGATGTGTAATAAATTTCAGAAATTTCCACATTGTTTGTATCAACAAAAATCCTTTTTTTGTTCTTGCAAAAATCCAAGCAGCTGCACTTCACAAGGTCACATTGGATGAAAAAATGTCCAAAATAGTGGTTACTCTTTGAATTCATTCATCAAGGCAAGTTGGCTACATGAATTGGAAAATTTCAATTCATTTGGAATTGTAAAACATATAGGAAAAAAATAATAAGTAGAAAGAGATAAAAAATGATACAAAACACTAAATTGTTAAGAATTCAGATATGGAATTGAAAAATGCCAATCCCAATGGTTGTAATATTGTAATAAATAATTTAGACCCTATTCATTCATTCATTCATTCATTCATTCATTCATTCATTCATTCATTCATTCATTCATTCATTCATTCATTCATTCATTCATTCATTCATTCATTCATTCATTCATTCATTCATTCATTCATTCATTCATTCATTCATTCATTCATTCATTCATTCATTCATTCATTCATTCATTCATTCATTCATTCATTCATTCATTCATTCATTCATTCATTCATTCATTCATTCATTCATTCATTCATTCATTCATTCATTCATTCATTCATTCATTCATTCATTCATTTTTCTAAATAATAAAAACTGAGTTAAATAAAGGACTTCAAAGATTATTTTAGAGTAGAGATTCTATAACTACCATCAAACTAACAATCCTCATAACTTTTGCTTCATTAATCAAATTGGAATGATTCAAAGCATGCCGTGTATGTATAAATGTAAAGAATCAACTTCAAATTTTTATTTAAAAAAAATTGATTTTTAAAGAAGTTTTTTGAACTGCCCGCCTACTAATGAAAATTACATATCATGCAATAACTTTTTAACCATGTAGTCAAAACTTATGAAAGTTGTTGGGACTTAAAGCTACTCCTTGGGTACATCTTCTGTGAAAATTTCAAAGAAAAAAAATAAAAATTCCGTTAGTAGTAAGCTGCCGAAAATTGCTACGTTTTCAAAAAAACGGCTTTTGGTTCTTTAGGGATTAAAAACCAATTACAAAGGAGAGAATACAAATCAAGTGCAGTACTAACTATGATGTTTGGATTTCAATATATGGAACTTCTTGTTGCAATAACTCATGAGTTTTTGAATTTTCTTAAAATTTTAAAATGAAGTAGAAAGGAAAGCAACTTGTTGGTCCACCTTTGTTTTTTTAGTTTCAATCAAATATAAAAAATGGATATTTTGAAAGTTACAACCAAGTTTGATCAAGGTGATTCAAATGATGCAGGGATTTCTATGGGTTGATAAGTTGACACGCTTTAGGAAAAACTAAGTGAATGAAACTTTTGACCATGAATGGCAAGGGAGTGATTGATTAATCTAGAATAGCACAAATGCAACCCATTGGTAATAGTACGATTTCTTCAGCTTGAAAGGACTCTCAAGCACACAATAAAAAGTTCAAATTCTACAAAAAGTAGATGAACCACAGGAAACAAATGGTTTAGTAAGTGTTGTTTGGTCCAAACCATCAAAGACATTTTGATTTTGTAAGTCTCGATGCCTAGTGCCGCAAACATTAGATTTGATTCGGGGGTCTTGGAGGGCTCCGAGTTCCCATGGTGTCTGTTGCATTCCTAGACTGCGGGAACGCAGCAGCAGCTGGTTGACATGGCACAGCCACTGCCATGTCATTTTCTGAAAAAAAAAAAAAATTTGCTTAAAATGATATTCTAGTAAATTAATTAATTTTTTTTTTTTTGAAAAAAAAAATTCTGACACACCTATATTGGCGTTCACTGAATCTGGGCAGATCAAGGGCCTAAAACGGCCTTCTAAGACCCCCAAATATCATCTAATGCTTATAGTTGATGGGCAACCAAGAATGCCAAAGCAACATGTAGAAGGACATGAGATGCTTACATAAGTCATCAACCAAGCTTTGGTAGTGTTGGCGATAGCAGAAGTAGGCCATCACAATGTCAGAAAGAGCATCCAAATGCGTCGTAATGAAGAACACGCTTGCAGTATGGCTTGCCAAAGCAAGACAATTATCTAGATGGGCAATTTCATTAAAATGGGTATATTCCAAGTGCCACTCTGACAATGTGCTATTTTCACCATCTAGGATAGGTATAACTTTCAGAGCGGCCATTCTGAACCATCTAGGACAAGTATAGATTTAGAGCGGCCATTTTGAACTGTTTTTCACGCCATTTCAAAAAGATATCGCCATTTTAATAAAATTGCTCATCTAGCTGCTTCACATGTGGCATGGAAATGGAATTTTAACAGATCAAATGGACCAGTTGAAATCATGATTTACATCTTGGTAAAACATCTTAATCAAAACAAATGAACTATGTAATTGCACAACAAGCTATGTTATAAAAAAATCACCGGTTAGGACCTACCAAGCCGTGGGCGGTGACTTGCAAATATGTTTGTTGATTTGGCTTGCTTTGCAACTGCCAAACATAATCTCAATACAAGAGAATTGAATGGTACGACTTTTGATTGCTCAAGATTGTAATATTAATCCCTAAAAGACTAGCATGCGTTTTTTGGCAACATAGAAATTTGGACACACTAGGATTTCCATATTTTAGGCTGAAATTTTAATTGAAGCTAGGGACAAGGAATGTCTTTCATATGCACTAAGTTTCATGACATTTGGAAATATGAGTCAAAATTTATAGCCTAATATGTTTCTTTTTTCACAAATGGACAGTTGAAGCAAATTAAAAAATCACTTTTTTCATAAACAAAAATTTGAAATGGTTTTCTAGATTTATATATATGTTAAATCATTTCATTTTGATCAATGGGTCAAAAATTATGAGGAATTTTTGTTTGCGGGTAGTTATGGATTCTTAATTCTAAAATAAACTTGAAAACCTTCATTTTTCTCAATTTTCAATATTCAAAAAAATTAAATTAAATCATAGGATGTAGATTATTTAGTAGAACATTGCAGCATTGGAATTGACATTTTTTTATTCCATAACTAAATTTTGTAACAATTTTGTATTTTGAATCATTCTCTACTTCTTCCTACTTACAATTTTTTTTTGTATGTTGTACAATTCCAAATGATTTGAACTTTTTCAAGCATGTAGCCAACTTGCCTTGAAGAATGAGTCCAAAGAAGAACCACTATTTTGGACATTTTTTCATACAAACAAATGTGAGCATGTGAAGTGCAATTGTCCGATTTTTTGCAGGGCCAAAGAAAGGATTTTGGGGACTTTGAAAGCTCATATCTTGCAATCCACATAGTGGAAATATCTGAAATTTTCTTCCACATATTCTCAAGTCAATATACTACAAGATTCGATGGTTACATGTGTCCACAAATGTTTTTTTTTCAAAATTTGGTACTTGTACTAGAAATGGCAATATCTGGAGCGTATTTGGTGAAAACATAGTCAAGGAACTTTGGGGGTTCACTAATAACAAAATCATATGTTTTAGCTAAGCTTGCTGGAGATTAAATTCATAAGTAGATGCATAGTTGGATGAAGAGTTAGGTGAGTTAAACAATCACTACATGAAGTTAGGTAGATTCAAACTCATTAAGTTAATACCAGCTGGTAGTATTGTAATAGAGATTTCTCTCAAATTTCATTAACAAATGAATTAAAATTCTACTTCACACACTAATAGAAACTTGTCTTTTGCAACTATTCGAAACTACTATTGCTGCCTAAAAACAACTTGTTGTGCAAAACCAAGTCATTTTGGATGAATTCTTATGGATGCTATTAAAGAACAACTCATCTTTAACAAAAACAAATTGTTATAGACAAGTAATTTGAGATGAGAGTAGTTGTAAGAGACCAAATTTCTATTAGTGAAACCCACTACTAGTTGAAAATTTGCACAAGCAAGTAGCAAGCAAATGTTATCAATCTTAATATGCTTCTCCTTAACCAATCAAAACATGTCACCACAGCGAAACTCTCCTATATTGATATTATAATCGTACAAATCAAGGACTAAATAAATTATAAATGGATTTATAATAACTTATTTTGTTATCAGTAAATTAGATATGATACTTCAAAACAAACCTATGGCCGAAAGTAAAAGATTACATAGAATTAGTTGACCCACAATAATGGCACTTTTGTAAAGTAAAGCCACAAGGCAAAATCTATTTTTAGATATCTCTTTTTTTTTTACCAAACACTTCATTTCTCAATGCTAATTTTCATTAAAATCCACAAAATTGGTTATATACACATGAAAAGTGGATTATTTAAACCAAAATTTTGAATGACTGGAAATATTGATTACACGAGGATTTAGACCATTGGTGATGTGTGTGCTTTCCAAACCCCTCTCCAACCCTCACATGGTTTATGTCTAAAAGTGATACAAGTGTCTCATTATATCGAATTCTTGGTCGGATTTGGAATTGAGATTAATTCGAAGTGCGGAGCAAGAGCTTCTGATTTTTTGAAGTCTTCTGGACAATAAGGTGGAGCTCGGGGTTGGGATTGGCAAGAAGGGTCAAGGCATTCCAGAAAAACTAGTTGTGGATAGTGTTTTTGGTATGAGATCACTTGAAACTTTGAGTAGTGTTACATTTACATCCCATGGGACCCCATATCTTCTTTACTGAAGAGTCATGGTTTGACATGCCAAAATGGAGCCGTGTAGTAGATGACTAAGTTACAATAGAAACATGGCTACATTGGGCCACCTACTGTCTACTAAATAGATGCATCAGAAAGTTGGGCCAATCTAGTTTAATGCCATTTTGGCAGCAAAGGCCATTTCAATGTCCATTTTTCAATCACTTTGATACTAAGTTGGCACGGAGACTGGCACCAAATTACCTTGATAGGGTGTCCGTGCACCACATTGACATGCTCTAAAGTTCTTGGACCGTCTACTGTCTACTGAATAGATGAGCCCTGCAACCATTGGGTATGAGCCCTGCTACATTTACTTCTAGATTATGCATTACCATTGGACATGCCTACAAGAGAATTACAAGTTGTCCCTAGGGTAATTATATTCTCCTTCTAAGGATGATACTCACGAATTTCATTATGTGTTTACGTCCATGTGAATTTGCTTTCCCATATCCAAAAGGTATAAACGTTATGTAGGAAGTTTTCTATGGAGTGGAGGTTCAGGACCTCAAAGTCTTTACATGGGGACTGCTTAATTACATTATTTAACAGAGGTATATGACATAAGGGCTCTATGTTTGCAGGAAACAAGGGCTTCCGTGGACATAAGCAAAATGATATCCATGACACTTTCACACTGATGGGTGATTTGGTATGTGTGCTCCTTTTTCCTGCTCCCACCACATTTTTCTCACTTCAAATATTTTCATGAGACGCAGTGTCCTCAGGGGCTGTGTGTAGCTTTGAACCCAGCAATACCAGCACAGGGACTAACTTTTGTACCCGCATAGCTCTTGTGGTCTCACCAAGAAGGCTGAGTGAAACTAGTATGCTGTTTTATCTCTTAATCCAAATAACATAGACGCAAGTTGGGCTCTAAGGTCTCTGTTTTGGTCATTGATCGAGGTCAATGCCTTCATATTGGTTAGCGCTTTGATTTCCTCTTGATTCGTGTCTGATCTTCTTCTTCTTCTTTCAGATTTGTAAAAGCAGGTGCCAAGTCTGAGTGACTTGGAGTTGTGACTTGAGGTCCTTTTTGATATGTCCCATTTACCTCATATTTCAAATATATGAACTTGGTTGGTTCTGATTGAGTTATTAAGTGATCTCCACATAGTTTTGGATGATCTTCAGTATGTACTGTTGATTTCTGTGAAGGGCCTTTGTGGAGCAATTAAGGTTCTAGTAACAGGTCTTGCAATTGGCCATTAGTTCTTGAAGATTGAATTGTCCACGGATAGACTACCTGACCAAGTCCCTGGTTGCTTCACACTGGCTATGGCGCTCTCTCCTTTGCCGAACTCTGCAACTCTTCTTCTCTTCCCACTTGGGGCGTTTCTGCCTTCGAGATCTTCATCAAGCTTTGCACCTCCGAAGTCACATCGTCCGAACATCTCCACGTGCAAGTTCACACTCTCATCTTCCTGCAAACTCTCCTGCATCGTCGCTACCACAGTCGGCATGCATTCGTAAGTTCACTCTCCTCGGGTTGTGTCCTGGTTCATTGCAAAGCTTCTCTTCCTCGCCAGTTTTTCTGTACGATACCGTAAAGGTGGCTTGTTAGATTGGGGTCTTGAGATCTGGATGTGGAGTTCGGTACCACGGTTGCATGTGTCGGTGGTGTTCGTTTCCGTCATGTCGTTCCAAGTGAGATCCAGACTATGGTCGCTTGTGTTTCTAGCTTTGTGGGACCCTGTTGGCTGCTTCTCTCTTGTTTCATTTCACCGCTGGACTTTCTGATTAACGACCCCAAATGGCAGATCTGAGTGGCGTAGATCGGTGAACGTCGATTGGGGAAAGTTCTTCTCGTTGGTTTGTTTGAATGTGGAGTGTTGTGAGGCTGCAGTTCTTTTCTTTAGGTCTTCGTGAGAGTACCGAATGGCGAGTGAAGTGACTGGAACCTGGAGTGAGAGTGTGAGGTTAAAGTAGTGGTTTAAGCTCGTGTTGAGAGTTTGAGGTGGTGTGGTGGTTTGAGTTAGGTGCAGACGTTCTTTTTCTGTTTACTGATGTGTGTGTGTGACTGTGTGTCTGTGTCTGTTGGTCCTGTAGGAGAAAAGGTGGCCGGTAGCACGTGTTAGCTCGTGTTTAGAGTTTGAGGTCGTGTTGTGTTTGAGTTCGGTGTTATTTAAATTAGCATGTGGTCTAGGCCAGTAATTGATGCTGTCTGGTCGGGGAAGAACGAAATGGTGGACGGTTGTTAATATTGGTGGTATCGGTGTTGTGTTATCGCAGAAGAAGCTGGGACCTAGATGGCCAATGTCAAGATCTGGTGTTGTTAGAGCATGCGCTAACATATCTTCAATATCTACAGACTATCATTAGTGCCACACCTACAGTTCCACATCCCTGTCCATGACTCCTTCATACTGGCTATGGTGCCCGTCCCTCCGTCGAACTCTGCAATTAATTTTCCTCTTCCCACTCTCGGTGTTTTTCACTTAGAAATCTTCATTAAATGTTTGCACCTCCAAAGCTACATCATCCAAACATCTCCATCTGCATGTGGATGCTCTCACCGTTCCTGCAAACTACTCTGCGTCGTTGCAACCTCAGTCGGCATTTGGGAACGTACTCTAGCTCTGTAAGTTCACACTCCTCGGGTTGTGTCCTCGTTCATTGATGTAGCTTCACTTCCTCACCACTATTTCTGTACGAGACCACAAAAATGGACTGTTGGGATGGGATCTTGAGATATGGGATGTCGGAAATTTGGTACTAAGTCTGTGTTGGTGTTTGATTCCGTCATTTTGTTCCAAGCGAGATTTTGACTATGGTCGCTTGTGTTTCTAGCTATTGCGAGCCCCTATTGGTTGCTTCTCTCCTGTTTCATTTCATCGTTGAACTTTGTGACTAACGACCCCATTGGCAGATATGAGCGGTGTAGATTGGTGGAAGCTTGTCTCGTTGGATTGTGCCGCCGTTGTTGCTGTCGTCGTGTGCATCTTTACTGTTGCTTGCTGAGAGTGGGAGTTGGTGCTCTGTTTTGTGGGTGAGCTGGAGCGCTCCTCTTCCTCGCAACTGAATCCTCAATGCATGTGAGGTGAGTTCCTTGAATGGGTTAGCAAACTAAGCTTCAATAATTAGTGTTGTTTCAAAGTCTTGGTGCGCTTTTGTTGTTTCACCTTGCCAATTGTGGACAAATGTATCCAATTGGTTGAATAACAACCAATGCCAAGGAAAAGAATGAAGGATTCAAGGTTAGGATGTTGTAGCAACCGTGGACGAAGGTACAAAAAAATCTCTAATTTTTGTTTGGTCTTGAAGTCTCTAAAATAGAACCAATGTTCCAATTTTGATAGCAAGCCCATGAGACTACATCTTCTATCATTTTGAAATAGCACAAAGGTACACAAGAATTCAAGATTTCAAGTTTGGGTATTTTTTTACTTTTGGATCATGGTGTTCAATATAAATGGGTTGGTGATAAATGTATGAAAGGATAATGAGATGGTTACCAACTTTTGTTTTGGCAATTTTTCTAGTAAGAATATTTTGATGAAAGTTGGAAGTGGAGGTATTATGGGAGATTATTGAAACAATTATATTCATAAGGTAATCTAGATTTCGTTTTGCACATTTCAAACTCCTTATTATTACACCTAGTGACAAAATTATAGCACCACAATGTGAGTCATGAATAGTGATAGGCCACATGCCAAGGTTGAGTAAACATCAAGTGTGCATGATATTAGAGAAGGTGAAAGTAAAGAGGTCAAAATGTACACAACACATGTGCAATTTGTTTGATTTGTTTTGGTTGAACATTGAAGGATTGCATTGCACTACAATATTTTCAAAAGAGTTTTTTTTTATCGAAAAATTGAAGGAGTAATTGTATAGTTGATCTCAAGTGTTTCAATGGAGTTTTGATTAACATGTAGAATGAAGGGTAGTCAATGACATTTGGAAGGGAGGGAGAGAAGGTTCTATCAACCCAAAGAAAAATCAAGAGTAGCTATAAAAGTGGGACTAGGACTAAATTCAACAACTAGCCCATTGCAAACAAAAGAATGCAAAAGAGAAAATGGCCAACAAGAGAACTAGTAGCCTTAATAGGTAGTCCAAAATTCAATGGAAGGTTGAAGCAATAGCACTTCCAATTGCTACAAGAAATGGGATATAATGAACTATGGGGAAGCTAGTTTCTAAACACAATCTGCAATACATGCATCTATTATTTGTAATGCCCTTTATCTTGAGTTGTTCTTTGGAATTGTGTCCATTGACAAGGTGTCATCAATTGCACCAAGTCATCTTCCTTTTATCCTATGATATGAGGTGGTTGTGAAGTATTGGTGTGGAGTACTCTTGGTCCTTGTAAACCAAGTTCAAAATTGTAAACACCATCTGTAACACCACCAATGAAGCCAAAAGTAAATTTCATCATTGTAATTAAAACCTTGAGCAATTGTGTGACTAGATGAAAAGCATAAGACAAGCTAACTCCGAGGAGTTGATCTTACTAGTCGTACCCTAATTTGAATATTTGTCTTTATGGTATAATTTTGGGCAACACAAGCCAATAACCATGAACAATGAAATTTGCTTTCTTCACATCAATAATGATTCAAATCTATTAATAAATATGGAAATTTTCATTTTATCCCATTGCACTAAGAATAATGGTATTTGAAGTTGGTCATTTAGTAGTACTAGTTACTTTGTTACAAAGCCTACTTATAGATGGCACTATCCAACTTCCAATCAAGTGTCTAGTTGCCACTTGGCATTATTGGAGTTGCAGACAATTAGTGATAGTACTCATAATCAATGTTGGCAATACTAAATACCATTATTAGTGAAGTGGTATAGAAAGATCAAGGTCATAATAAGTAAATAATTGATCACCAACAAATTTTATTAGTAGAATCAATCCTCACAAATTTGGAAGTTTATTTGATCCAAAAGTTGTGCATCTAATTGGAACCACATATATCCATAAAGCTAGTGCCTAGGCAACAATAGAGCACTCCGATAAATTATAAATACTCATAAAGTTGAACTTGCTAATATTGTAACTCTTAGATTGCACTAGATTTTAATATTTCAAACCTATAAATACAAAATATATTTAAAATTTAAAATGAGTGAAATGTTTTTTCATTGAATTATTTGTATTTAACCAAGCTATAATGATACTAAGGAATGCATTGTAAACTTGATAAAACAAGAAAATTAGCATGCCTTGCATAGAAAAAAAGATTAATGTTGTTGGTACATTAGAGTTCCCTTGCTGTGTTTGCTGACATTTATGATCAACTTGAAAATTAAAATTATGAAGTTTTAAAATGCTAAACATATAAAATCTTCATGATTTAAGAACTCAAAATTTTTTTATTTTTATTTTTCATAACTTCTAACTTGTAATTTAATGAATTTGGGAAATTTCAGGTAATAGAGTTCAAATTTCTAAATTTCAAACTTTTAAACAATTCAATTTGAAAGTTCTTTAATTAACTAGATAACTTTGTAAGTATATATCAATTTTAAATTTTACTTATTTCTAAGTGATATAAGTTGGTATAGTATTTACTATTACATTATTGTTTATTACATTTTGGGCATTAAAAGAGGATCTCAAGAAAATTATTACTAGTTGAATCAACAGTAATATTTGAATCAACTTTACTAGTTGATTCAAATATTAAATGTTATTTGGGTTTAACAATAGGAGTGATTGTAATGAAGTTGCTTCCATTTCTGTACTAAGAGTTGCAATGCTTTGCATCCAACAAGTTATTAATCTCAACAAATATTAATTTAGATTTCTAAAGTTTGCTCATTATTTTACCCTAAGAAATGGAAGAATAATATGCTAGCATGATTGCATTACTCTTATTGTGTAACATTCATCTTCTTGCATGTACAAATTGATTTCTAGTAAGTTTTGTAGAGACCTCAATGTAGATAACTTTCTAAGGCACTTTCCAACTAAACTCCACCATTCATATAATGAAATGGGAGGTTTAACATGTTTGCTTGAATCTATTGTATTTGCTTATGTATTGCTTGAAAGTCTTGTTCACTATTGTTCAAATTAGTTGACATCAACCACCAAAATGATTTTGAATCCAAATGTGGAGATCTTTTTTGTAATCTTGACTCTTGTAATGGAGATCATTCTATAATATAGTGGGATGCAATTTTTCTCATCAATAGTTGTTGATTACAAAAATATTAATCATTTTTTGATGGTATTATTGAAACATTAATTTAGATAATGAAATTGTGATATTCAAAATTTATACTTTACATGTAAAGTTTTATAGTTTATGAATTTCGGCTATGATTATGGTAGTTTTATAATCTTTTTTGTATTTGTATTATACTAGATTTGTAGACATTGGTAGTAGTTTCAATATGACTATTGTTTAAATAAATTTTTCTAGGCCCTTGCTAATTTTCTTTGTTTGAATGTTATTTTCTAACTATTTTTGTTGGATTTGTTTTGCGGATATCGTAGATCTTTGCCATATTCCTCCCTTTGCTACATGAAATGGCACGCTTTTTGATATGCATGGCAAGGTTCTTCACAATGGTCACCATTTGGAGGTACATCTGTTTTGCATGTTTTTTCCGGTGAGCACAATTGTTATTTAGTAGTCAATATTAATGGAAAAGTGAATGTTAGAACAAAATATTGTTTCAATTACATAGGTTTTTTATAGTTTTGTCTTTGATTTAGTTTGGACATTGCAAGTAATCTTGTTTTAAGCTTTCATCTGTGTAATCAAATTTGAAAGTACTTACTATGATTTCAATAGATATACAACTCTATTACTAGTGTTCAATGTCTTTTAATTTGTAGAATGTGTTTGCATGATATTATCACAAAATAATTTCTTTCTCTAGATCTAGTCAAGAAGTAGATATTTTGTTGACAAAAGATATGAAATGTTCAACAGGAAAGACAAGGACTTCTTACAAGTGCAAAGTGAGCATTGTACAAGACTTTGTAGTGTTATTCCAAGTCTTGAGAAACGCTTGAAGGATATGGAAGCATCTTCAAAGGCAAAAGTCTTGAATAAGAATCAATGCATACATCTTTATGGCAAACTCATATTGGCTATGAAGGGGATTGACAAAATGTTGTCAAGCACAACTAAAGACCTCAAGTTCCAATCTATTTTTGAAGAATTGTGTTGTCTTCAAAGGAAAGTAGAGATTGTTGGGAATAATTGCATTGACCAAGAACGATGGTGTCATTCGGCTGTATTTCAACTCCAAAACAAAGAAACCTTTCGTGAGTTGCTTTTAGATTTGAAGTGTTGTTACGATGCAGCACATGGTATGTACTTATTTCTCCATCCAAATCAAGCAGATGAAATGGTACCTATTCAATTTGATGCAGCTACCCATGATCAAGTCCTTGAAGATGGAAAAGTCTTGAAGAAAAAGCTTGAACTTGTTCTTGAGGGAGAAGGGTCAGAGGATTATGAAATGGCCCAACATCTATTGTTGAGACTCAAAAATTTGGACGGATTTATTGGAGGAGACTTGGATGCTTTGGATATTCCCCTTGATTTCAAACCACCAAATTTAATCAAAGAAATTGGTGCAGGAAGTTATGGACATGTATACCAATCCAATTGGTTGGGTCTTACAAGTGCCACAAAAGTGTTGGAAGGTGACCTTGAATTTCTCTCCAATTCTCGAAAGGAAGCTAGCATCTTGACAGGCTTGAGCCATCCCAATCTTGTTCAATTTTTTGGTTGTGGAATTCACCAAACAAAACATCAAAATGATGAGGGAAAAGAAATTTGTGAGATGCATTTCGTGATGGAGTTGATGGAATCAAGCTTGTCTCAAATACTAAAGAAAGCCAAAAGACCTTTACCCTATCATCTTGCAATTGACATCATGCACCAAATTGCCAAGGGTGTGTATTACCTTCATGACATGCAAGTTGCTCACCTTGACTTGAAACCTGATAACGTCTTGTCAAGTTCAATATCTATAGAGGGTATGGATCCTCATCACTTATTCAAAGTCACTGATTATGGCACTTCTCAATTGGAGGTCTACAACAATCCTGAGCATCCAAAGCCATCAAAGTATACAATTGGCTCAATAGGCTACATGTCCCCTGAAATGATCAAGGGGGGAAGAATGCCGATGTATCCATTTCAAGCTGATGTGTGGTCATTTGCCATGATATGCTCAGAGATTCTATCGAGAAAGGACCCATATTTTGATTTGAAACCAAAAGATTTATATGATCAAATATTACGTCCACATAGCACAGGAAGTAAAACATTCAGACCGGCCCTCCCAAACAATTGTGAAGAGTTGACAAACTTAATTGAGCAATGTTGGGCTCAAGACCCTCTTCAACGGCCCACATTTTCCAATATTTGTGAGAGGCTCATGAGTTTAGAGAGGTCCTTTTTCAAGGGAACCTATTCAAGCAAGATGGTTCCACAATTTGGCCCATCCTCTACGTTAAGAGATTCCAAGTCCATCATGAACCAAGCCCTAAAGGTATGAAATTGCCAAACTATGGAATTTATCTAGTAATGTTTGCTTTATAGAACTTTACGGTGCTTGGCATTTATTGTTTAGGTCAGCTTTGTTTTAATTTATTATGAAAATGTTTTAGTAAAGCTACAGTTTGTATTTGTATAGGTGGATGAACCAATTTCACCACCAAAGGAAATTGTGTTTGGTTTAGATCACCAATTACCTACAATCGAAGGGCTTTGGGGAAGGAAGTATATAGGCGTTGTCGGCCTAGGTGGAATTGGCAAGACCACACTAGCAAAGGCAATCTATGAGTCAGTGACTTCATGGTACCAGGCATCATGCTTTGTAGCAGATTGCAAAAGCTATCAAAGTTCCTATGAATTATTGTGCAAGATATTATCAAAACTTGGGAAGTCTCGGAAACCCAAGAATTTGGGAGATGCACAAGATATGATGAAAGAAGTGTCAATTGAAAAGACAATTCTTTTAATATTGGATGATATCAAGAATGAAGCTCAAGTGCGTGATATAGTACCTCCCCACATTGTTCAAGCTAGCGAGCTTATGACAGTAGTTATCACCACACGTGAATGGAGTACAATAGAATCATTTGTGGGCATTGAAGGAAAATTGGACGTTCAATTGTTGGATGAAAAGGCAGCAACAACTCTTTTCACTACTCACCTATCTTGGGATGAAGCTTCTTTATCCCCCGACTTTGTGGCCTTGCGCAAACATATTGTGAAAGCTTGCAATGGCTTGCCTTTGAGTTTGAAAGGCATGGGAGTATTTCTACGTCGTAAAGAGAGGTTGCGAAGTTGGGAACGAGCATTACAGAGGATGGCAAGAGGAAGGAATTTGGATGGTGATGAAGAACTTTGGAACACCTTGAAAATCAACTTCGATGGATTCAACAATGGTATTGAAAAGAGCATGTTTTTGGACGTGGCTTGTTTCTTTTGTCGAGATGTGTCTCCATCTGGCATATCAAAGGAGGCGCTCTTGTACATGTGGTCCAGAGATGGCATCCTTCCTTTGAGTGAATTTGAAAGTTTGGTCAACATGTCATTGTTGAAGCTCAATGAAGATGGTGAAACTGTAGAAATGCATGACCAATTGCGTGACATGGGACGAATGTTTGCCAAAAACACAAGAATTTGGAATGCGTCCATGATACCTAAAAGTGGATTTACAAGTGAGGTAACATTCTAATTTTGCAACTGCACATGATTGAATCATACATTTTGTTGTATACTTTCAAATGCATTATGTAAACATCCAAATTCATATTATTTTAAGAATCTTGAACTTTGAAGTGTGCTAGAAATCAATTACTTGAAACCTTTATATTAGAGATATAATTTTGGATGTGATTCATTCTCATTGAAGCTTCTTTGAACGCAGGATGCTAAGGTTCTCGAAGGCATTTCTTGGCGGGGCACTATGAACCATCTGCCTTTGATAGAAATTGACCATAGTTTTCAATTTGAAAATCTTCGTGTCTTGATTTTGTTTAGCACTTCGGGCAATCTCTATACAGATTATGAAGACTTGAATATATTACTTCAATTTGCTTCTCAATGTTTACGATTGGAGGCAATTAAGATAGAAAACTCTCAAAATTCCATTGGACTGCCTATCACACTTCCACCAACTATTGCAATTACTTTGCAAAGGACGATATCAAATCTTTGTGGTACTTGTGGATCATTGAAGATTCTTGATCTCATTGGTCTTGGATTCCTCGAGCTATTACCAAACGAATTTGCATCAAGTCATACCCTTTTGAGCCTGAATCTCAAATCTTGCTTTAGATTGGCGGCATTGCCAAAGGAAATTGAGAGCTTGTTGTGTTTGAAAACTCTCAAATTGGGTGGGTGTACAAGCTTGGTGGCATTGCCAAAGGAAGTGGGGAACTTATCTTCCTTGACCAAGCTTTATTCGGCCCAATGTTCTAGCTTCGTGGCATTGCCAAAGGAAGTGGGGAACTTATCTTCCTTGACTGATCTTAATATAGAAGGGTGTTCTAGCTTGGTGGCATTGCCCAAGGAAGTGGGGAACTTATCTTCCTTGACTATTCTTGTGTTGAAAGGGTGTTCAAGCTTGGTGGCATTGCCAATGGAAGTGGGGAACTTATCTTCCTTGACTTATCTTGGTTTGGAAGGGTGTTCAAGCTTGGTGGCATTGCCAAAGGAAGTGGGGAACTTATCTTCCTTGACTTATCTTGGTTTGGAAGGGTGTTCAAGCTTGGTGGCATTGCCAAAGGAAGTGGGGAACTTATCTTCCTTGACCAAGCTTTATTTGGCACAATGTTCTAGCTTGGTGGCATTGCCCAAGGAAGTGGGGAACTTATCTTCCTTGACCGAGCTTTATTTGATGCATTGTTTAAGCTTGGTGGCATTGCCAAAGGAAGTGGGGAACTTATCTTCCTTGACTATTCTTGGTTTGAAAGGGTGTTCAAGCTTGGTGGCATTGCCAAAGGAAGTGGGGAACTTATCTTCCTTGACCAAGCTTGGTTTGAAAGGGTGTTCAAGCTTGGTGGCATTGCCCAAGGAAGTGGGGAACTTATCTTCCTTGACTATTCTTGTTTTGAAAGGGTGTTCAAGCTTGGTGGCATTGCCAAAGGAAGTGGGTAACTTGTCTTCCTTGACCGAGCTTTATTTGGCACAATGTTCTAGCTTGGTGGCATTGCCCAAGGAAGTGGGGAACTTATCTTCCTTGACTTATCTTGGTTTGAAAGGGTGTTCAAGCTTGGTGGCATTGCCAAAGGAAGTGGGGAACTTATTTTCCTTGACTGCTTTTGATTTGGCACAATGTTCTAGCTTGGTGGCATTGCCAAAGGAAGTGGGGAACTTATCTTCCTTGACCAAGCTTTATTTGGCACAATGTTCTAGCTTGGTGGCATTGCCCAAAGGAAGTGGGGAACTTATCTTCCTTGACTATTCTTGTTTTGAAAGGGTGTTCAAGCTTGGTGGCATTGCCAAAGGAAGTGGGTAACTTGTCTTCCTTGACCGAGCTTTATTTGGCACAATGTTCTAGCTTGGTGGCATTGCCCAAGGAAGTGGGGAACTTATCTTCCTTGACTTATCTTGGTTTGAAAGGGTGTTCAAGCTTGGTGGCATTGCCAAAGGAAGTGGGGAACTTATTTTCCTTGACTGCTTTTGATTTGGCACAATGTTCTAGCTTGGTGGCATTGCCAAAGGAAGTGGGGAACTTATCTTCCTTGACTATTCATGTTTTGAAAGGATGTTGAAGCTTGGTGGCATTGCCAAAGGAAGTAGGGAACTTATCTTCCTTGACTTATCTTAATTTAGAAGGGTGTTCAAGCTTGGTGGCATTGCCAAAGGAAGTGGGGAACTTATCTTCCTTGACCAAGCTTTATTTGGCACAATGTTCTAGCTTGGTGGCATTGCCCAAGGAAGTGGGGAACTTATCTTCCTTGACTATTCTTGTTTTGAAAGGGTGTTCAAGCTTGGTGGCATTGCCAAAGGAAGTGGGGAACTTGTCTTCCTTGACCGAGCTTTATTTGGCACAATGTTCTAGCTTGGTGGCATTGCCCAAGGAAGTGGGGAACTTATCTTCCTTGACTATTCTTGGTTTGGCAGGGTGTTCAAGCTTGGTGGCATTGCCAAAGGAAGTGGGGAACATATCTTGCTTGACTATTCTTCATTTAGAAGGGTGTTCAAGCTTGGTGGCATTGCCAAAGGAAGTGGGGAACTTATCTTCCTTGACTATTCTTGGTTTGAAAGGGTGTTCAAGCTTGGTGGCATTGCCAAAGGAAGTGGGGAACTTATCTTCCTTGACCAAGCTTGGTTTGGAAGGGTGTTCAAGCTTGGTGGCATTGCCAAAGGAAGTGGGGAACTTATCTTCCTTGACCAAGCTTTATTTGGCACAATGTTCTAGCTTGGTGGCATTGCCCAAGGAAGTGGGGAACTTATCTTCCTTGACTATTCTTGTTTTGAAAGGGTGTTCAAGCTTGGTGGCATTGCCAAAGGAAGTGGGGAACTTATCTTCCTTGTGTAAGCTCGACTTTGATGGGTGTGTTTTGTGAAGTTCTCTACCAAATAATTTGGGATGGATACCATCATTACGGATTCTTTCTTGGAATAATTGTCCAATCTTGGAACCATATATGGTGGATGAATTGTCTTCACCAACTTCTTTGGCTAGTCTTGAAGGCAAATTTTGTTGCCTTGAAGGTGGTCATCATGATGGAGTGACTTGTGATGGATGCAAAGTGGTCCCCATAGTTGGGCCTCGCATGAAGGCAAAGTCCACTTTCAAACTTGACTATGATTTGTGTCTAGAGTGTTTCACAAAATTGAAGCTATCATTGGAAAATTCAAGCCAATGAATAATTACAATAGTGGTTTCAAGAAGTTGTAGTGCATTGTGCGGCTACACTTTGGATTGTACGGACGATTTGTTGCAACCTATTGAGGATTACTTTCAAGATTTGGTTATATGGATTGCAATTATAACCAAGATTTGTGTGTTGCTCTCTTTTCAATTTTGTTTATTATTTATTAATATTGGGTTATTGAATTATAGCAATTTTCTTGAATGTGTAAGCATGTATTGTGCACAAACACTTTTTACCATGATCATATCATGTCAACATGTGCCGAAGTATGAGTAGAAACAATAGTGATTTACCAATAACTTCATGAGTGCCTAAACATTGTTAGTGTTTTATCCAAGGGAAGATCACTATCAAATTTTAGAAAATTACTTGAGTTAAAAGATAGGGTTCAACTAATTCTGAAGCGGGGAAGTTTTCTAAACAATATGTAGGGCTACTTTAGGGTCCATGAAATGCTACATGCTCTAATATTCATAAATTAGGCTATGTAAAAACATCATGTAGTAGGAAGTTTTTTTTATTAAATTAGCCTTGATAAATTTGGTCCATTCAAATTTTTCATATCAAAATGAATATAGATGTGGACAAATAATTTTATATGGATGTTAAATGTAAGACCTTAATCAAAAGTAGCAAAAACTATCACATTTTATGAATAGGGAAGTTTACCTTAGTGGATTTAGCAAACTAAAAATTGTACAACACGAATATAGAATATATGGTCTATTTATCTCCAATCTTTGAATCCATATGCATTAATTACATTCATATTGAATGAAATATTATATTCATGAGGTATTTTCATAAGGGGATTCTAAAGAGTTCAATGTTATTATTTCTAAAGGCCAAAGGACATTTTGGAAGAGAAAATATCCCAATACTGCCAATCTTTGATGCATTAGAGTTATTCGTAAAGTTCAAACCAGTTTGAGCGGGACTTTTTTGGAAACATGTGGACTATAGAAATGCATCTCCAACTAAACCGTCAGGCTTTTTTTAAGAAGCCTGCAACACATGACCTCAAAAGTGGGGTCCAAATCTTCTTAAGCACCATTTTGATGCAAAATTCAGTTCACACCCAATTTTGTCCCGACTATGCACAGCTTTCTCAACTCATCCTGCTTTTTTGCAAAATTGACGGGTTTAAACCCTGGTTTAGCCTACTTTACGAATAACTCTATTGTCCAAAATACCTTTTTTTTTCCAACTGCAACTACAAAGAAGTGTATTAAATAGTTAAGGCAATGTGTGGAAAAAACTTCAGCCTATTTGATAACGTGGATTGAAAGGTTATAACGTTTAAGATTTAAGAAAATGTTTATTTTTCATTCCTACTAATGAGGGTCAGCAGACTTTGAGCCTTCTCGGAGTTCCATTTTTGGTTTACAAAAAAAATGAGGATTTTGACTATTCATAAATATACAATTTTAGGTTCACTTATAAAAAATTTCAAAAGCAAATATGGAGTCTAATTTACTCTAAATTAACCTACAATGCAAGAAGGTTTAGTACGTTGGCAATACACAAATTATTTTTTGATGATTTCTTGTGCAATGAAGAAATTTTTAAAGATCCAAATGGTAAAGAATTAGAGACAAACACTTGGAATAATGGAATATATGGGAAAAATTTCAAGAACTTTGACTTCACATATTGCATGATAATAAGGCTTGAGGTCAAGGTTGTCATAATGGGCGAGTCAGGGTCATCGAACGGGATGGGCGGACGGGCGAACTGGACCAAACAGGCGGACGGTCCGGGCGGCTTTCAATTTGTAGATCTTGGAATTTTTTCAAGATAGGAAAAGTTCATTGTAAATGACACGTTGTCATTCCTTGTTGGACGTCAAGGCACGGACGTCAGCGTCAGGGCGCGGACGCTGTGTGCTCTTGGTCCAGAGTTCAAAGGGTTCAATGAAATTGTATTTTTTAGTATGGACCATAGACTCATCGAAGGGGTTTAGGGTTCAAAGAACTAAAATTGATGTAACTTGATAATGAATTGCATCCTTCATTCAATTGATTGACACACTTATATTAGAAAGGAATAGTGAGTAATATTTTTTGCATAACTACACTTACCAATGTTTTCAACATGCATGATAAGTACAAGAATATTACAGATATAGGGGACTTCAATGTTTGGGATAACCAAAAATATTTATGCATTGCAAAGTACTATAACAACACAATGAATCTATACTTTCAAAACAAGCCATTTTTTCCACTGGTTATCTAAAAAACTCTTTCTTTATCATCGTAGATCTTTCTTTCAATTGCTACTATTGTCTGAAAACACTTGAAGAATGAAGACCTACTATTGGTGCACCTCAATTATTCAGACGACTTGATCTGTGGACTTCTTGGATAGATGGACCCGCTAAATTAGCATCTCCAATGACAACATCATCATTCGTTGGTGCCTCATTGCAGTTGCAGTCATCCTCATCATCAGCGCCTTCATTGTTGTCATGTTCATCTTCTCCATCGCAACCATCTGAGGTCCAATGGCCCTCGACTTCCAAGTTTTCATTGCGAAGCTCTACAATTGTTTGACCATGCCTACGATTGCACTTGAACCTCTTGTGTCGTTGTGCTCTAGGGTCTTCTGCATCAAAATTTATAGTCGGGCCGCGGTGAACTTGAGGAACAACAAATGCTAGGGTTGACGAAGTGGATCCCGGAACATATGTATCCACGAACGGTTGTACCACCACGTTTGGGTCTCGTTCCCCTATTCCAAGGAGAAGACGTTTAGCAGACCTTGACGATGACGCTTCGCCGGTGTTTCTTCCTCCACTACTTGCACGGCCTCCAGGTCCTCCTTGGCCTTCAGCCTCTCCTCGGCCTCCAATCCCTCCACATCCTCCAGGTCCTCCTTGACCTTCAGTCCCTCCTCGGCCTCCAATCCCTCCACGGCCTCCAAGTCCTCCTTGACCTTCAGTCCCTCCTCGGCCTCCAATTCTTCCACGGCCTCCAGTCCCTCCACGACCTCCAGTCCCACCACGACCTCTAGTCCCTCCACAACCTCCAGTCCTTCCACGACCTTGTTGATACTGCCCTACTAGGTAATAAAGAGGGGGCCGAGGGATTGAAGGGGTCTACCAACAATAGTAGCATTGGAAACGTTCTGCATTGTCACTTCAACATTCCCCACGGAGCCTAGCCCTTCTTGGAAAGGTCTGTTGATGGCATTTGAAGTTGCAGGAGAAGAAAGATATAGAGAATGTGGCACCAATGCATTCTGGTCAAGAACAACAGTATGCATTGCAATCGGTGCGGGTCCATGGATAAGGTCTTCTGTGAATGCAAAAACATCATGGGGATCTACACAATCTGGATCAAAATGCCTTGTTACATTGACAACCATTTGATTTCTTGGAATTGAACGTGCCGTTGTTGTATTCCCAATGTTTGTGTTGTGGTGCCTTTGAACAACTCTATTGCTACAAATTGATGCACCCACTCCCCGAGGCACTCTATTACTATCATAGTTTTCAACAAACCCTTCACGATTTAGAGTTGCATTGTTTCCCACATTCCCTCCGCCTCTATTGTTGTGGTCATTTTCATTTCCACCGCCATTTCTTGGAAAAGAATTGTCGTCGTTGTCGTTGTCGTCAGAGAGGGTATTGTGATCATCAAGGTTAGCCGCATTTGGATGGTCACGCTCCAAAGAAGAAGACAAAGCCTAGACTTTAGGTATGCCTCTCGGTATGCCTTCATCTTGAGGAAGAGGAGGCGAAGGTGCACAAGGAAGATTTGGTCCCCAAAGAGCCCAACAGCCATCAACAAGGTCCTCTTCTAAACCGTCATCATCTCCGTAGTAGTTTCTCGCTTCCTCGAGGTGATTGGCACCTGCCCACCAAATATCTGGATTCACCCGATACTCTAGAAGTACTTGGTTTGCTTCCATAGCATCTTCTTCCTCATCCTCTGCTTGCATCGCATCAAAATCACGATTGCGTGCACCCACCGAGACAGGGCCAAAGGCATCTGGATCAGATTCCCCGAGAGGATATTTGCATCATACCAACGAACTGGATCAGCCCCTGGTCTTTGATGAAGTACAGGACTATTGGTATAAATATATACCAATGATTCTACCTTTTCAAGGGCTAACCGGTTTTGGCTCTTATTGTAAACAAAAGAATATATACTCCAATTCCGTTCACAAGAGCATGCCGAACACGTCATGGATAGAATATGCACGGCAATTTTAGAGAGTGCTCGATCTCCAACCCTATGCCACCATTGATGAGGAAGCATTTGTATCAGACGGATTTTTGGTGTCTCAGCAGCACTATATGGTCCAGTTCCCTCTTCGAATTGTGTTAATTCCGACATCACTTCATCAAACCTTACACCCACTTCAGCTTCCATTTTGTGGATGACTACGTACAATGCACGAAGGGCAATTCCGTCTACCCTAAGCGCCACGTTATCCAAAAGGTATGGATTTAAAAGGGCCCCGCCGTAGTGAACGTAAGTGAAAACCATTTTCCATCTTCCATGTCTACTATGTCAGCTCGTAGGGTGAAAGGTGGCTCCCTTAAAGAATACACGTGCTGCCGCAAATTGTGCATGACGAGCCACGCCAGACCCATGGTTGGTTCTCGGCCATCAAAAACATGCAACGCCTTCAACACGTCTTCAGTCATGTGCACGTTATTCATGCATCATTGCCAAAAGCCCATGTCTTTTATAGTTCTCACCACATTACGCGAAGCGGTTGCTGCCTGCTCTCCATTTTGTCTATTTCGCAGGGTAGCAAAATAATTTTGAAAATGTGCATGGTCTTTCAACCGCTCCAATACTCCTCTGAGTTTCACTAGTCGATGCAACATGAAGAAATTACAAGCAAAGCGAGTTTCGCTGGGCACTACAAATTGCAAGTTTGAACTCAACTTGCGAAAAGTAGACATTGTCGCATGATGATTCCGAATGTACTGGCACAATTTTCTGGACCTCTCAATTAAATCTGTAAATTCCTGTACCTTGGCCCAATCTTCCAACATGAGATCCAATGCATGTGCCATGCACCCCTGCTTGAAAATGTGTGGGTATATTAGAACAATATCGTTCAATGCCCCGAGCATGTTTTTGGCATTATCTGTACAAACTTGCATCACATATTTGGGACCCACCTTCTCAATGAATACTTTCAGTTGGTCCGCTATATAGCGCATGGATTTTTTTTGCCCGGTAGTGTCAATGGACCCCCAAAACACATCACCTGTGGGACATGACATCATTACATTCATGAGGGGCCTTCGATTGACATCATCCCAACCATCGGTGTATATTGTCACCTTGTAATGCTTCATTGCAAAACCAACTTTGACTTGAATCTGGTTCTCGATTTGCAACCTCTTCGGTTCAATCAAATTAGTCCTCAACTAGTGGTAAAAAGGTGGACTGTATTCAAATCTTGCCATGGAGGTTGCCCTAACCGCTTCAATAAAGGCTCAATTCCTTGCCACATTAAATGGCACATTTGCCGCATAGAAAAAACTTGCCCACTTCTCATCCAACTCCTTCCTCTTTGCAATGTTGAAGGTGTCTACCATTTGTTGCTAACGAAATGGCCCGGATCTTGTGGAATTTGATGCAGCGAGACTATCGGACCTCTCTAAAGGGACATTGCCTTCAGAGAGGTTAGCCCCTTCTTCTGGGCCTCCACTTGGGCCCCCACCTATTACTTCATTCTGAGCGGATTGGCTTGAACTCGCGATTGGAGCTGCTCTCAATGGATCACTCGGAACTGATTCCCCTTCATACATGTCTTCAGGACTCATTTGCAACGGGACAAAGTTTGCACAATTGGCAAATCTATGTCGCACCGGTCGAGGTAGTTTACAACAAATTGACCTCTCCAATTTGGTGCCATATCCAAAGTGCGCAAAAATGCGCTCACGTTTGTAGCTAAATGTCGCATTGTAGAATACACAACTCACTTTACTTCCATTCTCTGAAAAAATGTACCATGGTTCCCGTTCTTTTGTTTGCTTTCGTTGACTTCCCATTGCATTCACGAATGACTGCAAACACTTCTTCCTTCTTTTTGGTAGATAAAAATTTGGTAATCTTTGGGATAGAATGCCAGTAACAATAGTAAGCGCTAGTCTACCACTTGAACTAATTTTGACATCACCTCAGCAGCAAACTAGGGCCATCTTCCATCCACACAGACTCACAAGGAGCTCAAAATGAATTGAAGTCCAAGATACAGAGGCCAAAGTGACAAATGTGGGGAATGCAAGCCCTACCTGTTGCTTATATACTCCGAGCAGGATAAGGCGGGGACATCACTGGAGGAACTTCACAGCGCACAACAGGGCGTGGACGTCATATCAGGGTGCTGACGTCAGGGAGCGGCTAAAAAGTTAAGGCACTGATGTCAAGGATGGGTGCAGACGTCGGGCGCGGACGTTTGTGTCGAGCGTGGACAGAAGGTCAGGGCGGGCACTTTGAAATGCACTTGGCATGGAATTCCGGTTTTGGGTGGAGAGGGAGAACCATTAATTGCAACCAGCTCTTGTCTGAAGTTTCGAGAGTATCTACAAGTACAATAAAGTCAAATGGGATGATTAAGAACTCAACCAACTAGGATTTGCAAGAGACTTCCCCGAACATCACGTGCCTCTTTTTGTGGCGGAACTTCTCACTCTTTACTTCCTCAAACACTTGGGAACTAGTTCAAATCCAAAAAATGGAATAAAAGACCTTGCAAATATCATTCTTCGGAACATAC
Organism: Neckera pumila; assembly: GCA_963969595.1. NCBI lineage: Eukaryota > Viridiplantae > Streptophyta > Bryopsida > Hypnales > Neckeraceae > Neckera > Neckera pumila. The sequence continues at coordinate 16,152,291 of OZ018415.1, read as the reverse complement.
TGAATAATGAAAACTTTGGCCACAAAGATCTTTGCTGTTCATATTTTCCCTCCACTAGATCAAATGGTTATTTTTTGTAAAGGCTTTGTTTGTATAATTTTGGTTTCTTCGAATTCATGTCCAAGAGGGAATATCGGGGGGGATTCTAGCTTCAAGTTGTTGTTTTTTTAATTTCAATTTACAATTTCTATTTTTTGGATTCATGTCCAAAAGGGAATTTTGGGGAATTGTTGCTTCAAGGGGGGTTTCTTTTTAGTCCAAGTTACAAGTTGCATTTTTTGGATCCATGTCCAAGCGGGAATTTTGGAGGAATAAAAAGCTTCAAGGGATTCCTTTTTTTATTTGAAGTTATTAGTTCTAATTTGGGGACTCATGTGCAAGTGGGAATTTTGGGGGAATTGTAGCTTCAAGGGATTATTTTTAAAATTTCAAGTTACGAGTTCTAATTTTTGGATCCATGTCCAAGTGGGAATTTTGGAGGAATGAAAAGCTTCAAGGGATTATCTTTTTTTATTTCAAATTACGAGTTCTAATTTGGGGATTCATATCCAAGTGGGAATTTTGGAGGAATGAAAAGCTTCAAGGGCTTATTTTTTAAATTTCAGGTTACGAATTCTAATTTGGAGATTCATGTCCAAGCGGGAGTTTTGGAGGAATGAAAAGCTTCAAGGGATTATTTTTTAAATTTCAAGTTACCAATTCTAATTTGGGGATCTATGTCCATGTAGGAATTTTGAGGAAATAAAAAGCTTCAAGGGATTATTTTTTAAATTTCAAGTTATGATTTCTAATTTGGGGATTCATGTCCAAGCGAGAATTTTGGAGGAATGAAAAGCTTCAAGGGATTATTTTTTAAATTTCAAGTTACGAGTTCTAATTTGGGAATTCATGTCTAAGCGGGAATATTAAGGGAATGAAAAGCTTCAAGGGATTATATTCTAAATTTCAAACTACAAGTTCTAATTTGGGGATGCATGTCCAAGCGGGAATTTTGGGGGAATGTAAAGCTTCAAGGGATTATTTTTTAAATTTCAAGTTACAAGTTCTAATTTGGGGATTCATGTCCAAGTGGGAATTTTGGAGGAATGAAAAGCTTCAAAAGATTATATTTTATATTTCAAGTTACGAGTTCTAATTTGGGGATTTATGTCCAAGCGGGAATTTTGGAGGAATGAAAAGCTTCAAGGGATTATTTTTCAAACTTCAAACTACGAGTTCTAATTTGGGGATGCATGTCCAAGTGGGAATTTTGGAGCAATGAAAAGCTTCAAGGGGACTTTTTTTAAAATTTTAAGTTAGGAGTTCTAATTTGGGGATTCATGTCCAAGCGGGAATTTTGGAGGAATGAAAAGCTTCAAGGGATTTTTTTTTACATTTCAAGTTACGAGTTCTAATTTGGGAATTCATGTCTAAGCGGGAATATTAAGGGAATGAAAAGCTTCAAGGGATTATTTTTTAAATTTCAAACTACAAGTTCTAATTTGAGGACTCATGTCCAAGCAGGAATTTTGGAGGAATGAAAAGCTTCAAGGGATTATTTTTTACATTTCAAGTTACGAGTCCTAATTTGGAAATTCATGTCTAAGCGGGAATATTAAGGGAATGAAAAGTTTCAAGGGATTATTTTCTAAATTTCAAACTACAAGTTCTAATTTGGGGATGCATGTGTAAGTGGGAATTTTGGGGGAATAAAAAACTTCAATGGATTATTTTTTAAATTTCAAGTTACGAGTTCTAGAATTTGGATCCATGTCCAAGTTGGAATTTGGAGAAAATTGTAGCTTGGAGGGATTCCTTTTTTTATATCAAGTTACAAGTTCTATTTTTGGGATCCATGTCCAAGCGGGAATTTTGGGGGAATGAAAAGCTTCAAGGAATTTTTTTTAAAATTTCAAGTTACGAGTTCTAATTTGGGGATTCATGTCCAAGCAAGAATTTTGGAGGAATGAAAAAGCTTCAAGAAATATTTCTTTTATTTTTAGTCACGAGTTCTAGTTTTTGGATCTATCTACAATTGGCAATTTGGGGGGAATAAAAAGCTTCAAGGGATTATTTTTTAAATTTCAAGTCACTAGTTCTATTTTTTGGATCGATGTCCAAGTGGAAATTTTGGCTGAGTAAAAAGCTTTAAGGGATTTTTTTTTAAATCCAAATTACGAGTTCTAATTTGGTGACTCCTGTCCAAGCGGGAATTCTGAAGGAATGAAAAGCCTCAAGGGATTATTTTTTTTATTTTAAGTTACCAGTTCTAATTTTTGGATCCATGTCCGAGTAGGAATTTTGGAGGAATAAAAAGCTTCAAGGGATTATTTTTTAAATTTCATGTTAGGAGTTCTAATTATGGATCCATGTCCAAGTAGGAATTTTGGGGGAATAAAAAGCTTCATGGGATTATTTTTCAGATTTCAAGTTACCAATTCTAATTTGGGGATTTGTGTCCAAACGGGAATTTTGGAGGAATGAAAAGCCTCAAGGGATTATTTTTTTTATTTCGGGTTACCAGTTCTAATTTTTGGATCCATGTCCGAGTAGGAATTTTGGAGGAATAAAAAGCTTCAAGGGATTATTTTTTAAATTTCATGTTAGGAGTTCTAATTATGGATCCATGTCCAAGTAGGAATTTTGGGGGAATAAAAAGCTTCATGGGATTATTTTTCAGATTTCAAGTTACCAATTCTAATTTGGGGATTTGTGTCCAAACGGGAATTTTGGAGGAATGAAAAGCCTCAAGGGATTATTTTTTTTATTTCAGGTTACCAGTTCTAATTTTTGGATCCATGTCCAAGTAGGAATTTTGGGAGAGTAAAAAGCTTCAAGGGATTATTTTTTAAATTTCAAATTACGAGTTCAAATTTGGGGATCCATGTCCAAGTGGGAATTTTAGAGGAATAAGAAGCTTCAAAGGATTATTTTTTAAATTTCAAATTACCAGTTCTAATTTTTGGATTTATGTGCAAGTAGGAATTTTGGAGGAATAAAAAGCTTCAAGGGATTATTTTTTAAATTTCAAGTTACGAGTTCTAATTTGGGGATTCATGTCCACGTGGGAATTTGGGAGGAATGAAAAGCTTCAAGGGATAATTTTTTATTTATTTCAAGTTACGAGTTCTTATTTTTGGATCCATGTCCAAGTAGGAATTTTGGGGGAATAAAAAGCTTCAAGTGATTATTTTTCAGATTTCAAATTACCAATTCTAATTTGGGGATTCATGTCCAAGTGGGAATTTTGGAGGAATGAGAGGCCTCAAGGGATTATTTTTCAAATTTCAAATTACCATTTCTAATTTGGGGATTCATGTCCAAGTGGGAATTTGGGGGAAATGAGAAGCTTCAAGGGATTATTTTTCAAATTTCAAGTTACCAATTCTAATTTGGGGATTCATGTCCAAGTGGGAATTTTGGGGAAATGAGAAGCTTCAAGGGATTATGTTTTAAATTTCAAGTTACCAATTCTAATTTGGGAATTTATGTCTAAATGGGAATTTGGGGGGAATGAGAAGCTTCAAGGGATTATTCTTTTTTATTTCAAGTTACGAGTTCTAATTTGGGGATTCATGTCCAAGTGGGAGTTTTGGGGAAGTGAAAAGCTTCAAGGGATTATTTTTCAAATTTCAAGTTACTAATTCTAATTTGGGGATTCATGTCCAAATGGGAATTTTGGGGGATTGGGAAGCTTCAAGGGATTATTTTTTAAATTTCAAGTTACGCATTCTATTTTTTGGATCCAAATCCAAGCGGGAATTTTGGAGGAATGAAAAGCTTCAAGGGATTATTCTTTTTTATTTCAAGTTATGAGTTCTAATTTGGGGATTCATGTCCAAGTGGGAATTTTGGAGGAATTGTAGCTTCAAAGGATTCCTTTTTTTATTTCAAGTTACAAGTTCTAATTTTTGGATTCATGTTCAAGTGGGAATTTTGGAGGAATGAAATGCTTCAAGGGATAATTTTCTTTATTTTAAGTTAAGAGTTCTAATTTGGGGATCCATGTCCACGTGGGAATTTTGGGGGAATAAAAAGCTTGAAGGGATTCGTTTGGAACGTTGAGCAAGTTGAAAGTGTTGAATCTAGGATGTTGTAGTAAGCTCATGGAGCTACCAGAGTCATTGTGAGGCCTCCAAAATTTGGAAGACATGGATCTTGAAAGAATTGGAATTGAGTGTTTATTTAAGTCTTTGGAATATTGAGCAATTTGAAAAAGTTAAATTTGTGTTGGTGTGGTGAGCTTGTAGAGCTATCAAATTCATTGAGAGGCCTCCAAAATTTGGAAGGCTTAGTCTTAAAAGAAGTGGAATCCAAAGTTTATTCCAATCTTTTGGAACGGTGAGCAAATTAAAAGCGTTGAATCTGAAGTGTTGTGTTATGCTTGAGGAGCTACCAGAATCATTTAGGGGTGATTGCAAGAAAGACCGGTACTAAAATATTGTCACAAACGCAGTGCCAAAGCTTCCATTTGCAATAACTTTTGAAGCATGACTCGCATGAACTTGAAATTTTTATTGGAGATTCTTCTTATGAGTTTAATTATATCTCATATTTTTTCAAAAAATTCAAAAATTATTTTATATTTAAAAATCATTTAAACTAATGTGTCATGTTTGAGTTTTAGGGGGTTTTACTACGTAAGGAGTCCCCAAATTTAATGATTTGGAGCTGAAATTTCTAAGATCTATTGCCATAGTAGGAAGCCATGATTCTACCAAGGGGCATTAAAAAACATTTTATTTTATATCCTCTACGTCCATGCAAAGAGGGCTCCCTTGCGCATGCATTTCTAAACATTGAAGATGGTTATAGAATCATTGTTTTGGTGAAATCTCTTTACCATGAAGTCTTCTCAAATGTCATTTTTCAATTCTTTTTTCAACTACGTTTCCTATTTTTTACAAATTAAAATGTCAAAGTATGTATTTTCTTGCGATTTTGCACTTTTCTAGTTTTCCTATTTAGAGAATGTTTTTTTGCTTTTTTTTTATAGGGTACCTTCTTCTTGTAGGTTTCTACATTTCTCATATTTTTCATATTTTCTTAAAAATGTTTTTCTATTTTTATAGTACTCCCAAATAAATGGCTGAAAAAGGCTAAAGTGGAACAAAAACGGAAGGTCATTCTTGCAACGACCCTCAGAAGCCTCCAAAAGTTGATCTTCAAAGAAGTAAAAATCCAAAGTCTACCTAAGTTGAGCGAGTTGAAAGTGTTGAATCTATGGTGAAGACTTAGATCTTCAAGAAAGCAAAATCCAAAGTTTATCTAAATCTTTGGAGTGTTGAGCAAGTTGAAAGTATTGAGTCTAGGGTATTGTGGTAAGCCCAAGGAGTTACTAGATTTGTTTTGAGACCCCCAAAGTTTGGAAGATTTAGATCTCTAATAAATTGGAATCCAAAGTTTATCCAAATTGTTTGGAATATTGAACAACTTGAAAGTGTTGAAGCTAGAGTATTGTGGTGAGCTTGTATAGGTAACCAATTTGTTTGGAGACCTCAAGAATTTGAAGAAGTTGCCCTAGATCGAAGACCAAAAAAGAGACCATGGAGTCCAACTTGCACCTATTTGCATTAAACCTTCAAGAAAATTTCATGTATTGGCTTGGTCAAATTTCATTAGGATTGTACATTAGAATTTATATTTCACAAAATAATATTTTTCACATGTGGTAATATATGTCTAAAATTCAATCTTCTTTGTTCATAAGTAAAAACATCAAATTGAATTTTATATGTTTTTTCTAAAGAAATTTATTTGCAAAAATTGCAATGACTAAAAAATGCTTAAAATAGTATGATACTTTTTTTTAAATGAAAATAATAGTATCATGGTGTAATTGATAAACTCTTTGAGCTCACACTAAGAAAAATTCTATAGAAAAATTTCAAACGTGATGTATTTTGAGCTTTCAAGATGTATCTTCAAAGTATCATAAATATTACAATCTTAAAAATTTTGAAAAAAAATTCAAATGGAGTTAAAAATAGATTATTGAAGCTATGTTTTTTTAGTTTAGCTGAAAAATATTCAAAATAAAAAACTATGTGAAAATTTAGGTTTTGACTTTCAAAAAGCCCAAGGGGCTTGCAATGTCTTTAAAGGGCATTTGAAAAAATTTCAGGCCTTAGGAGGGCTGCTCCACAACCCTCTAAAGTATCCTGAATTTTCGTTTTCCAATGTTGGAAAAATCCATTTTCCCCTCTTCTTGCGCAGATGAAATTGTAGTGACAATGGCGCAAGAATCAAGTTTTACAAATAAAAAATAAATAAGAAAAATTTAATTTAATTTTTTTTAAATTTTAAAAATAATTTTTTTTTCTTAAACTGAATGTTTCGGCAAGCAATCATACACTTTGACTGCTCACACCGGAGGACTTTTTAAGATTGACAGGCCAAGCTTAAAAATAGCTTGGCATGTCAATCTGGAGCAGCCCTCCGAGAGGAGCCCTCCGGAGGGCTGATATTTTTTCTAATGGTTAAGTGATAAAAACAACTTACTAGTTTGACTCAGTCTTCTTGGTGAGACGACAAGAGCTTTACTAATACAAAAAGTAATCCATGTGTAGGTATTGCTAGGCTCAAAGCTACATACAATGTCGTTGGCAACTCTTGAGTACAATATATTGTGAAATTGCGGTGGTGGCACTGCTTGCCACTTCTGAGTATATGATTGACAAACTGTCAAAATCAATGAAATTTCAATTTGAATACATTTTTTTTAAAATGTATGTGTCATTTCTTCATTGGGTGTAAAACTCTTAAAACAATTTTTTGAAGGGGTATAGCAATAATTTTTTCAAGATACAAGCATCTGAGGTGTAACTTTCTCAAGTTTGAATCCACCGTCTTTATAGATGAGCTGACTTGTCATTCAAAAATATAACATTAGTATTATTAACATTCTGGTCATAACGTTGAGATATCCTTCTCATTCTAGTTAATCAAACATTCTTCTCAAATAGAGGCATTATTAAAGTTTTTTCTCTTTTTTTCTTTTTTTTTAAACAATGGGTAACCCTTGCATTAAAAAAACAAAAAACAAGTACAAAACGGCCAAACCAGGAGGCTGGACAATGAAGTGATACTGAGCAAAAAAAGAAAGAAAGTGACAGTAAAAGGTTAAACAAATAAATAAGAGGGGGAGGGCCTTCCTTGTCCCAACTAATCTGGTTGTCAATATGAGTGGCAAGGACTAGTGACTGCGCCCATACTAGGTCAAATTTGAGCCAAATGGAGTCCGATTCATTATTAAAGCTTTCTCTCTAGTTAATCACAAATCATGTGACAAACCTAAAAGCAACGGACTACCTGACTACTACAAGATCCTGTAGAAGTGCTTTTTTGTTCTTGCCAAAACTAAGTGCTTCGATAGCACAAGCTTGTCTCTACACAAAATAGCACCTCGAACATCAATCCAATCTACAAAACTTCCATCAAGCGAAAGTACAAACGGATAACGCACGTGGATAAAAATTAAAGTTGAATGTTATAATGCCACTAATAATGTTCACAATTACTGTGAGAACGTTGTTTGGTTTGCCTTGACAACCCTGACAAACTACAATCACAGGGTGGATTTACACTAGGGTCTAAGACCAAATCCAAGAAACTCTAAAATCAAGCAATCCTATTGGTTAAGAGGTGAAAATTGTTTACACCAGGATTCGGTTTAAAATTTGTTGAAATGAGCTACTTGGATCCAATTAAGAGTTTGTTGCGTCCTAAATGGGGGCACCCTAAACCCATGAATTCTTAGTCTTAAACCCTAGTGCAAACCCTCCCTTAACCTAATCAGACCATCTTACCCCCAAGAGGATGACTGGGTTGAAGCAAGTCCCTTATTTTCAGTCCTGTGGAATATTTGAATCAAAGCAATCTTGGAGGCTTGGAGCTCTTCCAAGAAAAACAAACTGATCCCTCTCTCACCGTACACGAGCACATGATTTTGTGATTAGCAAGTCAGAAAGCGAGTCAAAAGTTGTGATCCTTCTGTGAATGCATTTCATTCTTAAAAGCCTTGGAATGCCTGATGCCTGAAGGTAGGAAAGTCTAAGATTGTCCCTGCTCTTAAAAAAAACTAAGGTAAGAGGTCCATGAACCGCTCATCTAAGAGCTGAAGCTGATTTTTGGGGAGGTAGAATATCTTAACCCCTAAAGGCCCAAGTGTCCGTTCAACGAACAAGTGGGATTTTGGGCAAGTACCTATGGGCTAAAATTTTGTCCTGATTTTTTGAAACTTTTTTAGAAGATAGAAAAACTGATAAGCTTTGTGGGAGTATAATTTTTTTCAATCAGTGCCCGGGAAAAAAAGGTATGCCCAAATAAGCTCAAAACAAGGGAGAGCAGGCAATAAAAAAAAATTTGCAAAAAATAATTTTTTTTTTGAATTTTTTTTCCCATAGATTATATTTTTGTCTATCTAGAAAGCTTTGATTCATTTCATTTGGATTTGTTATGAGAAAGTTATGGACATTCTTGTTTTTCGAGCAGTTAGAGCATCTTTTTGAAAAAAATAACTTGTAGGACTCATTTTTTAATGCAATTTTTCAAATTTTTCAAATTTTTTTTTTTGGCATGGTTTAGTTTACTTGCTAGAACAATCTGACCATTGGGATTAGAGCATTTTAATTCCATCTGAAATATATGAATATTTTAGATTTTCCTTCTATCTTGTACCTAATTCTACTTAACAATTTTTTTAATAATGAAAATTAAGTTTTTTTGAATTTTTTTTTTTTTGGTAGCTTTTCAACTCAATTCTCCACTATAAACATTTAAAGCTCAAAACTCTATAGTGCAAAACTTTTAAGCTAAAAATGTTCAAAGTCAAAAAATCCAATCCCACAATGTGCTGAAAACCTTGTTTTTTTCTTTTTAAACATAGATATCTTGCAATCTATGCGGTCAAAAATTCTGAAATTTTTTCCACATATTCTTATACTAGTTAGGTGTAAGATCCTACGGTTAGATGTGCAAAAAAAACATTTTTAATTTTTTCTTCACTCTTTGCTAAAAAATGGCAGTTTGGGGTGTTTTTTGGCTGAAAAAAGGCCTTGGGCCTTTAGGGGTAAAAATATTTTTCAGTAAATATTTCTTGAAAGGCAAGAGAAATTGGCATCTAACCCAAGTTGTTTCATATTTTTTGAAGCTTTGTAGAAATTAGTTATGAATTTCTGAAGTTGCAGAAAAGTGCATTTTTGTGGGCTCTAAAACCGACCACCTCTTCAAATGCACACCATTTGTACATTGGGAAGTGCAAAATGTACCTCTAGAGCCTGATTGATTTTAGAACTTGCTCCATTTTAGAATCTGTTACCTTAACGTCAAATGAAAATTTCAATGCACAGTAGACACATAAGGTGAATGTACCCATACCTGATTACTTAAGGGATTTCGCAGCAAAAGATGATCAGTTTAAGGTGCAAGAAAATTTTCCCATGTAGAAAGATAAGAAATATGGGGATACCCAAATTTTCTTAATTTTATTCCCGAATTTGAAGTTACTATGAATTTTGGGAGTCAAAAGTTGTCCGGACTAGTAGCTAATTTTAAGAGTCATCCAATTCCGATCATCTAAAAAAGTGCTTTTCCGCTCACTATTTCATATTTTTCTTCCTCATTACTTTGGGACGTGTCATAACCTTATTAGTCCCAACCTTGAAAAAACACATTCCAAGCTTTTCAGCCGTGGTTGGAAATAGTGCCATCTACAGGTTAGTTATGGGTCATGATCGACTATGGGTATATTTACCTTATTCAAAGGCAGGGAGGTTGTAGGAAGATGATGACTTCCAACAATGATGAAATCATAACTATTGGTATAAGCACCAGGTCTTCTTTTTTCCATTTTTTTATAAAGTGCCAATGTGGATAAATAAAATGTTATAGTGGTGCTCCAAATTTCAACATTCATCCACATATTGGATAGAAAAGATCACATTAGCACATAAAAAATAAAAAAAAAATAAATGCTAATTTAGAACCGTTGGTTGAATTTCTATAGCACGATGAAGTGAATTACGACATTCTTGCACTCTCCGTTCCAACACAGATCGCAATATAGCACCTTATGTCGTGAAGATATGTTTTAGTTTCCGTATCACATTTTCGAACGTTAGAGGAGCCCCACAACAACACGCTGGAGTGACTCTCTAAACATTTTGCACCATTGATCTTCTAAGATCTTCTAAGATCAACAGTGCAAATCATTTGAAGTGTTGCTTCAACATGTTGCTGTGGGGCTGCTCTTAAACCGCTAAGTGGCAACTCAACCATAACCTTAACAATTTGTGCAGGGTTTTAATTTGAATTTATGATGTGGGGCATAATACCGCCTAGATTCTCAACAGCTTGCAAGCTTAACAGCTATCAAGCAATGATCTGTCCATGTACTTCCAAATACTTCTATAGGAATCTGCATATGACAATCTTGTGCAGTTCAATGCTTATTTTCAATCTTAGTCACTGGTCCGTTCCTGCAATTCCAAAAAGTAGAAACAAATACTAACACTGCAATTAAACGACCTTGTAGCAAATCGGAAAACAGGATCAACCATGATTGGAAACAATTAGATCATAGGAGTCAAACCTCAGGAGGAGTCCAAGACGACGATGTAGAAGCTGAAAGAGCTTACAAGGTTATCGCTCGAGAAGGACGAGTTGGAAACCAAAAACGGGACACTGTTCAAGCTGGGAGCAACGCTAAAGCTCGCTGCACCAACGCTACTGTGTACTCTGTGGTTTTGTAACTGCCTAAGAGCATCCGCACTGCAACACGTTGAAGCAACACTCTAAACGTTCTGCACCATTGATCTTCTAAGATCAACAGTGCAAAACCTTTTAAAGTGTGGCTGCAGTGTGTTGCAATGGGGGTGCTCTAAGGCACCATGTTTTGGTGTTACAAAACTTTGAAGATGACGGAAACTTTCTTAAGTTGCTAGTTTTAGTAGTTATCATTTTTGAAAAAATCCTTATTGAAGTTTTAGCATCACGAGTCCAATTTTGAAAATGAATGTTGATAACTGTGTGCAAGGGTGTCCATTGCAAATTTTGATTTTTCTAGTGTTGAGGGCTCTTGGAAATGAGCCTCAAGTACACTAGATCTTGGAGAAAAATTTACATTAAAAATTCATTTCAGAAAGTTGTAGAGTAGCTTTTGAGAAGTTGTAAATTGATTGTGGTTACACATGTTATATCCTTTGACCTCATTTTTTTTTTAAATTTTTCCTCAAATTCAAATTTGACATGTAAAAAGAAGATTAAAAGGTTTCAAATCACTGTCACATTTTTAACAATCTCATAATTAAACATTATAATCTTTCATTCTATATGTGATATTGTTGTGGTTGCTTTTCTTATAGGACTTCTAACATGTTAAGTGTGAATTTATACGGTTGCAATTCAAAAATGAAGACATTTGTGAAAATGTTGGTTTCTTCCCCACTTTAGAGCAAACTCCAAGAAGGCTCATAAAAAGCTTCATGTAGTTAAGAATTAATTCACTTCAAGGAAAATAAAGGGAAAAAAAATAAGGAAACAAAAGAAAAACTAAACATGGCAAATGTAGATATGGAAAAACAGGAAACTAATTCCTAGGATATTCTACGTTCTTAGGTCCAAAATTGCTTCAAGTACTCAAATCCAAAAGTTACATTCTTTATATATATTTATACCTTCAACAAATCTAGATGTAGGATCCTTTAGTTAACTTATTAGAGTACATCCTCCTAAATTTTCATAATAAGAAACCTTACTAATTAAAAGGATATGATACTTGATTTTCAAAAAGAAGTATTTTCAACTCTGACTTTCTAAATGGTTAGGTTTTCATCTTTCAAACTTTGTAAACACAAATGTTCATGCTTCATGCTTCTACAATCACAATAATTTATAATTGATGGCTTCATATAGTCAAATCTTCCATTAAATTACTAATTTTAGTCATTATCTACAAATTATATCTAAATACCTATATAAATACTAAAATGTTGTTTCCGCTATGCATTCAAGGATTTTTAGCATATATAAGGTCTTTTGTAGTGAGGATTAACATCTTATTTCATCGTGCCACGATTTCCTATATATATATATATATATATATATATATATATATATATATATATATATATATATATATATATATATACAAATATACATGTACAAATATATATAATGTGTATTTTTCAAAAGATTTATTAGAATAATGTAAGAGGTTTACCAAAAATACAGGTTTGAATGAAAAAAATTACTTTTAATTTAATTATAATCCCTATAGGTCAAAGACTATATTTTCACCAAAACCGCTCTAAAATTGTCATTTCTAATACAAGTACCAAATTTTGAAAAAAAAACAAGAGGATCTTACAGTATACTAGTTCAAAATGATGTGTAACAAACTTCAAAAATTTCCACGTTGTTTGTATCAACAAAAATCCTTTTTTTGTCCCTGCAAAAATCCAAGCAGCTACACTTCACAAGGTCACTTTGGATGAAAAAATGTCCAAAATAGTGGTTACTCTTTGAATTCATTCATCAAGGCAAGTTGGCTACATGAAATGGAAAATTTCAATTCATTTGGAATTGTAAAACATATAGGAAAAAAATAATAAGTAGAAAGAGATAAAAAATGATACAAAACACTAAATTGTTAAGAATTCAGATATGGAATTGAAAAATGCCAATCCTAATGGTTGTAATATTGTAATAAATAATTTAGACCCCATTCATTCATTCATTCATTCATTCATTCATTCATTCATTCATTCATTCATTCATTCATTCATTCATTTTTCTAAATAATAAAAACTGAGTTAAATAAAGAACTTCAAAGATTATTTTAGAGTAGAGATTCTATAACGACAATCAAACTAACAATCCTCATAACTTTTGCTTCATTAATCAAATTGGAATGATTCAAAGCATGCCGTGTATGTATAAATGTAAAGAATCAACTTCAAATTTTTATTTTAAAAAAAATTGATTTTTAAAGAAGTTTTTTGAACTGCCCAGGCTGCCCGCCTACTAATGAAAATTACATATCATGCAATAACTTTTTAACCATGTAGTCAAAACTTATGAAAGTTATTGGGACTTAAAGCTACTCCTTGGGCACATCTTCTGTGAAAATTTCAAAGAAAAAAATAAAAATTCCGTTAGTAGTAAGCTGCCCAAAATTGCTACATTTTCAAAAAACGGCGTTTGGTTCTTTAGGGATTAAAAACCAATTACAAAGGAGAGAATACAAATCAAGTGCAGTACTAACTATGATGTTTGGATTTCAATATATGGAACTTCTTGTTGCAATTACTCATGAGTTTTTGAATTTTCTTAAAATTTTAAAATGAAGTAGAAAGGAAAGCAACTTGTTGGTCCACCTTTGTTTTCTTAGCTTCAATCAAATATAAAAAATGGATATTTTGAAAGTTACAACCAAGTTTGACCAAGGTGACTCAAATGATGCAGGGATTTGTATAGGTTGATAAGTTGACACGCTTTAGGAAAAACTAAGTGAATGAAACTTTTGACCATGAATGGCAAGAGAGTGATTGATTAATCTAGAATAGCACAAATGCGACCCATTGGTAATAGTACAATTTCTTCAGCTTGAAAGCACTCTCAAGCACACAATAAAAAGTTCAAATTCTACAAAAAGTAGATGAACCACAGGAAACAAATGGTTTAGTAAGTGTTGTTTGGTCCAAACCACCAAAGACATTTCGATTTTGTAAGTCTCGATGCCTAGTGCCGCAAACATTAGATTTGATTCGGGGGTCTTGGAGGGCTCCGAGTTTCCATGTTGTCTGCTGCATTCCCAGACTGCGGGAACGCAGCAGCAGCTGGCTGACATGGCACAGCCACTGCCACATCATTTTCTGAAAAAAAAAAAACATTTGCTTAAAATGATATTCTGGTAAATTTTTTTTTTTTTTTTTTTTTTAAAAGAAAAATTCTGACACACCCGTACTGGCGTTTAGTGAATCTGGGCAGATCAGGGGCCTGAAACGGCCTTCTAAGACCCCCAAATATCATCTAACGCTTATAATTGATGGGCAACCAAGAATGCCAAAGCAACATGTAGAAGGACATGAGATGCTTACATAAGTCATCAACCAAGCTTTGGTAGTGTTGGCGATAGCAGAAGTAGGCCATCACAATGTCAGAAAGAGCATTCAAATGCGTCGTAATGAAGAACACGCTTGCAGTATGGCTTGCCAAAGCAAGACAATTATCTAGATGGGCAATTTCATTAAAATGGGTATATTCCAAGTGCCACTCTGACAATGTGCTATTTTCACCATCTAGGATAGGTATAACTTTCAGAGCGGCCATTCTGAACCATCTAGGACAAGTATAGATTTAGAGCGGCCATTTTGAACTGTTTTTCACGCCATTTCAAAAAGATATCGCCATTTTAATAAAATTGCTCATCTAGCTGCTTCACATGTGGCATGGAAATGGAATTTTAACAGATCAGATGGACCAGTTGAAATCATGATTTACATCTTGGTAAAACATCTTAATCAAAACAAATGAACTATGTAATTGCACAACAAGCTATGTTATAAAAAAAATCACCGGTTAGGACCTACCGAGCCGTGGGCGGTGACTTGCAAATATGTTTGTTGATTTGGCTTGCTTTGCAATTGCCAAACATAATCTCAATATAAGAGAATTGAATGGTATGACTTTTGATTGCTCAAGATTGTAATATTAATCCCTAAAGACTAGCATGCGTTTTTTGGCAACATAGAAATTTGGACACACTAGGATTTCCATATTTTAGGCTGAAATTTTAATTGAAGCTAGGGACAAGGAATGTCTTTCATATGCACTAAGTTTCATGACATTTGGAAATATGAGTCAAAATTTATAGCCTAATATGTTTCTTTTTTCACAAATGGACAGTTGAAGCAAATTAAAAAATCACTTTTTTCATAAACAAAAATTTGAAATGGTTTTCTAGATTTATATATATGTTAAATCATTTCATTTTGATCAATGGGTCAAAAATTATGAGGAATTTTTGTTTGCGGGTAGTTATGGATTCTCAATTCTAAAATAAACTTGAAAACCTTCATTTTTCTCAATTTTCAATATTCAAAAAAATTAAATTAAATCATAGGATGTAGATTATTTAGTAGAACATTGCAGCATTGGAATTGACATTTTTTTATTCCATAACTAAATTTTGTAACAATTTTGTATTTTGAATCATTCTCTACTTCTTCCTACTTACAACTTTTTTTTGTATGTTGTACAATTCCAAATGATTTGAACTTTTTCAAGCATGTAGCCAACTTGCCTTGAAGAATGAGTCCAAAGAAGAACCACTATTTTGGACATTTTTTTCATACAAACAAATGTGAGCATGTGAAGTGCAATTGTCTGATTTTTTGCAAGGCCAAAGAAAGGATTTTGGTGACTTTGAAAGCTCATATCTTGCAATCCACATAGTGGAAATTTCTGAAATTTTCTTCCACATATTCTCAAGTCAATATACTACAAGATTCTATGGTTACATGTGTCCAAAAATGTTTTTTTTTCAAAATTTGGTACTTGTACTAGAAATGGCATTATCTGGAGCATATTTGGTGAAAACATAGTCAAGGAACTTTAGGGGTTCACTAATAACAAAATCATATGTTTTAGCTAAGCTTGCTGGATTAAATTCATAAGTAGATGCATAGTTGGATGAAGAGTTAGGTGAGTTAAACAATCACTACATGAAGTTAGGTAGATTCAAACTCATTAAGTTAATACCAGCTGGTAGTATTGTAACAGAGATTTCTCTCAGATTTCATTAACAAATGAATTAAAATTCTACTGCACACACTAATAGAAACTTGTCTTTTGCAACTATTCGAAACTACTATTGCCGCCTAAAAACAACTTGTTTTGCAAAACCAAGTCATTTTGGATGAATTCTTATGGATGCTATTAAAAAACAACTCATCTTTACCAAAAACAAATTGTTATAGACAAGTAATTTGAGATGAGAGTAGTTGTAAGAGACCAAATTTCTATTAGTGAAACCCACTACTAGTTGAAAATTTGCACAAGCAAGTAGCAAGCAAATGTTATCAATCTTAATATGCTTCTCCTTAACCAATCAAAACATGTCACCACAGCGAAACTCTCCTATATTGATATTATAATCGTACAAATCAAGGACTAAATAAATTATAAATGGATTTATAATAACTTATTTTGTTATCAGTAAATTAGATATGATACTTCAAAACAAACCTATGGCCAAAAGTAAAAGACTACATAGAATTAGTTGACCCACAAGAATGGCACTTTTGTAAAGTAAAGCCACAAGGCAAAATCTATTTTTAGATATTTCTTTTTTTTTTACCAAACACTTCATTTCTCGATGCCAATTTTCATTAAAATCCACAAAATTGGTTATATACACATGAAAAGTGGATTATTTAAACCAAAATTTTGAATGACTGGAAATATTGATTACACGAGGATTTAGACCATTGGTGATGTGTGTGCTTTCCAAAGCCCTCTCCAACCCTCACGTGGTTTATGTCTAAAAGTGATACAAGTGTCTCATTATATCGAATTCTTGGTTGGATTTGGAATTGAGATTAATTCGAAGTGCGGAGCAAGAGCTTCTGATTTTTTGAAGTCTTCTGGACAATAAGGTGGAGCTCGGGGTTGGGATTGGCAAGAAGGGTCAAGGCATTCCAGAAACACTTAGTTGTGGATAGTGTTTTTGGTATGAGATCACTTGAAACTTTGAGTAGTGCTACATTTACATCCCAATGGGACCCCATATCTTCTTTATTGAAGAGTAATGGTTTGACATGCCAAAATGGAGCCGTGTAGTAGATGACTAAGTTACAATAGAAACATGGCTACATTGGGCCACCTACTGTCTACTAAATAGATGCATCAGAAAGTTGGGCCAATCTAGTTTAATGCCATTTTGGTAGCAAAGGCCATTTCAATGTCATTTTTTCAATCACTTTGATACTAAGTTGGCACGGAGGCTAGCACCAAATTACCTTGATAAGGTGTCCGTGCACCACATTGACATGCTCTAAAGTTCCTGGACCATCTACTGTCTACTAAATAGATGAGCCCCGCAACCATTGGGTATGAGCCCTGCTACATTTACTTCCAGATTATGCATTACCATCGGACATGCCTACAAGAGAATTACAAGTTGTCCCTAGGGTAATTATATTCTCCTTCTAAGGATGATACTCATGAATTTCATTATGTGTTTACTTCCATGTGAATTTGCTTTCCCATATCTAAAAGATATAAACGTTATGTAGGAAGTTTTCTATGGAGTGGAGGTTCAGGACCTCAAAGTCTTTACATGGGGACTGCTTAATTACATTATTTAACAGAGGTATATTACATAAGGGCTCTATGTTTGCAGGAAACAAGGGCTTCTGTGGACATTAGCAAAATGATCAATACCTTAAATGAGGTTGTTTGTTTGTTTTGTTTTGTTTTGTTTTGTTTTGTTTTGTTTTGTTTTGTTTGTAGCATGGACAACTTCCTGACCATGCGTCCCCCAGCCGCGTGCTTGGTACCGTCGGAAAGCTCTCGCCGAGGAGGGGTGCACCGGCTTGGTTTCGTGGCGTTTGGAGCGGTGGTGCAAAAGTTATTGAATTTCAAAGTATTTATTGATTAAAAATTTAGAGAATTACTTTTACTTTGATTTTGGTGGCGTTCTTGGTACTGGGAGTGGAACCGGGAGTAGAACTGGGAGTAGAATCGGAAGTAGAACCAGGAGTGGAACCGGAAGTAAATGAAAATTGGGCCAACGGCACAGGGCCACACTAGTGTACATGACACTTTCACACTGATGGGTGATTTGGTATGTGTGCTCCTTTTTCCTGCTCTCACCACATTTTTCTCACTTCAAATATTTTCATGAGACGCAGTGTCCTCAGGGGCTGTGTGTAGCTTTGAACCCAGCAATACCAGCATGGGGACTAACTTTTGTACCAGCATGGCTCTTGTGGTCTCACCAAGAAGGCTGAGTGAAACTAGTATGCTGTTTTATCTCTTAATGCAAATAACATAGACGCAAGTTGGGCTCTAAGGTCTCTGTTTTGGTCATTGATCGAGGTCAATGCCTTTGTATTGGTTACCCCTTTGATTTCCTCTTGATTCGTGTCTGATCTTCTTCTTCTTCTTCTTTCAGATTTGTAAAAGCAGGTGCCAAGTCTGAGTGACTTGGAGTTGTGGCTTGAGGTCCTTTTTGATATGTCCCATTTACCTCATATTTCTAATATATGAACTTGGTTGGTTCTGATTGAGTTATTAAGTGATCTCCACATAGTTTTGGATGATCTTCAGTATGTACTGTTGGTTTCTATGAAGGGCCTTTGTGGAGCGATTAAGGTTCAAGTAACAGGTCTTGCAATTGGCCATTAGTTCTTGAAGATTGAATTGTTTGGATGTTCAGGTGGATTCTTACTGTAGAAATGGTCATGATGAATGTTCTGGGATTGCAATTGTGGGTGAACTCTATGCTTATTGCTGGCATCAAATGAGAGTTGCACAACATAAGGAAGTCTGAAATCTCATGTACTTGTGCAGGATATGAGCTTTGTTAAGACGTTGACATCCTACAAAGCTCCAGATTAGGTTGAGGAGGTTGTTAGCAAGTGTCATTGAAGATTCTATTTGTGGAGATTCTTGTTGAGATAAGCAGCAGGAAAATTTGACCTCTCATTGTTGTTCATCAAGATGTGGTGAATGCTATTGTGGGCTCTTATATACTTTTTAGCCTCTCTTTGGGGATACAGAAAGTGACAACAATTCCAAATTTTAATGGATTTGTTCCACTGCTATGGAGCTGTTCATTGCTCTCCCAATAAGAATCAAATTGTTTCTAAAGAATGTCAATCACACAACCCTCATCAAAATTTGCTTAGGATTTCCTGTGAGTTATAATTGTGCTTTTCATTCCTTGAAAATTGTCTTGGGTTGGACACAATTGTTTTTCAATCTTTGACTCTTTGACATTGTGACGCTATTTTTTGAATCACAAGTTCATTAGGGTCGTTGCATGAATGACCTTCCGTTTTTGTTCCATTTTGGCTAGTACTCCCAATATTATGAGCTTTTGCATACAATATTTTTAAAAATAAAATAAAATATGGATAATTAGGATGACACTAAAAATAGCATATCACCAAAATTTCAAACCTAAAAAAAATCTAGGTCAAAAGTTATTCACAAAAAAGATGAGCTGAAATTTTCAAGAAAATACATACTTTGACATTTTTATTTGTAGAAAATAGGAAAAGTAATATTTAAAAAATTGAAAAATGCCATTGAGGAAGACTTCATGATAATGAGATTTCACCAAAAGAATAATGTTGAAACCATCTTTAGTGCTTAGAATTGCCCGCGTAAAGGAGCCCTCTTTGTATGGACATAGAGGATATAAAATAAAATATTTTTTAATGCCCCTTGGTAAAAACATGGTTTCCTACTATGGAAATAGACCATAGAAATTTCAGCTCCATATCATTAAATTTGGAGACTCCTTACGTAGTAAAACCCCTAAAACTCAAAACATGACATATTAGTTTATATGATTTTTAAGTATAAAATTATTTTTGAATTTTTTTGAAAATATAGTATATGATTAAACTCATAAGAAGAATCTCCAATAAAAATTTCAAGTTCATGCGAGTCATGCTTCAAAACTTACTGCAAAAGGAAGCTTCGGCATTGCTTTTGTGACAATGTTTCAGTACCGGTCTTTCATGCAATCACCCATTAATTAAGTGCAAGAGTTTCAATTTTTTTTTTAATTTCAAAATCTCTGATTTCCAAAGTCAAATCATCTTTGGTTGTACATAGCAAGCGCAAAGGCTAATATTCTACAATAGGGATATCCGTACATTCAATCAAGTTATTTGTTTTGTTTTATTTGTTATGTTGAGATCTTTGGAACCGTGAATCCCCTATCGTGTGCTTGGTACCATCAGAAAGTTCTTTGCAAGGAAGGGTATACAAAAATTGTTCTTGTGATGTTCCTACTTACAATAGAAAAGATATTGAATTTCAAAGTTTTGTGAATTAAAAATTTTGAAAACTACTTTTACTTTTATTATATGATATTGTGGCAACGGCACATGGCATACTAGTATTACGGATCTTGGAGTTTGACAATTATCAACGCTTAGGTTCAACCAACACTTGCAAGACGACGTGCAGGAAGCGAGATTGGTGGTAAGTACTAAAAATTCCTCCCGGCCCGTATTGGTTGGATCTCTTTTTGTCCCCAACAGAAGAGGGTTGGCCCAGCCATGGCCAACTGGCCAAAGACTTCGACCAAGCTTTTGACTTACGACACTGACCAGCGAACCAGCCCTGTGGAATCCTGGAATCCGGCCACGAAATTCAAAGGCACGGATCCCGGGCACACAAAGACCCCTTAGAGTAGCATTCTTTCACGTGGGGAAGGTTGCCTTTGCACGCAAGCAGGCCCCACACTCCCACGGATAGACTACCTGACCAAGTCCCTGGTTGCTTCACACTGGCTATGGCGCTCTCTCCTTTGCCGAACTCTGCAACTCTTCTTCTCTTCCCACTCGGGGCGTTTCTGCCTTCGAGATCTTCATCAAGCTTTTGCACCTCCGAAGTCACATCGTCCGAACATCTCCACGTGCAAGTTCACGCTCTCACCTTCCTGCAAACTCTCCTGCATCGTCGCTACCACAGTCGGCATGCATTCGTAAGTTCACTCTCCTCGGGTTGTGTCCTGGTTCATTGCAAAGCTTCTCTTCCTCGCCAGTTTTTCTGTACGATACCGTAAAGGTGGCTTGTTAGATTGGGGTCTTGAGATCTGGATGTGGAGTTCGGTACCACGGTTGCATGTGTCGGTGGTGTTCGTTTCCGTCATGTCGTTCCAAGTGAGATCCAAACTATGGTCGCTTGTGTTTCTAGCTTTGTGGGACCCTGTTGGCTGCTTCTCTCTTGTTTCATTTCACCGCTGGACTTTCTGATTAACGACCCCAAATGGCAGATCTGAGTGGCGTAGATCGGTGAACGTCGATTGGGGAAAGTTCTTCTCGTTGGTTTGTTTGAATGTGGAGTGTTGTGAGGCTGCAGCTCTTTTTTTTAGGTCTTCGTGAGAGTACCGAATGGCGAGTGAAGTGACTGGAACCTGGAGTGAGAGTGTGAGGTTAAAGTAGTGGTTTAAGCTTGTGTTGAGAGTTTGAGGTGGTGTGGTGGTTTGAGTTAGGTGCAGACGTTCTTTTTCTGTTTACTGATGTGTGTGTGTGACTGTGTGTCTGTGTCTGTTGGTCCTGTAGGAGAAAAGGTGGCCTAGGTAGCACGTGTTAGCTCGTGTTTAGAGTTTGAGGTCGTGCTGTGTTTGAGTTCGGTGTTATTTAAATTAGCATGTGGTCTAGGCCAGTAATTGATGCTGTCTGGTCGGGGAAGAACGAAATGGTGGACGGTTGTTAATATTGGTGGTATCGGTGTTGTGTTATCGCAGAAGAAGCTGGGACCTAGATGGCCAATGTCAAGATCTGGTGTTGTTAGAGCATGCGCTAACACATCTTCAATATCTACAGACTATCATTAGTGCCACAACTACAGTTCCACATCCCTGTCCATGACTCCTTCATACTGGCTATGGTGCCCGTCCCTCCGTCGAACTTTGCAGTTAATTTTCCTCTTCCCACTCTCGGTGTTTTTCACTTAGAAATCTTCATTAAATGTTTGCACCTCCAAAGCTACAACATCCAAACATCTCCATCTGCATGTGGATGCTCTCACCGTTCCTGCAAACTACTCTGCGTCGTTGCAACCTCAGTCGGCATTTGGGAACGTACTCTAGCTCTGTAAGTTCACACTCCTAGGGTTGTGTCCTCGTTCATTGATGTAGCTTCACTTCCTCACCACTATTTCTGTACGATACCACAAAAATGGACTGTTGGGATGGGATCTTGAGATATGGGATGTCGGAAATTTGGTACTAAGTCTGTGTTGGTGTTTGATTCCGTCATTTTGTTCCAAGCGAGATTTTGACTATGGTCGCTTGTGTTTCTAGCTATTGCGAGCCCCTATTGGTTGCTTCTCTCCTGTTTCATTTCATCGTTGAACTTTGTGACTAACGACCCCATTGGCAGATATGAGCGGTGTAGATTGGTGGAAGCTTGTCTCGTTGGATTGTGCCGCCGTTGTTGCTGTCGTCGTGTGCATCTTTACTGTTGCTTGCTGAGAGTGGGAGTTGGTGCTCTGTTTTGTGGGTGAGCTGGAGCGCTCCTCTTCCTCGCAACTGAATCCTCAATGCATGTGAGGTGAGTTCCTTGAATGGGTTAGCAAACTAAGCTTCAATAATTAGTGTTGTTTCAAAGTCTTGGTGCGCTTTTGTTGTTTCACCTTGCCAATTGTGGACAAATGTATCCAATTGGTTGAATAACAACCAATGCCAAGGAAAAGAATGAAGGATTCAAGGTTAGGATGTTGTAGCAACCGTGGACGAAGGTACAAAAAAATCTCTAATTTTTGTTTGGTCTTGAAGTCTCTAAAATAGAACCAATGTTCCAATTTTGATAGCAAGCCCATGAGACTACATCTTCTATCATTTTGAAATAGCACAAAGGTACACAAGAATTCAAGATTTCAAGTTTGGGTATTTTTTTACTTTTGGATCATGGTGTTCAATATAAATGGGTTGGTGATAAATGTATGAAAGGATAATGAGATGGTTACCAACTTTTGTTTTGGCAATTTTTCTAGTAAGAATATTTTGATGAAAGTTGGAAGTGGAGGTATTATGGGAGATTATTGAAACAATTATATTCATAAGGTAATCTAGATTTCGTTTTGCACATTTCAAACTCCTTATTATTACACCTAGTGACAAAATTATAGCACCACAATGTGAGTCATGAATAGTGATAGGCCACATGCCAAGGTTGAGTAAACATCAAGTGTGCATGATATTAGAGAAGGTGAAAGTAAAGAGGTCAAAATGTACACAACACATGTGCAATTTGTTTGATTTGTTTTGGTTGAACATTGAAGGATTGCATTGCACTACAATATTTTCAAAAGAGTTTTTTTTTATCGAAAAATTGAAGGAGTAATTGTATAGTTGATCTCAAGTGTTTCAATGGAGTTTTGATTAACATGTAGAATGAAGGGTAGTCAATGACATTTGGAAGGGAGGGAGAGAAGGTTCTATCAACCCAAAGAAAAATCAAGAGTAGCTATAAAAGTGGGACTAGGACTAAATTCAACAACTAGCCCATTGCAAACAAAAGAATGCAAAAGAGAAAATGGCCAACAAGAGAACTAGTAGCCTTAATAGGTAGTCCAAAATTCAATGGAAGGTTGAAGCAATAGCACTTCCAATTGCTACAAGAAATTGGAAATAATGAACTAAGGAGAGGCTAGTTTCTAAACACAATGTGCAATACATGCATCTATTATTTGTAATGCCCTTTATCTTGAGTTGTTCTTTGGAATTGTGTCCATTGACAAGGTGTCATCAATTGCACCAAGTCATCTTCCTTTTATCCTATGATATGAGGTGGTTGTGAAGTATTGGTGTGGAGTACTCTTGGTCCTTGTAAACCAAGTTCAAAATTGTAAACACCATCTGTAACACCACCAATGAAGCCAAAAGTAAATTTCATCATTGTAATTAAAACCTTGAGCAATTTTGTGACTAGATGAAAAGCATAAGACAAGCTAACTCCGAGGAGTTGATCTTACTAGTCGTACCCTAATTTGAATATTTGTCTTTATGGTATAATTTTGGGCAACACAAGCCAATAACCATGAACAATGAAATTTGCTTTCTTCACATCAATAATGATTCAAATCTATTAATAAATATGGAAATTTTCATTTTATCCCATTGCACTAAGAATAATGGTATTTGAAGTTGGTCATTTAGTAGTACTAGTTACTTTGTTACAAAGCCTACTTATAGATGGCACTATCCAACTTCCAATCAAGTGTCTAGTTGCCACTTGGCATTATTGGAGTTGCAGACAATTAGTGATAGTACTCATAATCAATGTTGGCAATACTAAATACCATTATTAGTGAAGTGGTATAGAAAGATCAAGGTCATAATAAGTAAATAATTGATCACCAACAAATTTTATTAGTAGAATCAATCCTCACAAATTTGGAAGTTTATTTGATCCAAAAGTTGTGCATCTAATTGGAACCACATATATCCATAAAGCTAGTGCCTAGGCAACAATAGAGCACTCCGATAAATTATAAATACTCATAAAGTTGAACTTGCTAAAATTGTAACTCTTAGATTGCACTAGATTTTAATATTTCAAACCTATAAATACAAAATATATTTAAAATTTAAAATGAGTGAAATGTTTTTTCATTGAATTATTTGTATTTAACCAAGCTATAATGATACTAAGGAATGCATTGTAAACTTGATAAAACAAGAAAATTAGCATGCCTTGCATAGAAAAAAAGATTAATGTTGTTGGTACATTAGAGTTCCCTTGCTGTGTTTGCTGACATTTATGATCAACTTGAAAATTAAAATTATGAAGTTTTAAAATGCTAAACATATAAAATCTTCATGATTTAAGAACTCAAAATTTTTTTATTTTTATTTTTCATAACTTCTAACTTGTAATTTAATGAATTTGGGAAATTTCAGGTAATAGAGTTCAAATTTCTAAATTTCAAACTTTTAAACAATTCAATTTGAAAGTTCTTTAATTAACTAGATAACTTTGTAAGTATATATCAATTTTAAATTTTATTTATTTCTAAGTGATATAAGTTGGTATAGTATTTACTATTACATTATTGTTTATTACATTTTGGGCATTAAAAGAGGATCTCAAGAAAATTATTACTAGTTGAATCAACAGTAATATTTGAATCAACTTTACTAGTTGATTCAAATATTAAATGTTATTTGGGTTTAACAATAGGAGTGATTGTAATGAAGTTGCTTCCATTTCTGTACTAAGAGTTGCAATGCTTTGCATCCAACAAGTTATTAATCTCAACAAATATTAATTTAGATTTCTAAAGTTTGCTCATTATTTTACCCTAAGAAATGGAAGAATAATATGCTAGCATGATTGCATTACTCTTATTGTGTAACATTCATCTTCTTGCATGTACAAATTGATTTCTAGTAAGTTTTGTAGAGACCTCAATGTAGATAACTTTCTAAGGCACTTTCCAACTAAACTCCACCATTCATATAATGAAATGGGAGGTTTAACATGTTTGCTTGAATCTATTGTATTTGCTTATGTATTGCTTGAAAGTCTTGTTCACTATTGTTCAAATTAGTTGACATCAACCACCAAAATGATTTTGAATCCAAATGTGGAGATCTTTTTTGTAATCTTGACTCTTGTAATGGAGATCATTCTATAATATAGTGGGATGCAATTTTTCTCATCAATAGTTGTTGATTACAAAAATATTAATCATTTTTTGATGGTATTATTGAAACATTAATTTAGATAATGAAATTGTGATATTCAAAATTTATACTTTACATGTAAAGTTTTATAGTTTATGAATTTCGGCTATGATTATGGTAGTTTTATAATCTTTTTTGTATTTGTATTATACTAGATTTGTAGACATTGGTAGTAGTTTCAATATGACTATTGTTTAAATAAATTTTTCTAGGCCCTTGCTAATTTTCTTTGTTTGAATGTTATTTTCTAACTATTTTTGTTGGATTTGTTTTGCGGATATCGTAGATCTTTGCCATATTCCTCCCTTTGCTACATGAAATGGCACGCTTTTTGATATGCATGGCAAGGTTCTTCACAATGGTCACCATTTGGAGGTACATCTGTTTTGCATGTTTTTTCCGGTGAGCACAATTGTTATTTAGTAGTCAATATTAATGGAAAAGTGAATGTTAGAACAAAATATTGTTTCAATTACATAGGTTTTTTATAGTTTTGTCTTTGATTTAGTTTGGACATTGCAAGTAATCTTGTTTTAAGCTTTCATCTGTGTAATCAAATTTGAAAGTACTTACTATGATTTCAATAGATATACAACTCTATTACTAGTGTTCAATGTCTTTTAATTTGTAGAATGTGTTTGCATGATATTATCACAAAATAATTTCTTTCTCTAGATCTAGTCAAGAAGTAGATATTTTGTTGACAAAAGATATGAAATGTTCAACAGGAAAGACAAGGACTTCTTACAAGTGCAAAGTGAGCATTGTACAAGACTTTGTAGTGTTATTCCAAGTCTTGAGAAACGCTTGAAGGATATGGAAGCATCTTCAAAGGCAAAAGTCTTGAATAAGAATCAATGCATACATCTTTATGGCAAACTCATATTGGCTATGAAGGGGATTGACAAAATGTTGTCAAGCACAACTAAAGACCTCAAGTTCCAATCTATTTTTGAAGAATTGTGTTGTCTTCAAAGGAAAGTAGAGATTGTTGGGAATAATTGCATTGACCAAGAACGATGGTGTCATTCGGCTGTATTTCAACTCCAAAACAAAGAAACCTTTCGTGAGTTGCTTTTAGATTTGAAGTGTTGTTACGATGCAGCACATGGTATGTACTTATTTCTCCATCCAAATCAAGCAGATGAAATGGTACCTATTCAATTTGATGCAGCTACCCATGATCAAGTCCTTGAAGATGGAAAAGTCTTGAAGAAAAAGCTTGAACTTGTTCTTGAGGGAGAAGGGTCAGAGGATTATGAAATGGCCCAACATCTATTGTTGAGACTCAAAAATTTGGACGGATTTATTGGAGGAGACTTGGATGCTTTGGATATTCCCCTTGATTTCAAACCACCAAATTTAATCAAAGAAATTGGTGCAGGAAGTTATGGACATGTATACCAATCCAATTGGTTGGGTCTTACAAGTGCCACAAAAGTGTTGGAAGGTGACCTTGAATTTCTCTCCAATTCTCGAAAGGAAGCTAGCATCTTGACAGGCTTGAGCCATCCCAATCTTGTTCAATTTTTTGGTTGTGGAATTCACCAAACAAAACATCAAAATGATGAGGGAAAAGAAATTTGTGAGATGCATTTCGTGATGGAGTTGATGGAATCAAGCTTGTCTCAAATACTAAAGAAAGCCAAAAGACCTTTACCCTATCATCTTGCAATTGACATCATGCACCAAATTGCCAAGGGTGTGTATTACCTTCATGACATGCAAGTTGCTCACCTTGACTTGAAACCTGATAACGTCTTGTCAAGTTCAATATCTATAGAGGGTATGGATCCTCATCACTTATTCAAAGTCACTGATTATGGCACTTCTCAATTGGAGGTCTACAACAATCCTGAGCATCCAAAGCCATCAAAGTATACAATTGGCTCAATAGGCTACATGTCCCCTGAAATGATCAAGGGGGGAAGAATGCCGATGTATCCATTTCAAGCTGATGTGTGGTCATTTGCCATGATATGCTCAGAGATTCTATCGAGAAAGGACCCATATTTTGATTTGAAACCAAAAGATTTATATGATCAAATATTACGTCCACATAGCACAGGAAGTAAAACATTCAGACCGGCCCTCCCAAACAATTGTGAAGAGTTGACAAACTTAATTGAGCAATGTTGGGCTCAAGACCCTCTTCAACGGCCCACATTTTCCAATATTTGTGAAAGGCTCATGAGTTTAGAGAGGTCCTTTTTCAAGGGAACCTATTCAAGCAAGATGGTTCCACAATTTGGCCCATCCTCTACGTTAAGAGATTCCAAGTCCATCATGAACCAAGCCCTAAAGGTATGAAATTGCCAAACTATGGAATTTATCTAGTAATGTTTGCTTTATAGAACTTTACGGTGCTTGGCATTTATTGTTTAGGTCAGCTTTGTTTTAATTTATTATGAAAATGTTTTAGTAAAGCTACAGTTTGTATTTGTATAGGTGGATGAACCAATTTCACCTCCAAAGGAAATTGTGTTTGGTTTAGATCACCAATTACCTACAATCGAAGGGCTTTGGGGAAGGAAGTATATAGGCGTTGTCGGCCTAGGTGGAATTGGCAAGACCACACTAGCAAAGGCAATCTATGAGTCAGTGACTTCATGGTACCAGGCATCATGCTTTGTAGCAGATTGCAAAAGCTATCAAAGTTCCTATGAATTATTGTGCAAGATATTATCAAAACTTGGGAAGTCTCGGAAACCCAAGAATTTGGGAGATGCACAAGATATGATGAAAGAAGTGTCAATTGAAAAGACAATTCTTTTAATATTGGATGATATCAAGAATGAAGCTCAAGTGCGTGATATAGTACCTCCCCACATTGTTCAAGCTAGCGAGCTTATGACAGTAGTTATCACCACACGTGAATGGAGTACAATAGAATCATTTGTGGGCATTGAAGGAAAATTGGACGTTCAATTGTTGGATGAAAAGGCAGCAACAACTCTTTTCACTACTCACCTATCTTGGGATGAAGCTTCTTTATCCCCCGACTTTGTGGCCTTGCGCAAACATATTGTGAAAGCTTGCAATGGCTTGCCTTTGAGTTTGAAAGGCATGGGAGTATTTCTACGTCGTAAAGAGAGGTTGCGAAGTTGGGAACGAGCATTACAGAGGATGGCAAGAGGAAGGAATTTGGATGGTGATGAAGAACTTTGGAACACCTTGAAAATCAACTTCGATGGATTCAACAATGGTATTGAAAAGAGCATGTTTTTGGACGTGGCTTGTTTCTTTTGTCGAGATGTGTCTCCATCTGGCATATCAAAGGAGGCGCTCTTGTACATGTGGTCCAGAGATGGCATCCTTCCTTTGAGTGAATTTGAAAGTTTGGTCAACATGTCATTGTTGAAGCTCAATGAAGATGGTGAAACTGTAGAAATGCATGACCAATTGCGTGACATGGGACGAATGTTTGCCAAAAACACAAGAATTTGGAATGCGTCCATGATACCTAAAAGTGGATTTACAAGTGAGGTAACATTCTAATTTTGCAACTGCACATGATTGAATCATACATTTTGTTGTATACTTTCAAATGCATTATGTAAACATCCAAATTCATATTATTTTAAGAATCTTGAACTTTGAAGTGTGCTAGAAATCAATTACTTGAAACCTTTATATTAGAGATATAATTTTGGATGTGATTCATTCTCATTGAAGCTTCTTTGAACGCAGGATGCTAAGGTTCTCGAAGGCATTTCTTGGCGGGGCACTATGAACCATCTGCCTTTGATAGAAATTGACCATAGTTTTCAATTTGAAAATCTTCGTGTCTTGATTTTGTTTAGCGCTTCGGGCAATCTCTATACAGATTATGAAGACTTGAATATATTACTTCAATTTGCTTCTCAATGTTTACGATTGGAGGCAATTAAGATAGAAAACTCTCAAAATTCCATTGGATTGCCTATCACACTTCCACCAACTATTGCAATTACTTTGCAAAGGACGATATCAAACCTTTGTGGTACTTGTGGATCATTGAAGATTCTTGATCTCATTGGTCTTGGATTCCTGGAGCTATTACCAAACGAATTTGCATCAAGTCACACCCTTTTGAGCCTGAATCTCAAATCTTGCTTTAGATTGGCGGCATTGCCAAAGGAAATTGAGAGCTTGTTGTGTTTGAAAACTCTCAAATTGGGTGGGTGTACAAGCTTGGTGGCATTGCCAAAGGAAGTAGGGAACTTATCTTCCTTGACTGATCTTAATTTAGAAGGGTGTTCTAGCTTGGTGGCATTGCCCAAGGAAGTGGGGAACTTATCTTCCTTGACCAAGCTTTATTTGGCACAATGTTCTAGCTTGGTGGCATTGCCCAAGGAAGTGGGGAACTTATCTTCCTTGACCGAGCTTTATTTGATGCATTGTTTAAGCTTGGTGGCATTGCCAAAGGAAGTGGGGAACTTATCTTCCTTGACTATTCTTGGTTTGAAAGGGTGTTCAAGCTTGGTGGCATTGCCAAAGGAAGTGGGGAACTTATCTTCCTTGATCAAGCTTGGTTTGAAAGGGTGTTCAAGCTTGGTGGCATTGCCAAAGGAAGTGGGGAACTTATCTTCCTTGACTATTCTTGGTTTGAAAGGGTGTTCAAGCTTGGTGGCATCGCCAAAGGAAGTGGGGAACTTATCTTCCTTGACCAAGCTTGGTTTGGAAGGGTGTTCAAGCTTGGTGGCATTGCCAAAGGAAGTGGGGAACTTATCTTCCTTGACTTATCTTGGTTTGGAAGGATGTTCTAGCTTGGTGGCATTGCCAAAGGAAGTGGGGAACTTATCTTCCTTGACCAAGCTTTATTTAGCACAATGTTCTAGCTTGGTGGCATTGCCAAAGGAAGTGGGGAACTTATCTTCCTTGACCAAGCTTTATTTAGCACAATGTTCTAGCTTGGTGGCATTGCCAAAGGAAGTGGGGAACTTGTCTTCCTTGACCGAGCTTTATTTGGCACAATGTTCTAGCTTGGTGGCATTGCCCAAGGAAGTGGGGAACTTATCTTCCTTGACTTATCTTAATTTAGAAGGGTGTTCAAGCTTGGTGGCATTGCCAAAGGAAGTGGGGAACTTATCTTCCTTGACTATTCTTGATTTGGAAGGATGTTCAAGCTTGGTGGCATTGCCAAAGGAAGTGGGTAACTTGTCTTCCTTGACCGAGCTTTATTTGGCACAATGTTCTAGCTTGGTGGCATTGCCAAAGGAAGTGGGGAACTTATCTTCCTTGACTTATCTTAATTTAGAAGGGTGTTCAAGCTTGGTGGCATTGCCAAAGGAAGTGGGGAACTTATCTTCCTTGACCAAGCTTTATTTAGCACAATGTTCTAGCTTGGTGGCATTGCCAAAGGAAGTGGGGAACTTATCTTCCTTGACTTATCTTAATTTAGAAGGGTGTTCAAGCTTGGTGGCATTGCCAAAGGAAGTGGGGAACTTATCTTCCTTGACTATTCTTGATTTGGAAGGATGTTCAAGCTTGGTGGCATTGCCAAAGGAAGTGGGGAACTTATCTTCCTTGACTTATCTTAATTTAGAAGGGTGTTCAAGCTTGGTGGCATTGCCAAAGGAAGTGGGGAACTTATCTTCCTTGACTATTCTTGATTTGGAAGGATGTTCAAGCTTGGTGGCATTGCCAAAGGAAGTGGGGAACTTATCTTCCTTGACCAAGCTTTATTTAGCACAATGTTCTAGCTTGGTGGCATTGCCAAAGGAAGTGGGGAACTTATCTTCCTTGACCAAGCTTTATTTAGCACAATGTTCTAGCTTGGTGGCATTGCCAAAGGAAGTGGGGAACTTGTCTTCCTTGACCGAGCTTTATTTGGCACAATGTTCTAGCTTGGTGGCATTGCCCAAGGAAGTGGGGAACTTATCTTCCTTGACTTATCTTAATTTAGAAGGGTGTTCAAGCTTGGTGGCATTGCCAAAGGAAGTGGGGAACTTATCTTCCTTGACTATTCTTGATTTGGAAGGATGTTCAAGCTTGGTGGCATTGCCAAAGGAAGTGGGTAACTTGTCTTCCTTGACCGAGCTTTATTTGGCACAATGTTCTAGCTTGGTGGCATTGCCAAAGGAAGTGGGGAACTTATCTTCCTTGACTTATCTTAATTTAGAAGGGTGTTCAAGCTTGGTGGCATTGCCAAAGGAAGTGGGGAACTTATCTTCCTTGACCAAGCTTTATTTAGCACAATGTTCTAGCTTGGTGGCATTGCCAAAGGAAGTGGGGAACTTATCTTCCTTGACTTATCTTAATTTAGAAGGGTGTTCAAGCTTGGTGGCATTGCCAAAGGAAGTGGGGAACTTATCTTCCTTGACTATTCTTGATTTGGAAGGATGTTCAAGCTTGGTGGCATTGCCAAAGGAAGTGGGTAACTTGTCTTCCTTGACCGAGCTTTATTTGGCACAATGTTCTAGCTTGGTGGCATTGCCCAAGGAAGTGGGGAACTTATCTTCCTTGACTATTCTTGGTTTGAAAGGGTGTTCAAGCTTGGTGGCATTGCCAAAGGAAGTGGGGAACTTATCTTCCTTGACCAAGCTTTATTTGGCACAATGTTCTAGCTTGGTGGCATTGCCAAAGGAAGTGGGGAACTTATCTTCCTTGACTATTCTTGGTTTGGAAGGGTGTTCTAGCTTGGTGGCATTGCCAAAGGAAGTGGGTAACTTGTCTTCCTTGACCGAGCTTTATTTGGCACAATGTTCTAGCTTGGTGGCATTGCCAAAGGAAGTGGGGAACTTATCTTCCTTAACCGAGCTTTATTTGGCACAATGTTCTAGCTTGGTGGCATTGCCAAAGGAAGTGGGGAACTTATCTTCCTTGACCTATCTTAATTTAGAAGGGTGTTCAAGCTTGGTGGCATTGCCAAAGGAAGTGGGGAACTTATCTTCCTTGACTATTCTTGGTTTGAAAGGGTGTTCAAGCTTGGTGGCATTGCCAAAGGAAGTGGGGAACTTGTCTTCCTTGACCGAGCTTTATTTGGCACAATGTTCTAGCTTGGTGGCATTGCCAAAGGAAGTGGGGAACTTATCTTCCTTAACCGAGCTTTATTTGGCACAATGTTCAAGCTTGGTGGCATTGCCAAAGGAAGTGGGGAACTTATCTTCCTTGACCGAGCTTTATTTGGCACAATGTTCTAGCTTGGTGGCATTGCCAAAGGAAGTGGGGAACTTATCTTCCTTGACTATTCTTTATTTGGAAGGATGTTCAAGCTTGGTGGCATTGCCAAAGGAAGTGGGGAACTTATCTTCCTTGACTTATCTTGGTTTGGAAGGGTGTTCAAGCTTGGTGGCATTGCCAAAGGAAGTGGGGAACTTATCTTCCTTGACCCAGCTTTATTTGGCACAATGTTCTAGCTTGGTGGCATTGCCCAAGGAACTAGGGAACTTATCTTCCTTGACTGTTCTTGATTTGAAAGGGTGTTCAAGCCTGATGGCATTGCCAAAGGAAGTGGGGAACTTATCTTCCTTGTGTAAGCTCGACTTTGATGGGTGTGTTTTGTGAAGTTCTCTACCAAATAATTTGGGATGGATACCATCATTACGGATTCTTTCTTGGAATAATTGTCCAATCTTGGAACCATATATGGTGGATGAATTGTCTTCACCAACTTCTTTGGCTAGTCTTGAAGGCAAATTTTGTTGCCTTGAAGGTGGTCATCATGATGGAGTGACTTGTGATGGATGCAAAGTGGTCCCCGTAGTTGGGCCTCGCATGAAGGCAAAGTCCACTTTCAAACTTGACTATGATTTGTGTCTAGAGTGTTTCACAAAATTGAAGCTATCATTGGAAAATTCAAGCCAATGAATAATTACAATAGTGGTTTCAAGAAGTTGTAGTGCATTGTGCGGCTATACTTTGGATTGTACGGACAATTTGTTGCAACCTATTGAGGATTACTTTCAAGATTTGGTTATATGGATTGCAATTATAGCCAAGATTTGTGTGTTGCTCTCTTTTCAATTTTGTTTATTATTTATTAATATTGGGTTATTGAATTATAGCGATTTTCTTGAATGTGTAAGCATGTATTGTGCACAAACACTTTTTACCATGATCATATCATGTCAACATGTGCCGAAGTATGAGTAGAAACAATAGTGATTTACCAATAACTTCATGAGTGCCTAAACATTGTTAGTGTTTTATCCAAGGGAAGATCACTATCAAATTTTAGAAAATTACTTGAGTTAAAAGATAGGGTTCAACTAATTCTGAAGCGGGGAAGTTTTCTAAACAATATGTAGGGCTACTTTAGGGTCCATGAAATGCTACATGCTCTAATATTCATAAATTAGGCTATGTAAAAACATCATGTAGTAGGAAGTTTTTTTTATTAAATTAGCCTTGATAAATTTGGTCCATTCAAATTTTTCATATCAAAATGAATATAGATGTGGACAAATAATTTTATATGGATGTTAAATGTAAGACCTTAATCAAAAGTAGCAAAAACTATCACATTTTATGAATAGGGAAGTTTACCTTAGTGGATTTAGCAAACTAAAAATTGTACAACACGAATATAGAATATATGGTCTATTTATCTCCAATCTTTGAATCCATATGCATTAATTACATTCATATTGAATGAAATATTATATTCATGAGGTATTTTCATAAGGGGATTCTAAAGAGTTCAATGTTATTATTTCTAAAGGCCAAAGGACATTTTGGAAGAGAAAATATCCCAATACTGCCAATCTTTGATGCATTAGAGTTATTCGTAAAGTTCAAACCAGTTTGAGCGGGACTTTTTTGGAAACATGTGGACTATAGAAATGCATCTCCAACTAAACCGTCAGGCTTTTTTTAAGAAGCCTGCAACACATGACCTCAAAAGTGGGGTCCAAATCTTCTTAAGCACCATTTTGATGCAAAATTCAGTTCACACCCAATTTTGTCCCGACTATGCACAGCTTTCTCAACTCATCCTGCTTTTTTGCAAAATTGACGGGTTTAAACCCTGGTTTAGCCTACTTTACGAATAACTCTATTGTCCAAAATACCTTTTTTTTTCCAACTGCAACTACAAAGAAGTGTATTAAATAGTTAAGGCAATGTGTGGAAAAAACTTCAGCCTATTTGATAACGTGGATTGAAAGGTTATAACGTTTAAGATTTAAGAAAATGTTTATTTTTCATTCCTACTAATGAGGGTCAGCAGACTTTGAGCCTTCTCGGAGTTCCATTTTTGGTTTACAAAAAAAATGAGGATTTTGACTATTCATAAATATACAATTTTAGGTTCACTTATAAAAAATTTCAAAAGCAAATATGGAGTCTAATTTACTCTAAATTAACCTACAATGCAAGAAGGTTTAGTACGTTGGCAATACACAAATTATTTTTTGATGATTTCTTGTGCAATGAAGAAATTTTTAAAGATCCAAATGGTAAAGAATTAGAGACAAACACTTGGAATAATGGAATATATGGGAAAAATTTCAAGAACTTTGACTTCACATATTGCATGATAATAAGGCTTGAGGTCAAGGTTGTCATAATGGGCGAGTCAGGGTCATCGAACGGGATGGGCGGACGGGCGAACTGGACCAAACAGGCGGACGGTCCGGGCGGCTTTCAATTTGTAGATCTTGGAATTTTTTCAAGATAGGAAAAGTTCATTGTAAATGACACGTTGTCATTCCTTGTTGGACGTCAAGGCACGGACGTCAGCGTCAGGGCGCGGACGCTGTGTGCTCTTGGTCCAGAGTTCAAAGGGTTCAATGAAATTGTATTTTTTAGTATGGACCATAGACTCATCGAAGGGGTTTAGGGTTCAAAGAACTAAAATTGATGTAACTTGATAATGAATTGCATCCTTCATTCAATTGATTGACACACTTATATTAGAAAGGAATAGTGAGTAATATTTTTTGCATAACTACACTTACCAATGTTTTCAACATGCATGATAAGTACAAGAATATTACAGATATAGGGGACTTCAATGTTTGGGATAACCAAAAATATTTATGCATTGCAAAGTACTATAACAACACAATGAATCTATACTTTCAAAACAAGCCATTTTTTCCACTGGTTATCTAAAAAACTCTTTCTTTATCATCGTAGATCTTTCTTTCAATTGCTACTATTGTCTGAAAACACTTGAAGAATGAAGACCTACTATTGGTGCACCTCAATTATTCAGACGACTTGATCTGTGGACTTCTTGGATAGATGGACCCGCTAAATTAGCATCTCCAATGACAACATCATCATTCGTTGGTGCCTCATTGCAGTTGCAGTCATCCTCATCATCAGCGCCTTCATTGTTGTCATGTTCATCTTCTCCATCGCAACCATCTGAGGTCCAATGGCCCTCGACTTCCAAGTTTTCATTGCGAAGCTCTACAATTGTTTGACCATGCCTACGATTGCACTTGAACCTCTTGTGTCGTTGTGCTCTAGGGTCTTCTGCATCAAAATTTATAGTCGGGCCGCGGTGAACTTGAGGAACAACAAATGCTAGGGTTGACGAAGTGGATCCCGGAACATATGTATCCACGAACGGTTGTACCACCACGTTTGGGTCTCGTTCCCCTATTCCAAGGAGAAGACGTTTAGCAGACCTTGACGATGACGCTTCGCCGGTGTTTCTTCCTCCACTACTTGCACGGCCTCCAGGTCCTCCTTGGCCTTCAGCCTCTCCTCGGCCTCCAATCCCTCCACATCCTCCAGGTCCTCCTTGACCTTCAGTCCCTCCTCGGCCTCCAATCCCTCCACGGCCTCCAAGTCCTCCTTGACCTTCAGTCCCTCCTCGGCCTCCAATTCTTCCACGGCCTCCAGTCCCTCCACGACCTCCAGTCCCACCACGACCTCTAGTCCCTCCACAACCTCCAGTCCTTCCACGACCTTGTTGATACTGCCCTACTAGGTAATAAAGAGGGGGCCGAGGGATTGAAGGGGTCTACCAACAATAGTAGCATTGGAAACGTTCTGCATTGTCACTTCAACATTCCCCACGGAGCCTAGCCCTTCTTGGAAAGGTCTGTTGATGGCATTTGAAGTTGCAGGAGAAGAAAGATATAGAGAATGTGGCACCAATGCATTCTGGTCAAGAACAACAGTATGCATTGCAATCGGTGCGGGTCCATGGATAAGGTCTTCTGTGAATGCAAAAACATCATGGGGATCTACACAATCTGGATCAAAATGCCTTGTTACATTGACAACCATTTGATTTCTTGGAATTGAACGTGCCGTTGTTGTATTCCCAATGTTTGTGTTGTGGTGCCTTTGAACAACTCTATTGCTACAAATTGATGCACCCACTCCCCGAGGCACTCTATTACTATCATAGTTTTCAACAAACCCTTCACGATTTAGAGTTGCATTGTTTCCCACATTCCCTCCGCCTCTATTGTTGTGGTCATTTTCATTTCCACCGCCATTTCTTGGAAAAGAATTGTCGTCGTTGTCGTTGTCGTCAGAGAGGGTATTGTGATCATCAAGGTTAGCCGCATTTGGATGGTCACGCTCCAAAGAAGAAGACAAAGCCTAGACTTTAGGTATGCCTCTCGGTATGCCTTCATCTTGAGGAAGAGGAGGCGAAGGTGCACAAGGAAGATTTGGTCCCCAAAGAGCCCAACAGCCATCAACAAGGTCCTCTTCTAAACCGTCATCATCTCCGTAGTAGTTTCTCGCTTCCTCGAGGTGATTGGCACCTGCCCACCAAATATCTGGATTCACCCGATACTCTAGAAGTACTTGGTTTGCTTCCATAGCATCTTCTTCCTCATCCTCTGCTTGCATCGCATCAAAATCACGATTGCGTGCACCCACCGAGACAGGGCCAAAGGCATCTGGATCAGATTCCCCGAGAGGATATTTGCATCATACCAACGAACTGGATCAGCCCCTGGTCTTTGATGAAGTACAGGACTATTGGTATAAATATATACCAATGATTCTACCTTTTCAAGGGCTAACCGGTTTTGGCTCTTATTGTAAACAAAAGAATATATACTCCAATTCCGTTCACAAGAGCATGCCGAACACGTCATGGATAGAATATGCACGGCAATTTTAGAGAGTGCTCGATCTCCAACCCTATGCCACCATTGATGAGGAAGCATTTGTATCAGACGGATTTTTGGTGTCTCAGCAGCACTATATGGTCCAGTTCCCTCTTCGAATTGTGTTAATTCCGACATCACTTCATCAAACCTTACACCCACTTCAGCTTCCATTTTGTGGATGACTACGTACAATGCACGAAGGGCAATTCCGTCTACCCTAAGCGCCACGTTATCCAAAAGGTATGGATTTAAAAGGGCCCCGCCGTAGTGAACGTAAGTGAAAACCATTTTCCATCTTCCATGTCTACTATGTCAGCTCGTAGGGTGAAAGGTGGCTCCCTTAAAGAATACACGTGCTGCCGCAAATTGTGCATGACGAGCCACGCCAGACCCATGGTTGGTTCTCGGCCATCAAAAACATGCAACGCCTTCAACACGTCTTCAGTCATGTGCACGTTATTCATGCATCATTGCCAAAAGCCCATGTCTTTTATAGTTCTCACCACATTACGCGAAGCGGTTGCTGCCTGCTCTCCATTTTGTCTATTTCGCAGGGTAGCAAAATAATTTTGAAAATGTGCATGGTCTTTCAACCGCTCCAATACTCCTCTGAGTTTCACTAGTCGATGCAACATGAAGAAATTACAAGCAAAGCGAGTTTCGCTGGGCACTACAAATTGCAAGTTTGAACTCAACTTGCGAAAAGTAGACATTGTCGCATGATGATTCCGAATGTACTGGCACAATTTTCTGGACCTCTCAATTAAATCTGTAAATTCCTGTACCTTGGCCCAATCTTCCAACATGAGATCCAATGCATGTGCCATGCACCCCTGCTTGAAAATGTGTGGGTATATTAGAACAATATCGTTCAATGCCCCGAGCATGTTTTTGGCATTATCTGTACAAACTTGCATCACATATTTGGGACCCACCTTCTCAATGAATACTTTCAGTTGGTCCGCTATATAGCGCATGGATTTTTTTTGCCCGGTAGTGTCAATGGACCCCCAAAACACATCACCTGTGGGACATGACATCATTACATTCATGAGGGGCCTTCGATTGACATCATCCCAACCATCGGTGTATATTGTCACCTTGTAATGCTTCATTGCAAAACCAACTTTGACTTGAATCTGGTTCTCGATTTGCAACCTCTTCGGTTCAATCAAATTAGTCCTCAACTAGTGGTAAAAAGGTGGACTGTATTCAAATCTTGCCATGGAGGTTGCCCTAACCGCTTCAATAAAGGCTCAATTCCTTGCCACATTAAATGGCACATTTGCCGCATAGAAAAAACTTGCCCACTTCTCATCCAACTCCTTCCTCTTTGCAATGTTGAAGGTGTCTACCATTTGTTGCTAACGAAATGGCCCGGATCTTGTGGAATTTGATGCAGCGAGACTATCGGACCTCTCTAAAGGGACATTGCCTTCAGAGAGGTTAGCCCCTTCTTCTGGGCCTCCACTTGGGCCCCCACCTATTACTTCATTCTGAGCGGATTGGCTTGAACTCGCGATTGGAGCTGCTCTCAATGGATCACTCGGAACTGATTCCCCTTCATACATGTCTTCAGGACTCATTTGCAACGGGACAAAGTTTGCACAATTGGCAAATCTATGTCGCACCGGTCGAGGTAGTTTACAACAAATTGACCTCTCCAATTTGGTGCCATATCCAAAGTGCGCAAAAATGCGCTCACGTTTGTAGCTAAATGTCGCATTGTAGAATACACAACTCACTTTACTTCCATTCTCTGAAAAAATGTACCATGGTTCCCGTTCTTTTGTTTGCTTTCATTGACTTCCCATTGCATTCACGAATGACTGCAAACACTTCTTCCTTCTTTTTGGTAGATAAAAATTTGGTAATCTTTGGGATAGAATGCCAGTAACAATAGTAAGCGCTAGTCTACCACTTGAACTAATTTTGACATCACCTCAGCAGCAAACTAGGGCCATCTTCCATCCACATAGACTCACAAGGAGCTCAAAATGAATTGAAGTCCAAGATACAGAGGCCAAAGTGACAAATGTGGGGAATGCAAGCCCTACCTGTTGCTTATATACTCCGAGCAGGATAAGGCGAAGACATCACTGGAGGAACTTCACAGCACACAACAGGGCGTGGACGTCATATCAGGGCACTGACGTCAGGGAGCGGCTAAAAAGTTAAGGCACTGATGTCAAGGATGGGTGCAGACGTCGGGCGCGGATGTCTGTGTTGAGCGTGGACAGAAGGTCAGGGCGGGCACTTTGAAATGCACTTGGCATGGAATTCCGGTTTTGGGTGGAGAGGGAGAACCATTAATTGCAACCAGCTCTTGTCTGAAGTTCCGAGAGTATCTACAAGTACAATAAAGTCAAATGGGATGATTAAGAACTCAACCAACTAGGATTTGCAAGAGACTTCCCCGAACATCACGTGCCTCTTTTTGTGGCGGAACTTCTCACTCTTTACTTCCTCAAACACTTGGGAACTAGTTCAAATCCAAAAAATGGAATAAAAGACCTTGGAAATATCATTCTTCGGAACATACTGAATGATGAAAACTTTGGCCACAAAGATCTTTGCTGTTCATATTTTCCCTCCACTAGATCAAATGGTTATTTTTTGTAAAGGCTTTGTTTGTATAATTTTGGTTTCTTCGAATTCATGTCCAAGAGGGAATATTGGGGGGGATTCTAGCTTCAAGTTGTTTTTTTTTTAATTTCAATTTACAATTTCTATTTTTTGGATCTATGTCCAAGCGGGAATTTTGGAGGAATAAAAAGCTTCAAGGGATTCCTTTTTTTATTTGAAGTTATTAGTTCTAATTTGGGGACTCATGTGCAAGTGGGAATTTTGGGGGAATTGTAGCTTCAAGGGATTATTTTTAAAATTTCAAGTTACGAGTTCTAATTTTTGGATCCATGTCCAAGTGGGAATTTTGGAGGAATGAAAAGCTTCAAGGGATTATCTTTTTTTATTTCAAATTACGAGTTCTAATTTGGGGATTCATATCCAAGCGGGAATTTTGGAGGAATGAAAAGCTTCAAGGGCTTATTTTTTAAATTTCAGGTTACGAGTTCTAATTTGGAGATTCATGTCCAAGCGGGAGTTTTGGAGGAATGAAAAGCTTCAAGGGATTATTTTTTAAATTTCAAGTTACCAATTCTAATTTGGGGATCTATGTCCATGTAGGAATTTTGAGGAAATGAAAAGCTTCAAGGGATTATTTTTTAAATTTCAAGTTATGATTTCTAATTTGGGGATTCATGTCCAAGCGAGAATATTAAGGGAATGAAAAGCTTCAAGGGATTATATTCTAAATTTCAAACTACAAGTTCTAATTTGGGGATGCATGTCCAAGCGGGAATTTTGGGGGAATGAAAAGCTTCAAGGGATTATTTTTTAAATTTCAAGTTACGAGTTCTAATTTGGGGATTCATGTCCAAGTGGGAATTTTGGAGGAATGAAAAGCTTTAAGGGATTATTTTTTAAATTTCAAACTACAAGTTCTAATCTGGGGATGCATGTCCAAGTGGGAATTTTAGGGGAATGAAAAGCTTCAAAAGATTATATTTTATATTTCAAGTTACGAGTTCTAATTTGGGGATTTATATCCAAGCGGGAATTTTGGAGGAATGAAAAGCTTCAAGGGATTATTTTTCAAACTTCAAACTACGAGTTCTAATTTGGGGATGCATGTCCAAGTGGGAATTTTGGAGCAATGAAAAGCTTCAAGGGGACTATTTTTAAAATTTTAAGTTAGGAGTTCTAATTTGGGGATTCATGTCCAAGCGGGAATTTTGGAGGAATGAAAAGCTTCAAGGGATTTTTTTTTACATTTCAAGTTACGAGTTCTAATTTGGGAATTCATGTCTAAGCGGGAATATTAAGGGAATGAAAAGCTTCAAGGGATTATTTTTTAAATTTCAAGTCACTAGTTCTATTTTTTGGATCGATGTCCAAGTGGAAATTTTGGCTGAGTAAAAAGCTTTAAGGGATTTTTTTTTAAATCCAAATTACGAGTTCTAATTTGGTGACTCATGTCCAAGCGGGAATTCTGAAGGAATGAAAAGCCTCAAGGGATTATTTTTTTTATTTCAGGTTACCAGTTCTAATTTTTGGATCCATGTCCGAGTAGGAATTTTGGAGGAATAAAAAGCTTCAAGGGATTATTTTTTAAGTTTCATGTTAGGAGTTCTAATTATGGATCCATGTCCAAGTAGGAATTTTGGGGGAATAAAAAGCTTCATGGGATTATTTTTCAGATTTCAAGTTACCAATTCTAATTTGGGGATTTGTGTCCAAACGGGAATTTTGGAGGAATGAAAAGCCTCAAGGGATTATTTTTTTTATTTCAGGTTACCAGTTCTAATTTTTGGATCCATGTCCAAGTAGGAATTTTGGGAGAGTAAAAAGCTTCAAGGGATTATTTTTTAAATTTCAAATTACGAGTTCAAATTTGGGGATCCATGTCCAAGTGGGAATTTTAGAGGAATAAGAAGCTTCAAAGGATTATTTTTTAAATTTCAAATTACCAGTTCTAATTTTTGGATTTATGTGCAAGTAGGAATTTTGGAGGAATAAAAAGCTTCAAGGGATTATTTTTTAAATTTCAAGTTACGAGTTCTAATTTGGGGATTCATGTCCACGTGGGAATTTGGGAGGAATGAAAAGCTTCAAGGGATAATTTTTTATTTATTTCAAGTTACGAGTTCTTATTTTTGGATCCATGTCCAAGTAGGAATTTTGGGGGAATAAAAAGCTTCAAGTGATTATTTTTCAGATTTCAAATTACCATTTCTAATTTGGGGATTCATGTCCAAGTGGGAATTTGGGGGAAATGAGAAGCTTCAAGGGATTATTTTTCAAATTTCAAGTTACCAATTCTAATTTGGG
This sequence comes from Neckera pumila, assembly GCA_963969595.1. Taxonomy (NCBI): domain Eukaryota; kingdom Viridiplantae; phylum Streptophyta; class Bryopsida; order Hypnales; family Neckeraceae; genus Neckera; species Neckera pumila. Next base: position 16,109,973 of record OZ018415.1, on the reverse strand, counting down.
GATTCATGTCCAAGTGGGAATTTTGGGGAAATGAGAAGCTTCAAGGGATTATGTTTTAAATTTCAAGTTACTAATTCTAATTTGGGAATTTATGTCTAAATGGGAATTTGGGGGGAATGAGAAGCTTCAAGGGATTATTCTTTTTTATTTCAAGTTACGAGTTCTAATTTGGGGATTCATGTCCAAGTGGGAGTTTTGGGGAAGTGAAAAGCTTCAAGGGATTATTTTTCAAATTTCAAGTTACTAATTCTAATTTGGGGATTCATGTCCAAATGGGAATTTTGGGGGATTGGGAAAGCTTCAAGGGATTATTTTTTAAATTTCAAGTTACGCATTCTATTTTTTGGATCCAAATCCAAGCGGGAATTTTGGAGGAATGAAAAGCTTCAAGGGATTATTCTTTTTTATTTCAAGTTATGAGTTCTAATTTGGGGATTCATGTCCAAGTGGGAATTTTGGAGGAATTGTAGCTTCAAAGGATTCCTTTTTTTATTTCAAGTTACAAGTTCTAATTTTTGGATTCATGTTCAAGTGGGAATTTTGGAGGAATGAAATGCTTCAAGGGATAATTTTCTTTATTTTAAGTTAAGAGTTCTAATTTGGGGATCCATGTCCACGTGGGAATTTTGGGGGAATAAAAAGCTTGAAGGGATTCGTTTGGAACGTTGAGCAAGTTGAAAGTGTTGAATCTAGGATGTTGTAGTAAGCTCATGGAGCTACCAGAGTCATTGTGAGGCCTCCAAAATTTGGAAGACATGGATCTTGAAAGAATTGGAATTGAGTGTTTATTTAAGTCTTTGGAATATTGAGCAATTTGAAAAAGTTAAATTTGTGTTGGTGTGGTGAGCTTGTAGAGCTATCAAATTCATTGAGAGGCCTCCAAAATTTGGAAGGCTTAGTCTTAAAAGAAGTGGAATCCAAAGTTTATTCCAATCTTTTGGAACGGTGAGCAAATTAAAAGCGTTGAATCTGAAGTGTTGTGTTATGCTTGAGGAGCTACCAGAATCATTTAGGGGTGATTGCAAGAAAGACCGGTACTAAAATATTGTCACAAACGCAGTGCCAAAGCTTCCATTTGCAATAACTTTTGAAGCATGACTCGCATGAACTTGAAATTTTTATTGGAGATTCTTCTTATGAGTTTAATTATATCTCATATTTTTTCAAAAAATTCAAAAATTATTTTATATTTAAAAATCATTTAAACTAATGTGTCATGTTTGAGTTTTAGGGGGTTTTACTACGTAAGGAGTCCCCAAATTTAATGATTTGGAGCTGAAATTTCTAAGATCTATTGCCATAGTAGGAAGCCATGATTCTACCAAGGGGCATTAAAAAACATTTTATTTTATATCCTCTACGTCCATGCAAAGAGGGCTCCCTTGCGCATGCATTTCTAAACATTGAAGATGGTTATAGAATCATTGTTTTGGTGAAATCTCTTTACCATGAAGTCTTCTCAAATGTCATTTTTCAATTCTTTTTTCAACTACGTTTCCTATTTTTTACAAATTAAAATGTCAAAGTATGTATTTTCTTGCGATTTTGCACTTTTCTAGTTTTCCTATTTAGAGAATGTTTTTTTGCTTTTTTTTTATAGGGTACCTTCTTCTTGTAGGTTTCTACATTTCTCATATTTTTCATATTTTCTTAAAAATGTTTTTCTATTTTTATAGTACTCCCAAATAAATGGCTGAAAAAGGCTAAAGTGGAACAAAAACGGAAGGTCATTCTTGCAACGACCCTCAGAAGCCTCCAAAAGTTGATCTTCAAAGAAGTAAAAATCCAAAGTCTACCTAAGTTGAGCGAGTTGAAAGTGTTGAATCTATGGTGAAGACTTAGATCTTCAAGAAAGCAAAATCCAAAGTTTATCTAAATCTTTGGAGTGTTGAGCAAGTTGAAAGTATTGAGTCTAGGGTATTGTGGTAAGCCCAAGGAGTTACTAGATTTGTTTTGAGACCCCCAAAGTTTGGAAGATTTAGATCTCTAATAAATTGGAATCCAAAGTTTATCCAAATTGTTTGGAATATTGAACAACTTGAAAGTGTTGAAGCTAGAGTATTGTGGTGAGCTTGTATAGGTAACCAATTTGTTTGGAGACCTCAAGAATTTGAAGAAGTTGCCCTAGATCGAAGACCAAAAAAGAGACCATGGAGTCCAACTTGCACCTATTTGCATTAAACCTTCAAGAAAATTTCATGTATTGGCTTGGTCAAATTTCATTAGGATTGTACATTAGAATTTATATTTCACAAAATAATATTTTTCACATGTGGTAATATATGTCTAAAATTCAATCTTCTTTGTTCATAAGTAAAAACATCAAATTGAATTTTATATGTTTTTTCTAAAGAAATTTATTTGCAAAAATTGCAATGACTAAAAAATGCTTAAAATAGTATGATACTTTTTTTTAAATGAAAATAATAGTATCATGGTGTAATTGATAAACTCTTTGAGCTCACACGAAGAAAAATTCTATAGAAAAATTTCAAACGTGATGTATTTTGAGCTTTCAAGATGTATCTTCAAAGTATCATAAATATTACAATCTTAAAAATTTTGAAAAAGAATTCAAATGGAGTTAAAAATAGATTATTGAAGCTATGTTTTTTTAGTTTAGCTGAAAAATATTCAAAATAAAAAACTATGTGAAAATTTAGGTTTTGACTTTCAAAAAGCCCAAGGGGCTTGCAATGTCTTTAAAGGGCATTTGAAAAAATTTCAGGCCTTAGGAGGGCTGCTCCACAACCCTCTAAAGTATCCTGAATTTTCGTTTTCCAATGTTGGAAAAATCCATTTTCCCCTCTTCTTGCGCAGATGAAATTGTAGTGACAATGGCGCAAGAATCAAGTTTTACAAATAAAAAATAAATAAGAAAAATTTAATTTAATTTTTTTTAAATTTTAAAAATAATTTTTTTTTCTTAAACTGAATGTTTCGGCAAGCAATCATACACTTTGACTGCTCACACCGGAGGACTTTTTAAGATTGACAGGCCAAGCTTCAAAATAGCTTAGCATGTCAATCTGGAGCAGCCCTCCGAGAGGAGCCCTCCGGAGGGCTGATATTTTTTCTAATGGTTAAGTGATAAAACAACTTACTAGTTTGACTCAGTCTTCTTGGTGAGACGACAAGAGCTTTACTAATACAAAAAGTAATCCATGTGTAGGTATTGCTAGGCTCAAAGCTACATACAATGTTGTTGGCAACTCTTGAGTACAATATATTGTGAAATTGCGGTGGTGGCACTGCTTGCCACTTCTGAGTATATGATTGACAAACTGTCAAAATCAATGAAATTTCAATTTGAATACATTTTTTTTAAAATGTATGTGTCATTTCTTCATTGGGTGTAAAACTCTTAAAACAATTTTTTGAAGGGGTATAGCAATAATTTTTTCAAGATACAAGCATCTGAGGTGTAACTTTCTCAAGTTTGAATCCACCGTCTTTATAGATGAGCTGACTTGTCATTCAAAAATATAACATTAGTATTATTAACATTCTGGTCATAACGTTGAGATATCCTTCTCATTCTAGTTAATCAAACATTCTTCTCAAATAGAGGCATTATTAAAGTTTTTTCTCTTTTTTTCTTTTTTTTTAAACAATGGGTAACCCTTGCATTAAAAAAACAAAAAACAAGTACAAAACGGCCAAACCAGGAGGCTGGACAATGAAGTGATACTGAGCAAAAAAAGAAAGAAAGTGACAGTAAAAGGTTAAACAAATAAATAAGAGGGGGAGGGCCTTCCTTGTCCCAACTAATCTGGTTGTCAATATGAGTGGCAAGGACTAGTGACTGCGCCCATACTAGGTCAAATTTGAGCCAAATGGAGTCCGATTCATTATTAAAGCTTTCTCTCTAGTTAATCACAAATCATGTGACAAACCTAAAAGCAACGGACTACCTGACTACTACAAGATCCTGTAGAAGTGCTTTTTTGTTCTTGCCAAAACTAAGTGCTTCGATAGCACAAGCTTGTCTCTACACAAAATAGCACCTCGAACATCAATCCAATCTACAAAACTTCCATCAAGCGAAAGTACAAACGGATAACGCACGTGGATAAAAATTAAAGTTGAATGTTATAATGCCACTAATAATGTTCACAATTACTGTGAGAACGTTGTTTGGTTTGCCTTGACAACCCTGACAAACTACAATCACAGGGTGGATTTACACTAGGGTCTAAGACCAAATCCAAGAAACTCTAAAATCAAGCAATCCTATTGGTTAAGAGGTGAAAATTGTTTACACCAGGATTCGGTTTAAAATTTGTTGAAATGAGCTACTTGGATCCAATTAAGAGTTTGTTGCGTCCTAAATGGGGGCACCCTAAACCCATGAATTCTTAGTCTTAAACCCTAGTGTAAACCCTCCCTTAACCTAATCAGACCATCTTACCCCCAAGAGGATGACTGGGTTGAAGCAAGTCCCTTATTTTCAGTCCTGTGGAATATTTGAATCAAAGCAATCTTGGAGGCTTGGAGCTCTTCCAAGAAAAACAAACTGATCCCTCTCTCACCGTACACGAGCACATGATTTTGTGATTAGCAAGTCAGAAAGCGAGTCAAAAGTTGTGATCCTTCTGTGAATGCATTTCATTCTTAAAAGCCTTGGAATGCCTGATGCCTGAAGGTAGGAAAGTCTAAGATTGTCCCTGCTCTTAAAAAAAACTAAGGTAAGAGGTCCATGAACCGCTCATCTAAGAGCTGAAGCTGATTTTTGGGGAGGTAGAATATCTTAACCCCTAAAGGCCCAAGTGTCCGTTCAACAAACAAGTGGGATTTGGGGCAAGTACCTATGGGCTAAAATTTTGTCCTGATTTTTTGAAACTTTTTTAGAAGATAGAAAAACTGATAAGCTTTGTGGGAGTATAATTTTTTTCAATCAGTGCCCGGGAAAAAAAGGTATGCCCAAATAAGCTCAAAACAAGGGAGAGCGGGCAATAAAAAAAAATTTGCAAAAAATAATTTTTTTTTTGAATTTTTTTTCCCATAGATTATATTTTTGTCTATCTAGAAAGCTTTGATTCATTTCATTTGGATTTGTTATGAGAAAGTTATGGACATTCTTGTTTTTCGAGCAGTTAGAGCATCTTTTTGAAAAAAATAACTTGTAGGACTCATTTTTTAATGCAATTTTTCAAATTTTTCAAATTTTTTTTTTTGGCATGGTTTAGTTTACTTGCTAGAACAATCTGACCATTGGGATTAGAGCATTTTAATTCCATCTGAAATATATGAATATTTTAGATTTTCCTTCTATCTTGTACCTAATTCTACTTAACAATTTTTTTAATAATGAAAATTAAGTTTTTTTGAAATTTCTTTTTTTTGGTAGGTTTTCAACTCAATTCTCCACTATAAACATTTAAAGCTCAAAACTCTATAGTGCAAAACTTTTAAGCTAAAAATGTTCAAAGTCAAAAAATCCAATCCCACAATGTGCTGAAAACCTTGTTTTTTTCTTTTTAAACATAGATATCTTGCAATCTATGCGGTCAAAAATTCTGAAATTTTTTCCACACATTCTTATACTAGTTAGGTGTAAGATCCTACGGTTAGATGTGCAAAAAAAACATTTTTAATTTTTTCTTCACTCTTTGCTAAAAAATGGCAGTTTGGGGTGTTTTTTGGCTGAAAAAAGGCCTTGGGCCTTTAGGGGTAAAAATATTTTTCAGTAAATATTTCTTGAAAGGCAAGAGAAATTGGCATCTAACCCAAGTTGTTTCATATTTTTTGAAGCTTTGTAGAAATTAGTTATGAATTTCTGAAGTTGCAGAAAAGTGCATTTTTGTGGGTTCTAAAACCGACCACCTCTTCAAATGCACACCATTTGTACATTGGGAAGTGCAAAATGTACCTCTAGAGCCTGATTGATTTTAGAACTTGCTCCATTTTAGAATCTGTTACCTTAACGTCAAATGAAAATTTCAATGCACAGTAGACACATAAGGTGAATGTACCCATACCTGATTACTTAAGGGATTTCGCAGCAAAAGATGATCAGTTTAAGGTGCAAGAAAATTTTCCCATGTAGAAAGATAAGAAATATGGGGATTCCCAAATTTTCTTAATTTTATTCCCAAATTTGAAGTTACTATGAATTTTGGGAGTCAAAAGTTGTCCGGACTAGTAGCTAATTTTAAGAGTCATCCAATTTCGATCATCTAAAAAAGTGCTTTTCCGCTCACTATTTCATATTTTTCTTCCTCATTACTTTGGGACGTGTCATAACCTTATTAGTCCCAACCTTGAAAAAACACATTCCAAGCTTTTCAGCCGTGGTTGGAAATAGTGCCATCTACAGGTTAGTTATGGGTCATGATCGACTATGGGTATATTTACCTTATTCAAAGGCAGGGAGGTTGTAGGAAGATGATGACTTCCAACAATGATGAAATCATAACTATTGGTATAAGCACCAGGTCTTCTTTTTTCCATTTTTTTATAAAGTGCCAATGTGGATAAATAAAATGTTATAGTGGTGCTCCAAATTTCAACATTCATCCACATATTGGATAGAAAAGATCACATTAGCACATAAAAAATAAAAAAAAAATAAATGCTAATTTAGAACCGTTGGTTGAATTTCTATAGCATGATGAAGTGAATTACGACATTCTTGCACTCTCCGTTCCAACACAGATCGCAATATAGCACCTTATGTCGTGAAGATATGTTTTAGTTTCCGTATCACATTTTCGAACGTTAGAGGAGCCCCACAACAACACGCTGGAGTGACTCTCTAAACATTTTGCACCATTGATCTTCTAAGATCTTCTAAGATCAACAGTGCAAATCATTTGAAGTGTTGCTTCAACATGTTGCTGTGGGGCTGCTCTTAAACCGCTAAGTGGCAACTCAACCATAACCTTAACAATTTGTGCAGGGTTTTAATTTGAATTTATGATGTGGGGCATAATACCGCCTAGATTCTCAACAGCTTGCAAGCTTAACAGCTATCAAGCAATGATCTGTCCATGTACTTCCGAATACTTCTATAGGAATCTGCATATGACAATCTTGTGCAGTTCAATGCTTATTTTTGATCGTAGTCATTGGTCCGTTCCTGCAATTCCAAAAAGTAGAAACAAATACTAACACTGCAATTAAACGACCTTGTAGCAAATCGGAAAACAGGATCAACCATGATTGGAAACAATTAGATCATAGGAGTCAAACCTCAGGAGGAGTGCAAGAAGACGATGTAGAAACTGAAAGAGCTTACAAGGTTATCGCTCGAGAAGGACGAGTTGGAAACCGAAAACGGGACACTGTTCAAGCTGGGAGCAACGCTAAAGCTCGCTGCACCAACGCTACTGTGTACTCTGTGGTTTTGTAACTGCCTAAGAGCATCCGCACTGCAACACGCTGAAGCAACACTCTAAACGTTCTGCACCATTGATCTTCTAAGATCAACAGTGCAGAACCTTTTAAAGTGTGGCTGCAGTGTGTTGCAATGGGGGTGCTCTAAGGCACCATGTTTTGGTGTTACAAAACTTTGAAGATGACGGAAACTTTCTTAAGTTGCTAGTTTTAGTAGTTATCATTTTTGAAAAATCCTTATTGAAGTTTTAGCATCACGAGTCCAATTTTGAAAATGAATGTTGATAACTGTGTGCAAGGGTGTCCATTGCAAATTTTGATTTTTCTAGTGTTGAGGGCTCTTGGAAATGAGCCTCAAGTATGCTAGATCTTGGAGAAAAATTTACATTAAAATTCATTTCAGAAAGTTGTAGAGTAGCACTTAAGAAGTTGTAAATTGATTGTGGTTACACATGTTATATCCTTTGACCTCATTATTTTTTTAATTTTTCCTCAAATTCAAATTTGACATGTAAAAATAAGATTAAAAAGTTTCAATCACTGTCACATTTTTAACAATCTCATAATTAAACATTATAATCTTTCATTCTATATGTGATATTGTTGTGGTTGCTTTTCTTATGGGACTTCTAACATGTTAAGTGCGAATTTATACGGTTGCAATTCAAAAATGAAGACATTTGTGAAAATGTTGGTTTCTTCCCCACTTTAGAGCAAACTCCAAGAAGGCTCATAAAAAGCTTCATGTAGTTAAGAATTAATTCACTTCAAGGAAAATAAAGGGAAAAAAAATAAGGAAACAAAAGAAAAACTAAACATGGCAAATGTAGATATGGAAAAACAAGAAACTAACTCCTAGGATATTCTACGTTCTTAGGTCCAAAATTGCTTCAAGTACTCAAATCCAAAAGTTACATTCTTTACATATATTTACACCTTCAACAATTCTAGACGTAGGATCCCTTAGTTAACTTATTAGAGTACATCCTCCTAAATTTTCATAATAAGAAACCTTGCCAATTAAAAGGATATGATACTTGATTTTCAAAAAGAAGTATTTTCAACTCTGACTTTCTAAATGGTTAGGTTTTCATCTTTCAAACTTTGTAAACACAAATGTTCATGCTTCATGCTTCTACAATCACAATAATTTATAATTGATGGCTTCATATAGTCAAATCTTCCAAAAAATTACTAATTTCAGTCATTGCCTACAAATTATATCTAAATACCTATATAAATACTAAAATGTTGTTTCCGCTATGCATTCAAGGATTTTTAGCTTATATAAGGTCTTTTGTAGTGAGGATTGTCATCTTATTTCATCAAGCCACGGTTTCCTATATATATATACAAATATATAATGTGTATTTTTCAAAAGATTTATTAGAATAACGTAAGAGGTTTACCAAAAATACAGGTTTGAATGAAAAAAATTACTTTTAATTTAATTATAACCCCTATAGGTCAAAGACTATATTTTCACCAAAACCGCTCTAAAATTGTCATTTCTAATACAAGTACCAAATTTTGAAAAAAAAACAAGAGGATCTTACAGTATACTAGTTCAAAATGATGTGTAACAAACTTCAAAAATTTCCACGTTGTTTGTATCAACAAAAATCCTTTTTTTGTCCTTGCAAAAATCCAAGCAGCTACACTTCACAAGGTCACTTTGGATGAAAAAATGTCCAAAATAGTGGTTACTCTTTGAATTCATTCATCAAGGCAAGTTGGCTACATGAATTGGAAAATTTCAATTCATTTGGAATTGTAAAACATATAGGAAAAAAATAATAAGTAGAAAGAGATAAAAAATGATACAAAACACTAAATTGTTAAGAATTCAGATATGGAATTGAAAAATGCCAATCCCAATGGTTGAAATATTGTAATAAATAATTTAGACCCTATTCATTCATTCATTCATTCATTCATTCATTCATTCATTCATTTTTCTAAATAATAAAAATTGAGTTAAATAAAGGACTTCAAAGATTATTTTAGAGTAGAGATTCTATAACGACAATCAAACTAACAATCCTCATAACTTTTGCTTCATTAATCAAATTGGAATGATTCAAAGCATGCCGTGTATGTATAAATGTAAAGAATCAACTTCAAATTTTTATTTAAAAAAAATTGATTTTTAAAGAAGTTTTTTGAACTGCCCGCCTACTAATGAAAATTACATATCATGCAATAACTTTTTAACCATGTAGTCAAAACTTATGAAAGTTGTTGGGACTTAAAGCTACTCCTTGGGTACATCTTCTGTGAAAATTTCAAAGAAAAAAAATAAAAATTCCGTTAGTAGTAAGCTGCTGAAAATTGCTACGTTTTCAAAAAAACGGCTTTTGGTTCTTTAGGGATTAAAAACCAATTACAAAGGAGAGAATACAAATCAAGTGCAGTACTAACTATGATGTTTGGATTTCAATATATGGAACTTCTTGTTGCAATTACTCATGAGTTTTTGAATTTTCTTAAAATTTTAAAATGAAGTAGAAAGGAAAGCAACTTGTTGGTCCACCTTTGTTTTTTTAGTTTCAATCAAATATAAAAAATGGATATTTTGAAAGTTACAACCAAGTTTGATCAAGGTGATTCAAATGATGCAGGGATTTCTATGGGTTGATAAGTTGACACGCTTTAGGAAAAACTAAGTGAATGAAACTTTTGACCATGAATGGCAAGGGAGTGATTGATTAATCTAGAATAGCACAAATGCAACCCATTGGTAATAGTACGATTTCTTCAGCTTGAAAGGACTCTCAAGCACACAATAAAAAGTTCAAATTCTACAAAAAGTAGATGAACCACAGGAAACAAATGGTTTAGTAAGTGTTGTTTGGTCCAAACCATCAAAGACATTTTGATTTTGTAAGTCTCGATGCCTAGTGCCGCAAACATTAGATTTGATTCGGGGGTCTTGGAGGGCTCCGAGTTCCCATGGTGTCTGTTGCATTCCTAGACTGCGGGAACGCAGCAGCAGCTGGTTGACATGGCACAGCCACTGCCATGTCATTTTCTGAAAAAAAAAAAAAATTTGCTTAAAATGATATTCTAGTAAATTAATTAATTTTTTTTTTTTTGAAAAAAAAAATTCTGACACACCTATATTGGCGTTCACTGAATCTGGGCAGATCAAGGGCCTAAAACGGCCTTCTAAGACCCCCAAATATCATCTAATGCTTATAGTTGATGGGCAACCAAGAATGCCAAAGCAACATGTAGAAGGACATGAGATGCTTACATAAGTCATCAACCAAGCTTTGGTAGTGTTGGCGATAGCAGAAGTAGGCCATCACAATGTCAGAAAGAGCATCCAAATGCGTCGTAATGAAGAACACGCTTGCAGTATGGCTTGCCAAAGCAAGACAATTATCTAGATGGGCAATTTCATTAAAATGGGTATATTCCAAGTGCCACTCTGACAATGTGCTATTTTCACCATCTAGGATAGGTATAACTTTCAGAGCGGCCATTCTGAACCATCTAGGACAAGTATAGATTTAGAGCGGCCATTTTGAACTGTTTTTCACGCCATTTCAAAAAGATATCGCCATTTTAATAAAATTGCTCATCTAGCTGCTTCACATGTGGCATGGAAATGGAATTTTAACAGATCAAATGGACCAGTTGAAATCATGATTTACATCTTGGTAAAACATCTTAATCAAAACAAATGAACTATGTAATTGCACAACAAGCTATGTTATAAAAAAATCACCGGTTAGGACCTACCAAGCCGTGGGCGGTGACTTGCAAATATGTTTGTTGATTTGGCTTGCTTTGCAACTGCCAAACATAATCTCAATACAAGAGAATTGAATGGTACGACTTTTGATTGCTCAAGATTGTAATATTAATCCCTAAAAGACTAGCATGCGTTTTTTGGCAACATAGAAATTTGGACACACTAGGATTTCCATATTTTAGGCTGAAATTTTAATTGAAGCTAGGGACAAGGAATGTCTTTCATATGCACTAAGTTTCATGACATTTGGAAATATGAGTCAAAATTTATAGCCTAATATGTTTCTTTTTTCACAAATGGACAGTTGAAGCAAATTAAAAAATCACTTTTTTCATAAACAAAAATTTGAAATGGTTTTCTAGATTTATATATATGTTAAATCATTTCATTTTGATCAATGGGTCAAAAATTATGAGGAATTTTTGTTTGCGGGTAGTTATGGATTCTTAATTCTAAAATAAACTTGAAAACCTTCATTTTTCTCAATTTTCAATATTCAAAAAAATTAAATTAAATCATAGGATGTAGATTATTTAGTAGAACATTGCAGCATTGGAATTGACATTTTTTTATTCCATAACTAAATTTTGTAACAATTTTGTATTTTGAATCATTCTCTACTTCTTCCTACTTACAACTTTTTTTTGTATGTTGTACAATTCCAAATGATTTGAACTTTTTCAAGCATGTAGCCAACTGCCTTGAAGAATGAGTCCAAAGAAGAACCACTATTTTGGACATTTTTTCATACAAACAAATGTGAGCATGTGAAGTGCAATTGTCCGATTTTTTGCAGGGCCAAAGAAAGGATTTTGGTGACTTTGAAAGCTCATATCTTGCAATCCACATAGTGGAAATATCTGAAATTTTCTTCCACATATTCTCAAGTCAATATACTACAAGATTCGATGGTTACATGTGTCCACAAATGTTTTTTTTTCAAAATTTGGTACTTGTACTAGAAATGGCAATATCTGGAGCGTATTTGGTGAAAACATAGTCAAGGAACTTTAGGGGTTCACTAATAACAAAATCATATGTTTTAGCTAAGCTTGCTGGATTAAATTCATAAGTAGATGCATAGTTGGATGAAGAGTTAGGTGAGTTAAACAATCACTACATGAAGTTAGGTAGATTCAAACTCATTAAGTTAATACCAGCTGGTAGTATTGTAATAGAGATTTCTCTCAAATTTCATTAACAAATGAATTAAAATTCTACTTCACACACTAATAGAAACTTGTCTTTTGCAACTATTCGAAACTACTATTGCTGCCTAAAAACAACTTGTTGTGCAAAACCAAGTCATTTTGGATGAGTTCTTATGGATGCTATTAAAGAACAACTCATCTTTAACAAAAACAAATTGTTATAGACAAGTAATTTGAGATGAGAGTAGTTGTAAGAGACCAAATTTCTATTAGTGAAACCCACTACTAGTTGAAAATTTGCACAAGCAAGTAGCAAGCAAATGTTATCAATCTTAATATGCTTCTCCTTAACCAATCAAAACATGTCACCACAGCGAAACTCTCCTATATTGATATTATAATCGTACAAATCAAGGACTAAATAAATTATAAATGGATTTATAATAACTTATTTTGTTATCAGTAAATTAGATATGATACTTCAAAACAAACCTATGGCCAAAAGTAAAAGACTACATAGAATTAGTTGACCCACAAGAATGGCACTTTTGTAAAGTAAAGCCACAAGGCAAAATCTATTTTTAGATATTTCTTTTTTTTTTACCAAACACTTCATTTCTCAATGCTAATTTTCATTAAAATCCACAAAATTGGTTATATACACATGAAAAGTGGATTATTTAAACCAAAATTTTGAATGACTGGAAATATTGATTACACGAGGATTTAGACCATTGGTGATGTGTGTGCTTTCCAAACCCCTCTCCAACCCTCACATGGTTTATGTCTAAAAGTGATACAAGTGTCTCATTATATCGAATTCTTGGTCGGATTTGGAATTGAGATTAATTCGAAGTGCGGAGCAAGAGCTTCTGATTTTTTGAAGTCTTCTGGACAATAAGGTGGAGCTCGGGGTTGGGATTGGCAAGAAGGGTCAAGGCATTCCAGAAAAACTAGTTGTGGATAGTGTTTTTGGTATGAGATCACTTGAAACTTTGAGTAGTGTTACATTTACATCCCATGGGACCCCATATCTTCTTTATTGAAGAGTGATGGTTTGACATGCCAAAATGGAGCCGTGCAGTAGATGACTAAGTTACAATAGAAACATGGCTACATTGAGCCACCTACTGTCTACTAAATAGATGCATCAGAAAGTTCGGCCAATCTAGTTTAATGCCATTTTGGCAGCAAAAGCCATTTCAATGTCCATTTTTCAATCACTTTGATACTAAGTTGGCACGGAGACTGGCACCAAATTACCTTGATAGGGTGTCCGTGCACCACATTGACATGCTCTAAAGTTCCTGGACTGTCTACTGTCTACTGAATAGATGAGCCCTGCAACCATTGGGTATGAGCCCTGCTACATTTACTTCTAGATTATGCATTACCATTGGACATGCCTACAAGAGAATTACAAGTTGTCCCTAGGGTAATTATATTCTCCTTCTAAGGATGATACTCACGAATTTCATTATGTGTTTACGTCCATGTGCTTTCCCATATCCAAAAGGTATAAATGTTATGTAGGAAGTTTTCAATGGAGTGGAGGTTCAAGACCTCAAAGTCTTTACATGGGGACTGCTTAATTACATTATTTAACAGAGGTATATTACATAAGGGCTCTATGTTTGCAGGAAACAAGGGCTTCCGTGGACATAAGCAAAATGATATCCATGACACTTTCACACTGATGGGTGATTTGGTATGTGTGCTCCTTTTTCCTGCTCCCACCACATTTTTCTCACTTCAAATATTTTCATGAGACGCAGTGTCCTCAGGGGCTGTGTGTAGCTTTGAACCCAGCAATACCAGCACAGGGACTAACTTTTGTACCCGCATAGCTCTTGTGGTCTCACCAAGAAGGCTGAGTGAAACTAGTATGCTGTTTTATCTCTTAATGCAAATAACATAGACGCAAGTTGGGCTCTAAGGTCTCTGTTTTGGTCATTGATCGAGGTCAATGCCTTCATATTGGTTAGCGCTTTGATTTCCTCTTGATTCGTGTCTGATCTTCTTCTTCTTCTTTCAGATTTGTAAAAGCAGGTGCCAAGTCTGAGTGACTTGGAGTTGTGACTTGAGGTCCTTTTTGATATGTCCCATTTACCTCATATTTCTAATATATGAACTTGGTTGGTTCTGATTGAGTTATTAAGTGATCTCCACATAGTTTTGGATGATCTTCAGTATGTACTGTTGATTTCTGTGAAGGGCCTTTGTGGAGCAATTAAGGTTCTAGTAACAGGTCTTGCAATTGGCCATTAGTTCTTGAAGATTGAATTGTCCACGGATAGACTACCTGACCAAGTCCCTGGTTGCTTCACACTGGCTATGGCGCTCTCTCCTTTGCCGAACTCTGCAACTCTTCTTCTCTTCCCACTTGGGCGTTTCTGCCTTCGAGATCTTCATCAAGCTTTGCACCTCCGAAGTCACATCGTCCGAACATCTCCACGTGCAAGTTCACGCTCTCATCTTCCTGCAAACTCTCCTGCATCGTCGCTACCACAGTCGGCATGCATTCGTAAGTTCACTCTCCTCGGGTTGTGTCCTGGTTCATTGCAAAGCTTCTCTTCCTCGCCAGTTTTTCTGTACGATACCGTAAAGGTGGCTTGTTAGATTGGGGTCTTGAGATCTGGATGTGGAGTTCGGTACCACGGTTGCATGTGTCGGTGGTGTTCGTTCCCGTCATGTCGTTCCAAGTGAGATCCAGACTATGGTCGCTTGTGTTTCTAGCTTTGTGGGACCCTCTTGGCTGCTTCTCTCTTGTTTCATTTCACCGCTGGACTTTCTGATTAACGACCCCAAATGGCAGATCTCAGTGGCGTAGATCGGTGAACGTCGATTGGGGAAAGTTCTTCTCGTTGGTTTGTTTGAATGTGGAGTGTTGTGAGGCTGCAGTTCTTTTTTTTAGGTCTTCGTGAGAGTACCGAATGGCGAGTGAAGTGACTGGAACCTGGAGTGAGAGTGTGAGGTTAAAGTAGTGGTTTAAGCTCGTGTTGAGAGTTTGAGGTGGTGTGGTGGTTTGAGTTAGGTGCAGACGTTCTTTTTCTGTTTACTGATGTGTGTGTGTGACTGTGTGTCTGTGTCTGTTGGTCCTGTAGGAGAAAAGGTGGCCTAGGTAGCACGTGTTAGCTCGTGTTTAGAGTTTGAGGTCGTGTTGTGTTTGAGTTCGGTGTTATTTAAATTAGCATGTGGTCTAGGCCAGTAATTGATGCTGTCTGGTCGGGGAAGAACGAAATGGTGGACGGTTGTTAATATTGGTGGTATCGGTGTTGTGTTATCGCAGAAGAAGCTGGGACCTAGATGGCCAATGTCAAGATCTGGTGTTGTTAGAGCATGCGCTAACACATCTTCAATATCTACAGACTATCATTAGTGCCACAACTACAGTTCCACATCCCTGTCCATGACTCCTTCATACTGGCTATGGTGCCCGTCCCTCCGTCGAACTCTGCAGTTAATTTTCCTCTTCCCACTCTCGGTGTTTTTCACTTAGAAATCTTCATTAAATGTTTGCACCTCCAAAGCTACAACATCCAAACATCTCCATCTGCATGTGGATGCTCTCACCGTTCCTGCAAACTACTCTGCGTCGTTGCAACCTCAGTCGGCATTTGGGAACGTACTCTAGCTCTGTAAGTTCACACTCCTCGGGTTGTGTCCTCGTTCATTGATGTAGCTTCACTTCCTCACCACTATTTCTGTACGAGACCACAAAAATGGACTGTTGGGATGGGATCTTGAGATATGGGATGTCGGAAATTTGGTACTAAGTCTGTGTTGGTGTTTGATTCCGTCATTTTGTTCCAAGCGAGATTTTGACTATGGTCGCTTGTGTTTCTAGCTATTGCGAGCCCCTATTGGTTGCTTCTCTCCTGTTTCATTTCATCGTTGAACTTTGTGACTAACGACCCCATTGGCAGATATGAGCGGTGTAGATTGGTGGAAGCTTGTCTCGTTGGATTGTGCCGCCGTTGTTGCTGTCGTCGTGTGCATCTTTACTGTTGCTTGCTGAGAGTGGGAGTTGGTGCTCTGTTTTGTGGGTGAGCTGGAGCGCTCCTCTTCCTCGCAACTGAATCCTCAATGCATGTGAGGTGAGTTCCTTGAATGGGTTAGCAAACTAAGCTTCAATAATTAGTGTTGTTTCAAAGTCTTGGTGCGCTTTTGTTGTTTCACCTTGCCAATTGTGGACAAATGTATCCAATTGGTTGAATAACAACCAATGCCAAGGAAAAGAATGAAGGATTCAAGGTTAGGATGTTGTAGCAACCGTGGACGAAGGTACAAAAAAATCTCTAATTTTTGTTTGGTCTTGAAGTCTCTAAAATAGAACCAATGTTCCAATTTTGATAGCAAGCCCATGAGACTACATCTTCTATCATTTTGAAATAGCACAAAGGTACACAAGAATTCAAGATTTCAAGTTTGGGTATTTTTTTACTTTTGGATCATGGTGTTCAATATAAATGGGTTGGTGATAAATGTATGAAAGGATAATGAGATGGTTACCAACTTTTGTTTTGGCAATTTTTCTAGTAAGAATATTTTGATGAAAGTTGGAAGTGGAGGTATTATGGGAGATTATTGAAACAATTATATTCATAAGGTAATCTAGATTTCGTTTTGCACATTTCAAACTCCTTATTATTACACCTAGTGACAAAATTATAGCACCACAATGTGAGTCATGAATAGTGATAGGCCACATGCCAAGGTTGAGTAAACATCAAGTGTGCATGATATTAGAGAAGGTGAAAGTAAAGAGGTCAAAATGTACACAACACATGTGCAATTTGTTTGATTTGTTTTGGTTGAACATTGAAGGATTGCATTGCACTACAATATTTTCAAAAGAGTTTTTTTTTATCGAAAAATTGAAGGAGTAATTGTATAGTTGATCTCAAGTGTTTCAATGGAGTTTTGATTAACATGTAGAATGAAGGGTAGTCAATGACATTTGGAAGGGAGGGAGAGAAGGTTCTATCAACCCAAAGAAAAATCAAGAGTAGCTATAAAAGTGGGACTAGGACTAAATTCAACAACTAGCCCATTGCAAACAAAAGAATGCAAAAGAGAAAATGGCCAACAAGAGAACTAGTAGCCTTAATAGGTAGTCCAAAATTCAATGGAAGGTTGAAGCAATAGCACTTCCAATTGCTACAAGAAATGGGATATAATGAACTATGGGGAAGCTAGTTTCTAAACACAATCTGCAATACATGCATCTATTATTTGTAATGCCCTTTATCTTGAGTTGTTCTTTGGAATTGTGTCCATTGACAAGGTGTCATCAATTGCACCAAGTCATCTTCCTTTTATCCTATGATATGAGGTGGTTGTGAAGTATTGGTGTGGAGTACTCTTGGTCCTTGTAAACCAAGTTCAAAATTGTAAACACCATCTGTAACACCACCAATGAAGCCAAAAGTAAATTTCATCATTGTAATTAAAACCTTGAGCAATTGTGTGACTAGATGAAAAGCATAAGACAAGCTAACTCCGAGGAGTTGATCTTACTAGTCGTACCCTAATTTGAATATTTGTCTTTATGGTATAATTTTGGGCAACACAAGCCAATAACCATGAACAATGAAATTTGCTTTCTTCACATCAATAATGATTCAAATCTATTAATAAATATGGAAATTTTCATTTTATCCCATTGCACTAAGAATAATGGTATTTGAAGTTGGTCATTTAGTAGTACTAGTTACTTTGTTACAAAGCCTACTTATAGATGGCACTATCCAACTTCCAATCAAGTGTCTAGTTGCCACTTGGCATTATTGGAGTTGCAGACAATTAGTGATAGTACTCATAATCAATGTTGGCAATACTAAATACCATTATTAGTGAAGTGGTATAGAAAGATCAAGGTCATAATAAGTAAATAATTGATCACCAACAAATTTTATTAGTAGAATCAATCCTCACAAATTTGGAAGTTTATTTGATCCAAAAGTTGTGCATCTAATTGGAACCACATATATCCATAAAGCTAGTGCCTAGGCAACAATAGAGCACTCCGATAAATTATAAATACTCATAAAGTTGAACTTGCTAATATTGTAACTCTTAGATTGCACTAGATTTTAATATTTCAAACCTATAAATACAAAATATATTTAAAATTTAAAATGAGTGAAATGTTTTTTCATTGAATTATTTGTATTTAACCAAGCTATAATGATACTAAGGAATGCATTGTAAACTTGATAAAACAAGAAAATTAGCATGCCTTGCATAGAAAAAAAGATTAATGTTGTTGGTACATTAGAGTTCCCTTGCTGTGTTTGCTGACATTTATGATCAACTTGAAAATTAAAATTATGAAGTTTTAAAATGCTAAACATATAAAATCTTCATGATTTAAGAACTCAAAATTTTTTTATTTTTATTTTTCATAACTTCTAACTTGTAATTTAATGAATTTGGGAAATTTCAGGTAATAGAGTTCAAATTTCTAAATTTCAAACTTTTAAACAATTCAATTTGAAAGTTCTTTAATTAACTAGATAACTTTGTAAGTATATATCAATTTTAAATTTTACTTATTTCTAAGTGATATAAGTTGGTATAGTATTTACTATTACATTATTGTTTATTACATTTTGGGCATTAAAAGAGGATCTCAAGAAAATTATTACTAGTTGAATCAACAGTAATATTTGAATCAACTTTACTAGTTGATTCAAATATTAAATGTTATTTGGGTTTAACAATAGGAGTGATTGTAATGAAGTTGCTTCCATTTCTGTACTAAGAGTTGCAATGCTTTGCATCCAACAAGTTATTAATCTCAACAAATATTAATTTAGATTTCTAAAGTTTGCTCATTATTTTACCCTAAGAAATGGAAGAATAATATGCTAGCATGATTGCATTACTCTTATTGTGTAACATTCATCTTCTTGCATGTACAAATTGATTTCTAGTAAGTTTTGTAGAGACCTCAATGTAGATAACTTTCTAAGGCACTTTCCAACTAAACTCCACCATTCATATAATGAAATGGGAGGTTTAACATGTTTGCTTGAATCTATTGTATTTGCTTATGTATTGCTTGAAAGTCTTGTTCACTATTGTTCAAATTAGTTGACATCAACCACCAAAATGATTTTGAATCCAAATGTGGAGATCTTTTTTGTAATCTTGACTCTTGTAATGGAGATCATTCTATAATATAGTGGGATGCAATTTTTCTCATCAATAGTTGTTGATTACAAAAATATTAATCATTTTTTGATGGTATTATTGAAACATTAATTTAGATAATGAAATTGTGATATTCAAAATTTATACTTTACATGTAAAGTTTTATAGTTTATGAATTTCGGCTATGATTATGGTAGTTTTATAATCTTTTTTGTATTTGTATTATACTAGATTTGTAGACATTGGTAGTAGTTTCAATATGACTATTGTTTAAATAAATTTTTCTAGGCCCTTGCTAATTTTCTTTGTTTGAATGTTATTTTCTAACTATTTTTGTTGGATTTGTTTTGCGGATATCGTAGATCTTTGCCATATTCCTCCCTTTGCTACATGAAATGGCACGCTTTTTGATATGCATGGCAAGGTTCTTCACAATGGTCACCATTTGGAGGTACATCTGTTTTGCATGTTTTTTCCGGTGAGCACAATTGTTATTTAGTAGTCAATATTAATGGAAAAGTGAATGTTAGAACAAAATATTGTTTCAATTACATAGGTTTTTTATAGTTTTGTCTTTGATTTAGTTTGGACATTGCAAGTAATCTTGTTTTAAGCTTTCATCTGTGTAATCAAATTTGAAAGTACTTACTATGATTTCAATAGATATACAACTCTATTACTAGTGTTCAATGTCTTTTAATTTGTAGAATGTGTTTGCATGATATTATCACAAAATAATTTCTTTCTCTAGATCTAGTCAAGAAGTAGATATTTTGTTGACAAAAGATATGAAATGTTCAACAGGAAAGACAAGGACTTCTTACAAGTGCAAAGTGAGCATTGTACAAGACTTTGTAGTGTTATTCCAAGTCTTGAGAAACGCTTGAAGGATATGGAAGCATCTTCAAAGGCAAAAGTCTTGAATAAGAATCAATGCATACATCTTTATGGCAAACTCATATTGGCTATGAAGGGGATTGACAAAATGTTGTCAAGCACAACTAAAGACCTCAAGTTCCAATCTATTTTTGAAGAATTGTGTTGTCTTCAAAGGAAAGTAGAGATTGTTGGGAATAATTGCATTGACCAAGAACGATGGTGTCATTCGGCTGTATTTCAACTCCAAAACAAAGAAACCTTTCGTGAGTTGCTTTTAGATTTGAAGTGTTGTTACGATGCAGCACATGGTATGTACTTATTTCTCCATCCAAATCAAGCAGATGAAATGGTACCTATTCAATTTGATGCAGCTACCCATGATCAAGTCCTTGAAGATGGAAAAGTCTTGAAGAAAAAGCTTGAACTTGTTCTTGAGGGAGAAGGGTCAGAGGATTATGAAATGGCCCAACATCTATTGTTGAGACTCAAAAATTTGGACGGATTTATTGGAGGAGACTTGGATGCTTTGGATATTCCCCTTGATTTCAAACCACCAAATTTAATCAAAGAAATTGGTGCAGGAAGTTATGGACATGTATACCAATCCAATTGGTTGGGTCTTACAAGTGCCACAAAAGTGTTGGAAGGTGACCTTGAATATCTTTCCAGTTCTCGAAAGGAAGCTAGCATCTTAACAGGCTTGAGCCATCCCAATCTTGTTCAATTTTTTGGTTGTGGAATTCACCAAACAAAACATCAAAATGATGAGGGAAAAGAAATTTGTGAGATGCATTTCGTGATGGAGTTGATGGAATCAAGCTTGTCTCAAATACTAAAGAAAGCCAAAAGACCTTTACCCTATCATCTTGCAATTGACATCATGCACCAAATTGCCAAGGGTGTGTATTACCTTCATGACATGCAAGTTGCTCACCTTGACTTGAAACCTGATAACGTCTTGTCAAGTTCAATATCTATAGAGGGTATGGATCCTCATCACTTATTCAAAGTCACTGATTATGGCACTTCTCAATTGGAGGTCTACAACAATCCTGAGCATCCAAAGCCATCAAAGTATACAATTGGCTCAATAGGCTACATGTCCCCTGAAATGATCAAGGGGGGAAGAATGCCGATGTATCCATTTCAAGCTGATGTGTGGTCATTTGCCATGATATGCTCAGAGATTCTATCGAGAAAGGACCCATATTTTGATTTGAAACCAAAAGATTTATATGATCAAATATTACGTCCACATAGCACAGGAAGTAAAACATTCAGACCGGCCCTCCCAAACAATTGTGAAGAGTTGACAAACTTAATTGAGCAATGTTGGGCTCAAGACCCTCTTCAACGGCCCACATTTTCCAATATTTGTGAGAGGCTCATGAGTTTAGAGAGGTCCTTTTTCAAGGGAACCTATTCAAGCAAGATGGTTCCACAATTTGGCCCATCCTCTACGTTAAGAGATTCCAAGTCCATCATGAACCAAGCCCTAAAGGTATGAAATTGCCAAACTATGGAATTTATCTAGTAATGTTTGCTTTATAGAACTTTACGGTGCTTGGCATTTATTGTTTAGGTCAGCTTTGTTTTAATTTATTATGAAAATGTTTTAGTAAAGCTACAGTTTGTATTTGTATAGGTGGATGAACCAATTTCACCTCCAAAGGAAATTGTGTTTGGTTTAGATCACCAATTACCTACAATCGAAGGGCTTTGGGGAAGGAAGTATATAGGCGTTGTCGGCCTAGGTGGAATTGGCAAGACCACACTAGCAAAGGCAATCTATGAGTCAGTGACTTCATGGTACCAGGCATCATGCTTTGTAGCAGATTGCAAAAGCTATCAAAGTTCCTATGAATTATTGTGCAAGATATTATCAAAACTTGGGAAGTCTCGGAAACCCAAGAATTTGGGAGATGCACAAGATATGATGAAAGAAGTGTCAATTGAAAAGACAATTCTTTTAATATTGGATGATATCAAGAATGAAGCTCAAGTGCGTGATATAGTACCTCCCCACATTGTTCAAGCTAGCGAGCTTATGACAGTAGTTATCACCACACGTGAATGGAGTACAATAGAATCATTTGTGGGCATTGAAGGAAAATTGGACGTTCAATTGTTGGATGAAAAGGCAGCAACAACTCTTTTCACTACTCACCTATCTTGGGATGAAGCTTCTTTATCCCCCGACTTTGTGGCCTTGCGCAAACATATTGTGAAAGCTTGCAATGGCTTGCCTTTGAGTTTGAAAGGCATGGGAGTATTTCTACGTCGTAAAGAGAGGTTGCGAAGTTGGGAACGAGCATTACAGAGGATGGCAAGAGGAAGGAATTTGGATGGTGATGAAGAACTTTGGAACACCTTGAAAATCAACTTCGATGGATTCAACAATGGTATTGAAAAGAGCATGTTTTTGGACGTGGCTTGTTTCTTTTGTCGAGATGTGTCTCCATCTGGCATATCAAAGGAGGCGCTCTTGTACATGTGGTCCAGAGATGGCATCCTTCCTTTGAGTGAATTTGAAAGTTTGGTCAACATGTCATTGTTGAAGCTCAATGAAGATGGTGAAACTGTAGAAATGCATGACCAATTGCGTGACATGGGACGAATGTTTGCCAAAAACACAAGAATTTGGAATGCGTCCATGATACCTAAAAGTGGATTTACAAGTGAGGTAACATTCTAATTTTGCAACTGCACATGATTGAATCATACATTTTGTTGTATACTTTCAAATGCATTATGTAAACATCCAAATTCATATTATTTTAAGAATCTTGAACTTTGAAGTGTGCTAGAAATCAATTACTTGAAACCTTTATATTAGAGATATAATTTTGGATGTGATTCATTCTCATTGAAGCTTCTTTGAACGCAGGATGCTAAGGTTCTCGAAGGCATTTCTTGGCGGGGCACTATGAACCATCTGCCTTTGATAGAAATTGACCATAGTTTTCAATTTGAAAATCTTCGTGTCTTGATTTTGTTTAGCGCTTCGGGCAATCTCTATACAGATTATGAAGACTTGAATATATTACTTCAATTTGCTTCTCAATGTTTACGATTGGAGGCAATTAAGATAGAAAACTCTCAAAATTCCATTGGATTGCCTATCACACTTCCACCAACTATTGCAATTACTTTGCAAAGGACGATATCAAATCTTTGTGGTACTTGTGGATCATTGAAGATTCTTGATCTCATTGGTCTTGGATTCCTCGAGCTATTACCAAACGAATTTGCATCAAGTCACACCCTTTTAAGCCTGAATCTCAAATCTTACTCTAGATTGGCGGCATTGCCAAAGGAAATTGAGAGCTTGTTGTGTTTGGAAACTCTCAATTTGGGTGGGTGTACAAGCTTGATGGTCCTGCCCAAGGAAGTGGGGAACTTGTCTTCCTTGACCACTCTCAAATTGTCTCAGTGTTTAAGCTTGGTGGCATTGCCAAAGGAAGTGGGGAACTTCTCTTCCTTGACTATTCTTGGTTTGAAAGGGTGTTCAAGCTTGGTGGCATTGCCAAAGGAAGTGGGGAACGTATTTTCCTTGACTATGCTTTGTTTGAACGGGTGTTCAAGCTTGGTGGCATTGCCAAAGGAAGTGGGGAACTTATTTTCCTTGACTATGCTTTGTTTGAACGGGTGTTCAAGCTTGGTGGCATTGCCAAAGGAAGTGGGGAACTTATCTTCCTTGACTGATCTTAATTTAAAAGGGTGTTCAAGCTTGGTGGCATTGCCCAAGGAAGTGGGGAACTTCTCTTCCTTGACCAAGCTTTATTTGGCACAATGTTCAAGCTTGGTGGCATTGCCAAAGGAAGTGGGGAACTTGTCTTCCTTAACTGATCTTAATTTAGAAGGGTGTTCAAGCTTGGTGGCATTGCCAAAGGAAGTGGGGAACTTATCTTCCTTGACTTATCTTGGTTTGAAAGGGTGTTCAAGCTTGGTGGCATTGCCAAAGGAAGTGGAGAACTTATCTTCCTTGACTAGTCTTGATTTGGAAGGGTGTTCAAGCTTGGTGGCATTGCCAAAGGAAGTGGGGAACTTGTCTTCCTTAACTGATCTTAATTTAGAAGGGTGTTCAAGCTTGGTGGCATTGCCCAAGGAAGTGGGGAACTTATCTTCCTTGACTTATCTTGGTTTGAAAGGGTGTTCAAGCTTGGTGGCATTGCCAAAGGAAGTGGAGAACTTATCTTCCTTGACTAGTCTTGATTTGGAAGGGTGTTCAAGCTTGGTGGCATTGCCAAAGGAAGTGGGGAACTTATCTTCCTTGACCAAGCTTTATTTAGAAGGGTGTTCTAGCTTGGTGGCATTGCCAAAGGAAGTGGGGAACTTATCTTCCTTGACTAGTCTTGATTTGAACGGGTGTTCAAGCTTGGTGGCATTGCCAAAGGAAGTGGGGAACTTATCTTCCTTGACCGAGCTTTATTTGGCACAATGTTCAAGCTTGATGGCATTGCCAAAGGAAGTGGGGAACTTATCTTCCTTCACTACTTTTGATTTGGAAGGGTGTTCAAGCTTGGTGGCATTGCCAAAGGAAGTGGGGAACTTATCTTCCTTGACCAAGCTTTATTTGGAAGGGTGTTCAAGCTTGGTGGCATTGCCAAAGGAAGTGGGGAACTTATCTTCCTTGACTTATCTTAATTTAGAAGGGTGTTCAAGCTTGGTGGCATTGCCAAAGGAAGTGGGGAACTTATCTTCCTTGACTATTCTTGGTTTGGAAGGGTGTTCAAGCTTGGTGGCATTGCCAAAGGAAGTGGGGAACTTATCTTCCTTGACCAAGCTTTATTTGGCACAATGTCCAAGCTTGGTGGCATTGCCAAAGGAAGTGGGGAACTTATCTTCCTTGATTGTTCTTAATTTAGAAGGGTGTTCAAGCTTGGTGGCATTGCCAAAGGAAGTGGGGAACTTATCTTCCTTGACTATTCTTGGTTTGCAAGGGTGTTCAAGCTTGGTGGCATTGCCAAAGGAAGTGGGGAACTTATCTTCCTTGACTACTTTTGGTTTAGAAGGGTGTTTAGGCTTGGTGGCATTGCCAAAGGAAGTGGGGAACTTATCTTCCTTGACTTATCTTGATTTGGAAGGGTGTTCAAGCTTGGTGGCATTGCCAAAGGAAGTGGGGAACTTATCTTCCTTGACTACTTTTGATTTAGAAGGGTGTTTAGGCTTGGTGGCATTGCCAAAGGAAGTGGGGAACTTATCTTGCTTGACTGGTCTTGGTTTGAAAGGGTGTTTAAGCTTGGTGGCATTGCCAAAGGAAGTGGGGAACTTATCTTCCTTGACTACTTTTGATTTAGAATAGTGTTCAAGCTTGGTGGCATTGCCAAAGGAAGTGGGGAACTTATCTTGCTTGACTACTTTTGATTTAGAATAGTGTTCAAGCTTGGTGGCATTGCCAAAGGAAGTGGGGAACTTATCTTCCTTGTTTAAGCTCAATTTAGATGGGTGTGTTTTGTTAAGGTCTCTACCAGAGAATTTGGGATGGATACCTTCATTATGGTTTCTTTCGTGGAATAACTGTCCAATTTTGGAACCCTATATGGTGGTTGAATTGTCTTCACCAACTTCTTTGGCTAGTCTTGAAGGCAAATTTTTTTGCCTTGAAGGTGATCATCATGATGGTGTGACTTGTGATGGATGTGAAGTGGTCCCCATAGTTGGGCCTTGCATGAAGGCAAAGTCCACTTTCAAACTTGACTATAATTTGTGCCAAGAGTGTTTTACAAAATTGAAGCTATCATTGGAAGATTCTAGCCAATGATGGATTACAATAGAGGTTTGTAAGAAGTTTTAGTGCATTGTGCGGCTAAACTTTGGATTGTATAGACAGTTTATTGCAATCCATTGAAGATTGTTTTCAAGATTTGGTTATATGGATTGCAATTATAGCCAAGATTTGTGTGCTGTTCTCTTTTCAATTTTGTTTATTATTTACAAATATTGAATTATTGAATTATAGCAATTTTCTTGAATGTGTAACCATATGATATGCACAAACACTTTCTACCATGATCATATCATGTCAATATGTGCCAAACAACAATGATTTACCAATGATTCCATGAGTGCCTAGACATTGTTGGTGTTCCATCCAAATTGAACACACAAGTGAGGTAGACCTTACCTCCAATCCAAACCAAAATGCTGTGAATTTTATTCAATTTTGATGGTTTGCTAAACAATGTACTCCATATCATTGCAAGTGTTCTAGAAGGCTTGAGAATGGTCCAAATACCAATCTATGACAAGATTTTATTGCTTTAGACCATTGTGGGTTAATGGGACTATGCAATGCGGCTTGTGACATGTATTACAACCACCAAATGCACCTGAAAGAAATGACACAAATGTCAAAAACACCTACATTACTACCACCACTTGCTAATGACAACATTTATACAACACAATATGGTATGTGTTAGAAGTACAAAGACTTCAAAGACTTCTTCCAATGCTTTCATTTTATTGATGGTTTAGCATCTTTTCAAAGATAAAAACCTAAAGGACCATCAATCCATTGCCATTTGACCAAATTTTTTTTTTGAGCCCATTTTAGCATTTCCAATTATACTTGAGTATAATTGTTGCATAAGACAAAATATCTGTTATCTATCAATGTGAAAAATCTTTATTAGTTGTATAACAAAATATGGTTTATATCATTTGTAAGCTATAAGTGATAATGTATTGATTAAAAAAAAATTTAATCTCAAAGTAGTAATAGTAGCCATAATGAGTAGTATGAAAACATTTCAAGTATTTGTTTACTTTTTACTCTCAAACATCTTAGATAATGACCTTTAGGTAAAAGCATGGCCATTAAGCTAAATTAGCTTGATGCCTTAATGTAATTGATTGATAAAAGTTGGTAATTTTCATGTATGAATGATACTTTCTCTATTAATTATTCTCTTTAGATATTGATATCTTAGGATTTTTGGTCCAAAAATCAAGTACTTTGATTTTTTTAAATGTAATTTGTACATAAAATTATATCGATTAGAGTATATATTAGAGTACTTTGGAATTATGAACCAAAATAAAGGTTACAGTGAGAAGAAGATGGTATTATATTATTTAAACTTAAAAATCTTTTATAAAGAAGAAAAAATAAATGATATATTTATACATTAAAATAGCTAGTGAAGAACAAAATATATTCTAACAACTAACAAAGAACCAAGATTAGATGACATGTTGAATACAAGAGTTCCAATTAGTAAAAATCCTTTAACCCCTAAAGAACCAAATGACCATTGAACATACAAATGTGATCTCAAGTAGGTGCATATGGAGTTAATTTTTAATGAATGTTTTTAAAATTTTGACACAAGATGTGAACATGTACCCCCTTAGTAGGAATATAATTCTTTTTGGACATGTGCCTGGATAAGATGTTATATTGCTTTGAACTTTTCAAGTAGACCCAACGACTTTGGGCAACATGTGCAAAATTCCCCTAATAATTTTGAAATTTGGCAAGATACAAGATGCAATATATAAAACTAAAACATATATAGTATAAAAATTTCACTTTAGGGGGAGTTAAATTATGCTAGCCCTATTGAGTAAGATTTTTAATAAAAAATCTTAAAACTTTGAATATTATAATCTTTCAATTTACGCAGTCAAAATTTCTGAAATTTTTCCACACATTCCAGTAGTAGTATAATAAAAATTTAAACAATTGGGTTTCAAAAAAAAACTTTTATTTCTTTTTTTCCTCATTGCCTTAAAAATTGGCAATTTTTGCAATTTGTATCCAAAATGTGCCTTCGTCCTTTAACTCCAAAATAACCTTGAGGACATAATGTATCCTTGACCAGCTTTTGAAGTTAAATAAAATCTTACCAAATTATTATTTTTAACAATTTATATTTTTGAAAAGTTCTTTTTAAAGTTTAGTTTTAGCTTCAAAAATCTGATTTTTAAAATGATTGATTATGAATTTTCTATTCAAGATTTTGTGCACGGGTGTTGTAGTTAAACTTTTTATTTTAGAATATCCCTTTTCTGTTTATCTAAAACGATAGGAAGATATTTAGTACTTAAAAAACACATTGATATAAAAATAACTTTAAAATAGCTAATTAATTTAGAAAAGAAGATTAGGGGTACTTTTATAAGGGTTGAAAGTTGAAATAAAAAGTAAAAGTAAAATAAAAGTAAAAATAAAAACAAACAGTCGCAACGACCCTTGCTAAAGGTCGTGAATGTAGGCAAGAGACCGTAAATAGTTTTTAAAAAGTGATAACTATGGCATTTGGTATATGTCCCTTATTTATAAATCTTTCAATATATATTGTGTTTGTCGTGTATTCCTTGTGCATTTGTGAGTTAGGGTTGCCAAATGCAAGCGTTGTTTGAGTAAGTTGCTTGTTTGCTCTTCTAGGCTGTCGATTGTGTGTACTGGTATGTTGTAAAGGTGAGCAATAATTTGAGTACAGTGAGAATTTGTTGAGCATTGTAACATTGAGACTATATCGTGGACTACTTCAATAGGATGGGACAAAATACACGTGACTATTGGCAACTCTCCCTTGACAACCGCAAGACAGAGGGTTTACCACGCCATTTTGCTCAAGATATATTCCACGCCATTCATGAATGGTATGGAAATCGACCCCAAATTCAACCTTTGCACGTGCATGACCCACTAGCGCCAAATGACAGCAACTACCAACCTCAACAAAGCAAACGTTAGCATGGAGAGGAGGATCATAGCGAACTTGACATGGATGACCCTATAGACATGGCCAATGTCCGGGAAGAACCGGCGGCTAATACAAAGTTAGCCGGTTGAAATGGTAAAAAAACCGGTTGAGCTTTGAAAGTGAAGGATGGAAAACTGGAGGAAAAATTGATAAGATAGGCAATCAACCGGTGTACATAAAAATTTGGGGGTTAATTTACCCGCCTCAATTTATAGTAGGGTGGATTTTAACCGGTTTGTTTTGTAAAAAGGAGGATTTTAGCTGCTATACATGTACCGTATGTGGCACATATCCGGCGTTAAGATAGGTCCGGTATTGGGATAAAGAGGCCGGGTATTGCATAAAGGGGTCAGTGGGACCAACTGAGGATAGAGCCAGTTGGCCGTAAGGGAGCACCCGAAGAAGAGGGGTGGGAGGGCCGTTTGAAGAAGGTGAAAATTCTGAACCCTAAACTTTGATTTCTGCAACCTTTTCAATGACCATCCTTAACTCCATATTGCATGGTCTGGGAGGATTCTTGTCTTTCAGTTGGTGAAAGGCTATGCCAGGTTCAATTCTTGCCAAGAATGTAATGTCTTTTTTAGATCGTATACCGGCAATTTTTTGACATTAGAGGATTTTCACTTTTCAAATTTTCACTTGGAAGGAAATAGGCCGGTTACAAACTGATATGGGGGGCAAAAAAATAGAAAATTTCAGAGTTAAAAGGATGAAACCGGTGCCCTCTAAAAAAAACCGGATCATTATTGTAGAAGGAGGATATCTACTGGTAGAGCTCCAAAATCTTCCCGAACGCTGGACATGGCTATGAATGACTCAAAAGACACTACAGGCGATTTCACACCTTCGTGGTTAGCACGCATGACATCCTACACGCCATCACCTGCAACGGCACCATCCCATTCCACTGGAACCCCAAGTTCCTTGCCCTTCCGTGGTGTGCCTCCAGGTGTCCTACCTCATGTGATAAGCTCATCCGATACATCAACTTCCACATGGAATCGCCGTCTTGGGAACACAACAGTGAGGCGGAAGAGTGTCTCTGGGCATATTGTTATCGCTGAGGCGACAAAAGCAACCGGAGAAGTCATGGCTCAACATATGAAGGACATAGCACAATCAGGTCAAGATTTGGAGCGTTCCAAAATTGAGGTTCAACTAAAGTTATTTAGTGAACAAATGGAGTACCAACGCGAGAAAGATAGGAGATTGTATGAGACCTCAACGGCAGCTAATGAAAATGCACGACTCTCCATACTGAAGCAAGGGGAGATGGTGAATTGCTTGGCCACTCTTTCACATGTTTTGAGTACAAGTTTGAACATGATCAAAGGTCAAGGTCAGCCCACCATGCCACATGCGGCACCAACGGACAAGAATACTACTGCCCAGCCCCTCTATCCTTCTGGCACTCCAACCTCTCATGGCAAACCTTCTTTGCCAACCCGTGAAGCCCGCCCATCAAGCACCCACCCCATTGCCCATGCTTCACCTGCCGGCCACAATGAAGAGCCACATGTGCCCCAAGTGCATGGAGAAGAAGGCACCAATCTCCCTGCAGAACCGTCCACATCAAATGCCAAATAAAATCCTGCTCCCTCCACTTACAACAGGCCTGGAGTTTAATGGATGTTGTCTGACTCCTGACTCTTCCTATTGCACTGCATTTGGCAGCTGGCCGTGGCATTCACTCCTGCTCCCTGCATGCAACGGAGATGGTTCAAGGATAGTCTATAAGCTACATGATGTCTTCCATTACTTACAGGCTGCAGAAAAGTTGGTGATGCAAGAAAAAAAAATATTAGGAAAGACATTGGAGTTCATTTCATGTTTTTTGGGGATTTAATGGGGTAGATTTCAATTAGTATGATATTACGTTATTCTTCTTCTAAGAGTACATTGACGTAGGTTTTGTCACTCAATAGGTAGGTACCTAGCATCTTTAATGACAAAGAAAAAAAAAAGGAAAACTTTACAAAGAAAGGAAGTCGAAATAGTAGCAACGATTTGCAGCACATCGTACAAAGGAAGCATGAACGCCCCTTTGCAATGTAATTCCAAAAAAAATAAAAAAATAGTTTAGGACACAAAGACCTTGAGTATTTTCCCTTTCACGTCATAGGCACTCGTGGCTTTTCATCATGTATTTGCAATGTCTTTCAAGAATCTGAAGGTTGGAGTGGGAGGAGAGGAAAGGAAACAAACCTCCTTCTTTCACGCCGATTACTAAGGTAGAACCCAAGGTCAGTCCGCTTTGAAGTGGCATGAACCACAGCATCAACCTCGTTCACTCCTTCCAGTCCGGCAGAGGATCTGCAGCTTCATCAAGAACTTGTCTATCCAACCCGGCAGGAGGACCTGCAGCTTCATCAGGAGGGTTTGCAGCTTCATCAAGAAATTGTCTATGCGGTTCCTCAGTCCTCAGAACTTCTAGGAGGTTCTGTACTTGCTCATGCGATTGACCAAAAGTATGTTATGCAAAATGGCACAAGCAAGAATGACATCTGGCATAAAACCAACATGCAAGTCACTTTTGACAAGTAACTCCCTAAAAGTTTGCTTCAGTATGCGAAGGGGTTTTCAATGACACACCGACCGCGTTTTGAGTTTTTTGTTGTAAGACCCTATGCTAGAGACAAGTGGTCTTATGTCTGATGCAATACCATGAGCCACGGCAACAACGGGTTTCCAAGATCACCAATGAGATAAGGGGAAAACCCATTGAATGCTTCTGCATCATCTAGGAAGCGGTTGTGTGTAGCTAAATTGTACAAAACCGATTGTTGAAGGACACGAGAGTCATTTGTAGACCCTAGCATTTCCAAATACAAATCAATGAAACGCTTGTCAGTATCCAGAATAGCTTGGCAATTTAAAGTATATCCACCATATTTGAAGTAGAAATAATCTGCAGGTACGTGTCGTGGCTTTGATATGGGCACATGTGTACCGTCAACAGCCCCCACTACACTAGGCAAGCTGCACAAGTCATAAAATTTCTCTTGGTTTTGTCGCAAGCAACTTGATCTCTTGTTTCAATGCATCGTTGATGGCGTGTACTACCTGCCTCAAGATTGTCGATTTAGTGCTCTTGCCGATGGCGAACATCTCACTGCAAATGAAGAGCGATGCACCATGAGAGAGTTTAAATAAAGTGCAAGCAACTTGAATGACAACGGGAATGGCCAATCGGTAATTCGTGTCCTTCTTCTCAAGTTGTGGCCTCAGGATGTCAGCAAAAGCAAAAACAATTGGTTTTGTCATCCTAAACATCTGTAGCCATCTTGTATTGTCATATTCGCTTAAAAGAAATCTTGAAAACCATGTAGTTGATTGGGGCTTAACCCAAAACCCAAGGTCCTCATCGAAAACATGAAAAGTAGTGCAAAGGCGGAAGTTGTGTAACGTTGTCCGCACTGTAGCCTGCTGGTCAGGCACGGGTTCTTCCAACTCTTTGAACATTTCCCGCAGTGGCTCCATGTCATCACCCTCCTCTTCAGGAAGCGGGGCCAAATAGTGAGCCTGAGGTGCAGCCAAGAGTTGCAACAGAAGCCAAGCAGAGAGAGTAAGCGTTGAGTGTGCATCGAGAACATTGTCCATGATGCCCTTGAGAGAGAAAGAGGACTGGTTCTTCACGTTCCTGCACATTGCACAGTCACGGCTTTAATTGAAGCCATCTTATTGTAGACATTGACAGAATATGCTCGCATGAATTGAAGTCAATGAATATGCAAAAAATTTATCATGAAAAGAAGACGGAGAAGAATATGACATGTGCACTAGAATTTCAGTTCACGGACCAAAGACAAGTCGGGGACAACCATTGTGTTCCTTCAGCGGGTAATATGGCTTGAAGTGGAAGATTTTCTAAGCATCAACAATTATAGTATTAAACAGGAGTTAGTGACCTTCCTCCTGACCTCTAAAAGACGTATTGAATGAATTGGACTTGGCTTGATTGAAGTCCTTCCAAACAAATGGATTCATCATAATTGGGAAAAAGAATGAATACTGACCTGAGGGTGAAGACGGTGTAGTTGCGGAACGTTTGCAGCAACAATCAATGTGACAAAGAAGTCAGCAGACAGCAATGTTGCCGATGGACAACTTGGCCTCAGAGTCGGGGAAAAGGAACCTATGCACCACACAAATGAACGCAGGTTGAGCATAGTATAAACCAAAATTCGATCAAAGCCTCTGTATGTTTTGAAACAAATTAACTGTGGAAATTGCAGTACAGGCTCAATGAATTGAGGAAAAAACAAGATGCAGACATCACGAAGAAGCAAATGAAAGCGTGATTGATTTGATCCCAATACCCTAAACCCTAATTGGCTTCCAAATGTCGTAGACTTTAAAATTTACATAAAGTATATTTTGTATGTGGAAGTCAAAGATAAAAAAGAATCAGTGAACGCCCACCCAGGAGCATACACGTTCATTCAAGCCCAAATAGCCCTGGATCAGATTTCGTGGTTCTGAATACAGCAAAATGAACAGTAAGGCATCAAGTCGATTAAATTGATCCAATGTAGCTGGCCGAATCTCATGGACCTAGTCCATTCGTAAAGGAGATTTCTGAGTCAGTATCACTGCTAACTTGCAAAGCATACAAACGAACTGGTGGGTCCATCACTCAGAGCCGTGAAGGCAAAGTTACTCAGTGAAAGAAACACAAGATAACCGAAACAGGCTACATAATTTTAGAGAATAGCCTTCAAGTAGACTTCAACCAATGCAATCCTTCTAGAAAACAAGAAACGATGGAGTGTGCATATACATTAAACCGCTTGAAACAAAATGAGAGAGATGACCATTGCCTATTGCGTTTTTGAAGGCACATTCTGAGAAAATAACAAGCATAATTGAAACAAAGAAGAACACGCACCTACCAAGGAGACTGAATGACCACCGTCCTACCGTAGCAACCCCCCGTTTTTTTGTTGTACTGCGTCCAAACAAATGAAAAGGCCGACAACAAGGGAATGCTCGGAGTCGCCCAAGAAAAAAAAGTGAATCCAGCAAGCGGTGGAGCGTCCAATTACGAGAGAACAAACCCTAAGCGCACATCACCTTCAACCCCAATCTCGAACCCACAGACAAATTTTGCAACAAATGTGGAAGCCAAAGCTCTCAATGGAAACCGAAGCATTCCCTGCGTGACAGAAGAAAACGGACTTGCATGACTAGTTGAAGAGTAGAGTCATTGAAGGAGAGATTTCCAGGGAGAAATGGCAGTGACAGAAATAACAGCTCCGCCGAAATTGGGATTGGGATTGGGATGTAACTCCACGCACTTGGTGTGACCACGCACTCTTGTCCACTACACTAAAAATGATATTTAGTGTAGTATGACATTTAGTGTTTTACCCCCCTACCAGCCACAACATTAAATCTGAATTGTAGCGGATTTAGTGTTGTGTTGGACTTCAATGCGCCGTCTCCGCTTCCTTTGCAAGTTCATTTTTTTAACGTGTTCTAACACTAAATGTCAACCTTTTCAGATTTCAGATTTACCATAGAGCATATTTCGTGTTAGAAATTAGATTTAGTGTTACTTACTTATGATATTTAGTGTCAAGGTTCGTAATTAGTGTTGCCAGCACTAAATATCATTTTTAGTGTAGTCTTATCGGCCTTGCTGGTAGATTTGACAAAAGCCAGGAAAGGCGTATTACCTCTGGTGTGAATACTGTGGTAGTATGGACCCATGTACAAACCCTGTGCCTGTGCCAGGGGTCTTCCTGGAAAACAGTGCGGGATTCTTATTTATTAAAACCTCTCCTCCATATAGCCAAGTAAGAACATACCTTAAGTATTATATTTCCATCTTCTAATCTTATTAGGAAGTTGAAAAATACCAACCAAATTCAAACTGATTGACTTGATAATACCCCAAATCAAAGTTCTTGATTGAGCCTTAGTTTACAACAAGGCTGGATTGCTTTCCATGGCCTTAGGGCTGATTCTCTTTGGTTTAGGTTCAAGCCACGGTTTTAGGTCCTTAAACCGCCCATAGGGGCAGATTGCATGGTTTAAGGTTGAATACGTGGTTTTAGGCTTACTGCCATGGTATTGGGCTGATTTGCACGGCCTTACGGACCAGACTATGGTGATAGGTCATGTGCATGCTAATAGGTCCATAGACCATGGTTTACACACTTTAGTGTTTTGATGTTAGGTTTACAAGTTTGGTCCAAATTTTGAATTGTTCCAATGTTTGTGTAAATTTAGGGAATTAACCAATGTTGGTTTGGACCAATTTGACCTGACCATTTGACCTAAAAACATGGGAGAAAAGCTAAAGGAGAAAGACAAAGTTTAGGTATAACACCTAAACTCACCACTCTGCATTAACTGAGACAATTTGACTTAGAATTGACGGACTTAGGCAATTTGCATTAGGATTGTTCATGGCAAGCACTTACTAGACAATTTGACCAATACATATAAAAAGGAATAATTTATGAATTATTTGTTAGATTTTCAAAGTATTATCATGGAATTGATTAAGTCCTAGATCATACATTGTATAAGACAATTTGACCAAACCTAAAGTTTTGACCAGACTATTTGACCACCTTGTAGAGCATTATGTAGGATTGGGACTTCATACATTGTGTCTACATACATTGATAAACAACTAAAAATGAAATTCAAATCCTTGAGAATAAGAAAGTTTGTGAATTATGACACTAAAACTAGGTATTGTCAAGTTTTAAGTATTATTCTATTTGAAAAGTGACAATAATCATATAAATGATAGACTTATTAAACCTTTCCCTTGAAAAAAATTCCTATACTAGTATTTTCTTGGATTTTGTAAAAGAAGTCAAAACCTAGATTACGTTGTCCATTGCAATCTTGACTTTCTGTAGTATTGAAGGCTCTTGGGAATGAACTTCAAATACACTAGAGCTTTGAGAAAAAATCACATTATAAATTCATTTTAAAAGCTTGTAGAGTAGATTTTGAAAAGTCATAAATTGGTTGGGATTATGCATATTAGGCCCTTTAACCTCGTATTTTTCTGATGACCAACTTTTTAGATTTGACAAGTGAAAAGAGGATTAAAAGACTTCAAATCACTTTCACAGTTTTAGCACCCTCATGATCAAACATTATATTCTTTCAATCCGTAAGATATACTGTTGTGTTTTCTTGTCTAATGTAATCTCTAACATGGCTAGTTTGCTTTTATACCTTTACAATTCAAAAAGAATTGATACAACTTATAAAAATTTGACTTTTTTTTCAATTTAGAGCACATTCCTAGAAGCTCAGGAAATTCCAAAGGCATTTTGGAAATAAAAGGTTAATTTTTATTTGGTAGGTTTCCTGGTTGAAATTAGCTTCTAAAATTCAATTGTTCCATCAAGGGACAAAATGGATTTTGGCAAGTTCTTAGAAGCTTAAATTTTAGTGAAACTTTTTGAAACTTTTTGCAAGATAAAAAAGCTTTTTATCTTTTTAGAAATATATATTTTTTCAATTAGTGCTTGGGAGCCATAGTTATAATATAAATATGCACTACCAAAAATTTCAGCCTTCCAGAGGGCTACTTCAGAGTGACAAACCAAGCTATTTCAAAGCTTGGTCAGCCACTCTTAAAAAGTGTTGCAGTAAGCTGACTACTCACCAAAATCGTCAAATTTCAAGATTTAAAAAAAAAAAATTTATAATAAGTTTTAAACTTTTAAAAACTCGATTCTTGCGCCACTGCCACTACAATTTTAGGTGGGCAGGAATAGGGGAGAAATGATTTTTCAGTCCAAAAAAACAAATTTTAGGGTACCTTAGAGGGCTGTGGAGCAATCTTTTGGAGGCCTAAAATTTTTTCTAATGGACTAACTATGCCTAGGACTAGTTATAGTTAGTCTAGGCTTAAACTATTCCTAGTGTATTTTAATTCCATCTTAAAGCTATTAATGATGTAGTTTTTTCCTTCTATCATGTACCTTCTTCTACATAACAAGTTTTGAAGAACAAAAATCACATATGCTTTTTTTAACTTCTATTTTTTTTATATTCTCAACTCAATTCTTCATAATAAAAAAATTTGTTTTCAAATTTTGTAGTGCAAAGTTTTTAATTTAAGAAGATTCAAAATCATACTTAAATTTGCCACGGGTGCCAGAAATCTTAATTTCTTCACTTTAAACACATTTATCTTGCAACCTTTGTGGTCAAAGTGTATGAATTTTTTTTCTTCATATTTTCATACTAGTCTACTGCAAGATTCTACAATTAGATATGCCAAAAATACCATTTTTAAACATTTTTCTCTTTGCACTAAATATGACAATTTTGAGGGATTTTTGACGAAAAAAAGCCTAACACTTCAAAAGTTAATCCTTTTAAATGCTTAAAAATATTCAAAAAGTTCCATATGAACTTGAGTTTAATCCCTAAACATCTCAATATTTTTTTAATTTTTTGCACATTTTTTCTTATATCTTTGTACAGAAATATCATTTACTGGAATTTCACGAATTTGGTCATTAAGGAAGGTTGTCTTTTCTAGATTCAAGTATTGCATTGGATGCATGAGAAATTAGTTGGACGAAATAGTGCATGATTGAAGCCCTTTCTTCATTGACCAAAATATGGACGGTGGAGCACTTCAGGGTTGATGATTTCAACGTTTGAAATATAAGTCAGAAGTAAAAATTCCTAAAACACAAATACCCTTAAGAATACTTTAAAATTCAATAACTTCCGCATTGTAGGTCCAAATGCCATGAAACCAAGCCCGTGCATCCCTCCTTGCCAAGACCTTTCCGAAGGTACCAAGCATGCAGCCGGGGGACGCACGGTCCGGGAGATCTCAACGTAACAAAACAAACAAAACCAACCAACCAACCAACCAACCAACTGCCAAACTTAAGGTATTAATAATGCCACTAAGTTGAGAAATTGTTTGCAAAAAATGGTTGGAAGTGAAGAAGAAAGTTTTCAGCTGTAGTTTTGTCAGATTTTGAGCATCAACCCCTAAAGACCAGGCATTCAATTTTAACCAACAGATTAACGCAATCACATCCCAAACATACAAAAATTGTTTTTTCATCCATTGATTTTTTTGAAGATTCTTGTGTTAGTCCTTTAATATTTGTACTGCATAGATTCTAAAGACTTTGCTTTGAAAAGATTCTATAATTTAAAGATTATTGGTAAGTCTAGCCTTATAAAATAACTTTTTCAGTTCAAAAAACGACCCTTCAAAAACAACTTGAATGACAAAATAGATTGAAAATCTTATGAAATTATTATGAATAGAATTTCACCTTTTGAACATAACTTCTTTTGTAAAAATGACAAATATTCAATCTACAATCCATTTTAGAAGGAGTTTGATTTTAGTTTTTGGCTTCAAACTTTATTAGAAAACACTGGTTAGTGTAGTAAGTGGTTTACCCATATGGATATGGTCTAGTATGGATCACAATATTTTATAATTGTTGCTTGAAAATTGCCATTATCTTATTCTTCTAAGTTTTATTTTATCATACATCTTTACAATTTCAGAAAAATGGACTACCTCCTACTACGTAGTATTTAAAGGCTTAAGTGAACAATTACAAGCTATAATCTAGCTCAATTTCATTCTTCACCAAAGGTTATTTTGTTACAATTGATTAAGAGTATCATGTACAGTTTAGCCATTTATTTTACCAAGAAATAACTTTGTATGCAAAATAAATGGAAGACAATCAAGATTAGAGTTCATTCTTGAACAACGGCAAGTGTTGAATTTAGGAACACTATTTTTTGGGAAGGTGTTTACTAAAGCTCCTCCTATATTGAAAGGGGCCATTAGACAAATCTACCTCATGGATTAATACAGGATACTTCTATATTTACAATGAACACTACAAAATGGATATTCTATAACCAAAAAGTTCTATTTCAATACTTCTTAAAAATTCCACAAGACTTTAAAAAAGACTAAATTATAATAGATTCTAAACAACTTCAATTTTTCTTTCAGGCACCATCTTTATCTACTTTCCAAACGATATAAAGTTCTTTTGCATTCAAACACTAGTAGAAAACTCTACGTCCAAATCAACAGAAAAGTTTTTTTTCTTTCTTGATTTGGTTGTGTTGATCATCAACTAAAATCTGTTGATTATTTCTATCAATTTGGTCAATTCCAAGGGAAAAAAACTAATTAGTAATTAATTATTTTTTCCCTTCTTTTTCGGGCAGTAAAAAATAAACTTTTCACTATGCCCAAAAATTTTGGACAGCCCTAGGCCCCTAGCAGTCACTGGTCGTCCATGGGATTTGAACCCAAGATCTTGGGCTTGTAACCAAAGGCTGTAACCAACACACCACACTTGTAATCACATGTGACATATATATATATATATATATATATATATATTTTTTTTTTTTCTTACTTATGCATTTAGAATTTTGTGTTTTCTAACTCAGCAGACTTTGGCAGCCATTTAGGCATATGAAAACAGATTTTTTCATAAAACTTTGAGCTAGAATAAGTTGGTAAATCAAGTGAAGTTTCATCTCCAAACATTTGTTTGAGATTTTAAGACTCCAATTAAAAGTTATGAACTAATTTCAGAGAGGATGTTTGAAAATGTCAAAGAAAATGTCCCTTCCAACCCCTCTCTGAGATTTCTTCATAACTTTTGATTGGAGTCTTAAAATCTCAAACAAGTTTTTGGAGATGAAGTTTAACTTGATTTATCAACTTTTCCTAGTTCAAAGTTTTTTGAAGTTCTTTATTTTACTATGCCAAAATGGTCACCAAAGTCTGTTGAGTTTTAAGAAGAAACGAATTGCAAATAATTAAGTTAATAAAAATTTCATTGTGCATAGAATTGCAACTGTGGTGTTTTAACTCCTAGAGGACCAAATTGTGTTTTTTTGGCAACTTAGCAATAATTGTGGGCATGCAACTTATTACAAATGGAGTTTTTCTTGTTTTTCTTCAAAATTTTCACATAATATGTGGTCAAAGAGTATCTGCAAGCTAGCCGCAATGTTTTTTGTAACTTTTGACAGTAAAAGTAAAAGATATTGCATACCATATAACTTTAATTGCTTGGTGGGCAACTTGGGCAACTAAAGAAAATCATTTTTTTAAGAATAAAAAATTTCAACTTGGTTTCCTTGATTTTATATTTACTTCAAAAGCTTAGAATCATTGCATTTGTACTAAGAAAAAGGTATGAGAAGTTTTGTTTTCTAGGCAAGTAAGGGATCTCTACTCAAAAATGAACCTTGAAGTTCTTTATTTAATTCAATTTGCAATATTTGCAAAAAAACAACACATTGAATTTAGATTATTTATTACAACATTACAGCATTGGCATTGGAAATTTTCAATTGTGTAACTAAATTGCTAACAATTTAGTATTTTAAATCATACTCTACCTCTTTTTTTATGATTTTTTCAAGTATAAATATGGAATTTTTTTGTTAAAATATTTCATATTTATTTCCAATTTATTTCTTCAATATATTATAGAGAATAACAAGTTGTAGGATCAACACATTTTTGTCCAAATTTTTTGTCATGAATGATACAATCTAATTAACCCCTAAATGTTTATGACTATGTTTTCACCAAAATCGCTCCAAAACTGCCATCTCTATTCCGAGTACCAAATTTTAGAAAAAAACATTTTTGAACACATATAACCATAATATCTTTTAGTACACTAGTTTATGAAGATGTGGAAAAAATTTCAAAATTTTCCACATTGTGGATTGCAACATATTATTATTTGAGTTGAAAGAATTCTTTTTTTGTCCCTGCAAAATCCAGGCAGCTGCACTTCACAAGGTCACATTTGTATGAAAAAATGTCCAAAATTGTGGTTACTTTTTGAATTCATTCTTCAAGGCAAGTTGGCTACATGCTTCAAAAATTTCAGATCATTTGGATTGTACAACATATAGAAAAAAAATAGTAAACAGGAAGAGGTAGAGAATGACTCAAAACACGAGATTGTCAAGAATTTTGTTATGGAATTGAAAAATGCCAATCCCAACGGTTGTAATGCTGTAATAAACAATCGACACCCACTATTTTTATTTTTTTTCAAAATTATTGAAGATTGAGTTAGATAAAGGACTTCAAAGTTTATTTTAGAGTAGAGATTCCATAGCTACCCTCAAATTGAAACTCCTCATAACTTTTGACTCATTAATCCAAATGGAATGACTTAAAGCTTTCCAAATGTATATAAATCTCTAAAACCAATTTTAAATTTTTATCTTTTAAAAAAATGATTTTTAAAGAATTTTTTTGAGCTGCCCGGGTTGCCCACTGAGGACTAAAAATTATATATCATGCAATTATTTTTTACCCATGTAGTCAAAAGCTATGAAAATTGTTGAGCCTTGAAGCTAGTCTTTGGGCACATCTTGTGTGAAAATTTCAAAGAAAAAAATTAGAATTTCCATTTGTAGTGAGCTACCCAAAATCGCTATGTTGCCAAAATATGGTGTTTGGTCCTTAATCATTTGAGAAGGATTGAAAATACTTTCTTTTTGAAATCCAATTGACATAATCTTGCAATTGATTTTGGTTGATTTTCTATTGATTTGGTGATGATTTTCCTACTGGTGGAAATAACTTCATATGCAAACAAATGAACATTGGTTAGATTTAGAGGCCATCGAGAACAAGCATTAAAAAAAAATTGAAGCCTGAAAAGGGCCGTGCTTTGTTTATGATCACCATGTTCCCAGGTGCATTCCAAACTCAGAAGCGTGATGGAACGTGGGCACCTGTAATTTTTTCGCGCCAATGATTTCATAGCGGCTCCCGTCATTTGCACTTTGGCGCCAATTTTCCATTGCGACACTTGAGTTTCCTGAATGTGTTGTGGTACTTCCTGGGAGTGAATTTTCCCTCCAGTTCTTGTTGCCACTTGCAATTATTTAAAGCAGGTCCGTGTGAAAGATATTGCCTCCGATGGGTTGAAGGGACAAGTACTATTTGAGGTTTCGTTGGCCGACTTGCAGCAGGATGAGGCTTACCGCAAAATCAAGCTCCAAGCTGAGGATGTGCAGGGCAAGAATGCGCTCACCAAGTGCACTACATTTAACTTTATACCACTATGATATATTAGGGTTCTAAGATCGCTCCGTGATATTTCTTAAAATCGACTCTACATGAAGGGAGGTAATTAGGTCAAGACTTCGGACAAGCATGTGACAAGGAAAGCTCGGATATATATATGTTGTGGTCAGAATTTCCTGTCCATGGAGGTGCATGGTGGAACTTACTAGATTAGTGCTGGATTGACTCAGGGCATGGACCTCATCACGGACAAGCTGCGGTCCTGGTGCGGAAGTGGCAGAGTTTGATCGAGGCTCACGTTGGCGTGAAGACCATCGACAACTATTGTGGGAGCACGCAATGTCATTATTTAGAAATCCGGATTGGTTTAGGATCAATTCCGTAAATATTTTCAAAATTTTGTAGTAGTGGAACCTTGAAACGAAACATTTAGTGAAACTTAGGTAGCCGGAAAGTTCCGGCTCACAAAAGTGTGTAGAAGGAGTAAGGGACGGACTTTTACCGGATCCGGAAACCGGAAGGAGATCCGGATTCCGGCAAACCTACGAACTAGGGGTCCGGCCTACGGAAAGTAGGGATCCGTTTGAAAAAGGCGGCGCATTAAATGACCGAACCAACGGATGTCGGTCACTGGCCGGGTACTTAAACGGATCATCTTCTCATTCTTCTCCCTCTTTCTTCCGCTCGAGGAGGTGTGTGTTTGCAGGTTTGGAGCGTGTTTTCTCGTAGAAGAGTGAAAGAGTGGTGAGTTAGGCCGGATAGGGAGAGAAGGAAAGGAGGGTGCCGATTGCACCGGATTAGAGTTCAATGGCGGAAACGTCAGCGCAAGGACAAAAGACAGTTCCGTCTGTCAAACTCCTATACCCGATCATTCCATCAGATCCCGGTGAACGTTTAGAGTTAGAAGAAGATTTGTCCACACTAGGGTGTATAGGGTTCATCCGGAAACCCTGGACGGTGAGGAGTGAGGACTTTCTTAGGGAGTTAGTTTTTGGGGCACCGAACCAGTTCGAGCCGACGCCAAGGGGGCGGTTATCGTCCTGGACGGAAGGGATGTGGGCGGAAACTTACAGGTTAACGTAGTCCGGATCCGGAAGCGCAACCCAGACGGATAAGTTTCATGAGGGGAAATTCAAGAAGCCACCACACCACAAGGAGGGTTTCTCCGTGAGTGACTGTAGCAATGAGCGTCATAGGAGGTTACTGAATTTCCTGATCCCCATAGTACATCCGGAAAAGCCCACGAGAGTTACGGTCACAGTCGCAAATACTATTTTCGGAGCGCTGGAAGGCCGGGTCGTGAATTGGGCAGGCCTAATTCACCAGAAGGTCAAGAAGATGGCGATGGCGGTCGAGAAGGCAAAGCAGAGTCCCGTCAGTACGTACTTGTTCCATCTATATCATTATTATGATTACATGACCCCACCGGAACAAGTTGCGTAT
The DNA here is from genome assembly GCA_963969595.1 of Neckera pumila. Lineage (NCBI taxonomy): Eukaryota > Viridiplantae > Streptophyta > Bryopsida > Hypnales > Neckeraceae > Neckera > Neckera pumila. The sequence continues at coordinate 16,066,470 of OZ018415.1, read as the reverse complement.
GAGACCAGAATGCAGATCCTGAAATACGGATTCACAGAGGAGTTGAAGCCGACGGGAGAAGCGACCGAAGAAGAAGAAGAAGAGGAGGAGCATCCGGAACCGAAGCCGCTGGAGAAGAAGAAACGACATAAGTTAACCAATCCGGATTCACGAAGAGCGAGTATGGACGTGCCGGAATTGAATCCGGCCCTGGATACCGATGTCTCCGACTTCTATGACGCCGGAGCCCGGTGGATGGCACAGTGTCAGAAGATGCACGCCGAGATGGCAGGGGTAATCACGGGGGAAACTTAGTAGTGTGAGCGGAGAGCAGAGAGTAGAGTTTGGAAAGCAGAGAATCAAATTTTTGTAATCAATTTTGACAAAAAGAGTGCCTATTACCGTGGAAAATAGAATTATTTTAAGCCAAATTTGTTAAAAGGGTACCCCAATTTTGTGGAATTTCAAAAAACATTTCACGAGATTTTTTAAAAGATACCCCAATACCGTGGATCTTTGAAAAATATTTCTCAAGATTTTAGGAAATGCACCCCAATTTTGTGGAATTCTTACATCTAATTAAATCTAGGAGCAAATAAAACCTTAAAGGCGTGGTACACTGAATTTCTAATGAAAGACTTTGTAAAATTGGTTTTAGGTAGTGTAAATATGCAATTAGGGCTGACGTCATCAAAAGAGGCTTACAATCAAACAAAAGTCCAAGAAAAAATCCAAGGAGACTTGCAAGGATACATGTAAATATAACCAAAACCCAACTCATATAAAATCCAAATGAATATAAAGCATAGGAATTTAGGTCACGAAATCCAAAAAGCTCCATCAACGGCTAGAACTACCACTATCCTCGCCTTGCTTTGCCTCTAGATCTATGTAATCCAAGACACGCTTATTGAAACTATGTGCACGAGGAGGGGGTGGTGATAGTGCCTTTGCAAATTGATGCGTAATCCCACTAGCATATGAAGGGAGCTCAAATGCCTTAGGAGGACTTGCAAACATGTCCGTAGTGAGGACATGAATCGGACTCTCCCTTGGAACTCTGAACAGTCAAGAAAAATAAATAAATAAGTAGAAAAAAGGAACAAAGAACGGAGAAGAAGAAATTGCAAACAAACAAAGAAAAATGCAAAAAACAAACTTACGCACAGAGCAAATCAAAGTTGCGCTTTGCCATCTTCTGAGGAGGCGGAGCAAAAACGGACCCTCGCGGTCGGGCAACCTGACGAGAAGTTGTCTCTGGGTCAGGGTCTCGCATGGAGAGGAGGATGGCGTCGAAGATGTCCAAATCCGCCTCAAGAGCCACAATATGGCGCTGAAGTGCACGGCACGCAATAATGGAACCACCTAAATCATTTAGAATCAAATTGTGAGAAGTTGTAATACAAAAAAATAAAGTAGTGGGAAGAGGAAGATTGAAAATCAAAGAGGTTGAAAACAAACCTAGACCACATTGCCAATCCATCACAATGTCATCCTTGTCGGTGAGGGCAGAAAAAAGGATGGAATAAAACTCGTGACTTTTCTCACGAGCACCTCTCCAGGGCATGCCATCCTCCCTCATAGCTTGATTCTTCTCATCTGTGAAACTGTTGAGCCAACCATCCCTCTGGAGGTTGTAACCCATCTTATCAAAAGCTGTGTTCCGTATCTTAAGAACAGAATTAACCCGAACTAACACTTTCATGAAGAACTTGCGAGTCTGAAAAAATGAACTCAAATGTGTTAGTATCCATAAATCCACAAAACTCAATTGAATTTGAGATAGAGTAGAGGGAGAAAAACTTACTACTCCGGTAGGAACCATGGGCGACTGAAGGTCCAGGTCATTCATGCCAAACCAATCTTCAGCCACGTCGAAGTTCATAGTGTGTGCCCAGTTGTGGATATCCTTCGATATATCAGGATCAGCAGCATGAGTGAAGACAAGAATGCCGTTGTCATGGAGGCTGGCATCTGCAAAGGCAAATAGAACCTCAAAGTATGAAGTAGACCGCCTGTTCCAAGTTGGAACATCATCTAAGGAGGTAGAGATCCGTGGCACACGCAAGTTCTCGGGCACATCTGCAAAGAGAAGATCGATGCCCGTGTGAACCTTTTCCTTGGCATTGGATCGAATACGACTTGCTCCAACCTACACAGAGAAATCGTTGTGAAAACTTGAAGAAATAAGAGAAATTAAATCTTAGAAATAAGAATGAATGCAATGGAAAGAGAAATTGTATATAAACCTTAGTTAGGAACTCTTGAATGCGAGTGTAGGCTGAATGGCGAACCCCGTTGTTCATAAGCTGTTCAATGACATCAACCATGTCCACATTCTCAATCAGGGTGATCGTAGAGGGCTTCTCTGAGGAAGTGGCTGAAGTATCTGGTGCAATTGCCTTTCGCTTTTGCGGCTCAGAGGGGATGTTGATGTCGCTTTGAGAAGGAGCGGGGGCTGGGTCGGCAGGAGCAATAGAAGGGGTGAAGGATGGAGCAGAGGAGGGAGCAACGGAGGGACTTCCAGCGACTACAGTGTCGGGAGCAGAAGAAGGAGGTGCTGAACCCTTGGAAGCAGAGCGAAGGGACCTACGGGGTTGAGAAGGCTGGGTACCTGAGGCTGTGCCAACTAACTTGCCCTTTCTGCCCTTGGACACGTTTACTGGCTTAGTCGCCTTCTCCTTCCCTTTCTCCGTCGTCTCCGTTGGTAGAAGCTCCAAGTCAGAAGGATGATCAAGCACCGGAGTTGTAGCAATCAATGAAGAGTGAAGTGCTACCTCAGAGAGGGGGATAAAACCCCTAGAACAATCAATATACCAACCACAAGCCTTGAGGTGGGGATCTAGGTACTTGGCAACCTGTGTCTCCGTATACATGAATTGGGTAGACTCCAAATTCACCCAGTCTTCCAAGTAAGGTGGTAGAAACGATGTAGAAACAGCTTGCTTGGGAACAAGCTCTTGGAAGATGTACCTGAAATATAAGGCAAAGATTAGTAAGTGAAAAGTAGAAAGAGGATACGAATAGCAAAGAGAAGGTGCAAGATGGATGCAAATCTGTAAATCACACGTTGTACAATCTGGCGACCATCAAACTCATTTAGGTCAGAGGCTTTGAAGAATCTTGGATCTGCATTATCGTCAAAGAACTGCTCAAAGGTTGTGTCCAATAGAAAGATCCTCCAGCGGTCAACAAACTCCGCAGGCCGTAATACACCCACAGAGACATTCCAATGAATGGGTCGAGTAAAGCTTGACTCCATGGAAGCAAATTCCTCTACCACAGCATGTTCTAGCTGCATTACCACAAGTAGAAAGTAAGAATTCCAAAGTCAAAATGGTACAAAACAAATTGAAGAAGGGGAGAGTAGTTAGAAAATGGACCTGAGCCCCAAAAGACGCTTTGTTTAGCCAAATGTCAAGAACCTTCTCCTTAAGAGGCACTATGGAGGGGAACTTGTTACCGCCACGAACAGTAGGGGAGGAATTCCACCACCGGAGCCAGGCCGTCTTGAAGCGAGGTTGGACGTTAGCTGTGGCAATCTTATGGAGCTTTTCAATTGTCATGTTGGGGACGGTGTTGGTGGAGAAGTGCCGATCAATCTAGAGACAAGATCCATGGTTAAAAATATGAAAAGGAATGTTGAAGTGGAATGCGACAAAATTGAATAAGAGAAAAGGGAGAGGATAACCTCGTCAAAGAATGCTGGCTCGTGATGCGAGTTTGCTACGGCAACGTACTTCTCAAAGCTCTTTGTACAAATAGACTTTCTAGCCTTCTCTTCTGCTAAGGTCATGGCCTTCCAAATACCCACAGCAGTCCTCTGATTCACTGGTGTTGCATCCTTGTAAGCTAGAGCGGCAACATCAGCAGCAGCCGAGATTTCCCTCTGGTGAGTAGAAATGTTAGCCCATGCAAATTGCAAGAGTGACAACCAATAAGAAAAGCAAATAGATGAAGGATTACCTTGTAGAGGAAGGAAACGAAGACGTCCATCATGAGAGGATACCATGTGGAAACCTTCGACTTGGCGGTAGCACATGCCTGATAATCGTCCTTGGAAATCAAGTCCGCAAATGCCTCCAAAGGCAAGGCACCAAAAGTGCGGATGTGAAGGAGTTTTGCTGGCACGCTAGACTTGACGTGGTCGTTTTCAGTTGACCTATGCAAAAGATTGGCACGCGTAAAGCAAACAAAATTTGAAGGTGACAAAATCATGAAGAAACCAAAAAGGGGGCAGAACTTACCAGTTAACATCGTTCAAGGCGTTCATGAGAGCACCACTGTTCTTTCGCGCATCCAAGGCAATGCAGTGCGGAGAAATATGCCAGGACTCCTCCGTAGGATGAAACTTATTAATATGGCAGTACCAAGCTGTGAGACGATGGTTGCCCTCCCAAACAAAGAGCATCTTGCCAACCATATGAGCAAGGTCATCATCCTGCGCCATGAGTGAGTCGAACCGCTCACTAGTAGTCTTCCAGAGTGGACTCCACCTAGTGACAATATCCTCGGTGACGTCGACAACCTCGTTCTTGTTGTTGTAGATCGACACGTAACGGATGTGGTCACCATCACGGTAGCCAGTGACAAATTCATTCTCCAATCATTGAACATCAACCTCATTAATTGGACGCACAAGAGGCAAGGCATGCATTCGACAAAGGGGAATGCAAAGGCGGGACTTATTTGTGGGCCGAATTCGAAGGCGATTAATAACTGCAGTTGAGTCGGCCTTCTGCTGCGCTCAAAGTTGATTCTCTTCTATGTCGGGATCAGCCTTCTCCTCTGGTTCGGCATAACGTAGTAGCGGAGTTGGAGACTAAAACCAACACAAGGTTTATTATTGAGCAGATCAAATACCAGAACAATTAAATAATCAAATACGCAATGTTTATAAATGGAGTTTGAGTACAATGATTCTAGATGCAAATGCATATAGAAAGAATAGCATGCTATTCAAAATTGGATGTACATTAAGGAGCACTAATAGTAAACAATGTGATGGATAGAGATCCATCACTGAATCAAGGAGCATACAAGTGCAGAAACTAAATGGGTATAATTCCAAACCAATTACCTCTTGTCCCCCAGTAGCAATGTCATTGGTCACTGCTACAAATGTTGGCATAGGTGGCTCCTGAGCTAAGACAGCTTGAGACAAAACAATCTCCAAGGGTTGCAAAAGGTCCATCACTCCAGACTCCTGTCAAAAGGAGGCATGAATTAGAACAGAGATACACACTAGTGGAGAACCCGGCGGAACCGCGGGGTTCATTAAGAGTGTCTCAAATGGAATTAAAAAACTAGTATTTTCATTGAAATGGCAACAGCAACTTTGAAAAAAGGCAAAATTACAAAAAAAAGTTGGAATTTCCTAATACTCTTTGTAGTCCACTTAGAATTGATCTACAATAGAACAAATAAGCACAAAACTATTGAAAATGAACAAAAAAAAGCAAGATAGGGCAGCCCAAAGGAACCTTGTGAAAACGCAGGGTTTTTGAAAGAGTAATCAGAATTCAGAAATTAAAAACAAATGAAGAAAGGGCATGGCCTGCCGGAACCCCGCGGTTCCGCCGTGTTCCTCCAAATGGTGCCCGAATCCATTGTGTATACAAATGAAACCCTAAGTGCAAGGAATCCTAAATTCTGTTTGCGGTATATGTGGGAAGTAAGCTTAGTTGTCACTATGCGTAGCCAAATTGGACAACCCCGCGGATCCGCGAGGTTCCTCCAATTAATGCCTCAACCAACTACGAACATGATTGAACACATGAAACCCTAACTGCAAAGAATTTAAAAATTGCTTGCATTCAAAAAACTCTGCACTGTAGCCCCTGAAAAGCTGTAATGCGGCGTTTGTTAGCAACCAATACTGCTCGGCCGATTGTAAGCACGGCCAACTGTGGCACTTGTAAGCACCGCGCGGCCTGAAAATTGTGCAGCCAACAGTATGCACGGCTGAATTGGTTGAATCCCGCGGTTCTGCGGGGTTCCCCTAGGTGATGCCGCAACCTTTCCTAAAACCCTAACTGTGAGTCATTGCAAAACTGCGCTTCTGTAGAATTACAACATGAAGGAAGGCGCCTCAAAAAACACCCGCATGCAAGCTAAACCCGAACTGCACAGCACAAATTTTCAAAGCAAAGAAGTTCGGACTAACCTCTAGAGCCGCGCACAAAGCATTGCCGCTTGATTCCACAGCAACGCCATCCGTCTCTCCATCGCTCGCCATTGTTCTCCGTTGATAAAAAATGCCCTTCTTTGCCACTCGTCTCCCTTCTTCTACGTCGTCTTCATTCTCTTCCTCTCCTTCCTGTCCGTCCACTTCATCCATCTTTTCATCCTCTATCTACAAAAACAGCCCAAAATAGCAATTTCTTTTTAGCAATTTTACCAAAAACTTACTATATTTAGTAAATTTTTCTTTGCCCCATAGTCCCCCCGGGGAGACGTCGAGACAGTTGGAAATTTTTTTTCCAAAACTAAAGGAAAATGGAGTTGACAGGTCATAAGTTTGGCCACTTAGGATAGAGACCGTGACAAAGGGATAAATAAGTTATCCACCGTAGGTATCACAGCCTATTTTTACCTGAAATTGATCCTATTGCGTTGTGACGGGGGGCCCGTCACAACACAACATGTCGTGATGTCACGATAGACCACCCTGCCTTCACCTCCACTCATGCATGCATAAGATCAAATGGATAAGAATTCCACTTCTATAAATAAAATTGAAGAAGGAGGACCGGTGGAGGTAACCCGGCGGAACCGCGGGGTTTCCTCACCTTGCCCTCCACGGCTCTAGTAACCCTAATGAACTCTATGCGTGACTAGTGCAAAGCTGTGCAAAGACTTACATTACAACCGCGAAGCCACGGATAGCACCCATGGAGTTGCAAATTGCAATCGTGAAGCGCATGAGGAATAGAAGCCCGTACGCAACAAAAGAAACCCGCGCATTCACTAAAATTTAAAAAACCAATAATGCCATTAGCTAATATAACAATTGAGTTCAACTTACCATGTTGACAAAGTCCTCCCTTCTTTCTTCATTTGAATCAGTCTGGTTTGAATTGGTACGCTGCTCGCTCTCAGCCATTGCTGGTGAGGGTGAACTTCTGCTCTTCACTTCTTCCTGGATCGGCACAAGGTTAAGAACCCGAATCATACACCTTGCTCTCCAAGCACCACCTACTTCCTCCTCAACTGGCTTGCGTAAGTCTGAAGGTGACCCTCGTCCCTCTATGCTCAATAGCTCCTTCTTTTTCAACTCGTTTCGCCTCTTCTGCTTCGAGTTGGTAAAAGTCGTGCCGCCTCTTCTTTTCTTGCGCTTCCGCGTTGGATCAATCGCAGAGACGATATTGTGGCCTGATTCCTTCATGTGTGCGTCTTGGCAACCCTACAATGCCCGCACACCACCCCTGCACTCTCACGACATCAAACGCCTCTCACAAAAGATGATCCCTCACTAAACTTTTTTTGTCTACATAATGCTACTGCATGCGGTTTAGGGTTTCCGGTGTCTAATAGCTGTACATTATAACATCACCATTAAGAAGATATTAAACCAATTATAAACTAGGCTATTAAACGGTGTCCTCCAAAAAACAATTGGCGTCTGCAAGATTTTCTTCTAGATTGACCGAGCTCTTGATTACTCTGTTCCACTATTAATATGGCAACTATTCCAATTGTAGGGCAAGATTGTCTGTCATTGCAGAAAGTTCATGATGTATTTGGTGCCTCCGCTCTAATTCAAGAAATTGGTGTTCATCAATTCTACCTAACTATTAAAGCTACCTGCTTTAGATGATGCCAACGGCTTTATTAATGACTACGCCATCTACAATATTTCTAATTCCTTCTAATTCTTTGTCAAAATCATAATTATTATGGGATCTATCAATAGTGAATGATCAATTATTCATAGATAATTCAAAATGCTTAAACTCCGAGTTGCTCTTCCGTATTGCCTCTCTTTGCAAACCTTTAATTTCTTTCTCATTGTTGGTCATCAAACTCTCCTTCTATCTATTTGCTTTCTTGTGATTATTGATGGCATTGCCCTCTGTAGTCTACGCTTAGCTTTTCCTTCTCTTTGTCAATGGCTTCATCTTCCACTGTTTCTGCAATGGCTGAGATGGCTGAGCTCCGTGCGCATGGCCTTGGAGTCTCCATTCTCATTCCTATAGGTGAAGATGGATTTGCATCAGTCTCCGCCCTTCACCTTAGCATCAGATTCTCTTTTCAGGTGAATACCATTTGGGTTGAACGTGAGATTTTTGATCTTGCTACATCTTTGCTTTCCGTAACCATGCGTGAGAATTCTAGGCTTGCCAAAAATGGATCAATGGTCTGGGAGTTGGGCGCTGGCAAGTACAGGGTCTATGGGCTCACTGAATCTCAAATGGGGGTAACGACTGAAATCCTTACTCCATTCCAATCGTCTACTTACACGTTGAACACCCCTCCGTTAGTGAGAGTTAAGAGTGAGCCTGGTGTGCAGCTAATCATTGATCTATCTGATTCCTCCGATGAAGATGTACTCACTCGCCCTACTCCTCTTGTGAATCCTATTTGTTTGTCCAAGACTCCCACATTTGTCACCCCGTCTCTCTTTTGCCCTGAACCTTCAAATCCTCAAGTACCCTCTTCATCCAAATCTTCTAATTGCATTGTTCAATGTCTATGTAGACTAGGTTCTATGCCCGGTAGTAAAAACATCCTCAAGAAGTTAGATTACGATAGATTGAAAATTGAAGAAGTCAATTACCTTCCCCCACGTTTTGATGGTACTCAAATGTTTGTCCTTCCTCCGGTTGGAGCCTCGTCTTCTCATACCAAAGCCAAATCCATGGAGGGCATGGACAAGCGATATGATGGCCATGTCTGCACCAAGACTCAAACCACCAACATTAGCAACAACCTTGGTCTTGTATTCCGCTCATCAACTTGCGTTGGCCACCTTCAGTGCCAGAATCAAAACTGCGACTACCTTCAACGTACTCATCGAACCTCCACGGTGAACGATACCGACTTCCAAGGCTTTACCAAGGATCTCTTCGCCATTGGTGGTCCCCCGCCAACCAACTCCACTCTTGTCTGCAGGATTTGCAAGGAGCCATCCAAGTGCCTTGAACTTTGCGATGCTAAGATCTTCTACGTCCACAGTAAAGACTCTTCTCAGCGAGGTTGCATTCATATCGGCACCCATCGGCACCCCGTCAAGGTTGGTGATTGCAGAGATAGCCGCAAGCGCATCGATAGACTTATTGAGGAGCACGTTGAGAGGATGCCCCAAGCCACGCATAGCAAAATTGTCCTTGAGGCCAGCAAAGAACTTGTAGGTGAGTTCCTCCTTTGCGATAATAATGATGCACATCAACTTCTTTCATTAGAAGAACTAGAGCCCGTCTTTGATCGCTGCAAGGAGTTGAATTCTCCTCACCTCCGCAATAAGGTTACGACCTTCAAGTACATGCGTAGATTAGGAGTCATGGATGGCATTGCTAAACTTAGGGGAGTTAGCACTTGGGCCTACGTTCAGCGGAATCAATTTCCAGGCCAAGGTGATGAAGCGGATAAAGTCTTCGTCTTCAAGATGTCCGAGGTTGGACCCGGTAGTGGAGTCGATTTGGTTCATCGCATGCAACCAGGTGGAGATCTTGAGCATGCGTGGATCATGTTTGATCATGTCAAGTGCGTCTCCAAATGGACCACCATGGCCTGCCATGTCTACGATGGGACGTACCAATGCATCATGACCATTGCTTATTGTGACTTCCAATCTAAAGACAAAGATGCTCAAGTGCTTTTTTGGCATAACCGCAACCATGTCATGGCTCGGCACGGAATCCCAAAGCCATACTTCAAAGGATTCATGGCGGATAGTGCACAAGCCAATTGGAATGCCTTGCGCATCGTCTACGGCTCCGGAAATCCCAAGGTTCCCATTGAAGGGCGCGAGAGGACGTGCTACTTCCACTGGACCCAATCCTTAGAGAAACACACCAAGCTATATATCAAGCACGACTTGCAAGACCAACACAAGCGTCTTTGCCTCCAGTACCGCGACGCCTCGTCTATGCTGGAGGCAGACACAAGGTACCTTGCTATCAAAGCATGGTGGGCATCATCAAATTGCACCTCTGAGGATGGACTAAGGCATCTTCAGCTTTGGTTGGCCTTTTGGCACTTCCGCTATCGACAATGGGGTGGCTTCATGGAACTGGTATGTTTGTTGACTTATCAGTTATCACTTGATGTTTTACTCTTTACTTCTTTCCTAACCTTCTCAGTTTTTTATGCAACCTTTATTTTGTACAGGAGAAAATCATGATGGCTGAGGAGTTTGCAGAGATGCCTAATTGCAACCTTGCCGAATCCATTCACAACAAATGGCTTCAAGCGTCCGGCAACAAGGGTGGCGATCTCTATGTGGCAACTGTAGACGATTATGTTCGAGCATTCCTCCAAGTTGTGGCTTACCATCAATTTCTGAAAGGTGGCGTTGGCGGAGATGGCCCTAGCAAAGAAGAACTCAAGCTTAGATGCGCTCAACGTCGGGCTCAGCGAACTGGCGATCCGATGGTGCTGCAAAAGGTTCTCCTTGACATGCCCGGCGGTGACAGATTCTGCACACGCAATCCACACCTCGAAGGCGGCGAGGTCTTCGGATCATAGAAGCGCAAACCTGACACTCCTATTGGAGCCGCTGAAGATTCTCACTGCCCCGACACTGTCAATTTCTCTCGCCCGCATGTTAGTCAGAGAAATACAAGATCTCATCCTACACCTCTACCTACAATTGTCGAGGAGTCCTCCCTGTTTGTGCAAGAGGTGGCGCCTCCTTCACCTATTGGATTGGATGTCCGTCGCATCACAGCCATTCAAGAATCTAAAGTTGACGAGAAGCTGTGGCATATTGCTCGCCTTCCTTGTAATTCTGGAAAGTCTTGTTGGGCTATGCACGCTGTCACTAAGAAGAAATGTACTGCCAAAATCGTCTCCAATGGCAAGAGCACCCCTGCTCCAACCTACTCCGGATTTTGGAACCATTACTCATTCACAAGACCAAGACCCGAGAAGTTCTTCTTCTGCTCAGACGACATTGAGCGTTGTGTGAAAGGCTCGCGTCGCAAGTGGGTGGACAATTTCTCTGCAGACCAGGAAAGACCTCCAATTCCTTCCGTGTGGCCTGTGAAGCTTGGCACTAACCTCACTCGCCCGGAGATCTTGAAGCTCGAGAATGCCGACTTCCAATTGCCACAGAAAGAACACATAACTCCAACACGACTATTCAACAACTCTGCTCCTCCCCTCGACCTCTCCGATGTGGATGTTCCACCGAATCCTGACTTTTACCCTATTTCAAGGCAATCTAAGTCTACGCAACGCTCCACCCACGTACCATCAGCAAAGCAGATGCAGATGGTCGCATCCGCTCATGCAATGCAAGGAACCATCTTGAAGGTAACAATGATTCCTCGCCCTGGATTTGGGTGTGTTATCAATTTGCAGTCCAAACCTGCTCCAACACAATCAATTTACCAACTTACAGTGAGCTCCCTCCCCGATTGCACTTGCCCGGCCTTCAAAGACATGATTACCAAATTTGGCCGCAAACGACATTTGTTTCTACATTGTAAACATTTATACTTTTTGTTTGTCAAGGTCTCTAATTTAGATCCAGAAGTGAACTTGTTCATTCATACCCCAACCTTTAGCTTCAATGAGGTTAAACTCATTCTTGAAGGGGGCCTCTTGACACATTCTACCATCTAGACTCATTGCCAGCCTAGGATTACTTTATCTTCATATGAATGTAGTCATTTGTTGACCTCACAGGTTTTTGCTATCTACTCCATTGAGAAAAAAAATTTCGTATTTTATGATTTTTATTCACCGCAAGTCATTGGATTACTATAATTGTTGCCATGTGTTTCTGACATTTTCTCACTCTACATGCTAATCTGTAAACCTTCCAAATACACCAATCTCTTTAATTCCTTCTCGACTTCATCCTCCGCATAAGTTCAATTTTGTGTTTCCCAAGTCTCCAATTAAATCACAAGTTTACAAATTCAGACCTTCATTGTGTTTTAGGCCATCAAATTCCACGGTGATAGGTCACAAAAATTAATTATTTTGAGTTTTTTGGGCCTTAAACTAAATCAAAAGTTTGGAAATTTAGAAATTTTAGATGCCCATTGATTTTTTTTGCCCTCTAATTCCACAGTAATAGGTCATAAAATTTTTACTAATTCAAGGAAAACCTTGAATATTCTTTAGAATATTCGAATCTGTCAATAATAAAATCTAAAAATAATAAAAAAATAACATTTTTTTTTCTTTTGGGCCACTCTTTGCTCTCCGCTCTCTGCTCACCGCTCTCCGCTCTTTGCTCACCGCTCACATAGTAGTGTCATCCGTAATTACGGGCGTCGCCAGCGAATTGAACATTGAGACGGATCAGATCTTCAACGAAATCCGGAAGAGACCTGATCCGGCACTACTCCAAGAGAAGGACAAGGAGATCGCACAACTGATGGCGGAACGGGATAACTACAAGAACAAGTTTTACTGGACGGAGGGGCAGTCGATCTCAGCCCAGAAGAAGGAGACGGATGCCCTGAAGCTCGTCCGAGATTTGAAGGGGTTGGTAGAGCAACCGGAACATTTGATCATCCGGTCCACGCTCTTCACGAAGAAATTAGATATCGATGGCATCGTCACCGGATCTCAAGTGTTGCAGGTCTTGGTCGATTACGAGGCCAAGATGAAGACCGTTTTGGACGAGATGCGGCAGCTGCTGAAACCTCTGGATGTGGCCAAGGACAAGTTCGGGCCGCTTCCGAATATCTTCATGGAGTCACCAGGCAAGTATGGAGCCGGAACTTCCGGAACGAAAGAAGACCCGGGTTTGAAGTCTCTCTTCAAGCTGCCCCAAGTACCTCCCTCAGGTCAATTCCCGAAGTGGAGAACCGTGAGTCATTTTAGTCCATCCTCACAGTCTCCGGCGGAATCCGGAAAGACAGGACAGAGACTACCAATCCGGAGAGACCTCTTAGAAGGTATGGGAACGATAAATCCGGCAAGGGAGCATCCGGATAAATTCCCCCACATGACGGAACCATCACCAGCATGGGGAACACAGTTGATCGATTTGGAAGATCCGACTCCAGAGGCGAGACCGGAACTCAGGCTGGAAACCCGGAAGAACACGAAGACGGAAATAGTGGAGGTCGAATTCTCTGATCCGGATGAAGAACTGGAGATGGTACCACCTGGGAAGCAACTCAAACTCCGGAAGTCGGAGAAGCGGAAGCCGGAAGCAAAGAAGCCAGCAAAGCAAGAGATTGAGGACTCTGAATCCGGTGAGTTTGAATCCGCTACTGATTCTGATGAGGAAACAGATGAAGAGGATACGTCTCCTGCAACCCGGCAGAATCCACCTCGGGCTGCCAAGATGACGCCAACTAAGGGTTCCGATAAATTAACCAAGCAGGGAGCCGGGAGTTCGAAGAAGTCTCGGATGACCAAGTAGTTCAAAGGGGATTACTTGTAGTGGTGGATTAGATTTTTGTTAGTTAGGTCCGGAACCGGAATCCTAGTGTGGGTCCTGGTTCCGGAAGTTTAGGGATAAGGACTTTCCGGATTAATCGGGATTTCCTTGGTGTGTGTGTGAGGTTGCCCTGGTTTTGGGCTGCCCTTTGTTGTTTTTAGGCTGTTGACTTTGGTTTTGATTTGGGTTTTTAAGGGCGGGCAAGTTAGTTGCCCCTCATTCCCTCCTAGTTGATATTCATTTTGTATTTCATTCCCTTTTCGAAATCTAAGCCCTCGGGTATGCAATTTGGCTTTATTAGTATATCCGGATTGTGTTGCCTTGTGGTCTGGGTGTTGGAAGTAAAGGACGGGTGAGGAGGAATCCGGATTTAGGAGAATACAGTCTAAGTCGAGAGTGTGTTATTGTAATGTTGTCGGATTGTTGACTTAGGAGCTGTGCACTATGTCTTTAAATTACTACTAGAGTAGTCCGGATCTGAGTAGCGGGGAAGCGAGTCTGGTTGTCAAGCCGTGCGGAGGTAAGCGCCCGCCCAAGGAAGTTCCCACCTGTCCGAAAGATTTGCCAACCTCAGAATTCATCCAACCTCTAGAAAGATCGCACTCTCTTATACTTAACTCTGAGAATCTGTCGTTGTAGTCAGGGGGAAGTGAAGAACTCCTGAGTGACCTGCTTTCCGGATTTACCATTCGGGAGCTGTGAGGATCCGGATCTTCCCATCTTGCTACAACCCTTTGAGTACTTGGGTGTTTTGATTTGTGTTTGTTAGAATTATAGGAGAACAACGAGTGGTGAGTCCCTACCCCTCTACAAGACCAATAGTGGACCCTCTGATGGTAAAACAGAGGTATAGAAAACCGGATTGGAAACAGAGACGTAAACCGGATTCCGGATAGTTTATGATCCGGATTGAGAAGGAAGCCGGAAAGAGAGAAAGTAAGTGAGAAGAAAAGAAAGATAGAAAAGCCGGATAGCTAGAACATACTACATAGAATCCGGAAATTCCCTAGGACGATATTTCGTGTTATCTTGGCACATTTTTGTGTTAAGGATACTTACGCCTAGATTGCGCGTACGACAACTATCAGATTTTCATTTTCTGCATTGCTTTCACCAAGAAGAGGTCGCTCCAGATCAAAAAGACCTGCTATGCTCAGACCAATCAGATTCGTATAGTGCGTAATTTGTCACATCTATTGCAGAGTCCTTGATTACTTGGGGCCAAGAACTTGCTGTTTTGTTTGTCAGTTGCTTTATTATATTCCATATGGTAGAGCTGACTCGAATCGCTGTGAAGTGCATGTTTTATTGGAATTTTAGAAATATCCTATAAGTAATGGTGTGTTGCCAATCGTTTTGCCCCTCACTTTGAACACATGCCAATTCTTGTTTTGGATCGTATTCAAATTTAAATTCTTGTCAAATTTTGTGCTTCTTGGGATAACAACAATTCATGAATAGGTGCTTGCAATCTACTATCACTGAATTGGTTTCTTCCTCAAATAGGGGTTTGGTTGCACCATTGCAACTCCGAGTTGAAACTTAGGTCTAATTGTTTGTTAACACCTCAAGTATTGTTTGACCCCTTTCTGTTTGTCCAAAGTCATACGACTTCATTTCTATTGGTTACATGCATTCAAAAAATTGGGGTCTAAAGAGGGATATCACACAATTCCTTATAGATTAAGTCTTTTGTTTGAGATTCAGTATAAGTGTAATTTTTTGAGGAAGTATGACATTTAGGGCTTTAAGATTTTTAGTGTTAGTCAAATTAATGGCGCCACTTGCACTTGGTTACGCGAGTTATGATTTTGATAGATACCGACGTTAGTGAGGTTAGCAA
Organism: Neckera pumila; assembly: GCA_963969595.1. Classification (NCBI taxonomy): domain Eukaryota; kingdom Viridiplantae; phylum Streptophyta; class Bryopsida; order Hypnales; family Neckeraceae; genus Neckera; species Neckera pumila. The sequence goes on along the minus strand of OZ018415.1, from coordinate 16,051,078 downwards.
GGGTATTTCAGGTGCATTACACTTTAATAACGTGTTTAGAAGTAAATATCATCTTTCGGTGTGATCTTTTGTTTTGTGGACAAGATTAAGATTGAATACCTAAGGTCTCTAATTTTGACAGACTGTCTTCCTGTTTACAGATCAGGCGCAAAATGAGAGAAATCATATCCTGGGAAGCCTCAACTTGTGATCTGAAGGAACTGGTTGCCAAGTTCATCCCCGAGGGTATTGGAAAGGTGATTGAGAAGGCAACGCAGAGCATCTACCCACTTCAGAACACTTGCATCAGGAAAGTGAAGATTCTGAACACTCCCAAGTTTGACCTGCTTTAAGAGTGGGAAGCAGAATCTAACGTTATTGAACCTACTCTTGCAGGCAGTGTTTCGCGCTTTGGATCAGGTCGTCATCCTACTGGATTCACTCACAACTGGAACGCCGCTTGGGTTGCTAGAGATGGGTTCTGGTGAGCAATTTATCTTTATCTAAAGCATGTGCTACTGAATTGGTTTAAGTTCTAGAATATTTTTGTGCAAGAATTCATTTAGAAAGTTAGAAGTTTATCAATCCGGTGTTGTCCAGGGAGTAAAGTTTTCTATTTTGTCTTTGTTTAGCTATGTATTCGGTTCCTGACTGGTGATATATTTTTTGTGAAATGGACAGGTATATTGCATTGCTATGTGTATCGGTCGGTTGTTATTTGGCGACTGGGTATTTTGTAGGTTCTTGTTCCATTGATTTACACCGTTCAAGAGAGGAAGTGTGAGCTAAAAACTTTCGTCATCGCCTTCATGCTCATTCTTGGCGTATCATTTGGTATCGTTTCTCTGCATCCTCAGGTGTGATGTTCAACTCTAATCTTCTGTTAGGATAGTTTATTTAAATTATCTATAAAGTAGATGTTGGTTTTCAACTCATTATTGTTCCTGCAAAGTTCAATGCTAAATTTGGTAGGAATATAGTTTCCTTCCTCATCCTACATTGTGTTGAACGTAAAAATTAAATCTATCTTGCATTGTGGCTTCATTGAAGTGATAAAAAAATGAACAGGAAGGGACGACCTTCAACTGCGACAAACTGAATTGGAAGAATCGGAAGAAACGATTCGAAAGCAAAATTCGAAATGAATCGAGAGGAGAAGTTAGAAGAAATCAACAGGGAAACCCTAAAGAAAGTGCCTTGAATGTCTGACGGGTCCAGGACGGTTTGAGTTTGGCGGGACCGATGGCAAGCCTGAGGTGGCGATCCCTCACTGCTTGCGCAAATAGCGTCATTGGTTCCCGGCCACGTCAGATGCCTCCCTGTACCATGTCTTGTTCATCACAGCAGAGTTGGCAACCTTGGGAACGTGCGGGGAACTCACGGCCCTTTTCAAGCTTCATTTCCATTCTAATGAGGCTTGTCTACCTTATCAGAGCCTTGGCTCTACAGTGGTGTGGAATGTTCCACATCCAACAATACGGCATCCGTAGCTAAGTGGACACGTGGAGGATCAGTGTGATGAGCAGCAGGAAGGCAGTGACGTCGACGTCAACGCCCTCATCTCTATTTTCTAAGGTGTTCGTGAGTTCCAGAGGTGGGCCAGTTTTCTATTCAAAAATTCCAATTCTCTGGCGCCTTCAGCATTGCAAGCATTGCAAGGATTGTAAACAATTTCATGCATTTCAAGGATTGTAAACAATTTCATGCATTTCAAGGATTGGAATTTAACATTTCAAATTTTTCCGCGGCGACAATTCCCCAGACATTAGTCCTGCGCAGCATCATGCGTCGAGGATAGATTCCCACCAATCTTTAATTCTCCCTCACCAATCGGTGGTGAACTAAACCAAACCAAAGCCTACGTTCCAATCGTAAGGTTGCACAATTAATGGGGTCGATTGCGAATTTGGAGCTGATGACCACCCTGGCTTCGTGTTGCTTGCAACGCGCGACGGAGTCTCTGTCGCGCACGCAAACAGCAATGCAGCAAGTGATGCGGCCTTTGCCGCAGGGGTTCCCGCCCGGCCCTGATGGCGACGTCGCCCTGGAGCTCGCCCAAGACCCGCTCCGGTGCCTGGAGTCGCTCAAGGCGCGCTACGGGAGCCTCGTGGGATTCAAGCTGGCGTCTCGGCCGATAATTCTCGTCAGCTCCCCGTGAGTCGATCTTTTGCGCTTCGTTTTCTTCTGTTGGTTTCACAGTCTCAGGCTTTTAGATTTTTGGAAAGGTGCAAGAGCAGTGGACGGAGAAGTTTATGCGGATTTTCTTTGTTTGTTTCACATTCTTCGTCTTTTAGATTCTTGGAAATTTGCAAGCGAAGTGGATGGAGTAGAGTTTATGCGGACTTTCTCTGTTTGTTTCACACTTTTCGGTTTTAGGTTTCTTGGAAAGTTGCAAGCGAAGTGGATGGAGTAGAGTTTATGCGGACTTTCTCTGTTTGTTTCACACTTTTCGGTTTTAGGTTTCTTGGAAAGTTGCAAGAGAAGTGGACGGAGTAGTTGAGGAGCTGCGGTGATGTATGTAAGAATTTGAGCGTGTTGTCTGTCGTTGGAGAGCCCCCTGATTTTTTGTTTAATCTTGCTTCTATGGTTTCTTCACATTCGGTTTCGCGCTTCTTGGAGATTCTGCATGTTGCTAGAAAATTGGAAAGAGGTAGGTTATGCATGATTTCTTGTGCTGTAGCAGTATCAAGCAGCACGTTGTGTGTCAGTATGCAATTTTGGTTTTGAGTAGAATGAAAAATTTGAATAGATTTTTTTGTTATTTTGAAACAGGGTTTATGCCAGGGAAGTATTTTTCACTCAAAGCAGCACCTTCATTAAGGTCAGCCTCCTCCCTGACATGCATTTTCAAAATTGAGAATTTTAGGCCCCGTCTGCACCAACCAAGGAGCGCCAATTTACTAACCAATTTACTCACTAAATGTCCGTATTGCCCAAATTGTGTCAGTTAGCAAATTGGTGCTAACTCCTGTCAACTAACTTTTAATGAATTTCCATGCATGTCCAACTTTACTCCCTGATTTTGACAAGTAAATCAATTGTGCTTATTCCAATGGTTTGAATCTGCCTATACCAACCAAGTAGCAATAGTTAGTTAACTTGAAACTAATTCAATCCTTCCAAGGCCAAACCCTCATAATCCTGTCCGTCTTTAGTTTCATGGTGTTTTCTTTTTTTACCCTTGATTGTACATGATAAAAAAGATTCACCCAGTCTAGTAACGTGAAATTACAACCTCATTATGACAATCTCATTTCTTGCCATTATTGTACCGACGTGTAATTTCCATTGTAAGGCTCTGCTTTCACTCTTCCTAATCGGTTTCAATTGACCACATTGAGATTGATATATGTGATTGTCGTGATAGGCAGGAACAGCCTTTTTCCCAGGAAGTAGTCTAGCTGGAAACGGTTTGCTGGTTAGTGATGGTGACATTTGGAAACGCCAACGTCGTCTCTCCAATCCAGCCTTCCGGAAAGTTGCTATTCAAACCTACGCAGAGGTAATACTCTTAACATTGATCATAAGTTCTTATTTTGGGTCCTTTTCACTTCTATAGAATACAATATGAAGTCAATCTAGTGTTTTTATTTTTTTATTAATCCATCTTTTTTACTGCACCAATCATCTTGGGTTGACCTATTTGAAATCTAATCATTTGATGGCAACACTATTTTCACTCCTATGCTTCAATGGCAAGTAGGATGCTCACCTTGTTTTGAAACCACACTTAGTAGACAGAAGAGTGTAGTCTAAATGATATATTGACATGTGTTGTATGAGTAGGCAATGGTGAATATATCCGAAAAGATGGTGGAGAAGCAGTGGCGAACAGGTGGGATGCGTGATGTATTTGCAGACTTCAGTGAGCTGACTATGGAGATCGTGGCATCCGCCCTTTTTGGAGCTGCTGAGGGCTCGGACGACATGGCCCAGGTCGGTCCTGCTATCACTCAAGCATTCCAGTTCTTCACCCGCCGGGCAACCTCTATGTTTATTGGTGTGTGATTTCTTCACAAGCTAGCCCTTTGATGCTCTCGTGTTAAGACATAGTAAGGTATAGGTATTTAATTGCTACATGTACTCAATTGTGCATGATGAGTAAATAATTCTTTTTTGAGAATGTATACCACCTCAATATCACACCTTCTATTGATTTTAGATAATCTACCAATAAAAGTTTGAACCCTTCTAACTTTTGCATGCAATATCCAAATTAGGTGTATTTTGGTGAAATGCAATTGCTAAAAAGAAACATTAAAAATCTGGCTCTTCGAATAGCAGAAACTATATTTAGCGGCTTAAAGCGTAATTGTGCTTACCTTGTGTAAGTGGTTATCTTATGCAATTATTCTAACCACTGTGTGCTCCTGTATCGTTTGTAGATTTTCCATGTTTTTGATGTGCTCTTCTGTTGCAGTGCCGGAGTGGGTACCTACTTTCGACAACATTCAATACAAGAATGCTGTAACCGGTTTAGATAAGGTAGTATTCCGCCTTATTGATGAAAGAAGAGTTCAATTGGCTTCTTCATCAGCTCTTCACAGGAATGATCTCTTGACGAGATTGCTGCAGGTATAGGCTTTATCGACTCTGTTTTCAGATTCTATTACAGACACTTTCGAACCTCTGCCTCCAATAATGAATTTCTTAGTCCGTGAAAAGATTGAAAAGTGAAAAAATTGAAAACCTCAGTTTGAATGATCGTAGTAGTTTCTAAAACATATTTTGGTTTTCAAATAATTCAGGATATGGTTTCTTCTTTTTAATATTATGTATTTCCACCTTTCTGAAGCTTAACTACATGACTTACTTCAACTCCTGTATGCATGGATGCGGCCACTTTGGGGCATTTGGGCATTTAGGAGTTGAGTTCAGAAAAGATGATATTGCTGTCATCTGTTGCTGCTGGTGTAGAGTTCATCTGAGCACTGTTGACATAACCATGTTATCATTGATATCAAACTGGCAGGCAACAGATGAAGATGGATCAGGAATGGATGATCTATCATTGCGCGATGAGCTCATGACTCTGCTTGTTGCGGTGCGTAATCTCAATTTCTGTGTCTGTAAAAGTGTTGATTCTCTGAAATGTATAACCTACTGGTAACAGAAACGAGGTACGCTTTGCAGAATTCAGTTTCCTAATACTTTATTGCCCAGGACAGAGGTTATATGATTATCTAGTATATGCTTATATGTTGAGACTTCACTATTGGATTAACTTCAAAAGAGCTGATATGCTGATAGGAATTCGTGGTGTAAGTGATTTACCTAATAGAAATCTGCAGGGACAAGAAACGTCGGCAATCTTGCTAACATGGGCACTGCTCATGTTTGCTCTCCATCCCCACACACAGGAGCTTGTCTTTCAAGAAATTAGTGAGGTGCTCGATGGCCAAGCACCCCAGCAGTCTGACGTTTCAAAGCTAAGGTCAGTATTCCACCTCTTGCATCACAACTGTGTAGTGCTTCACCAAAGCCTGAGATAGTTTCTTCGTACAATATTTGCTAGAGTGTTCATTAGCATATGGTCTCTGAATGCGCTGGGAATATCATGTTACAGGTACCTGGAATCTTTCATCTGGGAGACACTGCGATTGATGCCTCCAGCATACGTTGTAGGCAGATGTGCTTGCAACTCAACTCAACTTGGGGAGTACCACATTCCTCAGAGTACAACTGTGTTGGTGAGCCCGTACCTGTTGCATCGAGATCCAACCTTCTGGCCAAGGTATGGAATTATAGCTCCAACTACTTCTTGGATGATTTGTAACCTTCCCAGGCCCCGCCTGCGTCAGCCAAGTAGTGCTTTAACTAACTGGAATTAGATACTCATGCTTCACTGCCCAAGTTGTGTCGGTTAGCAAATTGGTGCTAATTCCCACTAACAAATCTGGAATGAATTTGTGTTCATTTTCACTACCACATGATTTTGGACAAGTGAACTAATCATGCATATATTATTGGTTTGAAGTGCTAAACTTGCCGGGACAATTGCTGATCATTAGACCCCCACACCCCTGAAATGTATACCTCTTACACATACTCTCCTGAGCATATGTGGACAGTACATGGACTCTCCTGAGCAGCACTCTACCCAATCTGGCAATACGAACTACGTAGCAGCCTAAATCCTCATTATTCGTTAGATTGCAGCTGCAGGCACACGATAGGTTACTTTACTTTCAAGGAGGTAATGGGCCTTAACACCCCAGTTAGCTATTTGGTGCCGTCCGATGAAACGGCTGCTCATAGTTGCTCTGGTACTCGATAGTAGCCCCTTATGTGACTTGGCTTGTTTTTGCAATGTATTTCCAGAGCATCAGAATTCGATCCCTCAAGGTGGATGCCTGGTGGGGATGCAACGCCGCATATGGAAAATGACAGCTACTGGCCGTATGGAGGCGGCCCTCGAAACTGCATAGGCATGGGCTTTGCAATGATGGAGGTCTCCTTGGTGAGTGATGTAACTGCATTCTCGTGACTCGGTTTCGTGGGTGTCTTGGTTTTGCCTTTCTAGCTTGAGGACTTTGCTTTATAGCTTATCCATTGGAAGAAAACGTTACAGATGTGGTCCTTGAGTCTAATTCAGTGCTCAAGCAGTTAACCACTCAAGCCACAAATGGTCACACTAATCCAGATTTATTCAGTTCTAAGTGCCTAAACAATAAAAGCTTTCACTTCCATATCTATAGAAGCTGAAGTGAATCATTTTGGGAGCTTCAAGTAAGGTAACAAAATATATAAGTAGAAAGAAGAAACCGTATTCACATTTTTTAATGGCTAATATATATTGTTTGATGTTATTAATTGACTAACGAGATAATAAGCAAACCCGTGGGAGTAGAATGATGCCCCAAGAATAACATTAAACAAATAGTTCATTATTGTTTAGTGAAAGCTTTTGTGTCATTCTTGGGTGTCATTTCCCCACCTTTCTACTAGTAATGAGTACCCAGTGTTAAGAGTCTTACACGTATCAAAATTCATTGTATGAGTGAGCACGCCAGCTTTTACTACGTAGTGTGTTAATCATCATGCGTAACCAAATTCTCCAAGGATTTTTGCAATAATAAGGATTACAGGAAACCAAGAGTCTTGTCTTGGGCGTCCAAATGACCATGGACCTTTTTTCTAATGAGCAATCCTAAACAGGTTCTCGTTGTCATCACGAGCCGTTTCCGAGTTTCACTGCCATTGGGCAATCCTGTACCGTCACCCAAAGCCATGATAACGTTACGTCCAGAGAATGAAGTCAATCTCCAAATAACACCAAGGCAGTCGAAGCAACGTATTCCAGAAAACTCTTCGATTGAAACGCAATATGAAGCTAAAATTTCTAAAAGAAAGGTTCCCGTGCTATGATTGGGGTTGTTTGGCATTCATGATATAGGTAGTCACAAATAGCTGCAGTCAACGTTGTTACAATGCTAAGTTCAAATGACAACATAAATCCATTTGTTACATTGAAATTCCTTTGTGAAGATCCATCGTTTAAATTGTTTGATTGGCATTCTTGATTGCACATAGATGCAACTTTCTTGTTTGAATTCTCAACACTTGATGGATTGGCTTTGAAGCAATTTAATGTGTAGGAATGGTTTTCGTACTAATATGAGTGCTTTACTTTCAATGCTTTCAGTGCTTCTAATTACATTACTCAATTACATTACTCATTTGTGTTGAGGAGTTTGAATAAGCACTTCATGGTGTAATAGATGATTGGAAGCAAAATCACTTTTTTAAGTGTTAAAGAACATCTTCACATGAATGCAAGATATCATCAACACCTTTAAAGTTTGGAAAGTCCAGTTTTGGTTGTAATGTGGTTAGAGGTTATAAATTTATCCAACATCAACCCTTCAAGGTTTGGAAAGTCTAATTTTTGTTGCAGCATGGTGTTTTTTTAATGTCTAATGTGGGAGGTGCATAGATTGAGGTGTACTATATTGTGATAAGGAAGACATATCTATTCTCACCCTTGCACCTAATTTCATCTTCATGTACCAATGGTGTACATTCTAGAAAACAAATGTGCACCACTGGTATTTGAGAGAGGAATTCTTAAAGTGACAAGAATGGGTTTGTCTAATAGACTAATACCTTATTATTAATTTGTCCTTGTGTTGAACTTGATCCAATGGTACTTGGAGGAGGAATTCTTAAAGGGACAAGAATGGGTTTATCTACTATTTTATCAACAATTTGTCTTTATATTGAACTTGATCCAATGGAATATGGCACTCCCAATTTAGAATCATTATTGTGCATCCTATGTCTGAAAAGCTTGAATATGATAAGCTTTAGATATTAATAATACATCCAAATGACACGTGCTAATCATTGAATTATTAACCCTAAACATCAGCCCTAGAACCATTGATTCAAACTTCAAAACAATTCACTCTAGAAGCTCCCATTTACAATTACATATGATTGAATTTTTTTGTTTATTTTTCAAAGATGAAATCACGTTTTTTCTTTACAAGTGTCACAAAATTTTTAGATTTTTTTGTAGCCAAATTGTAAATTTGTACACACCTTTAGTATGAAGCTAGAACCTCAATTTTTTTAGCCATGTCAGATTCATATAAACCTACAAAATAAGAAGAATTCTCTATAGTTGATGCCAAAACAGTCCAAATTCATACCTTATAAGAACATTATCAACTATAGTTCAAAGGCTTAAAGCTTAAACTAAGTTGAAGTTGGTTGGCAATGAAAACTTCAAATCACAAATATGCACCTACCATTTACAACAACCTCAATCCTACCAATATAATCAACTATAATTACAAAATAAGATTTCTAATAAATCATATCTATATGTAATAACTTAAAGACAAGTTTCAACGCCCTAAAGTGCTAGTGCAACAGCATCAATCAAAATAAAAACAAAGACTGAGAACACAAAGTGAAGGATAAACTTACAATAAGCATTGAAATATGTTAAAGAAACATGGAGTCTTTAGACAAAGCAACAACCTAGGCAACAAGCACAAAAAGTAGTACAAGGAGACAATGGCATGATGAAATAAAACACCTTAGATTCAACACTTTTAACTTGCTCACTGTTCCAAAAGATTGGAATAAATTTTGGATTCCACTTTTTTTGAGACCTAAGTCTTCCAGATTTTGGAAGCCTCCCAATGAGTTTGATAGCTCTACTAGCTCACTACACCAATACAGATCTAACTTTTTCAAACTGCTCAATATTCCAAAGACTTAAATAAACACTCGATTCCACTTCTTTGGAAATCCACGTCTTTCTAATTTTATAGGCCTCACAATGAATTTGGTAGCTCCACAAGCTTATTACAATACCCCAAATTCAACACTTTCAACGTGCTCAAGGTTCCAAAAGATTTGGATAATTTTCAGATTCCACTTCCTTAAAAATCTAAGTTTTCCAAATTTGGAGGACTTCCAATGAATTTGGTAGCTCCTCAAGCTCACTACAATACTTTAGATTCAACACTTTCAACTTGCTCAATGTTCTCAAAGTTAGATTTGGATAAAATTTCGATTCCACTACCTTGTGGATCCAAGTTTTCCAAATTTTGGAGGCTTTCCAATGACTATGTTAGCTCCTTGAACTTACGAGACCATGTAAGATTCAATACTTTCAACTTGCTCAACATTCCAAAAAATTGGGATAAATTTTGGATTCCACTTCTTTCAAGATTCAAGTTTTCCAAATTTTGGAGGCTTTCCAATGACTATGTTAGCTCCTTGAACTTACGAGACCATGTAAGATTCAATACTTTCAACTTGCTCAACATTCCAAAAAATTGGGATAAATTTTGGATTCCACTTCTTTCAAGATTCAAGTTTTCCAAATTTTGGAGGCTTTCCAGTGACTCAGATAGCTCCTCAAGCTTATCACACCACCATATATTCAATACTTTCAACTTGTTCATCATTCCAAAAGATTAGGGTAAACTTCGAAATCAATTTTCTTGAAGATTCAAGTCCTCCAAACTTTGGAGACCTTCCAATGAATCTAGGAGCTCCTCAAGCTTAGTACATGTAATGTAGATTTTGTCTACTCAACAAAACTCCAAGACAACAAATATAGGGGGGTAATTCCTCTAGAAAAGGTCAATAAGTCTAATGTTTTGTGACAAAAGTCACTTCTTTTGTATTGTAGATACTGATTTACTGGTATTCTGAGTTTATTTGAAGGAATAATTAAAGAAACCACAGTCAATGTCAATTGGTCTCAATCCAACCCCAATGTTTATGTATAATAGATTCAAATGTATGCGGTCCCAGTCCTATATAGTATGGTTGGTGCGTGTCAAATATTCTTGCCAATTCCTCAGGTGATGTCATTTGTCATGAACAATGCATGCTCTATCAACTTAATCAAGATGACAAGCTATATACTTTTAAATATAATAAACTTTTAGGGACAATAGTTCTTTAATTAATTCATTTTATATTCTCCCATCTAAAAACGTATTTATAGTTACTAGCCTAATTGCCATTTTATCATGCAAATATCAAACCAATATTTCCATTATTTCTTCCCGTATGCAGGGCATGAGAAAGTTGGAATTCATTCTTGGTTTATTTGTTTGTAACTTTGGCATCAGCCTTTCAGCTTTAACTTTTCCAAATCAATTTGACAATGGCTTGGGGTGGCTTGTGTTGAATCAATTAGACCAATAACACATACAGGTATCTAATCGACTCTACTATTGGACCTACGACCATGCATTGACTAATTGTTTAGACCAATTGTTCTACTGGCTCGAAGGCTGCTGCAATGGTAAGATCAAGAGTCTAATTATGGTTTCTCACATAGATAATTAGACTCAATCTCGGACGGCTTATATAATTGCCACTCAATCTATTTAATAAACTTAATCCTCGCGTTCAACTGGATTGGTACTAGGACTAACTTGTGATTATATTAAGCACAATAAGGCTAATTAGATTTGCACAATTAATCAACTAAGAATTACTATCACTCTTAGTTCAGTAGTTGAATAATTGATTTGAACTTATGATGATTCCACAGGTTTATACATCTAGTTGACATTGTATATTAAGCTCATAACTTAATACATTTTATGCACAGTTATTCTAAGCCATGAATTACCAACTTGACTCTTCCGGTTAATTAGATTCTTATCAATTTATAAACAGTTTAATTCCAGTTATTAACTCTTACAGTTAGACTCTCATTCCAGTCTACTCATTTACTATCCAAGCCTATAAGCCACTCAACAGATCGACTAAATCTTACACATAGACAGTATACCAAGCTCTTGTCAATTTGATCACAAATTATATAATAATCCAGAAAAAAATATTTCACACATTAGTAATTTACGTACAACAATTGATACTTGATTGTTAACACAAATTTGTCAATTGGATTTCAAAAACAATCAAAAAAATTAGATTCATAATTTCCTATCCAATTTTAAACAACTCCATACTTCACAATTCTTATGCAAGTCATCCACATGATACTTCCTACAATTTAACTTAGACTTAAACCTGCTGTCAATTTGATCACCAGCAGATTTGTTTCGGTTCTTCAATCGTGCAACTCCAGTCGATTAGACACACAATTTCATAGACACTCTAATACATGGCAAACTTAAGAATTTCACATTCAAAACAACGTGATTACCATTGTTTACTTGACAAGGTAATTCACAGCCTCTAATTGACTAATCTCACTCAAATTGTTCTAGACTCAAACTCACACAAGAATTCTTACCGCTTGTGAGTTTCACAATATGCAACAGGAATTCCTATGAACACACACACCAAAGCATACACATTATGATTAACAAATTCTAACTCTTGACAATTAGATCTCACAATCAGTTTTACAACTCCTTCACACAATAACAGCTCACAAATCGAATTGTTAATTAACATATATTTTCAATTCAGCATTTGCAAAGGTTCTGCATTTATACATACAACAGTACTCAACTTGACTTACACCCACGACACCACAAGATCACAGAAACTTACACAGTTAATCAACTTACAGTCTTTGTAGTAAGTTGAACTTGCTCGAGTTGATTTGCCACAGTCCAAAAGTTGCTCAAGCACAATACTCGAACTAATAGTCACAACCAGTTTCTAACACTTGACAATTTGATTTCCAAATTTAATTAATTTAACTGATTCAGAAAATTACACTCAAAGCTTCTCAAACATACACACAAGAATTTTACTGAGATACTCACACAACTAGACCACAATTTAATCAGTCAATTAAATACAAGCTACACAATGGCAAGCAAACTGGTACAAAGACCATAACAATTTTACATATATTAATATATTCGGCAAATAGTACAGTACTGGAGAATTCGACAAAAACTATACACTGGTGCTCTTCTACACTTGAGAGAGAGAGAAAAGCAAATAGACATTTGGACTTATATTCCCAAAAGCAAAGTTCAAAGGAGGCAATTCTTCACTTGAAGTGTGCGTCTATCTACTTGACATCTTGACCTGCTTCATATCCTAGACCATTAGCCCATTCATATTCACTTTTGTATCTTTTAGATTTCTATCCAAGATATTTTACTATTTGACATACTACAGTGGGAAATGGTCTACTTGTTCACTCTATTCACATTTGCAAAGCCAAATAGACAAAAAATTTGAAAAATGTAGAACTACAGCACACCCGCAAGATTCAATGCTTTCAAGTTGCTCAGCTTTCCAAAAGATTGGGGTAAACTTTGGATTCCACTATCTTGAAGATCCAAGTGCTCCAAATTTTGAAGGCCTTCCAATGAATTTGGTAGGTCCTTCAGCTCACCACAGTACACAAGATTCAACACTTTCAACTTTCTCAACATTTTGAAAGATTGGGGTAAACTTTGAATTCTACTATCTTCAAGATCCGAGTTTTCTAAACTATTAAGGCCTCCCAATAAATCTTGTAGCTCCTTGAGAATACCACAACATGCAAGGTTCAACAGTTTCAACTTGCTCAACATTCCCAAAGATTTGGATAAACTTCCAATTCCACGACTTCGCAGATCCAAGTTTTCCAAATTTTAGAGGCCTCCCAATGAATCTGGTTGCTCCTCTAGCTTACCATAACACGCAAGATTCAACACTTTCAACTTGCTTAATATTTCCAAAGATTTGGGTAAACTTTGGATTCTGCATTTTTGAAGATCCAAGTCCTCCAAATCTTAGAAGCCTCCTAAAGAATCTGGTAGCATCTCAAGCTTATAGCAACACCATAGATTCAATACTTTTAACTTCCACAAACTTCCAAAAGATTCAGGAAAACTCTCCAACAAATCATCCTTCCAACACAATATCACCAATTCATTGTTTTCAAATGCCTTTGGAAAAGGTGCCAATGGTCCAAGCATATTCTTGACGTAATAAAGCCAACGCAAATTTTTGGGAAGTGATGACATCAAAAAACAAGCCATCCTTACATTGAAATATATGCAAGCCTTTCATGAGAGAAGATCAACTTGAATTCCATGCCCTCACAGAAGGATCAAAGTTTGAAGCGAAGTTGGTAGTAGCTGCAAAGGCAAATTCATAAACATATCAGGTATACTTAAAGGCTTCAATATACATATGTTTCTTGGATGAATCTAGGCATAGGTAAACTCAATAAAAAGTATATTGCATACTTCAATTACTAAAACTAGAAGAAGACAAACAATATACACAATAGGTTTGGATCCTCAAACAATTAATTCGAGTACATAGTACTCGTACACTCATTTAAGTGTTCTCTCTAGTATATCACAACAAAACTACATACTAGTACTTTATTAAAAAGATTCACCAAACTTAAGTCTAATGGTTACCAAGCATATTTCATTTTTGATCAACAATGCCAAAAATCTTGAATCCCATAAACGTTTGCAAATATCCAAATTTGCACTTTCCTGCTTAGCAAATAAATGGCCCATGTCTTTCATATAAAAGACACCTTGCATTAGATGACATTGAAGGGCATTGGAGGGCCATTTCAGGCCCATTCCCAAATCTGGCCCAATTCTATGAACAACCGATATAGGCTGTCAGAATTTTTTTTTTTTTTTAAATATCATTTTAAGCAAAAAAGATTAGTTTAATTTTATTTTTTTCAAAAATGATGTAGCACAATCTCGGCCACATCAACTAGTAGTTATCCTACATTCCCGTAGTCTAGGAATGCAAGATAGTTTGTAGTCTAAACTAAGTCTTCTAAGGACCTCAAATGTCATCTAATGCTCATCCACTCTAATTAAGGCCTTTTCTTCAAGGTTTCTGTGGGAGCCCGGAAAGTAAGAAAGGCATAGATTAGTGGGGAAAATAGAGGAAGGAATTAATAGGGGTATAATTTTTTGGTTTATCTAAGGGTAAACTAAACACCTTACCACAATTAACATTCCTTGCTCCTAGAGTAACAATAGAGAGATAAATTGGTTAAAACCAGTAGTGGAAGTTTCCTGTTCCTATTGAGAATCGAAACCGGATTGAGATCCGATCCAGTCCCAATAATTAGAGTCGGGTACCAGAAATCATGGAAAAGGTAACTGAACACCTACCAAGAGTTGGTAGGGCGGGTTGAGGATCCAATGGACCTACCGGGAATTAGGGCAACCGTTCAATGGTCGGATTATCCACACACAGGAGGATAACAGCTACCCTAATCCGGCGGCCGCGCATTTGAGGGAAGCTCTAGGATTAGGAACTTCCATCTTCATTTGTGTGCCTAAGTTTGAGCTGTGTCTGTGCGCAAGTTTGTAAAGCCTCTTGCATGCGAGTGTGTCTAGAGTGGAGAAGAGGCTGCACGCAAGGCTGTCCTAGTCTGTGCAAAGTATGCTGATAGTTTGGAGAGGATTCTGGATAGTATCCGGAGAGCTTTACAACAAGCGGGCCAACTTCCGGACACACCTGTGAAATTAAGGAAGAGCGAGGAAGAGAAAACACCTGTCAAGCAGAAGGCAGAAGGAGGTGAGGGTTGGATACATGGATCCGGATCCAAGAGCAAAATCCAGACGAATAAGGATGAGTTCCAGACTCCGCAGAGCAAAGGCGCCAAATCCTCTTCAATCAAGACAAGCGGGGTAAAGACAAAGTCTACACGCAAACGGGCAAGGCAAGAGTCTTCCGAGAGTTACCATTCATGGGAAGACGAGTCACTCAGTCATTTCGTAAAGGAGGATAGCGGATCCGGAACCCGATCCGAAACCAAACCTGAATTGGAAGTGGAGGAAGAAGAGGAATCTGACGTGGCAATTGTTTCTCCGCCGGATAGCAAGGGGAAGAGCATGGCTAAGGGTAAGGTGACAGCCAAACTTCCTACCAGTAGGATGCAACCACCAAGGAAGGGTGCCTCCAAATCCGAGGAATTTTCTCCAAAGAAGGGTAGAAAGTAGAGTTAGGAATTCTTAGGATAACCCTAGGAACAGTAGGAGGAATTTGCAGTAAAGTAAAATATAGTTTAGTAAGTTTTGATTAGGTGTTAGAAGTTACTTGGGAGGTACTTTTCAGCTGCAATGCACCTGGACTGTGCCTTTCCGGGATTTTAGGATCTGAGATCCACATTTTGCGGATCGGTTGGGTTGATAGGAAGTCAATTTAGAAGGATAAGGAATGACGCGTGTCATTCTCTGGTCCTTTAGTTTGGATTGCTGGAGAACTTTAGGGTTTCCTTTGGTTGGTATTTAGTGGTTGGAAGTTAGTTCCAACTTCGGGCAGTTTATACTTTTGTTTTCCTATTTTCTATTTCTGCAAAAAAAGCTTGGATTTTCAACTCCACAAGTACTGGTCTATGAAGTCTTGATCTTGTGTTGAGGGGAGAGGCAATGTTTTTGGGCCATTGTCAATTCAAGTAGTTTTGATTGAAGGAATTCAAGAGGAGAAGTTACCCCCGGATTCTATCTGGATCTGGTTCCAAGAGTATTAAGAGTTGGTTGATAAATCTTTGTGTATTAGGAGGAAATTCTAGCTGTTGAAGTTTCTTGAGTGTCTTCTAAGCAAGATAGCCCTTCTTACGTTGAGTGAATCTTCCGAGAGTGGAGGATAAATGCTGGCTAACGTCTGAGAGGTCCTGCTGAATCCGAAAAAGAGGAACAGGAAGATAGTTGAGATCCCCTAGTTATCAAGGTACCATGTCTGGCTCTAAGGGATGGTCTGGATAATTCTGTCATTGTAGTAACGTGGGGATTGTAGGGGTTTCTTGAGTGACCTGCTGGCGCGGATTAGTTTCTGGGTTAGTTGTGAGGAAGAACTTGCATCCCATTCTTTTCTGTCTTTTTGTTGTTTTCTTTTAGAGAAGTCTTCAGTCACTTTAATCATCTGGAGGGTAGGATTTACACGTCCTTCCTTAATATAAGAGCGGACTCCTTTGTATACGAGGCTAAACTTCTACTTTCTATTACTAAGGTTACAGGGTACGGATCCGGAAGAGGAACAGGAACATGATTCTGACACTCCTTCTGGTTCCACATCTGCATCGCTGGGTGATAAGTTATTGATCTAAATAGAGAGAGGCAGAGGACAATGACACTCCTCCATGTCTGGTGAAGTGGTATGAAATCGTATGAGTTGATTGGGAGAATATTTTAAACGTACTGGGGTGAAAGAGGCAGTTTCCAAGTTTTAGTTTCGGATTTTGGTTGTCTTGGGTTTTGTTTTCCGGATCCTGTTCCAGTAATTTTGAAGAAACTACAAGTAAAATCCTTTGAGAATGATACACAGGTCATCTTGGGTGTTTTGTCATTTAAAACGCCTAAAGGTAGGATTTGTGCTTCCTTGTGCTACGACAGTTTTGCATACCAAATGCTGTAGACCAACCTTGGGATCTCCAAACAAGTTTAGCCATATCCACAGATTGTCCCAATAATGCAAGGTTGATGGGACGTTACGTCCCAAGGCAAATTACTTCCAAAAATTGGACATCTGAGCATAGCGGACGTTTGGGTAAAATGGTGAACGACATAAGTTATCCTGGTACGCAGACATTTTACTGGCGGACAAGGGGTAGATGGGCGATTTTTTGGAGGGCAAACAGGCGAAGTCTTGGTGGACAACTGGATGGACAATCGATTTTTTGGCGATTAGACAGGTAGACAAGCCAAGTATTGGCGAACGGCTGGGCGGACGGGCGTTTTCCAGGTGGACGGACAATTGGTCGGATGGATGGCGGACAATTTCTACATTAAATTATAAATTGGTAAAATTGTAATGGGATTGATAACTTCTTCGTATGTTTCAATTTTGAATAAAATCTTGACTTTTTGTTATAGATATGATTGTGATGAATTATGATTATATAATTTTTTGGAGCTACAACGCGAAACTAGGCCAAAAAACAAATCAGCAAGCAAATTATGATACAAAATAGGATAGGTGTTTTTTGCAATCACCCATCAATTGTCTTTTCTAAATCTTGCCCTTAATCTCGAGAAAGATCTGGGATTTTTGGCATGTCAATCCTCCATTTCTTATTGAAAAGTAAGTGAACCTCCAAGAATTGGTAATCTATGGCCACGGCAATCTCTCTCAGCCCAATATATGCTCCCTATTTCACCAACTTGTCCGCAACTTTACTATACTACTCCTCAAAATCTCTCAAACCAAAATAAATTCTAGATTCCAAACAAATCAATCCAAATTCAAGAGTCTCAACCCCTAGCCATACAAGATTATGATTTCCCCCTCCTCCCCAATTCCTCACTCTTGGCTCTCCATCCTTATTCACATCCAACATTTTAAAATTTGATATTCCAAATCAATCACATTCAAACCAAGAGACTAAGATAGAAATTCAATAAACATTGTAGTTATATTGAACGAGATAGGATCACTTGACGTCTCGAACGAGCGGGCATATTGAATGGTTTGGACAGACCGGATAGACAATGTGACTATCTAAAAGTAGTCACATTAGGCAGGTGAGAGTTATCGGACGTCCCGGACAAGTGGACGAATTGGACTGTTTTGATGGTAGGTTCTTCCAATGTGATAACTATTTCATTTGATATTACAAAAAATATTTTTATGAGGAGGGCATTCTTGTTGTCAACTGAATCTAAATCTAAGAATCAATGCTTTTTTTGATTCTCAAAAGAAATTCTAAAGAAATTTAATTTCTAATGCATCAACCGTTCTCTCGTGCACCTTAGAAACTTCACTCACGAGACGTTGGAGACATTGGCGACATCATTTTCATCAAAGAAGAAGACCTCCATTTAGATGAGCTTTGGATGAAATATGGATGAATCTTGGCTGTGTTTGTTAGTTTAATCCCTAAAGTTCAGAGACTATGTTTTCACCAAAAACACTCTAAAACTGCCATTTCTAGTCCAAGTATCAAATTTTAGAAAAAAAACATTTTTGGACACATGTATCCATAGGATCTTGTAGTAAACTTGTTTGAAAGTATGTAGAAATTTTTTTTAAATTTCCACCTCCTTCTAGATTGCAAGATATTTAGCATTTTTTTGGACCCTGCAAAAAATCGGGCAGCTGCACTTCACAAGGTCACATTATATGAAAAGATGTCCAAAATGGTGGTTGATCCTTGGTTTCATTCTTCAAATCAAGTTGGCTACATGATTGAAAAATTTTAGATTATTTGAAATTGTACAACATATAGGAAAAAAATAGGTTGTAGAAAGAAGTAGAGAATGATTCAAAACACAAAATTGTTAAGAATTTAATTATGGAGTTGAAAAATGTCAATCCCAACGGTTGTAATGTTGTAGTAAACAATATACACCTTAGGCTATTAATTTTTTCAAAAAATGTTAAAAATTGAGTTAAATAAAGGACTTGAAAGTTTATTTTAGAGTAGAGAGTCTATAATTGCCCGCAAACTAGAACACCTCATAATTTTCATCTCATAAATCAAAATGGAATAATTCAGAGCTTTACATATATATATATATAAATCTAAAGAACCAATTTCAATTTTTTTCTTAAAAGTGATTTTTTAGAAATTTTTTGAGCTGCCCACCGACCGTTGAAAATGACATATCATCCAATAACTTTTTAACTGTGTAATCAAAAGTTCTGAAAATTGTTGGGCCTTAAAGCTACTTCTTGGATACACAGTGTGTGAAATTTTCAAAGAAAAAAAATAAAATTTCTGTTCATAGTGAGCTGCCTTAAATTGCTATGTTGCCAAAAAATGTTGTTTGGTCCTTTAGGGGTTAATGACCAAAAATTATGGATGAATTTTGGCTCCATTTATTGGTTTAATGACCACCAATTGCTGGTTAGTGCTTCTCTTCCATGCAGAGCTTCAGAGTGTCCTACTAGGACACTTTAAATGTTTGTTCATAATAAAAAATGCCGTCAGATCCAATATGAGTGATGTATTCACCCAGCTCACCTTGCTCCATCACCACTATGCCTTTTCATTTGTCTCATTGCCCTCAGAGTTTGTAAAAGTCAAACTTGCAATAGTATGTCTCGGGAGTATTTTGAGCAATTGAGAGAGCATCGGGCACTACAATTGCCTTCTTCAGGGGTTGGTACAGATTTATAGAACACTCCACAGAAGGTAGGGGATGTCCATTTGTGCTACCATGCAAAGCTCGGCAAACTAATTGCAAATACATCTCAAACTTCCTATATGACTAAATGTCAATTTTTGTTCAATGGGACAGAAGCCATGGCTATCTTTAGCGTACAAAATCAATGCGGTAATGGTACGGAGGTATGAATTCACAACTTCCGTACAACAAAAATTGACATTCAGTCATATAGGAAGTTCAAGATGTAGAAAGAGAGGAAGTCGGGAGTCATTGGAATCTATCCCTATGAATTCCCCTCTCATTCCAATGTTTCATGCACCTCGATAATACCAAAAAAAAATACCTCTATCATCATTTGAGTGTCTGCAATTTTGTTGAAGACTCTTTAGAACAATTTCATAAATCATATTCTAAAGAATATAATTGAAAAGGGTTTTAAGTTTTGTATTCTGAGAATCAATAAAGAATATTATAAGGAATACTATAGGAGACCTTCATTCTATGTGATGTTTTAGGAGACGTGGTTGTAGGGTTTTTTTGAACAAAAGGCGCATCACCTATAATATCACTAAAATCCGTCATAGTTGACATTCCAAAAAACGTCAAAATTAGAAAAAATACATTGTGATGTCAGCCTGTTCAATGAAAAATGATAGTAGGAAATGGGTGTTCAAATGCTCTACATGTACACCACATAGTTCCACCTCAATGTGTGCCAGGTGAGCAACATCACAAATTTTAAACCCTATGGTTTGTCAACAATTAGCATATGGTTATTGTTGGTTCATGGGTTTGTACGTTATTTACAATTTATCGCATCATTACAATGCATTACTTTGCATCATTATTGCATTGTTACAATGCATTACTTGCAACTATATTGTAACGATGCGAAGTAATGCATTGTAATGATGCCATAAATTGTAATTAACCTGCAAATTCATGAAATAGCAATAACCACATGATAACTATTGACAAACCATAGGGTCTAAACTTTGTGATAATTGACACGTGGGATTTTTTTCATCTGACCTAGAGATTTTAATACTATATTTAGAGACATCAACTCAAACATCTAGAGGTTTTCAAAGATATCAATTGATGCATGTTGTATCCATAGGGCAAGGTTGGCAAAAAATTATTATTTAAAAGGAAGTCCAAAAAAATGAACAAGAAAAACTATCAAATTTGGCAAGAATTACGATATACTATCAAAAGAATTTTTGATGGCAAAGTCCAGTAATTACTTCATTGACATTTAGTGAAAATGAAGGATAGAGAGCTCCTTTTTATATTGAAATCCATTGTCCATCCATGACAAAGGATATGTGATAATTCTAAGATGAGAACTTGACCGCATTGCATCTGGAAATTGCTTCAGACATCTAGACATTGTTTCAGACATTTGGAAATTTTTTCCAAACATTTCATTTTGAACAAGATTCTTGTTTTACATATATCATATGTATTGCCTTAATTTCTACCACCCTAATTTTATAAAGAGCTATTCTTTTCATCTATATTGTACATCCATCAATTTTCCTTTTTTTCCAAAGTGTGCCATGTGGCTACCCTACCCTATGTTTTTTGCATTTGGTCTGTATTTTACCTCAATCCATCGTAACTTACAGAAATTTATTTATAGTGAACCCGAAATCCCCAGTTGATATGACAATTCTATATTTTTGGGAACATTCAAATAAAGGTGACCATGTTTATTTGGTGTTCGGAAAAGCATGTACATCTCTAGTATCATCCACCTATTTGTGCTCGGACATCCCCACGTCTATTCCAACATCCAACAGAAATTTGCCTTCCACAAGCTTAGAATTGCGACGCACTAATGTCAATGAAAACATGATCCATTTGTTCAAAACATCACAAAAGGCAAGTTTCTTAGTAAAGGATGAGGTCTAAAGTAGATACTTAAATTAAGACCGAGGGAGTTTATTCACATATTGCAAAAATGATGGATACATAGTTTCAATGTAAACATGGCACTCACGATATAAGGTAGACGAGCCCATTGTGGTCAGATGACCCATAGTGGACACCTAATGATCCCATGACAATTTTTTTGGCCACAATCAATGTCTAACCTGACATCAATAGAGTGATTAGTGACCTCATTAGGAACACCTGCTTTTTCAGTGTAAATCATTATAGGAAGTGACTTTTTATAGCCTTCTACATTAGAAATTATTGTGACCACTTTAGGTGATCAAGAAGAGCATATTGGATACACTTTTTGTTGGCTATAGGGTAGTCTACTGACTCTTTTGGACAGATCACTTCAGAAATTCAGAACTAATTCATACTTGGTCCAAAAAATATAATTTCAAATGTCCTCACTCTCTCTCACACTTGTCTTTGTGTGGAAAAACATTTGAAAATTTTCAGCAACGACATGAGGGCAGACTCCTAATTCTGACCACAATGGGCTGGTTTACCTTATATGATTGAACAACCTGGCCATTTTACAACCATTCATGAATCCTTGATGATTTAAAAGACCACGTTAGAGGGTTTGCTTGAGACTTTGGAAAACGCTCTTGGGTGCAAACGCTTCTTGGAAAGCTTCCATAGCAGCTAAATTTGCAACTTCCTAGGAATGCGTGGCTTCTTGCAAAAGGCCATATTTGTTTTATTGAGACTTTTTGCAGTCTCATTTTTACCTTTGACTCAAAGGTAAAATGTTATAACTCTTCAGTTTTAAGACTACTTGGTAAGTTGAGACTATAATATATTAATATATATAAAAACCTTTGATCGCCCAAAGGTTGTAGTCTCATCTTATCGTCAACTCAACGATAAATCACTATAACAAGTTTAGGGTTGAAGTCTCAAAATGTGCAAATTGTCTCATTTTAACAAATAAGGCCTTCAAAGCTAGAACACTTACAAGGTTAGTATTGTTTTTTGGCTCTGGATCCAATAGGAATGAAACCACTTTTCTAAAGACAACAACATCATGCAAGTCTTGAGATTCACCATGTTGAATGTGGCCAAATAGTCCGGAAAATCCTCCCATGAATTGCCGTTGGTAAATGTGGAGGTGACTTTGGTGTCATTGGCATAGACGCTCAAAATGGAATGCATGGGCGACATGGACCCCATACTGGAGCAATTGTTATCTACTTGGTTGCTAGATCGTCCATTAGCGTTCACGTGTGGCGACAACGGCCGCAGTCCAATGACATGGCCCATTCCTATTCCTATCCATGCTGAAATTTGTGGTCTTAACACTTACAATAGTGAATTTTTATATATTATATTCAAGCTAAAACAATATTCAAAATTGTATTAAAAAATGATGAGCCATATTAACCTAGCACATTTAGAAAAGGAGACAATTATATGACACCTAATTCTACACGCCACTATGTATTACATACAATCCTTATTTGTACATAAAATTACAATACATATAAGACAGAAGCATTTTCTCACTTCACATATTATAATCTTTCATCCATGCAGTCAAACTGTTTGAAATTTTTCCTACACTTTTCTATAACAATTTACTTCACTTTCATATGGTGGAAGTTAAAAAAATCTTTCATTTTCAATGTTCTAAAAACTTGCAATTTTTGACAATTTCTCTTGAAAAACACCCTTAGTTTTTTGGGGGTTATGGGTTCAATAACAATTTTGTAATCTATGACTTAGGATTCAAAATAAATGAAAAAAATGAGTATAAAAAACTCAATTTAGTATTCTACTTCCTTAAAAATATTATTTAAGAAAAAATTGAATTAGTAAAGCAAAATTAATATCATTGTAAAAAATTATTTTAAAAAAAAGGGAAAAGAAAGTTTAGAGGTGAAGTGCATGAACCTTAGTATTCAAAGATAATGAGTATATAATATCCCTCAATAGTGCAAGCTTTGCATGAGAATCAAAGGGTCTAAAGAAATAACACAAAAGCTTAATAAGATATCTTCAGTATAAGACAAAGAAGACAATGTTGCACTTGTCTTCTTCTATTTTTTAAATAAAAAAATGATACCGCCTAAAAATATGGAAAAAAAATGGTTCATCAAAGTACATAAGCTACCATCTTGGAAGATCTTTGGCAAAGGCTTGGATTAATTTGTAGAATAATCAATATTTAAAAATAAATTTGAGACTAGAAATAAAAATTTGTCCTTAAATTGAGCATTTTTAATTTTCAAATTCTAATTTCTACTTTCGAAATGTGAAGTTTTCATTATATTTTTTTCTTAAGCTTTTCTTTTACTTATTTATTGATAGAGCCACCACCCTTGAATAATCTTGTAATTTTGAAAAAAAAGTTGCAAAAATATGTACCATACAAGAACAAGTACCCATGCAAAGACCATCTTTTATTGATATATATATATAAACATAAAGATTCTATGTACCCAAGGGACTAAAATATAAAGTCAATGAAAACCTTATGTACTAGCTGTATGCCGCATTTAAATACATGTTAAGGTAAAAGAAGGTTTTCCAAAACTAAAAGAAGGTTTGCAAAAAAGAAAAATATTCAAAATTGAGTTGGAAACAAAAAATTCTTGTACATAAGTAAAAACAAGTTGTGTAGGCCCCTGAGAATCACGTACAAAAATAATTTTAAATAATAAGTTTTGGCACGTCTCTGTACACATAATAAACTATTTTCCACCCGCAAATTCATAGAACACTTTCAGCTTGAGCCTGATCAATTGACATCAAAGGAATGGTACACCATGAGTAGGAGATTCCAGAGTTTGCACTTTTCAAGTGTGGATTGCATAATTTGTAACTTTAGATACAAAAAATTTGAATTGTAGATATAAGCCAGAAGAATACGATTCATGTGCAATAATGTTCAACTCTTTCTCAGCGTGAAAATGTAGGAGCATTATGAAATCATATAATGTTTTGACGATCAATTCTTTCCATTGCTTTTGTACTTAGTTAACTCCAAAATGATACCACAAACCAAACTGATCCTAGGGATGACAAAGAACCCTTCCATGTAAGACAAAAGTGCAATTATTCATCTTTAGAGTTTTGTACTAAAAAGGTAAACGTTGCATAAGTGGTTTGACCTCCAATGAGTACTTTTGATTTTTTTAAAGTATATGATTCACACTGTATCAAAAAAGATGATTTCCATGGTGACCAGCCTTGTCCCTACAGGGTAACACAGATTAATTTTGTGTTAGATGGCACAAATTTACATGGTGCAAGTCTCTACATTGTTGTAGGAAAAGGTTCAAACTTCATTTATGAACCACTCCCTTGCTGTATGGTGACTGGCGACTTCACATTAGCTGTACTGTACAAGCTCAAGAATGTTCTCAACTTCGTCTTCTCCGACTTGCGAGAGCTTCCATTCCGGTGTCGAATTTCGACCCCAATCGCGCGCAGTCTTTTTTGTGAAGTTTTTGGAGGAGGTCTGTTTTTCCCGTCTTCCTGATGTCTGCTCTCGTGTCATCCTGCCATGTGTGGAATCTGAGGTACCTGCGATTGTAAGAAACATTGGCTATGACGTTGTGTTTCGGATTCGTGTTTTGACCGGTGGGTGGTGAAGTTTTAGAGTGATTTGAGATCGGTGTGCTTCGATCTTTCTGTCGGGTGGAGAGCTCCTTGTCAAAACATAACCCTGACAAATCATACATCTGTAGTGGGTACCTTACCTTGCAGCTGGAAACTCGAAGCTCCGGTTGCAACTATTCTATCGATTGATGTGGGTTGACGACTTAAATCGTTCAATTCAGATACCGGGCTCAATGTGCAGTTGATACAGCCATTAATCTCCAGCGGACAATTTGATGATCGTTTGTGAGCCCAACAGAACGGACACTTTCTTGTTTAGGTCTTAAGGTTGACTTGCATGCTAGAACTAAAGAGCTCGACTACTTGAATGTTTGGCCCAACTGATTTCTTCTTTGCAATAAGCTCAATGGCCTTTCTAGCTCGCTTTCGCAAATTCTTGCTGCAATCTGGCAATTGTTCACAGCTAATTTCCATGTATGCCTGAACTCTGCTAGAATGGGATGATGATGTTTGATGATTTAGATGCACACATCTTCTTTGAAATTGGCTCACACATGTTGCTGGTCATTCTCAACCCTTAGAATAGTGCTCCGAAAGTGAACATGTCCTTGGTTCGAGGCTTAGATATTACTCCCTCGATTGTCGATCTTTCTTGAATGAGTTAGATTCTTTGAAAATGGCCTCGGTTTCGCCATCACCGTCAACAATTACAAATTTTTGTATACCAGATGACGTGACGCAACCATTTTGTGTATGATGCTGTGCAAATCCAGCTTGTGCACATTCTTGCGTATGAAATAGGTTAATCTCCTCCGCAGCTATGGTCATGACCGGAATGGTGGGTGACGCCTTCAAAATGGGTTGAACCATCATTTGCTACCAAGTTTGCATTAGGGCTTCTTGCAATCGCAATGTCAGAATTGTCGGATTAGAAGGGTTGGTCGCAATTGAACCATTACGCAGAGTTTTTCAATCTTTGACTAGCTTTTCTTTTCTCTCTTGTTACCAAGTAGTATTAGTTCGCATTCCGCGAGTGCATGCCATCAGGTTGTCATCAGAGGGTCGTGTGTGAGGCGTCATGCCATCATGTTGTTGTGAATGTTGCTGTTGTGTCGGGGTTAACATTCGGGGCTAACATTCGGGGCTGGGTGGTTCGAAATCTTTGCCATCCCTTTTTTACTGCGAAATTCTTCATTTTGAGTCGGAGCTTGAATCCGAACAGATAGGGATTTCAAACAGTGGATTGAAATTCCACTAGCGTGGGTAGGGAGATGCATCAGTGCGATAGGTGTTTACTCAGGTTATTGCACTGGCTGAATGAGAGAATTTGTCTTCAGTTGTTGTCACGCTCAAGCCGCCGCCGCCGTGCCCCGTTGGAAACGCCAACGTTCCCAATGTTGGGAGCGTCTGCGTTTCCAACAGGGCCCATAAAAATTTAAAAGAGGATTTTTTATTAATTCTATCCTATTATAATGACACATAACCATAAATTTTTGGGAACATAATCACTAAATTTAGTCATATGAAACACTTTGTAGTCATCTTTTGTACAAAGAACTCTACAACCATGTTCCCATGATGTTCCCTTGAAGGTCTTGAAAAGTATGACTACATTGTTAGACATGCTACTTTCTTCTAGTAATATGACTACATGGTAGTCATTTGGTTTAGATGCTAGCTATATTTGCCTAGTTTTATTGTAGTATACAAAATGGTGTTCGTAGCGTTTTTGAGTTAATCCAATAGTGTATGTCTCAACATGTTTTAGTTCATAAGGATCTCCATTGACCTTTAGTTTAAGAATTCTTGTTGTTTTGTAAAATTTGTACAATGCAATAAGATATTTCATTATGCATTAATTTCATTATAGTATAATTGAAACACTGTCTCTTATAATCTAATTTCACATGCATTAAGGATACATTCCCATGGAGAAGAATATTGTAACCTTGAGAGGGATTAAGAAACATTAAAATCAAGGAGCTAATATAATTCCACTAATCCACTCCAATGTCAATCCTCCACCATAAGGGGATATTTGGTATTTCAACATTAAGATAATTCTCTTTGCGGTGAATGTATCCCTAATTAGATAAATTAATAGAGTTATTCATACAATACACAAAACTGGGGTTTAAACCCCGCAGTTTTGTGAAAAAGTAGGTTTTGGGCAAAAAGTCAATACAAAAGTGGGTACCAAATTTTCTTTTGCGCTCAAATCAACCCAAAAAAATTTTGGTCCGGACTTTGCCTGCGGGGTTGTGGTCGCCTGCGGGGTCATCCATGGGAGGAAATTTGTTGCAAAAAGTCCCCTCCAAACTGGGGGGGGACTTTACAAATAACTCTAATTTATTCACTAGGTTTATTAGAACTCCCTCCTCTTCCCAATTCTTTATTGACACTATCCTTCATGTCAAAGTTGAATAATTTTTTTCAATTCAAGTAGCTAAAATATAAGAAAATCATCGTAAACATTACGTCTCTAAGGACTTATTACATTTGCATGAAGGTCAAATGACAAACTTAAAAAATGTCCACAATTCTAAGAAGCAATTGACCAAGGATATTCCCCTACATTTACAACTAGACATTCATTAAATCTACCAAAATCATGATAAAGAAAAGACAAACTTTCATTTGCTTTGTATTGGCGTGGTTGAAAGCCTCCTTTAAAGCATTAGGTCTACATTGACACTTACAAAATTTAACACGCTAAAATTTACATTATTTTTGAAGAGCCTCCAAAATTCTTGTCCTCCACCCTTACCTACCAAATGTGCCCTATAAATAGTCAATTGATCAATCATTAAGTCAAATATATATAGGATAAAGCTTATTAAACTTTTGGATGTACAGTAATTTCAAGGGCCATTGCTCAATACACTAGGATTGAATGCCATGAGAATATTTTGACGTGCCTAGAACATATGTCAATCAAGTTTGGCACATACCAATGCAGATGCTCTTACCAACAAAGGACTTCCATCCTTTTTGTAGATGTAATGAATACTAATCTCAAACAATTAGGGTAGGAGGTCTTCAACAATTCAAGCTCTAAAAGTGTTATTTAAAGTAGAGGTACATATTCCTTTCTTTGATGTACCAATTGTAATTACCAGTGTACCACTAGTGAATCTATCAACCCCTAAAGGCCCAAGGCCTTTTTTCTACCCAAAACACCCAAAATTGTCATTTTTATAGCAAAGAGTAAAAAAAATTGAAAAATGTTTTTCTTGCACATCTAACCATAGAATTTTACACTTAACTAGTATGCAAATGTGTGGAACAAATTTCGGAATTTTTGATTGCATGGATTGCAAGATATCTACTTTTAAAGTGAAAAAAACAAGCTTTTCAGCACATTGCGAGGCTAGATTTTATGACTTTGAACATTTTACTTAACTTTTTTGCACTACAGTGTTTTGAGCTTTATACAATTATAGTGGAAAACTGAGTTGAGAGTCTAAGAAAAAAAATCCAAAAAAATTTAAGTTTCATTATTAAGAAAATTATTAAGTAGAAGTAGATACAAGATAGAAGGAAAATCTAAAATATCAATATCTTTTATATGGAATTAAAAAGCACTAATCCCAATGGTGAGATTGTTCTAGCAAAAAAAACTAGACCTTATAGAACTTCTTTTTTTCTTAAATTGTATAAATTGCATTCAGAAATGAATCCTACAAGTTTCTTTTTAGAAAAATGCTCTAAGAACCCAAAAAACAAGATTGTCCATAACTTTTTATATAAAAATCCAAATTAAATGAATCAAAGCTTTCTAGATAGACAAAAGAATAATCTATAAAGAAGAAAAATTTTAAAAAATTTTAAAATTTTAAAAAATTTTAAAATTTTAAAAAATTTTAAAATTTTAAAAAATTTTAAAATTTTAAAAAAAAATTTGTTGCCCTCATCTCCCATTTTGAGCTTATTTGGGCATAACTTTTTTTCTCAGGCACCAATTATATTCTCGCAAAGCTTAACAATTTTTCTATCTTCAAAAAAAATTCAGAAAATCACAACAAAATTTAGCCCTTAGGTACTTGCCCGAAATCTCATTTGTCCCCCGAACGAAAAATGGGCTTTTAGGGGTTAAGAGGTGGTTACTTTAGAGCCTTTTGTGATTCCTACTTCAAAATTCATAACTAATTCCACACCGAAGGTCTAAAAAATCTGAAATGACTTGAACTAAATGCCAAATCCAATCATTTTTCAAGAAAAAATGTTTTTTCAAGAAGTTGAACTCTCCAAATTTACTTGGTAAAAGGTCACTTTATGGACCTCGTACTTTGGGCGAAAAAGAACCTAAACGGCAGTACCTGGGAGGCTGGTACCTGAGGTTTGGATTGGCACCTGGATTAACACCTGGAGTCATCCGGAAGAGCTCCAAACCCTAATCCCCTAAAAACCTCCTTCGACGTCTGGCTATGGCGTGACCCTTCCCTCCTTCTCAGCCACTGCACCACATTCTCGTCACGCTGTGATGTGGGGCGCCAGAGGAGCGCGCCTGTGGCGCAACCTCGACAAGCTTTGCCGCGGATCCCTCTCACCGCAACCGGGAGCTTCCCATCCATCGTCGTTTCGTTCCTTGTCGTCTCTCACAGAGCCTCGAAGCGCGTGTTCTTTCAAGCCAGCTTCCGCTCTGCATCCCGTGGTAACCCCTGGTTTCGGAGTATCATTCTTACGCCATAATTCTCAAGCTCAATTGGAAGGGAACGTGAGTGATCAGAGTGAGGATAGCGAGGAGGGTGAGTCTTTGTTACCCAAGGCCGAGACGAAACCCGAAGAGGTGATCAAGGGGTTTCCACGCCAAGGCTCCGGGAAGATCGTGTGCAAGAAGGCTCGTCGTGCAGGTCATTCCCCGAGCATTGTGTTCTCCCAAGAGAATGGCCACCTCGGGGGCGACAAGCAGCTCCTCTCCGTGGAAATCAAGCAGATCGAGCGCCTGATCAAGCGATACGGGCGGAGTTTCTTCTTGTCCACCACATTCGATCTCGAGATTTGCGACGAGGAAGGAAACGTCCAGTCGAAGGAGCACGTGTTGCCGCGGTCGATACATTTGCATGCGGGGACAGACAAAGTGATGAACGTGACGTTCATTAGGTCGCCCCCGACGGCGCTTCTGAAAGTGGACGTGCCGTTGGTGTTCATCGGAGAGGATGCGTGTCCTGGCATTCGGAAAGGGGGCTACATGTACACCATGATGAGAACTGTGAAGTATCGGTGCCCGGGAGATGCCATTCCGAGGTTTATTGAGGTGGACCTCAGCACGCTGGATATGGGGGAGAAGATTCTGCTTCGCGATCTTAAAGTTCCCACGGGAATCAGTCTTGTGAAAAAGGATAGCTCTCTTCCGGTTTGTAAAGTCATGGGCTCGCGCACTTCTTCGACAGCAGCGGAAGCGGCAGCAGCTTCGTAACTCCATCTTTCCTCCCCTAAATGTAGAATTAGCCAAATTTCACTTCCAGCCATGAGTTTGTTTGTGCAAGGGAGGCCTGAGTTTCTGGTCACATGTAGGCAAATTGAGGGTGGCAAGCAGACGTGAGTGAAGTCTAAGCACGGGATTCAGAAGTAGAAGAGTTCAAAGTTCAATTGATAGAGTTTCTAAATCCCTGACCTAATTTTTCTGTCATGAAGTTGTACATTCTACAGTGAATATCTATTTATCGTTTAGGTTTATTAGGGCACACTATTGGGATGGGATAGGCGCTTGGTTTTAGCTTATCTTACCTTAGTGGTACCACTGTGGAAGCTTGCATTGTGTCCCGAATGCTTCATGCCAGGATTATGTTTTACGATTACGTCCAGGTGGTATATTCGTCTGGCTCCTTCACCAATTTTGCTGGATGTGAATTAGGGTTTGAGATACCTCGCTGTCAATGCCATTAATGGGAAGCTATCCCCCGGGCTTTCTAGATAGATCTGATTACCCTTGAACTAGTAAACAGGTTCAGAGCTTTTGGATCGCCAGGGGTTGAAATTCTTCAATGAATTGAGACTGAGCTTAGCCAGGTCGATTAATTCTGGCTTTTGCCATTTCGCCTTTTCAATCCAAGCTTATGATGAATGGGAAATGTGGTTTAGAGGTTATGCAGAGCCGTAGATAAGCTAGAGTGATGATGTCCAAAATGGGCATCAGCAAAATTTGGAGACAATTGCCATTTTATCAGTAAAATTACAAGGTTCAATCTGAGATACATGCTATCGTTTTCTAATTGATTTAATTACTAGAAAATTCCTTGGAAACTATTGATTGCACTTCAAGACTAGGTTTGAAGTGGTCAGAAGTTAGAATGTAACCGAATGACCGAATGACCCTTCTGTTGCACCGACCACCCATGCTGGCTTCAACTCTGTTATTAGTTCTGTATATGTGTTTAAAAAGATGATCGTGCTCATGCACATCGTATGCAGCTTGTTGGAGAGTTTGATGGCAAATGCAAACCTCAGGCAGCCTTGCGGATTACTGATTTGGAATCTCCAGTACTTGGTTGAAATTGGCTTGTAGTCGTTATAGAACGTGTTCTTTTGCCCAAGATGATCTAAGGAGTTAGAAATTCGCCTGCATTTGTCATCATTGCCATGTCTTGTGGTAAACTCGTGAAACTTAGATGCTTAGGAGAAGGTGAATGTAGGGATTTGGGAAGGTAGGCTTTCAACCAAGGCTGCGCAAGGCAGATGAAAGCCTGCCCTCTTCCATCCTCTTAGTAGTTGTAACGAATGCCTTAATTGTGACCTGTTTCTAACCTGACCCTGTGAAGTCTTAATCCTTTTTTTTGAAATTTCTCACATTGTCACTTATATTTGTGTATGAACACATTATTTACCTTACTTTCATTAAATTAGTCATAAAGTTGTAAAGATTAAAGTATTGCTTTGGATGACTGAGAGTATTTGGACAAACCATTGGTTAGAAGTCCACTACACTAAAAATGATATTTAGTGTAGTATGACATTTAGTGTTTTACCCCCTACCAGCCACAACACTAAATCTGAATTGTAGTGGATTTAGTTCATTTTTTTAACGTGTTCTAACACTAAATGTAAACCTTTTCAGATTTCAGATTTACCATAGAGCATATTTAGTGTTAGAAATTAGATTCAGTGTTACTTACTTATGATATTTAGTGTCAAGGTTTGTAATTAGTGTTGCCAACACTAAATATCATTTTTAGTGTAGTATTGTTGACAGTTGGCACTCATTTTCTACACAAAATAGTGAAATTAGATTGCCCTATACTAATCTCGAAATTCAACATTATATAAATATTTACAGTCATTGCAGAAGGATGTAGTAATGAAAGAACTATGTGTGTTGAATGGGTTGGTGCATTGTTTATGGCTCAAGTTTAGATAATTGCATGGGCCTTCATGTGGACAAGCAGTGGCTCATGAGCTAACTTATTTGGAGTAAGGCAACTTAATTGTTAAGGCAGTCCAATTTTACTATTTTGTATAGAATATGGATGTTACAGCATTTGGGAGTAAAGGCCCAATGTTGGTCTTCATATTCATTTTAGCAATTTCAACATGTTGATATGAAGATTATTATTTGTTTAAATAAATATCTGTAATTGAATTAACACATGCAATGTTCTTCATTCTATCCAAATCATATAAAGATTCTATCTATTTGAATTTTACTTCCTTCAATATGGTTAATCTACATCACAAAGTTCACAACCTATGGACTGTCAACAATTATCATGTGGTTACTATTGTTTCATGGGTGCATATGTTGATTTACAATTTATTGCATTGTTACAATGTACATGATTATTGCAAAGAATTGGCAGTACTTTGTAATCAATATTAACTATGTCACTTCTATATGTAAATTACAAGTGCGCAAAAGACACAAATTATGTACAAAAATTTACATTCTTGATCGTGCATTTTGTGTGCGTTGAAGTATACAAAAAATCTATGACAATAATATCATTGTTGTCAATACTGCAATAACGCTTAGTAAAAATGGTATTAATGTTCTAAAAAGTATTGTCGACGTTCAATTGTTGATTACCATTCTAATTAACAATAACATTTTTCTTAACTAAATTTCTAACATTTTGTTTGTCAATACTTGATTATTGTAGGTCATCAAATTTTAGATTGAGCTAAAAATATCAATAGGCCACCAAGAAACTTGATAGCATAGTGAAGGAATCACTTCATTGTAGCTTGAATTGAATCCATCAGTAGGCTACCAAGAGACTTGATAGCATAGTAAAGAAGAATCTCTTCATTGGCAATTGGTGAGAGTTAAAGGTGGAGAGGTCCTTTTATAGTAAAATCCATTCAATGAATATTCACACAATAGGGAATAACTTGAAGATGAGAGCTTGATGGTTCATTGTCAACTTGTTATGAAAATGTAGAATTGTGTTCAAAATAGAAATTCAGACCTCAATTTGGCATAGAAGGATTCCTCTTTTTTTAACTTTGAACTAAAAAAATTTAGTAAATTAAGATATCTTTCATCTCTAAAAATCCGTTTGAGATTCAAGCCTCCAATCAAATGTTATGGACAAGTTCAGAGAGAACGTTTGAAAATGTAAAAAAAAATGTCCCTTCCAACCCATCTCTAAAACTTTGTCTATAATTTTGATTGGAGACTTTTAATCTCAAACAGATTTTTGGAGATGAAAAATATCTTAATTTGCCAACTTTTTTTTAGTCAAAGTTTTGAAGAAAAGATATTCTACTATGCCTTAATGAGGTCTAAATTTCTATTGTGAACACATTTCCTGTTTTTTCAATTGACTTAGTATTGAACTATTGTGAAAAATAAAAAAATGCAATATTAATGCAATAACTATGCATAGATATGATATCGTGTGATTATGGCACTAACTTTTTATGTCTTGAATAAGCATTAATGCTGCACAAAGTTATTCGCCCATCACTAAATCATTGAAGTCATACATTATTTGTCATGCATAGTTATCATGCAACTTTAACACTTCTAACTAAAATATGAATGACATGCCTAATTTGCATGGTAGTAATGAATGCCAATATCATGTTGTAACAATATGTTCAAATGAATGAATGTAACACAAAAGTAGTGCCTGACGATAATTGTATGATTATTGTTGATAATTTGTGATAGAAGAACTTTGTGATGCAATAGTCATTTTGAAATCATGAATCTTTTATCTTTAGAGGGCTTTATCCAATCCTTGTAGATTAAGTCTTGCCTAAAATCCATGAGAGCAAAGTGTTGGTTTTAGATATAAATACCATTTTTATAATTTTAAAAATCTACAGTTTATTAATATCATTTTCAAAAAATGCATGCAAAGAGAATTTAGAATCCCTTTTTATTTTCAACAAAATTCAACAAATTTGAACTTTGATAGTTGAATTATAAGAACCATGCTCAATTTCATATTTGAGTATTTTAAGTGTTACCAGTGTTTGATTTCAAGATTGTGTTTTGCAATCAAATTAAATGACAGTTTAGAATTCCATGTGAAGGCTAGTATTTTTCATGAGAATTTGAGTTGCAGTCTCAAATGGAAAGAAGAGAAACTCACAATTGAAATTGAGCATTATAGTGAACCTGTATTCAATTTGTCAAAATGAAATGCGATATGACTTGACGTAGTGGCAATATTTTCAGCAAAGCGTCAAAAGTCCTGTAGCTGCCACGTTTCTTCATTTATAAAATATAATTCTAATGTTGATTTGCAAGGATTTGTTCTAATGAAAACACTTTGAACATGAACTTAGTTCTTTTACATTATATCGTATGCAAACACTTAATCTTCTTTCATGTAACATTTTGAAGTATTCTTTATACTATACAATCTTTGACCGGAATACCGGAATACACTTGGCACACATTCAAACTATTTGGCAACTGACATAAATGCCATCGGGTCATTCAGTAATCCGTGAAGAACAAATGTTTCTCTTAAACAAACAAGTAGGTTCTTGCAAAGTCAATTTTGAATAGATGTTTATAAAATTTTGATACATGTGAGTACACCAACTCCTTTTTCAGGAGGGGGAGTCTAATCAGATGCATGGGTGAAAAGAAACATTATGTTGCTTATAAATATTTAGGCAATTTGGAGAGTCTTGAAATAAATTCTAATCTCCGCATCTATTTTTAAAATTTGACATATGTATAACTAACACATATAGTTTGCAATTGTCAAAATGAAATATTAATCTCACTTTAACCCCTAAAAGCCCAAGGCCTTTCTTGAGCTTTCAAGAATTTGCTCTTAATTAAACAAAACGCCAATATTTTGATAAATTGTATCAATTTTTTTACTTGTAACCATACAAATTCAAACTAGACATGTTAGAGATTACATAGGAAAAAAAACTACAACAATATCACGTATGGATTATACTATTTGATCATAAGGGTGTTAAAACTACAAAAGTGATTTGAAGTTTTTCAATCTTCTTTTCACATGTCAAATCTAAAAATTTGGTCACCAAAAAATATAAGGTTAAAAGGGCCTAACATGCCTAACTCCAATCAATTTATGGCTTCTCAAAATCTACTCTATAATTTTTCAAAATGAATTTCTAATGTGATTTTTTCTCCAAGATCTAGTGTATTTGAGGCTCATTTTAATGAGCCTTCAACACTATGGAAAGTCAAGATTGCAATGGGCACCCTTGCACAAAATTTTGAATTGAAAAATCATAATTGATCATTTTCAAAATTGAATTTGTGATGCTAAAACAAAACTTCAGAAAGATTTTTTCAAAAATATAAACTACTAAAAATAGCAACTTGTTTAAATTTTATTTAACTTCAAAGCATTGTGGACACCAAAATTTGGTGCCTCGGGCATAGAGGGGTTAAAAATTACACTCCAAAAAGAATCACTTTGTTAACTATATCTCGAACTTGAGGAAGGACAATTTTCAACAATTATTGTACTGAAGTCGTGAATTCATGCCTATGTACCATAATCGTACATATTACGTGTATTTTTACAAATTGAATCAATGTCGTTAAAATCTTTATTAAAAGCGTACAATTTATTTACTTTAATTATACAAATGTGGTATCCAAAATGCACCTAAACTATACTAATATCAGTACAACAATTGTACGTTATTGATAGGCATTGTTTATGCATTGATTCAATGCATAAAAATACACATAATATTTATGATTATGGTACATAGGTATGAATTCATGACTTCAGTGTAATATTTGTACGAACCTATGAACCTTATAAATTAGAGATGTATGTTGAACAATTTTGAAATAAAACATATTCCTCTAACTTCAAACACTATATCTTGCAATCTATGTAGTCAAAGATTTTGAAATTTTTTCCATATATTCTAAAGGTTTGGTTCTATTTTCAATGTTTATATTTTTTAAAAAGGAATTCTCCAATGCACAAGAGATCATCAAAAAGTAGACCCTAATTTTATATCCCAATTCCAATTTGGGATTTATTTGTACTATTTTGTACTCAAAAAAATGAATTTGGAGCTGAATTTTGGAGGAAATGGTCTCATAGTAGACTTATAGTTATTATCTAAGAGAATTCTAAAAATGATTAATTTTACATGGTATAGAAGTCCACAAAGTGAACTTCATTCAATTTGCATTTTGAAACATATAAAACATATTTTTGGTGGTTCTTTTGGTGATGACCATTTCCATAGAGCTATTATGAATGGCAATTTTTATTTGATTTTAAAAAAAATCCTATTTTTTAACTAATCAAAATGTCAAAATATCTGTATCCTTGAATTTTTGCACTTTTCTAATTTACCTAATTAGAAATTTTTTCTAGGCTTTTCCTGTGGTTACCTTCATTTTAAAGACGTATAGATTAGCTCTTTTAAAAAAATCAAAAAATGTTTTTCTAATTAAAAAATATTTCAAAAAAATCATGAATACTATTACAAAATGCAACAAACAATATTTGTATTTTTTGCAATCACCCTATTGTATTGTCAAAATTCTTAACCTCCTAATACTCAAGGGTGATTTAGAGGCACTCTATTTGCTTTTGAAGTTTTGCATGAGTGTACCTAATAAGGTGTATTAAGGAATTGTGTACATCTTCATTTTTGTGTACTAGAGAAAAAAATAAATCCAAGAAGGTTCCAAATCTATTATCCTTAACTCGCAGGATCAAAAACATCTTTTTCTTCAAATTTCAAATGTTATAATCTTGAAAACTACTCAGTCAAATGGTTTGAATTTTTTTCCACACATTCAAATGATGAGCTTTTATACTCTTGTATAATTGGAATTCCAAAACATAAAAATTTAAAAAATTAGTCACTACACCAAAAATTGATAGTTTCTGACAATTTATTTTGAACAAAATTTGTAGGGCAGGTTAAAGGGGTTAAAGTGTAGAAGCTCCTGAACAAAGCTAAATGCTGTCCATATAAGTTAATAGATAGATGTTATGCTGAGAAAAAGAGGCCCTTGCATGTAAATTATACGTAGTAATAAATAAGAGTAAATTATTATTAGATAAGTTCATAATTATCACATTGGAAGACAATCCACGGAATTTGTAACGGATTTTGTAACTTGAAACAATAAAGTGCCCTTCATTACAAGAGAAATCGTTTGTCTTTTTTGCTAGTTTTCCATTGAGTTCTGATTGTAGGTGTCCATATTCCATATGCATATAAATTATGATCTCGATCCCGATGGAAGGTATTGCAAAAAATTATCAATTGTATAAGTAAGATTACTTGAGAATCCTCTAGAATTTTGTTGTAAATTTGTAAATTTTGATTTGGCCAAGTCATAGAATGCTCAACTGTAATGCTTTTGTCAATTGTTTGTCTATAAAGGCATGGTGCTAGTTTCATAAATCTTGATGCATAGAAATTAGCAATCCATTTCACTAACTTCACTTGGTCTTTGGGTCTAAATGAGGTAATAGGAGCCACTTGCACCATATCCTTTAGTGCTTATTGAACTGCTTTGGTTGAAATTTTTATTTTTTATTTATGTCCATTTAGCTCTTGGAATGCCTATACATTCATGAATGGCTTCATTAATCTATTTATTGTTCATGAACATCATTAAAGTGACTATTTTACATCCAATTGAGTATGATTTTCATCCTTCTATATTTCATTAAGCACTGTTTATATACTTAATTTGAAGGTCTTTTGTACTTAATTTAGATGAAATAATGATATCTTAGACTATACATGATTCAAATGTGACACTATAACATTTATGATCAATGAAGCATGTTTTTTTTTGGCAAATCCAAAAAAAATTGAGCTACACAATCAATAATAGTTTCAAAAAGCAGTGGTTACGGCGAAAGTAGGCTCCTATTACCTCATTTGGACTCTTTCTCCCATTCATTTACATAGCTTTCAGAACTTTGAGTATTACGCCCCGTGACATAGTAACCTATGCTATGTCCATTATCGGCCTAAAACCTCTCCACATCAATGCAAACATCTTTCTACTAACTTGTGCTTTATAGTTTTTATGTATCCATACCCTCCTTTCCTCAATTTTACTAGTGACTTGGTTAGCTTCTCAAAGTCTTTGTATTCTTCTAAGTTTCAATGTCTTCAAATCTTATAAATGAAAGTATTAGCACTATTTCTTTTGTACTTTCTATTTTGGATGGCTACTTTATTTTTATATAGTACTAAATAATCATGCGGAGTCTCATCCATCATTATTCCATCTAAAGTAATATCTTCTACATTATAAGTTTGTGAAATCTCAAAGCATTCATTTTCCATACATAGGCCTATATTCTCTTTTGTTTGTTTCAAAACTCTCTCATATTGTGCATTAGAATGAGCTTTGTGCTTCATGGTTACATTATCTTTCCCTCTCCCTTTGTTAATTAGGATTTTCTATAGATTCATAAAATTAATGAATGGAATTGACAACAAGTAATTCTAAACAAATTCAAGGTGGTAAAGACAAATAATATTTTTAATGGTTCTTTCTTCCTTTCTTATATACTTTTTTTTCAAAGTATAAGCAACCTTTCACATTATAGTGTATATTTTCAAATGTATGTGCTAATTTTATTTGAATGGACAAAGTTGATACTTTCATACAAACATTTGAGCCGTTCATTTTAGGCTAGAGAGATGAAACCTATTAGCAGAAGTAGGTTAGCATGAACGAATTTGATGGGGTAGTTCTACCAATGAAGATGCCTTCATCTCAAACTTGAGGGAAAATGGTTTTTCAACAGATATTGTATTGAAGTTGTGAATTCATGCCTACGTACCATAATTGTACATATTACATGTATTTTACAAACTGAATTAGTGTCGTTAAAATCTTTATTAGAAGTGTACAATTTTGTACTTTAATTATACAAATGTAATATCCAAATGTACCTAAATTGTACTGATATCAGTACAACAATCATACATTATTGATAGACATTGTTTACGCACTAATTTGGTGCGTAAAAATACATGTAATATGTACAATTATGGTACGTAGGTATGAATTCACGACTTCAGTGTTGTATTTGTAAAAACCTATGAACCTTATAAATTAGAGATGCATGATCTTGAGTACATTGAATCTTCTTCCATTTAACATTTTCGAGTACTATGTATACTACACAATCATTGACTAGAACACACTTGTCACACACTAAACCATTTCACAATTTATATGAATGCCATCAAATTAATCAAATCAATTAAACCCTAAAGAACAATTGTCCATTAAATAGACAAGTCAATTGAATGTTTGAGTAGATTCTTACAAAGTCAATTTTGAACAAATATTTTTGAAATTTTAAGACAAATGAGTATACTAACCACTTAATTGGATGCATGGATGAAAACTTATGATGCTCAAAAAAATTTGGGCAGTTCAAACAATTTGGGAATCTTATTCTAAACTCCACATCTACTTTTGAAATTTGGCATTTATGTCACTAATACAATATTGTATGCAATCATCAAAATAAATTATTAACATTTTCTTCTAACTTCAAACGTTATAATTGTACACTCTATACAATCAAAGATTTTGAAATTTTTATTCTAAAGGTTTGATTCTAAACTTTTACTATTCGGATTCAAAAAAACAAATTCTCTAATGCACAAGAAATCACATTATAGAAAATTTCAGCCCTCTATAGGGCTGCTAGAATGCATGAAAATGTGCATTTAGGAAAAATATCAGCTCGAAAAGGCTGTTAGGCAATCTGTAAGTGAGCAGTTAGCCAAGGTGCCCCTTTAGAATTCCAATAAAAAAATTATGATTTGTTATTATTATTATTTTTAATATTATATATAATATATAATTTTATTTCTCAATTTTTATTTAATTATTTTTTCACTATAATTGCACATTTGCTGAAATCCTAACAGCTCTATACAAGGTCCAGATTTTTTGTAATGATAAAAAATGTTTATTGAATTATTCAATTTCTTACCTCCTTATTTTCAAAGATGATTTAGAATAAAATAGACACCTTATTTGTTTCTAAAATTTTGCATGAGAGCGGATAATAAAATATACATGTAAATGGTTTAAATCTTTATTTTTGTGTATAGAAAACTTTTAAATCCAAGAAGGCCCAAAATTTGTTGTCTCTAACTTGCACAAGCAAAAACATCTGTTTCTTCAAACTTCAAATGTTATAATCTTGCAATCCATTCAATCAAACGGTCTAAATTTTTTCCCACACACTTGATGGTCTATTGGTCTTTTGTACTTTTGTATGGTTGGAATTCAAAAATATAAAAAAATTCAAAAAATTTGATCAATGCACCAGAAATTTCCAGTTTCTGACAATTTCTCTTGAAAAAACCCCTCAAGGGATAGAGGAGGTTAAAATGTAGAAGTTCCAGAATGGATAGAGCTAAATGTTGTACCATGTAGTAGATGAATGTCATAATGATGAAAAGAGAGCTTTCCATTTAAATTCTATGAAGTAATAAGTAGGAGTATATCATCTACTAAGTACACTCAAACCTCTCAAATTAAAAAAATTTGGATTACCCTATGCACTTCCCACACTAATTCACACTTGTCACACATTCTAACTTTTTTACATTTAACATGGCTACAATAGAACTTGTATTAGTACATCCTCTCTTAATGCATAACTATCAAGTATGCAAAGAGCTAGGCCCAATTTCAAGCATTTTCTCTCAAAAGTGGTGTGGTTAGAGTCGACATTAGTTAGGTGGACATCATTACACCTCTCTAAATGCATAAATCTCTCTTAGTGAATTTAACTCCCGGCACCATGCTCTAAGACAAGTTCTATTGCATCACCGAGTCAATCAGATTGGAAGGTCCTAATGTTGAAGCAAAGCTAGACGGCAAAGCTGACTATTAACCCCTAAATGTTATTAATTTTTGCACATTTTTTGCTTATATCTTTGTATATAAACATCATTTATTGGAATTTCATGAATTTGATCTTTAAGGAAAGTTGTCTTCTCTAGATTCAAGTATCACACTAAATGAATGAGAACTTAGTTGGATGAAACAATGCCTCAAAGTACTCTATTCATTGTCCAAAATATGGACGTCGGAGCGCTTCAGGGTTAAATACCATGCAATTGATGCACGAAGAGCGTAAACTCACGGAAGTTTTCCTCCTTCATCAGCTCAGGGTCGAGTCTCAAGTAGGTGAAGGCCACTAAGGTACGATCCGTGTGGCCCTTGGGTTTTGCATGAGCAAGAATCTGCTCATAGCCGGATCGATTATAACAAGACAGTGCATTCTCACAAGCAACCTCAGCGCCCTGCGCCCACGCAGCTTGCAAAACCTGCCAAAAACAAAAACAAGACATAAGGAAAGTCATAAACAAGCAAGCTTGCACTAGAAGTTAGTAGCTCTATTCGTTGGAAGCGCAGCTACGAAGCTACTGATTGAGCTTAGGTCGTGTTCGAGATTAAGTTTTTTCTCAATTTCATACAAATGTAGAGTGTGTTGATGGAATTGGCTAAGCTAGATGTGGCTTTGTTTTTTTGAAGTGCAACTACAAAGCTATAAAAGTCTCATTTCACACTGTAGTTGCATTGCAACTGTAGCTTCTGAATCTCATGTTAGAGACTAGGACTCAGGTTTTGAGTTGTGATAACCGTTTGAACATTAGAATCCTGTCAAACTTTCTCGAGGTGGAGCTTGTGTTGATGGAATTGGCTTCTTCTCCTTTGGTTTATAGTCAACAAATCGATCAAGTAAGGAAAATCATTTAGTGTGTTTTCTTCGGGCTACTAAAAATGGGTGTCACCTACTTGGTAAGCAAGCGACACCTTCTTTTGGTTGCCAATAGAAAAGAACACTAAACTGATCATAAAATTATCATTAACACTGATAAAAATGAGAAGCAGGATAGTGTCGTGTAATGGTAGGAAGTTACATACTTGAGACACAAGAGCTTCAGGATCAGCCAGAGCTTCAGGATAGCTTGCGTTCTGCTCAGCTGTGCGTAATTCAATGCAAGTGAAATTGAAAGTGGCATTGTGTGTAGCAAGCATGTTGGCTATGGGAGTGTATCCACATCTTAAGTCTTGGTTGTAAAATCCAGCTGCAAGTTCCGCTGCGTGGCTCCCTGTTTTGTACCACCAATGAATTCCTGAGACCTGCAAAGCAAAAGAACATATTCTTTGTTTAGAAAGAAAGCTAAATAAACTGATCAAACGTAACATTCTTGAATCAACCATGCTAGGATCTTTTCTGTTTCAAGAATCAAACCTATGCGGCAAGAAATGAGAGTAGGAAATTTTGAATACAATATTCTACAGTGGTGCAAATAGAAGGAATATTCAATCTATAGTACAATTCTAGAAGAGACCATCTTGCCTTGTCCATGAACCAATCCTACATCTAGATCAAAATAATGGAATGTTATTTTGAATAGCATGTTTGAGTAAAGTAAATATGTTGGAGTATTCCAAGATAACCCCAAAATATTGCAATAATTCAACTAAGGCATTGTGCTACTATCAACAAGGAGATTGTTAAAAACATGTCTCAAATTGCGTTCTCACATTAACCAAGAGAATATAAGGAAAAGAACTAAAATAAAAAGATCAAAAGTACGACACACAATAGAAAACTATGACGTAATATTCAAAACTTCCGGTAAACCATCCCATAAATTGTCAATGCAATTGAACGGATTTGAAGGCATCACCTTCGCAGCCAATTTCGTGCTACCGAGCGCATGTTTTGCCACTGTAAGTACACTGTCGCCATGCTCAATGAGAGTTTGGGAATACCAAGTCAGGAAAAACTCCCCGTACGAGGACTTGTATCCATCTCGGAAAAATTTAGAGTCGTGTGGCGTACAATTGTAATCACCAGCATCTGATGGTCCATCAGCCCAAGTGGGCTGACCTTGAGTTTCCGCTGCATTCTTCAAACTTTTAAGTAGGTACTTATCCCAACACTGCACAATCAGAAAAAACAAGTGTTAGAACACCAACCTTGCACAATCAGCAAACGATGTATTATTTTGCACATCTAGGCTCTAAATTGGAATACTTAGAAACTGAAACCATGTAGTTCAACCTACAACATTCTCCAACTTTTCTTTCTTTTAATATCCATGTAAACCAATCTAATATAGTTCGTATTATTTTTTTTTTAAAAGATGTGACATGGTTATTGGTTTGGAACAAATGTACCTGAAATTCACCTGTGCCTGGATACTTCCAGCCTTGGGTTTCTGGGTAAGATGGGTAACGAAGCTCCCCACAGGGGCCCATACCAACTTCAATTTCTGTTATCGTTCCGTCATCCAAAAACTCCTGTAAATTCGTCCTAAAGCTTTGCATATAATCATAGTACACCTGTAATGGAAAGGAACGGCAGAGAGCTTAGAATTCAAGGTCAGGATCAATAAGAAAATTGCTCAATAGCACACCTCATTAGCGGCATATTCGTTGTTTTGGCAAATTTTAATATGCCAAAATGTCAAGTTCAACTACTGACAGTTCAAACTTTCAAGTATTGAGGTTGGTTTTTTAGTTGCCAAACTAGGATATGAAACCTCAAAGCTCAAGAATCTAAGGTGTTTGTAGATCTA
Organism: Neckera pumila; assembly: GCA_963969595.1. NCBI lineage: Eukaryota > Viridiplantae > Streptophyta > Bryopsida > Hypnales > Neckeraceae > Neckera > Neckera pumila. The sequence continues at coordinate 16,007,081 of OZ018415.1, read as the reverse complement.
ATTGCAGACGGGCATCCAGAGCCAATCCAATTTTGAATACATCGTTACTTTGGTCAAATCGGCACTTTCAAGCTGGGCAACTTCAAACATAAATCTATGCCTCTCCTAGTTCCTAATGAAACATAAATCTATACCACTCCCAGTTTTTAGACGTTTGTGAAGATTACTGTCTCAATTTTTGGCACCAGAATCGGGCCAATTCAATGAAATTAGTTAGTAGTAAGAGAAGTTACACAAACCTCAAGAGCCGTTCGACCGTGCAGTACCGGCTCGTCGTCGATGCCGAATGTTAAGCTTTCGAGATTTCTGACTCCTGCTTGATTTGTGAAGAAAATGTCAGGATTCTCCTGGCCAACGGTTAACACCCACTTCGGAAGTGGAATATACACGTCATCTCCAACATTGCCTCCGCATTGATGGAACGACATCACCACCTGAGAGTAAAAATGAATCAATGTGAAAAAATAATCTTGAGGTTTTAAGAGAGAATTTGTAACCAAGGATCGTTTTTAACAGCAAGTATTGAGATTTAATACACAAAGTTTGAGAAGTCTGAATGAAACAATGACCAATCACAAAATCCTTGAAAATTTTGCATCAGGTTTCTTAACATTCTTTGAGCCAGTTGGAAGACCATCAAATGAGTCTACAGGAGAAAATGCAAGAGAGTTTGCCAAGAGTCAAAGAGGGTGTCTTTGAACAAATGTGGTTCTTCGTAGGATGGTAACAAGAATGTTATGTCAAACATCAATTTTGTTAAAATGGCACAATTCCATGACTTCAGGACTCTTCAAGACATGCAACTTGAAATGTAAATCTACCCAATCCTATTTTTGAGAGCTATATGCAAATGAAGATCACAATTATTGGCATCACAAATCACATAATTGAGCGAAATTGGAGGTGTCACACAAGCAATGACAATTTCAGTTCCATTAAATGGGAGTTGTCCTATCCAAGCGCCATTTTGACATTTACATTAGCTTGCTGTGCAAATTAATATGCAAATTGAATTTCATCCACAGCATTGTGCATCAGGAGTTCCAACCCCGTCCCCTCCCCAAATGATTTCATTTCCTTCTTCACCGCCCCATTTAAATGGAATTGCGTCAATTTACGAAATTGGCATTCGCAATGATGAGCTGACAGGGAAAAGCATGACAAGAAAGAAAAGTACGTACTTGCAATTTCAGCTTGCACTCACGGACCATGCTGAACAACTGGCGATATCCAGACCAGTCATAGATTTGCGGAGACGTCCCTTCCACAATGCCCCACCAACAATCCAGCATCACGCCATCCACACCCACTCTCTTCAATGCTTCAAGGTCTGATCTCAGCCTCTCGGGCTCTGCCACCTGATTCTCCATGCTTATCGTCCCCAACTGCATCCGAGTCTCAAAACCAAAATGGTTTATTAGCACAGCACGACCCTCCTTCCCCACAAAAAAAGAATCTTAAATTTGCAAAAAAGAAAAAGGAAAATCTATATATGTCAGTGTGGCAGAATATGGAGTCAGTGTCATACCGGAAGCATAACGAAAATGGGAATGTATGGTGTCCCTGAGTAGAGACACTCTGGTTGTTCTACTTCACCAATTGCAATCGCCATCTCTACCTGCACCAAGAAAGTGAACCACTTTGCAATTATTTTGCAATTTTGCAATTGGGTTTTGAAGCACCAAGAACGAACACAAGTTCTGGTTGATCGAGAATAACGGACATTCAAGAGGTGGCATACAAGTACTCACTGATTGGAAGGACTGAAGTAACGAACTTGGCTCCTACCAGACACCAACCTAGAAGTCGTACGTTGAAAGAGCTCCCGAGCAGAAGACCATACCATACCATATATGTAAGCAAATGAAATTGTTGGTTTGATTTTATTAAACTTTCAAAATGAGGGACTCAAATTATGCATAAGTCTATGCAGCACCACCCTCAAGGATTAGCTTCGACACCAACCCTGACGAGTTGAAAGCCAAAAAAAAAATAGAAGACCGCATTGTATGTACAAGAAAGGAAACGGAATGGAAGTGAAGTGATGGTTTACTTTCATATTAAAAAAAAGCGAAAGGAGCATAAGAAGAACGGCAAGCCTCACATTCCACAGCCACCCTCACAATCCAATCACGCAAACAGACAGGCAGCGAGGCAAACAAACAATCAAACAAACAATACCCTCCTCCAGACTCCAGTACTAGAATCACCCCTGACGCCACAATTCTCGTAAACAGAAACAATTCAAGTGATGGTGCACTTTCATACACAAAAGAAAAAGGAACATCAAAGGAACCCCACGCCTCACATTCCACGCAAAGCTACCCTCACAATCCAATCACCCAAACAGACACACAGACATAGCACCCTCCTCCAGACTCCAGTAGAATCCCCCAACACCTTCGACATTGTAATCCCAACACCCCTGACTCCACAAATCTTGTTAACAGAAATTAACAAAGATACCCCCAAAGATATGAAAAACTCGCGACATTACATTGGGAGACAGTAAGCAGGCTTGAACCACTCCAAATCGAAGACATCTGCAAATTAAGAAACTAAAGCAATTTGCTAACGAAGAAACCCAAACTACAAAAAGAGAGACATAGATCGTTAAACTTCCGGCAACTGAAGATCGAGCTGATAGATGACGTGCTTACTTACTACTTACTGCAAGTATGCACAAAGTCTAGATCGATTCTAGTAGCAAGCCAATTCTCTCCAGCTTCGATGCTCGCTCGAGTTTCTATCTATCTCCCTTAATTTGATTCTATTTCGAATCCGTGGCACCTGTTAAGTATATGATCTTTCTATAAGCTCATTGCACCGCCCTTAGCTTCTCTCCACATACTTCTATGGAAGCACACACAGTCTGAAAGATCCACGAGTCTCCGAAGTTAGGTGTCTAATCCAAGCAACAAGGCAACCTGATTCCAAATGCTAAACTGATTCTACTGAAGCAGACGGTGGATCCATCGCCTGGCTAGCTAGGACCTGCTTGCCCCAAAGCTACCAAAGCAAAGGGGTCTCTCACATTGTTTGTTTGTTTGTTTTGTTTTGTTTTGTTTTGTTTTGTTTTGTTTTGGAGTACAGAATGGACAAGCACCTATTGCGCAGAAGCGCTCACATGATTCTCATCTCTGTCCAATGAAGCGATCCTGAAAGGTAAGTACCCCTTTTCTTCTCGTGCGCTTCTGTCTGCGTGTGCATGTGTCTGTTTGTCTGTCTTTTGTGTTTTTGTGAAGCTGGAATGGACGGCTGAAATTCTGCCACTGAGGGCAAACTGAGGAAGTAACAAGGAAGTTATTCAGCTGATTTCCATGGACGGATGCAGTCAAACTAAAGTGATAAAAGTCTAAAATTTCTACCTGGAGTATATACCTATGCATTCAATACAATACCGAAAATTCATTATGTAAACCAAATTGCGATGTTATTCTATAATTCGACAAATAACTATATGCTGTCAAACTTCAAATTAATATTATAAATTATTTCTTTTACAGGATATTTCCTTTAAAGTTTTGAAGAAAAGGAAACAGTAAAATTGGAACATACAAATCATTCCCAATTTTTATTCATCAATCACTCCTTTTAAAATTAGGAATTTCAACTTTCAGAAAGCATCGTCTCCAATATTTGGTTTTCCACCGGAGGAGCAACAGCCAGTGGAACTAGGACTGACTTGACTTTCTAGAATTGGGTGTCTTTTTTGCATTCGCTGTTTCTCTCCTCCACTTCCAATTACTCATTGGTTGACACATGGTAGCATCTCACCTACGTGGCATTCTGTTCCTTCTGTGTAAAAGAAAGTATTGCCGGCAGTTGGTGGGCTTCCTTTAACCCGAATCTTAGAAGGCTCAAACTTTTGTTTGTGATTTTATTGTTAAATTGTTAAAGTGTTTCTTTTTTTACTTTTTTAAAACAAATAAGGTAGAACCACCCATTACCAACGAATGCCCCATTGTCATTCATTAGGGTTTCTTAACCCCTAAAGGACTGGTTGTCTCCTCGGGGGACAATTTGGGTCCGAGCAGGTTCCTATTGTCTCAATTTTTAGAAATCCTTTTTGGGATTTTTTGAGGTTGTATATTCTTGCAAGAGCTTTGTGAATATATAATTTTTATTTTAATTGATGCCCGAGAGAAAAAGTTATGGCACAATAAGCAAAAATGGAATTTGGCGGGCAGCCCAAAAAAACCAAAAAAAGTCAAAATCATTTTTTTTCATTTTTTTGGCTCAAAGACTATATTTTTGTCTACATGTGAAGCTTTGTTTCATTAAATTTGGACTAATTATAAGAAAGTTATGGACAATCTTAGTTTTTTGGGCAATCTAAGCATCTTCTTGAAAAATAACTTCTAGAATTCATTTTTGAATGCAATTTCTAGAATTTTTCAAAAAAAATTGTTAGACAGGGTTAGATTTTCTTGCTAGAACAATCTCACCGTTGGGATTATTGTGATTCAATTCCATCTAAAAGCTATTAACAATTTAGTTTTTTCTTCAATCTTGAACCCACCTTTACTTAACAGTTTTTTAATGAGTGAAAATTAAGTGCTTTTTTTCCTAAATTTTTTGGTAGATTCCCAACTCAACTACTTAACATAAATAAGTAGAAAATTAAAATCAATAGTGCAAAAAATTTGAACTAAAAAGATTCAAAGCCAAAAAATCTAGTCAAACAAGGTGGAAAAAAACTTGTTTGCTTCACTTTAAATGCATATATCCTACAATCTATGTGGTCAAAGTTTTTGAAATTTCTTCCACATATTCATATACAAGTCAAGTATAAGATCTTACGATTGGATATGCAAAAAAAAATAAAATTTAAACTCTTTTCTCTTTGCAATAGAAATGACAATTTTGAGTGTTTTTTGGTAGGAAAATCACCTTGGTCCTTTAGGGGTTAAATGCAAGAGAAGCTACATTCATTTCCAACCACTAGGTCTTGATTTCCAACCATCAATTCTATCATTCTTGTCTCAACACATGTGCTTGGTTTGGCGTGCCAAAGTGAACAAGAAGTAGTCTCTTAAATGATCGGAATTGAAAGACTCTATACATTGGACATAGGTCAAGGCCAACTTTTGGCTTAAAAAATTCATACTAATTTCAGTTCAAGCAATAAAATTACCAATTTTTTTGCAATTCCCGTCATTTCCAAAGATGCACCTCTGAAAATACTTGTTCTGCCTTGCACTACTCCAAATCATGTTGGAATACCTTATTTGGTCGGTTATAGTTGGTTCTACCTTACATGATCATACTTTAATGTTTTCAAAGACACTTTCTTCTCAGCTGAAGACGGAGGTTTTTTTGGACTGGGGTGAGAAGAAATGTCATGAGAATTTGGGGCTGCCTGAGCTCATTGGAGATTTGGAATGCTGCCTCACGTGGTCACCTTTTCACTGCGTGGGGGCAAAATGAGGAACACGTGCAAAAATCTGCCCCTTACTGTAAGTGTAGCCGTCAGTTTTGTAAATAACTCTGGGAAATTTAGAAGATGTCAAAATTTAAAAACTTTTTTACAACTATTTCTAAAATTTGAAAATATTGTTTTTAAGAAAAATTAGAAAAAGCAATCTATCTCCTTGCCAAATTGTCAAATTGTCAAAACTAAATTATTTTGGCAAGAGAGTGTCGAAACTGCCCTACACGTACGGTATAGTTTATTTTACAATGGTTAATTTATTTACATGTTTATTTTGGAGGTTAACAAATGAGGTAACTCATTGCATTGTAAGAAAACTCAAAATACAACCTTGAAGTGAAGGCCTAGAATGGAGTAGCAGACTAAAGACTAAATGGACATAAAAATAACTTGTACAATATTGATTTGTCCTAATAATAAGTGTGGTATTAATTTTTCAGAGTTACACTATTTGGATCGATGTGGATTCGAATATTACTTTATTGTATCAATTTTGACAAAAAAATAAAATTTTGTGGTGACATGCACTAATTTTTTAAGTGACAGTAATCTATCCCCTCTTCTACACACATATTCATAAGGCAAATTGATGTAGAATTAGGGTGAAGTTGGTCAAGACTAAGAAATGATTATGTCTTTACAATCGCAAATCTAATTGTAGTCACATCTAGGAGCATTGCCAATGTTTCCTTGTGAAAATGTCACACTAATGCAAATGCAGCTTGCTTTAGCTTATACTTTGAAAATATGGGATGGATTGGACAAAACTTCTAGTTATTCTTAGTGTGATGATTTGATAAGGGCTAGATTTAATTTGTTGCTTGATTCAAAGGAAATACTATTCATTTTCCAAAACTCTGGAGCCATTGTTCACCAACTACTCTTCCAACAATACTAAGTAACGACAAGATCCAAATGCAAATGACCAAGCACGATAGGATGGCGTCAAAGTTTGATTTTAAATGGGCTTGGGTTGATTTTGGATTTGAGCATGCATACAGTGGAAAACTAAATTCAGATTGGGCACACCCTAGGCCAGGCAATATTTGCTTACAAAATGTTGACAATGCACTAAGAAAGTAAGAGAGCCAAATTTACTTAGATTTTTTTTGAACAACTATATAAGCATTGAGACTAGCTTGTTGGCATTTCTACTAGGAAGTCTTAACATAATCAACAATATTCTACTATCTCCATTCCAATGTAATCTTCTTGTTGGCCAAAATTCCAAATTAAGGCTAAAAATAACATTTTTAAAACGCCTTTTACACTGTAAGTAGAGTTTGATGTATTTCTAAGTTTCTTGAAACTGAGTTTCAAAGCCCTTTCCAAACTATAGTTTAGGAATATTGAAAAGTAGAATTTTGGAGGCATTTTCAAAGACCACTAGTTGTCAATTAATTGTTGAGTGTGTGGTCATCATTTTGTAAGCATTTAGTAAATGCCCAAGCTTATGTGTGGCCCTTTGTTCCGCCTCCCAAAGCTTCATCTTCTTCAATTGGGCAATATTCAAAGAGATGCAAAAAATACAAACGATCAATGCTGATTGACCCCATTAATCATTTCATTTGTCTTTTGATTGATGATTGCATGGATGGAGCCTGGGAAATTACTACTTGGAGTTGTTTTGTTGGTCCCAAATAGCAATCAAAAGCCAAATCTGACCAATTCACAAAGTTACAAAGTGCAACAGGAAGATCATTTTGAAACAAGAAATTAAGGCAAATAGAAAGATTGTTTTGGGATGGAGGGAATATTAGATAAGAGCTTTAATTTGCTAATAAAAGTCTTTCATTGACCAAAATGGAATTTTTCATTTTTAGGCAACCTCCTATAAATATGATTCTTAATGATATTTTTTGAAACTTTGTGTAAATAAGAGATTTCTTCTAGCTTTCTAGTAAGCCAATTTGCAAAAGGAACAAATTTGGGATTAAAGATTTTAATTAGATTTTAATTGTCCTTGAACTTTGGACAAATATAAATTAAAAAAAATATCTTGTAAAATAGAGACATGTCTATAAGGAAAACTTTTATTCACTCCATTTTAATGAGTGAAGTAATCAATATGAAAAAATTTGTTTACGTGCAATTATGAAATGTCACTCCAAAAATAACTATGAGATTTTTTTCTTAGCTCAATTTTCACAATTTAAAAAAAACAAACATTCTCACCATTAGAATTGGGCTCTTTTACTTTCATGTTAGATTTATTAGCAACTTAGTCTTTCCTATTATTTTATATGCCCTTCTATGTAATGATTATTTAAAGGATGAAAATTACACTACTAGAAGAATTTTGTCCAAATGAAGTAAAAATAAACAAAAATTGTGTTGATTTTCTTGTTGGTTAGGAACACTTGGTTTGAATCCGCAATATATCAACACATTTATGTTGGTTTTGTGTTGTTCAACTAAATTCTTAAAATTGAATAAAATAAAATAAAATATTTTTTTGGTAGATTGCCCGCCACCTGGCGAGGTTTGAACTCAAGACTACTTGGTTAACCTCTAAAGTTCCATGACTATGTTATCACCGAAAACGCTCGAAAAATGCCATTTTTAGTACAAGTACCAAATTCTTGAAAAATAACTTATTTTGACACATGTAACCATAGGATCCTATAGCATGCTGACTTGAGAACATGTGGGAAAAATTTCAGAAATTTTCACCGTGTGGATTGCAAGATATAAACATTCAAATTCTCTAAAATCATTTTTTGGGGCCCTGCAAAAAATAGGGCACCTGCACTTCACGAGCTCACATTTTGATGAAAAAATGTCCAAAATGATGGTGCTTCTTTGGATTATTTTTCCTAAACAAGTTGGCAACATGCTTGAAAACTTTCACTTCATCTGGAATTGTACAACATATAGGAAAAAAATAGTAAATAGATAGTAATAGAGAATGATTCAAAATACTAAATTGTCAAGAATATAATTATGGAATTGAAAAATGCCAATCCCAATTGTTTTAATGTTGGAATAAACAATCTACATCCAATGATTTTATTTTTGTCAAAAAAGATTGAAGATTGAGCAAGATAAAGGACTTTAAAGTTTATTTTTCTATAACTACCTGCAAACTAAAAATCTTCATAACTCTTGACTCATTGATCAAAATGGGATGATTTAAAGCTTTCCACATATGCAAATATATAATTCTAGAAAAACCAATTTCAATTTTTTGTTTTTGAAAAAAGTGATTTTTTTTATCTGCTCAGACTGTCCAGTTATAGAAAAGAATAACTTATTAGGCCATAACTTTTGACTCACATTTCCAAATGTCATGAAATTTAGTGCAAATGAAAGATATTTGTTGTCCCCACCTTTTATTAAAATTTTTGCTCAAAATATGGAAATTTCTAGTCACACGTATTTGCCCAAAATTTCTATGTAGCCAAAAAACGCATGTTGGATTCCAACCATTGCACCATGGTTGGAATCCCTTGTTAAAAGAGTGTGAGTTTCATTTATTCTTATTTTTCCCAATTTTGCAAAAACAATAGACTTTGAAGGCCTATATCTCATTCATTTTAAGCCCATTTTTTTATGAAGCTTGTTGGAAACGGTTTATATAGATGTCTAATTTAGTGGTAAAATTTTCAATTTTTTCTAACCTGTTTGAAAATCTGACAAGCATTTTTCTCAAGGTAGTCTTATTTAATCATTTTCATTTTCTTTTTGCAAAGTCAACAATCTTTGAAGGCCCGTATCTCCTTTATAGAAAGTCCGTACTTATTGGAAATGATTGATTTTGAAGTCTACTTTCAATGGTAAAATTTTCAATTTAATCTAACTTGCTTTGAAAATCTTATAAGCATTTTTCTAGAGGTGGTTTAGCCATATTTTAAAATTGAATAGTTCAAATATTGAATAGTTGAGATTTAGAATTTTGGATAGTTTTGAACCTAAATTTTGAGTACTTCAACATTCAAAACTCAAATTTTAATCCCTAATATACTATTATCATCTTGAGGGACAAATAGATGTCTAGTAGGTTTTTATCACCTCAAATTTTAGTAATGCTTTGTCATAAGATAGAAAATCTTTTTTTAATCTTTTGATGAGTTTAATTTTTATTTCAAGTATTATAGTTTAGGGTATATGTGAAGCTTTCATTCATTCGATTTAGATTTGTGTGGAAAAGTTATGAAGAATCTTAATTTTGGAGCAATCTAAGCATCTTGGTGAAATCTCTGAACTCACTAAATATTCTTGTTATATTAAATTTAAACATCATTAGGAATTCAATTACATTATTAGTTTGAATTCCAATCAAATTACACCCTATAAAAAACTGAATGAAAATTGCATTAGAAATTTGAATTGATCAAAGTTGAATCAAAGTCTAAATTTTCATTAAGTTTTTTGAATCACAATTTGATTTAGAATTGAATTCAATTAAAATTTTGATCATATGCTAAGTTCAAATGGTAGTTAAAGAATATCTTTGGAGTTTTGATCAAATTCAAAATCAAATTATAGTCATAAAAAATTTGATAAAAAAATTTGAAATCCAAATTCATGCTCCATTTATAGAAGATTCAAAAGATTCAAAAAGGTTTCAAAAGATTTTGATAAACTTTAAGAAGATTTTCAAAATATTCTAATATGCCACATTTAACTACTTCTGGACTTTTAACTGAATTCTAGACAAAACGTTCAAAAACCTCCAGATAATAACATTTGGAGATCTCCAGATGTTTATTTAGATCTTTGGATACTTTGTATAGAACTTTAGATGTTTTACACGATCTTCCAATGATTATGCTAGATGTTTTTTCTCCAGATTTTAATTCTAGACACTTGAAAGTCCAAAAGTAGTTAAATGTGGCATTAATAGATTTCAATGACTTTCTAAGAGATTTCCACCATATTTTCTATTCGATTTTTAATAATTTCTTAAGGATTTCAACAAACTCTAAAAGATTTCAAAAGATTTAAAGGGATTTCAAAAGATTTCAAAAGAATTCAAAAGATCTTAAAGATTCCTAGAGATTCCTAAATATTCCTAAAAGATTCCTAAATATTTTAAAAAGATTCCTAAATATTCCTAAAAGATTCTAAAGATTCCTAAAAATTTAATAGATTTATGTTGATTTACATTGAAGCAACAAAAAATGTATCGATGTAGGCCAAAAGAACATGATTGATGAAGAAAATTCATTTTCATATTGAATCGGTCAAAATCCAACAGCAATGTGTTGGTTTTACTGCCTTTTTGGTAGTGATCTTCTTTTAAATGATCTTCTTTTTTCTTGATTTCTTTTTCATATATTCCCAATTCAATTTTCTAATATAATATCACATTTTTGAGATAGTAGAAGCGTTTTTTCTTTAAAAGTTTCAAATTGTGTAAGAAATACTATGGTTAGAAGTTGCAAAAGAGATAACAAATTTGACAACTCCGTCTTCTTTGTTTTTTTGCATGTATTATTTTGTATCAAATTTTGTGATACTAATATTCTAGTGGATTAACATTTTTCCAGTCCAATCCACATTTGATGCTAAAAGTGCCCTCAAAATGACATTTTGACTTTTTGATCTATTTTTTGAGCACTTCATTGGTTTATAATATTATACAAGAGACAAGTTGGGACTTAGAATTGGAAGTTTGGTCTACACACTATAAAGTCCTAAGTCCCATATTTGTCCTATTGCAGAATGCCATTCCTATCTAGAAAGATTCCTTCGGCCCAAGGTGATTTCGGAACTATTTTTTGCAAAAGTAACTTGTAACTTCTATACCAAGAATCTAATTTCCAAAGAAATTATATCTCTAAAGCTTGTAGGAAACTGCATCTATGAAAAATGATTCAAAAATTTGTGTTAAAAATTGAAGTTGTATGATATTACTTGATATCCCAAATGTCTTCTAAGGGGACTTTGGGACTTTAGATGTTACAAATTTTGCAATAAATAGTACATGAAGAATGTTGTAACCAAGAGCCTTGACTGTAAAAATGATCTTCAATACTTCATAATACACACATATGCCCTTATGAAGTAAAGCCTTGAAGGGCTAGCAAGAACCACATATACAAGGCATACTTAAAATATTTGATTTTGTGTAGGATCATTATTGTAAAATTACAATAGTTAGTAATCCATATGGTATGCAATTCTTAGGATGCACAATCCATATGACAAATTGAAAGATCATGAAATGCAATACCATATAGGGTGACCTAAAGTATTTGAAATTTGTGTAGGAAAGGAATACATTTGTCTACTACGTTTTCATTGAAATCTCATCCAAACCATTTAAGACATTGTTGGAATGAGAAAGTTTGCTTGAGGACCAACTCCTTTTCAAACCCAAGACAATTTAACCCCTAAGTGTTCAACCATCAAATCATCTAGTAGGTAGATGATGAATGTTGTGAAAAGTGCACCTCATCCAATTGATATTTGTTGAAGAAGCTTCAAGAAAATCATGTAATATATCAATGGAAAGAACCAAATGTGCTCTATATGAATCAATGATACACAATTTCAATCATTTACTATAAATTTTTCAAATAAATTTTAATACCTATAGTTCAAGCATTTAGGGATTAAATATACTTCTACCTTCAGTAGGCTAGGCATGCGCTTATTTCCTCTTACCACAAGGGAAAGCTTTGCATTGACAAAGACTCCTTGAAGTAAGTTTGAGTAGGACCTTAGGTAAGAGACAAGCCACTGAATGATAATTTAAAGGGACAAAGCCTTTTGTAGAGTAGCTGCTTGTTTCTCATAGATGCTAGGGAAAATGATAAAGACCAATTTTTTTGTTTGCTTTGTAAAGTCGGACCACCCATTTCCAACCAAGGACCAATGCCCAGCCGGTAGTGCCCCTACTTCCAATCAAGGTTTGTAATGTGTTTTTCACTCTTTTTTAAGGTTGGAACTAGTAAGATCATGACACATGTCCTAAAGTATGCATAAAGTAACAAGAAAGTAGATTCTAGGAAGCTAGTTCTTGAGTGGAAGACTCTAGGGATTGAGAATTGGTTTGGAACACTTTTTAGCTCCCAAAATTCACAGAAATTTCAGTTTTGCAAAAGAAATTCTGAATTTTTTGCAATCTCAATATTTTTCTATCTCCCTAAACAAGAAAACTCTCCATTACAATCAACTGCTCACCATCTGTGCCACAATTGTTTAAGTGATTATGTATAGGTGGTCCGACCTTAACTGACGCTGAAAATGCTCCTAATGCTTGCAGGCGTGCACAGAATGTCGGATGCTCTACAGTGCACAAAAATGAGTAGAATGGGCAGAATATAAATTATTTCAAATGACTTGAAAGTCTGATATAATATCACATTCTTTTATTTTTCATTTTTTTACGTTTTTATTTTTTTCTGATTGATACAACGGAGGGGTTAGAGGCCTTTCCTAAACATTCTTCAACCCAGCATGCTACTGATGCTAAGGTAACAGGCTCTAAAATTGTACAGGCTGTAAAATCGCCCACCCTAATCAAATGTACACTGCTTGTACATGTTGCTTTTTTGTAGCCTTTAGCAATGTACAAACAATGTACATTTTAGGAGGTGGGCGATTTTAGAGCCCTATGCCACTTCAACTTCAAAATTTCATAACTAATTCCAGATTGCTCCAAAAGATATGAAACGACTTGGATTAGATGCCAATTCTTCTTGTCTTTCAAGGAAAATTTACTATTTCAAGAAGCTTCGCCTCCCCAAAATTCACTTTCAGCTCTTAAATGGGCGATTTCTGGACCTGTTATCTTAGGTCCCTTTCAACTTTGTCCACTTAACACAAAGGTACATAAGTCATTGGAGTTTTCGTGTACAGATGGTGAACATGTCAGGAAAGGGGCATTTAATAGAGCACCGTCCCATTCCAACTTCAAGCATTCATTAGGAGTCTAAAAATATGAAAGAGACCTCGTCTCAAACAGTACGAGTTTTTCGAGGATAATTGACTAAAAATGTTTTGCAGTATGTAACTAAACCCCTTTGAAATCTGCAGTATCACTTAGGAGGATGCTTCACGGACAACCCACATGAGTATGTGATAAGAGAATAGGGTAGGAAATCTAAAAAACTAAGGGGCCTAAGCAAGGATATTTACACAAATGAAGACTCTTGGAGAGTATCTTGAACTGAACAGAATAAAAACAGAATTAAAGCCAGCAAGAAACCACGAGGATTCTCAATACCAATGCTGGATGAGAGACGAAATGGAAGGTAGCCCATCCGGGTTCAAAGGAGTTCATTGAATTGCAGACTACGTAATCATCACAAATCATGGAAACCACGTACGAGAAGAAAAATTAGCACAAATTAACCTCTCAGGTTGACATATAACATATATATGCGAGATGGGCAATCCCAGGTCGTAGAGAATGACTCCAGTGGCGACCAAAACCACCAAATTACAGGTTTACACCACCACCGCGACTTACCAATTAAGAATCCCAAATCCTCAAGCGCATGCTAAGCTGCAACATCGATGGAAGTGAGAGAGGAACACAAGGAGAGACTTAAGATCAGAGAAACCCAGACTCAAAATGCTTCTACCATTTACGGACACTCCAAGAGCACTTCGTTATAGAGATGACGTCAAAGGCCCGAATGCACATGTAAGAGTTCTCGCAGCCGGAGCGCATTCAGGTGCACTCCCTCCTCCTGAAGCACCTGAAGAGCTCACCCCTGGGTCGGCCTCTGTTGGAGAGCTTGGACCTGGAGTGCTTCCAACAGCGTTCACACAATGAGTTTGTAGCCAGCGGTCCATTTCCCACAAGCAGTGCATCACACTCTCCCGGCCCTGGTACCCGTGGCTCTCCAATGGCAGAAGAACAAGCCTCGTGAGCGCCCCATGCCCTTTCAAAGCACTAAAGAACCGCTCCGACTGGAAGTGACAAAAAAGAAGTGTCAGTTCAGCATCCATCTGATATCTTTCTCGCCCATTTTCCGACTTTTACGTGTAGTCCCTCTCTACCAGCATACGCAAGCTATGAAAATATTAACAATTCAATAGCGAGAGTTCTGGAGTGTACCTGCATAGTCATTGTTCCAGCGTTATTGTCTTCGTCGCCATGTATTAGAAGGATGGGTTTCTTAACGCGATCTGCATACATATATGGGCTCATGTCTATGTAGGTCTTCTGCGCTTCCCAGAGTGTTCTCTCTTCTGCCTGTCAAAATAAGACAGTATAGTTGCTCAAATATGAGTTCGACTCAGGCCTCACCGACGAATACAAAAGATTCAACAAATCACGTGGGACGAACCCGGAACTATAAAGCAAACCACACGGACGAAGAAAGTTACTAACAAACCTGAAAGCCGAAGGGAGTTAGAGTTCGGTTGTAAGCTCCAGACCGAGCTATTCCACATGAAAATAAGTCTGAGGCATGAATCAGGAGATTGGCAGTCATGAAGGCTCCATAAGAGTGTCCTCCCACCGCTATTTTGCTTCGGTCTGCAACCTACCCAACATAAAGCAAGATATAAATAACAGTCGGGAAAGGAGTATCTACATAAAGATAATGAGGACAAAGTAGTGTTAGCATTGCAAAGATCAGCCGTTTAATACGCGATATCTTTGCCTTAGAACGAATAAGCAGACTTTTCACGAGTAGTCGGAACATACCCCTCGCTTGACCACTTCATCCACAGCAGCTTGTGCACTTGCTACCAGCTGCTCAACATACCTGAGCAAGAATGTAACATTAGATGATTTCGTCCATGCAAACATTCAGCTTTGGTACGAATTTCCTGAACTGAATAATCCAGGAGCTACTAAACCTCTTTCTTGGAAGAAAACATCTCACTTTGGATACAAGATATAGCAGTCCTGATAATGACATACTACGCAACAAAATGGGCCTGAAGGCGTGTTGATCAAACCTTTCATTGGGTTCCTCTTCACCTTCACCAATAATTGGCATTGTTGGCCCATCAAGAATTGCAAACCTGCACAACAGATATATTCTCAGTCACCATTGTTATCTCTTTTGAGAAGAAAATTGCATTAAGAGTCGGTTCTTGACTAATTAGGATTCGAATATCAAGATATGAGAGTGAACAGCTGAGCAAACACCTAACCCTTGCTATTGCAAAAAATACTACTAGAATGTATAATCGAATACGAAACTTGAAACACACATAACCATAACCTCTACAGTAGATTATATTCGACAATCCTCACCCTCTAGCCAACCATAGAAGCGGAGAAGTGGACCCTATGCCGGCAAAAGCGAATGGAGAACCCCTCATTTGGCTCGCATTATCTTTGCTTTTGAACTCTCGAGGATAGGCCCACATTACAGTCGGAACTGGTCCGTCTTTCGCCGGATCATAACCAGGTGGTGTGTACAAAGTTGCAGTCAGCTGGACACCATCCGATCTTGCATACCGTATTATCTCCTTCTTTAGATCCTTTAACTGGGGATAAGGGTGAGGAAAATTGGTGATTTGTGTCTCTTTTTTCTCGGGCCAACATACAATGTAGTACTGCGGGGGCTCCGTTTGAGACTCTCTTGAGATGACAATTTTGAGACTGTCAAGTGTCAAATCTTGATCCCCTTTCGGAGCCATCAAAATAGCCATGTTTTCGTAATACTTCTCTTTCACACTATGCCAGATACGCTCCTTCTCTCCTGTCTCTCTGCATTGAATGAATGTTAGATCCTCAAATCAAGTACGTCACTTCAGTGTAGGCGTCGATATTGAGGCACAAAGGCGCCGCTGACACCAAAACAGTAGCTGATTTCATATTGTAAATAACTGATTCTACATAGCAATTGGTTTGAGCTTTAAAAAATGAAAATTGCTAGGGTATTCAAGATTTTTTCAGACATGCAAATTCTTGGGCTCCCTAAGAAGAGTAACACAGAGCTATCAAGCATGATTATGAATATGAAAACGTGAATGGGAATTGATAAGGAGATCCTTACATGTCAAGGAGGTCCAAGAATGGAATGTTTCCAGCAGGAGTTGCACCATAGCCATCCAGTAGTAAACACTTTTTGCCAGCCGAGTTCCTAAATTGAGCTACCACGTATGTTCCTAAACTTGACTGGCGTTTGACTGGCGAGCCAGGGTCTCCATAAACATCCTCAGAAGATCGTTCAAACAACAGACGTTTTCGCTGATCTGGGTTGCCAGGGCTCACAATCCAAGTGCGAGTCTTTCGAGTCTTGTACCAATAATCATAGAGCAACGCGAGATTTTCATCACCCCAAAAAATGCCTCTGCACAGGTGAACCTCGCCATAAGGTATAACAGTAAGAATGAGGGATATCTCATATACATGAATCCGTAAAAAAACATATCTCAAAGGTCGTGAATC
Source organism: Neckera pumila (assembly GCA_963969595.1). NCBI lineage: Eukaryota > Viridiplantae > Streptophyta > Bryopsida > Hypnales > Neckeraceae > Neckera > Neckera pumila. Next base: position 15,990,336 of record OZ018415.1, on the reverse strand, counting down.
CTATGCAGAGATGAAACACACTCGATAAAGAGTAGTAAATGCATACATAAACAGGGCAAAAGCCCGCATACCACCGATTAATCTCGTAACACCGAAGATTGAACGTGAAAACATTTCTTTCAAATCGCAGAAATTCCCCGTTATAGAGAATATTGATCTAACGACGAACTCCTCACGAAAACATGTATCACCTGAGAGATCTTGCACTATAATAATATCCAACAATTCAACAATCTATCACAAATCAAAGTCTTTTACCCTTCTATACATTGTTTAACAAGTGACACAACAATCCAGTGAATGCAGCACATGAGGATGTACAACCGTGTAAGATATTGCTACTGTGTCGAGGAAACGTACTGAAAACGAAGATCTGTTCCTGCAACCACTTGAGGTGAACCACCTTCAGCCGGCTCAGTGTATACAACATCTCGAGGAGACACTTCATTTTTGGGGTCACCGCCGTCTTGTGCTTCCACCCTGGTTAGAAGATCATTTATATTAGAGAAAACATGCATCCAGATATGCCTGTATGCAGCATTTGTCCCAGATCTTCCATAAGCATAGAAATCCTCAATTCCCATCACAACTTGAAAGAGGGATTATAATGTCAATGACATCGACATTACTGGCCACTAGCCAAGCAGGGTACAGTTATCGCCTTACCAATATAGAGAGGCTGGCTTATCACTTCGCCAATTCACTGAGCGACGTCCCTTCCTTGCACTGTCGAAAGAGATTGGAATGTCCTCAGCAAGTGGCAAGTCACATATTTCTTTTACAATCTCTCCATTGGGCCGCCACACCTGAACCTTTTTAGGAAATCTACCGCTGGTTACAATGAAAGAGTATGGCCGATGTAGATATTGAACGATAAGAAAATGACCATCAGGAGAGGCATCGACATCTAAATACAAAGCTGGCGGTCCAATTCGATGTGCCTGTCCGTCCAGGGAGACAATTACTACATGCGATGTTGCATAATACTCGAACAAATTCTCATCATGAGAATCCTTCAGCAAATCCTGGTATGTTCGATTCTGCATTACTGCCTTCGCTTCATTTGATTGAATCTTCGGGCCCGCCGGAGTTAAGGGCTTCTTCGGAGGTGCACCACGAACTGGAGGGACTGTGCATGCCACAAGACTCGTATCGTCTATCCAGGAAAATCTGCAAGTAAGGCAAATGTAGAATAGTTTATAATCAATTTCAATTATTTGTGATCAGCAATTAAATTAAATTCTAACGGAAGAAGAAAAAGATGGAAAAAGAGAACACAAAGATGTCAAAGGATTCTAACTGTTCAAGGATGGTGTTGAGCGCATATTCTGGGGCGCCAAGGAGCTGCCTCGCCTTTCCGGTTTCAACGTCCGCAACCCATAGACTAGGCAACGTCGAAGGACCGTCGCCCTGTAAGTAGCCAGTGCAAGAGAGGGACGTTCAGTTCATAATCGTTCCTTGAGAAGCAAGCAGAGCTCATTAAGTGTGAATCAAACCCATATATGGGTCGCAGCTAAAACACCACGTAAGAAACTCGAACTGAGTCTGACATATCTAGTGCTGAGGACAACCGCCTAAGAGGATGATAGAATCGGACTTAAAAATAAGTTCAAATCTCAAAACCAAAAGTTTCTGACCAAAAGTTTCTATTGTGGATTTCAAATTTTATATATTTCCATCGCAAAAATCTTTGGAACTACAAAATACATATACGATTATGGAAATCCAATCCTGCATTCCAATTGCAGATATTCGGCAATTCTACCCTCTTGATGCAGCCTAGGTGGCTAAAGGACCTTAAGATATGCGAGAAACAGTAGAAAGCAAGAGAATATTTCGTACCTGATCCGGCTCTCGGACACTGAACGCAAAATGGTAGCCATCTGGTGACCTTCAGCAAACACAGTTCATCATTAAAAGGTGATTCAAAGAAGAGCAGAAATAAACTTGTGAGTGGATAAGATACCCACTTCTAAGCAGAAACTATAGGATGAGATGGAACCGCACTAGCAGAGCATGTGCGGTAACCTCACCAGCAACAGTAATTGATTCTGGATCCTTCTGGAACTCCAGTCATGACAAGCTCCTCGCCTAGGGTATTGCTATCAAGAACCTTGCGTATGTTGATGCCTGTATAGAATGACCTGTATAAGAGCTTTTTCCCACAGACATCAAGAAACGAGACAACGAAGAAATTCAAGCTCATAAAGAAACTATTTTCAGCTAAAATCAAAGGTTTGGGAACGTATGGAAAGGGCAATATCGATGCTGAAAGCTTTGCCAGAATAAAATGAAGAAATACACTTACATCCGGCTCCTCATATTGTACTCGGGATCGATGCGCATCCCAGCCAGCTTTAACTCTGGCCTTGCAATATCCGACAGCGGTGGTAACGACCGTCGCTGCATGTACAGAATGTGCTTTTTGGTCGGAGAAAAAGAGAGGCTCGGAGTTGGAGGTGCATCAACAATTACTCTGATGTCTTCTGATGGAAGCTGATATCCATTCTCTGCTCCTTGTGCTAAACAAACATGAGACAAAATTTCAGCATCGAAGTAGAATGGTGCGTGGACTCCAAGCGCTTTCATATAGGAACAAGTAAAATCCAAAAGAGAAACAAGTTCACAATTTTAAACCAAAACAAGAAGTAGTGACACAGATGGAAAATATGTCATTGATCCTCCCAAAATGCTGAGAAATAGTAGGAAAACATGAAAAGCGCTTCTCACAGAAAAAACTTCCACTAAAACAGAACCCAATTGACGTACATCTAAAAAGACTTCAATTAAGAATGTGATCTAGCAATGCATCACAACTAGCTCCACAAAATGAGCTAAAATTAACTGTAGAAATGCATAAGTCCAAAAACACAAGGTAGCCATGATGATGAAAATACAAAAATTCTTCAACAGTTGTTAGCATGAAATTAATAATGATCCATAGAGTACTCCCTATTTGCAGCATCTCATACCCGATCCATTTAAGATGCCTGAATGAGATCTGCGCAATGGAACCATTCTCTCTCTTTTTCCTTTTCTTTTTCTGCTTCTTCGATTTCTTTTCTGCCTCATTTTTTGCACTCACACTCACATGCATGATGACACGATTTCTTCGTTGATAAATCTACTCTTCACTATCCAGTCGAATCTGCAGAACTGGCGAATCCAACTCATTTGATTCCACATGGACACGAATATAAATGAAAAGGAATATCGACACGTGATCTTTGAGAGAAACAAAGAAAAAGGTTTTCTCTACAACACAAATTCTTGTGGATTGCTTACTCTCGTGAAGGCATTACGGATGCAACCTAAAATACAAGGTGGCAGAAAACGGTGTGTGCACTATACTGTGTGTAAACCCTCACATTTGGCTGAATTTTCAACAAATTACAGTCAGTCGATGGCTAGACTCAACTGGGAACGAACTCAACGATGCGTGCGCTTTCAACTCTTTGAAGTGCCTTAATGGGGCAGAGAAATCTTATACGCTAGTGAGAACATCCGGAATTCAAACTGTATGTCTGGCTTCCATTACAGGAGTGATTAAAAGTTGAAATCAGGCCAGAAGTAGCCTATGATCCTATTTCATATAAATTTTAGAAGTAAAATCCACTTGCTGGTTCTATTAGGGCAGGCAAGGAGAACTCTAAATGCTGTACATTGTCAACAATGACAATGCTCATACAGCGCTACTGCAATCCGTCCCTATCAGTAATCCATTCGCCTACAAATAATAAGAAAGCTGGCCTAAAAGCGAATCAATGTTAATTGTTTCAAACAAATTGATCCAACATACACGTGTACAAAAACTCCCCATGGCTGTAGATTTTTTGAAAAGAGTTACGGCGAATCAACAAAGCAATGCCCGCTGGACGACAACATACATATTGGAACACGTGCATTCACGCAGCAAGAATTGCATAGATCACTCCAAACTTATATACAGAGAAAACATTCTTCTAATTAGAATGTCTGATGAGAAAAAAATACGCACCGTTTGCATGGTTCGTTCCGCCTGTAGCAACTCCTGTGGCAGACTCCATCCTTGCTACAGGAGCCAGATGCTGCACAGAGTGAATTCCCATCACTCTGCTCACAAACAAGCAAAACTCTTACGCTTCAATCCAAGACAAGATCGAACACCTCAAGTCGACCCTGCGTATTCTGTCCAAACAAAACCACATCAAACGGTCAATTCAAATTAAGAAACAGCGCTCCTTCTATCAACTCCCGACTCCAAACTGCGCAAAATTGCTTCAATGGAAAACCCAAATGTTCAACAGAAATGCGAACAAGAGCAACAATCACCTATAACACAACAAGAGAAACTCTTCTCCCACAACCACTGGCATCTCAACATATCAACATCTCAACAATTCAGATGCTACAAGAAAGTGGTTTCCATCGCTTCCTCAAAGGTAAAAGAGCAAAATTTCAAGGCTCAAACCTCAAGAAACAAACAAACAGACCCAAATACAAAAGAGGCTGAAACATCCAAAATGCGTGTCACAACAAAACTCTGAACCTTCTTCTCTAAATCGTTACACCAACCCACAAACCTCACATTAATTCCACGCACCTCCAGCAAATTCCACAAACCACGATGCACGTCCGATCGCATCGACTCCTCCACCAAAACAGGTGCTTTTAAGAATCGAAACTTGAATAGAATCGATCCAGATTTCTTCACGCGCCTGAATTTCTTCCAACGCGTCTGCGGGTGTACTGGAAGAGATTCCTGTACCACAAGAGTTGTCTCCTCCAACAAGCCGAACGACGGAATGCTTGCTTGTAGCTGAACTGACCTATGTCTATGTCGACACGACGACCGTTTCTTCGTCGGCATATCCGACGAACGAAGATGAGGTGCGGAGTTTCAAGGAAGCTTCCTTGTGTATACAAAGTCAAATTTTCTTTACTATACTCGTATAAACATAGAGTATTATTGACATTGAGTGTCTTGTTCTCAATCAAAAGACTGTAGAGAGTCTCCGACAGAAAGTTTTGTTGCATCTCCTTGACCGAATTGCAGACATCACATACATAAAGCTTACATTGTTATTACCAATGAGGCTCAGGCTCTTCCAATGAGGACTCTTCCAACGAGGCAGGGGGCTACTACAGTGAACAAAATTGTCTTATATGGTGTTCAAAACTGTCTCATATGGCTTCTACAGTGATCAAAAAATTGTTTTTTATGGCTCTTCAACCAACCCCAATCTTTGACTTATCTTCAAAATCTCTCCCAGGCATCTAGGGAGGCAAAGTACCTTCATGGTGTGCAGAGGATCATTGCTTGGTTACACAATGTTAGCGCATTGCCTTTGTTATGCAAAAAATTTGGACCATCATGGTGCTTGCTGAGCTTGGAAGAAGTGTTGCCCTCTTCCACCGTAGACTCAGGGAAGGTGGTTATTGAGCTAGGCCACCAAAAAAAATGGTTTGGCATGGCATCTTTCCGTGCCATTTCTTATTATACTGAGCTACTATTTTAGGGTATCCTTGAGGAACAATTGTCAGCTTCTTATCAACATGCCCCGCAAACACAACACTTGCATGAATAATAGCTGATGTTGTGGTGCTATGGCGCGGAAGAGTGGGGGACCATCATCACACTAGGTGTAAATCTATAAAGTCAGCATTGCAAAGCATGCAAAACGGAAGCAATGCTCTTGTAACACAAATAAAATTCAATATTCTTAAAAGGTGTATACGGACTTGGTGGTAGAAGTGGTCTTAGCAAAATGAATCTAACATTGGTACAAAAGGCATCCAAAACTATGTAGTTTTGGCATCACTACATAATATAAGTCATTCTCTAAAAAGGCGCCTATTCTACTAGTATAAGATAATCCTTGAAAAGACAAGACCTATCACTTAGGTACGCACTTTTCCAAAATGATCCAATTTCTACTAGTATAAGATAATCCTTGAAAAGACAAGACCTATCACTTAGGTATGCACTTTTCCAAAATGATCCAATTTCTTGACCAAAGCATGCATTCTTCATTTTTTAAGTGATCTAAAAAGTCATCCATGGACTACTTTTTGGCTTCAACACTCTTACAAAGTTAACTCCTACAAGCTCTACAATAAATGCCAATGTTTCGTCGAAGGAACTTCTCGTTCAGCCAAAGGAATATTTGAATACTAAATAACACTTTTCTTTAAAGACCAATTTGATGAAATTGAGCCAAAATTAATATATTTGTACAAAAATATAAGAAAGCATCCAAAACTTTCAATGAAGATTAAGGCGTTAAAGGATTGAGTTAGTTTGTGGAAAGTAATTTTGACCTCTTTAGAATTGTAATTGAATTTGAATTGAATGAGTGAGTGAGTGAGTGAATGAGTGAGTGAGTGAATGAGTGAGTGAGTGAATGAGTGAGTGAGTGAGTGAGTTCATAGTCATTGATTTCATTGGGGTGCTATTAACTTTTTAGAAATATTGTGATGGTTGTGTTGATTTTGAGCTCCTATGTTTCATAATTAATTTCAAATCTTAGGAGAATTTTAATGCAGCGTCTTGAAATCTTCCTCAGCTACATGGATTAATCCTATTACTACACGTCATAATAATTCATCAAAGTTACACTATTTGCAAAAATGTTAACTTGGTATAGGTGGAAATATTTTTGTATTGCACTACATTTTCACAAAAAAATAAGTTTTTGTAGAGACACTAATTTTGTGCCTTCACTAATAGGACAAATTAATATAGTTGCTTTAGACCTAAAGAAGCCAAATTCATCTTTAGGGGTGTGAAGGTTGTACTCAAAACAAAACAAATTGAGAGGCCAATTAGCTAATGAATATGTTGATATTCATTTGATCATTCAAGCTATTTTATTTCTTTCAAAATAGTAGCCAATGTTTTGAATTGGCAATTCTCTAACTCTCATAAATGTTGACTAAACCAAGGTCTTTGATTTGAATTTGAGAATCAAATTAAAGTTATACAAAAGACCTTGTCTACAATGTAGCACCAATACTTTGTCCGGTGAGTTTATAAATATCCATTTTACCCACTCTTTGACTATCAAGGTCATTTAGACATATTTACAAATTAGGTAGTGACTAAGACAATTATTTTAAACTAGAATATAAATAAATTTATAGCCACCTTGTAAAGGAAGCCAACTTTACAATGAAGAATTTGGGCAAGTCACAAGAAAGGAAATAATAGTGAACCTTAAAAAATGACCTCTAGGGCTCTATTACAGAAGTGTTTTTCAGAAAACAGCCTAAAGTAACTATACCTAAAATTGCACAAACAAGCAATTCAACATATTTTTCATTATTGTATTGAAATTTTTTTTGTCGATTCTTGTTGGTAGTAAAAAGGGGGTTCTAAATTCTCTTAGAATGCATCTTTTGGACAATGTATAAATAAATTATGAATTTTCAAAGTGTTGAAAACAAGTATTTTCAAAACAAACCATTGACTTTCATAAACAATGGGAGTATATTTCAACAAGACTCTATAGTGGTTGGTTTTAGAAAGCAATTGAAATTAGCCGGTGTAGTTATTTTATTGTGTGAAACATTTCTACTATATATGGTCATGCTAAACAAAATAAAATCGAGAGATATTTCTATAGTCGCTTGATTTATAAATATGTGGAAATGAAAAGCAAGTGACAAAGGATTGGTAACCAAGTCAATTGACTTATAGTAGAAGGTCCATAAAGCACCTATCTAAGAGTTGACACCTAAATTTGAAGAAGTGAAACTTCTTGAAATTTTTTGTAGTAAATTTTCCTTCTAATATAAATGGAATTGGCATCTATCCCATCCTTTCATATTTTTTGGAGCTTTGTGAAATTAGTTATGAATTTTTGAAGTTAAAATAGCATAGGACTCTAAGATTTGCAACATTACAATGTACAAATAGTGTACCTTATAAAGCAATTAAGAACCTACGCGCTTGTAAGGTAGCCAATCCATTTCTGATTGCATTCTATTTTGATAGTATAGGCGGTTCTTTCTTTTATCAACAAGTAGAGATGAGTAGTGATCAGTTATGACATAGTTCCTGGTACAATTGTGGCGCATTATGATTGGCTACAAGACTCTCAATATTACAACCAAACTTTGGTTGATTTTACAACTAGCCTATAGTTGGAAACAAGAAGACCTATATGATCGATATAGGTCGAATAGAATCTTCAACTAAAAAAATTCATAGTAATTATGTTTTGGATAATAAAATAATGAGAAATTATGGAATCCTTCCAAACTCTTTTTTTGTACATACAAAGTTTCCCGAGTCTCGACTCAACATACCCGCGCTCTAGATACACATAGTTCCTAAAGTGGTTGGAAATGGGTCAGCTACCTTAGAACCTCCTACCTTACTCATGAGTATATATAAATGGACCTAGAGAGTCAATGAGGCCAAAAAACTCTTCCTACAATGTTGGTCCAAAACAGTTTTGCCAGACATTGTGCAAATTTTTTTGTTGAGGACATACAGTACATTGTTGGCTTCTGAACCTTCCAAGAGCACATTAAGGTAAACCAACCTAAAGCCGCCAACTTCCTATTTCTACCATCCTACTTTTGGCCCCATTTCTACCACTACACTCGTCCAACTCCACTCACTTTCATAACAAAATCATAGCATTGATATCACAAAGAATAATGTATCAATTTTTCATTGGTCCATATTTACGTGTTAATAGATACATGGAAGGGTGGTTATGGGTTGTTAGTATGATGTTTATGACTCTAGTCTACAAACGGTTTTGTAATTTCAGGGTTGACACTTTAAAAATTTGCAGAAATTACAATTTTGATTGAAAAATTATAATTCCACTTGGGTTTGATTTGCGAAACAAGCACACACCTCCGAAAAATACATGCCCTTCTTGGAATTGGCCCCAATATACTCAGATTGCAAATCAAGCACACACCTCCGAAAAATACATGCCCTTCTTGGAATTGGCCCCAATATACTCAGATTGCAAATCAGCGTGGTAATAGGCTTGTCTACCTTAGCATTGGCACTGAACATCTGGCTCCTGGACAAAGTGCTGTTACATAAACTGACGCCAGTGAGTTCGTACTACTGCAAAACCTCAGAGAGTACAGTCGGCCAGGAGACAGTCCCTGGTGGCCTGGCAAACTGTACAGTACTGTACAGATGGTTTTAAGTTCAAATGGCTCCCCCTACAACAACGCCGTTGAGATTCACGGAGGCTATGACGTTGGTACATAGAGCCATGAACTACCTAACCCAAGTTGAATCAAGAATCTGAGGTATAGTAGATTAGTAATAATCAATTCACAAGAAGTAAGCGTATTTGATAACCACTCAAATACTAGAGATAGAAGGCAGGTAGATCTCGTACAACTTGCTCGGTCGCTCACCAAACGTAACTAGATATCAAAGTATCATAAGTAGACACCAAACACACCAAACTACTGATAAGAAAGGAATACGCATATGAGCCAGCAATTGATTGAACCTTCTCAGCGCTAATGGTTAGCCGTCGTCCATACAATCACTGTCACACTGTCACACTTCACCTGATATTGCTTAGTTGAACACAATAGAACTGAGCATGAAGACTTCGTCACTATACCTGAACAAGAAAGAAATAATGTCTAGAGTTACTGCTGAAAAACTTCTATGTGATACTATTCATGAACATCTAATCCAGAGTCTCCAATAGTAGACGTCTAGCATTGGTGACATTAGTAGCGTTGTGGACACTTTGTGAGTGTTCGTGGTTGGCGTTACAAACACAAAATATCATTATAAGTGTACTACGCAGAATCCACTTGCGTGGTAACTGCCTGCACGCACTGTAAGGATAAACTGTTGGGTACCAATCAATTACATATCTAACGCTCTCACAAACTCAAAAAACGGTCGCAAACAGTGACAACATTGCCAAAGGCCATAAACGTTTCCAGGAAACTGGTCTGATCAAGTTCTCGACAAAAAAAATGCCATTTTCGATAGTCAAAACCAACTGAAAAAGAACAAATCGAATTACAGCAATCTGTTTGTGGCTATCAAATTCAGGGACTAAACGTGATATGCAAACATATGCTAAGCACAGCAGAACGTTCAAACATAAAACATAGAATATCTCAAATGTAAACCCCGATGTAAACATGGCTCTTGCCTCATTGTAAATGAATAGTGCGGTACCATCAGTACCATACAAACCAAGTTTAATATTATATAAGTGCTAAAAAATTAACATTACAAAAATCATTCTAGGCCTCAATGCGAACATAAATCGAGGGTCCTTCACAAAACTCTAACGGAGGAGTGACATTTTCCCTCCGCTCACATATACTTTATAACTCGCAGATGAAAAGATACTACGAGATAAGAACAATTTGTAATGCCTCTAATCAAGGACACAATATGCGTCCAATTTGACCTAAACCCTAACATGGAAGTCAGATAATTCACTTACCTCGTTCAATCCACCCTCGCCAGTCTGGGTTGCCTCAACGCTCCATAGCTGGGTCAGGTACTCTGGTTCCAATACCATATGATCCGTTCACGCACAAACACAAGATAGCTGATATAGTTGAAGCTCTGCGTCAAAACGTTTCATCAAAGCGCTAAATCTTCAAAACGAGCTTTGCCTATGCAACAGGGGCACTCTCTCTCCTCTTCATCATCTTCTTCTTCTTCTTCCTCAACGTCGGACTCTCCTTCCCCTTCCCCTTCCTCGTCGTTCTCGTCCAAGGGACCCAGTACTTTGAGTCCTGCTAAGCCCTTAGAAAGGGCCTCTTTTAACGCTTCCAGTCCACCGTCCGAAATATAATTACAGTTCAAATTCAAGGATTTGAACGCTTTCTTCTTGGCAGCTGTTTGCGCAGCTGCTACAGCACCTATTCTACCCAACCTGTTCTCACTAAGGTCCAGAACCTCCAGAGACTCGTGACCTTCCAACAATGCTTGGGAAACGGCCACTGCACCTTTGTCTTTTAACTCGTTCTCAGAAAGTACCAACCTCCTCAAAGACTTCAATGCCCGGATGCAAGAGACCAAGGCAGGAGCAGCTTTCTCCGTGATTTCGTTACCACCAAGCTCAAAGACTTCTATATTTGAACCAACCTCCGCAAGAGCTTTGAGCACAGCAGTAGCTCCTTCGTCCTCCAAACCCAAATCACTCAAGTAGACCTCCCTCAGCTCAGGGTGCAACTTCAGAGTCTCAGCCAATGCAAGTCCGCCCTCCGGGCCATACATATTATCACGCAAGTCGAGTCTCTTGAGAGACTTCCCAGTTCTCAAGGCTTCCACAAGAGCAACGGCTCCTTCAGTCCCAACACGAGTGGAAGAGAATTGGAAGTCCTCAATCTTTGTGGCAGTTCTCACAAAACCAGCCAGCGCTTCAGCTCCGCCATCCCCACTCATGTTGTTGTGGAAGTGAAGCACTCGTAGATTTCCATTGCAAGGGACCAACTCACAAATGGCTTCCGCTGCTTCCTCCGAAATGCCATTATTCATGAAGTACAGATTCTCCAGGGAGTTCTGTGATTTGAGAAGAGAGGAAAACGCGCGAACGCCCTTTTCTCCTAACGCATTGTCCGAGAGATTCAAAGACCGCAGCTGACTCCCTTCTAAAGCGGCTGAGAATGTTGACATCACTTTCAAAGCCTCGGCCTCAGGTCGCCCTGCCACTATATCAGCGAGATCTACGTCGACTAACCTAGACTTCATGGAGGAAAGAGCTCGAGCTGCCACATCGGCGGCGTCAATACCGAAGCTCCAGTTGCCTAAACGAATTTTCGTGTACGCATTCTCAGAATCAAGCAAGGCCTTCAACAACTCCTCAGCTTTCTCTTTCGTAAGAAAACCTCTCGTTCCACCAGAAACATCGAAGAGGCTCTCCACTTCTACGCGCGTCATTTTCTCTGCAGCGTTTTAACATAGATTGTCAATTCTCACACGTCCCATTCAGACTACAAGAAAAACACCACCCACTTCTGATAAACCCTAACCACCATATCTACTATGATCTCGACGAATTCAAGTTAATAAAGAGCCTTGGCAGCTGCACATCATAGAAGGAAGTTATCTATTCACACATGTGAGACTTACAACACAACTCCTCCCGTGCACAACGAACCCTAAATTTATCATAATCCTTGAAACCCTAGAAACCCTATAAAAACGGGCATTTCAAAAATTTCATAATACCATGACACACCACAACCTGCTCGCAAGTACTTTCGATAGACCACAGAGAAACACAACCAGAGAAAGATCCCAATCACAAACCACATAACCACCTGCACAAAAAGCAATCAAATGGGTTCAATCAAATGGGTTCAGCAGTTTCTAATCCGAAAAGCATCCTTCGATCACCTGCTTGCGAGATATATTAATCAAGAGAAGAATCCTCCTACTTGCTCAGCGTCTAAATCGAGAGAACAAGAGACGAAGTGTTTGTAAAAGTAAACACCCATTTGAGACAGCGCCGTGAACTGAAATCTCCACTGTTTTCAGTACTGGAAAAACAGGGGAATACTCTGAAGATCCAACTTTTCTCACCTGTACGACTGACGTCGACGCTGGAGCTCCAGATGCAGCAATCCGCTCCGAGGCGCAGCAAAAAACCTGACTGAGTAAGAAATCGAAAATGGTACTCAAATTTAGGGTTAAGCTTGTCTGAGACTGTACTAGTACTGGACATCCCGATCCTATCGCAGATCTTGTTCGGGGGGGTGATTTCTTCTTGAAATCATAGATTTGGGACTGGCCCTTACACATCTAGGAATCAAACTTGGTAGATACACATATACACCAAGACTTTATTTTTTTTCATTTTTTATAAAGTAGCAAAGTGGCGATAAAAAACGTTATAGAGGTGCTCCGAATTTCAACATTTGGCCACATGATGGATAGAAAACATCACATTAGCACATATCACATATCCATCCATAATTCTATTTCATCCAAAAACTGGCAATTTCATCTCAGATTTTTTTTTAATTGAAGTATTTTGGCAAAAAACTTCACAATTTGTTGTCACTTTTTAGACAACTTATTTTTTCTGGTGCAATCTGGTACTATTTTTCTTTCCCCCCCCCTTGATGTGTATCCATAATCAAAATGTGACACCTACATTTGGATCCAAAATCAAGACTAAAACCTAGACATTAATTACGGCAAGATGTTTACAAATAGAAAATAAGAGTCCATGAGCCTCTACAATAGTATTAAATTTTTGATACATATACAGATAATATCTTGAAAATTTATTTCATTTTTCAAACAATGTCCAAATCATACATACAAAAGTGCATTCAAATCCTTTGAGTTCCATTTCTAATTAAGATCTAATAAGTGTATATAGAGAGAAATAACTTCAACCTCCTTTCAAGATTGCCTTTTATTATGAGTTGGTATTCATTCAAATGAAGTGGTTTTACTTTTGGACAATGCGATTTACTAATAAAAAACCATTGAATGCATTTTTGTCTAATTTAAATGAATAAATGTGGCTATGCAAGGAGGTTGTATTAACCCCTAAATGCGATAGCCTTTCCAAGTGTCACTACAAGAGAATAGGGTGTTTTAAGTGAATTTTTAAGTATAGTCCTAGACATAAGATTTTAAGTAATGACCTTTAAGGTCATTACTTAAAATCTTATGTCTAGGACTATACTTAAAAATTCACTTAAAACACCCTATTCTCTTGTAGTGTGAGTTTTTCTTATGAAAAAAAAGCATGAACTTCTAGTTATCCCCAATGAAGATAATTGTTTTTTTTTCAAAATCTAACCGTATAAATGTTTAAAGAGCTTGCTTTTTAGTATGCACACCAATTTTGAGTGTGAAATTGCATAGGAGTTGTAAAAATATAACAAAAAAATTGTATATTTTTTATTTTTAGTATGCTGCCTCTCCCCACAATGTTTGAAAAATTTGCATACAAAAGTTTTTTGGGATTGGAGGTGACATAAACAACTACAAATCATGTTAGCTTACTAAAATACACTTTAAAAAAACTTAATTTCACATGAAAAGCTATCAAACTCATTACACAATATTCCACCTTGCAATTGTTGCAATGCAATTTTTTTAATATATAGAAATCACAAATGACTCCAAATTAACACTTGCATGTCTAAATTTTCAATGGCAAAAATCATGAAAACACTTTACTCTTCCATTGGGACAATTTTCAAAGCAAACAAATAAGTACAATTTTTAAAATCTCAATTCAAGTGAAATTGACAAGCTTTGCTTAAAGCTAGGAAATCAAGTAAAATTAGTAAGCTTTATTCTTCAACAATGAGACATAATTGCCTTTGAAGACCTCTCAAAAATCAAATATTTACCTTTTTCAATGAAAAATAAAAGTTTTCAATAGTTAACCTTCAAATCTACCCGTAAAAAAATTTAAAACGGTCAAAGGAATTTAGCTACCCACACCAAAATGAGCCTAAAATTTCAGAGCAACCAAATATGACCGCTCAAGCATTTAGAGATTAACAAAACAAAAATGTCAATTCAAGTTCTACCTCAGTGCCTACATTTCACGTGTACTTTTCGAGGTGGATAGCATTGAGACATACGTTCACTGTATATTGTTAGACTTGGTTCCAACACGCACAAATGTTTACCTTCATTATCATGAGGTTTGCATTTGTATGCAAGCATGTATTGATTCTCAGAACTGGCCTTTTAATCTATCAGAAGCCTAACTTAGTTTACAAATTGCAAATGAATCCTGTCACTAAATTTGACAAACATCATCTGAGCAGGATTGTAGTGAGGATTTCTTTCGGTTGTTGTTTTGCTGGAGTCAGGTGTTGCTCGATGAAGTTTCCTGAAAGTGATGAGCCACTTTCTCCTCAAGAAAAGTTCATTCATGCCATGAAGGAACAAGGTTTGCAGACATGGAACAAAGGTTGCCCATTAGACATGACAAATTAGAAGCAAAATTTATCATGATTATCAAAGTCTTGAGCATCGTAATTAATTAGCACCAGAGTGGAAGTCAGACTCCAAGTGTCAAATTGAGAGACTTGTATGTTCAAAGTTTAAATTAGACTTGTCAAAACTCTCATCCAAGTTCCAAATTTTGAATCTAATTTCTACTTCGTTTCTTGCAAAATTCCAGAAAAATCAAGATCAAATGACATTACAACTGCAAGCTCTCCATGTCAATGCTGACACTTCAGCAACGTTCAGCGCCGTGAGCCTCAGGATCAGTACCATCCTGCCTTTGGAAGTTCCAACACATCAAGATGAAACCCACCAAGAGTCTCCGAATCATGTGGGCAAGTAGAGCAAGCTCACAGCCACATGCAGAGGTGCCCACCAGGACTCTCGACGCCTCTCCATAAATGGCAACCACCTCCTCCGTCTCCGCGAAGTTGGCTTTCATATGCTTGACTTCATGCTTTAAGAAGCAGTATGTTCCCACACTTAGCATAGGTAACCAATACAACTCACAAGTGCAGCAAGTCTCGTCTTATTATACAAGTTTGTAACCAAAGTTTCGGACAAGTGCAAAGGACCAAGCAAAAGCAGCTGCACACATCATCAAGCCCTTCTCCTTGAGATGGGCTTCCAGCTCATTGAGTAAGACGGTTAGGGGCTTCGGAATCTCCATGCCGAAAATATGATGCTGCTTTTAGATATACTTTGTTTTGCAAATTGATTACGGCTCCCTTTGATGATTCACACTCGTGCCAGGGCGACTCCTTCGTCTATGTGCCCCATCTGAAGTGATCGCTTCGACTGCAGACAATTAGGAGAACTAAGAAAACGAAATTCATTTCTTGGAATAACTGGACTTTGATTCCATCGAAAGAAACAAAGATCTCACGAATTGAACAAAACTTAGTCAATGAAGGTTTTAGGATACTAAGGTTGTTAGAGACCTGGTCCTGACTCCCGTACTGATCCCTGTTACCAAGACCAACTCATCTACTTATACAATTATAAGCAAGTGGTATATGCATAACTTCAAGGCAAAATGTGTATGGTCACCGATCTTTGAATGGGAAATGGAGTTGTGTACTGTCACTTAAAGTGGTCTACAGCCTCGCACTTTGAAATTTGAAATGGCATGAGAACTTCTTACTCTTTTACGCAAAGATCTCCCTAGTGCTAAACATCTGCAAGTGAAAGACAATTCCCACATGCTAAATGCTTAAAGTCACTCTACCCTATACAGGAAGCAAACTTCTCTTTTCTCTCGCTCAGAAGAGTAACTTCGAGAGCAATGCAATTTCTAAGCGTCTTCTGTACAGACACATTTCAAACGATACACAACCCCAGTTGGTAAAATTACGTCAATTCCGCCAAAACAATTCTCTGAATCAGAAATGAATGAACGGCATGTAGAAACAGAGATGGCCTGAAATGTAGTCTCTGATGATCCTACGAACATTCACTTCTCTACATTTCTTGAAATTACAAAACCTAGCTAATTGCTTTCAAAATATCTAAGCCAACTATCTGCATTGTTTTCTCAAATCGAAGCAATACACCTGTGTCTCAATTAAGAAAAATCTCAGATGAGTAACTTTAAGAGAAAGACAGTAACTTAAATTCCAACTGTCCTCGGCACTCACACATTTCAAACTTGCATTTCTTGACAAGGATAAGTCAATACTGCCAAACCGCTTTCTCAATCAGAATGCTATGTAAGGTATTCAGATAAAAGAGAAGGCTTCAGAATGACCCTCAAAACATACTCCCCCCTCTCAATTGCTTAATTTACAATTACAAAACCAAACTACTTCCTTCAAATCTTTTAACTCAACAATTTACACTATTGTCTCAAATTGTTCAAAACTGTCGTTCTTTGAAAACATGAAAATCTCGTACGAAATTGCATCCACAGTTAACGGATTACTTGAAAAGAATGCAGTGTAGTCACTCAACATATAGGAGCAATACCTGGAGGAAACTCTCAGAGATAGTAATACAGCTCCCGCATTACAGAAGTTGAAGCTTCTTCACCATTACGGATGCTTCTGCTTCAACCTAAAACATGGGATCCATGGAGAACCAGGATTCTACAGTCAAAGCTCCATCAGTGTGTTAGAGGAAAAAAATTAGGGCAAAATGATTTGCAAAGAATTTCTAGATTGTGCAATTTCATGTGGGTAAGCAAACACATTACATTCCAAGAGGTTTCACTCTGCACACTCTCGAATTTCTGGGAATGAGAGAGGACGGGGATTGGAAACGAGAGCCGTCTCTTCATGGTCCAAAGGTTGTCACCTCTTCATCTCCTATGCTACTTGGAAAAATAATTCGGGGGAAAATAATTCTAAATATGATAAAAAGTATTTGGGGAATTTTTCTATATGGAGGGAAAAAAATTGTGGAATATTTTGTTTTTGTTTGCAATTCTTAGCATTAATATCTGGAGGGGGGAGGGTCTCAAAAGATTTAGAGAAATGCTTTGATTCTACCATTCACTTGTAATAGTGTAATTTAAGGTAGAAAATCAATGACCACCGTAGTAACATTTTCATTTGTTAGCAATGGTAGTATGGTGTTTTCTAAATTGATGCAAAAACATGTTTTAATATAGAGAAAATATTTAGCAAAAGACATCCACTTGCAATGGGTGTTGTACATTTTTTTTTATTTTTATAGAAACTTTGGTAACATGTTCATTGATTGTGTGATGCTAGTGTATTCAGTTTAATTGAATTGTTCAATGAATTTTCAACTATTGATACCTATGAAACATTTTTCTTATAGCTTTTTATCAAAAAAAGAACTTCTTGCCTTGCTAAAAAATAATAAACTCTTCATTATCTTCATAGTATTCCATGAAAAATATTTTTGAAGTTTAAGTCACAAAATGAGAAGAAATTTGTAGCCACTATCTTACAAATTAGTACAAAAGTGGAAAATAAATAAAAATTAAATGGAAAGAAAGGTTGGACTTTCAACCACGCTAGCATGTGAGTCTAGAAGTGTGAGCCTAGGAGCCTTGAGCGTTGGTATAAGTAGTTACCATCTACAACTATTATCGGTAACATAGAATTCTATAATCATAATATAGATATCCTATATTGTAGATACTTTGTAATTATAGAAGGTATCTATAATATAGGTACCTATAACATAAATGCCTAGACTCCTAGACTCATGGGTTCAAGATCCTAGGCTCATTTGCTAGCAACCTTTTTTGGTCCTTTATTATTGTTGAGTAGGTAATTTCTAAATTACCTTAGAATGAACATAAGAACTTGATAATAAATAATTGAACTCTTCCAAAACATCTATATCATTCATTTATGTAGAACATTCTTTTGTATGTTCATTGATATAGAACACAATGTTTTGTGCACTTTTTTCTACAAGTAATATTTTGGATGAACTACACTTTTCAAAACATTCATCATTTACCTTATAGAAACTAAGCCTTTGTAAGTTAAGACAATAATTAAAAACTGGATACAATACCATGGGACCTATCTATAATTTTTCTTTTCAAATGCTTCAATACTTATTTTGTGTATGCTATTTTATTATTATTATAATATACATATATATATATATATATATATATATATAAAAATTAAATATAGACTATCACGCAATTTGTCACAACCCTTTGTCATGAATATGGTTACATTTTAATCTCATTAATTCCATCTCGCTTTTTCATCCTTTTTTCCTCACCCATGTTTGTGTGTGCGTAACTGCTTCAAACTAAGCCTAATCCTAATGACACGAAGCCTAACCCTAATGACATTGCAGAGCTTTGGTTGCTCTGAAGGGATTGTTGCAAATTTTGCAACGGGGGGTACCTAATGTATATATAATATCAAAAAATTAAAATTGTACTATTAATATTGTAGACTAAATTAAAGGAACACAGTCAATTGCTTGCATTTCTTGTCAACCTTATTTCATTAGCACAAACAATAAATAAATTTTCCATTCCATGAATGTGTTTGAAAGGTTAGAACACACAAAAAAAAACATTGCATAGAAACTTCAATTTTTATATAAGCATTATGCACAACCACTAAGCATTAGATGGGATTTGGGGGCCTTGGAGGGCTTTTTCAGGCCCGTTCTCCAATCTGGCCAGATTCAATGAATGGCAGTATGGGCGTGTCAGAAAAAATATATATAAAAGAATTAAATATTTATATATTACCAAAATATCATTTTAAGCAAAAAAAAAATCAGAAATGACGTGGCAATTGTTGTGCCACATCAACTAGCTGCTGCAGTTGCATTCCCGCAGTTTGGAAACACAGGGGAACTTGAAGTCCTCCAAGATTCCCGAATCCCTTCTAATGGGTATAACAAAAAAAATGAATAGGAAGAAAATCTAATCAAGAAACAACGTCAATAAGTGGCCACTGAAATGCAACACAATGACAATGAAGACAAATGAAGGTATGATAGAACTCCCTAATTCCAACGGTCTGGGCTTAAGGCGGTACTATATAATAGTTTGAGAGAAAAAAAGGGTAGGTTTTGTACAATAGCATTAATTGCAATGCAAATAAGGAATTTTTGGACAAAACCCTTCTTACAAGCAGACCCTAAGGCATCCAAGACTACGTCATTATGAACTCATTGTGTCATTTTGGTAAAGACTTTGATTGCGCAAAAACTCTCTTATGGTTAGAACCTCTCAAAATGAATGTTTTCTGATGGTTTGGACCTATGCATTTAGAGGAGTTCTACTGTAGTGTGCACACCTACAATTGCCTCCAATTGCAACTAAATACAATTATTAATATTCAACAAGATTTAATTCTATTGAGTTCTATTGATAAGTTAAAGGAAATGAAGAATAATTATTGTTTGAAAAAACACTGCAAATGAAGCTTCTGATGGGAATGGCTCAACTATTTAAGCCTTATGGACCTAGATGGTGAATTTCATCCTTACTACCTCCTTTAGGAGCAAATCCTACAAAGAACCAAGTGAACATGTTTTTTTCTCCAGCCCCAAAAAATCTCAAGTCTCCATGTGATGATGAGGCCATTTGACTTCCCATCATAATTAGGTGGGCTATTGTGGTAAACACCCATCAATACCTGATGATTGTTTTGAACTCATGACCACCTCATCACTGTGCCAAGGCCAAAACTACATATCCAAAGGTGCCAATGTATATAGAAGGAGGTTTTAAAGTACTAATAGTAGGTGTATCAAAAATTGACACTACAGTTCTTTCTAATGCTCAAACTTTGCACATCTTCAAAAGAAAAATCTTCATTCTAGACAAGAATGTTGATGTGACAATTCTTGTTCAATGATGATTTTGAAGTATTTATCTTACAAGTAGAAAGTCTTGTATTACTATAAAAAAATGTGAAACTCCATATTAAGACTTTTGTTAAAGTTGATTTTGGACTCAAAGAGTAGCTCTATTGCGTCAATGTGAAACTATGCATCATGAAATGTTTTTCACAAAGTGATGTCACGGGCCAATTGTAGTAGTGTCTCCGCTTCTTCCAGAACAATTGTAGTGCAATCCAGACTTCATCCCTTAGCAACGCCTTATCCAACTTGTTATACATCATCAAAGACGTCATAAAAGAGAATGATTCTTCCATAGTCAAAGGGTTTGAGTCATTGCATGAACTAGAGATTGAGCAATAGACCTCAACAGTAGCATGGGCGGAGCATTGTAGCATTGGAAAGCTATAGCAATGGTGCAATGGATCTCTAAAACTGTAGTGTTTCCGCTATAGTTGCAATTAAATTTGCAGTGGAGTTGTTCTAAGGCAATAAATGCCCTTCTAAAAGGACACGTCCAAATAATGATGAAAATACTTTTATGCTTGCACACTACAAAGCTTACAATTAGTTGTAAGAGCAACTCCACCGCATCAACGTAGGAAGGAACGTGAAATGGTTTTCACGGAGTGTTGTTGCGGGCCACTTGCCCCCTTCTTCCGGAATAGTGCAATCTACGCTGCACCCCTCAACAACACTTTATCCAACTTGTTTTACATCATCAATAACATCATGAAAGAGAATGATTCCTCCACAAACAAAGGGCTAAGTCATTGCGTCAGCTCTTCCGTGGGCATAGAAGACCTCAAAAATGGCGTGGCCGAAGTATTGTAGCGTTGCCTAGAAAACCAAAAAGCCTTTAGCAATGACGTAGTGGAGCCCGAAAGCACCACCATTACAAGAATTCTGAACCCTGCAAGGGGCTACAAGTTTTTGATTTTCGGCCCCCCCGCAGTGCAATTACAAAAAAATAAAAAAATATTTTTTTATTAGAAAAAAAAAATTGAAAAAAAAATATTAGAAAAAAATTAAAAAACCTGATGTGGCGTTGACATGGCACCAATAGTGCCATGTCAGCACCCAACTTTTTTAAAATAAAAAATAATTTTTTATTTCTATTTTTTTCCCTAATTGCACCTCAGGGATGCAAAACTTGCGGCCCCTTCGAGGGGTGAAACTTTTCCTAATGCTTCCTACAACAATATTGGTCACGCCTCCATTTTAAGTGTATGCGGTGGAGCTGCTCTAAGTTACATAGCCACAAGTAGGGATGAAAAAATCCACAATTGGTCCATGAATTCATCCTCTAAACAAGTGACTTTTACCATTTGGGACTCATGAAGTTTTCTTGCACTGCTGGAGATTCTCTGGAAACTGCTGTTCCTGCATCAACAAATAAGTTTATCATTGACAAAATCATGGGCTCCAAATACACTTCCTGAACAGTCGCTGCCGGTTGACTGTCAAGTCTATTTCCATTCCATTTGTTAAAAAATAAAATAAAAAATAAAAATCTATAACAATCTATAAAAATTTCCATAGCACACTAAATTTGTAAATAAAAAATAAAAATTGGCTTGCCTTCATTACGTTACGTACATACCATTTCTACTGTAGGATGCGAGGATACAATTGCTGTAGGAGGTTCATAAAGCGCCCATATTTAAGGTCTGATAATTAAATATGGGGAGGTTATTCTTCTAGAAATACTTTTCAAGTGAATTTTTCTTGAAGGGAAAATGAAATTGGCATCTAACCCAAGTCATGACATATTTTTCAGAGCTTCATAGAATTAGTTACAAATTTCTGAAGTTCAAACACAGTGGTCACGCCTGGGCTCGAAAACGTGCACCTCCTTAAATGTTCACCTTTTGTATAACTTATTGTTGGTGCAATGAGAAAGCAAAATGGACCTCTCTATTATTTAGAGGACGCTTTTACAGTTAGATGAACTTCCTACTGTATACATACATACTGTATGAAACGTGCTGCCCATCAATACTGGCATCCTTCATTTATTTAAAGTTTGTCAATTGCCAATAAAAAAGAATAAAAGTCAGAAAAAGAACCTGGTATCACTCAATCCTCGTAACTTTTGTACCTAATTTTCTTACAAACAGAAATTGTCTTGGTTGACAACCGAACTTTTTTGCACAAGGTTTGCATTGGCATTCGGCATTGAGTTCAGTATCTCACTGATGAGCAGCAGGGCAATAGATGCAATACTATAAATGGTGTTTGTTTTTTTCAACACTTTTAGGGGACATTGTTTTCAACAGTGCAGGGTCCCAAAAAGAAAGGTATTAGGGCCTCTTCACACTATGGTCGTCCAAGTCAAGAGGCCATGGAACTCTGCAATATGATTTGTGGAACTGACAGACCCTGTAATATGATTGGTGGAAACGACGGACTCTCGACTTGGACGGCCATAGTGTGAAGAGGCCCTTATTGTAGAACCTCCCTAAGGGTGAATGTATCCATATCGGATCACTTAAGGGATTTTGCAGCAAATGATGAGCAATTTAAGGTGCAAGAAATTTTTTCCATGTAGAAAGATAAAAAAAAATATGGGGATTCCCAAAGTTTTGTAATTTTATTCCCAAAATTGAAGTTACTATAAACTTTGGAGTCAAAAAGTTGTTCAGATTAATAGCCAATGTCTATAGTCATCCAATTCCGATCATCTAAAGAATTGCTTTCCCGCTCACTATTTCCTATTTTCTTCCTCACTATTTTGGGATGTGTTATAACCTTATTAGATCCAATCTTGAAAAAACACATTCCAAGTTTTTCAGCCTTGGTGGGAATAGTGCCCCCTATAGATTGGCTATGGGTCGTAATCGACAATGGATGCATTTATCTTAATCCAATACTCTCTAAATTAGTAAAGCGCTGTCAGGAAGTATTGATTGCCGGTCCCACCTTAACAATATGAATCACATATGAACATCATGATCCTCTCTAATGTAATAACCTCTCCTATGCAATGTGTTATATTGATCCCAATTCTACTACTTTAGAGAGGTTCTACTGTACCTATTACTACCCTGATTTGCAATCAAAATATCTTGGGGCCAACTCCAAGAGGGACACATATTTTTTAGAATTGTGTGCTTGTTTCACGAAGCAAACCCAAGTGGAATTACAATTTTTCAATGAAAATTGAATTCTATGAATTGTTGAAGTGGTCTACCCTAAAATTACAGAACGACTCATAGAGTGGAGTTATAAACGTCATGTTTACAATACATAACCACCTTTTTTTTCCTTTTCTTTGGAAACACATGACAATTTCCATTCATAAAAAGAAACAGTACAGAACCGAAGGGAGCACCCTCGGCAGAAATTTAGTACATTTTCTAATCTAGGGGAGCTCGTATTGTGACTTCTTTTTTATGGTTTGCTATGAACGTTTTGGGCCAAAGATTCTTTGGATTTTGCGCACATGAAGTCCATTTCTCTAAACGGAATTGATATGATATAAATTCTAAGAGATTCAAAATTTGTGGAGTCATTACTATTGAAGATAAACTTATTGTCTTCATCATTTTCTTCTTTTGAAGTTTTTCTGATTGACAATGTAAAGTAATACTGTTAGGTATTCTCAATTTTCAATGCTCACATTTGTTGAAGATTGCAATTCACAACTTCTTGTTTCTGGTGTACAGAAGTCCATCAAGAAACCCATACACTATTACTACAAGAAATCCATGCTTTTGGCTTTGTTTTACCACTAACGTGCGAGGTCCTTTAACACCTAAAGGTCAAAGACTATGTTTTCACCCAAAAGACTCCAAAACTGCCATTTCTAGTACAACTACCAAATTTTAGAAAAGAAACATTTTTGGACACATGTAACCATAGGATCTTGTAGTAAACTTGTTTGAGATTAGAGTTATTTGTTAAATACCCAAAATCGGGGTTTAAATCTCGCAGTTTTGTGAAAAAGCAGGTTTTGGGCAAAAAGTCGCCCGCACCCAATACAAAACTGGATATCAAACTTTCTTTCGCGCTCAAATCGACCAAAAAGAAGTTTCATCCGGACTTTGCTTGCGGGGCTGTGGTCACCTGCGAGGCCTAAACCGTCGGAGGAAATTTGTGAAAAAGTCCTTTCCAAACTAGGGGGGACTTTACATATAGCTCTAATATGTAGAAAAATTTTCAGAATTTTCCACCTTATAGATTGCAAGATATTAGCATTTGAATTGACAAAAACCCTTTTTTGGGCCCTGCAAAAAATTGGGTAGCTACACTCCACAAGGTCACATTTAAATGAAAAACATCCAAAATGGTGGTTACTCCTTGGATTCATTCTTCAAATCAAGTTGGCTACATGCTTGAAAATTTTCAGACCATTTGGAATTGTACAACATATAGAAAAAAAATAGGTTGTAGAAAGAAGTGGAGAATGATTCAAAACACGAAATTGTTAAGAATTTAATTATGGAATTGAAAAATGTCAATTCCAATGGTTGTGATGTTACAATAAACAATATACATCCTATGCTTTTATTTTTTTCAAAAAATATTAGAAATTGAGTTAAATAAAGGACTTCAAAGTTTATTTTAGAGTATGGAATCCATAACTGCCAGCAAACTAGAACACCTCATAATTTTCATTTGATAAATCAAAATGGAATAATTCAAAGCTTTACATGTACATATAAATCTAAAGAACCAATTTCAAATTTTTTATTTTTTTTTAAAGTGATTTTTTAGAAAAAATTTGAGCTGCCCGCCGACCGTCAAAAATGACATATCATTCAATAACTTTTTAATATGTAATCAAAAGTTTTGAAAATTGTTGAGCCTTAAAGCTACTCCTTGGGCACACTATGTGTGAAACTTTCAAAGAAAAAAAATAAATTTCCATCCGTAGTGAGCTGCCCAATATTGCTATGTTGCCAAAAAACGCCATTTGGTCCTGTAGGGGTTAAAACATGAAGATGTCAAAGGACATCTGGCTTGATGAGGTAGATTTTTGTGGTTGTTGCGCAAAACACTAGCTTCTTATTGCAGATCCAAGTTGATGTTATCATTGACACTGATGCTTAATTTGACATGAGTGAAGATATACTAATGTTTTTTGGGACATCCAAAAAAACATAGACTGCCATGCCAGCAAATAAACGGATTCTTACTATGGTAAATTAATAAAAAATACTCCATACTATGGTCTATGATAAAATGTTGACCATATGTAAAAATTTTAGGGGAAGGGCAACCACATGGCATGCTTTAAAAAAAAGGGAAAATGGATGGATGTGCAACATGGATGAAAACAAATTATCTTTATACAAGTAGGGTGGTAGGAAGTGAAGCAATCCATATGGGATATGTGAAGCAACATAATCCAAATGTCTGAAAAAACATCAACTTGTTGAAAATAACATCCAAATGTCTAAAACAATGTTTGTACGTCTAAAACAATGTCAACTTACAAATGTCAAGTTCCCATATTCTAATTGTTCCATATCCTTTGTCCCACCATGGACAGACAAAGAATATAAATACGACTTCTCTATCCTTCATTCTCACTAAATTTTAATTAATGATTTCCTTCATTTTGCCATCAAAAATTTGTTCAATGGTAGATGGTAAGTTTTCTTTGATTTTTTTAAAATTCAATAGTTTTGCTTATTCATTTTACATTATTTATTTAATAATTTTTAAATAATTTTTTTCTAATGACCTTGCCTTATAGAAATAGTATGCAGCAATTTATGTATCAAAAATGTCTAAACTGACATTTCTAAAAACAATATTTAACAAAAAAAAAAAATTGTGCTGACAAAGCATGCCACATCAGATATTGATGGATCTACGTCACAGACCACGTCAGCAACAAACCGCATGAAATTTTTTCCTATATGGCTCTGCCCGTCCACGTGGCGTTTACGTAGAGCTAAGTGGTCCGCCAAATGGTGCACCGTGAGGACCTTAAATAAACATGTCATGGATGATGTCACAAAAATTCTAGCATGTTTTTGGATGTTTCAGCCACATTTTTTTGCTAATCGATTATAATGCATTTTTGGAGACATCTATGCTGGCGCCTGTCACATCAAAATTGACGCCGTCTTGCGTTTTTGCAGACATCCAAAAAAACTTTGTTTTCTTATAGTGTATATAAAAAATGATCAAAGGAACTCAAACCAAAGATTTTGAGCTCCATAGGAATTGAACCAAAGGCACCTACTACCAAGCAATGGTGTTATTTTTGACATTTTCAAGCAAGCCAAGCTCTTCAAATTGGCACTTAATGCTCTTTGAAAACCTTAGATGAATTTGGAGGAGGGTTGGGAATGGCATAGCCTCGGACCTCTCTACATTCATTTAACAAAGTGGATGCTAATTTATAATTATATTCTTTTGGAAGTCCAATGTGTTGTCTTTTTGCTCCAACTTGGTCTCTCATAATTTAGACCAATGGAAAAATCAAAGCCATGTATTTATTTGCATGGACATCATGTTTGATTTCATATTCCCATTTCTTCCTTTGTTGTATACTCATTGATAAGAATATTGGCTAATTATCGTTTAAAAAAAATATTTATAGGTATATTTATGTGATGTTAGAAATTTATATTTAATACGATGGATACACGGTTGACATTTTACAAACCTTGTTACTGTTGCAACTTGCAAGCAAAAGACATCCGATTCTTATACCCTCCAAAAGAACTATTATCTACAATCTTTCCAATACATTTTTGGAGACTTTAGTGTTGGGAATTTTACTTTTGCAACACTAAAATGTTAAACAAAATGTCTAAAGATTATTAACAACACTTTCTTATATAACTTTATAAAAAAATTATTGAGTTTATATGAATCAATTAATTGTCAATTTTAGATGAATGAGATCAGTTTAAAAAATAGAGGATAAAATTTGATGAAAAAATTATCTATTATATAATTTTCCAATTTTTGCATTTTTGCATTTTTGAAAAAACAGATAATGTGCTAAAGTTGTTGTCAATCTAGAATATTTGTTTGGCACCACACCAAGGCTTAACCCCTAAAATTCTTTGACTATGTTTCACCCAAAAACACTCAAAATGGATCGTTTTGATGGCAAAGGCCCCCAAAAAATTAAAAAAGGAAATCCTATTGTATCTAACCATAAGATTTAGTGGTAGACTACTTCATTATGTTTTAGTAAAAAAATGGGAGTTTTTGACTGTACAAAAATATGAGATTATGAGTGCTTGAAGTTGAAATAAATATTTTTGGGGGGCATTGAAATTCTGGATAGCTTTGATTTGGCAAGGCTGTTGCACAAGTGAAATTCACTTTCTTGCTTGAACTTTTTTGGATTAACTTTTGTGATAAAATTGGCCATATGTCCAAAGAAATTTCATGAGCTTTCAAATTGGGGAATATGTGCCAAAAAACTCCAATACGAAACCAGCTTCAAGAAAACTCTCATACAAAGCCCTTTTTTCTAAAATTTATAGCTTGCATATACAATAATTTTTTAAAATAAGAATGTTAGAGTTTTAGGTTTCAACTAGCTCTAGATGAGGAAAAAATAAAATTGCCCAAAATATCAAACTTTGGGAAGCTTGATCAATTAGTGTCCAAGTTTGAAGTAAAGGGGAGTTGGATATATTGGACTTGGCACAGAAGGAAGCTGAATCAGGGTTAGTGAAGCCCAACTTTTTACAAATCAATGGCACAGGATCACATTTTCCTTGATTTTAAAGATGTTGTCCTTTCCTTCGATTATGAAGATGTTCCTAGCTCTATGGATTATAAATTTAGAATATTCAATATCCAATTTGAATGATATTGAAATATAGGACACCAATCTCTCATAGCTAATAAAGATTCATACATTGTGTGTTGAAAGGTGAGAAGGGAAGATCTTTACACAAGTGGGGTGGTAGGAGGTAAAACAACCCATGTGGGATATGGGAATTAGAATTATTAAGAGCTCAATTGCTTATAGTTACGTAAAAAGTAGGAATTGTGTTCAATTTAGAAATTTAGACCTCATTTTGGTATAGTAGAATAATTTTTTTCCCAAAAAATTGGATTTAAAGAAAGTTAATAAATCTAGCTAACTTCATCTCCAAAAAAACGTTTTAGATTTCAAGTCTCCAATCAAAAGTTATGAACAAATATGAGAGAGAGAGATTGGAAGGGGCATTTTCATTGATATTTTCAAACACCCCCTCTAAATTTTGTCTATAACTTTTTTTTGGAGTCTCAAAAACTAAATGGATTTTTGAAGATGAGCCAAAGGAAGCCACAAAGCTACGACCTCTCTACTACCACCTCCTAGTACATTGTGTCAAATTTATTAGTCTAAAAAAATGTTAGAGAAGTACCCGGGTTTAAACTTGGGGCAAGAGGCTATCCAAGGCCTTGCCTGAGCTCTTTTGGGCATTACAATGCAAACTTTGCCATAGTGTAAAGTACCCTATCCATGCAACCCTTGTCCATAAAAAAAAGCATTTTCCCCCATTATTCTTCATGGGCACATCTGATTGTATTTTTTTTTTGGTGGAGTGGCAAAATACTCCTCATTCTCTCACCCAAAAAAATTTCAAAAAATATAGTGAATTTTTGTGTTCATAGTGAGCTACAAAAAGAACTACTATAGTGCCAAAAAAATGCAGCTTGGTCCTTTAGGGGTTATATGATAATTCTAGATATTTAGGAACCATAGTCCCTTATATTTTAAACTTGGGGAACACCTTGCCTTATTTTAGAATATTTTGACATTTTTCACGAAAGAAAACTAAAGTTATTCTAAAGTTTATTTTGTATTTCCAAAATGATATCAATTTTCACAATCTTTCAAGAAAAGAAGCTTGATAGGATTTTATTAGCTTGCTAGAACAATCTCACTATTGAAAATTAGTGTTTCAACTCCATCTTAGCGTTATCGATGGTTTAGATTTTTCTTCAATCCTGAACCTATTTCTACTTAATAGTTTTTTATGTATAGAAATTAAGTGTTTTAAGAATAAGTTTTTAGACTGTAAATTCAATTTTTCAACATAAAAGATTAGAAGTTCAAAATTAGTTGTGTAAAAATTTTAAGCAAAGAAGATTCGGAGTTTCATATTTGAATCATGCAAGGTGAAAAAAATCCATTTTTTTCACTTCATACCAAAATATCTTGCAATCTATGTAGTCAATGTTTTTGAAACTTCTTTCACACATTCTCACACTAGTCTAGTGCAAGATCCTACAATTACATATGCAAAAAAAGAAAATTTTAAATTCTTTGCTCTTCACAATGGAAATTGCACTTCTGAGTAGTTTCTGATAGAAAAAAGGCCTTGCAACTTCAAGGTTAAAATATGGATAACAAGGGTACCCTAAATCAAACATAGTCTCTCATCTTCACACGATTTACATTCAAGCAAAACCAAAAAAGTTGACATTCCAACCAAAAAAGTTGACAATTTTTTTCTAGAATCTTACCTCATCTCAATATTGACTACCAAGAAAACAATCAATTTTGGGACAGTCTCAGTGACAAGGTCAAAATTTGGTGTGCTTACCCCTGATTGGCCAGGACCTATATTTAACTTTTTGCAATGAATTTTTCATCTGCGTTAATAAAAAATAAAAAATGAAGTTACAAAAACAGACACAATAAAAATTTCGGTGGCCGGGCATCCCAATCGTTAGAATGCTGGTCATCGCAATTGTCTTATGTCAAAAAGCAGAGATATTGTTAAATCAAATAAAAGAAAAAAGAAAAAAGAAAGATAAATTGGAGCCTTGCAAGTAGTGTTGAACTGTTAAAACAATGTCTTTTTAATTTTTTTCTCGCAAAAAGGTCGCCTCCAAAGCTTGTCTGTCCCTGGCCAGTCTTTGGACTGTCTCAGTTCACTATCTTTTGCATCCAAAAGAATGAATGGACCATCTGCTTATTGGAAGCCCAAATAAGCATCCCCAAAATCCCACAAACATAAAAAACATCAGTTACCAATGAGGTAAAGCAGGGGTCCTTTTTGCATCCTTGAACACGAGACCCTTACAATGAACAAAATTCTCTTGTATTGTCCTCTGTCAACCCCAATCCTTGAATTGATTCATAAGTCCCTCCTAGGTTTCTAGCAAAGCATATTACTTCCCCAACATGGGGAGGACCATTGCCTAGGAATACAATGTTAGAGCATCGCCACCGCATGAACGGGACCACAAACACAAAATGGTTTTCCAAGAGTGTAGTTGCGAGGTAGTTGCCATTTCGTCTATCCTTCTTCCGCAACTATCGTAGTGCAATCCATGTGATACCCCTTGGCAACGCCTTATCCACCTTGTTTAATCCCTAAAGTTCCATGGCTATGTTTTCATTGAAAACACTCAAAAATTGCCATTTTTAGAACAAGTACCAAGTTTTTGGAATTTTTTTTTTTGGCACATGTAACCATAGGATCTTATAGTATGCTAACTTGAAAACATGTAGAAAAAATTTCAGACATTTCCATCGTGCGGATTGCAAGATATAAGCATTCATATTCACTGAAATCATTTTTTGGGCCTTGTAAAAAACAGGGCAGCTGCACTTCACAAGCCCACTTTTTTTTTTATGGAAAAATGTCCAAAATGGTGGTGCTTCTTTGGATTTTTTTCCTAGACAAATTTTCCACATGCTTGAAAATTTTCACATCATTTGAAATTGTACAACATATAGGAAAAAAATAGTAAACAGGCAGAAGTAGAGAATGATTCAAAATACTAAATTGTTAAGATTTTAATTGTGGAAATGAAAAATGCCAGTCTCAATGGTTGAAATGTTGCAATAAACAATATACATTTTAGGATTTTATTTTTTCCCAAAAATATTGGAAATTGAGTAAGATAAAGGACTTGAAAGTTTATTTTAGAGTAGAGAATCTATAACTATCCACAAACAAAAAATCCTCAAAACTTTTGACTCATTGATGAAAATAGAATGATTTAAAGCTTTTCATGTATATATAATTTAAGAAAGCCAATTTCAATTTTTATTTGAAAAAGTGATTTTTTTTTATTTGGTCGGATTCCCGAGTTGAGAAACAAATTACATATCATGCAATAACTTTTGATTCATATTTTGGAATGTCATGAAACTTGGTGCATATGAAAGATATTCCTCGTCTCCACGTTCTATTAAAATTTTGTCTAAAATTATGAAAATCTCTAGTCACACGTACCTGCCTAAAATTTCTATGTAGCCAAAAACCGCATGTTGGTCCTTTAGGGGTTAACACATTTTATATCATCAATGATATCATGAAAGAGAATGATTTTTAAAGATTTGAAAGGATATGCTTAGGATTCTTCCGTTGTCAAAGGATGGAGTCGTTGCGTGAATTCTTGGCGTGGGCGGAAAACCTCCTAAAAAATGACGTGGATGGAGTGGCTTGTAGTGTTGCCCAAGAAAACTGGAAAGCGTTTTGCGTGGATGCGGTGAAGCCCAAGATTGCCTCCTTCTTGCAATAGGTGTGCTTCAGGGCTTTTTCTTTTGGCAATGTATCGCCAGATTCAAGGATCTGTCATAGCATTTCAACCACTCTGCCTTGCTCCCTCCCCATATTGACCTTTGATAGGAGGGTATGTAGGGGTTCCACTGTTGCTCTATAGTGCAAAAAAAAAAGCCCTAGTGCGCTTCTGTCCGCCATGGCGATCTCTTATGAAACCTCCCCTAAAAATGGCAGGACACTAAATCTGTCCCACAAAGGTGGGACCAACAGGCTGGATTTATCCCGGAAAAAAACGCAAGAATTTCTTATTTGCCACAAATTTTTTTTTTGGAAATTATGAATTACTAATTGCAATCAAAGGCCCCAAATTAACTAGGGGGGCTAGAAAGTATTCCTAGATACTATTCAAATATAGGGGATTCTTTTTACTTTTACCCCCAAGTAACCCCAATTTACCCTGCTGGTCCCACCTTTGTGGGACGGATTTAGCGTCTTGCCTAAAAGTGAGCTGTGCATTGTTACCGTTAGGGACACGAATCAAAGGCAACCCAAATTTATCACATGAGCTGGGGTCCCAACTCCCAAGTTGGAAGGGGTCCAAACTCCAAACTCCAAAGTCCAAACACCAAACTCCAATGGTGGGAAACAATAAAAAGTCCAAGCGACTCTGTCAAGGGTCCGGCCAGACCGGGCCTGGCTCGGGTCCGTGCTCCCTGCAGGGCCACCAACTGCCCACATTTCCGAGCATCCCTTGACTCCGTCGGCAGTTCAGTCCCTCCAACTCTATCACTGAATTTCCACGTCATATTTCAACCGTTCCCAACCAATCACAGAACGCCACGTACCCTTTCTTCCCCCAACACGAAATTACCACTCTACCTCCAGTACAACAAGCTCTGTCAACGTCTGCGTCTCTTCTGCCCTCTGTGTCTGTCAGCCGAGCTTGACAGCAGCCAGCAGCTTCAACATCATCATCACCACCACCACCATCGCCCCTGGTCACACTGTCACCGTCATCATCGCTGTCTGTTGCCGCTGTTTCTGCACCTCCATGAATGGCTGTCTTAACCCACTTTACACTTTCAGCACCTCTCTAGCTGCGCTCGCTCTCTCTCTCTCTGCACTCATTGCCTTTAAACGCAAGCTTCCATCATGAACGCACTTGCTGCTGCTGCAGCTTCCAAAGAAAACGAGAAGAAGAGAAAACAATGCGCGCCATGACTGGTTTGCAACTTAGTTGATCGAGCGAGATGGCAATCAGTGGAATGATCGACGACTGTGTTGGTAGTATGGGGTGTTGATCGGGGTTAGTTGTAAGTTAGCAAGATCGAGAGAAACCCAATTTTTTTGGGAGAGAAACCCATAAGTTAGTAAGATCGAGAATCATCATGATTGTCTGAGTCGAGCTCGCGCATGCAATTCGGACTTGGCAGGATTCTTTGTGTGGTAGCTTATTTCCCTGGTACGTACGTACGGGGATCGAGGGGTTAGCGATCGAGATGTGATATTTTTGTGTCCTTTAATTTCAAGATTGGTGTGGTTGGAGTTAGTGGAGCGGCGTTTTGTGCGTGTAAGATTTTTTTAGTTCTCAGAGATTGGCAGGGACACACTTGAGTGTTGATTAATTAATATCTAGTTGAGACAAAGAGCCGCGGGAGTACGTACAACCGTATCCAGAGTATATTTTGCGGTTATGGATGTGCTTGCAGGTCGAATTAAGCCATGCGGGTGTCTGTGGAGTGGAGGAGAACGGGGCAGTGATTCTGCAGGTGGGATACTCTGAGTTCTGGCATTTCGGACTTGCGGGATACGGGAACGATGTTACTGGGTTGGCTGTCGTTGTTCTTGGGTCACAGGGAGTCGTTGAGTTGGGTATTGAATAAGCCTGAGCTATCCTTCGATTGGTATCCCATTCATTTCCGCCGGTGATCGTTGTTTCTGGTAGAATATTTCATTAGGATTGTATGCGCAACCGTACCGTTGTTTAGTTTCTTGAACCCGACCGTCGGGATTGTTGTTCCTTGTGGTGGTGCTTCCCCCCTGTCGCTTCTAATGTCTTTAGTTGATTGAGAATTCTGAGAAGATGGCTGGAGGGCGCTAAAGTTTGTTGGTTGTAGAGAGCTCAAGGTTCGCTGCGTATGACTGCGCTCAAATTAAAGTTTAGTCTTCTGCTGCTGTTTTGACTTCTGGCCTTGCATTTTTTGGGAGCTGGGTTTTGTTTGCTGGCTTTGTCTACAGTAGTTGTCCTGGCCTGTCTTCTTGTTAAATATCACCGATCGTTTCTCCCTCTAGGTTGATGAGGTGGCTGGAGGCGCAGAGGAAGTGTCGCAGGGATTTGATGAACTATTCAGAATGGAGATGAGAATGCAGAGTAAGGAATCCATGGAGGAGGCTTCTGATTCCGCAGATCCGTCTCCTTCCTTGGGATGGCCTTTCGGTCTCCCGACGTGTATGGTGATTCACACGCCCAGCCCTAAAGAGCTCTCTGGAAGAACTCCTCTTGCTTTCCACCAGCAATTCTTGAACCTTCAAACCACTTTCTTGCTACCTATCTTCTCGGACGTTGACGGTGGGTCGTCAACCTCAGACACAGACTCCCGTTCCGATTTAGCGTCCTCTTTTTTCAAGGACTCACGACGGATCACTCTAGGCAGCCTCATAGGCTTACCCTTGGACACGTCCTTCCGCTTGGACGCCAATTACAACATCTTTTCCGGCAGAAGAAGGAACTTCTTGCCTTCTTGCGGAATCCTCGCGCTTCTGGGATGCGTACGGGATCCCATCGCCGACTTCGATATTGCGTCGGAGGATGGGGAAGAAGACGACACCGTGGTGACCGCGAGTTCGAGATCCCTGGCGGCTGTGTCTCAGGTTGCAGATCAGTCTGACCAAGCGCGGAGCAGCACCGTGTTTGAGGATGCGCTCTCGACAGTCAGCCGCAGCCCGGACTGGACCGACCAGTTCGTTTCGAGCCACAGCATACTCTTCGATGGGGAATGGTCAGGTGCTGATGCAGGGAGCGAGCGTATCACCACCCCGGCGAGCTTATCTGTGAGGTCTACGCCAAGACACAAGTCCCTCAAGTCCCACAAGTCAATAGATAAAAACTCAAGCAAGAAGTCCTTTTTCTCTTCCATCTGCTGTCGAATTGATTCGGGGAAGAAACCCTGATGCCATTGTCCTAGCTTGTCCATTTCTCTCATTCTTCTGCCAATAATGAAAAGCTTCTTCAGAGTCACCTTAGGCTTACGTTCAATTTCTGACCTCTGTCCATATTAAGCTTAGCCGAAGTCTACTTGTGTAAGAATTTCCAAGGTCTGAGTACTCGATTACAGAATCATAATGTTGTGATTAAGAAGCCCAACCCTCTCATGTCTTGCGCATTGCACCTGATGCAGGCGCTTAAGTTAAGTAGGGGTTTCTTTCGGTTCAATGTGCTCAAGGCATATCAAAGTTTGTGGCATCAGCTAATTAAGTGACGTTGACGAGACGACCTGTGGGTCATTTGAATTGATTACCTTTTGGAATGTATTTAGGAGAATCACAATTACTCCAAGAATATTGATGTGCTGTTGAGATCACTTGAGAAGACTTTTTTTCAGGTTTAATTGTTTTTGCAACTTGTTTATTAGGACAGTTGTCACAGCACCCTCATTAAATACTGTAGCTTACAGAGTCCAGTTACGAATCAATGCGGAACTCTTTGGGTATAGGCATCGCAAGGCATCCTCCAAAGAGTTCCGCGTTGCAAGGCATACACTGGGTGACATTGTTGCCATTGAAGAGGTTCTTCCTCAAGAATCATGGGTGTGATCACCAATAGGGGTGTGAGAGTTCAAGACTTGTGGTGAGAATATAGAAAATGCAATTGGAAATTTTTAAGAGAGGCTTAGGTAGAAGATACCTCTGCCTGGGTTCTAAATGCTTCCCCTATGTAGCAATGAGTGACATGTTCTTTGAAACATCTATTATTGTCATTGATAAGGTAGGCAGGCTTAAAGGGATGGTGTATGGACTTCCTTACCTTATAATTTTTGAAAGTGTCATGGATTGCAATTCTAGGTTTAGAATTTGTAGGTTTGTTGTCAAACAATTGGACACAATGCGACTATTGTTTCTTTGAAATACTAATCCTTTAAGACTAACTCCAATGCAATTCTAATTCTCTATTTGTAGATTAGTTTCTAGTAGTGGTTTTGAGACAAAATTTTAGGATCTACAATTGCATTGGGTTGGATATATAGAAGCAAGTGATACGATCTTCTTTCTATCATTTTCATTGCCATATGGTGCAATGCTATAAAAAAGAGGGAAGGTGGTTGAAAGTCTTAATCTTGTACATTCAAACTTCTTAAATTTGAGCCCCTCTTTAATGACATTCAAGAATGTCTTGTGTGCTTTCATTGTTTGAAGTGTTCTTATTTCACATTCAAATTATAGCTGACTTGGACTATGACTGTCTCCCAACTAATTGGATGGGAAGGTAAGAGTGTACACCCAAATCACCCTAAAAATCTCCAAGATTTGATGTTCTTGATCTAGTCTAATTATATCTAATATTAGATTTGGCCTAAGAGCATCGACACAATGGGGCGGTCAAATCCTCATAGTGAAGCAAGTCTAGTGGACCATTGGAACACAAAGTGCCTACTGGATATTGTCTTTGCAATGTGGGGAAGGAATTTGCCTTGTGCTAGGCTGGTCAATAGTCTAGCTTCATTGAATTCCATTCTAGCTAGATACATTGAATTTGGCTACTAATTTCAAGCATTGAGGTGGAATCAACACAAAATTTAAGGCAAAGTGCTCCAAAAGCAATCAACCCTAGGTTCTCCTCAAATTTCACCATGCATTAGAAGTTGTAGAAAAAACAACCACATTTGGCATGCCTAATAGTTGAAACACTATTGGCCACACTATAGTAGGGTAATTGGGCTCTCAAACTCGGCTTATGACGTCTCGGCAATGTGTGCTAAGCCACAATGGGGATGCTCTAAGAGCACGTCTCCATTATACTCTTAGACCTCCAAGTTTGGGAGGTCTAGATATTCTTCATTGCCCAGTAAACTTTGGCCAAACCTCCAACTTGCAAATCGGCTTTAAAGAGCTGGAGGACCTGGATCTTGGCTTAGACAGGGGTATTTGAAGAAAGAAACAAAAGGATTTCCTTTTCATTATCTATGTGTCACAAAATGATTGACTTTTTGTGAAAAGAAGATGCAATTACGAGCTTGTATTTGCTTATCTTGGCAATCCAAGTGTTAGATTCTTTAGCCTATTAGATTCTTTGATACAAATTTTGAGGTCCATATAACCCAATGGCAACATGGAGGCTTGGCCTGGACGTGCAGGCTCCTTCCAAATGGCCTCCAACTTCTGGAAGTCCAGAAGTTGAGTAGAAACCAGCTTTAAGAACTCCGGTTATATATGTAGTAAGGTAGTCTATTCTAAAAGCAAGCAACATTTTTAAATCAACCCTATAAAAAGCTATTGAATAGATATGAAGTGGTCCTTAAATGGACCACTTTAGTCATTGATTGAAAAAAAATTTTGATAAATTTTTGATAAATTATTGATATTTAGTCATCAATAAAAAAAAAATCTTTTTTCGCAAGAGCCAATCAATGGCCTTGATTTCCTCAAATCACTTTAGAAGTTGTAAGTGTACCCATTTTTCTTCAAATAGATACCTACAATTGATATCTTAGGAAATTCATAACTAACTCAAAAATGCTTCAAAAAATATGATACCATTTGTGTTACTTTTGGCATCCATTTTTCTTTTTCTAAAAAAATGAGTGAAAAATATTTCTATTCATGCAAATATACAAAAAGGCAGACCAACTCTTAAATGCAAGAGCCCCAAAGTTTCATTTTCTTTTGCTTAGGAAATCCCCCCCCCCCTATACCCGCTTGGCTTTTGTCGGTTTGTCAAATGATTATCACTAGTTTGAAATCCAAGTACAAGTGTTTCATAATCAGGGTCAAGGAATTTTAATTCACCGTAACCTTGATTTTTAAATTACTTAGATGTAGATGCACCTTGCACACTAAATAAGCTATGGAAAAACAAGCAAATGTCCAAAATACCATTGACCATCTACCTCGAAATTCTTTTTATGACAATGAGAAACACTTATTTTATTAACATTTGATGAGATTGAAGATGCAAAAAGAAGCCGTTTAAACAAGTTGAGTAGTAGTAGTAGTGAACACAATCCATGTGGAGTATGTAAACTAGGCTTAATAGGAGCTCAACCACTCATAGTTTAGTCAAATGTAGGAATTGTGTTAAAAATTAAGTTTTAAATCTCATTTAGGCATAGTTAATAAAATTATTTTGAAAAAACTTTGAACTAAAAAAAGTTGAGGAACTAAGCTAAATTTTATCTCCAAAAATTGGTTTGAAGTTGAGAGCCTCCAACTAAAAGTTATGAACAAAATTCAAAGAAGGTGTCTGAAAATATCCAAAAAATTGTCCCATTCAATCCTTCTCAAAATTTTGTCTATAACTTTTAGTTGGAGTCTCAAAACCTCAAATGAATTTTTGAAGATAAAATTTAGCTTAATTACCCAGCTTTTTCAAGTTCAATTCTTTTTCAAAACAAATATTCTATTATACCTAAATGAGGTCTGAAATTTAGCTTTTACCACAAATCCTGCATTTGGATTAATTATGAGCGGTTGAGTTCCTATAATCCTACTTTACATATCCCATATGAAAATCTTGACCTACTACTGCCCCCCTTGTATAAACAACTTCTTTTCTCATCTTCAAACACCATAAACTAAGTGGCTTTAGAAGTTGGTTGGAAATGTAAGAAGTCTCTAATTAGTTTGGCAACTACCTAGATTATCCACTTCATTTTGCTTAATTTCATTGAATTTGATTATTTGCGAATTGTTCACCTTGTATGCTCACGCGGTTGATTATTAAAAAAACTTCTATTACACCCTCATTACTGAAGTCCTAACGTCTTTCGTGAAAATCATACACTTTGATTAACAAAATTCATAGGCTTTCTAGACCTCAAAAAATAGATTGGATTCACTCTTTGGTGGCCCAGCCATTTTTTTAGCTAATGCCTTACTCCGGAGTACACAATCTCGTAACTGAAATTGTAAACTTTGAAAGCCTTTTACTCGTATTATTATTTACAATTTGTGTCTCGCATTCAGCGTTTGCCATGACGGAAACTCCATCTGCTTCAGTTCCTTGACTTCCTTCTTTTGTTTTTCTGCGGGATGTTTTGAACCCGATTCTTTGAATTGTACCGTTTCATAACTTAAGATCCAAGCGTGCTGACTGCTGAGAAGGAGAGGACAGAGTGACAGACAGATGCCACATTGTCAGGCTCAAGAATCAAAGCTCTTTTCCACATATGAGATGTCTCTGTAAGGTAGAAGGTCCTTAAACCAACCATCTAAGCATTGGAACTGAATTTTAGGCAGATGAAATATTTTCAAAATATTTTTCAGTGAATTTTCCTTCAAAGACAAGAGGAGTTAGCATCTAAACCAAGTTGTTTCATGTTTTTTGGATCATTTTTGAATTAATTATGAAATTTTGAAGTTGAACTGCTCTAGGGCTCTAGAACCGCCCGCTTCTGAAATGTACTAGTGTGCAACAACTGGAAGAGGGCAATTTTTTGGGCAGAGGCTTGTAAATAGTAGGAGAGGTAAGTTTTTGACAACTGGAAAACTATTTTTAACATTGAACTCAAACTTTCTGGTTGCAATTAGTTTGATACGTAGACGAAGCTACTCCTAAAATGTAGTTCTGGAATGATCGGGATACTTTCTACGCAAGATAGTGAAATTAGATTGCCCCACACTAATATCTTGATAGTCCACATTATATACATATTCATTGCTATTGTACAATGATGCAATCAATCTAGAGCCATGTATATGGCATAGATTAGTGCACTAGTTCAACGCCTGGTTCAGAGAGTTGCATGCGCCTCCATGTAGACAAGCAGTGATCTATGAAGTAATCTATTTCAAGTAAAGCAACCTAATTTCACTATTTTGTGTAGGGAGTTGCATCATTTGCTTATTGGCTACTCAGATTGAGGTAATAATTCATAGCTTTCTCTTGTCACTTTTGTTGCTATATGGAGCATGACAAATGGAAAGAATGAAGGCGATTTAGAGTCATAAACTCTAAAATGAATGTACCCATACCCAATCACTTAAGGGATTCTGCAGCAAATGATGAGCAATTTAAGGTGTAGGAAATTTTTTTTATGTAGAAAGATAAGAAACATGGAGATTTCCAAATTTTCGTAATTTTATTCCCAAAATGAAATTACTAAGAATTTTGGGAGTCAAAAAGTTGTCCAGACTAATAGCCATCCAATTACGATCATCTAAAAAACTGCTTTCCCGCTCAAATATTTCCTATTTTCTTCCTCACTACTTTGGGACATGTCATAACCTTGAAAAAATCCATTCCAAGCTTTTCAGCCTTGGTTGGAAATAGTGCCCTTCTACAATTTGTGATCAACTATAGGTGCATTTACCTTATGTGCAATTCATTTTTTTGAGAGAGACACATATCTCTTAGATTTAATGGTCTTGATCTAGTCTGAAGGATAGGATTATCTCTGATAATTGAGTTGCCACTCTACGACATGACTGTTTATCATGTAAATAACGCATCATTGAAC
The DNA here is from genome assembly GCA_963969595.1 of Neckera pumila. NCBI lineage: Eukaryota > Viridiplantae > Streptophyta > Bryopsida > Hypnales > Neckeraceae > Neckera > Neckera pumila. The sequence goes on along the minus strand of OZ018415.1, from coordinate 15,950,002 downwards.
AAATCTCATATACATTAAGATTTAAAGAAACAACTTGGAATTAGAACCGATGATCTTCTCTTGCCTCCCAATCTTGGGATGGTATCTACGTTGATCCATCCTAGCAATGAGGCACAAAATTAGTGTCGTTATAAAATTACTCCCTCTATCCTAAAATGATTATCCATTGTAAATGTCATATTTTTTTAAGGTAATTTTGAGTAAGTCATATGAAAAGTTCCTTGTGGCTAATTTTATTTAGGTCGCAATGAACACATACAATATTCTTCATTGATTTTGACTAGAGAATATAAAATTCAGAACCTTTCTTAATTATGTTTTTTTGCAATACGATCAATGAAATTGGCTCAACAAAATACCAATAAGGATTTCTGGATGGAGGGAGAAATATTTTCTTGGAAATAAGTACAAATACAGGGATATTTCTGTTTACATATATTACAATTAGTACGGCTTTATAAATTAAGCACAAGTAGGATGAATTAGTGCCGATCATTCCAGAACTCCGCGCTCACTTCTCGTCGAGAGCTCACGATCTCCGCTCGAATTCCCCGAGGCCAAGGTTTGTGACAATTTTGCAAAGCTTCGTCAAGCTTGCATCTCGAAGCACGATTTTCGGTTCATACGGACCTTCACGATAGTAGTCTCGGCGATGCTCGCTGTTGAACGCGATTTCCTCCTAGAATTCTGTTAACGCAGGTGGAGCTTCTGTTCTGGTTATAGTCGTCAGCCACCTATCTTCTACAAATCTTACGCAGTACTCTTACGATGCCGTTTGAATGAATTTGTGGCTAATCAATTTGAATTTCAAACGTTGTGCTGCGGAAAATGTTCTTATGTAGTTAAATTTCTTGCTCTAGCAATTGTTGTTCTTCCTTGCCGTGCAAAAGCTTTCTGATACGCTGTTGGAATTTGAAACGTTGTACGTGCCGGCGACTTATCTTCTTCAAAGCATTGGCAATGGTTTCACGATGTCGTTTAAATGAATGTGCGGCTGATTAATTCGATTTGTCAAACGGTGTGTTGCGGGAGTAATTCGGTCAAGCGTGTTTTAATTAAGATTGTCCGAAAATTTCGCGTGCACAGTATGGACGATCGAAACATCGAGTCGCCACAGAACGCTCCAACTGAGAGTTGGTCGGGCACCACTTGTACCAGCAATGGCGGCCGAGACATGTCCGATGAGGAAGTTGGCGACACGATCGCTGCACGTCTCACGTCCTTGATAGAAGGTAAGTCTCGCTTTCATTTGTTCTTGCCTCGGCTTGTAAAAGCGATGTATTCGAGAAGATCGCTGAGATGAAGTGATTATGGAGTCAGCGAAGTTGCTCCGCGCTGGGGATGGCGCAAAGCATTTATTCTAATTCGGACGTGATTCTAGTTTGAGTTTTCATATCTCTTATTGTTTGTGATCTTGCCACCCAGGAAAGTAAGTGTTGAATCATCCTCGTCTGGTACTGGTACTCAATTGAGAGACTATACGGCTTAGGTTTCCAGCTTTTCCAGGATTTCCGCCTTGCATGCACTGCTGCTTTCAGATATTTATTGAGTTCTAGCTATCTGCAGTAATTGTGAATCAGATCACGGTCTGCCTGATATTTGAGAGGATATGGTTGATGCCTGTTTGTAGTTTATTTGCATTTCAAAACATGGAACGGTTGTTCACACTGTTTGATCGCAAGTACTTTTGGAGGGGCAGTGTTTAGCATATTGGTTGAGAATGATTGACCTAACGCTTCGAGGTGCACAATCTTGCTAGCTGCCATTGATCTTGTCACTGTTTTGGCAAGCTTCATCAGCTAGCTCGCATGTAGTGCCAATCACCAGTCGAGAAGTGAGCATAACAAAATTCTTTTGCTCTTTTGCGACCGCAGACAGCATCCAACATCAGTTCATTTCAGCCAAGGAGCAGTTGCAGCCATTAATACTGTGAGCCTAAACATGGGAAAAAAACTGAACGTCGATGTTGCGTCTTTACGTTTGAGAGGAGCTCTTAGGGCACTATTATTTTGTGATTCATTCGGCTCGGTGTCTTTAAGGAGGTTCTGCTCGTTGTGTTGCTCTACCTCTGATTCGGAGGCTCAATCTACGAACACTAACAGAAGATGTAAAAATGTTCAGTGAAATAAAAGGAAGCTCGGATGAGATCTTGGAGCGGCTCAATCGGTCCCGGAAGCAAGCACTGCAACGTAGGGACGAACTCGAGGTAGAGCGCCAGGAAATTCATCAAGCAGCATGCGAAGTGATCAGCGCCCTCAACGACACAATGGAGGTACGGTGGACCATCCATGCGCTTTTTCTGCTGAACTCGCTAAGATTTCAAGCAGGCACCCGATGTGACAGGCCATGTACTCAGGGTGACCATGGTTAACATAATTAATCACTTGCGACATCTGTTTGGGACTTTTCTACTTATTTTCACAAGTTTCCTTCAAATTTGAAAATCCGGGGGCATCTCCCATCTCCCCTTCCCTATGAATGCAGGGAATTCTTAAATCTTGAAGTGTACTGTCAACTGCAAGCGTCCACGAGCTGAGTGGCGGAGACCAAAATTGAGTAGCATCAAGGCAAATGAAGTGAGCTCCATACTATATTTGTGAAGAGCTCTCATACCTTTACAATTAGGAGATAAATGGAATAATTGACATTGATTTTTTTCGCACACCTTAGATTCCTAGTTCAGCTTTGTTCTTGTTCGATTGTCTCATCTTCTAGATCAGCTGAAACTAAGGGCTTCACAATTTTGCGTCACATGGTTGCCAACAGTAGATCACCTATTCAAATATGATGCAAACGTTTGAGCTTCTTTATCACCAGTGCAGATAGTATTGCCCAGTTTGAACGCAAGATTGCTTTTGTGCCCCTTCATTCCACAATAACTGGGATGACAATGCATTGCCACTAGCCGCTGTGCAATGAAGCCTCAGCTTGATTGTCAAGACACCAACTGACTGAGCGTCCTCGCTAGTTTCGTCACTGCAATGTGTGCACACGTATTCGGCTTTTGAAGATCTGTATGCTTCGTGATAACACGCATGTATTATTGAGTACCGAGGTTTTCTGACATCTGAAGTACACAGCTACTAATGAAGAATTCCCAACAAATTGAAGAATAGGTCTTGAAATTATGGGCTATCGCTGCCAACATAACCTCAACTGTCTCGCCTGTTCAATTGGTGCTTGAATTACAATTTGTGTCCTCCAAATAAATCCTGTGTATGCCATGAAAATCTGATCGTGTCCGTGCTGAAGATCTCAAGGGTCTATCATGAAATTGTGCAATTCGAAAGTTCAGCGTGCGAGACTGAATGGACAGACATAAGAATGGCTAGGTAATCAAAGTTATTTTTAACCCTGAAAGATTGGAGCCTTTGAGACCAAGGAGTCAAACTTCTTCATTGTAAATGTTCAATTTCGGCATTACATAAAAATGATTTCGTATTATAAATTGTTTTCTTTCAGAGATGAAAGCACATGTCTTCTTTATAAGCCTCATGAAATTTTCAAATATTTTGTACAGGTTTGAAATTATGGTGGAATTTGAAGGAATAATGAAGAAAAATCACATCTAATATAAAGTGCATTAAAAAAAGCATTAGATGAGATTCAGGGGTCTTGGAGGCTCCGAGTTCCTTTGTGTTTTGCTACGTTTCCAAACTGCGGGAATGCAGTTGCAGCAGCTAGCGGATGTGGCACAACGATTGCCACGTCATTTTCTGAATGATATTTTGGTAATTTCTTTTTTCTTTTTTTTGGAAAAAAAAAATTTGATATGCCCGTACCGGCGTTCACTGAATCTGGCTAGATTGGGGAATGGGCCTGAAACGGCCCTCCAAGACCCCCGAATCTCATCTAATGGGGGGGAAATCTTATCATATGTATTCATTATAGTGTAGAACATTGTGGTGCAAATCAAATTTTCATAACATTTTGAATTTGCGGTTATTAGCTCTCAGCTTGAAACTGTTATAAATTATTCATACATAGGAATTGTCTTTTGGTTTTGCTTAGATGATTAAAACATCTAAATGAATGTCAAAATTGGCTTTTAAAAATAAAAAGTCAATACAAAAACAAACTAATGGCTAAATAGGTCTATTGCTTTTTTGGAACAATATCTTCTATAAAATCAAGATTCAACTAACTATAGTAAAAAATTAAAATGAAAACTATTTAAAAATGTTTTGTGTTTGATAAGAATTTTCTCCATTTTTGCTTCTAAAAGGTCATGGTGATTTCAAGCCTTCACCAAAATCCTGGAATTTTTTACAATTTCAAGTAAACATATGATTTCATCAATAAAAATTAAAATTGTATATAGTGGCAAAATATAGAATACAAAGTGAAGAAGTTTGACTACATGCTAGTAGATTGCAAGCGGGATGAACCACTTGTCTATCTATTGCAGACTAATTATTAAAATATAAAATTATCATTTAGAAATGTAGGGTTTTATTTTTTCTTTCTATCAGTATATATTCGCTATGGAATTTGCTACAATGAGTGTACTTAATTTTGAGTTGTTTCTAAAGCCACTTCTTAATGATTTGCTTAACACCTAAAGTTCCATGACTATGTTTTCACCAAAAACACTCAAAAACTGCTATTTTTAGTACAAGTACCAAATTTTTGAAAAAAAACTTCTTTCACATATGTAACCATAGGATCTTATATTAAACTAGTTTTAGAAGATGTGGAAAAAATTTCAGAATTTTCTACCATGCGGATTGGAAGATATTAGCATTTGAATTGGCAAAAATCCTTTTTTTGTCCGTGCAAAAAACAGGGCAGCTGCACTTCACAATGTCACATTTATATAAAAGAATGTCCAAAATGGTGGTGCTTCTTTGCATTCTTTTTCCTAAACAAGTTGGCTACATGTTAAAAAAATTTCAAATCATTTGGAATTTTACAACATATACAAATAAAATAGTAAGTAGAAAGAAGTAGAAATGATCCAAAATACTAAATTGTTAAGAGTTTAATTATGGAATTGAAAAATGTTAATCCCAATGGTTGTAAAGTTGTAATAAACAACCTACATCCTATGATTTTTTTTTTTTTCAAAAAATATTAAAAATTCAGTTAAATAAACAACTTCAAAGTTTATTTTAGGATAGAGAATCCATAACTGCCCAAAAACTTAAAAACTTCATAACTTTTGACTCATTGGTCAATGGATTGATTCAAAGCCTTCCATGTATATATAACTCCAAAAAACCAATTTCAAATTTTTATTTTTGAGAAAAGTGATTTTTTCTGATCTGCCTAGACTGCCTAGTTACCAAAAAAATAACATAATTGGCTATAACTTTTTACTCCTATTTCCAAATGTCATGAAATTTAGTGCATATGAAAGATATTCCTTGCGCCCACCTTCTATTAAAATTTCAGCTTAAAATATGGAAATCTCTAGTCACATGTACCTGCCCAAAATTTCTATACAGCCAAAAAATGCATGCCAGTCCTTTAGAGGTTAAAATGTAAAACTTCTATTTTGTGACAACCCAGGGTCAATATTGAATACATCTATTTTCAATCCTTTATAAATTTATAGTTTATTCATGCAATGAAGAAAAGATATATGCTAAGAAGACTAAAAATCCTCTTTTAAATGACTCCTAAGATGATCCAACAGAAAAATTATTATTCCTTTAGTCCAAAATAATTCTCTGGTTTGAGATAATTAGTTAAAGTAAGCTTCAGATTTTGTCAAAACAATGGTACCATGTGTATAGAATATGTGTTGCAGTACCATGAGCTCACAGTATGTGTACCATTACAATGCTGTATTATAAAAAATCGTTATCTTCATATTTGTTTATTTGTTTTTCTAGTGCAATTCCAAACTGAGCTTATTATAACTACACAAAATAGTGAAACATACACATGGCTTTGAATTGAATGCATTATTGTACAAAAGCAATGAATATTTCTATAGTGTGGACTGTCGAGAAATTAGTGTGGGGCAACCTAATTCCACTATTTTGTGTAGTGTTCTCAAACCACAAAATTATTATGAGGGCAGAATAGTTTGTATTATATAATTAGTAATTTAATAATAGGAACCATGCCCAAAATTTCAAATTTTTACTCAGACGTTTCTAGGGGCAGTTACTTTTCCTTCTGACATCAGCCTTTTCTGCAACAACCAGCTCAGTTCAAAATAAGAACGTTGCGCTCCTACTTTTCAAATGGATGCCCAGACCGCCAGGTCACCCCGTCTGATTTTCAAATCCTGGCGCCCCTCCCGAGAATGCTTGCTGCTGCACTACTCACTCCCGCTGCTCATTTGCACCGTATTTCATAAATTTTGCAGAATCTCTGCCAGCACCCCGACGCTATCTACGCCAACGGAATCGCCCAAATCGACGCCATTTTGAGCTCTTCTGTTATCATTTTAAGCTTTACTGGAAGCAGTTTGAGTGTTTTTTGAAAGCATTGTGAGGTGTTTTGACGAAGATTGCAGTAATGGTTGGGCGATGGTGGATTCGACGGTGCAAAACTTGGGAGAGACATTGATTTAGGTTGTCCAAAAATCAGTAGGGGAGTTTCTTCGATGTAAGAGATCGCACGTAAGGGGGAGTGAGTGAGCTCAATGGGGCGGCCAAAGAAGGCCACTACTGCTGCGGGACGCAAGGCGCTGGCGAAGAAGGATGCGAACGTAGTGGTGGTGAAGCCCGTGGAGGCTAATAATGCTGTTGATGAGACACAGGATTTTGAAGAGCAGCTGCGTATTGTCAACCTCATTTGCAACGCCGTGGATCAGGAAGGTGAGCACTTACTTTCTGGGTCTCTCTGTTTTGGGTGGAAATGCAGTTGGCAATATTGGGATATGGCTATTGGGGAGTTTTGGAGGTGGTATGAAATTACTTCTATTTGGGAGTTTTCGCCGAATATTGTGCCGGTATGCTTAGTAGGTCAAGAAGAATTTGCAACTTGCTTATTTCTCAAACGTTTATATTCAATCACCGTTGAATTCAAGGTCTACGTCTCTGTGCTTGAATCTCTAGGAGAAACATAAAATAGGTGATGCTTGCCAGGTCTTGCCTATGCTCCTTGCTTTGAGCAACACCTAGTGCATGAAAGTGGAAGACGACATAGGATAGAGATCGTGTGGGATTTTCATTACTTTCTACTCTCCTTCAATTCAGATTTGGAGAATACTTAGGGGTGTATTTCCAGTGTTGTCGAGGTTCAAAGTACGTAAATGTGTGTCAAAAATTTAAATTAGGTGAATTCTTAAACTCAAACCATCTCAGATGAATCTTCTTAAAAATACGTGAACGAGGCTTGCATTTTCAATGTGACAACATGCAGTAAGTTCTACAATATTTTTAGGCAACTGCTCGTGTTCAGTCCATCGTCGCTTGAAGCATAAATTGAATGAATCAGTATCCAGATTATTTTGCTTTGTTCAGAGAAATGAACGTCGTTTGGTTCACTTATCATGCATTGGATGTGTACATATGATCGTGTGCACAAGAGGTGGTTGAAAGCGTACATCCGATTATCTATTTGGAATCCTCTTAAATGTGCAATAGGCGTTAACTGTCAGTTTGAATTATGAAATAAGTTCTACAATGCTTGACAAGTGTTCTGGCAACTGCTCGTGTTCACCGCTCGGTTCACATTATAAATTGACAGAATCAGTATCCACATTGTTTTGCTTCATTCAGAGAAACGAATCTTGTCTGGTTCAGTTATTATGCATTTATGTGTGCATATGAGAGGCATACATGCTAGTCTCTTTTTCTCCAGAGCTTTTATTGTACTTATGTGCATTTGTACATATTGCAGTGGAGTCGAGATCAGCAGCAATTGTGGCCATAGGGGATGGCCACATGGCGAGTGCTACCATTCAATTGCAATTGCTGATTTCCAAGTTTCCGGAGCACATCCGGAAGATGCCCATGAAGAAGTTCTTGAAGGAGCACTGTCCCAACACCAGAGCCAACACTCGCCCAGATGGGACAATATATTTTGATCTAACGGAGGGGGACGCAGAAGCCTTCACGATGGGCTGGTTACAGCCTCCCGGTGGAGGCGTTCTCAACTTTAGCAATCTGAATTTTAACACTGGTTTTGCGCAAGGCTTTGGTACTGTAAGAAATACGCCAGGCTTTGGGACTGTAAGGAATACACCAGGCTTTGGGACTTTAAGAAATACGCCAGGCTTCGCGTCTGCTCAAAATACCCCAGGCTTTGGACCATCTCAATCAAGTACGCTACATCATGACATTCTTCACACAGGCTTGAAATATTCCTTAATTAAAATACCGGAGTTGTGAATATGCTTGCATTCATGTCTAGGTTTGCAAATTTATCTTCGTGGGTACATGGAAGCGAAAGGTTTCTGGAAGGGATCTTTGGGAGATAGCTTTTCATGTGCTACTTTCCATTTTCTTAACCACGCGGGTTCTATTTCAAAAAAAACCCTAGTTGTATTGGTAATGAATGATACGTTCAGTCCCACCTATTTGTCAATTTATTCATTGATAAATTGTAGTTGACTCTTGAACTTTCAGAAGCATCAATCCTTGCAGCACCTGACTGAAGATGGATTATGGAATGACGTGAACAGAACATTGCTATTCCGAAACACCATCTTCGCTGTTTAGCCATAAAGGATATAGCTCCTTTAATAGGGAAACAATATTTCTAAGTACACCTTTTACTGTTCGCAGTGACGGATTATATTGGCGAAGGTGTCAGCAACAAATTAGCTGATCAGGTATTACATCTTTCCTATTTTTGTATTTTTTTTCTTTGGCAATCCATCCTCGGCCAGCATTCGGTAAAGCACAGTCAGGTCGCCCTTTTCAGTCTGATGACATGTTTTAACATTTTGCTCACATTTGTAACTACAGAAGGGCATAGAGCAGTATAGTTGGGATGAATTCCTTGCTGCGTATCGACTGCAGTCAGCAATGAAAGGCCCGTCTGCCTGGGACACTCCATCCATACGAACACCTGGCATGGTAAGCATTAGCGAAGAGATGATCCTCAGGTTTTATACTGCTTGTTACATTATTTGAGCTGGAATTGGTATCTGCTAGTATAGAATTTAATGGTGATATCTTTATTCTATTGTATTTTTAATAATATGGTAGTGGGACTATTTGTCTAAAAGCAATTTTGGTCAGTTTATGTAGGAAGCAAACTAGATCTCCTTAAATGCTTCTTAGATATTGTTTACACGAACTTATCGGATCTCATATGTGGCCACTGAATCGACGACCAAATTCGTGGGTCCTAAAATATCTGATCGTTTCTGTCTACAGAACTGGAGGGACACTATGATCACTCGAAACTTTACCCCTATGACGGAGAAAGTCTTCCCTTCAATGCTACCATCGCATGCTGGTATACCCATAACTTCCTATGACAACGTACATATGCTGGAAGAGTTAGTTCCCGAGTCTGTGACCGGACAAATTCATGAACAAATTTTTTTCGTACTGGGCCCCTCTTATCCCTAAGTTCCTGAACTAGCAATGGAAATTCAATTTTAGAAGCTTGTAGCCAATTATAATAACTTCCAAATTTCGTTTTCACTGGTTGAAAACTGTTCAAAAATTTAGTATTCAGTTTCTTCTTCTGTTGGTGTATTTTGCTACTATCCTTATTGCTTCCTAAACGATTACTTTCAACTGCCATAGATATGGAAGTGGTCACTTTTGAACATATAGGCATGTAGGGATCTTGTGTGGATGGTAGTTTGCAATTTATATTGGTCATATCACTTGAAATTAAATTGATTCCATCTAGTTCTTACAATGTGGTTACTTAAACTTTTTTTTAACTATTTTGAAGTCCTGGTCTTCTGATTCATCTAATAGGTTCGAAATGCTCATTCACTGCTGTGAAAGAGTTGTTGTTCATTGCTTGATGGAGTCAGTTACATACCGGAGGGTTAGTTTCCTTTGTTAAATATCACAACATGAAGCACTTTTGTTGACAGGTAATACGCGAGGGGAAGGAGCGAAGCGGAAGGCGACCACTTCTCGTGGACTCCGAATGTAGTAGGCTACCTTTCTGTTTCTCATAATACTTGGCAGCAAGTTGCTGCAATTCCTAGAAAATTAGAGCTCTCTGGAAGAGCAACCTGTAGATCACTAGCTCTTCCAACATTCTGCAAGTCTGTACTTTAAATTAATTTATGGCTACGTGACTTGTATTCGGTGCCATGCTCTTCTGATTGTTAGTTTGTTCACTGTTAGCGAATTATTCAAAATCAGTGTACCTTGAAACTCTTCAGAGTTTATTGCTGTGGAGAGTTGTAGCGACATACACAACTCAAGTTCCAAAAGGTAATATACCTTGGATCCGATACTATAACTATTCCAACCCTATTTTCAGTTTGTTGGCTCTGGCCAAAGGGAGGAGGCTTTGCATCAACTGCAGCTATTGTGAGGAAGTTTGAGTAGTATCGTACTCAAGAACCGACCACTTTAAAGGATAAAAATTGAACCTCTCGTAGCGTAGCTGCTTGTTTTACATTGTGTAGGATAAAAGCTGGTTGCTCAAATATAAGGCAACTGATGTGTAAGCGCAAGTTTCAGTGGGCTTACATCAGTGGGCTTCTCCTGCGTACTGTACACCCTGGTGCTTTAGGCTTGGGTTACAGTAGTTGTAACTGCCTGTGGTGGGTTATGTTTCTACTTACATTCTATCACTCGCACAAGTGAAATTGAGACGAACAACAGTCTCCCAAAACATACTTGGTTGAAGAATTATGCTTCGTCAACAAAATATTGAATTACTTTGTGCTCCTTAGTGTTTGTCCTAACGTGCATGCGTTCTTTTGAAAGGTGAATTATTGTGGAAGCTCTAAAATATTTGTGACAATAAGGGGCAGCTAACCTATTTTCGACAGTGGCACAGATTATGAAATTCTTTGCAACGTTTCACTGTATTCAAGATTTGTATATGTCTAGACATTAGGGTTTTCAATTTTGACAATTCATGAGGTAGTCTAGAATTGTTCAAAAATTGTGTTCTTTTCAATTTCAAACTTCAAACCTTATTGTCTATCACCCCAAATTTTCCCAAAACTACCGCATGTAAAATCTCCATGTATAAAACAATTTCTTAGAGTGGCTCAGTAATCTTTGACATCACCATCATCCGCTGTATGACGACCTTTTTGCAATGGAGTTATCATTGGTGGCCACAATAACGTCAAAATCTTTGACAACCTTTGATCTAGGGATCATAATGCATGTTGAACTTTCTCTGGAGTAGATGCTTACAAAATAATTGGTGCAATATTCGAATACTGAAGTAAAGAGAGTAAGCTTAGTTTCGGATAGTTCACAATAGTTTTTATATCTAACAGAAATATCTGAGAAATATTTCCTAAACCCCAAGAAAGAGGGAAAATATCTGCCAGACCAGATCACCCCAGAGCAAACTCCAGAATTGTGAACTATAACCACTGAGAAAAACAGAAAATGTGAAGGGTAGTGGAGACTCTGGACAACCGTAAACCCTAAGACTGTTCACAGCCATTGGGACATCATCGCACATTCGCACACTCATCAACTTCCCAAGCGCATTGCGAACGTAGTGATATCAAGTAATTCTCCAAAAACTGGAAAAGCAAGTGGACACAGCCATTCTTATGTGAGAACTGCTCAAATGAAGCCAAAAGTGTTGTAAATATCAAACCCTAGTTCACAATCGTAACCTACTGAGTATGATAGGCGCATTTCGGACTAGAGAAAGGCTAAAAGACAAATGCAAGGCACGAGAACAAGCAACACCAAGTTGCAACATTTCAGAGTCGAATAACCCAAAAGCTTTCTCTAATGCATAGTACAAAATCTCTTATCCATGAGTAAGACCATGTACCGTAGCGGTAAGATTACTACCTTGCAATCGCAAAATTTGCGGTACAAACTGAGGAATATTCTACTACCAGGCAGAGTTGACACTTTAGTGCTTCATCCTCTCGCCTCCCCTACGCAGTACTCAAAAGAAGAATTATCAATGCAGAAAGGCTACCTTGAAAAACTATCAAAACCACTTCAATGAACCATAACTAACCATGTTTTCAATACCATACCAGCCTCAGACGCTGTACAGCTCGTTGATCTCGTTCGAAATCTCTTCCTCCTTTTGGCGCCCATACACATCAATACTCATATCCTGCTTAATGTTATCAGCGTCGTTCACCACGACCTCCACGTTCAGCACCCGCTTATCCTGAAGGTTAAAGTTATAATCCGACTTGACGCCATCCCGCGGCACCAGATGCAACAAATTCTGCTGCGGATGATCCCGTTTCCACGTGCGCGAGGCACACTTCGCACGGAAATTGAACTCATCACAGATACTCCCCGCCTGAATCTCTGCCGGAAACACCGACAAATCCTCCTTCAATGCCACGCCAAGGGTCGTGGCCGTGACACACTTGTAGCACGTGACGCCGCCATTCTCCATGCACTCCAGCGTCCCGGCCGTCACAGGCTCGATCACGAATGCGTCCTTGAGCTTGCCATTCTCGTCCTTCTTGAAACAATGCGCCAGGCCGAGGACAATGTAGTCGTCGTCGCTCCAATCCGGGTCTTGTCCGTGGACGTCACCCGCGGCTCTCGGCACAAACTTCCGCTCCTGCTGCTGCTTCTTGTTTTTTTGCAAAGAATTTGACACCACGAAGGACTTCAACTTTTGGCCAGCGAAGGAATTGGCACTGCGGGAGTATCGCACCTGGAAGCCGCTGGAAGACGCGCGGGTCGAGGACGCGGCCCTGTGGTGATGCGCGGCGACGTCCATGGAAGCCGGGGAGATTCGGCTGGTGGTTGCGGCCATGGAGGTCGCCATTGCTAAGAAGCTCCTGGACGAGGATTGTGAGCGATGGCGGAGCTCAGCAAAATTGTTGCGAGAAAGGAAGTCGGAGAAACAAGCTCGTTCGGGAAGATGAATAGACGATAGGATAAGAGGCTCGGCTGAGAACCGCTGAGATAGGGTATTATCAGGGTATACCCCCCGGTAAAGATAATTGAAGGCTGGGCAAGCAGCACCTTAGGTAAGGTTGAAGCACCTATAAGCGGCACTTTTTAGCAATTTCGCATACTTTGAGATTGTATCACCATATAATTTTATTTTGAAGACTTTGGCAACTGAAAATCACGGATTTAAAATAAAAAATTGACAATTTACAGAATATGTATGAACATGTGATGAATCTCTGAATTTCACAAGTATTTGGTATATTCCAAACCATTTTTTGCATTCATGTCTACATTGTGTACATTTTGGACTTCCTATGTTTACAACATAGTGTCATTTTCTCAATGCTGAGTTCACTATTAAGAAATTGGAGTATTTGTCATTTCGCTCTTAGTTTAATATAATTTTTTGGGGTTCTTTCAACATGGTGAAACCATGTGCAATGACCAAAGTAACAACAATAGGGGCATCTACCTTAACCCCTAAATGCCCAAGGCCTATTTTGGGTTTCCTAGAATTTGCTCTAAATTGAACAAAATGCCAACATTTTGATAAATTGTATTAATTCTTTTTGAATTGTAACCGTGCAAATTCAAATTGGACATGTTAGAGATCTCATAGGAAAAGAAAACACAACAACATCATTTATGGAGTGAAAGATTATAATGTTTGACCATGAGGGTGCTAAAATTGCAAAAATCTTTCAATCTTCTTTACACAAGTCAAATCTAAAAAGTTGGTGACCAAAAAAATTTGAGGTTAAAGAGCCTAGCTTATAGAACACTGATCAATTTATGGCTTCTTAAAATCTACTCTACAATTTTTTTAAATGTGTTTTGAATGTGATTTTTTCTCCAAAATCTAGTGTATTTGAGGCTCATTTCCAAGAGCTCTCAACACTACAAGAAGGCAAAATTGCAATGGGTACCCTTGTATAAAAACTTGAATAGAAAAATCACTATTGTTTATTTTCAAGATCAGATTTTTGGTGCTAAAATTAGACTTTGAGAAGAACTTTCTAAAAATATAAACTACTAAAATAGCAACTTGGTTAGGTTTTATTTAACTTCAAAGTTTTGCAAACACCAGATTTGGGTGCCTTGGGCATTTAGGCGTTAAGGTTGAAGCAGATAGTCCCAACATAGGTATTTGAGCACAATTTAAATTGTTCAATTGAGCTTTTGTTGGGTCTCTGTGAGAGTTAACAAGGGATCCCAGATACTCGTATAGCATGAGTAATGGTTGTAAATTTTAGGCAAGAATTTTTAGGGGTTGGTTTTAAAAATGGGTCACAATTAGCTGCACTTACCTTATTCTATAACTACCCAGACCTAAGCTTAACCACATGAGCCTGAGCTTCCAAGATTCCCTGGTCAAAAACTAGGAAGGTTTGGTGTCTGGACACACAGTATACCATGCATTGTCATTCTGTCTATTACAATCTCCAAGTAAGATCTTTACCAGTTCACACAAACACAAGCACGACTGGAATTTAGTTCCAAAATGTATAAATAGAGAAGCTTCATGAAGACTCAATGCTCAGTAATCTGACGTGACCCAGTAATGAAAATGACATTCCAAGAAGAGCTTGCTTCACCAGTTTGGATTGAAGTGAAACAGAGCTCTTTGTTGCATAAATATAATGAATGAAACAATTAGAGGAGCCTCAATAAGGCATTATCAGGCATTGCTATGTGCAAACACCTGACGCAATCAAATGAAGTACGTCTAACTAAATTGGATCTATTTACAAACTGAAATGAAAATTACAATGAAAGAACAACGAACTCGGCAGGAGATGCTGCAGGATCACATCTGCAGGCTACCTCTTAAGTTTCTACAACCCTTGATGCAAGGCAACAACTCACCGCTGGAAGCTCATCGACAAATAATCCCAGAAGTCGATAAATACTGAAGAGGAAGAAGCAGACCTTGATGCTGATTCTTTTCACTATCATCTACAGGGGATAATGCAGCTCAACCAACGGGTGAGGAAATCTGAGTCAGCTTATGTATAGCTCCAAATGAATGAGTTAACCACTGAAAACTCTGTCGTCAGCGGCATGTACTACGAGTGTCTCGTTAGAAGGTTCAGTGGTTAGTGGCGTGGGGGTCCTGTACACAAAGGTCGAGCCTCCCCACAAGAGGAGCAACATGGCTACGAAGCAACCTCCGGCAAAGAGGTAGAATTCATTCGCTTTTGAGAGATTGGTTCCAATGATGGCCACAACCGCCACCGTCACAAAATTGCCTGCATTTTAATCCCACCAGAGCAAGCACGCACATGAGTCCATTAAACACCACACTAATAGTTGATGGATTACTATTGAAACAGCATTGTTTTAATACCATTTCCATGTTTTCTTTCTGGGATTTTTCACAGTTTTAAACACACAATGAGGTGATAAAATGGCAATAAAACAGTGACAATGTAGTATTAACCCATCATTCAAATAACCAGCACAAAACATTTGATAATCAGAGGGGAGGGAGTTTTGGGATGAAGTCGCACAAGAGCAGCAGGACCAAGCGTACCTGCAGACACAGTGAAGAGCCACGCCGCCTGGACAACAGACTTCATTGAGTCCGGAGCTTGGGAGTACGCAAACTCAAGGCCAGTGATGCTGAGCATGATTTCCCCAGCAGTCATCATCACATTCTGCGGAATCTGCCAGAGCATTGACAAAGGCTGGTTGGATGCGCCCTGCCCGTCGATGGCTTGCTGGAGGAATCCCGACATGAGGAATGCCAGGGCGGCGAGAATCATTCCTGCCACCATCCTGGCAATTGGACGCAGCGAAAATCGGCGAGACTCAAAGAACGGGTATATCACCAAGTCGAACAGTGGGATCATCAGTGCAATAAGTATTGGATTGAGAGCCTGTGCACAGGAATACATTTACGCCACATAATAAGAAACCAAGACTACAAACAAGTGGTTACAAACCTATAAGAGTCTCTTTACCTTTCGTAAGGAGGCTGCAAAGTCTCCAGTAGCTTACTTCATGGAGTACTACAATGTAGGAGAACACCTCTATATTTGACCTTCTCATTAAATGTGACATCCTAAAATATCAAGCGCACACTTGTCCCACTACCATTCACTGCAGTATAATTGACACATTCGAACATGTAATAGTCAATTCTTGGGGAACCCAGGTAGTCAACTTAAAGAGGGTCAGGATGTAGCTTGTTTCATGTCAGGGACTAGGCTTAGTTTCAAGTACCAACAGACAATTTACATGAGAACCTACTCTCAATTCAGATATATGTAGGTAGTATTGATGCAATCGATCTCCTCCCAGAGCCAAAATATTAAAAAATCCAAGAGAAGTGGTACCTGTAACACTGCACAAACATCCAAACTCCAGTGTTCACAAGACCACAAAAGCATCCCTAATCTAGGGTTACGGAAAGAGCCGAGACCTGCATCTGGTCAGGCTCGATGGTTATGTTGAAGAACCAGGGGACGTGGCCATCCAGAGAGGTCGCTTGGAACACCCACTTGGACGATTGTTGGTCGTAGAGAGACCAGAAAATCGGCGTGGGCAGAATCAAAACAAGCACACGCATGAGCCCCTTGACATCCTCCACAACGGCGTCACTATGCTTGGATTTAGCGCTGTCCAGCCAGTGCTCCCCCTCAGATCGTCTCTCCCGCAGCTTCACCGCGTCCACCACCACGCTCCCCACCTCCGCAAACACATTCCCCTGCGGATGATGGTATTCAAAATGATCAAACTTATGCATCCTTATGTTCTGATAGCCATTTTTGATAGAGCATACTAAATTTTTTCATTATCTGGTGCTTGGCACATTCTTGGCACATTTTCACGTTTTGGGCTTATTGCTCCCAAATGGACCTTTACTGAAATGAGCCAAGAGCTTCTTCTAAAAGTCGTGCAAAAAATTGCACTAAAGTAGACAAGCCATTGACTACACCCTGTAAATTGATTGCAAGAAGTTTTCCTTCACATTGTAGAATGTTAGTTCTTTCCTTGTGGACTCTATCCACATAATCACCAGCAATAGAATTGCAAGAAACGCTCTTGTATGACCCAAATTTTACTCTCTAGGTAATTGAGAATAAATAGGTAAGCACCTGATTTTATTAAAGGTTTGGACGTTCAGAACTAACTGCATCAGAAGACAAAGTCACCGCACCAACAATCGTCCTAATGAGCATTTGAGCATGGTTCCCATCATTAGCTGGATCTTGTTGGGAGTCAAGAGGGGTTCCATATTCTCTTTGCATGCATTTCTTGGAAAACGTATGAATATACCGTGAATTTTCAGAGTGCTGAAAACAGGTCTACCCAAAATCGACCCCAGGCTCTCAAGTTCAAGTTCAAAGGACTTCCATTTCAGGCACAAATCTAGACGGGACGGTTTTCCAATAGGTCACAACCAGGTGCAGACACCTTATACGTGATTCTTGAAACAATATTCTTCTGGAAGCTTTAAGACTCAAATCATCAGAAGCGGTAAAAAGCTTCCATTCAATTAACACACATCTGAATTCGCTATGCAATATGAAACTTGGGGTATGCAGTCCATACCTGTGGAGGCTGGTAATAGTACGTCTTCCTGCCGTACCAGAAGATGAGCAGCGCTCCCATCATGAACACTGCGGGGACGGCGAAGGCGAACGCGTACGAGTAATGGGCGCGGAAGTAGGGTCCTGAGAGGGTGGAGAAGAAGGAGCCGACGTTGATGGCGAGGTAGTAGAGGGAGAAAAACTGGCGCTGCACGCGCTCCTTCAACGGCCCGTCGGGGAGCGTGAAATGGATCTGGTCGCCTCCGAACGCCGCTCCGCAGGGCTTGATTCCACCCGTGCCGAGGGCAATCAGACCCAAGGCTGCGGAGGTGGACCAGAAGAGCGTGTTGCGGGTGCTGGGATCCGGCGCCGGGAATGCAGAGAGCGCCATCACCCAATTCCCCACGCAGTAGACAAGGGATAGGTACAAGATCGTCCGGTACTTGCCCTGCACAAATTGAAACCCTAATCCTCAAAACAGGAATGATATTGACAACCAAAGCTCTCGAAAGCAACCCATAAGCAATTTCGCTAGTTCGAGGCTGCAAAGCTATTACTTCAAACCCGATAACAGTTAAAGAGTGCATCATGCACATCAACAATTCTGTGTAAGATGATAAATGCTAAAGATGTATGAGCGAAAGCAACTGGACCATAGGAAATCTTCATAATACTCTTTCGTCTCATAAGAAGACAGCAGACAACTGATAGGTACAAGCTCGTTCGGTACTTGCCCTGCACAAATAGAAACCCTAAAACCTCAAAAAACAGGAAATTGCCGTTGACAACCGAAGCTCTGGAAACGCTCTCAACACAAAAATGTAGCGAAAAACACACCCAGGCGCAATCACTGATGAAGGCGCCCAAGAGCGGCGTGGCGTAGCAAGCCACGATGAAGAGGTGCACGAGCTCCGTAGACTCATTCTCACTCAATCGCAGGTGCAGCATCAAGTAAAGCGCCAGAATCGTCTTCATGCCATAAAACGAGAATCGTTCACAGAACTCGTTCCATATCACGTACTTGATACTCCCTGGAAACGCGCTCCAAATCGACGTCGAATCCTCCAGCTCCTTCGCCTTCGAAGTCTCCACCACGCCATTCTCCTCGTCGTCGACAGTGCCAGATCCCAATTGCGCGTACGCGCCATTCGAATGCTCCTCTGGTTCCGCCATCGCCGCTCCCAAACTCCAAACCCAAGAATCCCAACAAACTCAACAAACCCAGGGATCCCAAGAATCCCAACAAACCCAACAATCTCAAATGCTATGCGCAAAGTGGATTATTATGATGGAAAATAAAAATGCAAGAGCTGGACCTGCGGAGGAGGAATTGCGTGAGGAAGGTGGCAAGCCAAACGTGGAACCGAAATCTCGGTTCCAGAAGATCGAAATCCTGTGAAGGTTGGCTGTTGCGCCACGAAGTGTGCTCGACTGGGTTTGCTTCACCCTCAGATGAAACTGGGATGACCGTTGATAGATGAATGAGGGAATCCATGATTCTGGTGGATGACTTACGGGTGGACTTTTCTGGGCCGGGTGTGGACTCCATGGAAATCTAAGGCTCGGTCACCCGGGATTCAGGGTTGGAGCTTTAACCCTGGATTCATACGGCTGGGTGAACCGCCGCCATCTAAGGCTCGGTCATCCCGAGTTTTATCCCCGGTGGAAATACAGGACCTTTTTATTTGCTATACATGATAAAATTTGGAAATTTTGAATTCATATTTGCAATCCGAGGTCCCAAATTAGGAAGTAATGATGGAGAAAATAGATTAATCAAGCAAAAAATTGGGGGTCTTTTTTTAACATGCACACTTAAGGAAAAAAGTTAGGGACTTTGGGAGGACAAGTGAAGAGGTCGATTTGCCCCGACGAACTTATGTTGGGGATGTTGGAGCACACAAAAGTAGTACTAGAAAAGTCAACAGAAGAAAGTATAAATTCTCAGATAATAAACATAAACATTTAATCTCAAAGAACAAACTGTGCTCTTGAATTTGGAAAAAAGTTGATATGGATTAGAAGATTATGATGTTTGACCTCTAAAATAGATCTAGATTCATTGACGTTAACGGGCAAATGCTTCATTGCTGCTTCTTTCACTTGAGGCATGCGCTATGAATACTTGAAAATTTAGGAAAAATGTGAGGACTCCTGATCACTTGCGGTAGACTAAAGTTCTAGCATGCTTTTTTCATTGCAACATGCAAAAGCGACATGATTTTGTGAAGCTTGCAATTGACATGATTGTCCACATTTGGGTTCTAGACCCTCAACTCAAGTTGTGTCTATTTTACATGAAAAAAAAATGTACCAAGGACTTTGGGTGTACTCCAAAGAATGTTGAAGTGCCCGAATAGGTACAATTAATATCAATTTCAAATTTAGTGACAACTAAGTGCAACAGGTATTAAGGTAGGAGCATTCAAAATTGAACATATACTCAATGGTGTCACTTTCTAGACATGGTAGTTATTTTAGAACCTAAATCTAGGTAGATTATAGATAGCTTATTGTTTATTGACTAAAATGACAAGCTGTTTATAAACTACCTAGATATAGGTTCTAGAATCATTGCCTTACCTAAAAAGTGACGCCATTGGGTACAAGTTTGATTTTGGATGCTCCTTCCTTAATCAGGGTATACATAAAATAAATGGTTTGCAATCTTGAGCAATGAAGAAAAAAGTGCCACTTCAATCTTATTGAATTTGAAAAGAGTTCCGCTTATGTTAGAATGCCAGCTACCTGAAATCTTGAAGTTCCATTGAAGATCCCATAGAATATAGTAGAACCTTTCTAAAGCAATAGGTCCGGGACCGGTTTGACAAACGTAGCTTTATTAAAGAGTTTATTTGTTTAAGGAGGGTCATTTTTGGTCCAAATCCTTTGTATTGGGGACAAATCCAGGATTGGTCTAACAACATTAGCTTACAAAGGTTTATTGACTTTTAGAGGAACGAGGTAGGAAGGCTCTACTATACCTTTCAAGGGTCTTAGTATACATGAATACAAAATGTACAAAAATACTATAAAATAAGAATACTATTTTTCAAGTTTACAAAAATAATCATTGATTATGCATCCTAAGGGGCTTAGACACTTTCAAATTATATTTGAAAATAATAGCCTTATGCACTCCCTGATTTATAGAAAAATCACTTGAAGACTTTATCATTGCACATTGTACAGCCTTTAATGCCAAACTACACAAAAAACTAAGGAAAATAAATTGGATGAAATTTGTTCATTTTCTACAAGTTCTCAATTGTCCAATCTATTTGTTGTCTACATTATGGATGCTGACGCGCTTAGGGATTAATTTAGAATGGGCACAAACTTATTATTTATCACTTATGTTAAAATGTGAAAAATTTGCAATCAAAGCCTCTATGCTAGATAAGTGTGGCTAGGAAATACAAATTTAACAAAATTTAACCAATTGTAAAATAAGGGCAAATTTTTCCATTTATATATTCATCAAGACAAAAGTTTTGGAGTTTTAACACTTTGGGCCTACAAAGACCAAATGACATCTAGTATTGGCTATGATTCAGTGTTATTTTATATTGACAAATTCCCGCAATACTTTAGTGCAAGGATCCTCTGAAGTGATGTTTTGAGCATTGTTTGTACTTAAGAAAAAAATTGGATCTTTGCTTCCAAAATTTATCAATAAAACCCAAAAACTATTTATTTACCATAGCCTCAAATTTGAACATTGGTCTTAAAAGAGACATTGTAAATGTGCAAATGAAATGCCAAAATTCCTTAGAGTAGCCCTACTATAAATTTAAGCACACTTTACTAAGAAGAGCTTGTTGGATTTAGACGACATATAGTAGATAATTATGACTAAAACCAACCTTTCATAGTGTGTTAAAATCGTATTGAATGAATTTTTGAATTTTTCAGAGTTAGAATTGCCTTTGCCGAGTTTCATATTCATGTTATGGTAGTAGGAAGAAACTATATGTTATGAATAGCTTTGTTTTATTGTCAAACTAAAAGCAACCAAAAGGTTCAAGTCCAATGTTTAAAATAGTTTTCAAAAGTCAAAAAAAGTTTTTTTTCTCACTTTCATGAGTCTTTTCCTAAAATTTTGCTAAACTATAATTCCGATTCTCCTCTTGCAAATATCACACACTTCCATGCCAAATTTTAGAATTTCTTTTGTCTTTTTTACAAAGTTTAGCTGATTTTTGTACATAGAGGTTTTGCTTCAAGATAGTAAGAATTTATTCTTATTATTGAAGGAATTTAGCTAGGAGAACCAATGATATAAATCTAAAAAATTTAGACAATGAAGGACATTTGAAGATGATTGACATTCATACATACAAAAAAAACTAGGAGCTATGAGTGATTGTTAGGTAAAATAGCGTGCTACATGTTTGAGCATATTAATAATCCAATCTACAAAATATTGTCCTCTATGTTTTGACAAATGATCATTCTCCCACCATTGTACAAGGCAATTCTATTCTTTACTAGTGCAAAATTATCATGTATCCTATGGGATGGTCATATTCAACAAAAGTTAGCCATAAAGGACTAAGGAACCTACTTTAGATTTTTTTGAAAACTCGGTCATGCTCTATTGACTTCATAATTTGGAATTTGTGCATGAGAATTTTAGAATGAATGTATAATATACTAATCTATCTCTAAAGCTCTATTTCATGTCATTCCAATAAATATTGCAAAAGTTAAAAGTTTTTTTAATTTTATTTTTAACTTTTTAGGGCCTAAGGAGCCCCAAGCAACCTCTTGAATTCTTTTGGAATCAAATTTGCATATTAAAATCTTTTAATTTAATTAAAGTTGTTATTTTTCTACAAATAATCATGCATATCTTCTATCTGATCTGATTTTTTAATATTTTTTGGAAAAAAAATGAAATTTATAAGATTTTTTAGAGTTTCTATCTTTGAAAATCATAGAAATTATAAAAAAGCTCACTTTATCATGAAATTCTTAGTGAAAATAGAGGAAATTATAATAAGCATTATGATGAAGTTGTCATGCTCTCTTTAGTTATACACAAATAAATTCAATAGAGAAACATATTCCATAGTGCATTTTGAAACTTTAGAAATCCCAACTTCAAATTGCCATAGACAAATCATCACTACTCCAAATTTGATGGCACTTGGCTCATTAGAAGCAAAATTCCCGTGCCCTCACATCTTGTTCACAGCTCATAGGCAACTAAGGCTAGGAAAGTATTCCAATCCTCAAAATTCAACTTGAAAATACCAAAATTGGCATGCACGGCCCTAAAGGGTTAATTTCAAAAACATGCTACTAAAAATATAACCTAAAAATGACTAATTAATGTTGTTTGATTTTATACATTGATGCCTCCTCAACAGTATTTGAGCCATTCAATTTTGAATAATGTAATGAAGTTTGTAAGGATTTTTCAATAATTTCTTACTTTTTTGAGAAAAAAGGAAATAAACTCAATTTAAAAGGAGTTTTGTTTTGCGGAAAATGAAGTTAGAAAAAGCATTTAAAGCCATTTTTTGAAATCAATTTTGAACATTTCAAATAAAAACAAAATGAAAAGATAACTATTATTTATTTGAATATTTTTAGAATTGGGACTAAAAATTTTCATTTTCTTGTGAAAGATAGTAGTAATTTATTTTTTCCTTTCATTAAGTACTACCATCTACTTCATAATTTTTTAAAGATGAATATGATTTTTTTTTGGTTGAGTTCTCTAGCATATATTCTCAAACTATTTTCTAACATATTGGTTGAGTTGCACAAGCTTTTGATATACTTTTTTTTTTCTAAAATTGTTGAAAGGTAAAACTTCTCCTTTAAGAAGGATCAGAAAAACAACTTTTGAAGCTTGGGCAGCACATTGCTCTTACAATCAATGGTGATTTTTATTCTAAATTTTGAAAGGATATACTTGAACAAATTAACTTAAGGATCCTGTAGTTGGATTTATTAGAAAATAAAACATAGCCAAAGTTTTTATCCTTGCTTTGGATATGAGCATTTTGAAGTAGTTTTGGGGGCTTTAGAAGACTGTTTCAGGCTTGTTCCCCAATTTGCCCAGATTTAGAGAACAACAGTACGGGCGTGTCAGATTTTTTTTTTTCAAAAATAAAAAAAATAAAATTTTTTTTTTTTTTTACCAAAATATCTTTTTAACCAATTTTTTTTACTTTTTTTTTTTCAAAAATGACGTGGCAGTCGCTTGGCCACGTCAGCCTGGGCTGTTTGGCCATTTGGCAGCATCCCAGCATTCCTGTAAAGTTCCCACAGTCCGGGAACTTGCAGTCTCTCACGAGGCCCGAAACTCCTCTAATGATCTCCATAGTTCCAAAGTCATTTTTGACCCCAAAACTTTTCATTTATCCAAACCAATGCTTGGCTTTTGAAAATAAACACTTTGTATATAATGAATTTGGTGCAATTAAAGTAAGTAATATATATTTTAAAATATATATATATATATATATGCAAAAATTCAAGTAAGGATTCTAGTTCTAAATGATTCAATAAAATTTGACAAAAGTGCAACATATCATTTTGTAATTGGTTTATTGCCACATGAACCTCTAAACTTTGAAAGTAGAAACTCAATTCAAGTACCTTTTGCAAAGGTCAAATTCAGTAGAAATTAAGTCATTATTGTATTAAAAAGTGCTACATGTCATCTTGTGAATGGTGTGAGGTGACATAGAAATTGTACCCTCAAATTTTAACCCCTAAAGGACCAAACACCATTTTTTGGCAACATAGCAATTTTGGGCAGCTCACTTCAAATGGAAATTTTAATTTTTTTCTTTCACATATTTACACAAGATGTGTCCAAGGAGTAGCTTCAAGGCCCAATAATTTTTATAACTTTTGACTTTATGGGTAAAAAATTATTGCATGATATGTAATTTTCCGCATTCGGCCGGTAGCCAAGGCATCTGAAATTTTTTCTTTAAAAAACACTTTTTTGAAAAATTAAAATTTGAATTGGTTTTATATATTTATATATACTTGGAAAGATTTGAATCATTCCATTTGGATTAACAAGTCAAAAGTTGTGAGAATTTTAGTTTGAGGGTAGTTATGGAATCTCTACTCTAAAATAAACTTTGAAGTCCTTTATCTAACTCAATTTTTAATATTTTTTTATGAAACAAAAAATATTAGGTGTATATTTTTTATTACAACATTACAACTGCTAGGATTGGAATTTTTCAATTCTTTAATTAAATTCTTGACAATTTAATATTTTGAGTCATTCTCTACTTCTTCCTATTTACTATTTTTTCCTATATGTTGCACAATTCCAAATGATCTGAAAATTTTCAAGCATGTAGCCAACTTGCCTTGAAGAATGAATCCAAAGAGTAACCACCATTTTGGACATTTTTTCATACAAATGAGACCTTGTGAAGGGCAGCTGCCTAGATTTTTGCAGTGATTAAAAAAGGATTTTTGTCAATTCAAACACTATTATCTTGCAATCTACATGGTGAAAAATTTTGAAATTTTTCCCCATCTTCTTAAACTATGTGTACTACAAGATCCTACGGTTACATTTGTTCAAAATTTTTTTTTTCTAAAATTTGGTACTTATATTAGAAATGGCAGTTTTGGAGCGATTTTGGTGAAAACAGAGTCAAAAAACTTTAAGGGTTAACGTGGAAGTTCAATTGTGGCACCTGGGTGCCAAATCAAACCTTCAAGTACGGATTTGACACTTCCTTGGTGAACCTGACCTTCTTGTATGGTACAATACAAGACCGCTCCTTATCGTTGATCATCACTGTTGCCGCAAGTCTCGCAAATGCAAATCCGGCAATTGGCAGCACAGTCTTTGAAGAATCCTCTGAAGAAAAAACTATGGAGTACTTTTGAAGTTTAGGTACATTGCACTTATAATCATTGGGGATTTTTACTCTAAAATTTAAGAGGATGTATTTGAACAAATTAACCAAAGGCACCTATAGTTCAATTTGTCAGAGAACAAATATAGATGAAAATTTTAGCCTTGCTTTGGGTATGAGTATTTTGAAGTAATTTTGGACTCTAAATCACTACAATGTTTTAGGAGTTAATCTCTTAGTGCTTCAACATCCAAAGTTTGGGACAATAAACCAAAAGGGTTTGTTTTTGCAATACAACACTATGACCATGACCAAAGATTGATAGTCCCTCCAAAATTCCATGTCAATTATTAGCCATAGGAATAGCTTTGCATCGCCAAAAGCCCATGGTTCCAAGGGCTTTTGTGACCACAAAACTTCTCATTCATCTAAACCAATTGGCTTGACTTTTAAGAAGAAACACTTTGTATATCATGAATTTGATGCAATTAAAATAAATAATATGTATTTAGAAATATCTATACGCAAATATATATGCAAAAATTCAAAAAAGGATTTGAGTGCGAAAGGATTCAGTAAATTTTGACAAAAGTGCCACATGTCATCTTGTAATTGGTTTACAA
Organism: Neckera pumila; assembly: GCA_963969595.1. Taxonomy (NCBI): domain Eukaryota; kingdom Viridiplantae; phylum Streptophyta; class Bryopsida; order Hypnales; family Neckeraceae; genus Neckera; species Neckera pumila. The sequence continues at coordinate 15,924,035 of OZ018415.1, read as the reverse complement.
TTATATGAACCTTTGAAAATCTGAAAGTGAAAACTCAATTTAATCCCTAAAGGTTTTTGACTATGTTTTCACCCAAAACGCTCCCAAACTTCCATTTCTAATACAAGTACCAAGTCTTAGAAAAAAAATATTTTTGGACACATGTAACTATAAGATCTTGTAGTGCACTGGTTTGAAAATATGTGGAAAAAATTTCAGAATTTTCTACCATGTAGATTGCAAGATATTAGTGTTTGAATTGAGAAAAATCCTTTTTTGGTCCCTACGGAAAACCGGGCAGCTGCACTTTACAAGGTCACATTTGTATGAAAAAATGTCCAAAATGGTGGTTACTCTTTGGTATCATTTTTAAAGTCAAGTTGGCTATATGCTTGAAAAATTTCAGATCATTTGGAATCGTACAACATATAGGAAAAAAATAGTAAGTAGAAAGAAGTAGAGAGTGATTTAAAACACTAAATTGTTAGCAATTTAATTATAGAATTGAAAACATTAGAAGAGATTTGAGGGCATTGGAGGGACATTTCAAGCCCATTCCCCAATTTGGCCAGATCTGAAAAACAGTAGGTATAGGTTGTTAGAATTTTGTTTTTCCAAAAAAAAAAAAAAAAAAAATTCTCTCCCAAGTACCATTTCAGGCATTTTTTTTTTTTTTGAAAATGACGTGGCAATCTCTCGACCACATCAGCCCAACAGCTTTCCTGCGTTCCATAGCGTGGGAACGCTGCAGGAACGCAAGATAATTTGTGGACTCTTGGAGGCCTCAAACCTCTTCTAATGATGCCAATCCCAATGGTGATAATGTTGTAATAACCTATCTATATCTAATGTTTTTATTTTTTTTTCAAAAATATTGAAAATTGAGTTAAATAAAGGACTTCAAAGTTTATTTTAGAGTAGGGAATCTATAATTGTCCTCAAACTAGAACACCTCATAATTTACATCTCATAAATCAAAATGGAATGCTTCAAAGCATTCCATGTATACATAAATCTAGAGAACAAATTTCAAATTTTTATTTTAAAAAAAATGATTTTTTAAGAATTTTTTTAGCTGCCCACGGAGCATTGAAGATCACATATCATACAATAACTTTTCAACCATGGAGTCAAAAGTTATGAAAATTGTTGGGCCTTAAAGCTGCTCCTAGGGAAAATGTTGTGTGAAAATTTCAAAGTAAAAAAATAAAAACTCCGCTCGTAGTGAGCTGTCCAAAAATGCTATATTCTCAAAAAAACATGTTCCATGCTTTAGGGGTTAAAGACCCTTTGCGAAGATTAGATACGGCAGAAATTAAATCATTATTGTAACAAGTGCCACATGTCATCTTGAGAATGGTGTAAGGTGACGTGGGTCCCTGAGAATCTGACGTGGATATTCAATTTCAGCACCGGAGTGCCCAATCAGACACGTACGGTATTCGACACTTCCCTGGTGGCCCTCTCGTACGGTACGGTACGGTACGAGACCGCCCATTACCGCTCATCGTCACTGTCGCCGCAAGTCTCGCAGATGCAAATCCGGCTGTTGGCAGCCCAGTCTCCGAAGAATCCTCCGCGTCTCTCAACTTCTCCACTGAGGAACCCGGATGCAAAACTGAAGAATTTTCGGGAGAAAAAGTCGGAGCTCACACTGCTACTGAGCAACAGTCACAAATCTCGACTCAGTCGTCGTCTTCTTTCAGGATCCGAGCTTCCTGACGTGTGCGCGATCACGCCATTTCCGACATTTTAACAGATGCAAGGATTCTAGGGTTTAGGAATCTCTCTGCCGACAGATTTGTCTGCGAGCTCGTTGTTGATGAGTGTGTGACGGGATGGAGAGGAGTGGCACTGGGACGATGACGGGCTCGTCGTCGTCGGCAGCTGGGCGTCGCAAGAGCTGGCACGACCGAGCTCCGTCTCCGTTGAGGCATGTCCGTTCCTTTTTTTGATGTTTTTTTTTCTCTCTCTCCCTATCTCTGTGTCGCGCGAGTGTGGAAAGAGTGAAGAAAGTGAGGTTTCGTTCAGTTTGACTGCACGCGCTTTTCCTTACCGCCGAAGAAGCTTCAAGTTGCAGGAGATGGATGGAGGTTTGGGAATGCGCTCTATTTGTCCACACCATTTTTGACAGTGTTCGTTTCCGGGGACGTTGACGCGGAGAGGGTGGACTAGGGAGCCTGTTTTTTGGCTCTTATAGTCGTTGCTGTCGTTGTTCTCTGTTTGATTCTGTTGTTGTCTGTGTTGTTAAGGAGTTCTCGGATTTAGCTGTGAAGACGCACTCTGTTTTTGAGTGTGGTTGCTGGGGACGCGGAAAGGAGCTTCTTTAGACGGACGTCGTCTTTCTTTGTTGTTGCGATTGCTGTTCTCTGTGAAAGTGTTGTCTGTTCAGAGTGATTGGAGTAAAACGAGAATTTTGCTGGTTTGCTACTTTGTGTGTACTGTTGTGAGACTCGGCAATTTTTTTCGATTAGCAATGTGGAATCAAAATGAAGAGTAAGTGCTGAGTATTTCTGCTGGTGAGGCCTGGACTAGATGGTGCCTTTTCAAAATTTTGTGATCGTTTGACAGCCGTGTTGGTAAGGGTGTGAAAGCAGAGCCAATTTAGAGTTCTGAACGCTAAAGTTGAGGCTTGTGTTTGTGTTGCCAGGTCAGGGGAATCGCCGGAAAGGTCAGAGATTCAGATGGAGGAAACTCGTCACAACGAACATCCGAAGTCGCCTCTGATCGTCGATCTCACCAGACCGCCTTCTTCACGTGTAGTAGGTCAGTGAGTGTGGCTTTAGGACGCTATTCTTGCTCACTTTCCATGACTTTGAGATTTTTTGATGTGCTTAGAGCATAGCAAGCTGGAATTGTGGGAACGAGGGGACTGTGAAGTAATTGATGACGCCGCTCTGTCCGATTTGGCGAATTTGGAGTATCTTTTTGGAGTTCTCGAAAATGAATTTGACTGGTTCATAGTGAATTGATGCCATTTGCTTGGTTCGAGTGAGTCTGTATTGGTTCTTGGAGAGATATATACGATATACCCAGAGTGGGCTTTAAACAGTCCAGTCTGACTTCTTTAAGGCTTAGGTGGATCAATTCGGCTTCACAAATCAAAGTGACTGTTCTAATCTTCCTTAGTAAATTTCTCTGAGCTGTTCCCATACTTTGCTCTTTTCCGACGGGAAGTCGGCTCGTTCACAGGAAATGCCCGAAACGCCCTGAACATTGCTTTTTAAATAATGCTCCTGAGGTTCAAAGTGCTTCCCCCTGCGCAGAGCGTAAGCCATTTCGTTGCGTGGAGTTCTGGTTTGTTGTCTTGCACCCAATTGAACTTCTCATAAGTTTAGCACATTTGTGTGTGTTGCTCCAGGGAGTTTTAAGAAATGGTTGTCCAGCTGTGTATCGATTATTGGACAAAGACCTGAAGAGTCCAGGGACCACGAGCCGCGGGATTTGATGGAGCCATCGGTTCTTCTGGATTTAACGCTTGGCGGTTTATGCAAATATCACTTGCATGATTGGCTGCTCATCGTGCTTATTAGTGTACTCTGGCTTCTTAGTTTTCTGATTCATCCCTACCAACGCTATGTGGGAGCAACGAATTTTGTGACTGCGCAGCTGAGATATCCCTTCAAATCGAATACAATTCCTTTCCAAGTTGTGCCGGTATTAATCTGCTTGCTTATTTTCCCCTTTCCTCCAATCCCTGCTTCATTGCTTGGCTTGCTGAAAGAAATGAAATGTACTTATTCATTCAGGCCCTGGAATTTTCTGAACAGGCGATAGCTGTGGGCATTCCTTTGGTTGTTATCCTGGGCATTTTTTTCAAAAGGAGGAATATTCGAGACCTACATCATGCTATACTGGGTATGTCTCTTGCTGGTAGTGCCGGTAGTAGTATGGTTTCTTCCTTGTTGCATTAGTAAGTGGTCTGCTTCTGTAAAGTTTTCAATAAGTTTGGAAATTTGTTTTTACATGTTTCTTGGCTGCTGTCACCGGGTACTGTGGAACGTTTTACTGCAACGATGATTGCATTTGCATGCTGGAATGACTTACTTTGTGCTGTCCTGTAGGACTTCTCACTGCTGTCGCATTAACGGCACTTATAACTGACGTTGTGAAGATTGGAATTGGACGGCCTCGTCCTCACTTTTATGCTCGTTGCTTTGGGAGCCCTACTGCAATGCCTGTATGTCCTCGTCACTTCTGTATTCTGTTTTATCTTGTTCTGATTGTGTGGCCTCACTTCTAGCTCATTGCTCATTAATCTATCTGACACGAGATGTTTCTGACAAATTCTTTTCTTGTTTTGGTGTCATACTGAGAATTTATTTGATGGCAGACTTACGACTTAATAACCGGAAATGTCATCTGCAGTGCAACTGCTAAGCAAATGAAAGAAGCTTATAAAAGTTTCCCAAGCGGCCATACTTCATGTAAGTGCATCATTTTGCTGATTCTGCAGGAAATGGCTGCTACCTTGAATCATCAGACTCTGTCAGTGAAGTATGACTGAACTGAGGTATAGGTTGAGAATTGGAGGTAATTTTTTTTTGGACACGAATTGGAGGTATTTGATGTGGAGGTGTAGCATTTTCCATCCTTCTGACATTTTATATCTTTGCAGGGACGTTTGCTGGTCTGAGCTACCTGGCAATGTACATGGCTGGCAAGCTTTGCATCTTTGATCGGAACGGGCACTCGTGGAAGCTTTTCCCCATAGTTTTGACGATGCTGGGAGCCACTTTTGTTGGCGTCACGCGAATCGACGACTACTGGCATCATTGGACAGACGTTTGCACTGGCGCTTCCATTGGTGGGTGCTTTCTCACGTTCCTCCGCCTGGGTCTTCTTTCAACTGGTCCATCTGGTCTCTTAAAATTCCGTTTCTATACCACATGTGAAGTAGCCAGATAATCTTCTTGCTTTGGCAAACCATCATGCAACCGTGTTCTTACGGCGTGTCTGGATGCTCCTGCAGGCATTGTGACAGCCTACTTCTGCTATCGCCAGCACTTCCGAAGCTTGTTTGATGATTTACGTAAGCATCGCACGTCTTTCTACATGTTGCTTTGACATTCTTAGCAGCCCAGTAATGTTAAGTTTGTGGCACTAGGCATCAAATCTCATGAAATCGAAATGTCTTTGGTGGTTTTGCAGCGCACTTGACTTATGATTATATTCCACATTGCTCACCCCGTCCTGCCCCTTCACGACAAGTATCATTTCGTGGAGAATCCAACTACGACATGGAGCAAGGGAGACCATAGTTGTAGATAGGAGTTAGACGCCCAAATTCCCAAACCATTTGTTTCTTGCGCTTCATCTACTTTTTGTGGAATCGGAACTATTTATTTCTAATGTATGAGTGTTAACCTAGTAACCCATAGAGATCCCGCATCATGGGGGAGGCGCTTTGGTCAAACTTTGGTTGTAACTTTCAAAATATCCATTTTTGGTATTTCATTTAAGCTAAGGAAAAGAAGTCGGACACATAACATTCAGTAGTAGTTAGAGCAATTGCCTTCCTAAGGATTGGAATATTCCACATCCAAATTAGCTAAATGTCCACGCATCAATACTATCAGATTTCTGCTCAGTGCCAACTGGGAAATTGAACACCTTCAATTTAAACAATACACAAAAAATAGCTTTAACAAAATGACAGTTAATTCATAGAGGTCAATAATTTTAGTGTTTGAATTCCCTCATATTGCTTTGTAAGTCATTCATGTTTTGTGATTTGGAATTAGAAGACAACTCTTTAAGTATACATGGGATGGTACAAAGTAAAACAACCCATGTGGGATTGTAATTTAGAATTTGTAGTTTCTCAACCACTCATAATTAAGTCTAAGTAGGAAGTGTGTAAAACCTATAACTTTAGACCTCATTTAGGGATAGTAGAATATCTTTTTTCAAAATACTTTGAACTAAAATAAGTTAGGAAATCAAGTTAAGTTTCATATTCAAAAATCCGTTTAGATTCCAATCTTCCACTCAAAAGTTATAGACATATTTCATAAAGGGGTGGGAAAGGATTTTTTTGACATTTTCATACATTTTCTCTGAAATTAGTCCATAACTTTAGAGTGGAAGATCTAAATCTCAAATGGATTTTTGGAGATGAAACCAAACTTGATTTTCCAACTTTTTCTAGTTCCAAATTTTTTGAAAAAAGGTATTCTAATATGCCTAAATGAGGTCTGAAATTACAATTCTAACACAATTCCTTCTTTAGACTTAACTATGAGCGGTTGAGAAATTACAAACTCTAAATTACATATCCCACATGGGTTGTTCTACCTCCTACCACCCCAAGTGTACATAAAGAGCTTCTAATTTCAACGTAAACCACTCGCGGGACTTCTCCTGTTCATTTTGCGGGGAAGTTTCTGCGCCGTAATGCCCGATTACGCGGACAAACCCGCATAATCGGGAATTATGGATTTTTCATCCGGCTCCAATTTGTCATCCAGGTTTTCATTGAATTTTGCTTGTGCTTTACGTCGGGTAATACCCTTATCGTCGGGCATTGCGCCAAATAATCGGCCCTCCTTGTCGGCCGATTATTTGGCACAATGCCCTCCTCTGCGGGGATTGCCCTATACAAAAAATTCAAAATAAGTTATTGATGGCAAATGGTTAGATTTCATTGGTATAGTATTCAATGGATTCCTTGGATTTTGACAAACCATCTATCTTTATAATTCTTTGTTGTTTGTATATTGTGTCCTAGAATAAACCAAAAAAATGGAACGCACCATGAATGTATTGCCATTTTGCCCTGAAGTTTACAATAATAATATGTGGATGAATATTGTGGATGAGGACTTTAGAGAGTAAAAGGCAGTCTCATTGAATGCTAATGAATGTTATGCAAGTTTTCTTTCTACTTCATTTCACAATAATTTGATATTTCCCAACAAAAGTTTTAAAATCTCAACTTGAATAGAAAAAGTGTGTGTTCACACACAAAATTTATCACAAAATTATCAATTTAATATATAAAGGCTAAATTTTATATGTAAAACCATTTTTTTTGACAATGGTAATTTGAAGGTCATTGCTTGGGTGTTTTGGTTATAAAATAGAAAGCAATTACTTGAATACTATTCTTCATTGCTTTGTTTACTTCTTGAAGAAATTTCATATTAATTGGATCATTTTCATTATATTTACTAAATTATTTTCACATATTATTTTAAATATGATAATATTTATAATTTGTTACAAAACTAATAGAGATTTTTCACATTGATAGACCCACATAGTTTCACGTGACAGAAATATTATAAATCAAATATGATTTAAGAGAATAATTTGAGTTCAAAAATAAAGTTAGACCGTATTGCAATGGATTTGGTCTTTTGAGGGTTAAAGATTAAACAATGGCCAAATTTTCCAAATGGTGAAGATGCAATTTAAACAAAAATTGTCAAATATGATCTATAGATTATATCCATAATTTAGATCTGTAGCTTTGCACAACAATATGTTTCAGTATATGGAAATTCCTTCCATAACCAATTGTAGATTGAAAATTTGTAATTTTCATGGGAATTTTTGTTCACCAAGTTTGAAATGCTAATTTCTAATTATGTAGATTAAAAAAAAAAATTTAAATAGACATTTACATCTTCTACAAGGGGTCATTTTTTAAACAAGAAAAACAAATCTTTGTAGTGAAAGACACTAGTACTGCTTTATAGAATATTTGCAAAGACAAATAATTTCTATCCCTCTATGAACTCATAAAGAACCTTACACAATAATCTTAGAATACAGAGTGACCACCCTAGCTGCATTATTGAGGAATAGACAAGAATCGCTTTTTCAATATATTTTAAAATACTTCATCCATGTCATGTAACTTCCATAGTTTGGTCTTGAAAACAATCATAATCCATTCAATGTTTGTCTAATGCTCAAGTGACCACAATAGTTGCATTGTTGAAGATTAGACAAAAATTGTTTTTTCATAATATTTGGATGTACTTCATCCATTTCATGTAGCTCCCATAATTTGCTCTTGAAAACAATCATAATCTACCTAGCACAAAATCTATTGGCTCTCTTAAAAGGAAAAACGAGTGTACTTAACTGTGAAAGGAACCAACACTTTAATACTTTGAAAATTCATAGTTTATTCATGTGGTGTCCAAAAATGCATTTTTATGAAATTTGAATTTCTCCTTTTGACTACCAACAAATTTTTTTGCAATTTAATAATTATAACTATATTCAAAACTTATTTAGCTAATTTCAAATGGTGAGCATTTTCAACTATGAGTAGCTTAGTCACTTAGTAAAGATTTCTACTGGTAGCTAGTCATATGAAGATGTAAAGAAAAGCAAATCCTTCTAAAGTAAAGGTCTGATGTTTAAATTCTTTTCTTCAAGATATTAATCATTTTGGCTCTACAAGACCAAATCTACATTCCCCTTCCACAAGGCTCATACTGGAATTTAATTAATACTTCACTAATTTGTCCGAACTATTACCGGAGATGCAAAATTAGCTCAACTAACAAAACTAGAGCCACATGTTTTGTTTTGTTTTTTGGAAATTAGTATTAAACATCAACAATTTAGCATGCATTAAAATAATCATTTTATAAATAATGCAACTTGAGTAAATTACATACTTAACTTAACATAACATAATAAAGATTGGTATGTTCCTTGTGGTCCAAAGGGGACTCTAATTATATATCTACTACCTTAAAACCATTAATGCACTCCTTCTATGTCGGCCACTTGGTGAAAAGAGTTTCAATTTTGGGTATGAAGTGCTTTGGTATTTCAAAAGCAGTCATCATTCGAGCAAAGAGTCTCTTAAGAGACTTGAGATTTTTTAATAACAATCTTAAATTTCTAATTGAGTATAACAATTTGATTCTAGCACATTGAAACAATTAAGCATTACTACACTCTCATGCCTTGAAATACTATAAAGCTCTTCCAAACGGTAACACTAATGCATTACACACAATATGATTGGTAGCTGCAACATGCTTGAATGGTTGCATCTTGGTACACATAACAAACAACAATATGTTGCAAGATTGTCTAACCCCAAAAGCCTTGACAATAAAAAATACCTCAAACGTTTACAGGTAGACATTGACACTGACGTTGATTTGAACAGGTTAAATAATACAACCTCCAACATAACAAAGTTCAACACACCTTGAGTCAAAATCTTCTCTACATGTTAACCCCTAAAGGACCAACATGTGTTTTTTGGCCGTATAGAAATTTTAGGCAGGTACGTGTGACTAGAGATATCCATATTTGAGGCTGAAATTTTAATAGAATGTGGGGGCGAGGAATATCTTCATCTGTACCAAGTTTCATGACATTTTGAAATATGAGTCAAAAGTTGTGACCTAATAGTTGCTTTTTTTTGTAACTGGGCAGTTTGGGCAGATAAAAAAAAATCATTTTTTCCGGAATTTTTTTTTAAAATTGGTTCTTTACATTTATATATACTTAAAAAGCTTTGTGTCATTCCATTTCAATCAATGAGTCAAAAGTTATGAGGGTTTTTGGTTTGCGGGCAGTTATGGATTGTCTACTCTAAAAAAATCTTTAAAGTGGTTTATTTAACTCAATTTTCAATATTTTTGGAAAAAAAAAAAATCCTAGGATGTAAACTGATTATTACAACATTACAACCGTTGGGATTAGTATTTTTAAATTCCATGATTAAAATTTTAATAATTTAGTGCTTTGAGTCATTTTCTACTTCTTTCTACTTGCTATTTTTTTCCTATATGTTGTACAATTCCAAATGATGTGAAATTTTTCAAGCATATAGACAACTTGTTTAGGAAACTGAATTCAAAGAAGCACTACCTTTTTTGGCATTTTTTCACTGAAAAGGGAGCTTGCAAAGTGCAGCTGCCCGGTTTTTCGCAGGATTGAAAAAATGGTTTTCAAGACTTTGAATGCTTATATCTTATGATCCACACGGTGGAATTTTCTGAAATTTTTACCACATGTTTTCAAAATATTATACTACAAGATCCTACGGTTACATGTGTCAAAAATTGTTTTTTTCCAAAAATTTGGTGGTTGTATTAGAAATGGCAGTTTTGGAGCATTTTTGGTGAGAACATAGTCATGAAACTTTAGGGGTTAAACAAGAATGGCTATCTTACTTTGCACCTCTCTGTATAAGCATTGGAACTATTGCTTTGATAATAGAGCACCTCATATCCAGAATTCAAACTTGTCACTTAGTCATCTAACACTAGAAGAAAAACGTGTCCGCTACAACCGGCCGTATGCAACTCATATGCAGCTAAGTGACCTTTACAACTATCCTGCAACTATACACTACAACAAAAATGATGTTTTTATGACTATAAAATATGACTACAATAAGTCATAAAATCTCTAAATATGACTCACGCAGAATTCACTATAGATGATTCACGCTATGACTAGGTCCAGTTGTTACCGACGAGTCGCTCTAGACATAAGTCATATTTGCAATCATATGGGTTGGAGGATATAATTAGCCAAAATTAGCCATATTTTGCCAATGTGGCCTATATGTTGACCATCCTTGAGACACTTGACTTTTTCTTGAGGTGCCCAAGCAAATCAAAAGAAAATCCTACGTGGCATATGACTGCGTGCAATCATATCTTTAGCTGTCATGGAATATGACTATGGTGAGTCATATTTTGGCTAATATGGCATATGACTCTTGTGAGTCATATTTTTCGCTATTGTAAAAGATGATTCTTGTGAATGTATTTTTTGCTGAAAAATGACTCTTGTGAGTCATATTGTTGGATGATGTGGAATTTGACCCTCATCAGTCATATTTTTTGTTGATTTGAAATATGACTCCTATGAGTCGTATTTTTAGATGATGTGGCAGTTTGTATGGAATGTTATTAATAATTTTATGATTGAATGTAGTCATATCTTTAAAAGTATTGAGTTACATTTTTGGCATGATTGTAAGCATCATGTAATTATCACCAATTATATTTTTTCACCAAGATATTTTGTGAAATATAATTGAAGCAAGTAATAATCCGAATAAGTAAGAGTCACATTTCTTAGCTTTATGTGCATGGCTTGTAATTGAGATAATTGAGGCTTATGATAGTTTCCATCATAAACTACATCACATTTTCTATATATTATAAATGAACTTGACATATTGCATTCATACATGAATATGATTTAGCAACTAATAAAAGACTCCATCCAATTCAAAATGAGTATATATGATTTTTGGGATTCATAGGAGACAGTCATACTAGAAGAAGAAAAATGCAAGAAAGAATGTGATTCTTTTCAATCACATTTATGAGTCATTAATACAAAACACATCACAATGACACTCTATAAACGCATATTCCCACACATTTATAAGACCTATTCTCTTTACAAAAGATATGAAGATGTTGCCTCTTTGGTATTGCAAGTAGCCTCTAGTAACTTCATTCCAGCTTGGTATCTACATAAACAATCAAGCAGGTTAATTTTCAGTGAAATGAACAATATAGCTCAACTTTTAAAGATTTAAAGCGATACAAATATGTTGTACAAGTTTAAGATAAGAAAAAGTCGTAACCACTATATCTTTAAAAAATTACAAATAAACAAGAAGAAAGAATAACAATGGTAATAGAGGTACTTAGAGGTAACAACAAGCAAGAGGTTAGATACAACAAGATACAACAAAAACCAAAAAGAAGATAGAACTAAGATGCAACAAGAAACACAAGTTAAGATGCAAAAAATGCAAAAAATAAGAAGAAAAAGCAAGAACTAAGATGCAACTGGAAGTAACAAGAAGCATGAATTAAGATGCAACAACAAGAAATTAGAAGCAAGAACTAAAAAAGCAACATGAGGAAGCAAGAAGCAAAATGTAATAACTAAGAGGTAACAAGAGGAAACTAAAAGCAAAGAGCAAGAACTAAGAGCCAACAAGAGAAAATTCAAAGCAAGAAGCAAGAACTAAGAAGCAACAAGAGCCAAGAACTAAGAAGCAACAAGAAGCAAGAATTTAGAAGTAAAAGAGACAAGATCTAAAAGATATTAACAAGAAACAAGAACTAAGAGGGAACAAGAAACAAGAGCTAAAAGGCAACAAGAAGCAATCCTAAAAGGCAATAAGAAGCAAATCTAAGAGGCAACAAAAAGCAAAACCTAAGAGGCAACAAGAAATAAAGAAGATGAAACACAAATAGCCAAATGTTGCACTTTGAGGAGGTGGCTCCAAAAACATGGTGGCTAGGGTTCTAAAACCCAAAATCAATGGCGGCTACATAGAAGTGGTGGCTTGGATTTTAAAACCCTAATTATATGACTTGCCCTAGTCATACACATGATTTGCTCTAGTCATGTGACTTGTCCTAGTCACGTACATGATTTGCTCTAGTTATGTGACTTATCCTAGTCATATACATGACTTGTTCTAGTCATGTGACTTATCCTAGTCATGTGACTTGTCCTAGTCATGTACATGGTTTGCTTTAGTCATAAGACTAACCAGATATGACTATACCAAGCAAATAAGTTTTTTTAACAACCAAATTTGATCCAAAGTGAATACATATATTGACACTAAAATCTTGGGTATTTAACTCATATATTATACACATGGGTCATCAACATTAAAATGGCTTAGTGGACAACTTTTGTAAATTTTTTATTAAATTCAAAGACCATAAAGTTAGGTGAAGACCAAATTAAAAAAAATAAACAAACATAGGAAATGTTGGGTTGCATACATATTAGAAAAAACGCACAATATACATGAAAAATTGGAACACCTGTACATTGTTTTAAAATTCCATATACAATGCTCCCTCCAATTAAATTTATTTTTTTATAAAAAAGCATAAAAATTTGGATACTTATTTCATGATACATGTATTGAAATAACTCATATAATTTGGTTTATACTGCTATTATTGTCCTCAAAAAACATCCATTTCATATACATAATTATATTTTTGGATTCCTTTTTGAAAAGACTACAGGAATCTTCTACAATATAACAAATTATATTCCTTGAAATTAGACTAAAATGCATTATAAGTGATTATAATCAAGGCCATATAGTATGGGACTATAAAAAATTGCGTACCCAGAACTAAAACTCCACAAAATGCATAAAGGAAAGTTGCAAAGCCTTAAGCACCTACAGTTTTGGAAAAAAAATTTAAATAGATGCCATGCATCTGTCACAGTATCTATGTCCATGCACAAAGTGTGCGGGAGCAAAAACATTTGATAGAGGCACTATTTAAAAGCGTTTTTGAAGCAAAAAAGGGATTATGCTTTTATAATTTACATCTTTATAGAAACATCCAAACAACCATCTTTAAATTGCAATACAAGCGCACATGTACTAATGGTAAGCCTCAATCTTCATACAAATAATTTTGTGAGTTTTATAGGGCCTACTGAGACTCTAAAAATGTGGCTTGTATGACATTATTGAGAACATTTTTAAGAAAAAAACAAGATTCAATACATAACATATACATACATACACACACACACACACATATATATATATACATGTGAGTATTTTATCTATATCCTTGAGATAAAGCATGCACAACCATATTCTTTGTTGTTGAGCTTCAAATTCAAAGTTGGATATTTAAGTAGTGTTCAATTGGCATTCTAAAAATTTGAGCAATGAACAAGAATTTTCTAATGATAAAAAATAAGTGGATCACATCTTAACTGAAATTGGTACAAACTATAAAAAATAGAGGTTTGAGGTGGTTTTAGATAGTTTCAGCCAATCCAAGCCAAAACTCTAGATCTCCTAATTGAAGTTGAGAAATTCAAATTTTTTATTAACTTTGGTTGTAGAGAACTGCATGCCTATTCTAAAATAATAAAAAACTTTATAATGGGATAATTCATCTTTCAAGACTTCATCTACGTTTGCACCTAGCCTCTAAGTCTCAATTACTTTTTCCTTTCAAAATTAGATTCAAAATGTCACCTAAATTTTAAGTATCCTTTCTAATTTGAATTAGATGAATTTTTTGATAATTTTTTAGTCTAAAACTAAAATTCTTGACTATCTAATTTCATTGTATTTTATCTTCCTTAATTTTTATCTATTTTTAAAATTGTGATATGTTATTGAAAACCTCTAGAATTTGCCTAAATAATTTTGAATTCAGAGTTGGATTTTAATAAATTCTTAGAAGTGTGACTTAAACCTTTTAATTTCTAATGTAACTATGATTTCTAAGAGAAGATAAATAACAAAGTGCCAAATTTAAAGACATGACTTGGAATCCATTTCCACCACATTCTTATTTTTCAATATTCATATTGTAATTGTAATTGTATCATGAGGCTTGCATTGGTCCATTTTTGTTGCATTTTTTGTGTCTTTATATATACAACTTAAATGACGACTTTTATAACTAGTTGTATAAATTCTATCTATAATCATATTTTTTCTTTCAGCCTATTTCATTCTAATTTCCTCTTGGCTTTTTCTGAATTATTTTCTATTTTTTTCTTTTTTTTCTTTATTTTTTGGGATATTTTAAAAATGCAATCTTTGACTTCTATTATTACTAATTAATTTCTAATTATTCTGCAAATCAAACAATTCTAATGACATAAACCTCATAAGTGCTAACTAAGTATATACTTAAGACTTTAAAACTCTATTTGATCAACTATGCATATTATAATCAACAAATTTTTTGATTAATACATAGTCAAACTTCTATAAGGGGGTCAAATTAGTCTTCTAACTATGCCAAGTGGCAACTTGGAACCTATAAATCTATTTCAAACTCTTAGTCTCTTAATACAACTCCTCACTTATTCTTGCTCCATAGCCACTCGGGTATGGATTTTTCTCACTCTTTTTCTCCACCTTCGATTAGAATTTTGCCAAGCTTCAAGAGTTTTTTCTAAACTCCACAACCTTCAATCTGCATCACTAGTTTAAATGCATTAGATTTCACTTTGTATCAATTAATCTAATTAGCTTCAATTTGTCTCATCCATCACAATCAATCAACCTCAATGCAAATTCCAATAATAGACTAAAGCAAGTCTGGTTTCCAACTTGGGTTCTTAGGCTTGGTCCTGCCTAAGTGTTGTAGTTTGTTTATAAGCTTTAATTCTTCTCTAATTTCCTCCTTAAGTTTTAAAAAAATGTACTTTTCTCCTATTATTAATTGCTTTATTCCTCTCTACTTCCATTCTAAGTCCTATGAAATTTTTTAGTATTTTAATTAAAATATAAACATATGCTTTTCCAAATCATTTGAAGCTAGTTCAATAGCTGACACAACACACAAAAAAATCAATGTTTTTTTAATAGATGATGAGATAAAATCACATCTACACTAAAAGGAATGACTCCTATAGCCAAAATTACAAGAGGGACACTTTAGATTGTTCACCTTTTCCTTAAACTGCCCCAAAAGAAAGAAAAATGGCTACCAAAAAATATGGCTACCAAAAAATATGGTTACAAAATATGACTGAGGCAAAAATATGACTGGACATTCTCCAAACATGTTTCCCACCCAACTCTTCTTTAGGTTTTCTGAAAAATCTAAATTAAATACTTAAAATATAAACATGTGCCACCCCAAATTATTAAATGCTAGTTCTATAATGGATACAACATTCAAAAACATATATATTTTTTTTAATAGGCAATCCATGAAATAAAGTCACGTTTATACTTGAAAAAATACAAGAAAGCCATCTTAGATTGACCACCTTTTCCTTGGATTGCCAAAAAAGAAAAAAGACTTACTAACAAAAAAATGTAACTACAAAATATGACTAACACTAAAATATGACTGCAAAATATGATTGCAAAATTTGATTGAGGCAAAAATATGATTGCTTGCTTCAAATTTCCTTTGGCTGCTTCAAAAGAAAAAAAAATGTCATTATCGTAGAGAAATGACTACAAAATATGACTAAGGCAAAAATACAACTGCTTGCCTATAATTACCTTGGGCTGCTCCAAAAGAAAAAGGTGTCACTACCATAGAGATATGATTGCAAAATATGACTTCAACAGAAACATGACTTGTAATATGACTTGACGCTCTCCAAACATGTTCCCTGTTGTTCCCTACAAAGTACTTTGGCATTCCCAACAAGCATATAGTATACACCCATAAGGTATAAGGCCAAATAATGATTGGCAGTCATGTTTTTCACCAAGGTATTGGCGTCTTAGAATAAGACTGCGAGCAGTCACCAGTCATCTCTAGTCATATTTTTGCAGTCATAAAATACTCGTTCCCTTGTAGTGATAATTTTCTCTATTTGCACCAACTTTGACGTGTACGTTGTTGTAGTTGCAAAGTAGTTGAAGAATGAAATGCTGAGTTATAGAATTGTAACAGAGTAGTCATTCAAAATGAACATGAAGAATTTTACATCCATTATTCAATAGAGTTGTCGATGTGGACAACTCTACATTCTGTGGAGTCCACTCTGTCAAAGCCTAGTTGCATATTACTTAAATTTGATTACAACTTCACTAGATGTTGCAACCGGAATTTTTGGTTTTCTTCTGATTGTTTAAATAATGGAACGGAAACAGGTAATTAGGATCTGTATCCGGTTAGAAGGGCAGAAGGAAACTACGGATAGGCAACGCTAATCCAGTAAGGAGAAAACTGTATCTGATCCGGTCAGAATGTTAGTATTCAGGAGCGGAATCATATCCGGATTTCACCACAGAACGGATTAGGGTTGGACCGGATCGAGAGAGGACCGGACCGGAAAAGGTCATGATGATGTGCCAGGGGTCCTGAGAGTATATAAAGGCTGGTCGTCCTCATTTTCACTCCTTTACTCCCCTCGAGCTCTGGAGCTGACCTTGAGCGCTTTTACGCCTCCGTCCGCGCCAAAGCCGTTGTATGTATGTGCGCTTCCGGCTGGGTGTGTCTGAGAGTGTAGGAAGAATAAAGAACGTGTGGGCTGCAGGTTTTGTGAGTGCTTTCCGATTGAGATCGGACGAGAGGAAGTGAGGAACATGATGTGTGGCTAGGAGAGAGTGAGGTAACTATCGGTGAGGGTCCAGCAGTAGTTTAGTGTCCATGCCTCAGCTGCGTAGGACCAGGCCGGGCGTACCCAGTTCCTCCTCCGACGTCAAGCTCCGAAAGATAATTCCGGTCATTCCTATGGAGGAACCGGCCCGGACTGAGCTGATGGAGGATCTCAACGCCATGGGGTGCCTCGTTCTGATGGATAAACCTTGGGGGTTTCGGGAGGAGCGGATGGTGAGGGAGATCAAGTGCAAGGTGTCGAACGAGTTCGACAACACTCTCCGGGGCTGCCCGACCGAATGGGAAGAAGAACGGTGGAGGGAAGTTTACAACTTCCGGATGGGAGGTTCCGGTATGGCCGGGTGGAAGGACGAGTTCATCCATGATAAGTTTCATGGGGAGCCAAGTAACAAGGACGGGTACGCGGTCGCAGACTGTAAGAGCGACCGGCATCGTAACCTCCTCCAGTTCCTGGTTCCGATCGTCCACTCGGAGAAGCCGACGAGGGTGACGATGACCCTCGGCAACACCATTTTCGGTTCCCTGAGCGGGGAACAGAAGGTGAACTGGGCCCGGATCTTTTCCAATCTGGTGTCCCAGCTGGTGACGAGCAGGGTTTTCTGTCGCGACAGCGCGACAAACGCGACGTCATGGACGTCTAGTAGACCCCCCCCCCCCCGTCCATCTAATAGGAGTCAAAGTTACCTTTGACTTTTAGAATTTTACCATGTATTTACCATGTGCCAGCTGGCCGCCATGTGGCATCCACGTGTCATAGGAAAAGGCGACCGTCGGTCACAAAAGGCGAGTGCGGGTGGGGCAAGTGCGGGTGGGGCGAGTGGAATCAGGGTTGACTAGCTGCAAACTTTGGAGGCAATTAACTTTTGCAAAAATTACCCAAATTGGGCATATGAGATGTTTTTCGGCATCTACATTTTCTTTAGATGCCAAAAAACATCTCATATGCCCAATTTGGGTAATTTTTGCAAAAGTTATTGGCCTCCAAAGTTTGCAGCTAGTCAACCCTGATTCCACTCGCCCCACCCGCACTCGCCCCCGGACCGCCGGTCACCCTGGAGTGCGGGTGTTTTGAGGACAGTCAATTCCAATTTCTTCTCCCAAAGACCCGCACTCGCCTCTGGATTGCCGGTCGCCCCACCCGCGCTCGCCCTCGAACCGCCGGTCGCCCCCGGAGTGCGGGTGTTTTAAAGACAGCCACTTCCAAATTCTTCTCCCAAAGACCCGCACTCGCCCCCGGACCGCCGATTGCCCCTAGAGTGCGGGTGGTTTGAGAACAGCCACTTCTAAATTCTTCTTCCAAGGACCCGCACTCGCCCCCGGACTGTCGGTCGCCCCTGGAGTGCAGGTCATTTGAGGAGAGCCACTTCCAAATTCTTCTCCCAAAGACCCGCACTCGCCCCCGGACCGCCGGTCGCCTCTAGAGTGCGGGTCTTTTTAGGACAGCCACTTCCAAATTCTTCTTCCAAAGACCCGCACGCGCCCCCGGACCGCCGGTCGCCCTTGGAGTGCGGGTCTTTTTAGGACAGCCACTTCCAAATTCTTCTCCCAAAGACCCGCACGCGCCCCCGGACTGCCGGTCGCCCTTGGAGTGCGGGTCTTTTTAGGACAGCCACTTCCAAATTCTTCTCCCAAAGACCCGCACTCGCCTCTGGACCGCCGGTCACCCCACTCGCGCTCGCCCTCGAACTGCCGGTCGCCCCACCCGCACTCGCCCCCGGACCGTCGGTCGCCCCCGGAGTGCGAGTGTTTTGAGGACAGCCACTTCCAAATTCTTCTCCCAAAGACCCGCACTCGCCCCCGGACCTCCGGTCGCCCCTAGAGTGCGAGTGATTTGAGAACAACCACTTCCAAATTCTTCTTCCAAGGACCCGCACTCGCCCCCAGACCGCCGGTCGC
Organism: Neckera pumila; assembly: GCA_963969595.1. Classification (NCBI taxonomy): domain Eukaryota; kingdom Viridiplantae; phylum Streptophyta; class Bryopsida; order Hypnales; family Neckeraceae; genus Neckera; species Neckera pumila. The sequence continues at coordinate 15,905,100 of OZ018415.1, read as the reverse complement.
CCCTAGAGTGCGGGTCTTTTTAGGATAGTCACTTCCAAATTCTTCTCCCAAAGACCCGCACTCGCCTCTGGACCGCCGGTCGCCCCACCCGCGCTCGCGCCCCTGACCGCCGGTCGTCCCTGGAGTGCGGGTCATTTGAGGAGAGCCACTTCCAAATTCTTCTCCCAAAGACCCGCATTCGCCCCCGGACCATCGATCGCTTCTAGAGTGCGGGTGTTTTGAGAACAGCCACTTCCAAATTCTTCTCCCAAAGACCCGCACTCGCCCCCGGACCGTCGGTCGCCCCCGGAGTGCGGGTGTTTTGAGGACAGCCACTTCCAAATTCTTCTCCCAAAGACCCACACTCGCCCCCGGACCGCCGGTCGCCCTGGAGTGCGGGTGTTTTTGAGGATAGTCAATTCCAAATTCTTCTCTCAAAGACCCGCACTTGCCCCCGGACCGGCGGTCGCCCCTGGAGTGCGGGTCATTTTAGGAGAGCTACTTCTTAATTCTTCTCCCAAAGACCCGCACTCGCCCTCGGACCGCCGGTCGCCCCTAGAGTGCGGGTCTTCAAAGTACACCCAATTCTGACCCCCCCTTTACGATGCGCACTTGCCCCTAGATCGTTGATTGCCTTATCCAAAATCGCCCAAGTAGGTCACTTGTATAGAATAGCTGTAAAGGCTGTACGCTTGTGTCATTTGTAAAGTGACGTCCAATTCAATGTCATCTTATTGATAAGCTAGAAATCATCAAAAAAATATTCCAAAATGCAATATTTCCTTCCCTCGTTCCAAACCCCATCCCTAAACCCTAAAACCTAAACCTCAACTAGTGGATTCTTAAAAATGCTTATTATAATCTAGCTCCCCAAAAAATTTACCCTCACCCTACTAGTCATGAGAACCGCAATTTCTGAAAATGTGACCTTGTAAAGTGGAGTTGCCTATTGCTCATGTCCTTCAAATGATGAAAAAAAAATAGAAAGAGGTTAAAAGTCAAAGAATAATCTGAACATTTTGCATTCAGAGTAAGTCAAAAATATTTTGCATTCAGATCTAGGAAAGTTATCAAGCTCTAATGCCCTTACAAACTCCCTCCCACCCAAAAAAAAATAGAAAAGGATGTTGATCCCAAGAATAATTTTAAAACATTTTGCATTGAGGTTTAGGGAATCAAAAAAAATTTGCATTGATGTTTAGTTAGTCAAAAACATTTTGCATTGAGGTTTAGTGAGTCCAAAAAATTTTGCATTGGGATTTTGTTAGTCAAAAACATTTTGCATTGAGGTTTAGGGAATCAAAAAAAGTTTGCATTGGGGTTTAGTTAGTCAAAAACATTTTGCATTGAGGTTTAGGGAATCAAAGAAAGTTTGCATTGGGATTTAGTTAGTCAAAAATATTTTGCATTCAGGTCTAGAAAAGGTATCCAACTCTAATGCCTTTACAAATTCCTCCCCCCTCTTAAAAAAAATGGAAAAAGATGGTGACCCCAAGAACAATTTTAAAACATTTTGCATTGAGGTTTAGGGAATCAAAAAAAATTTGCATTGGGGCTTAGTTAGTCAAAGACATTTTGCATTGAGGTTTAGTGAGTCCAAAAATTTTTGCATTGAGATTTTGTTAGTCAAAAACATTTTGCATTGAGGTCTAGAAAAGGTATCCAATTCCAACGCCCTTACAAATCCCCCCCCTCAAAAAAAATGGAAAAGGATGGTGATCCCAAGAATAATTTAAAAACATTTTGCATGGAGGTTGAGGGAGTCAAAAAGATTTTGCATTTAGGTTTCGTTAGTCAAAAATATTTTGCAATGAGCTCTAGGAAAGGTATCTATGATTAAGCCCTTACGAAGTCCAAAAACAAAATTGGTATTGAACCCGAGGAGATCACTTAGTGTCAATTGGAACCTACGTGCCTTAAGTTTTTTGACCCCCCTATCTTATGTCCTAAAATTCAAATAAAAGGAAACAAAAAAATATGGGTAGATTTTTCTAGCTTTAAAGTTTATGTTGTGAATTATTGATATGTTTTATCTGTTAAATATAATTAGTTATGAATTTTTGAAGTAAAAGAATACACTGCAAAGTCAAAAATAATTTTCATACCCCTACCTTATACAAGAAAAAATTGTCTTAAAAATGAAAAATAAATTGCTAAAAATAAATTCCTATTGAAATTTCATTTAATATCTGAATATTGATGCAATGGTAATCAAAATGCATTCACAATAAATATTTGAGTCAAAAAATATGCCATTTCAATTCATTTTTCAACCTCTGACTCCTAGAAATCATTTCATACATTATTTGGATTGGAAATTTTTGGCAATAGAAACCTATAGTCATTATTGAACAAACCTCAAAATTATAGGTTGAAAATATACTTTATGAAAAAGTATATACGAGGTCCAAAATTCACTTTAACACACATGGTTTCTTGTAATTATACTAAGTGATCTTCCCGGGGTATTGAATTGGTGCAAATACTCATTATGTTGCCAAAATAAAAAGGTGTACATTACATACCTTAACCTTGAAATGTTAAAACTACATTTTCTCGCATTATAGCAATTTTGGGCAGCTCACTATGAAAAGAGATTTTGTTTTTTTCCTTTAAAATTTTCACACAACATTTCTTCAAAGAGTAGATTTAAGGCACAACAACTTTCATAACTTATCAAGATATGGTTTAAAAGTTATTGCATGATATGTGATTTTAAGAATTTGGTGGACAACTAAATTTTTTGAAATATCCACCTTTTTAAAAAAAAATTGAAATTGGTTCTTCAAAGGTATATATATATATATATTCATATACAAATCTTTGAATCCTTCCGTTTTTAGTTGTGAGATGAAAACTTATGATGCGCTCTAGTTTACGAGTAGTTAAGGATTTTCTACTCTAAAATAAACTTTAGAGTCCTTTACTTGTTTCATTTATCAATATTTTCCCCTAAAAAAATTTCTATGATGTACATATTTATTGCAACATTGCAACCATTTGGATTGTCATTTTTAAATATGAGTATTTAATTCTTAATACTTTAGTGTTTTAAATGGTTTTGTATTTCTGTCCACTTACTAATTTTTTCCTAAACGTTGTACAATTCTCAACAATCCTTAAATTTTGAAGCATGCAACCAACTTGCCTTGGAAGACAATTTTAAAAAATGACCACCATTTGGGACCTTTTTTCATAGAAATGTGACCTTGTGAAGTGCAAATGCCCGCATTTTTGTAGTGATAAAAAATGGATTTTTGGCAATTTAAATGTTATTATCTCGCAATCTAAAAGGTAGAAATTTCTGAAATTTTTCCATATTTTTTAAAACAAGTACACTACAAGATCCTACGATTATATATATTGAATAGGAACAATTTCTTCAAGTTCAGTGCTTGTACTAAGAATGAAAGTATTAGAGCATTTTTGTTAAAAACGGAGTCCAATACATTTATGGGTTAAATTACACAAGGAAGGATTATCTTTAATTCACCATTGGATTCCCATCTTGGATTCTTGGAGTTATTACAACCTGTGAATTGAAAGAGCTGTACTTGCGTTCGCCCATGGACTTGCACTCCAGAGTTGTCAGGGTTGACTGGCTGCAAACTTTGGAGGCCAATAAGTTTTGCAAAAATTACCCAAATTGGGCATATGAGATATTTTTCGGCATGTACAGAAAATGTAGATGCCGAAAAACATCTCATATGCCCAATTTGAATAATTTTTGCAAAAGTTATCGGCCTCCAAAGTTTGCAGCCAGTCAACCCTGATTCCACTCGCCCCACCCGCACTCGCCCCCGGACCGCCGGTCGCCCCACCCTCACTTGCCCCCGGACCGCTGGTCGCCCCACTCGCACTCACCCCCGGACCGTTGGTCGCCCCACCCGCACTCGCCCCCGGACCGCTTCACCCGCACTCGCCCCACCCGCGGTCGCCTCTTGCGGACCCGCTTGCGCCCCTACCCGTGGTCGCACTCCCAGTCAGCATTCCGCGCCATCCACGTCAGACAACCCATTTACCGAGGGGTAAAAAAAAAAAAACCCTAAAAAATTACGCGACGAGTCTTGTCATGTATACGCGACATTTTTTTCGCGACGTCACGTGTCAACCAGACAACGCGACATCCAAACCCAAAAATTTGTCAGACAAGACAACCCTGGTGACGAGGATCGGAAAGAGTAGGGCCACTTCTTTGAGTCCCTACCTTTTCCACCTCTACCAGCGGAACCAACTCCTCACTCAGACTGAGGAGAAGACGTGGAGTGTTCAGGAGTCGATCCTGAAGTATGGAGAGTCGGGTTCGGATGACGAGGTGGAGGAGCAGACCGGATCCGAACCTGAGACAGAAGAGGAGGAAGAGGAGGAGCCGCTCCGACAGAGGAAGCGTCAAAAGATGACGCCTCCTCAGAAGAGAAGAACCCCCTCGAACCCCCGGTCCACACCAAAACAGGGACCGGAGGTAGAGATGCCGGATCTCGAGGATCCGACCGACCCGTTCAACCAGTTAACGGTTGTCCTGGACGGGATACGGGTGGACTGGGAGGTCAAGCGGAGGGCTTTGACCACTATCGCGGAGCTGGTGGGGGCACCAATGGATAGTGAATTGCCGGGTAAGGTGGGGCAATTCCTAGCCGATCCGGAAGAGAACCGGAAGTAGGAGGCAAAGATCCGTCGGCTTCAAGAAGAAGTCGACACTCTGAGGGCGGACATGGTCACCTTCAGGGAAGATAAGGCAGCAGTCCGGGAGATGGCGGAGGCCACCCAGAAGGTGGCTGAGTCGGTGAAGGACACTCTTGGAGAGTCCGGATCCGCCGCAGTCAAGGCGGCCTTATTTGACAAAGGGGTGCACGAGGAGAAGAAGGTATCCGGTTCCCGGATAGTTCGGATCCTCAGCGACTTCACCAATCGGGTGGAAGCATCCTTAGTGGCAGCACGAGAGGCGGTCGACCGGATGGACATCAGCAGTCAGAAGCTGAACGAGTCCTTATTCTCCCGGAAAATCCACCTCTCGGACATTTCAATGCCGGATTCGTTTCCAGCAGGAGGATTGAATCCGGGTGAGCGCAAGGATCAGACACCCGAGTCAAGGAAGAGTCACCGGAGACCTGGGCCGGGGCAACCAATTCAGATAGATTCGTCGCCCGAGTCAGATCTTCCGGATCCAGCTGCCGGTGAGCGGAGCCGGAACTTGGCAGACGTCTTCAATTAATTGCCCGAGGAACCTAGGAGTCCTATGTTGGGCGGGGGAACTGGAGAGTAGGTTAGGAAATTAGTTAGGGATGTAAAATATTTGTAAGATAGTTAGGACCGGGTCGGATGATTATCCGGTCTAGCCAGTTAGGATCGGATCCGGATGTCTAGCGCGGATTTCCAGGGCCCTTTTTGCTTTGTAACCAAGTTGTATATAAGTCAGCCCCCGCTTGGGAGCTGGGAGTTTTTTCACCTCATTTTCGTGTACGTCTTCTCTTGCCTCTTGTTGTGTGTCTCTCCCGTGTACGGCAGGGTCGTGTGGTGAGGAGTTAGGAAGGCGCATGATGGTGTGGGTGTGATTTCTCCCTTTGGCATGTTTGTTTTGGTCTTATGTGCAGGTGAGCGGATTGCGAAAGTGTTGGGAGTGGATTCCAGTTCCTCAGCAGCTCTAGAGTTTAGAATTCCGGGCGAGACAACCGTTGTTAGGCTAGGCGGATAGGGAGGGATTCCTTAGTCATGCTAGAACTCCTGGGTGTGAAATCCGGTTGAGTGTCCGATCTCCTGAGAGATCTCGCCGCCTCAGTTGGCAAACAGAAGAACTTTAGTGGATGTTGGAACGGACGGGTTCACTTGCAGCCGCCTGGCTTTGCACAGACGGAACGGGGCGCTAAGGTCGTTGTAGTATGGAAGGATCGTACGGGGGGTCTTTGTGTGACCGGTGATCCGGAGAGTTTTCTGGATTGCTGTAAAGGATCAAACCGGGTCCGGGTTAGTGTAGAGAATTGGAGAAAGATGAAGTGGGTCTTCAGCCACTATAATTCACGGAAGGAGCAGCGGGCCTGCCACTCTCAAAAACAAGGGGCGATCACTTTGATGGTGAAACAGAGGTAAAACTAAACCGGGTAGTAGTAAGAGCGGATGTGAGTTGATCAGACCCGATCGGAAAGTGGACCGGATCGGAGAAGTAAGAAAGGGTCTGATTGTAGTTCTGGGTGTTGTTGTGTTTCTGGTTGTTGTGTTTGAACCGGAAGAGGAAATATAGGTACTGATTTAGCTTAGAGACCAAATAAGGCTATCTACTTCACAGAATCTCGCGGGTTCGATCTTTAGAGTCACTTTGTTATACTTTAAAGTGGTTTTTGGTAGTATAACTGGGAAATTGCTTGCCCTGTGCTGCGACAAGGATATTCAATTTCCTATTCTACCGATTTTTTTTTAAAAGTTGAATATCCTAAAGGGTATTTAATTTTCTATTCTATCCATTTCTTTTTTAGATTCAATACCCTAGAGAGTATTCAATTTCCTATTCTACCCATTTAATTTTAAAATTGAATATCCTAGAGGGTATTTAGTTTCCTATTCTATCCCATTTTTTAAAAACTCAAAATCCTAGAGACTATTCAATTTACTATTCTACCCATTTTTTTCTAAAATTGAATACCTTCTAGGGTGTTCACTTTCCTATTCTACTCAATTTTTTGTTGAAACAGAATACCCTAGAGGGTATTCGTATTCCTGTTCTACCCATTTTTTTTTTCAATTCAATACCCTAGAGGGTATTCATTATGTATTCTACCTGTTTTTTTTATATACCAAATATTCTTGAAGGTATTCAATTTGAAGAAACATCCATTTAAGAAAAAAAATGAATATCCTACAGGATATTATCTAAATCTATTCTACCCATTTTTTTCCAAATTAAATATCCTAGAGGAAATTCAATTTCTCATTCTACCCATTTTTTTTTGAATTTGAATTCCCTACAAGGTATTCAATTTCCTATTCTATCCATTTTTTTTTAATTCAATACCTTAGCAGGTATTCAATTTCCTATTCTATCCATTTATTTTTCAAATCAATACCCTTGATGGTGTTCAATTTCCTAATCTACCCATTTTTTAAAAAGATTCAATATCCTAGCGGGTATTTAGTTTCCTCTTCTACCCATGTTTTTTACGAATTTAATACCCTAGAGGGGATTAAATTTTCTATTGTACCCATTTGTTTTTTAAATTTAGTACCCTAGAGGATATTCAATTTCCTACTCTACCCATTTCTTTATATAATTCATTATCCTAGATGGCATTCAATTTTCTATTCTATCCATTTCTTCTTAAAATTGAATACCCTGGAGGATATTCAGTTTCCCATACTATCCATCTTTTAAAAAAATTAAATACCCTAGAGGATATTCATTTTCCTACTCTATCCATTCTTTTGGGAAATTGAATATCCTTTCAGATATTCAATTTCCTATTTTTCCCATTTTTTCTTTCAATTCAATACCCTGGAAGATATTCAATATGTATTCTACCTATTTTTTTTAAAATCAAATATCCTTGAGGATATTCAATTTGAGAAAATATTCATTTAGGAAAAAAAATGAATACCCTACAGGGTATTATTTACATCTATTCTACCCATTTCATTTTAGAATTAAATACCATAAAGGGTAATCAATTTCCTATTCTATCCATTTTTTATTTAAATTGAATATCCTAGAGGGTATTCAATTTCCTATTCTACCCATTCTTTTTAGAAATGAATAACTTTTAGGGTATTCAATTTCCTATTCTACCCATTTTTTTTCTTAAATTGAATGCACTCTAGGGTATTCAAATTCCTATACGACCCACTTTTTTTTTAGATTCAATACTCTAGAGGGTATTCATTTTCCTATTCTACTCATTTTTTTTTAATTTAATACCCTCTAGGGTATTCAATTTCCTATTGTACCCACTTTTTTGTAAATTTCACATCCTCTGAGGTATTAAAATTCCTATTTTACCCATTTAAGAAAAATGTGAATACCCTAGAGGGTATTCAATTTACTATTCTACCCATTTTTTTTTAAAAACTAAATACCTTCAAGACTATTCAATTTCCATTTCTACCCATTTTTTTTACATTCAATATCCTAGAGAGTATTCAATTTCCTATTCTGCCCATTTAATTTTAAAATTGAATACCCTCTAGGGTATTTAGTTTCCTATTCTATCCATTTTCTTTTGAAATTGAATACCCTAGAGGGTATTCAATTTCCTATTCTACCCAATTCTTTTTAAAATTCATTACCCTAGAGGGTATTTAATTTTCTATTCTACCCATAACCCATTTCTTTTTAAAATTGAATACCCTGGAGGGTATATCAGTTTCCTAGTCTACCCTTTTTTTTTTGGAATTGAATACCGTAGAGGATATTCAATTTCATATTCTACGCATTTTAAAAAAAAATGAATACCTTTTAGGGTATTCAATTTCCTGTTCCACCCAATTTTTTTTTTAAATTGAATATATTCTAGGATATTCAAATTCCTTTTCTATCCATCTTTTTTTGAAATTGATTACTTTAGAGGGTATTCAGTTTTTTATTTTAGCATTTTTTTAAAAATTTAATACCCTCTAGGATATTCAATTTTCTATTCTACCTATTTTTTTTTTTATTTAATATCCTATAGGGTATTCAATTTTCTATTCTACCCATTTTTTTTTTAATTTAATACCCTCTAGGGTATTGAAATTCCTATTCTATTCATTTAAAAAAAAAATGAATACCCTAGAGGGTATTCAATTTTCTATTCTACCCATTTTTTTTTTAATTTAATACCCTCTAGGGTATTGAAATTCCTATTCTATTCATTTAAAAAAAAAATGAATACCCTAGAGGGTATTCAATTTTCTATTCTACCCATTTTTTTTTTAATTTAATACCCTCTAGGGTATTGAAATTCCTATTCTATTCATTTAAAAAAAAAATGAATACCCTAGAGGGTATTCAATTTCCTATTCTACCCATTTTTAAAAAAAATTGAATACCCTAGAGTGTATTCATTTTCCTATTATACCCATTCTTTTTTAAATTGAATACTCTAGAGAGTATTCAATTTCCTATTCTGCCCATTTCTTTTTAAAATTGAATACCCTAGAGGGTATTCAGTTTCCTATTGTACCCATTCTTTTTTAAATTGAATACTCTAGAGAATATTCAATTTCCTATTTTGCCCATTTCTTTTTAAAATTGAATACCCTAGAGGGTATTCAGTTTCCTATTCTACCTATTTTTTTTGAAATTGAATATCCTAGAAGGTATTCAATTTACTATTCTACCCATTTTTTTTGGAAATTGAATACCTTCTAGTGTATTCAATTTCCTATTCTACTCATTTTTTGCTTGAAATTGAATACCCTAGAAGGTAATCAATTTCCTATTCTACCCATTTTTTTCTTAAATTCAATACCCTAGAAGGTATTCAATTTCCCTTTTTATCCACTTTTTTTTGAAATTCAATACCTGTGGGCGCTTTATTACCCACCTTTGGTAATAACACGGACACCGTCCCGGTTCTAGCCTTTTATCCACTATGTTCAAATGTACGGGAGTTTTACAAGCGCGGTCCACTGTGCCTTCCAAGCAATGGAGCTTTGCTAAGTTTCCTAGTTTCGTGGATGGCAGTAGTTGTAGCTATGATCGGTGTGCAAGTATCTACTAGCTTGTTGCTAACCCAAAAAGACAGCCTAGGTAAATAAAGGACAAAGGAAACAACCTATTTGGACACTTCTTCTATCTTATGTCCCTTCCATGGTGTTTCCCGCTTTTTTTCCACCCATTGACTGTTCCAATGGATTTGTGACTTTTAACCTTCTACATGAACTTCTATGTTTTAACCTTTGAATTGTTCTACTATTCTATTTTGACTCTAGGTTTTTTACTTCTACTTTAATCCTACTTATAGATTTTGACTTTTAACTTTAATTTTTTTTAACTTCTACTTTAACCCTAAATTTTGACCTCTACCTCCAAAATTTACCTCTAAGTTTCTACTCTAACTTTCTGACTTCAAAATATTACTCCAAATTTCTACCGTCCAAACTTTATTCCAATTTCCTAACTTCTAAATTGACTCTAAGTTTTTATTTCTAAATTACTTCTAAGTCTTAGCCCCTAACTTAACACTAATCTTTTTACTTCTAAATTACTTCTAGAATTTAACCCCTAATTTGACCCTAACCTTTCCACTTTGAAATTCAACCCTAAAGGTTTTTCTTCTCTACTTTTGCCCCCCCCTCCCCCCTACTTCTAATGCTTTCCTAGTTAATTTCACGTTTTTGGACAAGCCCAACTCCCCACCTAGACTTTGGACCTCCAAGTAGTTTAGAAAGTTTGTGAATTTTCAGGAGCCAAACCCCATGGACCCCAGTTCCCACGCCCTAGACCTCAGACCCCAAGCCCAAACCCTGGATCCCAGATCCTAAGCCCCTGCTCCAGCAATCCCCCCCCCCCTGAACTGGCCGTCTTGTTGACTTCTTGATGTGACTGGGCCCCTCGGCTGGTTCGCCTTGTTGATTTTTGGTCTGGATTGGCCTCCACGGGCTAGTTCGTCGGGTTGATTTTCTAATCTAGACTGGCCTCTACAAGCTGGTTTGTCTTACGATTTTTGATCAGGATTTGGGCCCTTGGGGCTGGTTCGTCTTGTTGATTTCTGATCTGGACTTGGCTAACTAAGGGTAAATTGGATGGTTTTTGTTCTAACTAGGGAAGGCTGGATTTTTGCTAACTAAGGAAAAAACTTGGGGGACATAAAACTTGGGGAACACTAAATTCACTAAAAACTTGGGGGACATAAAACTTGGGGAACACTAAATTCACTAAAAACTTGGGGGACATAAAACTTGGGGAACACTAAATTCACTAAAAACTTGGGGAACCACTTAGACTCACTAGGTGCAAGGAAACCTACATATCTTGGAAGCTAAACTTTGGATGTTTCCACAAAGGTCTTGGGAACTAGACTTTGGATTTTAACGCCGGGCGGGTTCAAAGCTTTGCCGCTAAGTTGGATTTAACACCAACTTTAGGACTTGGTGGCACTCTGGGGATTCAAAGCTCCGCCGTCTAAACTTTTAACACACACTTTAGGACTTTGACCTCGTCACTAGTTCAAAGCTTCGCCGTATCCAAGGGGGGTCCACACAATGAGAGAGACTTTAGAAGAGGGAGAAACAAGACTTTTCACGGATAGGGTCAAAGCTTTGCCGTCCCGTAGGGGGGCCACTCAACAAAGAGAATGTTAGACAAAGGTTTGAGATAAACTTAGAAAATATGCACAAATGAGGTTCAAAGCTTTGCCGTCCCGTAGGGGGGTCCACTCAATAAGAGACAGGTTAGATGAAGGTAAAACTTGACTTAAGAGGACACGTGAGTTAGTACAACGAGGTAAAGCAAATGACTCTCACTCTGAAGGCCCCCAATGGCGGCATATGCCAAGGCGCTAAAGGGGGTGGCTTTAGGATTAGTAACAAATACAAAAGACCTTCAAACACAAGGGTTAGTTCACAAGAGTATACAAAAAAACACAAGAAGAACACACAAGGAGTACACAAGGCAAGATAGAAGGACCCCCAAGGACCTTCAAAGCTTGAAATACAACAACAAAAAGAGCCAAAAGTGCTCTGAAAACACTATAGAGGTTTTTGGCTTCTAACGCCAAAATATCCAAGATGACTTAGACCCACAAATCCAAAAACAAGTATGGGGGTGATTTTAGAGAGGGAAGTGGAGCCCTTTTATAGGTTTCCAAGGGCTCACTCCTCCCCCTAAATTCCTGCTAGTAACCTTGTCAACTTGAATTTTCATCCTAATCCTAGATTTTCACTTTCTACTACCTATGTTGGACCAACCTCCTAACTTTTGGAGATTAACTCCAAATGTCAAACAGACTGCGCCGTTGGATCCAAAACGCCATTTTTAGTCCAAGACCTCCCTACCTCCCGTATCAGGATCAAAAACCCAACAAAAGCTAGCCTAGATTAAAATCCCAATCGCGGTAAATTTCCAACTTTGGGGGGTTTCCTATTTTTAGAAAGCTAGCCTGGGGTCTTCGGAAGGTGAAAGGGAGTAGGAAAATACTCTTTGTTGACGTTGTTTTGCCGTCGTGTGCCCCTGAAATGCCGGTCAACGTCGCGGGGATGTCGTGGCGTGATTAATTCCCGAGGAATCTTGCTGGTTTGAGTATCGGATGCTATTGGAATGCCGCAAAACATATTGGAATGCATTATTACTATAAAACAAGCTATCCTAATTTTTATTGAGATTTTACCGCAACCTGGATAATTTACAAGAAATTCCTGTTGGATATTAGAATGGTTGACTGCCAGGAAAAGATTCTTTTGCAAGTCGGAAGATGCCGAGATTTTTTGTAGGACCTCTCAGAGAGTCTTGCAAAAGATGTGGAGGTGAGTTTCCGTACTTGGCACAATTGGTCAGTGGAGACTTAAATCGGCCGTCTCCTCGAATTGTCAATGGCGTGGGAATCTTTGGCAGACGAAGGAATCTTGGTGAACTGATTTCGCCGTTGGACTTCAAGCATGGGATTAATCCTAGATCACCATCTTTGGGCTGTAGATTATTTCATGGCCCCATCTTGAGTTTAGTGGCTCCTACATACTAACAATTGGGGTTTCCGGGAATTCGTCAATCTAATGGGGAATTTAAAACCTAACCTAAGACCTGACATATGGATCACTGTGAATCTCTAGGACCAATCTAGACATGCATCGCCACCTTCCAGTGGGATTTAGCCCTGCTAGGGCTATGTGACTAAAATCCTTTACAATCCGCTACCTTGTGGTTTAGACTCTATTTCTCGGCAAGATTTAGGAACGTTTTAGGGTTTAAAATCAAAACTAGACCACATACTATAATGGATATGGTACAACCCTTTTTCGGTTCTATACTCTTTTTATAGCTTTTTTGAACAATTTTACCTATTCTAGATTGCAAATTTCAAAAAAAAAAAATCTAGAGTCCCAAGTGACAATTTGGGAGCTCATAATACCCTTTGGGGTATTCAATTTCCTATTCTTCCCATTTTTTTTGGGCATTGAATATCCTAGAGGACATTCAATTTCCTATTCTACCCATTTTTTTTTCGAAATTGAATTCAATATGTATTCAATCTATTTTTTTTAGACATCGAATATCTTTGAGGGTATTCAAATCAAAAAAATATCCATTTAAAAAAAAAAAAATTGAATACCCTGGAGGGTATTATCAATATCTATTCAATCCATTTTCTTTTCAAATTAAATACCCTTTAGGATATTCAATTTCTTATTCTACCAAGTTATTTTAAAAATTGAATCCCTTAAAGGATAAACAAATTCGTGGTCTACCTATTTCTTTTCAAAATTAAATACCCTTAGAGAGTATTTAATTTCCTATTCTACCCAATTCTTTTTTAAATTCAATACCCTAGAAGGTATTCAATTTCCTATTCTCTCCATTTTTTTTAAAATTGAATATGCTAGAGGGTTTTCAATTTCCTATTCTAAACATTTCTTTTTAAATTCAATACCCTAGAGGGTATTCAATTTCCTATTCTACCCATTTCTTTTGGAAACTGAATACCCTTTGGAGTATTGAGTTTCCTATTCTACCCATTTTTTTTCAATTCAATACCCTAGAGGGTATTCAATATACATTCTACCTATATTTCTTCAAAATTGAATAATCTTGAGGTATTCAATTTGAAAAAATATCCATTTATGAAAAAAAATGAATACCCTACAAGGTGTTATCTAAATCTAGTCTACCCATTTTCTTTTCAAATTAAATATCCTTGAGGGTATTCAATTTCCTATTCTACCCATTTCTTTTTTAGATTCCATACCCTAGAGGGTATTCAGTTTCCTATTCTATCCATTCTTTTTGAAAATTGAATACCCTAGAGGGTATTCAATTTCCTATTCTACCCATTCTTTTTTTCAAATCAATACCCTAAAGGGTATTCAATATATATTCCACCTATTTTTTTTAAAACCATATATCCTTGAAAGTATTCAATTTCAAAAATAATCCACTTAAGAGAAGAAATGAATACCCTACAAGGTATTATGTAAATCTATTCTACCCATTTAAAAAAAAAATTAAATACGCTTTAGGGTATTCAATTTCCTATTCTATCCATTTTTATTCAAAATTGAATACCCTAGAGGGAATTCAAATTCCTATTCTACCCATTTTTCTTTTGAAGTTGAAAGCCCTAGAGGATAGTCAATTTCCTATTCTACCCTTTTTTTTTTAAAATTAAATACCCTAGAGGGTATTCAAAGTCCTTTTTTATCCATTTTTTTGCAACTTCAATATCCTAGAGGTTATTCAATTTTCTATTCTACTTAATTTTTTTTTCAATTTAATACCCTCTAGGGTATTGAATTTCCTATTCTACCCATTTTCATTTTTCATTTAATACACTCTACAGTATTGAAATCCCTATTCTACTCATTTAAAAAAAAAATTGAATGCCCTAGAGTGCATTCAATTTCTTATTCTACCCATTTTTTTTCAACTCAATACCCTAGAGGGTATTCAATTTCCAATTCTACTTATTTTTAAAAAAATTCATTACCCTAGAGGGTATTTAATTTCTTCCTCCACCCATTTTTTTTAAAATTGAATATTCTAGAAGGTATTCAATTTTGTATTCTACTCATTTTCTTGTAAAATTCAAAACCCTCTAGGGTATTCAGTTTCCTATTCTACCCATTTTAAAATAAAATCCAATCCCCTAGAAGGTGTTCAATTTCCTACTCTACCCATTTTTTTTTAAATTCAATATCTTTTAGGGTATTCAATTTCCAAATCTACCCATTTTTTCCGGAAATTGAATATCCTTTAGGATATTCATATTCCTATTCTACCAATTTCTTTTAAACATTGAATACCCTAAAGGATATTCAATTTCCTTTTCTATCTATTTCTTTTGGAAATTGAATACCCTCTAGGGTACTCAATGTGTGTACTACCTATTTTTTTATAAAATGGAATATCCTTGAGGGTATTCAAACTGAAAAAAAACCATTTAAAAGAAAAAATGAATACCCGAGTGGGTATTATCTATATTAAATCTATCCATTTTTTTTAAAAATTAAATATCATTTAGGGTATTCAAATTTCTATACTACCAGGGTTTTTAAAAAAATTGAACACCCTAGAGGATAAGCAAATTCCTATTCTACCCATTCTTTTTTAAAATTAAACACCCTAGAGGGTATTCAAATTCCCATTCTACCCAATTGTTCTTAAATTAATTACCCTCTAGGGTATTCAATTTCCTATTCTACCCATTTGTTTTTAAAATTCAATAGCCTAGAGGGTATTGAATTTCCTATTCTACCAATTTTTTTATTTAATTAAATGTCCTCTAGGATAATGAATTTTCTATTCTAGCCATTTATTTTTAAAATTGAATATCCTAGAGGGTATTTAATTTCCTATCCTACACATTATTTTATAAAATTGAATACCCTAGAGGGTATTCAATTTCCTATTCTACCCATTTTATTTTAAAATTCAGTACCCTAGAGGGAATTCAATTTCCTATTCTATCCATTTTAAAAAAAAATTCAATACCCTAGAGGTCATTCAATTTCCTATTCTATCCATTTGTTTTTTAAATTCACTACCTTAGAGGGTATTCAATTTCCTATTCTACCCGTTTCTTTTTAAAATTCAATACCCTATAGGCTAGAGGGTATTCAGTTTCTTATTCTACCCATTTTTTTTTGTAATTCAATACCCTAGAGGACATTCAATTTTCTATTCTACCCATTTGTTTTTTTAAATTCAC
Source organism: Neckera pumila (assembly GCA_963969595.1). NCBI lineage: Eukaryota > Viridiplantae > Streptophyta > Bryopsida > Hypnales > Neckeraceae > Neckera > Neckera pumila. The sequence continues at coordinate 15,889,300 of OZ018415.1, read as the reverse complement.
TCCCGTAGAGGGTATTCAATTTCCTATTCTACCCATTTCTATTTAAAATTCAATACCCTAAAGGCTAAAGGGTATTCAATTTCTTATTCTACCCATTTTTTTTCTGTATTTGAATACCCTAGAGGGTATTCAATTTCCTATTCTACCCATTTTTTTTGGAAATTGAATATCCTTTAGGGTATTGAATTTCCTATTCTACCCATTTTTTTATTCAATTCAATACCCTAGAGGGTATTTAATATGTATTCTATCTATTTTTTTTTTAAATCGAGTATCTTTGGGGGTATCCAATTTGAAAAAATATCCATTTAAGAAAAAAAATGAATACTCTATAGGGTATTATCTAAATCTATTCTAACCATTTCTTTTTCAAATTAAATATCCTTCAGGGTATACAAATTCCTATTCTACCCATTTTCTTTTGAAATTGAATACCCTAGAGGGTAGTGGATTTTCTATTCTACCCATTTATTTTTTGAAATTGAATATCCTTTAGTGTATTTAATTTCCTATTCTATCCATATTGAAAAAAAAAACTAAATACACTCTTGGATATTCAAATTCCTATTCTACGTATTCTTTTTTGAAATTAAATACCCTCTAGGGTCTTCAATTTTCTATTGTACCCATTTGTTTTTTTAAATTCAATACCCAAGAGGATATTCAATTTCCTATTCTACCCCTTTTTTTAGTTTTATACACTTTAGGGTACTGAAATTCCTATTTTACACATTTATTTTTAAAATTGAATACCCTGGAGGGTAACCAATTTCCTATTCTATCCATTTATTTTTAAAATTGAGTATCCTAGAGGGTAATCAACTTCCTATTCTATCCATTCATGTTTAAAATTGAATACCCTAGATGGTATTCAATTTCCTATTCTACCAATTTTTTTTAACAATTCAATACCCTAGAGCGTATTCAATTTCCTATTCTACTTATTTGTTTTTTAAATTCAATACCCTCGAGGGTATTCAATTTCTTGTTCTGCCCATTTCTTTTTAATATTCAACATCCTAGAGGGTATTCAATTTTTCATTCTACCCATTTTAAAAAAAATTGAATACCTTGGAGGGTATTCGGTTTCCTATTCTACCCGGGTTTTTATAAAATTGAATATCCATTAGGGTACTGAATTTCCTGTTCTATCAATTTTTTGGGGAAATTGAATACACTTTAGGATATTTTATTTCCTATTCTACCCATTTGTTTTTTAAATTTTACTATCCTAGAGGGTATTCAATATGTATTCTACCTATTTTTTTTAAAAGTTGAATATCCTTGAGGGTATTCAATTTGAAGAGATATCCATTTAAGAATAAAAATGAATACCCTACAGGGTATTATCTAAATCTATTCTACCCATTCTTTTTTCAAAATATCCTTATCCTTTAGAGTAATCAATTTCCTATTCTACCCATTTTCTTTTAAGATTTAAAACCCTAGAGGTGATTCAAATTCCTATTCTACGCATTTTTATTTGAAATTCAATATCCTAGAAGGTAGTCAATTTCCTATTCTACCCATTTTTTTTTGAAATTGAATATCCTTTAGGGTATTTAATTTCCTATTCTACCCATTTAAAAAAACAAACTAAATACACTCTAGGGTAATCAAATTCCTATTCTACCCATGTTTTTTTGAAATTAACTACCTTCTAGGGTTTTCAATTTCCTATTCTACCCTTTCTTTTCTAAAATTCAATATCCTAGAGAGTATTCAATTTTGTATCCTATATTTTTTTTTTTAAGTTTATTATCCTCTCGAGTATACAAATTGCTATGCAACCCATTTATTTTTAAAATTGAATACCCTAGAGAGTGTTCAATTTCCTATTCTACCCATTTTTTTTGAAATTCAATACCCTAGAATATAGTCAGTTTCCTATTCTACCCATTTTTTTTTGAAATTGAATATCCTTTAGGGTATTGAATTTCCTATTCTACTCATTTTGGAAAAAAATTGAATACCTTTTAGAGTATTCAATTTCCTATTCTACCCATTTAAGAAAAAAAATTGAACACACTCTAGAGTATTCAAATTCCTAATCTACCCATTTAAAAAAAAAATTAACTACCCTCTAGGGTTTTCAATTTCCTATTCTACCCTTTTTTTTTTCTAAAAATCAATACCCTAGAGGGTATTCAATTTCATATTCTATCTTCTTTTTTATTTAAATTTAATGCCCTCTCGGATATAGAAATTCCTATCCAACCCATTTATTTTTAAAACTGAATACCCTAGAAGGTGTTTAGTTTCCTTCTCTATCCCAATTTTTTTGAAATTGAATATCCTAGAGGGTATTCAATTTTCTATTCTACCCATTTTTTTTCAATTCAATACCCTAGAGGGTATTCAATTTTTTATTCTAACCATTTTTTTTTCAATTCAATACCCTCAAGGGTGTTCAATTTCCTATTCTATCCATTTAAAAAAAATTCAATACCCTAGAGAGTATTCAGCTTCCTATTCTATCCGTTTTTTCTTAAAATTCAATATCCTAGAGGGTATTCAATTTCCTATTCTACTCATTTGTTTTTTAAATTCAACACCCGATAGGGTATTTGATTTCCTATTCTACCAATTTCATTTTGAAGTTCAATACTCTAGATAAAACTCAGTTTCCTATTCTACCCATTTCTTTTTAAAATTGAATACCCTGGAGGGTATTCAATTTTCTATTCTACCTATATTTTTTTGAAATTGAATACTTGAGAGGGTATTGAATTTCTTATTCTACCTATTTTTTTTTGAAACTAAATACCCTTTAGGGTATTTAATTTCCTATTCTACCCATTTTTTTTTCAATTCAATACCCTAGAGGGTATTCAATATGCATTCTAACTATTATTTTTTTAAAATCAAATATCTTTGAGGGTGTTCAATTTGAAAAAGTATCCATTTAGGAAAAAAAAATGAATACCCTACAGGGTATAACCTAAATCTATTCTACCCATTTTTTTTTGAAATTGAATACCTGAGAGGGTATTCAATTTCCTTTTGTACCCATTTGTTTTTTAAACTCAATACCCTAGAGGGTATTGAATTTCCTATTCTACCCATTTTTATTAAAAATTGAATACCCTAGAGGATATTTAGTTTCCTAATCAACCTATTATTTTTTTAAATTCAGTACCTTAGAGGGTATTCAATTTCTTATTCTACCCATTTAAAAAAAAAATTCAATACCCTAAAGAGTATTGAATTTTCTATTCTAACCATTTCTTTTTTAAATTCATTACCGTAGAGGGTATTCAAATTTTCCTTTCTACCTATTTTTTCTTTTAAATTCAATACTCAAGAGGGTATTCAATTTTCTATTCTACCCATTTTAAAAAGAAAACAGATTATCCTACAAGGTATTCAAATTCCTATTCTACCCACTTTTTTTGAAATTGAATATCCTAGAGGGTATTCAATTTCCTATTCTACCCTTTTTTAATTGAAATTGAATATCTTCTAGAGTATTCACTTTCCTATTCTACCATTTTCTTTTTAAAATTGAATACCTATTAGGATATTCAATTTCCTATTCTACCTATTTAAAAAAAATAATTAAATACACTCTAGGGTATTCAAATTCCTATTCTATCTATTTTATTTTGAATCTAAGTACCCTCTATAGTTTTCAATTTCCTATTCTACCCATTTTTTTAAAAAATTCAACACTCTAGAGGGTATTCAATTTCCTATTCTACCCAGTTTTTTAAAAAATTGAATACCCGAGAGGGTATTCAGTTTCCTAATCTACCCGGGTTTTTTTTAAATTCAATACCCTAGACGGTATTCAATTTCCTATTCTACCCATTTTAAAAAAAAGTCCAATACCCAAGAGGGTATTTTATTTCCTATTCTACCCATTTCTTTTTAAAATTTAATATCTTGGAGGGTATTCAGTTTCCTATTCTGTCCATTTAAAAAAAAAAATTGAATACCCTGGAGGGTACTCAATTTCCTATTCTACCGTTTTTTTTTAAAAGCTAATACCCTCTATGGTATTCAATTTCTTATTCTACCCATTTTTCTATTAAAATTGAATACCCTAGAGGGTATTCAATTTTCTATTCCACCCATTTTTTTCTTAAAATTCAATACCCAAGAGAGTATTCAGTTTCCTATTCTACCCATTTTTTTTAAGTTGATTACCCTAGACGTAATTCAATTTCAAAGAATATCCATTTAAGAAAAGAAATGGCCAGTCCGACATTCCTTCCCGTCTGACTTTGCTTAGCCTGTCTAATCTCCAATGGAGCTTCCGAATTCCCGTCCGACCTCCATTGCAAAGGGCCGGCCGACCTCAGACGTCTTGTCTGACCTCGAACAGCCCGTCTAAAGGTTTGTCTGACCTTTGACAACCTGTCGAAAGGGCTGCCAACGTCCGAAGGCTCGTCCGACCTGCAACCGCTAGTCCGATGGCCCGTTTGACCCTAAACTGCGGTTCAAAAGGCCTGTCCGACCTCCGACCCTCCATCCGAAGATGCATCCGACCTCCCGTCTGACCGTCCACTGGACGGTGGGTTGGGGTCCGTTCGAATGTCCAGGGACGTCCGGAGGCCAGCGTTTCCGGACTCTGCACGTACGTCCGGACGTTCGGACAACCCTGTATATAGTCGACTACAACTTGCTAGAAAGTTGCACAAATGTATCATTAAGATGCATAGGAAGTAAAATGTAGTTTCAAACAAGTTGCACACATGATTCACAAGTCACAAATAAGTTGCACAAATTTGTCATTAAGATGCATAGGAGGTAAAAAATAGTTGCAAACAAGTTGCACACATGATTTGCGAGTCATAAACAAGTTGTAAAAAAGTTGCATAGGACCTATAAAGTAATCACAAAAGTCGTAGAGAAGCCATAACCTAGTCGCAAACCAGTTGGTAAGAAGTGGCAAACATGTTATAAATGAGTCGCAAACTGCTTACGACTACATTGTCCCAAACCCCCACATATACCTCAAGCAGTTGCAAAGTAGTTGAAGGTAAGTTGAAATGAAGTTGCAAACTGATCACATCAAAGTTGCAATAAAGTTACAAACAAGTTGCAACTTAGTTACCGACCTCAAGCAGCAATGAATACCACGTAAGCAACCACGTAATAAAGCGTATCAATGAAGTTCCAAGTAAGCTGCCGAATGAGAAACAATCCGTTTTGCCTTGTAACTATGATGCAACTAAAAAACTTGTCCACAGCAACTAGAGGCCTCCAGAATATTATTAGTGGCAAATGTCCAATGCAACTCAAAACCAGTTGCTTTCTGTAGTTGCAAAACCCTTCTTTTTCTTCTAGTGTAAGTATAACAATAATTTAGGTTTTCTACCTTTGAGGTTTCAAGGGAACATAATTCAACAAACTCGCAAAATTGAGAACTTTGCGGCTACTAAAGCAGACTTTTCTATCCAGAATAGTTAAATCATATTCAATACTCTGATCTGAACCAAATTAGGATCACTATAGGTTGCAATGGTCAAAGCACCAAGCTTCAGATATCAAGAAATCCAAGAAATCCAAGAAATTGATGTCTTGATTGGTGCAAAAATCATTTTTTATTCCAATTATTGATGAGTTTTTTTGATTCCACAATGCCAAGAATGGTGTAGAGACACTCCAAGAGGTTCCCTTCTATATGAGGCGCCATCCCCTAACAAAATTCTAGAACTTCAATCTCTAGTTTCTAATTCAATAGCAATTTGAAAACTTCTTTTTGAAATTTCAATCTTTAAAAATGGACCTTGAGACTATATTCCAAAACTCTCACTCAAGCCAAAATCATTTTGAAGTGTAGTTTCAACATCTTTAATCTAATGTTGAAAATGAATGATTAATTTTTTTGTATTTAAGATTTTATGCAAGGGTTGCCATGTCGAATTTTGATTTCCTAGTGTTTAGGGCTCTTAGAAATGAGCTTCAAATGCATTGGATGTTGGAGAAAGAATCACATTGGGAATTCATTTGAATTATTTGTAAAATAAATTTTGAGTAGATGTAAATTGATTGGGATTGGGATTGGGATTGTTATGCCCTTTGCGGTCATCTTTTTTTGGTGACCACTTCTTTAGATTGGACATGTGAAAAGAGGATTAAAAGACTTCAAATTGATTTCAGAACTTGAATATTGTTTTAATGGAACAAATGTTGGAATAGTTGCATCCCTAAAAAATCGATAAAAATTATAAAAAATGTTTTTTTTTTTCAATTTAGAGTGAATTCCAAGAATCTCATAAAAGGGCTTGAAATTTTACAAGTTGAATGCAAACATATTGCAATGTATCCGATTGAAGATTGTGAAATTTTTTGTTTCCCGCAGTTGGCCTAGCCTAGGCCTAGAGTCGTCCCCTAACACACTATATGAAATCCATGTTTTTTTTTACGTATTTTTCTAGACGTCCACCTGTTTTTATGTTAATAAGAAAGTCCAACAAAAAATCAAAATGTTTTGTTTGATTTTATTATCAACATAAAAATAGGTGGATGCCTAGAAAAATACGTCAAAAAAAACATGGGTTTTTTATAGTGACATGATTTGGGGTCGCCTCCAATGAATTCCAAAATGGCAGCCAAAGTTGTTGAAGTGGAACCCAAAGTTGCCAAAATGGAACCCAAAGTCGCCAAAGTGGAATCTAAAGTCGTCGAAATAGCACCCGAAGTGGCCTCTTCTAGCTATGGTTATTTTTGGTATCCAAAATTGCCCCTTGATCCGCAGTCACCTCCTTGCATGCAATTGCACCCCTACCTGCGGTTGCATCACAAAATACACGAGGTCTTGTTTTGTTCAATGCAAGGTCATATTTTACCCACAGTTGCCCATGGGGTAACTTTAGGTGCCTACAGTTAACCTAGCTATACCCATTGCGGGAATTGAAAGGCTAGTACATCCTCTTGACCACGCTGGAGTGAAATCTACTAAATCAAGGATAGGAGTCGGTATTTCATTCATGCCACTAGAGTTTGCTGAGCCTTCTAGGTCCTCCACATCACTGTAGGCTAAACAAGGGACTCAGCACATGCATTAACTGCATCACCGGTAATCGGCGGATTGTACATTTCTTTCACTATAAGACACTCATGTTTTTTGGAATGTTTTCACAATTTTTTGGAACACATTTTTGTGGAAATTAAATAAAACAATCCATATTTTTATGTCAACAATGATGTTCAATAAAACATCTTGATGTTTTATTGAATATCATTGTTGACATAAAAACATGGATTGTTTTATTTAATGTCTACAAAATTGCGTTCCAAAAAATAATGAAATCATCCTAAAAAACATGGGTTTCTTCTAGTGTTTGTAGCTCATGGGTTCAGGAACAACCCCGTCATAATTCCTAAACTTTTCATATGCAATCCTAGGGATATTTTTACAAATATCTAATGTGTCCGAGTCGCCATGTCCAAAGTGAGCCAATGCCCTCTTCTGTATATATACTTTGCTCCACTAGAAAAGTACGTATTTTTGAGGATGGGTGAAAGCATCATTTTCAGTGCATAGTACTAGCCATGATTCCTACTCTTTCGTGGCCCTATGCGTATTGTTTACACTTACTCCCCTCCAACCACCTTGGCTAGCCATGTTGCCAATCTTTAATGGACCTTAGCAGAAAACTATTTGATCAATTGACCTGATAATGTAAAAGAAGAAATGATAACATTCAAAAAAAAATCAACCCTCTGGGGGCTTCTCCAGATTGACATGCCAAGCTATTTCAAGCTTGGCTTGTCAATTTGAAAAAGTCCTGCAGTGAGCAGTCAGAGTGTATAATTGCTTGCCAAAATAGTCAAATTTTGCAATTATTTTTAAAGTATTATTTTACATTAATAATTTAGTTGTAAAACTAGATTTGTGCGCCACTATTACTGCAATTTCAGCTTCATGGAAATTGGGGAAAAAAGAAATTTTCAGCCCCAAAAAACAAAATTTTAGGGTACTTTGGAGGGCCGTGGAGAAGTCCTCTAGAGGCCTAAAATTTTCTCTAATGAGCCACCCGCTAAGAGTGGTCTTCTAAACCCCTCAAAGCAAGATTGTTGCCCTCTAAAGAATCAAAATGGCCATAGGAAGCCTCTTTCGAAGATTCAAGGCAAAGGTCTAATCCTCGTGAGAAGGTAATGTTAACCCCTAGCTTTATAGTGGAGAACTCCCTAGACCCAGTCACCCCATAGTACAATCCATGCTCATTGCTCTTCATCATTTCGATGGAAAAATCTTACCAATGTCGAAAGCTTAGATCAGGGTTGTCTTGTCTGACAGATTTTTGGGTTTTGGTGTCGCGTTGTCTGTCTGAGACGTGACATCGCGAAAAAAATGTTGAGTATACATGACAAGACCCGTCACGTAATTTTTTAGGGTTTGGTTTTTTTTTACCCCCCGGTAAATGGGATGTCTGACGTGGATGGCGCGGAATGCTGACCTGGAGTGCGACTACGGGTAGGGGCGCAAGCGGGTCCGCAAGAGGCGACCGCAGGTCGCAAATACAGGGCGACCGCCGGTCCGCTAAGCAGGGCGAGTGCGGGTGGAAAGTACTGGGCGACTGGCGGTGGGGGTGACTGTCGGTCCACTACATAGGCGAGTGCGGGTGGAAAACAGTGGGCGATTGACGGTGTGGGCGATCGCCGGTCCACTGCCTGTGCGACTGCGGGTGGAAAAGCTAGGGCGACCGACGGTAGGGGCGACCAACGGTCCAAGCCTCAGGTGACTACGGGTTCCAATCCGCTAACTCTTCGTGGCACCCCCAATTCATGGCAGATGATTTCGGTCAAATGCACTTTGTCAAGGTCAATCAAAAATCGTCCAGCAATTGGTGACCCTGAAGGGCGCGTGCGCGATAGGGCGACCGTCGGTCCGCAGAGATGAACCGTTGCTGTAGAAGGCGACCTCGGGTGGGCGACTGCGTGTGCAAGGGCGACCGCGGGTAGGGCGAGTACTGGTCCAGGGGCGACCGCGGGTAGGGCGAGTACTGGTCCAGGAGCGACCGCGGGTGGGGCGAGTGCGCGAGCGGGGCTTTTGCAATTCAGCAGCTGCAATAATTCCAGCGTTGAAGTAAATCCAGGATGGGAATCCCATGGTGAAGTCAAGAGAATCCCCCCTTGTGTAATTTAAGTATTTAACCCCTACATGTATTGGACTCCGTTTTCCACATAAATGCTCCAAAACTGCCATACTTAGTGAAAGCACCAAATTTGAAGAAATTTTTTCTATTCAGTACATGTAACCATAGCATCTTGTAGTGCACTTGTTTTAGAAAATGTGGAAATAAATTCCTAGATTTTCAACGTCTACATTGCGAGATAATAACATTTGAATTGCCAGAAACCTATTTCTCCTCACTGCAAAAATGCAGGCACTTGCATTTTAGGAGGTCACATTCCTATGAAAAAATGTCCAAAATGGTGGTTATATTTGAAAATTGTCTTCTAAGGCAACTTGGTTGCATGCTTCAAAATTGAGGGATCGTTGGAAATTGTACAGCATTTGGGGAAAAACGAGTAAGGGGAAAGAAATAGAAAACCATTCAAAACATGAAAGTGTTATAAATTTCATATTTATGCAGAAAAATGACATTCCAAACGGTTGCACTGTTGCAATAAACATGTACATCACAGAATTTTTTTGGGGGGGGGAAATATTGAAATTTGAAACAACCAACGGACTCTAAAGTTTATTTTAGAATAGGAAATCCTTAACTATTCTTAAACTAGAGCACATCATTTCTTTTCATCTCACAACTCACAATGCAATGATTCAAAGATTCTTACATATATATATGACCCTAAAGAACTAATTTCATTTTTTTTTTAAAAAGGGTGGTTATTTAAAAAAATGTAGTTGTCTGCCAAACAATAAAAATCACATATCATGCAATAACTTTTCAAACATGTCTTGACAAGCCATGAAAGTTGTTGTGCCTTAAATCTACTCCTTGGCAAATTGTTTTATACAAATTTGAAAGCCAAAAAAGCAAAATCCATTTATATTGAGCTGCTCAAAATTACTATAATGCCAAAAAAGTAGTATCAGCATTTAAGAGTTAAGGTATGTAAAGTAGATCATTTTATTTTTGCAACATGATGAGTATTTGCACCAATTGAATACTAGTTTTGTTTTTGGACTTCAAAAGATCTTTTGCATACATGCCTTTCCTAGAACTCAATACAAAATGTTTTAGACTCACTAAATCCCAATGCAAAGTATTTTAGACTCACTAAATCCCAATGCAACATATTTTTGATTCACTAAACTCCAATGCAAAATATTTTAGACTCACTAAACCCCATTGCAAAACATTTTAGATTCACTTAACCGCAATGCAAAATATTTTAGACTCACTAAACCCCAATGCAAAATATTGTAGACTCACTTAACCGCAATGCAAAATATTTTAGATTCACTAAATCTCAATGCAAATTATTTTAGACTCACTAAACCCCAATGCAAAATATTTTAGACTCACTTAACCGCAATGCAAAATATTTTAGACTCACTAAATTTCAATGCAAATTATTTAGACTCACTAAACCCCAATGCAAAATATTTTAGACTCACTAAACCCCAATGCAAAATACTTTTGATTCACTTGACCCTTATGCAAAATATTTTAGACTCACTAAATCCCAATGCAAAATATTTTAGACTCACTAAATCTCAATGCAAATTATTTTAGACTCACTAAACTCCAATGCAAAATATTTTAGACTCACTTAACCGCAATGCAAAATATTTTAGACTCACTAAATCCCAATGCAAAATATTTTAGATTCATTAAATCTCAATGCAAAATATCTTAGACTCACTAAGCCCCAATGCAAAATACTTTTGATTCACTTGACCCTTATGCAAAATATTTTAGACTCACTAAATCCCAATGCAAAATATTTTACACTCACGAAATCTCAATGCAAATTATTTTAGACTCACTAAACCCCAATGCAAAATATTTTAGACTCACTTAACCGCAATGCAAAATATTTTAGACTCACTAAATCTCAATGCAAATTATTTTAGACTCACTAAACCCCAATGCAAAATATTTTAGACTCACTTAACCGCAATGCAAAATATTTTAGACTCACTAAACCCCAATGCAAAATACTTTTGATTCACTTGACCCTTATGCAAAATGTTTTAGACTCACTAAATCCCAATGCAAAATATTTTAGATTCATTAAATCTCAATGCAAAATATTTTAGACTCACTAAACCCCAATGCAAAATACTTTTGATTCACTTGACCCTTATGCAAAATATTTTAGACTCACTAAATCCCAATGCAAAATATTTTAGACTCACTAAATCTTAATGCAAAATATTTTACACTCACTAAATCTCAATGCAAAATATTTTAGACTCACTTAACCGCAATGCAAAATATTTTAGACTCACTTAACCGCAATGCAAAATATTTTAGACTCACTAAATCTCAATGCAAAATATTTTAGACTCACATAACCCCAATGCAAAATATTTTAGACTCACTAAACCCCAATGCAAAATACTTTTGATTCACTTGACCCTTATGCAAAATGTTTTAGACTCACTAAATCCCAATGCAAAATATTTTAGACTCACTAAACCCCAATGCAAAATACTTTTGATTCACTTGACCCTTATGCAAAATGTTCTTAACTCACTACCCCGCAATGCAAAATATTTTAGACTCACTAAATCCCAAAGCAAAATAGTATTGACTCACTAACCGCAATGCAAAATAGTTTTGAGTCACTTCACCCGAGTGCAAAATATTCTTAACTCACTAGATTTCAATGCAAAATATTTTAGACTCACTAAACTGAAATGCAAAATGTTTTAAATTTTTTCTTAGGGTCACCATCTTCTTCCATTTTCTTATGGGGGGGGATTTGTAAATGCCTTACAATTTGATACCTTTCCTAGACCTTAATGCAAAATGTTTTTGACTTATTAGGCCACAATGCAAAAGGTTTTGAAATTACTATTTTGCTCACCACCTCTTTCGACTTTTGTTCTACCATTTGAAGGACATGAGTAATAGACAACTCCACTTTCCGACGTCACATTTTTAGAATTTGAAGTTCTCTTGACTAGTAAGGCGAAGGTAAATTTGTTTTGGGCACCTAGACTACAATAAGCATTTTTTAGAATCCAATGGTTGAGGTTAAGGGTTTAGTGTTTAGTGTTTAGTGTTTAGGGTTTAGGGTTTAGGATATAGGGTTTGAGAAGAGGGAAGGATACTCTACGTATTGGAATTTCTTTTTCATGATTTCTGACCTCTCATTAACATGACATTCAATTGGACGTCACTTTACAAAAGACAAGTGTACAACCTTTGCAGCTGTCCTATACGAGTGACTTACTCGGGCGAGTTCGGGTAAGGCGACCGCCGGTCGCCCTGGAGTGCGGGTCTTTTAGGGGGATTTTGAGATTTGAAAGGGCTCTCAAGACCCGCTCTCCAGGGCGACCGTCGGTCCAGGGGCAAGTGCGGGTCTTTGGGGGGAGATTTGAGATTTGAAAGGGCTCTCAAGACCCGCACTCCAGGGCGACTGGCGGTCCGGGGGCGAGTGCGGGTCTTTAGGAGGGATTTGAGATTTGAAAGGGCCCGAAAGACCCGCACTCCAGGGCGACCGGCGGTCCAGGGGCGAGTGTGGGTCTTTGGGGGGAGATTTGAGATTTGAAAGGGCTCTCAGGACCCGCACTCCAGGGCGACTGTTGGTCCAGGGGCGAGTGCGGGTCCTTTGGGGGGATTTGAGATTTGAAAGGGCTCTCAAGACCCGCACTCCAGGGTGACCGGCGGTCCGGGGGCGAGTGCGGGTCTTTAGGAGGGATTTGAGATTTGAAAGGGCCCAAAAGACCCGCACTCCAGGGCGACCGGCGGTCCAAGGGCGAGTGCGGGTCTTTGGGGGGAGATTTGAGATTTGAAAGGGCTCTCAGGACCCGCACTCCAGGGCGACCGTCGGTCCAGGGGCGAGTGCGGGTCCTTTGGGGGGATTTGAGATTTGAAAGGGCTCTCAAGACCCGCACTCCAGGGCGACCGTCGGTCCGGGGGCGAGTGCGGGTCTTTAGGAGGGATTTGAGATTTGAAAGGGCCCGAAAGACCCGCACTCCGGGGCGACCGGCGGTCCAGGGGTGAGTGCGGGTCTTTGGGGGGAGATTTGAGATTTGAAAGGGCTCTCAGGACCCGCACTCCAGGGCGACCGTCGGTCCAGGGGCAAGTGCGGGTCCTTTGGGGGGATTTGAGATTTGAAAGGGCTCTCAAGACCCACACTCCAGGGCGACCGATGGTCCGGGGGCGAGTGCGGGTCTTTAGGAGGGATTTGAGATTTGAAAGGGCCCAAAAGACCCGCACTCCAGGGCGACCGTCGGTCCAGGGGCGAGTGCGGGTCTTTGGGGGGAGATTTGAGATTTGGGTGGGCTCTGAAGACCCGCACTCCAGGGCGACCGGCGGTCCGAGGGCGAGTGCAGGTCTTTCGGGGGGATTTTGAGATTTGGGTAGGCTCTCAAGACCCGCACTCCAGGGCGATTGGCGGTCATAGGCGAGTGTGCGTCGCCATGAGTCTATTGTACATGAAGGTGACATGATTGATTGAAACGTCATCCGCCACCTCGGAAAATGGTACTCATCACCTAGGGCAAGTCATAAGACGGTGTTTGTGGTCTTGAAGACCAAGTTTTGAACCCTTGTGATGGTACGTGGTTTGGTTTCAATAGCCAGCCCCCTTCTCCCTCCCCCCTAGATAAGAAAATGTTAAATCATTTCATGGTAATGGTGGTACTGTAAGATGAGTTGGTCCACTTGGTTAAGTAGATGTTCGTTAAGGGTTTGGAGGGATGGAAATTGCCTTTTGGTCAGAGATCTTTGTAACAAATTTATGATTCAAAGACCTTCCAGCGGAATGCAAAAATCGTTCCTTAAAGAAACGTCACTGAAATTAAGAGTATCAGATCATGTCCAGTACTTTATTACCATGAAGGATCTCACTGACGCTTTTATTTAATGAATTTTCATTTTACCAACTAGACCCCAATGACAAATGGGTGATTTATGGGCTTCGTATTTGCAGAGCCATGTGAAAAGGTTTAAAAAAATATAAAAGGGAAGACTTCCACATTTGGGACGTTGTTAAGGTAGATAATCATTGGCCTTTGAGAAATCAGCATACCTACATCGTTTTCCTAGGAATCCTGAATATTGACCAATGGTCGTGAAGATTCTCCGAGCAAAGAGATAGAAGATTAATGATAGCTCAGAAATGTTTTTTTGGAAGGTCCTAGACAATGAAGACAATCTCTGGCTTCTAGATGATTTTTGGTGTTCTGGAAGGGCTTATCTTGTTTTTGGAATAATGAAAATCAAGATCTTCCAAATGATTTAAGCCACATAGTATATGCATGAAGCATGTAATCTATTTTGCTTTTTTGAGCCTTAAAATTGAAAAGCGTTTTTGAATGACCATTTTTGGAAAGTGATTTCTTTAAGTTTGGCTAGTTTATTCTCTAAGCATTGAAAACTACATACTATACCATAAATTTTCAACCTTATTCATATATCATACTACTGAAATCGCAATTTCCTCTACAATGTCACAAATGCTACTATAACTACTATGGGCTCGTGCTTGCTGTGCTACACACTCATTGTATCGCATGTTGGTATAATTTTGATATATTTGAGTAGAATGCATGAAAATGATTTCAACGAGTCTTTAAAATAATTCTCTTAAATATTTTGTAAAATTGTTTAGAATCATGCATATATAGAAATTCTATTTTCATACAATGTGATAATACAAAAATAAAGTAGCATTTTGCAATCACTTCTATAATATCATTTTTTACAAAGTATGATATTCTAGAAATGAAGGTGATATTAGAAAGGATCCATAGGATGGTAGCAATTCTCGTGCTTCTCTTGGCTCTACACTTGTTCGTACACGTATAATTGTGGGCTTTTCATTTTTCAAATGCTACTACCAAATGATTTCAGAAATTTATTCAATTGAAGTAATTTTTGATTTCACAACAATGAAGTTGGTCAAAATATTTTTCAAGATTTACAATTTTTTCTTTTTAATTATTTAATTTGGGTTTAGATTGTTTATAAAAATTGAGTGAAGTTTCCAATGCATTCTAATGTATATGTATCTTTTATAGTATTCACCATTGCATATGTTCCGTTTATCATTCAATAGATTTCTTTTGTATATTTCAATACATATTTACTTGTACAAAAAATCATACAAGGATTTTAGTTATTTTCATTTGAAGAATTATTAAAATTTGTGTTTTGCATTTTGTGTAATATACAAAAAAATTAATAAAATTCTGATGATGAATGTGTAACAAAGCAAGCATTGACCGCTATTGTATTTTTCAAAATTTCATTTGATGCCATACTTCACTTGTTTTTGAACAAATGTGGTCTATGCATACATTAAAACATGTATCAAAGAAACAAATAAAAAATGTATGACATTCATATTGTGTTCTATATCACATAAATTTATTTTATGTGAATATGCATATACATTTTATGTGTACGGCAACTAAAGGAAATGAACTATATGAATGATTTTATAAAGAATAAGTGCGACTCCATCATAGCTTCATTCGATGTTCAAATAGTACCCGCCCTTTTTTGAGCTCTCAACAAGTCTCATCAAGCAGGTTTACGCTCTTTAGAGAGGCAAACCGATTTGTGATGAAGAGCTGATGAAGCAAAGAAAGTTCCTAAGAATAGATTGACACTCTTCTTCCACATCAAATAGCGTGGCAATGATGCTCTTATTCATCAAGTGCACTTGATGAATGGCTAAGAATGGTAGTGAATCATCATAGGAAATTCTGTGGCAACACTTCAAATCAACTTCTTTCATCAACATGGGTTGTGAAAATGCAATAGAAATCCTCACTCCTGGTTCAACCACTTTTTTCGGGGGGGATTCAGTTTTCATTGTTAGCTCTCCAAAAATATTTTGAAGTAGCTAGTTGAGCCATTCCACAAACTTTTTACAACGTGGATTTAAATTGTATTATTTTGGAAAATTCAATTATCATTGTGTCCTTATTCAATATCAGAATATTGAAATTGCATTTTTGGTGAATTTTTTAAGCCAATTTGCATGGATGTATATAATATCATATTGAAAACAATTGGTGATGAAATTTTTAAGTTTGATTGTGGCTACATGTACAAGACATTTCTACAAGCATCTTTCCCTTTCCAAGCATCTACCAAAAGTTTTACAATTCTTTATGCAACAATTTTAATCTTGAGGTGCCAATGCCCAGATGTCGTAAATATAGATATCTCTTATTAAAATTAGATTTTATTATTTCCTCTCATGCGGTAAGTAACTTTTTACATTTGAGCGTCATGGTACATTGACTTTGACAAAATTTACTTAAAAGAGAAATGTATCTTTTTCACAATGTTAGTTCACATGACGCCTCATATTACGCCCTTACTAGGAGTGCATATTTTTGTTATTGAATGGGGTGTTTTTTAATATGAAAGATGGGCGTATGGATGACTCCTACGTATCTATGCAATCAAACGTAAAAAAATCATCAGCAATTGTTTTGCAGAAAATATTATATAAAATAGTGAAATTTGACTTCAGACATGAACAAAACTTGCAACTTTATTTCTTAAATATTGAAATTTTATATGTAGTTATGATTGGGATTGCGTAAAGACGTAATGATAATTTTGTTGTCCAAACTAGCACATTTTAAATCCACAGTGCGAAAAGTCTGTGGAATGGCTCTAACAGCCACTTCGATGTACTTTAGAAGAGCTAATAATGAAAAATGATCCCAAAAAGAAGGAAGAAAAAGGACGGTTGAACAGTCCGGATCCGAAAAAATTGGACCCCAAAAGTCGAACCCGCGGTCGCCCTGGGGCCGCGAGTGCAGGTCGTGGTGGCGGACCCGCGGTCGCCCTGGGTTTGGGGATCGCGGGTCCACATTCTGGACCCGCGGTCCAGAGTTGTCAAACTGGACGGACAGACCGTCCATCCGTCCGTCCGTCCGGGACGTCCGATTGAAGTTGTGTCCGTCCGAAATGGTCAACGGGCAGCTGACTTTTAGCGGATGAAAAATCCCCCAATGGAAACAAAAATCGTCGACACCTGGCGTCCAGCGTGGCGTTAGGGCGGGGACGTACTGTGGGGCAGGGACGTATCCCGGGGCGGGGACGTATTCCAGGGCGGGGACGTAGTTGACTCTAGTTCAAAATAGGATTTGCAAAAATGATGTCATAGATGTACAGAGCAGGAAATTTTCTAAAATTTACCATGTCAACAGAACCCCATTTCCAATCTAATCCAACAAATTTGACTGAAAAAATGATAATATTTTGCTTGTAATTGAATTTAGAAGGAATTTTGGATTTCCCCTTTCAAAATTTGTAAAAATTTAATGGTGATAACATTGATGTTATTACAAATCATTAAATTTATTCAAATCTCTCTTTTGTTCATGTCCCCCCATATGGTTAATCCCATTTTTTATTTATTTGAGTCTCCCTTTTCTTTTATCTCCCCCCTTATGGTTAATCCAATTTTTTATTTATTCAAGTCTCTCTTTTGTTTACGTCCCCTCATACGGTTATTCCAATTTTTTATTTATTCAAGTCTCTTTTTTGTTTATGTCCCCCCATATGGTTAATCCAATTTTTTATTTATTCAAGTCTCTCTTTTGTTCATGCCCTTCCATATGGTTAATCCCATTTTTTATTTATTCAAGTCTCTCTTTTGTTCATGCCCCTCCATATGGTTAATCCCATTTTTTATTTATTCAAATCTCTCTTTTGTTCATGTCCCCCCATATGGTTGATCCCATTTTTTATTTATTTGAGTCTCCCTTTTTTTCTATCTCCCCCCTTATGGTTAATCTAATTTTTTATTTATTCAAGTCTCTCTTTTGTTTATGTCCCCTTATACGGTTATTCCCATTTTTTATTTATTTGAGTCTCCCTTTTTTTCTATCTCCCCCTATATGGTTAATCCCATTTTTTATTTATTTGAGTCTCCCCTTTCTTTTATATCCTCCCATATGGTTAATCTAATATTTTATTTATTCAAGTCTCTCTTTTGTTCATGTCCCCTCATATGGTTAATCCCATTTTTTATTTATTTGAGTCTCCCTTTTTTTCTATCTCCCCCCTTATGGTTAATCCAATTTTTTTTTAATTTGAGTCTCTCTTTTGTTTATGTCCCCTTATACGGTTATTCCAATTTTTTATTTATTTGAGTCTCCCTTTTTTTCTATCTCCCCCCATATGGTTAATCCCATTTTTTATTTATTTGAGTCTCCCCTTTCTTTTATATCCTCCCATATGGTTAATCTAATATTTTATTTATTCAAGTCTCTCTTTTGTTTATGTCCCCCCATATGGTTAATCCCATTTTTTATTTATTTGAGTCTCCCTTTTTTTCTATCTCCCCCCTTATGGTTAATCCAATTTTTTTTTAATTTGAGTCTCTCTTTTGTTTATGTCCCCTTATACGATTATTCCAATTTTTTATTTATTTGAGTCTCCCTTTTTTTCTATCTCCCCACATATGGTTAATCTAATTTTTTATTTATTCAAGTCTCTCTTTTGTTTATGTCCCCTTATACGGTTATTCCAATTTTTTTATTTATTTGAGTCTCCCTTTTTTTCTATCTCCCCCCATATGGTTAATCCCATTTTTTTTTTACTTGAGTCTCCCCTTTCTTTTATCTCCTCCCATATGGTTAATCTAATATTTTATTTATTCAAGTCTCTCTTTTGTTTATGTCCCCCCATATGGTTAATCCCATTTTTTATTTATTTGAGTCTCCCTTTTTTTCTATCCCCCCCCTTATGGTTAATCCAATTTTTTTTTAATTTGAGTCTCTCTTTTGTTTATGTCCCCTTATACGGTTATTCCAATTTTTTTTTAATTTGAGTCTCTCTTTTGTTTATGTCCCCTTTCTTGGTTAATCCAATTTTTTATTTATTCAAGTCTCCCTTTTGTTCATGTACCCCCGTATGGTTAATCCAATTTTTTATTTATTCAAGTCTCCCTTTTCTTTTATCTCCCCCCATATGGTTAATCCCATTTTTTATTTATTTGAATCTCCCCTTTCTTTTATCTCCTCCCATATGGTTAATCCAATTTTTTATTTATTGAAGTCTCTCTTTTGTTTATGTCCCCCCATATGGTTAATCCCATTTTTTATTTATTTGAGTCTCCCTTTTCTTTTATCTCCCCCCTTATGGTTAATCCAATTTTTTATTTATTTGAGTCTCTCTTTTATTTATGTCCCCTTTCTCGGTTAATCCAATTTGTTATTTATTTGACTCTCTTCTTTATTTTTCTCCCCCCCATACGGTTATTCCAATTTTTTGCCCATTTGTTTGTCTAACTTATTTATCTACCTTATATGATTATTTCAGTATTTTTTTGATTTGGTTCTCTAAATTATTTATCTCCCCTTACATGATTATTCTATTATTTTTTTCATTTCATTCTCTAACTCATCTATTCCACCTCACATTCTTATCCCGAAATTTCTTTCATTTGATTCTGTAACTTATATGTCTTCCTCCATGTGATGCATCTCGTAGTTATTTTTTTGGTTTCTCTAACTTCTTCATGTACCTTCATTTCGATAGACCGTTCATTTCTTACACCCATTTATACTACCATTTTTTTATTCTTTCATTTCTTCCTTCCATTTTTGTGCCACTCTTTAAATGTATAGCCTTCCTTTTAAAAAACCGGCTGCAATGTCGCTCTATGGATTCTACATATTTCTGTCCAATCTTTTATGTTGTTGCAATTCTCTCTGTCATTTTTTTCCAATTCATGTGTAATTTATTTGATGTTTCACGTTTTTGACGAATTCAACGTTTCTTCAATTTATTTGTTATACACAATTTCTCAGATACTAAAACCGCATTTTTTGTAGCGTCTATCTTTGATATTTAGAATGATGTAGTGAATGAGTAATCAATGCTTGAATACTTCATATCTTGGGAAATCTGCAAAAATGGGGGGCAGTTGTAGAGTGCAAGTACAAGTATTTGAAATGTCTTCCCTCCAAGGTTTTGAGGAAGGAGATTCAAAACTGATTTGAATCTCTCCCCCGTTTAGCGTCCCTGCCCTGACGTCCCCGCCCAGTGTCCCAGCGATTACGTCCCCGCCTAACAAGTACGTCCCCGCCTCGACGTTCCTGCCCTGAAGTCCCCGCCCGAACGCCTTCTCGTGTGGAGTCGGGAGTGCGGGAGTGCGGGAGTCGGGAGTTTCGCTCTCAGCATCCATGAGCCCCCGCCCCAGCGTCCCCGCCCTGACGAGTACGTCCTCGCCTTGACGTGTACGTCCCCGCCCTGACGTCTTCGCCCAGCGCCCCCGCCCGAACGCCTTCTGGGGCGGGAGTGTGGGAGTGCGGGAGTCAGGAGTGCGGGAGTCGGGAGTGTGGGAGTCGGGAGTGTGGGAGTCGGGAGTGCGGGAGTGCGGGAGTTTCGATCTCTGCATCCATGAGTCCCCGCCCTGACGTCCCCGCCCTGAAGAGTATGTCCCCGCCCTAGCGAGTACGTCCCCGCCCTAGGGTCCCCGCCCAAACGGGAGTGCGGGAGTGCGGGAGTGGGGAGTTTCGCTCTCTGCATCCATGAGTCCCCGCCCCAACGTCACCGCCCTGACGTCACCGCCTTGGCTAGTACGTCCCCGCCCTAGCGTCCCCGCCCAAACGCTCGAGCACATCAAATACGTCCCTTCCTTGGAGAAGATTTTTTTACTTCAATCGGGTAAGTCCCCGCCCCGACCTAGTACGTCCCCGCCCTTGTGTAGTACGTCCGCGCCCTTGTGTAGTACGTCCCCGCCCAGACAAAAATATGTCCCCGCCCACACCGAAGTACGTCCCCGCCCGGACGTGACGTCCCCGCCCACACCAAAGTACGTCCCCGCCTCTACGTCGGCGCTTTTTTTTGACGTGGCTGGCCACGTCAAAAAGGCGCGTGCCGACTGCAACGTGGCTGGCCACGTCAAACACCTCCAGTCAGGAGTAGGGAAAATTTTGATTAGGGGCAGAATTTCCTGCCCGAAGTGTCCGCTTAGGGTTGGACAAGTCCGTCCGTCCGTCCGGGACATCCGGTGACCCTGAAGCGTCCGATTTGACAACCCTGCCGCGGTCGCCTGGAACCCGCACTCGCCCAGGGCGACCTCGGGTATAAGAGGGGTCGCCCGACCCCTCTTTCTACTATCTTCTCCCGGCCTTGCGCTTTGTCTGTCATCCACCTTAAGGGGCTGACTGCGGGCTCGTGGGCTGGGGGTGATTTTATTGGGGGGGGGGAGTTTTTGACCTTTTGCACCCCATAGTGCGGCGAAAAACATGGCGAATCGTGAAGGAGGTGGTAGTGCAAGAAAGAGGTATCCATGGGACCTTGACAACCCCGACGACTTCGAGGTGCACATTCCTACATTTGACCAAGCCGGGGGCTCTTCATCATCGAAGACTCCAGCAAAGAAGGCAAGAGCACATGACAAGAATTCAGAATATCCCCCTTCGCAGTATGCAAACTTTGTACATCGAGTGGCCCTTGAATGGTATGAGGATAAGAGCGTGGAGTTGTTGGAAAAAACATACTTGAGGCATAAAGAAGTAGGCATTGAAAAGCTGAAAAATGACATGCAACAATTCTTAACACAAAAGTGCAAGGACTCTGCAGACTTTGGGGCCGTGGATTTAACATACTACGGGGAATTCCAAAATTTCATGGATAATTGTCTTGGAC
This sequence comes from Neckera pumila, assembly GCA_963969595.1. Taxonomy (NCBI): domain Eukaryota; kingdom Viridiplantae; phylum Streptophyta; class Bryopsida; order Hypnales; family Neckeraceae; genus Neckera; species Neckera pumila. Next base: position 15,867,566 of record OZ018415.1, on the reverse strand, counting down.
AAGTCATATTTAACACCCAAAAGTGGATGTCTTGCAACCGACCGTTAACACCTGGTGTTCAAGAAAGGGATGAAGAAAAAGAATTCTACAACAAGCTGAATTGGTGGCATGAAGCAATCAAGAAGTTGTCGAAGAATAAAAGTAGACAAATGGCTTGGCAACAAGACGCACTAAACACCGCATTGTCGAAAGATGGTGGTTCATGTGTGCTTTGGATCTACTCGGGGGCAAAAGTGGTCCCCCTCAGTGCATACAACAAGGAAGGTGGTTACGGGAAGGTGCGCAAGGTGCGGATCGAAGGAATGGATATAATCCCATCGCATGTAGAATTTGCCGGAAAACTATCAAAGGCAAAGAAGGCACGTGATGCAAGGGTAGAGCAATCTGTGGAAGCGCTGGTGTGTCCCTTAAATCATCCTTGCATTATTAAATTCCTCGCTGTCCATGGTACAACAATGGAGGCGTACACGTTGTGGTGGAATGGTGGTAATCTGCAGGATATGCATGGGTTGAATAGGAAGATTGTGGCACATGCGGAATGGCACAAAATGAACCGGGTGAAGGAGTTGAAGGACGAAGAGCCCAAACAAATTAGCCTTTTTTGAAGAGACAAGGCCAAGTTGGCATGGGCCCTTGTTTATGTGACAAGTCTAGTACACCAATCGGGGGTGCTACACAATGATTTGTTGCCCATGAATGTATTGTTGCATTATCCCGCGTATTTGGAGACCATTATCAACATTGGGATTTGCGATTGGGGAGTTGCAAGCCACACTCGCGAAAGAGCGCCTTCCCATTACGGATATGAAGATCGTGAAGAATTGCGCAAGGTGCAAAAAGGAAAATGGTGGGTGGCTCCTGAATTATTTTATTCGTTTTCGAAAACTAATCCATCACTCAATCTGGACCTGATGCAAGCCACACACAAGTACTCAGAGAAATCTGATTCCTATTCCATTGGGATATTGACGGGAATGATGCAGCTTGGAAATACAAGCGACCTTGATAAAGATTTGTTCTCAAGCCCAGAGGCTGCTCGATACTTTGAATGGAAAATGAAAGAATTGTGTGAAGTGGACATTACCAAGAGGTCGACATGCACGCAAGTGGCGGCATTGCTCATGGGAAAACCATGGTTTTTGAAACCGCCGCAACAAGTATTTCGTGACTCCACCCTGTAGCACAATAGGATATTCGTGTATAGAGCGTGAGGGATCTTTTTAGGCAGTTTATAGGGTGCTCCTCATTAATGACACTATTGTTGTAAAGCGTTCATGTATGGACTTTTTTCCTGAGAAAGGTTGCCATTTTGAGCACACAACACAATATGCATGCAAGTGACCTATTTTTTTTGGATGAATGAGCAATTGATTTCTAAGTACCATCATGCACTATATAATTACTTGTAGCCTTCTAACCTATAAATGCTTTGGCTTATGCCTTCAACCCAAATTCCCCGAAGTGCCATTTCTAATATAAACAATCAATGTAAGGGTTAGCAGAAATTGAGAAATATATAATTATCGGATATTATATCATATTTGGATCAATTATGAGAAAATGCGGCCAGGAGGTTTGGAATTTTTCAATACGTACAGTCAATTGAAAGATACCAACATTTCATTTGGAAACTGGACGCATTCTTTTGTTTTCACAATCAAGTTTACGATGTCTGAAACAAAGAACTTCTCAAGATGGATAAAATTGAGAAATCTCTCGGTGAGACATGATCTTCAACCCTGCTAGTAGAACAATGCGGGACACTTAACGTGGCTTATATAGTAATTATGGTGTTTTGTAGGGAATACTTTGTTTCTAGATTGGTGATCAATATTTCAGTCTTGAGGTTCACAACTTACAAAGATTCTATTTGCATTATTAATTACTGTATGAACATAGATGCCATCCAAACTGGGCCAAGGCTGAACCGACCTCCTTACTTGTCTTCCCAAAGTCATCCCAAGTGTGGTTAGTGTGCATGTAAAAAAAAGCCCTCCTTATTTTGTCCCTGATTAATTGACCTTGTACACTTGTACTAGCTAATTTTGGGTCTTGAAATGCAAATATGAACTAAAAATTTGCAATTTTTACCACGCATGGCAAATAATAATTTTCAGTATTTTCCCTTGGAGACGAGTAAGGGGGGTTGGTTTACCCCGGCCACAAAATATGCGACTATAATAGTAAATCCTATTTATTCCACAAATATAAAATAAACAGTTGTGTAGACTCTAAATCACATACTTAAAAAGAAAGGTGACAAATGACAAATTCTGAAACTTGTTGGAAAATGTGACTTGAGTATGCAATTGCTGTATTATAGGACACTATTTATAATCACTTATAATGCCTTTGAGTCTAATGTCAAGGAATATAATTTACTTTAATGTAGAAAATTCTTGTAACCCTCTTAATAAGGAATTTAAAAATATAAATAACTAATTATATACTAATATATATGAAATGAATGTTTTTTGAAGATAATAGTAGCATTCAAAATCTAAGCAATATGTGCATTTCTTAATACATATTTCATAAGATAAGATACCCAATGTTTAGGGTTTTTAATAAAAAATTTAATTATTATTATTATTAAAAATAAAAATTGCGAAACAAATTTTTATTTTAATTGGACTCCATTTCTTATATGGATTTGTAAAAAACTACCATAGGTGTTTTGAAAGGTTGCCCTTGTTTGACTATTATAATCTTTTCAATTGAACAATCAATTTGTTTGTCTATTTCTTCGCAACTCGGTCATTTTTTTGTGAATCTTGCTCTAGAGGTGATTGTATGACTGGAATGAGTTTGAAAGGGTTTGTATTTTGGTAAATATGGTCCAGGGTTAAAAAATATACAACTAAACATTTTTCCCATTTCATTTTCATTAATTTGAAATTCACCTACCTGTTTGGTCTTTTTAATTTGATAATTTTTTTACAGATATGGCTTATAGTATATAACAGAGTCTTTAGAATTTATTTAACCCATAAAGGGGTGAGGTCGTTGTTTTGCAAAGAAACACTCAAAATTGCTATCTTCATAACGAAAGGTAAAAAAAATTGAAACCTTTTTTTTCCTACATTTAATCATAGGATGTTACATCTAACTAATATAAAAGTGTGTGTAACAAAGTTCATAAGTTTTGACCGCCCAGATTGTAAGATAGCTACATTTGAAGTGAAGAAACAAGTTATTCAGCACAATGGAGGATAAAATGTTCCAATCTAAAACCATTTTTTATTGAAGATTTTTGCAGTACAGAACTATGACCTTTTAATCTTTATAGTGATGTATATGGAGTTGGAAATTGAGAATGTAGGAAAAAAAAAGGGAATTCAAAAAGACTTCATTATCATCCTTACGAAAATGACTAAATAGAAGTAGGTAAAAGGGATATTGAAAATCTATAGTATTTTAGTCTTTTAGTTGGAATAAAAATGGACTAACTCCAATGATAAGATTATTCTAGCATGTAAAATGAAACGTGGAATACCCTTTTTTTAGTTGGATAATTTGCATTCAAAAATGCGTCCTACAAATAATGTTTTGAAGATGACGCTTCACGTGCCCACAAAAATAAAACGTACATAACTTCGTCTTAGCAAATCCAAATGAAATGAATCAAAGCTTTCCGGATAGGCCAAAAAATAGTGAACAAGGAAATTCATCCAAAAAATTTTCAGAAAAATTTCACTGCCCAGGTTGACCCTGGACCCGCGGTCACCCTACCGTACGCGCACCCACCCTTGTCCGAACCAGCGGTCACCCAGAAGACGCGCACCCGCCCAGGTTCTCGGACCGCCGGTCGCCCCTGACGGACCCGCACTCGCCCGGACTTCCAGACCGCCGGTCGCCCCCTGGGGAACCCGCACTCGCCCAGACTTTTGGACCGCCAGTCGCCCCTGGGGAACCCGCACTCGCCCCTGGGCCTACGGGTACCGTCTGAGTCGTTATCTTCTTCTGATGTCTCGGTCTCGGATTCATCAGTGCGTTGATTCCCATAAGCACTCTGCATAGGTGCGAGGCCCCCCTCTCGAAAAAGACGTTCTCCTTTTGCAATGTTGTTCTCCGGACGTGTGATGTATGTTGTAGGTTTCACAGTACACCAGTCAACTTCTTTCTTCAGGACCACCTCCGCGTAGACTCCTTTGGCTAGAAAGAGGGCAACCTCATTTCGTTCCACCGTGCTGCGTTGATATAAGACCTGCCATACTTCAATGCATCTTTGAACAAACTCTTGGTTATCACAGAACTTCAAATTTGCCTTGTTGCAGTGTCGATGTTTATTATGCCACCATGTTGGAAACAGTTTGCTGATGTGGCACCACTCAATGTACTCCTCGCACATTCGTACTGTCCAAGGCCCAGCTTCGTCCTCCCACCCCTTGAATGCCTGATGGTTTGGATTGTTCAAGACATGCAAATGCTTGCGATGACATTTGTCGTGACGTGGTCAATTCTTATCTTTGGCAGCTTTGCGCTCAACTCCCGTCACACGCGAAGCGTTTGGAACTGGAGGTGTCTCTGGATTATCGTTGCTGGTGGCCATGATCGCTTGGCGATATTGATTTTACACGCAACCGCGCCGAAATATCTTCTTACAACTGTCTTCTTGAAAAGTACCCAGAAGTTCTGATGTTTGACGAAACGGATCAATAGAAAATAAGCTTCAACCTTCCGAACCACGCATGCAGTCTCTAAAGAATACAAGCCGAAGAGCCTCAAGGATGAAGAAAGGAGACTAACAATGAAGTAGGAGACCGCTTATAAGGACCGCCAGTCGCTTTCAGGGCGAGTGCGGGAGTGGAGACCGCGTGGGGCGACCGCTGGTCCGCCCTAGGCAGGTGCGCGTGGGGCGACCGCTGGTCCGCCTTGGGCGGGCGCGCGTGGGCGACCGCTGGTCCACCGTGGGCGGGTGCGCGTCTGTGGGTGAGCATGGGGCGACCGCTGGTCCGCCGTGGGCGGGGGCGCGACTTCGGGTGCGCATGGGGCGACCGACGGTCCGATCCCACCGTCGGTCGCTCCACCCGAATTCGCACTACCCGCACTCGCCTTTGGCGACTGACGGTCGCCTTCTTCCGTGACAGGTGGATGCCACATGGCGTCCAGGTGGCGCATGGTAAATGCATGGTAAATTTTAAAAGTCAAAGGTAACTTTGACTCTTATTAGACGGACGGGGGGGTCTATTAGACGTCTATGACGTCGCGTTTGTCGCGTTGTCGCGCTGTCGCGACAGAAAACCTTGGCTTAGATAATAATGAAGGACTTGAAAAGACCATATGTATGGTCTTAATAATCTGCCGTTTCTTTTTACCCCATTGGTTGCAGAAATGTACAAGAAGCAATTTGTCGCCCGTTGGAATTTGATGCTCACAAACCTGCACTATGAAGAGATACGACTGAACCTATTTTTGATGGACTTAGAAGACATTCACAACTATGGCTCCACAAAGCAAGCTTTGAATCAAATCATACAAAAACCCAATGTGCCATTGGGAGTGTCAGTATTTGAGGAAATGCAAGAGCTGATGCAATTTGAAGAAAAAACAAGTCCAATCGACCCCTTATTAGAGGCTCCCAATGTCATTCAATTGTAAATTATTGCCTCATCAATAGTAGACTTAGGTGGGCGGCAATGCGCTTCCAAGGATTATAAAGAAAATTCCAGGTTTGACATGCTCAACATCTTCATATGAAAGGAATTGGAGCGCATATTTGTTTGTGCACACACTAGTAGAAAACCGGACCTAATCTATTGTTTTGGTTGCGTTGACCATCAACAGATTTTTGTTCATGAATAAAAATCTGTTGATGATCAATACGACCAAAACAACAGATCAGGCCCAGTTTTCTATTAGTGACAGTAAAGTACAAAACCGCCTAGGCACATTGGTATATATCTACGCAAACAACAAATTTAAACATGAGAAATATGGTCACAATCTTGCCCTTTTCTACAAGAAGCTCCTTATAGGTGTAATTATGCAGATGACACTTTTGTCAAAGAACAAAGAACCATTGTCTTCCAAAGACAAAAAAGAAGTGGTTCCCAATTTTATGTGAGCAAACAAAAACCGTAGAGATGAAGAGGAGCGTCTATGCAACAATGATCCTCCCCTTGACACAATCCACCACGACAATGACGTTATGCCAACACATATGCGGGTAGCAATGATGGGAATAATGTTGTTGAGGAAGAAGTCCTACATTCACCAAAATAGGTTCGCATCCATGTGTGGGATGCAGATTCAACAGAGAATTCACCCCAACAAGGGAAAGAACTCATGATAGGGTGTTTGCATAGTTGAGTGGACCAAAAGCATCACTTGGTGACTCCATAGAAGTCTATAGGCAAGCTTTAAGTTAGTCGTCTAGTTGACGTACAAGCCGTCCAAATCAACGCCAGTTCAACCAGAATTTTTTTTTTTGGCTGACGTGAAACTTGATGCATCATGACGCGTTTGGACTAACGCTGACGGACATTCCGACAAGAAAAGCCAGCGTCAAGTCCAGATAGACATCTCTGGTGACAAGTCGCATAAACATACAAACCCTCTCACTGATGAAGTGGCGAGCAATCCCACTTATGGACCTAGTGACTAGATGTCCATGCAGTATAATAGTGTCAAAAAAATTCAACACAAATTTTTTGTGGTGAAGATTTGCAATTGAAGATTATAGCCTAATAGCTTATTTGTAAACATTCTGTAGTACCTCAATAGGCATGTTAGAGTGAGATGTATGTAGTAGGGTTTGAATTCTCTTTGGAGTCTTTTTTTGGGGTGGTTGGATGGTGACTGTAGCTAAGTTATAGAAGTCTAATACACATACAACTTCATCTAGAGTCCCCTTCACACCAATATATATGAGTTATTATTAATATAATATTAATAATAATAAATGTTGTTATTATTATTGTAGACTCACATTGGAATATATATTTCAATCCAAAAAGAAGAATTGACATCAAAATATTCCAAGCTATATTATTCAAAATTGTAAACTATGCAACCCATTATCAACTTTTGGCTAATCTATTACTTATGAAGTGTGTAATTGTAAACTCCTAAAAATCATTTGTGATGAGTTATTTGAAGAATGAATAGGCCAAATTTAGTTGGAACCTGTACTTGCAGTCAACTTTGAATGCTTGATACAAAGTCGTCCTTTGTCTCGCGGTCGTCCAAAGACCCTACACCGGAGATCGCCCCCTAAACCAGCAGTTGCCTTCATAATGTCACTTGAGGTCATCCTTCAACCTGTTATTGCCCCTAAAGTTTTCAACCGTGGTCACCTTCTAATCCAAGGTTGCCTATAACTTTGGATCATTTGATCTGAAGAACTATCCAGATTCTCACTAGTGAAACATCATTGTATCTAGACACCCATTAGTGAGTTTAATTTTCTAAAGAGAAGCTATATTATTCTAAAATATAAACTATGCAACCCATTATATATCAACTTTGGGCTAATCTATTATTTATTAAGTACATAATTGTAAGCTTCTAAGAATGAATTGTGATGTGTTATTTGAAGAATGAATAGACCAAACTTAATTAGGACTTATACTCGTGGCTGCCTTGAGTGTTGAACACTCAGTCACCCTTTGGACCTATGGTTGCCTAAAGACCCTACACTAGAGATCGCCCCCTAAATCCGCAGTTGCCTTCATAATGTCACCCAAGGTCGCCCTTCAACCTACTATTGTCCCTAAAGTTTCTAGCCGCGATTGCCCTCTAATCCAAAGTTGCCCATAACTTTTGATCATTTGATTTGAAGAGCAGCCGAGATTCTCACTAGTAAAACATCACTGTATCTAGACATCCACTAGTGAATTTGATTTCCTAAAGAGAAACAGCCCCTCTCTCAACTCAATTTTTTGGTAATGTCTCAATAATGTTTCATATTTGATTGTCCTTTTATTTCCCAAAATCAACATATTTTTACATTTTATTAAATTATGTGTTATATAAATGTTGTCATTAGCAAGTGTTGGTAGTAATATAGGTGTTTTTAATTTTTGTGTCATTTCTTTCAGGTGCATTTATTGGTTGTAATACATGTCACAAGCCACATTGCATAGTCCCATTGACCTACAATGGTCCAAATTGACAATAAAATCTTGTCATAGGTTGGTACTTGGGCCATTCTCAAGCCTTCTAGAATACTTGTATTGATACGGAGTATATATTTTAGCAAACCATCCATTAAATTACAAGGAGTTCACTACATTTTGGTTTGGATTGGAGGTAAGTTCCACCTCAGTTGAGTGTTCAATTTGGATGGAACATCTAGGGAGATCACTCCTTGTAATTTAATATACACATGAGTTAAGAGGATATTTGATTTGGGGCTATTTACCTTAATTATTGCATTTAAAATGATTGTATTTCTACATAAAAAGCTATGAGGCGCATATTTTCTATACCCTATGTTTTTTGTAAATTCATTCATACAATTTTTTAAATGGGTTTATTTTACAATAAGATTTTATTAGGTATGCAATTTTTTCTTGCTCCCACCCTTCTTCACAAATTTTTCCTTCCCTCTTCTACATATGTGTATAGGGTATGTATCATGAAACAAACAAAGAACAATTAAATTCAAGTGCCATTGACTAAGTGGCAATTTTTAATCCCTAAAGGCCAATCAAAAAATGATTTGTGTATTGCCAATGTACTAAACCTTCTTGCATTGTAGGTTAATTTAGAGTAAATTAGACTCCATATTTGCTTTTGAAATTTTTTATAAGTGAACCTAAAATTGTATATTTATGAATAGTCAAAATCCTCATTTTTTTTGTAAACCCAAAATGGAACTCCGAGAAGGCTCAAAGTCTGCTGACCTTAATTAGTAGGAATGAAAAATGAACATTTTTAAAAATCTTAAACGTTATAACCTTTCAATCCATGTTGTCAAATGGATTGAAATTTTTTCCACACATTGCCTTAACTATTTAATACACTTTTTTGTAGTTGGAGTTGAAAAAAAAGGTATTTTGGACAATAGAGTTATTCGTAAAGTAGGCTAAACTAGGGTTTAAACCCGTTAGTTTTGCAAAAAAGCAAGATGAGTTCAGAAAGTTGTGCACAGTAGGAACAAAACTGGGTGTGAAACTGAATTTTGCATCAAAATGGTGCTTAAAAAGATTTGGACCCCACTTTTGAGGTCATGTGTTGCAGGCTTCTTAAAAAAAGCTTGACGGTTCAACTGGAGATGCCTTTCTATAGTCCACTTGTTTCCAAAAAAGTCCCGCTCAAACTGGTTTGGACTTTACGAATAACTCTAATGCATCAAAGATTGGCAGTTTTGGGATATATTCTCTTCCAAAATGTCCTTTGGCCTTTAGGAATAATAACATTGAACCCTTTAGAATCCCTTTTTGAAACTACCTCATGAATATAATATCTCATTCAATACAAGTGTAATTAATGCATATGGATTCAAAGATTGGAGTTAAATAGACTATAAATTCTATATTCGTGTTGTACAATTTTTAGTTCGCTAAATCCACTAAGGTAAACTTCTCTATTCATGAAATGTGATAGTTTGAGCTACTTTTGTTTAAGGTCTTACATTTAACATCCATATAAAATTATTTGTCCACATCTATATTCATCTTAATATGAAAAATTTGAATGGACCCAATTTATCAAGGCTAATTTGATAAAAAAAACCTTCCTACTACATGATGTTTTTACATAGCCAAATTTATATATATTAGAGCATGTAGCATTTCATGGACCCTATAGTAACCCTACATATTGTTTAAAAATTTCCCCGCTTCAAATTAATTGGACTCTATCTTTTAACTCAAGTAATTTTCTAAAATTTGATAGTGATCTTTCCTTGGATAAAACACTAACAATGTTTAGGCACTCATGGAGTTATTGATAAATCATTGTTGTTTCTACTCATACTTCGGCACATGTTGACATGATATGATCATGGTAAAAAGTGTTTGTGCACAATACATGCTTATACATTCAAGAAAATTGCTATAATTCAATTACCCAATATTAATAAATAATAAACAAAATTGAAAAGAGAGCAACACACAAATCTTGGCTATAATTGCAATCCGTATAACCAAATCTAGAAAGTCATCTTCAATAGGTTGCAATAAATTGTCTGTACAATCCAAAGTGTAGCCGCACAATGCACTACAACTTCTTGAAAACCACTAATGTAATTATTCATTGGCTTGAATTTTCCAATGATAGCTTCAATTTTATGAAACACTCTAGACACAAATCATAGTCAAGTTTGAAAGTGGATTTTGCCCTCATGCAAGGCCCAACTATGGGGACCACTTTGCATCCATCACAAGTCACTCCATCATGATGATTACCTTAAAGGCAACAAAATTTGCCATGAAGACTAGCCAAAGAAGTTGGTGGAGACAATTCATCCACCATATATGGTTCCAAGATTGGACCATTATTCTAAGAAAGAATCCGTAATGATGGTATCCATCCCAAAATTCTCTACTAGAGAATTTAACAAAACACACCCATCAAAGTCGAGCTTAAACAAGGAAGATAAGTTCCCCACTTCCTTTGGCAATGCCACCAAGCTTGAACAACCTTTCAAATCAAGAACATTCAAAGAAGATAAGTTCCGTACTTCCTTTGGCAATGCCATCAATCTTGAACACCCTTGCAAACTAAGACCAGTCAAGGAAGGTAAGTTCCCACTTCCTTTGGCAATGCCACCAAGCTTGAACAACCTTTCAAATCAAGAACATCCAAGGAAGATAAGTTCCCCACTTCCTTTGGCAATGCCATCAAGCAGAACACCCTCGCAAACCAAGATAGTCAAGGAAGATAAGTTCTCCACTTCCTCTGGCAATGCCACCAAGCTTGAACACCCTTCCAAAACAAGATAAGTCAAGCAAGATAAGTTCCCCACTTCCTTTGGCAATGCCACCAAGCTTGAACACCCTTCCAAGTCAAGAATAGTCAAAGAAGATACGTTCCCCACTTCCTTTGGCAATGACACCAAGCTTGAACACCCTTGCAAAACAAGAATAGTCAAGGAAGATAAGTTCCCCACTTCCTTTGGCAATGCCACTAAGCTTGAACACCCTTTCAAACCAAGAATAGTCAAGGAAGATATGTTACCCACTTCCTTTGGCAGTGCCACCAAGCTAGAACATCCTTCCAAGTCAAGAACAGTCAAAGAAGATACGTTCCCCACTTCCTTTGGCAATGACACCAAGCTAGAACATTGTGCCAAATAAAGCTTGGTCAAGGAAGATAAGTTCCCCACTTCCTTTGGCAATGACACCAAGCTTGAACACCCTTGCAAAACAAGAATAGTCAAAGAAGATAAGTTACCCACTTCCTTTGGCAATGACACCAAGCTAGAACATTGTGCCAAATAAAGCTTGGTCAAGGAAGATAAGTTCCCCACTTCCTTTGGCAATGACACCAAGCTTGAACACCCTTGCAAAACAAGAATAGTCAAAGAAGATAAGTTACCCACTTCCTTTGGCAATGACACCAAGCTAGAACATTGTGCCAAATAAAGCTTGGTCAAGGAAGATAAGTTCCCCACTTCCTTTGGCAATGACACCAAGCTTGAACACCCTTGCAAAACAAGAATAGTCAAGGAAGATAAGTTACCCACTTCCTTTGGCAATGCCACCAAGCTTGAACACCCCTCCAAATAAAGCTTGGTCAAGGAAGATAAGTTACCCACTTCCTTTGGCAATGCCACCAAGCTTGAACACCCTTTCAAAACAACAATAGTCAAGGAAGATAAGTTCCCCACTTCCTTTGGCAATGCCACCAAGCTTGAACACCCTTTCAAAACAACAATAGTCAAGGAAGATAAGTTCCCCACTTCCTTTGGCAATGCCACCAAGCTTGAACATCCTTCCAAGTCAAGAATAGTCAAGGAAGACACATTCCCCACTTCTTTTGGCAATGCCACCAAGCTTGAACACCCTTTCAAACCAAGAATAGTCAAAGAAGATACGTTCCCCACTTCCTTTGGCAATGCCACCAAGCTAGAACATTGTCCCAAATAAAGCTCGGACAAGGAAGATAAGTTCCCCACTTCCTTTGGCAATGCCACTAAGCTTGAACACCCTTTCAATCCAAAAATAGTCAAGGAAGACACATTCCCCACTTCCTTTGGCAATGCCACCAAGCTTGAACATCCTTCCAAGTCAAGAACAGTCAAGGAAGATAAGTTCCCCACTTCCTTTGGCAATGCCACCAAGTTAGAACATTGTGTCAAATAAAGCTTGGTCAAGGAAGATAAGTTCCCCACTTCCTTTGGCAATGCCACCAAGCTTGAACATCCTTCCAAGTCAAGAACAGTCAAAGAAGATACGTTCCCCACTTCCTTTGGCAATGACACCAAGCTTGAATACCCTTGCAAAACAAGAATAGTCAAGGAAGATAAGTTCCCCACTTCCTTTGGCAATGCCACTAAGCTTGGACACCCTTCCAAGTCAAGAATAGTCAAAGAAGATACGTTCCCCACTTCCTTTGGCAATGCCACCAAGCTAGAACATTGTGCCAAATAAAGCTCGGTCAAGGAAGATAAGTTCCCCACTACCTTTGGCAATGCCACCAAGCTAGAACATTGTGCCAAATAAAGCTTGGTCAAGGAAGACACATTCCCCACTTCCTTTGGCAATGCCACCAAGCTTGAACATCCTTCCAAGTCAAGAATAGTCAAAAAAGATACGTTCCCCACTTCCTTTGGCAATGCCACCAAGCTAGAACATTGTCCCAAATAAAGCTCGGACAAGGAAGATAAGTTCCCCACTTCCTTTGGCAATGCCACCAAGCTTGAACACCCTTCCAAGTCAAGAATAGTCAAAGAAGATACGTTCCCCACTTCCTTTGGCAATGACACCAAGCTAGAACATTGTGCCAAATAAAGCTTGGTCAAAGAAGATAAGTTCCCCACTTCCTCTGGCAATGCCACTAAGCTTGAACACCCTTTCAAACCAAGAATAGTCAAGGAAGACACATTCCCCACTTCCTTTGGCAATGCCACCAAGCTTGAACATCCTTCCAAGTCAAGAACAGTCAAGGAAGATAAGTTCCCCACTTCCTTTGGCAATGCCACCAAGTTAGAACATTGTGTCAAATAAAGCTTGGTCAAGGAAGATAAGTTCCCCACTTCCTTTGGCAATGCCACCAAGCTTGAACATCCTTCCAAGTCAAGAACAGTCAAAGAAGATACGTTCCCCACTTCCTTTGGCAATGCCACCAAGCTTGAACACCCTTTCAAACCAAGAAAAGTCAAGGAAGATACATTCCCCACTTCCTTTGGCAGTGCCACCAAGCTTGAACACCCTTGCAAACCAAGAAGAGTCAAGGAAGATAAGTTCCCCACTTCCTTTGGCAATGCCACCAAGCTAGAACATTGTGCCAAATAAAGCTCGGTCAAAGAAGATAAGTTCCCCACTTCCTCTGGCAATGCGACTAAGCTTGAACACCCTTTCAAACCAAGAATAGTCAAGGAAGACACATTCCCCACTTCCTTTGGCAATGACACCAAGCTTGAACATCCTTCCAAGTCAAGAACAATCAAGGAAGATAAGTTCCCCACTTCCTTTGGTAATGCCAACAAGTTAGAACATTGTGTCAAATAAAGCTTGGTCAAGGAAGATAAATTCCCCAATTCCTTTGGCAATGCCACCAAGCTTGAACACCCTTGCAAAACAAGAATAGTCAAGGAAGATAAGTTACCCACTTCCTTTGGCAATGCCACCAAGCGAGAACACCCACGCAAACCAAGACCAGTCAAGGAAGATAAGTTCCCCACTTCCTTGGGCAATGCCACCAAGCGAGAACACCCACACAAACCAAGACCAGTCAAGGAAGATAAGTTCCCCACTTCCTTTGGCAATGCCACCAAGCTAGAACATTGTGCCAAAAAAAACTTGGTCAAGGAATATAAGTTCCCCACTTCCTTTGGCAATGCCACTAAGCTTGAACACCCTTCCAAGTCAAGAATAGTCAAGGAGGACAAGTTCCCCACTTCCTTTGGCAATGCCACCAAGCTCGAGCAATAAGACAAGTTAAGTGTAGTCAAGGAACACAAGTTCCCCACTTCCTCTGGCAATGCCATCAAGCTTGCACACCTACCCAAATTGAGAGTTTTCAAAAACAACAAGTTTCCAACCTCCCTTGGCAATGACCTCAATCTAGAGCAAGAATTGAGATTTAGGCATAACAGGGTATGACTTGATGCAAATGTGTTTGGTAACAACTCAAAGAATCCAAGACGTACGAGATCAAGCATCTTTAACGATGGACAAGCATTGCAGAGATTTGATATTGTCTTTTGCGAAGTAACTGCAGTACTTGCTAGAAGTGGGGGGGGCAATCCGATCAACTCTTGAGAGTTCTCTAGAATAAGTGCCTCTAGTCTTAAACATTGAGAAGCAAATGGAAGTAACATATTCAAGTTGTCAAAATCTGCATCGAGATTGGACAAAGTGCTAACCAAAATCAAGACACGAAGATTTTCAAATTGAAAACTTTGGTCAATTTTTATCAAAGGCAAGTGGTTCATCGTGCCCCGCCAAGAAAAGCCTTCAAGAACCTCAGCATCCTGCATTCAAAGAAGCTGCAATGAGAATGAATCATATCCCAATTTACATCTCTAATATAAAAAATTCAAATAACTGATTTCTCAAACATACTACAAAGTTCAGGATACTTAAAGTAATATGAATTTGGATGTTTACTTATTGCATTTGAAAGTATACACCAAAGTATACAATTCGATCATGTTCAAGTACAAAACTAGAATGTTACCTTGATTGTAAATCCACTTTCAGGTATCATAGACGCATTCCAAATTCTTGTATTCTTGGCAAACATTCGTCCCATATCACGCAATTGGTCATGCATTTCTACAGTTTCACCATCTTCATTGAGCTTCAACAAGGACATGCTGACCAAACTTTCAAATTCTTTCAAAGGAAGGATGCCATCTCTAGACCACATGTACAAGAGCGCCTCCTTTGATATGCCAGATGGAGATACATCTCGGCAAAAGAAACAAGCCACATCCAAAAACATGCTCTTTTCAATGTCATTGTTAAATCCGTCAAAGTTGATTTTCAAGGTGTTCCAAAGTTCTTCATCACCATCCAAATTCCTTCCTCTTGCCATCCTTTGCAATGCTCGTTCCCAACTTCGCAACCTCTCTTTACGATGTAGAAATACTCCCATGCCTTTCAAGCTCAAAGGCATGCCATTGCAAGCTTTCACAATATGTTTGCGCAAGGCCACAAAGTCGGGGGATAAAGAAGCTTCATCCCAAGATAGGTGAGTAGTGAAAAGAGTTGTTGCTACCTTTTCATCCAACAATTGAACGTCCAATTTTCCTTCAATGCCCACAAATGATTCTATTGTACCCCATTCACGTGTGGTGATAACTATTGTCATACCCTTGCTAGCTTGAACAAGGTGGGGAGGTACTATATCATGCACTTGAGCTTCATTCTTGATATCATCCAACATTAAAAGAATGGTCTTTTCAGTTGACACTTCTTTCATCATATCTTGTGCATCTCCCAAATTCTTGGGTTTCAGTGACTTCCCAAGTTCTGATAATATCTTGCACAACAATTCATAGGAACTTTGATAGCTTTTGCAATCTACTACAAAGCATGATGCCTCGTACTGTGAATTCACTAACTCATAGATTGCATTTGCTAGTGTGGTCTTGCCAATTCCACCCGGGCCGACAACACCTATATACTTCCTTCCCCAAAGCCCTTCAATTGTAGGTAATTGGTGATCTAAATCAACCACAATTTCCTTTGGAGGTGCAATTGGTTCAACCACCTATACAATCACAAAACACATAGTTACTAAAATATTTTCATAGTAAATAAAATAAAAACTGACCTAAACAATAAATGCCAAGCACCGTAGAATTCCATAAAGCAAACATTACTAGATAAATTCCATAGTTTGGCAATTTCATACCTTTAGGGCTTGGTTCATGATGGACTTGGAATCTCTTAACAAAGAGGATGTTCCAAATTGTGGAACCATCTTGCTTGAATAGGTTCCTTTCAAAAAGGACCTCTTTAACTTTATGAGGCTCTCACAAATATTGGAAAACGATGGCCGTTCAAGAGGGTCTTGAGCCCAACATTGCTCAATTAACTTTGTCAACTCTTCACAATTGTTTGGGAGGGCCGGTCTGAACCTTTTACTTCCAATGCCATATGGACGTAATATTTTATCATTAAAATCTTTTGGTTTCAAACCAAAGTATGGAACTTTTCCCGATAGGATCTCTGAGCATATCATGGCAAATGACCACACATCAGCTTGAAATGGATACATCAAGATTCTTCCCCCCTTGATCATTTTAGGGGCCATATAACCTGGTGTTCCAATTGTATACTTTGATAGCTTTGAATGCTCAGGATTGTTGTAGACCTCCAATTGAGAAGTGCCATAATCAGTGACCTTGAATAAGTGATGAGGATCCATATCTTCTATAGATATTGAACTTGACAAGACATTATCAGGTTTCAAGTCAAGGTGAGCAACTTGCATTCATGAAGGTAATACACACCCTTGGCAATTTGGTGCATGATGTCAATTGCAAGATGATAGGGTAAAGGTCTTTTTGCTTTCTTCAATATTTGAGACAAGCTTGATTCCATCAACTCCATCACCAAATGCATCTCACAAATTTCTTTTCCCTCATCATTTTGATGTACTGTTTGGTGAATTCCACAACCAAAAAATTGAACAAGATTGGGATGGCTCAAGCCTGCCAAGATGCTAGCCTCCTTTCGAGAATTGGAAAGATATTCAAGGTCACCTTCCAACACTTTTGTGGCACTTGTAAGACCCAACCAATTGGACTCGTAGACATGTCCATAACTTCCTGCACCAATTTCTTTGATTAAATTTGGTGGTTTGAAATCAAGGGGAATTTCCAAAGCATCCAAGTCTCCTCCAATAAATCCGTCCAAATTTTTGAGTCTCAACAATAAATGTTGGGCCATTCCATAATCCTTTGACCCTTCTCCCTCAAGAACAAGTTCAAGCTTCTCCTTCAAGACTTCTCCATCTTCTAGGACTTGTTCATGGGCAGTTGCATGAAACTGAATAGGTACCATTCCATCTGTTTGATTTGGATGGAGAAATAAGTACACATCACGTGCTGCATTGTAACAACACTTCAAATCTAAAAGCAACTCACGAAAGGTTTCTTTGTTTTGGAGTTGAAATACAGCCGAATGACACCATCGTTCTTGGTCAATGCAATTTTTCCCAACAATTTCTCCACTTTCCTTTGAAGACAACACAATTCTTCAAAAATAGATTGGAACTTGAGGTCCTTAGTTGCACTTGACAACATTTTGTCAATCCCCTTCATAGTGAGTATGAGTTTGCCATAAAGATGTATGCATTGATTTTTACTCAAGACGTTTGCCTTGGAAGATGCTTCCATATCCTTCAACCATTTCTCAAGACTTGGAATAACACTGCAAAGTCTTGTACAAAACTCACTTTGCACTTGTAAGAAGTCCTTGTCTTTCCTGTTGAAGATTTCAGATCAATTGTCAGCAAGATGTAGAGAAAGAAATTGCTTTATAATACTATACTATGCAAACATGTTCTACAAATTAAAAAAAAATTTATCACTTGTAATGGAGTTGTATATTTGCTGGAATTGCAATAGATACTTCCAAAATTTGATTACATAGATGAATGCTTAAAATAAGATTGCTTGCAATGTCCAAACTAAGTCCAATAGAAAACTATAAAGAGACCTATGTTATTGAAACAATATTTTGTTCTAACATGCACTTTTCAATCACTATTGACTATTAAATAACAATTGTGCTCACCGGAAAAACCATGCAAAACCAATGTATCTCCAAAAGAACCTTGCCATGCATATCAAAAGGTGTGCCATTTCATGCCGCAAAGGGAGGAACATCGCAAAGATCTATGATATCCTCAAAACAAATCCAACAGAAGTAGTTAGAAAAAAACATTCAAGCAAAGAAAAGTAGCAAGGGCCAAGAGAAAATTATTTAAACAATAGTCATATTGAAACAACTTACCAATGTCTACACAAGATTATAATATCACCAAAATCATTGCCAAAACTCAAAGCCACAAAGTTTACATGTAAAGTATATATTTTGAATATAACTTTTCATTATCTACATTAATGTTTTGATAATACCATCAAAAAACGATTAATATTTTTGAAATCAACAAATTTTGATGATAAAAATTGCACCCCACTATATCAAAGAATGATCTTTATTATAAGAAACATTCAGGTTCTATACATTTGGATTCAAAATTAATTTGGTGGTTGATGTCAACCAATTTGAGCAATAGTGAATAAGACTTTTAAGTAGTACGCAACCAAATAGAATGGATTCAAATAAACATGTTGAATCTCTCATTTCAATATATGAATGGTAGAATTTAGCTCGACAAGGCATTAGAAAATTATCTACATTGAGTTTCTACAAAACTTACTAGAAATCCATCTACACATGCAAGAGGATGAATGCTACACAATAAGAGTAATGCAATCATGCTAACTAGTTATCCTTCCGTTTCTTAGGATAAAATAATGGGGACAAACTTTAGAAATCTAAAATAATATTTGTTGAAATTACGAACTTGTTGGATGCAAAGTCTACGAGCTCCAAGCACAAGAATGAAAGCAATTTCAATGCAATCACTCCCACTAACGTTTAATATTTGAATCAACTAGTCAAGTTTGTCAGTTTCCTAAGAACCTCTTTTAGTGCCCAAAATATCATAAACAATAATAATTTGGTACAAAATTCTATACCAATTTATATAACTTAGAGAACAAAAAAAAATTCAGAATTCATGTATACTTACTAAATTATCTAATGAACAAAAGAAATTTTAAATTGAATTGTTTAAAAGTTAGAAATTTAGAAATTGAACTCTATCACTTGAAATTTCCCCAAACTCGTTAAATGACAAGTTAGGAGTTATGAAAACTAAAAATTTAAAAATCTTAAGATTTTTAACATGAAAATTTTATATCTTTAGCATTTCAATACTTCAAAATTTTAATTTTTAAGTTGATCATAAATATCAGCAAACACAGCAATGGAACTCTAATGTACCAACAACTTCTCTCTATGCAAGACATGTTATTTTTCTTGCTTTACCAAGTTCGCAATGCACTCCTTGGTATCATTAATAGCTTGGTCAAATACAAAATATTCAATGAAAAAACATCTCATTCATTTTGAAATTAAACATTAATAAATTTGTAATTACAAGCTTGAAATATTAAAATTTATACAATCTAAGAATTTTAATATTACCAAATTTAACTTTATGAATAATTTATAATGTATTGGAGTGGTCTATTGTTGCCTAAGTACTAGCCCTTACGTCTATATGTTTACAATTAGATGCAAAACTATGAGATCAAATAAACTTACAAATTTGTGAGGATTGATTCTACTAATAAAAGTTGCTACTGATCAATTTTTATAGATTATTTACTTATTATGAGCTTGATCTTTCTATACCACAACTCTAATAATGATATTTAAGATTGCCAACATTGATTATGAATACTAACACTAATTGTCCACATCTCCAATAATGTTACCAATGCCATGTGGCAACTAGATACTTCATTGGAAGTTGGATGGTGTCATCTATAAGTAGGCTTTGTAACAAAGTAACTAGTACTACTAAATGACCAGCTTTTAAATACCATTATTCTTAGTGTAGTGGGATTAAAGAATAACCTCCACATTTATTAATAGATTTGGATCATTATTGATGTGAAGAAAGCAAATTTCATTGTACATGGTTATTGCCTTGTGTTGCCCAAAACTATAGCATAAAGACCAATACTCAAATTGTCTTATGACTAGTAAGATCAACTCCTCAAAGTTAGCTTGTCTTATGCTTTTCATCTATTCACAAAATTACTCAAGGTTATGATTATAGTGATGAAATTTACTTTTGGCTTCATTGGTGATGTTACAGATGGTGTTCACAATATTGAACTTGGTTTACAAGGACCAAGAGAACTCCTCAACAATACTTCACAACCACCTCATATCATAGGATAAGAGGAAGGTGACGTAGTACAATTGATGACACCTTATAAAATGGACACAATTCCAAGGACCAACTTAAGATAAAGGGCATTACAATTCTTCAAGGCTAGAAACTAGCCTTCCTCTAGTCCATTTTTTCCCATTTCTTGCAACAACTTGAAGTGCTATTGCTTCAACCTTCCATTGAATTTTGGACTATCTATTAAGGTTACCGTTCTCTTGTTGGCCATTTTCTCTTTTGCATTCTTTTTTGTACAATGGGCTAGCTGTTGAATTTAGTCCTAGTCCCATTTTATAGCTACTCTTGATTTTTCTTTGGGTTGAAGAAACCTTCTCTCTCCCTTCCAAATATCATTGACTACCCTTTATTCTACATGTTAATCTAAACTCCATTGAAACACTTGAGGTCAACTATACAATTACTCCTTCAATTTTTTGATATAAAAGAAAACTCTCTTGAAAAAATCCTAGTACAATGCAATCCTCTCAATGTTCAACCAAAGCAAATCAAACAAATTGCACATGTGTAGTATACGTTTTTACCTCTTTACTTTCACCTTCCCTAATATCACATCTGTTGTTTACTCAACCTTGGAATGTGGCCTACCACTTTTCATGACTCATACTGTGGTGCTATAATTGTCACCAAGTGTGATAATAAGAAGTTTGAAATGTGGAGAAGGAATTCCAGATTACCTCTTGTACATAATATCCCACAATATCCCACTTCAAATTTCATCAAAATATTCTTACTAGAAAGATTGTCAAAACAAAAGTTGTTAACAATCTCATTATCCTTTCATACATTCATCACCAACCCCTTTATATTGACACCATGACCCAAAAGTAAAATAATACCCAAACTTGAAATCTTGAATCCCTTTTGAACTTTGTGCTATTTCAAGATGACAGATTTGCAATCTTATGGGCTTGCTATCAAAATTGGAACATTGATCTTGTTTTAGAGACTTCAAGACCAAACAAGGAATTATAGATTTTTTTGTACCTCCATCCATGGTTGCTACAACATCATAACCTTGAATCCTTCATTTTTTTTCGTGCCATTGGTCGCTATTAGGCAAGATGAAACAACAAAAGCTCACCATGACTTTGAAACAACACTAATAACTAAAGATTAGTTTGTTGACCCATTCAAGGAACGCACCTTAGATGCAATGAGGATCCAATTGCGAGCAAGAGGAGCGCTCCAACTCACCCACGACGACAGCAATGGCAACAATAGCGGCACAATCCAACGAGACAAGCTTCTACCAATCTGCACCGCTCATATCTGCCACTGGGGTCGTTAGTCAAGAAGTTCAGCAATGAAATGAAACAGGAGAGAAGCAACCAATAGGCTCTCGCAATAGCTAGAAACACAAGCGGCCGTAGTCTAGATCTGGCTTGGAACGAAATGATGGAATCAAACACCGACACAGACTTAGTACCAAACTCCCGACATCTCAAATCTCAAGATCCCATCCGAACAACCCACCTTTGTGGTAAAGAAATAGTGGTGAGGAAGTGAAGCTACATCAATGAAAGAAGACACAACCCCAAGAGTGTGAACTTACAGAGCTAGAGTACGTTCCTAGATGCCGACTGAGGTTGCGACGATGCAGAAGAGTTTGCAGGAACGGTGAGAGCGTCCACATGCAGATGGAGATGTTTGGACGATGTAGCTTCGGAGGTGCAAAAGTTTGATGACGATTTCTAAGCGAGAAACACCGAGAGTGGGAAGAGAAAAATAAACTGCAGAGTTCGACGGAGGGACGGGCACCATAGCCAGTGTGAAGGGGTCACGGACAGGGGTGTGGAACAGTAGTTGTGGCACTAATGATAGTCTGTAGATATTGAAGATATGCCCAAATTCATTCAATACTTTATGTTACTAGCGCATGCTCTAACAACACCAGATCTTGACACTGGCCATCTAGGTCCCAGCTTCTCCTACGATAACACAAGACCAATACCACCAATATTAACAACTGTCCACCATCTCGTTCTTCCCCGACCAGACAGCATCAATTACTCGCCTAGACCACATGCTAATTTATATAACACCGAACTCAAACACAACACAACCTCTAACTCTAAACACGAGCTAACAATCTAACACCTGCTACCGAGGCCACCTGTTCTCCTACGGGACCAACAGACACAGACACACAGTCACACACACACACATCAGTAAACAGAAAAAGAATATCTGCACCTAACTCAAACCACCACACCACCTCAAACTCTCAACACAAGCTTAAACCACTACTTTAACCTCACTCACTCACTGCAAGCTCCAGTCACTATCCCCGCCAGTCTGCACACTCACGAAGACCTCAAAAAAGAACCGGGAGCCTCACGACACGCCACATTCCAAACACGAACACATAAACCCTTCCCAGCAACTACAGAGACTCAGTCAACACGCCTTCCCGTCATCAGAACTGTGAGCTTCAAACTTCAAACTCCGCCATAGCTCACCTTCACCGCTTCCCGCACATCCCCCGACTTCATACAGTCACCACCACCACGTCCACTTCCTAGTGTTAAACCGCCACAGACACGACGCTAAAACCTCTGTCACTCTACCTTCAGCTGCAGCAGCTGCAACCGTGTGCTTCCAAGCGTTTCCGGCGATCTCCTCTCTCAGCAAGGGCTAGTGGTTCACCGACACAGACTTGGTACTGAACTCCCGACATCCCAAATCTCAAGATCCCATCCAACAATCCACCTTTGTGGTATCGTACAAAAATAGTGGTGAGGAAGTGAAGCTACTTCAACGAGCGAGGACACAACCCCAGGAGTGTGAGCTTACCGAGCTACAGTACGTTCCCAGATGCCGACTTCGGTAGCGACGACGCTGAAGAGATTGCAGGAACGTGAGAGCGTCAAATGCACGTGGAGACGTTTGGACGATGTAGCTTCGGAGGTGCAAAAGCTCGATGAAGACTTCTAAGCGAAAAACACCCAGAGTAGGAAGAGAAGGATAAACTGCAGAGTTCGACGCAAGGATGGGCGCCATAGCCAGTATGAAGGAGCAAGGGACTGGGGTGTGCAACTGTAGCTGTGGCAATAATGATGGTCTGTAGATATTGAAGACATGTTAGCGCATACTCTAACAACACCAGATCTTGTCATTAGCCATCTCGGTTCCAGCTTCTCCGGAGAAAACACAGGACCCATACCACCAGCATTAACAACAGTCCACAATCTCGCTCTTCCCCGACCGTACAGCATCAATTACTCGTCTAGACACACACATACCAGTAAATACAAAAACAACACCAGACTCAAACACAAACACAACCTGAAACCCTGAACACGTGCTACCTAGGCCACCCGTTGTCCTACAGGACCAATAACAACTCTACAAACAACAGTCCACCATGACTTCCCCAAGCAATTAGACTCTCCTACACACACACACACAAAGACCTCAAACAGAACCGGGAGCCCCACAGCACTCCACATTCCAAACATCTACACACAAACCCTTCCGAGCAACTAAAGAGACTCAGTCAACACGCCTTCCCGTCACCAGAACCGTGAGCTTCAAACTTCAAACTCCGCCATAGCTCACCTTCACCGCGGCCCGCACATCCCCCGACTTCGTATTCTCACCACCACAACGTCCACCACCTAATGTTAAACCGCCACAGACACGACGCTGCAACCTCTGTCACTCTACCATCAGCTGCAGCAGCAATCGGGTGCTTTCAAGCGTTTCCGGCTATCTCCTCTCTCAACGAGGGCTAGTGGTTTGCCTTCAGTAAGCTCAGTCCTCCAAGCCGACCTCTCCACTCTCTCTCTCTCACAAGTCCAAAGTAAAGCCTCACTTGTACAGCATCTCCGGCGACTCCATAACGATTCCTAAGACTTCAACCAAGCTTCTTCAGCGCAGGAGCTTCGTGGCTATGGCGGAGGCTATGGCGAACTGCAGCAAACCCTCTCTCTCTCTTCTGCCAACAGTTTCATCCGCTTTGGCGACGCTGACGGCGAGAAGAACTGGCAAAGGCCAGTGAGGCACCCATCTTGGATTTCATCCGTTCGCATCCACGTCTGTTCGTCGCGTCTGACATCCAGACAGTACCATCCCTGACATGAGGTGTGGTCGCAGTTTTTTAGGTCGGGTATGGAAAAAAGGAATACTGTCTGCAAGACATGGCTACGTACTTTAAATGTGCTGCAGGGTGGACTGGTCTGGACTGGGGGGATGTGATGAATGGATGAATGTGTGCTGTGGAGAGTGTGATTGGATGGATGTGGTTGGAGTCAATGAGCGGTGGGCTCTTGGGCAATGGGGAAGAACTTGGTTATTGGTTATTCAATCACATTTTAGAAATATTTAGTATTACCCACAGTTTGTTCGTAGTATTTAAAAAATATTATTCAATTATTTCAGACTCTGGAATGGAGTGAAGATTGGGATGAGTGAAAGAAAGAAATTGAAATAAAATGTACTTATGATTGTACTGAAGTTTCAAAAAAAGAATTGCCCGAACAATGGCTTAGAGATGGTCTTCAAATAAAAATTATATATCCTTTTAGTTTAACACCTTGGTATAATTTACCATTTAAAACAAATAAAGAAAAACATATATTTAAATATCTTTAAATAATGAAAGAAAAATCAAATAATTTATTGAATGCTAATGGTGGGGATGAATGATATATGACTGTTGGTGGGATGAGATTCAGATTGATTTTTTCTGCACTATCATTGTGAGAAAATATGATGGGGAGCGTAACCCTTGTCTTTTGTTCAATCCTTTTTTTTTTTTTTATTTTGACACAAATGAAACGGAATTTCAATGGTTCAATCTATTTTTTGTCTTTTTCTTTTGAAATGGAATTTCATTGCGGTTCAATCCTTTTGTGTGGGGTTGTCCCGTGAATGGATCTTTCGTAAATTTTGGGTGCATTTCTTTGGGCATTTAAGGGAATTGAGAATGAATTGTACCACAAAATTTATTTCAAAGAAATCAAATCAGTTGGTCTGTCTGTAGCAGGGCTAATGATACTCTATCTGTCTGTAGCAGAGACATTATTAACAATCTGTCTATACTTTGTAAGTGTAGCAGTGGCACTAATGACAGTCTGCCTTACACTAATGGCGATATTTAACTTCTAATTGTGTTTATGGCCCACAATAGCCTACGGCTTAGGGTTTTGCCGATTGTGGGCATGAAAATGACTGTATTTGACAAATTTGGAACGATTGTCTTGTGGGTACAATCATGAAGAAAATTTAGAAATTTTTTAGGAATTGATCTGACTCAACATAAAATTTCTATGCCTATATAAAAGGTGGTTTTCCTGTATTTTGTGTTTATATCAAACGAAAGCAAAGGGGTACTGGTCTTCTGTGAAGCTCCAGGGGAGTGTGTGGTAACTGGCCAGGCCGGTCACTGCAGTTGAGTGTACTCTCCGAGAGGGGTCATTGGATGCTTGAGTTCTAAATTACGAAGTTTTATATTCGCACAAATTTGCAATGGTGGCGCGGCCGTCTCTGAGGATTATGATTGTTTACCGTTTTTTCTTGTCTGTTTGCCGGAATTGCAGCTATTTGTAACAGCATTTTTTGTACGTGGGATTTGAGTCTCCATTTATAGAGACGTTCCTTGCAGACGCTGCTACAAGAAGAGCACAGTCATTTGTTTGAGCATTGGCCGCCTCCGGGTGAGAGAGATGATGACAAGCTCCGGTTCTCAGAGCAGGTAAAGAGATTCCCTTGGTTGAAACTTAATCTTTGAATGCAAATTGAAGGGGAAATAAAGGATTTGTAGCATTTGTAGTACTTGTTATGAACAAGATTAGGATTGTTCAAGGGCTTGTGTAGCATCTGCTCTCCCACTGTGTGCAGAATTTGTTCTGCCTTGTGCTTGATGCAAAGATTATGCAATCTGAGAGTTTAAGTGGAGCTGATGGCATTTGTAGTTCGAGAGGTTCAGTTCTTGGTATCCTAGTGGCTTGGCCGCTTACATTCGGAGGGCAAAGACATTGCTGGGGCATGGGGCGTCCCGCCTTTCAACGTTGTGAACTTATTTTGTCCCCATGAAGTCCGCCGCCTTCATTGGTACAAACACGGAGGGTTGTCTTGTGCCAATATGCGAGCCATCGCCCAACGGGAACTGTCTGTGAGCAAATATAGGTGAAAGCAAAAGTTTTGGAGACTGCTTGAGTGTTGAGGACACTGTAGACCGTTGCTGACACGATTTAATTTGCAATAGTTTGTGAGCTCATAGGGACAAGGGCTAGATTTAACTAGCCATAGGACCAGATTCATGTTATTGTCAGGGTAGGGACAAGGATTTGCCTGTGTTGCAGATCGTTTTGCATCCGCTGAATTTGTCATGCTCCGATTGAGCTGGTTAATCTACTCTCGTGACAAGGTTATGACCAGAGATATATTGAAGGTCTCCTCCTCAGTAAAGCCCTTCAGGGTATTTAAATCTTTCTCTAATTTTGAGCAAAGCAGAGGAGAGTTCTTGGGATTTTCAATTTGAGAGCTTGGCACTTTCCCTTTGTATGATTATGATGCCCAAGTAAGGCACTTGAATTCTCTCCACTAAAGATGTCAATGTAAATAGCGCAGTACTCCTTTCTTGCTAGTTCATGCTTGAGAAACTCACAGCAAAAATTCTTCAACGCTGACACTTCCAACTGGCGATTGACCAATGCTTTCGGTGCATTCTTACCAGGCAACTGGTGCAGAAGCCAAAGACCACACGTGTGACTTCTGCAGCTGACACATCTGTATAGTAGAGTGCAGTTCAAAATCCAGTTTTGATTGAGCAAATGTGTGGCACACTTGCAAGTGCGTGTTGTGTAAAAATCCCACCTCGACCAAACACAGTCTTGGCTTCTAAAACGGCTATTTGTACAACAATTGCCCTGAAAATACAATGGAGTATCTGTTTGTATAGCAGAATGCAACATCCTTTAAGGATTAAATTAGCTGAAAAATTATTTTCTCTTCTTTTTCTTTTTTTTTTCACAGAGAAGGTGACCATTGCATTAAAAAACACATGTGAAAGAAGAACAATCAATCCGGATCTTCTTTTTCTTTTGAAACAAATGAAGCTGTTGAAATGTTTGGCCGCCCCTTCTAGAATCAAGATAAAACTGCCTATTACCATACAAATTTGCTATCTAGGTACTTGGGAGAAGCTATTTGTTAGCTCTCATACTTTTTAGAGATTGAAAAGTTTGAGAGAAATCATTTGCAAAAAGAATGGAAATATTCTAACAAAAACTGAATTTTTTTGTGTTTTTTCAAAGCTAAAATGTTAAAGCATGAACAAACCCTTGCTAAAACATGGGCCAATATATCCACTCTCCAAGTGCGTTACCACCATGAAGGGTGGGCTATTGATGCAAACGAGAGGATTTTGTAGATGGCAGAATTGGATGGATGGCAGTAATAGGCATATACTTTAATCCTTTAGCGTCTAAATCTTTCTTGAATTTCTATATATTTTTGCTCACATCTTTATAAATATATATTATTTATCCCAATTTCATCAAATTCATCATATAGAAAGTGCTTTTTTTTTGGAATCAAGCATTATTTTGGACAAATGCAATGTTTGTAATAAACAAAGCCCTTTAAAATTCTTTCTTCATTGTCTAGGTTCTGGACATTGGAGTACTAAGGAGTTAATGTAGAGCGCTGGCAACCTGCCTAGCTATTTCCAAAGGCCAAAACTATGTAAATTTTGGATTCTAACCATGTCATTTGTGTGGCGATAGTTTGTAAGATAGAGATGCTATCTTATACTATCTTTAACTATATTTTTATGTTTGTGTTTCATAGTTTACTATAATAAGGAAGATTTGATGAATTTCCAACCCTTCTATGGATGGAATTTGCAAAGTGAAGCACAGGCCTTAGAGAAGTCAACAAAAAGAAATATCAAGCTCAAAACTTCTCTTTCTGGAGTACTCTATTACTTGCAATAGTAGTGTGGCATTGTGGCTTGTAGCTACATCAAAAGAATTTTGGGCCAGCAACTGTAGAGGACCCTCATTTAACTTCCAAGACCTGGATTTGACATATCATGCATTAGCTTTGCTCCATTTGTAGTTTGAGGAATTAGTAAGGAGTTGATGTCAAGCCTTGTGGCCTCTCCAAGACAACTGTGAGGAGCACTTGTGCCCTCAATTGAATTAACCCCTAAAGTTGCATGACTATATTCACCAAAAACACTCAAAATTGCCATTTTCAAAACAAGTACCAATCTCTTTTTTTTAAAAACTTTTTTTGACACAAGTAACCATAGGATCTTCTAGTATGCTGACTTGAGAACATGTCATAAAAATTTTAGAAATTTTTGCTGCATGGACTGCAAGACATAAGCATTCAAATTCATTTTTTGGCCCTGTGAAAAACAGGGCAGATACACTGCACAAGCTCACTTTCCTATGCAAAAATGTCTAAAATGGTGGAAGGACATGTCGGAAACGAACACCACCAATACATGCAACGTGGTACCGAACTCGACATCCAGATCTCGAGATCCCAATCCAACAAGCCATTACAGAAAAACTGGCGAGAAACAAAAGCTTTGCAATGAACCAGGATACAAACCGAGGAGAGTGAACTTACAAAGCTAGAGTAAGTTCTCATATGCCGACTGTGGTAGCGACGATGCAGGAGAGTTTGCAGGAAGGTGAGAGCGTGAACTTGCACGTGGAGATGTTCGGACGATGTGGCTTCGGAGGTGCAGAAGCTTGATGGAGATCTCGAAGGCAGAAACGCCCAGAGTGGGAAGAGACGAAGAGTTGCAGAGTTCGGCAAAAGAATGAGAGCGCCATAGCCAGTGTGAAGCAACCAGGGACTTGGTATCCGTGGGAGTGCGGGGCCTGCTTGCGTGCAGAGGCAGCCTTCCCCACGTGAAGGAATGCTACTCTGAGGGGGCTTTGTGAGGCTGATGCCCGGGATCCGTGCCTTTGAATTGCGTGGCCAGATTCCAGGATTCCAGAGGCTGGTTCGCCGGTCAGTGCCGTAAGTGAGGAAAAGCTTGGTCCAAGTCTTTGGCCAGTTGGCCATGGCTGGGCCACCCCTCTTTTGTTGGGGACAAAAAGAGATCCAACCAGTGCGGGCCGGAAAGCAGGAACTTTCAGTATTTACCACCAGTCTCGCTTCCTGCAAGTGTTGGTTGATCCTAAGCGTTGATAATTGCCAAATTCCAAGGTCCGTAATACTACTGCAGTGTGCCATGTGTTGTTGCCATAGTATCATATAATAAAAGTAAAAGTAAATTTTTCATTTTTTCATTCACCAAAACTTTGAAATCGAGTATCTTTTCTATTGTAAGTCGGAACGGCACAAAAACAAAGTTTGTGCACCCCTCCTCGCGAAGAACTTTTTGATGGTACCAAGAACATGACCAGGGCTGCACGGTTCCAAAGATCTCAACATAACAAACAAAACAAAACAAATAGTTTGATTGAATGTATGGATAGTCCCTATTCTAGAATATTAGCAAAGCTATGCCTTTGCGTTGCTATGCACAATCATGGATGATTTGACTTTAGAAATATGAGATTTCAAATTCAAAAAAATAAATTAAAATTCTTGCACTTAATTAATGAACTTGTGATTCAAAAAATAGTGTCAAAATGTCAAAGAGTCAAAGAGTGAAAAATAATTGTGTCCAAAATTGTGTCCAATACAAGACAATTTTTAAAGAATGAAAAGCATATTAGTAGTTTGTGTTTGCTATATTCAAATACAAAATGATACCAATGTGGTCCTTGGTTTCCATTCAATTTCCAAGTAGTTTGACCACCTACACATCAACAAGCCACATTTTAAAGATTCAAAGTTTGTACCACAAAGTTGTTATTTAATTGCTATGCAAATCCAAAAATCCTCTTAAGATTGCACACTGTCTACCAAATGTATGGAACTGAGGAATAGAGATTTTTGGCTCCAATGCTAAGAACAAATTATTTGAAGTTCTTCTAATGACTACAAAAACAAGCAACCATCCTTGCTCCTTTCAGTCAAATGGAAGAAGAAATCTAGAGCAAATTTTGATGAGGGTTGTGTGATTGACATTCTTTAGAAACAATTTGACTCCTATTGGAAGAGCAATGAACAATTCCATAGCAGTGGAACGAATCCATAAAAATTTGGAATGGTTGACACTTTCCGCATCCCTATAGAGAGGCTAAAAAGTCAAAAAGAGCCCACAATAGCATTCACCACATCCTGATGAACAACAATCGGTCAAATTTTTCTTGCTGCTTATCTCAATAAGAATCTCCACGAATAGAATCTTTGAAGACACTTGCCAACAACCTCCTCAATGTAAACAAAACTTCGGTAAACACAACTACTACGGTAAACACAACTTCGTGAAACGAAAGAGTGACTTTCATACACGTGAATTGAAGCCTGCTCAAAGAAGCTACTAGATCAGTTTCCTAAAGTGAAACTCGATCCAAACACATTGAAGCAAAACCTAATACGATTATTGTTAGCCTCCCTATCTCAGGCTGCTTGCTGAATTAGTTTCCAGAAAGTCCAATCTAACGGCCGTGGCCGAGCACAAAAATAAGTTAGGTTCACAAACCCAATGCTGCTTCGTGGATGCTGGTGACATTGACTGCACAATGTCTTTATTGAATAACTTTTGCAAATTGTACATAATCGGCACAATTGCGCACACAGGTAGTATACATACCCGCACATCTTCTCAGGTGATGCAAAGCCGAAACAAAAAGCAGCTCAACGATCGATATGATACGTCTTCACCCTGCACAAGGAGACAAAAGAAATGCGATGTGAGTTGACAGACCCAAAGTGCAAGTTACAATAGCACAATTATCAGGGACACAAGTTTTCGAGTCAATGAAAGAGAACTCAAGATCCGCAACACCAGTAGCAGCCCCAGAAAAACAGAAGCACTGGGAACTTTGAAGACTTTATGCTAGGCTAACTCGTGAAGAGTTAGGCCCCCCTTTTGGCCCATTTTTGTACAAATCCGAGGTGGGGGGTGCGAAACTTTTGCTCCCCCTTTTGGCCCATTTTTGTACGCATTAGGCCTCAATTGACGCTAAAAGTGTGTGGAACTCAGGTTCCTGCCGTCTTCCGAACCTCAGCCCGAACCAGAGATGCACATTAGGCCCCCCTTTAGGTCCGGCATAAAGTGGCAGAAGTTCCCAGTGAAGGATGAATCTGATTGCAGTAAGCTAAGAGCACACGAAATATTCACAACCCTGAAAATGGTCGACCGTGGGGCCAGACGCATAATTTACGACCTATCATCCAACAGCTCGAGGACATGGATTCAATAGGGATTTCCTAAGCTCCTACAAGGGTTCCAATCTACACCATTAGAACGTAAGACGTTCAACTGCTACTACTATGCTTGAACTGTACTCGTAAACAAGCTGGGACAGTATTATAGAGGGCCCGCCATGCAGACCCTGCACTGGGAGCTTTCGGGGCTTTTGCCTGGAGCAAACAGGGGGCCTAATTTCTAATGCAGGTTCGGTCTCAGGTTCGGTAGCTCGCTTGAACGTCACTTGCGCATGAACCTCAGTTTGAGCTTGATGTGACTGGGCGTCCGCAGTAAGCTGAGCGCCTGGGATTATCTTTTGAGTACTGAACGTGCGAAGTTAGACCCTTCGCACTCAGGGGAGACCGGGAGGCCTCCTCCCACTTTACTTTTCATTTATTTAACTAGAATAAAATTCCCAAAATTTTAAAATTCAATTTCAAAAAAACATAATAACTTCTTAATAATTTTATCAAATTTTTTGGTGGAAAGAAGCTCTTCATGCAAGTAAATTGTTATCAAGAGTTTTTAGTGTGTAGAATGAGAATTTGTTTTTTAACTTTTAGGTAAGAATCTCGCGAATTCAAAAATTTTATGAAGTTAATTGAAATTGAACTAAATTGTAAATTTCTTGTAATTCACTTCAGAAATCCCTAGTTACGTAACTCTCTTGTTTTACGCACGGGTTATTTGCATTGAAATCTAGTTATACCACAAAAAGCCTCAAACTCAACTCGGTGGGTAGCACAACTTTTTTTGCAAAAAGTCAAAATAAATTTTAATTTTTTTTTTCCTGAAACTTTATATTTTATCTACATGCGAAGCTTTGATTCATTTTATTTGGACTAATGATGAGCAAGTTATAGACAATCTTGTTTTGGGGGCAATCTAAGAATCTTTTTGAAAAAATAACTTGTAGGATCATTTTTGAATGCAATTTTCACAATTTTTCACAATTTTTTTTGGAGAATGTTGTTTTTGCTTGCTAAAACAATCTCACCGTTGGAATTATTGTATTTAAATCCCATCTAAGAGCTATTAAAAATTTAGATTTTTTTTCAATCTTGGACTTATTTGTACTTAACAATTTTTTAAAGAATGAAAATCAAGCGTGTTTTTTTTTAATTTTTTTTATAGACTTTCAACTTACACCTTGAACAAAAAAAAATTTTAATTCAAAGTTTGTAATGCAAAAAACTTCCACAAATAGCAGTCAAAGTCATCTGAAATTGTAGGTCAGTGTTCAAAAAAGCTTTCTTTTTCAACTTTGAATGCTAATATCTTCCAATCTATACTATTAAGCTTCATGAAATTTTTACCACGTGATCTTTGATAAGTGAAGTACAAGGTCCTATAGTTAGATCCAAAAAAAATGTTTTTTTGTGTTTTCTTGGGTGAAGGCAGCCAAAATGGCAATTTTGAGTGTTTTTTGACAGAAAAATGGCCTTGGGACTTTAGGGGTTAAGTTAGCATGTTTTTTTACCTATATTCAAATATCTATTTGTTTAGTTTGTTATATTGAAATCTCCTAGACCGTGCGGCCCCTTGGCCGCGTGCTTGGTAACGTCAGAAAGCCCTCAGCAAGAAGAGGTGCACGAGCTTGGTTTCGTGGTGTTTGAACCTACGGTGCGGAAGTAATTGAATTTCAAAGTTTTTATGGATCAAAGAATTAAAAAACTACTTTTATTTTGATTTCGGTTGCGTGCTTGGTAATGTTGGAAAGCTCTTGGCAAGGAGGGGTGGAAGGCCTTTGTTTTGTGGCATTCAGAATGATGGTGTGCAATTTATTGAATTTCAAAGTTTTAATACATTAGAGAAATTTTCAACCTTCTAGAAGGCTACTCCAGAGTAGCTGAAAGCACCCCACAAGTACATTTAACTTTGCTTAGTGATTTTTTTTTCCCTTATAGTCGATCACTTGAAGTCATGGTGTCCAATGATTGTCAATGGTTCAAAATCCAAGTACCAGTAGTAGTCAGGGTTCAAGTCTTGTAATGCACCTTAACCCTAATTATTACATACCTTATTTTCTAATCAAGTTATGAGAAAAAAAAAAAATGTCAAAAATAGTCCAAAGACATCTACCATCAAGGGGGGTTTCAGTGGCATTATAACAGACTTGATTCATTGACTAATTGGTAAGAAGGAAGGATGAAGAGGTTATTTTTATAGAGAACTGAATTATCCATGGTGAATCTTCAAAGGGTATGGGTTATTTAGAAAAGAGATCAATCATTGTCAAATGCGGGAATTGTGTTAAAACCAAAATTTTAGACCTCATTTAGCATAGTATAATGAATTTTTTTCAAAAAACTTTGAACTAAACAAAGTTGTACAATCAAGCTACTTTTTATTTCCAAAAATCCGTTTTAGATTTCAAGCATCCAGTAAAAATTTATAAACAAAATTCTAAAAGGGGTTGAAAGGGAGATTTTCTTTGACATTTTAAAATACCTTGTCCTGATTTTATCCATAACTTTTTATTAGAGGCTCTAAACCTCAAACGGTTTTTTGGAGATGAAAACTAACTTAACCCCTAAATGCCTATTGTCCCTTTGGGGGACAAATGCGTTTTTGGGCAGGTACTTGCAGGCTGAAATTTTCTCTTGATTTTTTGAAACTTTTTTGGCAAGTAGAAAAGCTAATTAGCTTCATGAGAATATAATTTTTTTCACAATCGGTGCTCGGCAACAAAAGTTATGACCAAATAAGCTCGAAACAGGGGACGGCCTGCAGCAAAAAAATTTGCACTATTTTTTTTTTTTCTAGTATTTTTTTCTCAAAGATTATATTTTTGTCTATCTAAAAATCTTTGATTCATTTCATTTGGATTTGTTATGAGAAAGTTGTGGACATTCTTGTTTTTTGGGCAATTTGAGCATTTTTTTGAAAAAAATAACTTATAGGATTCATTTCTGAATGCAATTTTTCAAATTTTTTAATTTTTTTTTTTTTGCATGGTTTAGTTTACTTGCTGGAACAATCTCACCATTGGGATTAGTGAATTTTAATTCTATCTAAAATATATGAATATTTTATATTTTCCTTCTATCTTGTACCTATTTCTATTTAATAATTTTTTTAATAATGAAAATTAATTTTTTTTGAACTTTTTTTTTTGGTTAGATTGTCAACTCAATTCTCCACTATAAGCATTGAAAGCTCAAAACTCTGTAGTGTAAAAGTTTTGAGTTAAAAATGTTCAAAGTCAAAAAATCCAGTCCCACAATGTGCTGAAAAATTTGTCTTTTTCACTTTAAATGCAGATATCTTGCAATATGTGCGGTCAAAAATTTTGAAATTTTTTCCACACATTCTCATACTAGTTAGGTGTAAGATCCTACGATTAGATGTGCAAAACAAACATTTTTAATGTTTTTTCACTCTTTGCTAAAAATATGGCAATTTTGGGTGTTTTTGGCAGAAGAAAGGCCTTGGGCCTTTAAGGGTTAATAATACAACTTTCTTTGGTTCAAAGTTTTTCAAAAAACTTCATTCTACTATGCCTAAATGAAGTCTAAAATTCTAGTCTTAATAGAATTATTACTTGAAATTTTACTATGAGCGGTTTTAAAACAACAAATTCTAAATTACATATCCCACATGGATTGTTCTACCTCCTACCACCCCATGTGTACATAAGGAGCTTATCTTCTCATCTTCAAACACCTTAAACTCAGTGGCTTTAGAAGCTAGTTAGAAATGTAAGAATTCTCTAATTTTTTAGCAACTGGATTGAAAATCCACTTCATGTTTCTTAATTTCATTGAATTTGATTAATTCCCAATTAATCATCATGTATGCTCATGCGGTTGAATATTAAACAGACTTCTACTAGACCTCAATATTGGAGTCCTGATATCTTTCGCAAAATTCACACACTCTAACAATGCCATGCGGCTATATGCCCCTACTAATTCTCAGGTGATTAATAGATTGGTTTGGTCAGTGTAAAGCGGCCTCCGAAGGGTTGAGAATTTTTCTAATGATCAATAAAAAACCAAAAAAATGACTTTTCCTTTTGTTTTGGCTGTGGCAACGGCACAAGGGACACTAGTCCATGCCTTAAGACAAATTCCTTATTTGTTTTGTTGTTGTTTGATTTTTTTTTTTTGTTGTATGTTTGATTTTGTTTGTTTGTTTCTTTGTTTGTTACGTTAAGATCTCACGGCTTCTACGTCTCTAAGCTACATACTTAGTACCATCAAAAAGCCCCTGCCGAGGAGAGATGCACGAGCTTTGTGTTGTGGAATTTGAATCTATAGCATGAAAGTTATGCATTTTTGAATTATTTTTGGATCTTCAATTCTCTTCAATTATCTTCAATTTTAGATCTTTTGGATCGTATGTCCCATGGTTGCGTTTTTAGTATCGTCGAAAAGCGCTTGGCAAGGAGGGGTGCCAAAATCATAGTAAAAATAATTCTCTAATTTTCAAATTCATAACAAAAACTTTAAAATTCAATATCTTTCACACTGTCATTCCAAACGCCATAAAACAAAGCTCCTCGCCAAGAGCTTTCCAACGGTACCAAGTAAGCGACCAAAATCAAAATAAAAGTAGTTTTTTAATTTTTTTGATCCATAAAAACTTTGAAGTTCAACTACTTTTGCACCGTAGGTCCAAAAGCCACAAAACCAAGCTCGTGCACCTCTACTCACTGAGAGCTTTCCGATGGTACAAAGCACGCCGCCAGGGGACACACGGTCTGGGAGATCTCAACATAACATACAAACAAATGAGGTATCTAAATATAGGTAAAAAACATGATAACTTAATGTATGGATGCATGGATCTTGGAAACCAATTTGGCAAGTTCGTGTTTTTCAAAAAAATTATTCTTTCTAGTCTATCCAAATTGTCAAAGTTGACAAAGACATTGCATAACATCAAATAACTTCTTAATCATATAGTCAAAAGTTATGAAAATAATTGGGCCACAAAGGAAAACATTGTCCCTATATTGTGTGAAATTTTTAAAGAAAAAAAATGAAAACAAACATTTGCAATGAGATTTCCTACATTATTGTGCTGCCAAAAAAGCAGCTTGATCTTGTAGGTATTACCTCCAAAAGAATGAAACGTACAACTAATATAATCCACTACAACGTCTTGAATTTTTTAAAATTATAATAGTAAAAGATTTTGCAAAAGAAAAGGCCACAAATGTAAAAATAAAATAAAATAAAAATATAAAAAATATTGTACAATTCACATGGAAATGGCAAATTACATAAGGGTGAATGCAAGAAACACTTGTACTATTTGTTGCGTTTCCACTATTTGATGCTTTATTTTTTGGAATACTTTAAGCATAGAAAAATAATTTTTAATTTTTTTTTTAAATATGGCCAATGTATGTACCTTTAAGATGAAGAAACCTTGGGAAGGAAAAGCATAAGAAAATTCTCTAAGTGGGAGAGCTAGAAAGTGCCAAATTTCAAGATAATAAACACTTTGATGCTTTAATTAGTTAAAAATAGTAAAATAAATTAAATAAATTAAACAAAAATTGGCCATTTGCAGCAGCTCTATGGAGATGGTCATTCACCAAAAAAATCACCAAAATAATGTTTTATGTGTTTTGAAATGCAAGCAGAAAGAAGCTCACTTTGTAGACTTCTACACTACACAAAATTAACTTTTTCTTAAATCCCTCTATTGGAGAGCTAGAGGTCTACTAGAAGACCATCTCATCCAAATTTCAGCTCCAAATTCAATTTTTTGGGTACCAAATAGTACTTAAAACCTCCAAATTGGAATTTGTGACATAAAATTGGGGGCTGTTTTTATTTAGTAAAACATTTTTGAAAATTACCAAAAAGTTAGGCAAGGTGTATAGTGGTTATGAGCACCTTCCCTATAAATCTTAAGTCATTTGGATTCAATACGCAAAAGTTATACCTAAAAAACAAATCAGCATGCAAAGTGTGACAAAAAATAGTACAAGTGTTTTTTGCATTCACCCATAAACACAATTACATTGTGTGCTTTGAATTCAAATCCACTTTCACTATTCCAATTTCCATAAATCACTGACTTCTAAGTTTCTCCAAAATTCAAATGAAACACAAACTACACTTGTTGCACTTCATTTTATAGTACACTACAAGTTCAAAAAATATATACCTCTATGTTACAATTCAATTCATCCAAGGGGCTTCGATTTCTTTTAGGATCAACTTCTTTGTCTAATACAGCTTACAAAAAAGACTTTCACTTACAAAACTCATACCCAATTGTAATGCTTTCTACACTATACTGTTTGCAATCTACAAAAGGGTGTGATTCCTTCCGTATAGCTCAAGTAGCTCTTCTAAATTTTAAACACCTGTACAAAATACAATTTGTAATTGTCATCTATTAATTTTAGTTCCTTCTAGAATTTTCACAGCATTGCAACAACCAATTTAAAACCATATAGGATTTGCTTGATCAATTTACTTGCATATTTGACTTCCAACCTCAAATATTTTCATTCATTCACCTTTTAACACTCTTTTCATTTCAAAGGAGAAATAAGGCAATCCAACTCGAAGTTCATTTACAACAACTCCTGACACTTCACTCACCAAACTAATTGATTGCGTTTTATTGTGTCTTGCATCTTATATGCCAAGTTCTTTGTTCTACCTAAACAAAAAAAATTTATGCACATGAATTTGTGTAGAATGCAACTCGTCAGCCTAATGCATGTATCATCACATGGAACAAATACATTGTTCTTGATGAAATTCATACCAGTGAATTCATCAATCATGTCTGTTTCTTGGCCATTTGCTGACGTTCTGATTTGCTCATAATACTTTGCTGCAAAATATACTTGAATGAATCCGTGAAACTCATGGGAAAAGAATTCTGTGATAGTGCCTTTGAAAGGTCTGCCCAACACATTATCATGTTTCACTACAACATCATCACCGACTCAAAGTAATTCTTATAAAAGGTTCATAAATTAGTTAATTCTATGAAAAATAAGTGGGAGTTCTATCAGAAACCTCAAAAGTAGAGTGCACTGCAGCAAGGATTTTGAGTATGCCAACATTTTTACACATTCTACAACACATTCCACAATAAAATAAACCAACTTCTACCTCGAGCCATTAAAATTACAATTATAACACATTACCAAATTTGCATGCTTCAATACATGCAAATGAAAATTTATATAACCTCTAAAGGACCATTGTTCCCTTAGTAGACAAATGGGAATTTCAAACAAGTACCTACGGGCTAAAACTTTGTCTTCATTTTCTAGACCTTTTTTTTTATTCACAAAAAATTGATTAGCTTCATAGGAATATATTTTTTTTCCAATCAATGCCCACAATCAATTGTCATGCCCCAAACAACTTGAAACTTGGAAGGAGAGGGCAGCCAAAAAAAATCAAAAAGTTTGAATTTCTTTAAAAAAAAGTTTTTCTCATCCACTATACCTTTTTTTACCTGGAAAGCTTTGATTCATATCATTTGGATTATTTATAAGGAAGTTAAGGACACTCTTGCCTGTCAGGCAATTAAAGCGTCATCTTGGAAAAATAACTTGTAGGATTCATTTTTGAATGCAATTTTTTCAATTTTTTCAAAAAATAAAATCCACATTGTTTATTTTGCTTGCTTAATAATCTTTCCATTGGGATTAGTGCATTCTAATTCTATTTTAGAGATATTGACAATTTAGATTTTCCTTCTATCTTGTATCTATTTCTACTTAATAAATTTTAAAATTTTAAAAATTAAGATTATGTTATTCTTTTTTTTTCCCCTTAGACTCTCAACTCTATTATCCACCGTGCAGATTTAAAGCTCAAAATTGGGTAGTGCAAAAAATTAAAGTTAATAAGGTTTGAAGTCGAGTAATTTTGTTTTTTCACTTTAAATGCAAATATCTTGCAATATATGTGGTCAAAAATTCACATTATTTTTCCACACATTTTCATACTATTTAGGTGTAAGATCCTATGATTAGATGTGCAAAAAAATGAATTTTCAAATTGTCTTATGCTTTGCTACAGAAATGGCTGTTTTTGGCAAGAAAAAAAGGCCTCCATCCGTTTGCGGTTTCAATTCAATTATAATTACTATAATTAAAAAAATTCTAAAATTCTAATCTTCAATAGGACATGACACTTTATTCACTTTGTCTCTAAAAACTAGAACATTACTGAAATAATTACATGATTACAAGATGAAAACCATCTTCAATCCATATAATTAAACCACTTCGGATAAAAGGAAATATTTTTTCTTCATTGCAAAGGAGAAGGCGATATAACACTATGATAATAAAGAAAAATGATTGCACTCTAGCAATTATAATTCCATACTTCAACAAATTTCATTGCATTTTGCAATTGAAACGCTCATGTTTTTAATGTTGTTGAAAATTATTTTTTCAATTTTCTATAAATTAAAATGTCAAGGTATCTATTTTCTTCAAATTTTGACCTCACTTTGTTTTGTGAATAACTTCTAACCTATATCTTTATATCGTCTTAGAAATTTTGGTGGTATGACATTTTTTGTATTGTACTAATTATCTTCATTTTTTTTTGTTTAATATCTACTTCCAAAAGCTTATAATATTGGATGTAATAGCTAGAAAGGAATAGAAACGGGCATTTTTCTCGCAACCACACAACATTTCTACACATTCTCATATTAGGTAGATGTACAATCCAACAATTATATATGGAAAAACGTTCTAGTTTTTAGTCTTTACATTAGAAATGATAGCTTGAATTTTTTGGAAATAAAAGGCCTTATCCTTAACATGTTGTTTTTATTGGAAAGAAATTTGTGCAAGGAGGGATGCACAAAATAATGTTGTTTTGTAACACTTGATTTGAAAGTTATTTTCAAAGATTTCATGGATTAGCAAATTCAATTAAATTATCTTATACTTTGGAAATACCATTCCTTTTAAATTCTATATCCAAACGCCATAAAACAAAGCTTTGCATTCCTTGTATAAAGCTTCCTATCTACATTAACCTCTAAAGTTCCATGATTATGTTTTCACCAAAAACACTCAAAATTGCCATTTTTAGAACAAATACCAAATTTTTGGAAACAAGGTAGCTGCACTTTGCAAGCTTACTTTTCTATGAAAAAATCTCTAAAATGGTGGTGCTTTTTTGGATTCTTTTTCCTTGACAAGTTGGGCACACGCCTGGAAAATTTCACATTGTTTGGAATTTTATAACATTTAAAATAAAAATAGTAAGTAGACAATAGTAGAGAATGTTCCAAAATACTAATTTTCCCTAAATTTAATTATGGAGTTTAAAAAAGCCAATCTTAGTGGTTGCAATGAACAAAAATAAGCGATCATTGCTTTTTACTCATATTTTCAAATGTCATCAAATTTAGTGCATATGAAAGATATTTGTTGTCTCTACCTTCTATTAAAATTGGGGCCAAAAATATAGAAACTTGTAGGCACACATGCTTGTCCAAAATCTGCATGTTGTTAAAAAACGCATGTTGGTTGTTTAGGGGTTAAGAAAACTATCTCTCCCACCACAACAAACCCATGTAGTGCTTTGCTGTTTTGTTGCATTTTCACTCAAGAGGGAAGAAAATGAATTTTGCAGTTAAGAAAACAAATTAATTAACAAATATGGATTAAAAAAACAGAAAATTACTTATGTTCTTATTGCTAGTTTTTTTTTAATAATCACCAAACTCATCATTGATCCCCTCTTTCCTTTGGAAACCACTAGTGTGCCGTGTGCCGTTGCTATAATAAAAATAAAAATAATTTTTTAGTTTTTTAGTTTATAGATATTTTGAAAATAAATATCTTCTTTTTATGAAGGAGTGTATGGGCATGTTGAGAAATTAAGATTGCATTCTTGATATGAAGAGAAAAAGACCAATTTAACTAATTCTGGACTTATCCAGAAATTATGGACAGATTCTTATAATTGAAAATGTATAGGCCATCCCTAGACACTTGTTTATTTCTTATTTTTTTTACTTCTATCTAATCTAAAATTATGATTTTGATTCATTCTACTTCAAAAATCTATATTTGGACTATACATACATTATGATTTCATCATTCAAATGTAGATTGGATGTTTTTTCTGGACCTTGGAAAGTCTAGAATTTGTTAAATTGCTCTTGAAAGTTCTATGCACAGAAGAGTGTAAGGTTTTTGTTTTGTAACATTTGGAGATCCAATGTGGAAGTCATGTTTTTTCCAAAGTAAATGATAATTTAATTTTGTTTTTATAATTTATAAAAATCTGTAACTTTTGAACCGTAGATTTGAATGCCACGAAACAAGCATGAATAGAAAGCTCTATGCACGAAGGAGAGCAAGGGCTTTGTTTTGTAGCGTTTGGACAAGTGATGTGAAAGTTACGGATTTTCCTTCTTTATCAAAGGCTTTCCCGCGGTTCCAAAAAGCCACCATATGCCTTATTACTTCTTAAATCTAAACTTTTCCAACAAAAATAAATAAAAATAAAAAACAAAATAAACTTAAGGTATTGATTTTCAAATTTCTCCTTATAAATTCTAATCATACTACTAAAATCACAACTCCCTTTGTAATATCACAAATGCTACCATTAATAATAGGGGCTCATGCTTCCTATGCTATGCATTCATTGTATCACTTATTAGTAAAATTTCAATATATTTGAATAGAATGCATGATAATGATTTCAATAAGTCTTTGAAATAAATAATTTTAATATTTTGTAAAAATATTTTCAATCATGCATACATAAAAATAATATTTCACACAATGTTATATAACAAAAATAGAGTAGTAGTTTCACAACAATTAAGTTCTTCATGAAGTTTTTGAAATTTACAAGTTTTTCTTTTTAATTCATCAAGTTTTTGGGTTGCCAATTGTTTGTAACAATTGAATCAACTTTTGAATGCATTACAATAAATGTGTATCTTTTACAGTATTTACCATTGCATATATTTCATTCATCATTCAATAAATTTCTATTGTATATTTCAATATATGCTTACTTATAATCAAAACTATACAAAAATTTTGGTATTTTTTATTATTTGAAGGTTTATTGAAGTTTTTGTTTTTCATTTTATCTAATACGTAAAAATTCTAATAAAATTCTAATGATGAATGCATAGCATAGCAAGTGCCAACCTCTAGTTATGTTAGAAAATTCAATCCCCCAGCTATTTAAACCCTAACCAAACAAAGGAATGAGGTCTAAGGGAAAACCCGAAACTCTTCTTCTCATGCTGGACTAAGATTGAAATTCTAGGGCTTCCTAATCCTGCCATTGAAGCTGGTATTATGTGCTCGTGCTTCTCTCTTGTTATCTCTCATTATGAGGTTGCAATTGGGTGTGCACAGTATTTGGAAACTAGGAAGATCACCGAGAAAGGGGACGTGTACAGCTGCGGTGTTGTTCTGCTTGAGCTTCTGACTAGAAAGCGACCTGGAGATGATTGTTTTAGAGATCACGATTTTAGTATAGTCCAATGGGTGAAAATCCACGGCACTCTCTCCAACCCTTGCAAGCATCCTTCTAATTTCTGGGATAAGGTAGGAGGTCCATAAATCGCTCATCTAAGAGCTGAAGTTGAATTTTGGGGAGGTAAAACTTCTTAAAATATTTTTCAGTAAATTTTCCTTGAAAGGCAAGAGTAATTGGCATCTAACCCAAGTTGTTTCATATTTTTTGAAGCTTTGTAGAATTAGTTATGAATTTCTGAAGTTGCAGAAAAGTGCATTTTTGTGGGCTCTAAAACCGACCACCTCCTCACATGCACACCACTTGTACATTGGAAAGTGCAAAATGTACCTCTAGAGCCTGATTGGTTTTAGAACCCGCTCCATTTTAGAACCTCCTACCTTACATGTCTTTGTACAACAAGTTTATTAGACGATAGACGACACCCTAGTCGTGGCTGACATACTCAGATTTTGCTTGTGGGTTGCTCACTATTTGATACATTATTTTGCGACAAGTTCCGACCCTAATCGAGGCTTGGTGTAGACCGATAAGGTTCCTCCCTCTTCTTTTAGGGTTGAGAGTTCTGGGTTCACAATCGTGTTTCCCAATTGTGATTGCATGTTTTTTACTTCTTCGCAGGCGCATCAGCACCATGCGCACCATCCCTTGGAGCTCAGTACTCTTAAAGGACAAGATGGACTTATCGATCGGGTGTTTTTTTCTGGACAAGATGTTTGGGGCGGACGGAAGATGTTACGGGGTTGAAGATAATCTTCTTAGCTGCCTGCAGTCATATTTGGTGAACTTTCTTCTGCACAGAGCCCCTGCTGGCTATGTGTGCCCGACATGCTCTACATCTGTAAGTGACTCTGAATTAAATTTCGCGGTTTGCGTGGCTCTGAGGAGAGGAAACTCCATTCTTAGCTGTGATTGTACTTGCCACCTTTTTGTCACTCTGAAATTCGCCATTTTAACGAATATGACCAATCTTCCCTTCTAGTTTCCATTCCAGTATTCACTTTCTGAAGATTGTAACACCGTCATTAGGGTATGCTGGATAACTCAAATCGGCAGACTGATTTGTGGGAGAAGTGCATCTTCGCTCGCGTGGCTCATCAGAGACTATTTTCCACAACCAGGACTTCTCCAGATTTGAGTTACCCAGTACGAAATTTGCTTAGCACATCCTTTCTGGAATTACTTTAGGTTTTCTGAATAAGGTTTCTGATCATGGTGACACACAGGACCCTCGACAATGCATTCTTAGTTGGCTATCTGCCACAGGAATTCTGAGACATCAGCACCCTAATGATACTGTGAGTCCCTCCCTGCCTTGAATTCGTTTATAGTTGATAAGAATGATATGCTCAGGGTCTAGTCCATTCTTCAACAGCTAGCCTTGTTCACTGCCATGGCCATTGACGGCGGTGCTTGCATGTGGGTGGACGTTGTGTGGCAGAGAACTGACAGGAAACCCTAATCTTACTGGAACTCTTCCCAACTCGATGGCATTTCTGGGAGACTTTTAAAATGTGTAAGTCTCAGATTCCATTTATCGACCTCCAGGTTTCCATTTATCGCTTGCGATATGGATGTCATTTTCAGGCCTTGAGTAGAGGATGAGTAGGTTTATTTTTAACATGGGCTCCACGGCATCGTCGTTGAAGACGACTGTTCCAGACACTGAAAAATCTAGTAGCAAGGTATGGTTGATTTCTAAGGAGTAGAATTTTTGTCTTGGTTAACTGAATTTGGCGTAATGTCATCTCACTGTGTTTTGAATTCTGAAAATTGAGAGGATCTTTGCTCCACCTGAGCAAGAGTGACAATTTTTCTTGGCGAATTCGAACATGGAATTTGAATTTCTTCTGATTAGCAAATGCACTTTTCGTGCCTGCCTTTTTCCTCCGGGCTTAGCTCAATCTCAGCGTGAGGAAGAAGTAGCAGTTATTTCTCTTTCCGTAAGCAACTGTCTTTCCGTAAGCGCGAAATTGCGGATTTACGCAGTAAGTTTGGAAGTTCAAAGAGATGTTCTGTGGACATCCTTCAG
Source organism: Neckera pumila (assembly GCA_963969595.1). NCBI lineage: Eukaryota > Viridiplantae > Streptophyta > Bryopsida > Hypnales > Neckeraceae > Neckera > Neckera pumila. The sequence goes on along the minus strand of OZ018415.1, from coordinate 15,822,673 downwards.
GCTTTCATCAAGCGTCTTTCAATTGCAAGTCAAGATTTAACAGTAATATGGTTGTGAAGGCTTGCACATATTCTTTCTGCCCACGTTTATTTCCTAGCCTAAATTTTGTTTCAAAAGCTTTGAATGGTTCAGAATGAGACTGTCCTTGGAATCGCCTTACCCTGAAATCGTTTGAATTTTCAGGAGCAATTGATTGAGCAACTTCAGCATCTTTTGTCCCTTATGCAGACCTAAAATTGTACATCATGAAGAAATTGCGACGGAGTGATATGAATGGTCCAGACATTGAGACTCAGTTTTCTGGAGATGAGAACTTATTCTTAAAGACTGATAACTTCAGAACAATGTCCCTGTGTGTCTGGAAGGCTGGTGGAAGTTTGGGTGTTGAGTGTGCAGACTTCCTTTGGCACCATTGGACTCGTTGCCGGCATTGCGTTGCTATTGTAAGTTCTTATCAGAATCTGCCTGTCTCCCTTCGGATGTAATGACAACTTGGTGGCAATTTAAGTGATTGGCATCTACAACTTGTTCTTCATAAAGTTCCCTATGATTGTGTTTATCCCATTTATTATTCAATCTGCGCAATTTAGAACTTTGTTTACCACTTTAAATTTTTTCTAGATTTTATTCATCTGTTTATGTGGAATGCTGAGTAGTTAATGAGTTGCACATATCTCTTCATCTGTTGTATTCCTTTCTCGCCTTTTGCAGCTCATGCACTACCTATATTCACTTTTGGAACCTGATCGCCCCCATGGGACGTTGCTGGCAGGCTACTTTAGGAAGGTGAGTATCAAAAGTCTCACCACAATCAGTCTATCATGGTTCCAAGTGCTAGGGTTCCTGTTTTTGTAGAGCTTCACCTTGAATTGTCAGTAACGTTTGGTATCACAGTGACTGTGAGGCTTACTGTAATAATTTGCCAAACCGTGGAATTTTTTTTTATAGCGTGCCTGCTGTACATCATTTGAATAAAGTTTCCCCATTTTTTCCTCACAATTACATACAGAGTAGCTTTCCTGCTTCCGTGCTTCGCATGTGATGATAATTTGTGACAGGCCCTTCTTACTTTATAGTCTTGTAGGCAGAAGTGCTCACAATGAGTTGTTTTGTGGTTGCAGGATTGAGGTATGTTGGGAACAACTGTAGAGCAGTGACTTAGAGTTGTGAGCAGGTGAAGATTTTGAAGAGAATTAGTGCATCAATAAGATCTACCATTTTTTGCAATAAATTGTGGAGATCATTGTGCTTCATTTCATCCAATTATGTGAAGACATTCATGCAATTGTGTAGCAAAGTTCCTCAAATTATTCAACGGAATTCATCCGAAATTAACCCAAATTTCATCCAAAATTGATCCAAAGTTCATCCATTTTAATTGAATTCATCTGAAAACATAATGATATTCGACCAATTTCATGATGTAGTTCATCCAATCTGTGAACGGAATTCATCCAAAACAGACCAAAATTCATCCAATTTCATGATGAAGTTCATCCAATCTATGAATGGTATTCATCCAAAACAGACCAAAATTCATCCAATTTCATGATGAAGTTCATCCAATCTATGAATGGTATTAATCCAAAATAGACCAAAATTCATCCAATTTCATGATAAGTTCATCCAATCTATGAACGGAATTCATCCAAAACAGACCAAAATTCATCCAAATCCGCCCCAATTCCATCCGTATCGCTACTTGTGATATGAAGTTAGGCCGGCCGAATGCATACAAAAATGGGCCAAAAGGGGGAGCAAAAGTTTCGCATCCCCCCACCTCGGGCATTAGTGTTAAGGGGGGGCGAAAGGGGGGCCTAACTCTTCACGAGTTAGCCCAGTATAAAGTCTTCAAAGTTCCCAATGCTGTATGTAATGAATCCAAAGAATAGAGGACCTTCGTGTATTCATAAAAACCATAGGTTAAAGAAACCAACCTTTAGAGAACCCATATTTGGAAAAAATATACTACACCATAAAAGGGACAGCACGCACATCCTAGCAATCATTCCGACAACATCAAGAACCCTATTTACGGTCTTACGAAATGCTTGTGATACATGACGGTCTTCAAAGAGCACGATCGAGCTTATAGTTGTATGACGAGCCTCTTGCGGAGGTAAAGCCCAGGGTGAATGTAAAAAAAGCATCGTCTGGAGGGAAAAACCTTAAAGTATGCTAAATCCACGTGCAGATAGTGCTGGGCTCAAAGCTACATGCAATGCCTGAGTACAGTACTTCTCATGAAAAGTCTAAAGTGAGAAGAATGTGGTGGGAGTAGGAAACAAAAGCAATTGGTATGAAAGTGTCAATTCCTTTCGCTAATGTCTACGGAAGCCATTATTTCCTGCAAACAGAGACCCCTCATATAATATAGCTCTGTTAAATAACAGAATTAAGCAGTCCCTCATGTGAAGGCTTTGAGGTTCTGAGCCTCCACTCCGTAGAAAAATTCCTACGTAAACCACTCCTGGGAATGTCCCATTCAATTGGCAAGAAGCTTCTGTGCCGTAATGCCCGATTATGCGGGCAAAACCGCATAATCGGGGATTACGGATTTTTCATCCGGCTCATCGTTTTCATCCCATTTTCATTGTAATTTTGTCATGATTTTCGTCGGGCAATACCCTTATCGCCAGGCATTGTGCCAAATAATTGGCCCTCCTCATTGAGCTCCGCCTTCCTCGTCGACCAATTATTTGGCGCAATGCCCTCCTCTGTAGGCATTACCGTAGACGTAATGTCATTACACCATTTGGATTCAGGAAAGTAAATTCACGTGGACGTGAACACATAACCAAATTCACAAGTGTCATCCTTAGCAGGAGACAGAAGATAACTACGATGGGAACAACTCGTAATTAGCTTGCAGTCATGTCCATCGCTAAGTGATTCATAACCTAGTACTAACTGTAGCAAGGTTCATACACAATGGGGGGAATGCTGCCTCGTGAGCGTAGAGCGCAGAGCGGAGATTTCAAGTATTTTTTTTTTAAATTCTTAGATTTTAGAAAAATGAAGACCTATGATTGTGAGGATCCAGGACCAAAAACCTTGCAAGAAATAGGTGCATTTCATTTGAGTGGATGTGAAACCAAAATATTTTAAGTAATATAACTTGACTATTCCAATCTTCTATATCACATGCATTGTTCATATTGAACTTGTCACAAAATCAAAGTATAAATATACCTTTGTTTAAATTAGAATCAATGAAATAACAACAAGCATTGACCGTATAAGCCTTCCTACTAAAACCTAAATAATTAAGTTTACACAAGGCATGGCCTCTACTGTGCTACCTTTTGTGAGGAATAAATTTACTTGCTATTTTGATGAAGATTAAAATCTAGTAGATGAAGATGAAAGAGAGGAGTCTATAGATTTGTCAACTCTATGTGCTAAATGACATGTATAGCAACAAATATTAAAAGCACATCCTTATATGAGGTTCAGTTTGTATTTTATTTAGTTTGTTGTTTTGTTGGTTACATAGAGATTTCTAGAACTGTACGTCCACTAGTTGCATTCTTGGTACTATGAAAAAAGCTCTCTACAAGGAGAGGTGCATGGACTTTGTTTTGTGGCGTTTTGACTTTGAAAAGATATTGACTTTCAATTTTTTTATAAATTAGAAAATTAGAATATTACATTTATTTGAATATCTTATTAAATTGTGGCAACGACACATGGCTATACTAGTATACTTTGAAATGGCATTTATATTATATATAGATAATTAAAGTTCAACTATTAAATTGAGTATTTTGAATGTGTCCTAAGTAAGTGGCTCATTGATTCCTTTCATTGTGATTGCACTCCTTAGTCAAACGCTTGTTGAATTCTTAAAATTTTAGCATTCCACATGTTTTAATACAGTGCATCCCATGAATCAAGTCTGGAGATACTTATTGAAGGAAATATGTAAGTATGGATTTTTCCTAAATATCTATGCAAACCAATTTCAAACAATTAATCACCAATGTATTTCAATCATTTATTATATAAAGTAATAAAACCATGAATTTTAAACAAAATAAATCAAATAATTCACTCAAAATGGAGTTTTGATTTGAAAAATTGAGAATTGTTATGTTTGATTGGAACTGTGTAGAATTGAATGTCATGCAAGACAAAAAATGGCAATTGTGTACAATATTATGCAAAATTCTTTGAATGGCACGATAAGTAGTTTATAAGATTATTGGACATGACTATATAACCACGCTTTTGGCACTAAAGCTCTATTGCAAGTGATAGATCCATTTTTGTACCATTCCAAACAATCTTTCATTAATTGAAATTACATGGAAACATAAACAATTACTTAGACTTTTAGATGTTGTCATTGGTGCTCACTGCACTCCAGTTTGCACCAATAGGTATTCTTAACAAGTAGTCCACTACCAAAATTTAGTTTAAAATAAAAATAAAAAATAATGATAGTTTCATTTTTTCTTTGCATGTTCAAAATTCCAACACAATACCAATTATTTATATCAGGTTCCAAAAAGAGATTTCAAATACTATTGATCAAATAAAACTAATCTTTTTTTTATGTATAATAATGTGGCACCAAAATGTACCCTTATATCATTTGTAAACCTCCAATATTTTTTTATAGTAATACTCTTTTTTCTAATTCTTATTGCAGTTCTTTGTAAATAATTTGTCAATAAGTAATTCTCCAAAAGATATTTTTAAAAAATTTAACAATTTTTTTTTAATTAAATTTTTTTATACAACCCTATAGATTGAAAACACAACTGCAAAATTTAATTTTTCTCAATTTTTTGTATTACAAATATGTATATATGTAGAAACCTCGCCAGCATTCACGATGTCCACATAAGAACCAGACTGCAATTTTTTGAAAAAAAAAGATTGTTTTAAACAATCTTTTTGGTAAAGTTACAAACTGCACTCAAGAGTTCGTGCAAATAGCATTAGCTTTGACAAGGTCTCCAGGAATTCCCGAATACAAATGCAACCTTAAAAAAAAAAAATTATCTTTTGAAAGTTGCATCTGTATTCGAGTCTCTTAGGAATACCGTTGGTGTTGATGAGGTCTCAAGAAGAAAAAAAACTTAAGTTACAGCTGTGCCCAAGCCCTCATAGGAATAGTTTTGGTGCCGAACGGGTCTATAAAAAAAAATTAACTTTAAAAAAAAATAAAAAATAGTAATAATTTTTTTTTTTTTTTTTGAAAGTTGCAGCTGCACACGAGCCCCCGTAGGAATAGATTTGGTATTGAATGGGTGCCTAAGGGCCTAGAGGTACAGCTATAGTCTTCTAAAAATTCTTTTTAAAAATTGATTTTCAAGATTATTTAGTTGTTTTTCTAAAACCACTACAACCTTTAGGGCCTTAAAGTGTAATTGCCATGGTTTCTTTCTTTTTTGAAACAAATGATGAGATTTGAAGGAAAAAAAGAATAGAGCTCCATTTTGATTTTCTAATGATCCATCCTAAAAAATTAGACTGAGCTCTATTTTTTTTTTTCTTTAAATCTCACCATTTGTTTCAAAAAAGAAAGAAACAATGGCAATTACACTTTAAGGCCCTAAAGGTTGTAGTGGTTTTAGAAAAACAACTAAATAATTTTAAAATTAACTTTTAAAAAGAATTTTTGGAAATCTACAGCTGCATTTCTAGACTCTTGAACACCCGTTTGGCACCGACCTATTCCTATAGGGACTTGGGTATAGCTGCAACTTTCACAAAGAAAAAATAAAAAAAAAGATAGGAGGAGAAAATTTCCGCCTAGAGGTGTAAAGCCTGTTAGTGTAGAATACCTTGTGTGACACTATGTATTGATAAATTTAATTTAAATGATGGCATGATGGTCATCATCGCATTCATCAATGAAGCATAGAATGTGATTTTTCCTAACTATTCTCACAAAAATTGTATCTTTCCAAGCAAACAGGCAAATTCTAATAGGGTTGATAGTTTCATCAGTGATGAATAATTTGCATCTAGCGCACCAATACTACTAAAATCATAACTCCCTCTATAATATCACAAATGCTACCATTAATAATAGGGGCTCATGCTTGTTATGCTATGCATTCATTGTATCACATATTACTAAAATTATGATATATTTGAATAGAATGCATGTAATGATTTCAATAAGTCTTTGAAATAATTAATCTTAATATTTTGTAAAAATATTTTCAGTCATACATATATAAAAATAATTTTTTCACACAACGTTATATTACAAAAATAGAGTAGTAGTTTGCAATCACCTCTGTAGTATCACTTTTACAGCTTTTATGATTTCAAAATTCTATTGCTACTACCAAATGATTTGAGAAATTTATTCAATTGAAGCGATTTTGGATTTCACAACAATTAAGTTGTTCATGAAGTTTTTGAAATTTACAAGTTTTTCTTTTCAATTCACCAAGTTTTTGGATTGCCATTGTTCGTAAAAATTGAGTCAAGTTTTGAATGCATTACAATAAACGTGTATCTTTCACAGTATTCACCATTGCATATATTTCATTCATCATTCAATAAATTTTTCTATTGTACATTTCAATATATGCTTACTTATAAACAAAATTATACAAAGATTTTATAATTTTTATTTGAAGATTTATTGAAATTTTTGTTCTGCATTTTATCTAATACATAAAAATTCTAATAAAATTCTAATGATAAATGCGTAGCATAGCAAGCATCAACTGCTAGTTTGTTATAAGATAATAGCCCTCAGAACATCCCAAATTGCAATCAGGACATGAATGCAAGGAAGATATATACCAACATTGTCACGTTTTCTAGGAAGAATGCCAATGAGAGTTTTCCCTTATAAAAGTGTAAGTGTTGTTTTGAATAAATAAATAAATGAATAAAACATAAAACAAACTATTGACTATGAAGGTTGTAGTTGTTTTCAAAGGCTCATAAAGATGATGTCTACAATAATCCTACAAGGCCTAAGCTACAATTTTATCTTCCAGAAATATGTGTAATTTTTTTTTACATTTTTTGATTTTTTTCAAAAATCATTCTAGGACTTTGGGCCCCTTTAAGATCCCTATTGATATTGATAGGCTCTCCAAAATCCTAGATTCCAACAACAAGTTTTAAAAATTTTAAATTTTTTACATATATTTATATATATATTTTTGGAAAAAATGTTGAAGGATTTGAAGCCTTATAGGGACTTTGTCAATATGGACAAGTTTTTTGTGAAGCTCATGATCTAACAACAATTTATATTTGGCACTTGCAACATCTTCTCTTGCAACATTAGTATTTAAGGGTAAAGTATATTGGTTTTTGAAATTTTTGTATTTCAATGCCATGTCTCTTTTGTAAAACTTTTTTGAACCAATACAAATCCTTACGGATGATTGCAACATTTGTTCTTTGAATTATATATATTTATATATAAATCTATTCAATTTTTTCCCAACTTTACTGCCTCTCAAAGTATCTTGTCAATATGGATACTTTCCCTTCCTTGAAAGGTCAAGGATAAACAATTTTATCTTAAATTTATTCTCAATTTTGATTATATAATATATATTAATGGATTTTTATTCTCTAATTCAAGTTATAGTTAGATTCTAGAGTGCTAGAACGAGAAAAAATTTCATAAAGAAGATATGAAAAAGTGATTGTTTTATATTTTTTGAGTTTTTGGGGTCTCCTTCAACATAACTATGAGGGTTATTGGATACTATTTTAGGATTCTAGTGATTACAAGTCCTATTCTAGAGAGCTAAATTTTTGTTTTATGAAAATTTGGTATCTTTGTGGCTCAAACAATACTTATTGGTTCCAACAAGTATTCATTTAGAGCTAAATAGATGAAACAATTATTTTTTATTACATGATTTTTTTTAATAATACTTTCTATTAGATGAAAGTAATTGTTTTTTTGGAAATGATGTTCATGTCTATTTCCTTATAGAGGATGTTGACTACTCTAAAGTCATCTTGGAAGAAGTAAGGAGGATGAAAAGAATTTCATCAGAATGGCTTTTAACCTTAACTTTGTTAATTAAGTTGACATTGATTAATTAATTATTTGGCCATTGATGCATTTGGATGGGTAGATGAGAATGTAGAGGAGTTGGTTTAGAAACTTAAAAATGTATTTGAAGGTTGAACAAACTTAGAAGAACTTAGAAAGTGAGCTAAAGTGAATGGAGAATAAAATTGAGGCCAATCTATAAAGAATTTTTGGCTATGATAACCAAATGTAATCCACTTGAAAATTGAAGGCATTATAGGAAGTACAAATGATTGATTTATACATATTTTATTAAAATATTCAATTTTTTATATATACTAAAAAATATTCAACAACAAACATGAGTTGGTTTAATATTAATAATTGAGTTGTCAAATGTCAATTGCCCTTAAATAATTTCAAAACAAAAACTTCATTGGACAATGTTTTTGGATGCTTTATAATTATAGAATTGAGAGATGCTTAAGATGTGTTTTTTAAACAAAATACAAATATAGTTTAATTTCCTTTATGACCTCCTTGTCATTGTGTCCATTATATAGTACTCCACCATTGTGATGTTAAAAGAATCTTGTTTAATTCATATATCAATTTTATGTACTTGTGTAAGCATATTGGAATTAAACTTTGCTTGAACTCAAGCATCTATTTGTTGATATTACAAAATTTGCTATGTGGCACATTTCATCATTCTAACCCTAAAAGGATGGAAGGTGATTATGGAGATCATCCCTTTGGAAATTGTGGAAATCATTGCCTTAAAAAAATATTGAAGCTATCATTAGAAGTTAAATTACTGTAGAAGACCTTTCCTTTTTACAAAATGGAATCGTAGGAATCCCAGCCATATTCAAGACTCTTTAAATTTCCACACACTTAAATTTGTGTGTAGTTCAAATTGAGGTTTTAGAATTTGATGTATCATTTCTTTCCATTTCATTTCTAAGAATTGCTTGGATGTAGAAATCTATTTTAGAATATATCAACAAAAAACTAGTTCCAAAACTTCTATAGTCCACACTTATAAATTACCTTATTCCACACAGTCTTATATTTACAATTATAGGTTCAGGGTTATGGACCTACAATTATAGGTCTCAAGCCTAAAATGTTAGGTTTACGTCCACAATCTTAGATCCATGGCTATAAGGTCCTCATTATGACACCAAAAAAATCATTATATTTTCAAATATTCCGTACAAAATTATCATTTTTTTGCACAAAAAGAAAAAAAATCCACAAATTGTACTTCCCCGCTCAAATTTCTCTGCTCTACAATCCAAGCTCCTGTTCTACGCTTGTATACTAGCTTTGCTCTACACAATGGTCACAAGATTCACCTACTTGATAGACTGCCCAGTGTAGCCATGTTTCTATTGTAGCCATCTACTGTAGGGCCTCATTTTGGCATGTCAAACCATCACTCTTCAGTAAAGAAGATTTGGGGCCACATTGGAGTGTGAATGGAGCACTAGTTAAAGTTGTGACTTATTGGCCACAATAGAACCTCATACTCTTAAAAGAAGAGTACCAGTTAAATGAAGGAGAATTTCAAAAACTTCATTATAGATTAAGTATTCATGACATTATGAATTTCACCCTTGCAGGATGGATTGGTCACCGCAAAAATCATCTTTTTTGAGTACCATGTGAATCATTTGCTTATAAAAATCCAAGAGCACTTATTGGAGGTCAAACAATTATGCAAAATTCTAAAGCTGAACATTTGCACTTTTGTCTATAGAAGGATTCTCTATCATCCGTCACACAATAAATGTGTGCATTGTTCAAGCGTTAAACTTGGAAGGACATGGCCTCTCATGACCAAGGTTGTCCCAAAATACTCCAATTATTGAATCAATAGGTGCATTCTTTGTTTCTACAGGTAACAATGAAGTCATGCATCAGACTTTGTAGGTCCGCATCAGGATAATGAACTTTTCCTTGTTTCATTGCTTATATTTTTAGGATTTAGGGTGCTGCCAGCTCTTCACAACTTGTAAAAATCTCTCAAACAGTCATCTATCAATCTTCCAAACCACAAGCACATACATACGGAATTGATCAAGACACAACATTTGGAAAGAGGGTCACACCTGTATGCAAGATAATATATAGTTGTCTTGAGTCAGATTAGCAAAAACAAATCATAGAAGTCACAACGGCTAGGTTTTGAGAAAGTTGCACAAGTTTCTAATTGTTGCTGTCACAAAATCATCTGCTCCCTCGTTATGGTACAATCCATACTATGAATTACTATACAAATCTCCACGTAAATGATTGAAGTACAAGTTGGTGTTTCACTCCGCAATGTCGTTTGGTTGGAATCCATCACCGAGAGTGGCCTTAAAAGGATTCTCCAGGAACTGGTTTTCAACAATCTCACTATGATATGCACCCAAAATCTCCAGGGCTTGACGAAGGTCACCTACAAATCCAAACATGTTCATGCTTTGTTTGCAATCGTGAACTTCGTTTGAGGTTATCAAGCCCCCTGCTTCCAACACACTCCAATTGCTTTGCGACTAGACACATCCTGGCTTCACCTCCATTTGGGATACATAGACGTTGAACCTGGCATGTACACGCTTGTGACAAATTCAGGGAAAAAAACAAGGAGTTCTTGCACTACATCTAAACCTTGAAACACTAGAGGACCAAAATAAATATACTACCTTGGTGATAGGCCTCATCCTTCCCTGGTTAAAGCGCAAGCACAATGGAATTTACATCATGAATGTTTCTTTATAATTTGATGTGATACATAACATTTCACTTATAAAATATATATATAATATACCAAGGATTGAACCTTACATGACTTTATCATAACCCATTTTGTTTTAAACTAGGGAACTCATTTTCATAGCTTTCAACTTTTTGAGTGTTATTCCATTAGGAAAAATTTTAGCCCTCGCAGGGGCTGCAAGCTTTGCATCCCTGCGATGCAATTATGGAGAAAAATGAAAACAAAAATTGATTTTTTATTTTTAAGAATTTGAGTGCTGATGTGGCACTATTAGTGCCATGTGAGCACCACATCAGATTGATTTTTAAATTTTTTTTTAATATTTTTAATATTTTTTTCACAATTCAATAAAAAAAATATTAAAAAATTCTATAATTACACCGCGGGGTTGCCAAAAATCAAATAGTGGCAGCCTCTTTGAGACCCCAGACTTTTCCTAATGATTATTAGAATGAAATTTTTGTTTTGATGGATCTTGTCTCCATTATTGAGATTACTCAAACACACTAAATCATGTAATCTTTAGATATTGGTATCCCAATAATGCATACTTAAGAGTTTTGGAATGAATACCATTAAGAATTATTGAGGTTTGAAGTACTAGGGTCCCAATGACAAGACAAGATTAACCTTGAACCATGAGTTGATTGCATCTACCACAAGAAAGGGAAATCAAATTAAAATGATTCTTCTAAAAAGAAAAGATGTTCATTAGAATTAGTTAGGCCCACAATAATTTCACTATTAGGTATAATTTACTTGGATGATCTCACATAAGAGACAGAATAATGACTAAAAGATCTACTCACGGATTGAATGAGATAAATAGACATTAGTCAAGTACCATAGTGCTCATTCCATTGGCAATGCATACATTTGGATTTGGACTTTGATGATCTATCACTTCATAAGAAGCCACATTGTTGGGCTCCATGTTGAGGACTGTATCAATAGTGATGCCTGCCCCCATTCCTAAGACAAATATTCCTGCACAAAAGGTCAACAACTTTGAGCAAAAAGTATTCTAGATAACAAAGATAAAATTTAGAGTCAATAGTCCTAGATACACTTTGGACAGAACTTGTTCCCTATAGTTTGCAAAGTGTTTGGAATTTTGGATAGGGTACAAAAAAGAGTCCACATATGTGAGAAAACATAGCGAGTCCATTCTCATCATGCAAAATCGAATCTTCCATGCTCCAAGAACTATAAAATGAGATGAGAATGCACTAATAAGTCTCTTTCATGTCACTGAAGCCCAGCCAAATCCGTCAAATTGTGAGAGTCTAAAAACAAGGATATCTAAATACCTGCAAGAATGTATCAGTTGATTCTTCTCCGGATGTCAAACCAAGGTTGCTGCCTGTCATCCTCCACATAAAAAGTCATCATCTGTTGGAAGGCAGCTTCCATATGTGAATCCCTGGAAAACAAGCACCCCAACATTTTTTCAAATCTCAGCATAACAAACTCAAAACCTCTCCAACACCTCTACTTTAGTATCAAGGGCTCTTGTGAACTGGATATATTGGACAACAAAAAACAATACATCATTTTTGACAATGTTCATTTTTGGTGATGTTGACCTAGAGAGGATGCAGTTCTTTTTGGCTCTTATAGTCGTTCCTATCATTGTTCTCTCTTTGATTATGTTGTTTTCTATGTTGTTAATTAGCTCTCAGTTTCAATTGTGAAGGCACACTTTGTTTTTGAGTGTGGTTGCTGGTTTGTGTGGTTGCTGGTGACGCAAAAAGGAGCTTCTTTAGACGGACTTTGTCTTTCTTATTTGTTGCAATTGCTGTGCTCTATGAAAGTATTGTCTGTTTGGAGTCATTGGTATAAAATGAGAAGTGACTGCGTTGCTACTTTGTACTGCTGTGAAACTTGGTGATTTTTTCAAATAGCAATGTGGAATCAAAGTGAAGAGAAAATGCGGAGTATTTCTGCTAGTGAGATCTGGACTAGATGTTGCTTTTTTGAAATTTTTGTGATTGTTTGACAGCCGGGTTGGTAAGGATGTGAAAGCAGAGTCAATTTGGGATTGTAAACACTAAAGTTGAGGCTTTTGTTTGTGTTGCCTAGTTAGAGGAATCACCGGAAAGGTCAGAGATTCAGATCAAAGAAACTCATTATAACAAACATCCAAAGTCACCTTTGATCGCCAATATCACCAGACCGCCTTCTACACGTGTAGTAGGTCATTGAATGTGACTTTAGGTTCAAAGTGTTTTCCCCTGCGCAGAGCGTAAGCCATTTTATTGCGTGGAGTTATGGTTTGCTGTCTTGCACTCAATTGAACTTCTCATAAGTTAAGCATATTTGTGTGTGTTGCTCCAAGGAGTTTCAAGAAATGGTTGTCCAGTAGTGTATCGATTATTGGACAAAGACCTAAAGAGTCCAGGGATTTGATGGAGCCATTGGTTCTTCTTGATTTAACGCTTGGCGGTTCATTCAAATATCACTTCCATGATTGGCTGCTCATTGTGCTTATTATTGTACTGTGGCTTCTTAGTTTTCTAATTCATCCCTACCAACGTTATGTGGGAGCAATGAATTTTGTGACTGCGCAGCTGAGATATCCCTTCAAATCGAATACAATTCCTTTCCAAGTTGTGCTGGTATTAATCTGCTTGCTTATTTCTGCCTTCCTCCAATCCCTGCTTCATTGCTTAGCTTGCCCTATTTTAGCAGCTGAAAGAAATGAAATGTACTTATTCATTCAAGCCCTGAAATATTCTGAACAAGTGATAGCTATGGGCATTCCTTTGGTTGTTATCCTGGGCATTTTTTCAAAAGGAGGAATACTCGAGACCTGCATCATGCTGTATTGGGTATGTCTCTTGCGGGTAGCATCGGTAGTAGTATGGTTTCTTCCTTGTTGCATTAGTAATTGGTCTGCTTCTGTAAAGTTTCAATTAAATCCCAAAATTTGTTTTTAAATGTTTCTTGGTTGCTATCACTGGCAACTGTGGAACATTTTACTGCAACCATGAATGCATTTGCATGCTGGAATGACTTACTTTGTGCTATCTTGTAGGACTTTTCATTGTTGTCACACTAACGGCACTTATAATTGACATTGTGAAGATTGGAATTAGACGGCCTCGTCCTCACTTCTATGCTCGTTGCTTTGAGAGCCCTACTACAACACCTATATGTCCTTGTCACTTTTGTATTCTGTTTTATCTTGTTTTGATTGTGTGGCCTCACTTCTAGCTCATTGCTCATTACTCTATCTGACACGAGATAGTTCTGACAAATTCCTTTCTTTTTTTGGTGTCATATTGACAATTTGTCTGATGGTAGACTTATGACTTAATAACCGGTAATGTCATCAGTAGCGCAACTGCCAAGCAAATGAAAGAAGCTTATAAAAGTTTCCCTAGTGGCCATACCTCATGTAAGTGCATCGTTTTGTTGATTCTGCAGGAAGTGGCTGCTACCTTTAATAACCAGACTTTGTCAGTGAAGTATGACTAAACTGAGGTATAGGTTGAAAATTGGAGGTATTTGAGGTGAATGTGTGGCATTTTTCCATCTCTCTGACATTTTATACCTTTGCAGGGACGTTCGCTGGTCTGAGCTACATGGCAATGTACATGGCTCGCAAGCTTTGCATCTTTGATCGGAATGGGCACTTATGGAAGCTTTTCCCCATCGTTTTGACAATGTTGGGAGCCACTTTTGTTGGCATCACCCGAATCAACCACTACTGGCATCATTGGATAGACGTTTGCATTGGCGCTTCCATTGGTGGGTGCTTTCTCACAGTTCCTCCGCCTGGGTCTTCTTTCAACTAGTCCATCTAATCTTTTAAAATTCTGTTTCTATGCCACATGTGAAGTAGCTAGATAATCTTCTTGCTTTGGCAAACCATTATGCAACCGTGTTCTTACGGCATGTTTGGATGCTCCTGCAGGCACTGTGACAACCTACTTCTGCTATTGCCAACACTTCTTAAGCTTGTCTGATGATTTACGTAAGCATTGCATGTCTTTCTACATGCTGCTTTGACATTCTTAGCAATCCAGTAACCTTAAGTTTGTGGCACTACGCATTGAATATTGCTCACCCCGTCCTGCCCCTTCATGACAAGTATCATTTCATGGAGACTCCGACTACGACATAGAGCAAGGGAGACCGTAGTTGTGGACAGGAGTTTGTGAATCAAATCAAACCATTTGTTTCTTGTGCTTTGTCTACTTTTTGTAGAATCGGAACTATTTATTGTTAATGTATGAGTGTCAAGCTGGTAATCCGTAGAGATCCCGCATCATGGGGAGGCGCCTTGGTCAAACTTTGATTGTAATTTTCAAGATATCCATTTTGGTATTTTATTTAAGCTAAAAAAAAGAAGCCGGACAAGTTTTTTTTCTACTTCATTTCACAATAATTTGATATTTTTCAATATAAGTTCTAAAATCTTAACTTCTATAGAAAAAGTGTTTGTTCACACACAAAATTTATCACAAAATTATCATTCTAATATATAAAGGCTAAATTTATATACAAAACCATTTTTTTTGACAATGGTGGTTTGATTTGAAGGTCATTGCTTGGGTGTTTTGGTTGTAAAATAGAAAGAAATTACTTGAAAACTATTCTTCATTGCTATGTTTACTTCTTGAAGAAATTTCATATTCATTGGATTGTTTTTGTTATATTTACAAATTTATTTTCACTTATTATTTTAAATATGATAACATTTAAAATTTATTACAAAACT
Organism: Neckera pumila; assembly: GCA_963969595.1. NCBI lineage: Eukaryota > Viridiplantae > Streptophyta > Bryopsida > Hypnales > Neckeraceae > Neckera > Neckera pumila. The sequence continues at coordinate 15,807,202 of OZ018415.1, read as the reverse complement.
AATAGAGATTTTTCACATTGATAGACAACACATAGTTTTATGTGGCAGAAATATTACATTATAAATCAAATATGATTTAAAAGAATAATTTGAGTTCAAAAATAAAGTTAGACCATATTGCAATGGATTTGGTCTTTTGAAGGTTAAAGACTAAAGAAAGTCCAAAATTTCCAAATGGTGAAGATGCAATTTAAATAAAAGTTGTCAGATATGATCTATAGATTATATCCATAATTTTGATTTATAGCATCACACAACAACATATTTCAATACATAGAAACTCCTTCCATAACCAATTGTAGATTGAAAATTTGTAATTTTCATGGGAATTCTTATTCACCAAGTTTGAAATGCTAATTTCTAATTATGTAGATTTAAAAAGAATTATTTTACATAGACATTTACGTCATCTGTAAGGGGTCATTTTTAAACTAGAAAAACAAATCTTTGTAGTGAAAGATATTAGAACTGCTTTGTAGAATATTTGCAAAGACAAATAAATCCTATCCCTCTATGAATCCATTTTGAACCTTGCACAATAATCTTGGAATATCAAGTGACCACCCTAGCTGTGCTATTGAGGAATAGATAAGAATTGCTTTTTCAAAATATTTAACCCTTAAAGGCCCAAGGCCTTTTTTTTACCAAAAAACACCCAAATCTGCCATTTTTATAGCAAAGAATAAATAGAAATGAAAAATGTTTTTTTGCACATCAAACCGTAGGATCTTACTCCGAACTAAAATGAAAATGTGTGGAAAAAATTTCAGAATTTTTGACCGCATAGATTGCAAGATATCTGTGTTTAACCCCTAAAATACCAAGGCAGTTTTTGGCTCCAAAACCACTAAAAACTGCCATTTCTGCCGCAATCACTCCCTAAACCAAAAGAAACCTTTTTTTAAAATCTAACTATAGGATCTTGTATTTCACTTGTCTTAGATCATGTGGTAAGAATTTTGTGAAGTTTGACCATACGGATTGGAAGATATTAGCATTTGAAGTTGGAAAAAGAAGATTTTTTGAACTGTAAACTACAATTTCAGATGACTTTGATGGCCATTTGTGGATGTTTTTTGCACTGCACACCATAAAGTTCAAAAATTTTGTATTGAACATTTGAGTTGAGAATCGGGGAAAAAAATTTAAAATGTCAAAACTTGATTTTCATATATAAAAAAATTGTTATATAGAAGTAGGTCCAAAATTGAATAAAACACTAAATTATTAATAGCTCTTAGGTGGAATCAAAACACTATAATCCCAACGGTGGAATTGTTCTTGCAATAAAACTTAATCTTGTCCAAAAAAAATTGAAAAATTTGAAAATTGCATTCAAAAATGAACTCTATAAGTGTTTTTTTTTAAGATGCTTAGATTGCCCGAAAAACAAGATTGTTCATAACTTTTTCATTTTGAGTCCAAATAGAATGAATCAAAACTTCAAATGTTAGGTAAAAACATGATCTTTGAAGAAGAAGAATTCAAAAAAAAAATTCACTTTTAAAATTTTTTTTTTTTTTGCCTAGCAAGTTGCTTTTTTGACTTTAGGTAGTATAACTTTTGCTCTCGGGCCCCAATTGAAAAAAAATGTACTTTTAGAAAGCTAATGTGATTTCCTATCTTCAAAAAAAGTTTCATAAAATTAGGTCAAAATTTCAGGTTGCACGAGCCTGCTTAAAATCCCAAGTGTCCCTTGAGGGGACTTTAGCAGTTTAGGGGTTAAAGTGAAAAAAACAAGTTTTCAGCACATTGTGGGACTAGATTTTATGACTTTGAACATTTTTAACTTAAATATTTTGCATTCCAAAGCTTTGAGATTTAAATCTTTATAATAGAAAATTGAGCTGAGAATCTAGGAAAAAACAAAAAATTCAAAAAAATTTAATTTTCATTACTAAAAAAATTATTAAGTAGAAGTAGGTATGAGATAGAAGGAAATTCTAAGATATTAATATCTTTTATATGGAACTAAAAAGCAGTAATTTGAATCGTGAAATTGTTCTAGCAAAAAAATTGAACCTTGTGGAACTTTTTTTTCTGAAAAATTGTTAAAATTGCATTTAGAAATGAATCCTACAAATTATTTTTTTCAGGAAGATGCTCTAAGTGCCCCAAAAACAAGATTGTCCATAACTTTCTCATAAAAAATCCAAATGAAATGAATCCAAGCTTTCCAGATAGACAAAAATATAATCTATAAGAAAAAAATTCAAATCTTTTTTGGCTACCCCCTATCCCCTATTTTGAGCTTATTTGAGCATAACTTTTTTTCTTCGGCACCAGTTGAAAAAAAATACTATTTCCACAGAGCTTAGCAGTTTTTCTATCTTCAAAAAAAGTTTTGGAAAATCACAACAAAAATTCAACCCGTAGATACCTGCCCAAAATCCCATTTGTCCCCCGAAGGGACAATGGACTTTTAGGGGTTAAATATATTTCATCCATGTTATGTAAATTCCACGATTTGGTCTTGAAAACAGTCATAATCCATTCAATGTTTGTCTAATGCTCAAGTGACGACAATAGTTGCATTGTTGCATTGTTGGACAAAAGTTGTTTTTTCATAATACTTGGATGTACTTCATCCATTTCATATAGCTCCCATAATTTGCTCTTGGAAATAATCATAATCTATCTAGCGTAAAATATATTGGCTCTCTTAAAAGTTAAGATGACTATACTTAATTGTGAAAGTAACCAACTCTTATGTATTTCTGCCGAAATTGTACTGTACAACCTCCATTTATAAGAGTCTTAGGGCAATTTTGAATACATCCATTTTTTAACACTTTGAAAATTCATAGTTTATTCATATGGTGTCCAAAAAAGTATTTTTAGAAAATATGAATTTTTGCTTTTGACTACCGACAAGATCCAACAAAACATTTTGCAATTCAATAATAGTAACTATGTTCAAAATTTATTTAGCTGATTTCATATGGTGAGCATTTTCAACTATGAGTAGCTTAGTCACTTAGTAAAGATTTCTATTGGTAGCTAGTCATGTGAAGATGTAATAAAAAGCAAATCCTTCCAAAGTAAAGTTTTGATGTTTAGATTCATTTATTCAAGATATAAATCATTTTGGCTCTAAAGAACCAAATCTACATTCCCCTCCCACAAGGCTCACATTGGATTTTAATTAATACTTCACTAATTTGTCCAAACTATTACCAGAGGTGCAAAATTAGCTCAATTAACAAAACTAGTGTCATCAAGTTTTGTTTTGTTTTTTGGAAATTAGTACTAAACATCAACATTTTAGCATGCATTAAAATGCAACTACTTTACAAATAATGCAACTTGAGTAAATTAGCGTTATATACACATTTACCTTAATAGAACATAACAAAGATTAGTATGTTCCTTGTGTTGCGAAGTAGACTCTAATTATATCAATACCTTAAATGAGTTTGTTTGTTTGTTTGTTTGTTTGTTTGTTTGTTTGTTTGTTTGTTTTGTTTTGTTTTGTTTGTAGCGTGGACAACTTCCTGACCGTGCGTCCCTCGGCCGCGTGCCTGGTACTGTCGAAAAGCTCTTGCTGAGGAGGGGTGCACCGGCTTGGTTTCGTGGCGTTTGGAGCGATGGTGCAAAAGTTATTGAATTTCAAAGTATTTATTAATTAAAAAATTAGAAAATTACTTTTACTTTGATTTTGGTGGCATTCTTGGTATTGGGAGTGGAACCGAGAGTAGAACTGGGAGTAGAATCGGAAGTGGGAGTAGATGAAAATTGGGCCAACGGCATAGGGTCACACTAGTATCTATTGGTACAACACCATATTCACTAAAATGAAAGTTTTCCACTGAAATGAAAGTTAATTTAAAGAAAACTCAACAAATTTTTTTATGTCAATTCAACTAAAATCTAAAAGGTTTTACATCAATTTAACTCGATTCAATTTAAATTCACATAAAACCTTTCAAGATTTGACCTAAAATTGAAAGGTTTTGTGTCAATTTAACCTGAATCGAGTTAAAATGACATTAAACCTTTCAAATTTTACCTAAAATTAAAAGATTGTATGTCAATTTAACTTGAATCGAGTTAAAATGACATAAAACCTTTCAGATTTTATCTAAAATTGAAAGATTTTATATCAATTCAACCTAAAACTCTCATTTTAATGGAAATTAATAATTTAAGTCGAGATCAACCAAACTATTTTGAGAGGTCCCCAATCTTTCATTTTAATGAATATGGTGCTCTACCTTAAAACCATTAATGCACTCCTTCTATGTCAGCCACTTGGTGAAAAGTGTTTCAATTTTGGATATGAAGTGCTTTGGTATTTCAAAGGCAATCACCATTTGAGCAAAGAGAGTCTCTTAACCCCTAAAGTTCTACGATTATGTTTTCACCAAAAACGCTCAAAGATTGTCAGTTTCAGAACAAGCACCAAATTTTTGAAAACAAACTTTTTTGGCACATATAAAAGTAGGATCTTGTAGTTTGATGACTTGAGAACATGTGGTAAAAATTTCAAAATTTCCACCACGTGGATTGCATGATATAAGCATTCAAATTCATTAAAATCATTTTTTGGGCCCTCCAAAAAACATGGCAGTTGCACTTCACAAGCTCACTTTTTTGTGAAAAAATGTACAAAATGGTGGTGCTTCTTTAGATACTTTTTTCTAGATAAGTTGGCCACATGCTTGAAAATTTTTACATCATTTGGAATTGTACAGCATATAGGAAAAAAATAGTAAACAAACAGTAGTAACGAATGATTCAAAATACTAAATTGTTAAGAATTGAATTATAGAATTGAAAAATGGAAATCACAATGGATAATAATGTGATTCAATGTTGTAATAAACAATCTTCATCCAATGATTTTATTTTTTTCAAAAAAAATTAAAAATTTAGTAAGATAAAGGACTTCAAAGTTTATTTTAGAGTAGAAAATCCATAACCGCCTGCAAACAAAAAACCCGCATAACTTTCATTTCATTGATAAAATGGAATGATTCAAAGCTTTATACATATATATAACTCTAAAAAACCAATTTCAAATTTTGTTTATGAAAAAAGTGATTTTTTATATTTGCCCGAACTGCCCAATTACAAAAAAAAGTAAAATATTAGGCCATAACTTTTTACTCGTATTTCCAAATGTCATGAAATTTAGTGCATATGAAAGAATTCCTTGCCCCCACCATTTGTTAAAATTTGGGCCAAAAATATGAAAATCTACAGTCACATGTACTTGCCTAAAATTTCTATATACTCAAAAAACGCATATTGGTCCTTTAGGGGTTAAGAGACCTGAGATAACTATATTAAATTTCTAATTGAATATAACAATTTGATACTAGCACATTGAAACAAATAAACATTATTACACTTCCATGATTGCACACAACATGATTGGTAGTTGCAATATGCTTGAATGGTTGCGTCCTAGCACACATAACAAACAACAAAATGTTGCAAGACTGTCTAATTCCAAAAGCATTGACAATAAAAAATAGCTCAAACATTTGGAAGTAGACATTAACACTGACGTTGCTTTGAAGAGCTTAAATAATACAATCTCCAACGTAACAAAAGTTCAACACACCTTGAGTCAGAAATCTTCTCTACATGTTTGACATGAATGGCTATCTTACCTTGCACCTTTCTACACAAGCTATTGAACTATCGCTTCAATAGTAGAGCACCTCATACCTAGAATTCAAATTTGCCACTTAGTCATCTAAGTATAACAGTAATAGGTTTCCTACCTTTGAGGTTTTGAAGGAACATAATTCAATAAACTCGTTGAATTGAAAACTTTGCGACTACTGAAGCACACTTTTCTATCCAAAAAGTCAGTTAAATCATATTCAGTACTCTGATTTGAACCAAATTAGGATCACTACAAATTGCAATGGTCAAAGCACCAAGCTTCAAATATCAAGAAATCCAAGAAATCCAAGAAATTGATGGCTTGATTGGTTCAAAAATCATTTTTTATTCCAATTGTTAACGAGTTTTTCTGAGTCCACAGTGCCAGAAATGGCGTAGAGACACTCCAAGAAGTTCCCTTCCATAGGAGGCGCCATCTCCTAACAAAACTCTAGAACTTCAATCTCTGGTTTCTAATTAGTAGCAATTTGAAACTTCTTTTTGAAATTTCAATCTTTAAGAATGGACCTAGAGACTATATTCCAAAACCCTCACTCAAGCCAAAATCATTTTGAAGTGTAGTTTCAACATCTTTAATCTAATGTTGAAAATGAATGATTAATTCTTTTTGTATTTAAGATGTTGTGCAAGGGTTGCCATCACTAGAAGAAACCCACATTTTAGGTGATGTTTTGTGAGTTTTTCAAACGGATTTTAAGTGACATTGGAAAAAAAAAAATTTGTTTTTTCTTCAATAATAACGTCTAAAATAACATGTTATAGTAGACATGATCATTTAAGAAAGAAAATAAGTTGTTTTTTTGATGTCACCTAAAATCCGTCTGAAAAAATCACAAAATACCATTTAAAACGTGGGTTTCTTCTAATGCATGTCGGATCTCAATTTCTTGGTGTTTAGGGCTCTTAGAAATAAGCTTCAAATGCATTGGATGTTGGAGAAAGAATCACACTAGGAATTCATTTGAATTATTTGTAGAATAAATTTTGATTAGATGTAAATTGATTGGGGTTGTGCTTGTTATGCCCTTTGCGGTCATCTTTTTTTGGTGACCACTTCTTTAGATTGGACATGTGAAAAGAGGATTAGAAGACTTCAAATTGATTTCAAAACTTGAACATTGTTTTAATGGAACATTATAATCTTTTCAATCTATAAGTAATATTGTTGTCTTTTCTTTTCCCTTGTGACCTCAAAATATGTCTACTTTTATTTTTTGGAATGGTTGCGTCCCTAAAAAATCAATAAAAATTATGAAAAATGTTTTTTTTTTCAATTCAGAGTGAATTCCAAGAATCTCAAAAAAGCGCTTGGAATTTTATGGATTGAATGCAAACATATTGCAATGTATCTGATTGAAGACTATGAGATTTTTTATTTCCTGCGGTTGGCCTAGCCTAGAGCCCTAGACCTAGAGCCCTAGACCTAGAGTTGTACCCTAAGATACTATATGAAACCCATGTTTTTTTTTACGTATTTTTCTAGACATCCACTTGTTTTATGTTAAAAATAACGTCCAACAAAACATCAAAATGTTTTGTTTGATGTTATTATTAACATAAAAACGAGTGGATGTCTAGAAAAATTTGTCAAGAAAAACATGGGTTTCTTATAGTGACATGACTTGGGGTCGCTTCCAATGAATTCCAAAATGGAACCCAAAGTTGTCAAAGTAGAACCCAAAGTCGCCAAAATGGAATCCAAAGTTGCCAAAGTAGAACCCAAAGTTGCCTCTTCTAGCTATGGTTGTTTCTGGTATCCAAAATTGCCCCTTGATCCGCGGTTGCCTCCTTGCATGCGGTCACACCCTTATTTGCGGTTGCCTCACAAAATACATGAGGTCTTTGTTTTGTTCAATGCAAGGTCATCCTTTACTCGCAGTTGCCCATGGGGCAACTTTAGGTGCCTATAGTTCACCTAGCTGGACCCATTGCAGGAATCAAAAGGCTAGTACATCCTCTTAACCACACTGGAGTGAAATCTACTAAATCAAGGATAGGAGTTGGTGTTTCATTCATGCCACTAGGATTTGTTGAGCCTTTCAAGTCCTCTACATCACTGTAGGCTGAACAAGGGACTCATTACATGCATCAACTGCATCACCAATAACCAGTAGATTGCACATCTCTTTCACAATAAGAAACCCGCATTTTTTGGAATGTTCTTACAATTTTTTGGAACGCATTTTTGTGGACATTAAATAAAACAACCTATGTTTTTATGTCAACAATGATGTTCAATCTTGATGTTTTATTGAACATCATTGTTGACATAAAAACATGGGTTGTTTTATTTAATGTCCACAAAAATGCATTCCAAAAAATAGTGAAATCATCCTAAAAAACATGAGTTTCTTCTAGTGTTTGTAGCTCATGGGTTTAGGAACAACCCCCTCACAATTCCTAAACTTTTCATATACGATCCTAGGGATATTCTTACAACAATCTAATGTGTCCAAGCCACCATGTCCAATTGTCCAAAGTGAGTCAATGCCCTCTTCTGTAGAAATACTTTGCTCTATCCACAAAATATGCATTTTTGAGGATGGGCAAAAGCATCATTTTCAGTGCACAGTACTAGCTACGAATCCTACTCTTTTGTGGCCCTATGCATATTGTTTACACTTGTTCCTCTCCTAGCACCTCGGCTAGCCATGTTGCAAATCTGTAATGGGTCTCAGCAGAAAACTATTTGATCAATTGACCTGATAATGTAAAAGAAGAAATGATAACATTAGAGAAAAAATCAGCCCTCCAGAGGGCCTCTCTAGATTGACATGCCAAGCCATTTCAAGCTTGGCTTGTCAATCTAAGAAAGTCCCCCGGTGAGCAATCAGAGTATATGACTGCTTGCCAAAATAGTCAGATTTTGCAAATTTTTTTTAATTTTTAATATTTTTGTATTAATTTTTTATTCGTAAAATAGGTTTTTGTGCCACTGTCACTGCAATTTCAACTTCACAGAAATTGGGGAAAAAATAAATTTTCAGCCCCAAAAAATAAAATCTTAAGGTACTTTAGAGGACCATGGAGAAGCCCTCCAGAGGCCTGAAATTTTCTCTAATGAACCACCCGCTAAGAGTGGTCTTGTGAACCCCTCAAAATAAGATTATTGCCCTCCAAAGAACCAAAATGTCTATAGGAAGCCTCTTTCGAAGATTCAAGGCAAGAGTCTAATTGTCGTGCGAAGTTAATATTACCCCTCTAGCTTTATAGTGCAGAACTCCTTAGACCTAGTCACCCCATAGTACAATCTATGCTCATTGCTCTTCATCATTTTGTTGACAATGTCAAAAGCTTGGATAATAATGAAGGACTTGAAAGACCATATATATGGTCTTAAGAATCTGCCGTTTCTTTTGGCCCCATTGGTTGCAGAATGTACGAGAAGCAATTTGTCGCTTGTTGGAATTTGATGCTCACAAACTTGCACTAGAAAGAGACACTACTAAACCTGTTTTTGACAGACTTCAAAGCCATTCACAACAATGGCGCCACAAAGCAAGCTTTGAATCAAATCATACAAAAACTCACTGTGCCATTGGGAGTGTCGGTATTTGAGGCAATGCGAGAGTTGAAGTAGTTTGAAGAGAAAACAAGTCCAATCGACCCCTTATTAGAGGCTCCCAATGTCACTCAATGTAAATTATTGCCTCATAAGTGGTGGACTTGGGTGGGCGGCAATGCTCTTCCAAAGATTACAAAGAGAATTCTAGGTTTGACGTGCTCAACATCTTCATATAAAAGGAATTGGAGCATGTATTTGTTTGTGCACAATTAAGTGCAAAACCGCCTAGGCACATCCAAGGGAGAGACATTGGTGTATGTCTACGCAAACAATAGATTTAAACGTGAGAAACATAGTCACAATCTTGTCCTTTTCTACGCAAAGCTTATTATAGGTGTAATCATGTAGATGACCTTTTTGTCAAAGAACAAAGAATCATTGTCTTCCGGAGACAAAGAAGAAGTGGTTCCCAATTTTATGTGAACAAACAAGAACCTTAGGGATGAAGAGGAGCGTCTATGCAATAATGATCTTCCCCCTGATCCAATCCACCACAACAATGACGTTATGCCAACACATATGCGGGTAGCAATGATGGAAATAATATTGTTGAGGAAGAAGTCCTATGTTTACCAGAATAGATTCACATCTGTGTGTGGATGCAGATTCAACAAAGAATTCACCGCCAATAAGGGAAAGAACTCATGATAGGATGTTTGCATAGTTGAGTGGACCAAAAGCATCACTTGATGACTCTATAGAAGTCCATAGGCAAGCTTTAAATTAGTTGTCTAGTTGACGCACAAGCCATCCAAATCAATGCTGGTTCAACCAATTTTGTTTTTTGGCTCACGTGAAACTTGATGCATCATGACCTGTTCACACTAACGCTGACGGACATTCCAATGAGAAAAACCAGCGTCAAATCCGGATAGACATCTGTGGCGGCGAGTCGCATAAACGTACAAACCCTCTTGCTCAGGGTTGCCACATTGGGCATTCCAAGGTCACCGGACGTCCCGGACGGATGGTCCGTGCCAGTTTGCACAGAAATCGAAACCATGGAGCTAGGCGACTGAGCGGGGACTTAAAGGATTGGACGCGGACTTAAAGAATTGGGCGGAGACTTAAAGGACTAGGCGTGGACTTAAGGGCGTGGACTTAAAGACGGGGCGTGGACTTCAGGGACTAGGCGTGAACTTAAGGGCGGGGTCATAAAGATAGGGTGGGGACTTAAGGATAAAGTCAACTATATATTGACTACATTGGACGGGCAGAACCTCAATCGAACGTCACGGACAGACGGGCGGGCAGGTGGGCGACTTGTCCGATGTGATAACCCTGCTCTCGCTGATGAAGTGGCGAGCGATTCTACTTTTGGACCTAATGACTAGATGTCCATGCAGTATAATAGTGTCAAAAAAATTCAACACAAATGTTTTGTGGTGAAGATCTGCAATTGAAGAATATAGCCTAATAGCTTATTTGTGAATATTTTGTAGAACTCCAATAGGCATATTAGAGTGAGATGTCTGTAGTAGGGTTTGAATTCTCTTTGGAGTCTTTTTTGGTGGTGGTTAAATGGTGACTATAGCTAAGTTATAGAAGTCCAATACACATACAACTTCATCTAGAGTCCCCTTCACACCAATATCTATGAGCTATTATTAATATAATAATAACAATAAATATTGTTATTATTATTGTGGACTCACATTGGAATATATATTCAATTCGAAAAGAAGAATTGACATCAAAATTTTCCAAGCTATAATATTCAAAATTGTAAACTATGCACCCCATCATCAACTTTTGGCTAATCTACTACTTATGAAGTGTGTAATTGTAAACTCCTAAAAATCAATTATGATGAGTTATTTGAAGAATGAATAGGCCAAATTTAATTGGGACCTGTACTTGCGGTCAACCTTGAATGCTTGATACAAAGTCGCCCTTTGTCTTGTAGTCATCCAAAGATCCTATACCGGAGATTGCCCTCTAAACCTGCAGTCGCCCTCATAATGTCACCCGAGGGCATCCTTCAACCTGTTGTTGCCCTCTAAACCTACAGTCGCCCTCATAATGTCACCTGAGGTTGTCCTTTAACCCGTTGTTGCCCCTAAAGTTTTCAACCGTAGTCGCCTTCTAACCCAAGGTTGCCTATAACTTTGGATCATTTGATCTAAAGAGTTGTCCAAATTCTCACTAGTGAAACATCATTGTATCTAGACACCCATAGTGAGTTTGATTTTCTAAAGAAAAGCTAATCTATTATTTATTAAGTATGTAATTGTAAGCTTCTAAAAATCAATTGTAATGTGTTATTTGAAGAATGAATAGACAAACTCAATTGGGACTCGTACTCGCGGTCGCCTTGAGTGTTGAATATTCAGTCATCCTTTGGACCTATGGCTGCCTAAAGATCCTACTCTAGAGATTGCCCCCTAAATCCGTAGTTACCTTCATAATGTCACCCAAGGTTGCCCTTCAACCTACTATTGTCCCTAAAGTTTCTGGCCGCGATTGCCCTCCAATCCAAAGTTGCCCATAACTTTTGATCATTTGATTTGAAGAGCAGTCCAGATTCTCACTAGTAAAACATCATTATATCTAGACATCCACTAGTGAGTTTGATTTCTTAAAGAGAAACAGCCCCTTTCTCGGCTCAATTTTTTGGTAATGTTTCATATTTGGTTGTCCTTTTATTTTCCAAAATCAATATATTTTTGCATTTTATTAAATTATGTGTTATATGAATGTTGTCATTAGCAAATATTGGTAGTAATATATGTGTTTTTAACATTTGTGTCATTTCTTTCAGGTGCATTTATTGATTGTAATACATGTCACAAGCCACATTGCATAGTCCCATTGACCTACAGTGGTCCAAAGCAATAAAATCTTGTCATAAGTTGGTACTTGAGCCATTCTCAAGCCTTCTAGAATACTTGTATTGATACGGAGTATATGTTTTAGCAAACTATCCATTAAATTACAAGGAGTTCATTACATTTTGGTTTGGATTGGAGGTAAGTTCCACCTCACTTGAGTGTTCAATTTGGATGGAACACCTGGGGAGATCGCTCCTTGTAATTTATTATATACACCCGAGTTAAGAGGGTATTTGATGTGGGGCTATTCACCTTAATTATTGCATTTAAAATGATCAAATTTATACATAAAAAGCTATGAGGGGCATATTTTCTATACCCTATGTTTTTTGTAAATTCATTTATACAATTTTTTAAGTGGGTTTATTTTATATATAAAATTTAATTAAGTATCCAATTTTTTCTTGCTCCCACCCTTCTTCACAAATTTTTCCTTCCCTCTTCTATATATGTATATAGGATATGCATCATGAAACAAACAAAGAACAATTGAATTCAAGTGCCATTGACCAAGTGGTAATTTTTAATCCCTAAAGGCCAATTGTCCACTGAACAAACAATTGAAAATCCAAATACATTCCCGTGAAGTCAATTTTGGTCAGATGTTCATGAATTTTTGACACAAGATATGAACATGTATCTCTTTAGTGGGAATATAAATTTTTTCTGCCTTAAATTTTTTTGGTAGCCTCGGCAATTTAGACATCTTCTGCAAAAACTCTCATCAATCATTGAAATTTGGCATTTATGTAATTCATAAAATATGATGTACAATTGTCAAAACAAAATTTAGGTCTCAAATCACAATTTAAGAGGAGTCAAATTTTGTTAGCTATATGGGGGTGGTTTTGAGATAAAACACTTTCTTCTAACCTCAAGCCTTATTATCAATTTATCATGCAATATGTGAAGTCAAAATTCTTGAAATTTTCCCACATATTCCAAGTGTTTGTCTCTATTTTTTACCATTTGGATTTTTAAATTAGAATTTCTTCATTGCACAAGAAATCATCAAAAAAGGATTTGTGTATTGCCAATGCACTAAACCTTCTTGAATTGTAGGTTAATGTAGAGTAAGTTAAACTCCATATTTGCTTTTGAAATTTTTTATGAACAAACCTAAAATTGTATATTTATGAATAGTCAAAATCATCATTTTTTTTGCAAACCAAAAATGTAACTCCGAGAAGGCTCAAAGTCTGCTGACCTTAATTAGTAGGAATGAAAAATAAATACTTTTTTTAATCTTAAACATTATAATCTTTCAATCCATGTTGTCAAATGGGCTGAAATCTTTTCCACACATTGCCTTAACTATTTAATACACTTTTCTATAGTTGGAATTGAGAAAAAAGGTATTTGAGACAATAGAGTTATTCGTAAAGTAGGCTAAACCAAGGTTTAAACCCGTCAGTTTTGCAAAAAAAGCAAGATGAGTTTAGAAAGTTGTGCACAGTCAGGACAAAACTAGGTGTGAAATTGAATTTTGCATCAAAATGGTACTTAAGAAGATTTGGACCCCACTTTTGAGGTCATGTGTTGCAAGCTTCTTAAAAAAAGCCTGACGGTTCGACTGGAGATGCCTTTCTATAGTCCACGTGTTTCCAAAAAAGTCCTGCTCAAACTACTTTGGACTTTACAAATAACTCTAATGCATCAAAAATTGGCAATTTTGGGATTTTTTCTCTTCCAAAATGTCCTTTGGCCTATAGGAATAGTAACATTGAACACTTTAAAATCCCTTTTTGAAACTACCTCATGAATATAGTACCTCATTCAATATGAATGTAATCAATGCATATGGATTCAAAGATTGGAGTTAAATAGACTATAAATTCTATATTTGTGTTGTACAATTTTTAGTTTCCTAAATCCACTAGAATAAACTTCCCTATTCATGAAGTGTGATAGTTTGTGCTACTTTTGGTTAATGTCTTACATTTATATTCCATATGAAATTACTTGGCTACATCTATATTCATCGTAATATGAAAAATTTGAATGAACCCTATTTATCAAGGCTAATTTAATAAAAAAAACTTCTTACTACATGATGTTTTTACATAGCCAAATTTATATACATTACAGCATGTAGCATTTCATGGACCCTACAGTAACCCTACATATTGTTTAAAATTTCCCCGCTTCAAATTAATTGGACCCTATCTTCTAACTCAAATAATTTTCTAAAAATTGACAGTGGTCTTTTCTTGGATGGAACACTAACACTGTTTAGGCACTCATGGAGTTATTGGTAAATCATTGTTGTTTCTACTCATACTTCGGCACATATTGACATGATATGAACATGGTAGAAAGTGTTTGTGCACAATATATGCTTACACATTCAAGAAAAGTGCTATAACTCAATAACCCATATTCTTCAATAATAAACAAAATTGAAAAGAGAGCAACACGCAAATCTTGGCTATAATTGCAATCCGTATAACCAAATCTTGAAAGTAATCCTCAATGGGTTGCAACAAATTGTCTGTACAATCCAAAGTATAGACGAACAATGCACTACAACTTCTTGAAAACCACTATTGTAATTCATCATTGGCTTGAATTTTCCAATGAAAGCTTCAATTTTGTAAAACACTCTAGACACAAATCATAGTCAAGTTTGAAAGTGGACTTTGCCCTCATGCACGGCCCAACTATGGGGACCACTTTGCATCCATCACAAGTCACTCTATCATTATGATCACCTTCAAGGCAATAAAATTTGCCTTCAAGACTAACCAAAGAATTTGGTGAAGACGTTTCATCCACCATATATGATTCCAACATTGGACAATTATTCCAAGAGAGAATCCGTAATGAAGGTATTCACCCCAAAATTCTCTAGTGGAGAACGTAACAAAATACGCCCATAAAAGTTGAGCTTACACAAGGAAGATAAGTTCCCCACTTCCTTTGGCAATGCCACCAAGCAAGAACATTACGTCAAATAAAGCATAGTCAAGGAAGATGAGTTCCCCAACTCCTTTGGCAATGCCACCAAGCTTGAACACCCTTGCAAACCAAGAAAAGTCAAGGAAGATAAGTTCCCCACTTCCTTGGGCAATGCCACCAAGCTTGAACACCCTTGCAAATCAAGAATAGTCAAAGAAGATAAGTTCCCCACTTCCACTGGTAATGCCACCAAGCTTGAACACCCTTGCAAACCAAGACCAGTCAAGGAAGATAAGTTCCCCACTTCCTTTGGCAATGCCACCAAGCGAGAACACCCTTGCAAATCAAGGATAGTCAAGGACGATAAATACCCCACTTCCTTGGGCAATGCCACCAAGCTAGAACACCCTCGCAAATCAAAAGTAGTCAAGGAAGATAAGTTCCCTACTTCCTTTGGCAATGCCACCAAGCTTGAACACCCTTGCAAACCAAGAAAAGTCAAGGAAGATAAGTTCCCCATTTCCTTGGGCAATGCCACAAGCTTGAACATCCTTGCAAATAAAGCTGGGTCAAGGAAGATAAGTTCCCCACTTCCTTTGGCAATGCCACCAAGCTTGAACACCCTTGCAAACCAAGAAAAGTCAAGGAAGATAAGTTCCCCACTTCCTTGGGCAACGCCACCAAGCTTGAACACCCTTGCAAATCAAGAATAGTCAAAGAAGATAAGTTCCCCACTTCCACTGGTAATGCCACCAAGCTTGAACACCCTTGCAAACCAAGACCAGTCAAGGAAGATAAGTTCCCCACTTCCTTTGGCAATGCCACCAAGCGAGAACACCCTTGCAAATCAAGGATAGTCAAGGACGATAAATACCCCACTTCCTTGGGCAATGCCACCAAGCTAGAACACCCTCGCAAATCAAAAGTAGTCAAGGAAGATAAGTTCCCTACTTCCTTTGGCAATGCCACCAAGCTTGAACACCCTGGCAAACCAAGAATAGTCAAGGAAGATAAACTCCCCACTTCCTTCGGCAATGCCACCAAGCTTGAACACCCTTGCAAACCAAGACCAGTCAAGGAAGATAAGTTCTCTAGTTCCTTTGGCAATGCCACCAAGCTTGAAAACCCTTGCAAAGCAAGACCAATCAAGGAAGATAAGTTCCCCAGTTCCTTTGGCAATGCAACCAAGCTTGAACACCCTATCAAACCAAGAATAGTCAAGGAAGATAAATTCCCCACTTCCTTCGGCAATGCCACCAAGTCTGAACACCCTTGCAAATTAAACTCAGGCAAGGAAGATAAGTTTCCCACTTCCTTGGGCAATGCCACCAAGCGAGAACACCCTTGCAAAACAAGAAAAGTCAAGGAAGATAAGTTCCCCACTTCCTTTGGCAATGCCACCAAGCTTGAACACCCTTCCAAACGAAGAAAAGTCAAGGAAGATAAGTTCCTCACTTCCTTCGGCAATGCCACCAAGCTTGAACACTCTTTCAAATCAAGAAAAGTCAAGGAAGATAAGTCCCCCACTTCCTTTGGCAATGCCACCAAGCTTGAACACCCTTGCAAATCAAGAATAGTCAAGGATGATAAGTTCCCCACTTCCTTCGGCAATGCCGCCAAGCTTGAACACCCTTTCAAATAAAGACTAGTCAAGCAAGATAAGTTCCCCACTTCCTCTGGCAATGCCACCAAGCTTGAACACCCTTGCAAACTAAGATAGGTCACAAAAGATAAGTTCCCCACTCCCTTTGGCAATGCCACCAAGCTTGAACACCCTCGCAATTCAAGCATAGTCAAGCAAGATAAGTTCCCCACTTCCTCTGGCAATGCCACCAAGCTTGAACAGCCTTCTAAATTAAGAGCAATCAAGGAAGATAAGTTCCCCACTTCCTTTGGCAATGCCACCAAGCAAGAACACCCTTGCAAATCAAGCATAGTCAAGGAAGATAAATACCCCACTTCCTTCGGCAATGCCACCAACCTAGGACACCCTTCTAAATCAAAAGTAGTCAAGGAAGATAAGTTCCCTACTTCCTTTGGCAATGCCACCAAGCGAGAACACCCTTGTAAACCAAGAAAAGTCAAGGAAGATAAGTTCCCCACTTCCTTTGGCAATGCCACCAAGCTTGAACACCCTTTCAAAACAAGAATAGTCAAGGAAGATAAGTTCCCCACTTCCTTTGGCAATGCCACCAAGCTAGAACATTGTGCCAAATAAAGCTTTGTCAAGGAAGATAAGTTCCCCACTTCCTTTGGCAATGCCACCAAGCTAGAACATCCTTCCAAACCAAGACTAGTCAAGGAAGATAAGTTCCCCACTTCCTCTGGCAATGCCACCAAGCTTGAACACCCTCCCAAATCAAGACTAGTCAAGGAAGATAAGTTCCCCACTTCCTTTGGCAATGCCACCAAGCTTGAACACCCTCCCAAATCAAGACTAGTCAAGGAAGATAAGTTCCCCACTTCCTTTGGCAATGCCATCAAGCCTGAACACCCTTGCAAAGAAAGCTTGGTTACGGAAGATAAGTTCCCCACTTCCTTTGGCAATGCCACCAAGCAAGAACATTGCATCAAATAAAGCATAGTCAAGGAAGATAAGTTCCCCACTTCCTTGGGCAATGCCACCAAGCTTGAACACTCTTTCAAACGAAGAAAAGTCAAGGAAGATAAGTCCCCCACTTCCTTTGGCAATGCCACCAAGCTTGAACACCCTTCCAAACCAAGAGAAGTCAAGGAAGATAAGTTCCCCACTTCCTCTGGCAATGCCACCAAGCTTGAACACCCTCGCAAATCAAGACTAGTCAAGGAAGATAAGTTCCCCACTTCCTTTGGCAATGCCACCAAGCTTGAACACTCTTTCAAATCAAGAAAAGTCAAGGAAGATAAGTTCCCCACTTCCTTTGGCAATGCCTCCAAGCTTGAACACCCTTCGGAATAAAGCATAGTCAAGGAAGATAAGTTCCCCACTTCCTTTGGCAATGCCGCCAAGCTTGAACACCCTCGCAAATCAAGAATAGTCAAGGAAGACAAGTTCCCTACTTCCTCTGGCAACGCCACCAAGCTTGAACACCCTCGCAAATCAAGACTAGTCAAGGAAGATAAGTTCCCCACTTCCTCTAGCAATGCCCTCAAGCCTGAACACCCATGCAAGTCAAGAATAGTCAAAGACGATAAGCTCCCCATTTCTTTGGGCAATGCCACCAACCTTGAACACCCTTGCAAATCAAGAGTAGTCAAAGAAGATAAGTTCCCTACTTCCTTTGGCAATGCCACCAACCTTGAACACCCTTGCAAATCAAGATAAGTCAAAGAAGATAAGTTCTTCACTTCCTTTGGCAATGCCTCCAAGCTTGAACACCCTTGCAAATCAAAACCACTCAAGGATGATAAGTTCCCCACTCCCTTTGGCAATGCCACCAAGCTTGAACACCCTCGCAATTCAAGCATAGTCAAGCAAGATAAGTTCCCCACTTCCTCTGGCAATGCCACCAAGCTTGAACACCCTCACAAATCAAGACTAGTCAAGGAAGATAAGTTCCCCACTTCCTTTGGCAATGCCACCAAGCTTAAACACTCTCTCAAATTTAAGATAAACAAGGCAGACAAGTTCCCAACTTCCGCTGGCAATGACGACAATCTTGAACACTCTTTTAAATCAAGAGTAATCAAGGAAGATAAGTTCCCCACTTCCTTTGGCAATGCCATCAAGCTTGAACACCCTGATAAATTAAGATTAATCAAGAACGATAAGTTCCCCACTTCCTTTGGCAATGCCATCAAGCTCGAGCAGTAAGACAAGTTAAGTGTAGTCAAGAAAGATAAATTCCCCACTTCCTCTGGCAATGCCATCAAGCTTGCACACCTACCCAAATTGAGAGTTTGCAAACACAACAAGCTTCCAACCTCCCTTGGCAATGACCTCAAACTAGAGCAAGAATTGAGATTTAAACTCAACAAAGTATGGCTAGATGCAAATTTGTTTGGTAACAGCTCAAAGAATCCAAGACCTACAAGATCAAGAATCCTTAACAACGGACAAGCCTTGCAGAGATTCGATATTGTCTTCTGCAAAGTAATTGCAGTCTTCGCTGGAAGAGGGGTAGGCAATCCGATCAACTCTTGAGAGTTCTCTATAATAAGTGCCTCCAGTCTTAAACATTGAGAAGCAAACTGAAGTAATATATTCAAGTTTTCAAAATCTGCATCGAGATTGGCCAAAGTGCTAACCAAAATCAAGACACGAAGATTTTCAAATTGAAAACTTTGGTCAATTTTTATCAAAGGCAAGTGGTTCATCGTGCCCCGCCAAGAAAAGCCTTCAAGAACCTCAGCATCCTGCGCTCAAAGAAGCTTCAATGAGAATGACCCACATCTGAGATTATATTTCTAATATAAAGGATATATGATAAAAATAATTGATTTCTCTAACATACTACAAAGTTCAGGATACTTAAAGTACTATGAATTTGGATGTCTAGTTATTGCATTTGAAAGTATATAACAAAATATACAATTCAATCATGTTCAAGTACAATACTAGAATGTTACCTCAATTGTAAATCCACTTTCAGGTATCATGGACGCATTCCAAATTCTTGTATTCTTGGCAAACATTCGTCCCATATCTCGCAATTGGTCATGCATTTCTACAGTTACACCATCTTCATTGAGCTTCAGCAAGGACATGCTGACCAAACTCTCAAATTCACTCAAAGGAAGGATGCCATCTCTGGACCACATGAACAAGAGCGCCTCCTTTGATATGCCAGATGGTGATACATCTCGACAAAAAAAACAAGCCACGTCCAAAAACATGCTCTTTTCAATGTCATTGTTAAATCCGTCAAAGTTGATTTTCAAGGTGTTCCAAAGTTCTTCATCACCATCCAAATTCCTTCCTCTTGCCATCCTATGTAATGCTCGTTCCCAACTTCGCAACCTCCCCTTACGACGTAGAAATGCACCCATGCCTTTCAAGCTCAAAGGCAAGCCATTGCAAGCTTTCACAATATGTTTGCGCAAGGCCACAAAGTCAGGGGTTAAAGAAGCTTCATCCCAAGATAGATGAGTAGTGAAAAGAGTTGTTGCTGCCTTTTCATCCAACAATTGAACGTCCAATTTTCCTTCAATGCCCACAAATGACTCTATTGTACTCCATTCACGTGTGGTGATAACTATTGTCATAGCCTTGCTAGCTCGAACAATGAGGGGAGGTACTATATCATGCACTTGAGCTTCATTCTTGATATCATCCAATATTAAAAGAATGGTCTTTTCGGTTGACACTTCTTTCATCATATCTTGTGCATCTCCCAAATTCTTGGGTTTCCGAGACTTCCCAAGTTTTGATAATATCTTGCACAATAATTCATAGGAACTTTGATAGCTTTTGCAATCTGCTACAAAGCATGATGCCTCGTACCATGAAGTCACTGACTCATAGATTGCCTTTGCTAGTGTGGTCTTGCCAATTCCACCTGGGCCGATAATGCCTGTATACTTCCTTCCCCAAAGCCCTTTGATTGTAGGTAATTGGTGATCTAAATCAACCACAATTTCCTTTCGAGGTACAATTCGTTCAACCACCTGTACAAATACAAAATGAATATTTACTGAAATATTTTCATATCAAAAAAAAAACAAATTGACCTAAACAATAAATGCCAAGCACTGTAGAGTTCCATAAAGCAAAGATTACAAGATAAATTCCATAGTTTGGCAATTTTCATACCTTCAAGGCTTGGTTCATGATGGACTTGGAATCTCTTAACAAAGAAGATGGGCCAAATTGTGGAACCATCTTGCTTGAATAGGTTCCTTCCAAAAAGGACCTCTTTAACTTTATGAGCCTCTCACAAATATTAGAAAATGGTGGCCGTTCAAGAGGGTCTTGAGCCCAACATTGCTCAATTAAGTTTGTCAACTCTTCACAATTGTTCGGGAGGGCCGGTCTGAACCTTTTACTTCCAATGCCATGTGGACGTGATATTTTATCATTAAAATCTTTTGGTTTCATACCAAAGTATGGAACTTTTCCCAATAGAATCTCTGAGCATATCATGGCAAATGACCACACATCAGCTTGAAATGGATACATAGGCATTCTCCCCCCCTTGATCATTTCAAGGGCCATATAACCTGGTGTTCCAATTGTATACTTTGATGGCTTTGAATGCTCAGGATTGTTGTAGACCTCCAATTGAGAAGTGCCATAATCAGTGACCTTGAATAAGTGATGAGGATCCATACCCTCTATAGATATTGAACTTGACAAAATGTTATCAGGTTTCAAGTCAAGGTGAGCAACTTGCATGTCATGAAGGTAATACACACCCTTGGCAATTTGGTGCATGATGCTAATTGCAAGATGATAGGGTAAAGGTCTTTTTGCTTTCTTCAGTATTTGAGACAAGCTTGATTCCATCAACTCCATCACCAAATGCATCTCACAAATTTTGTTTCCCTCACCATTTTGATGTTTTGTTTGGTGAATTCCCCAACCAAGAAATTGAACAAGATTGGGATGGTTCAAGCCTGCCAAGATGCTAGCTTCTTTTCGAGAACTGAAAAGATATTTAGGGTCTAATTTCAACACTTTTGTGGCACTTGTAAGACCCAACCAATTGGATTTGTACACATGTCCATAACTTCCTGCACCAATTTCTTTCCCTAATTTCGGTGGTTTGAAATCAAGGGGAATTTCCAAAGCATCCAAGTCTCCTCCAATAAATCCATCCAAATTTTTGAGTCTCAACAATAGATGTTGGGCCATTTCATAATCCTCTGACCCTTCTCCCTCAAGAACAAGTTCAAGCTTCTTCTTCAACACTTCTCCATCTTCTAGGACTTGTTCATGGGTAGCTGCATGAAACTGAATAGGTACCATTCCATCTGCTTGATTTGGATGGAGAAATAAATACACATCACGTGCTGCATTGTAACAATAATTCAAATCTAAAAGCAGCTCACGAAAGGTTTCTTTGTTTTGGAGTTGAAATACAGCCAAATGACACCATCGTTTTTGGTCACTGCAATTTTTCCCAACAATCTCCACTTTCCTTCGAAGACAACACAATTCTTCAAAAATAGATTGGAACTTGAGGTCTTTAGTTGCACTTGACAACATTTGGTCAATCCCCTTCATAGTGAGTATGAGTTTGTCATAAAGATGTATGCATTGATTTTTACTCAAGATGTTTGCTTTTGAAGATGCTTCCATATCCTTCAAGCATTTCTCAAGACTTGGAATAATACTGCAAAGTCTTGTAGAGTACTCACTTTGCACTTCTAAGAAGTCCTTGTCTTCCCTGTTGAATATTTCATATCGATTGTCAACGAGATGTAGAGAAGAAAATTACCTTATAATAATATACTACGCAAACATATTCTAGAAATTAAAAGATACTGAACACTAGTGATGGAGTTGTATATCTATTGAAATTGCAATAGATACTTTCAAAATTTGATTACATAGATGAATGCTTAAAATAAGATTGCTTGCAATGTCCAAACTAAATCCAATAGAATACTATAAAGTGACCTCTGTAATTGAAACAATATTTTGTTCTAATATGCACTTTTCAATCACTATTGACTACTAAATAACAAATGTGCTCACCGGAAAAACCATGCAAAACCAATGTATCCCCAAAAGAACATTGCCATGCATATCAAAAGGTGTGCCATTTTATGCCGCAATAGGAGGAACATCGCAAAGATCTATGATATCCTCAAAACAAATCCAACACAAATAGTTAGAAAATAACATTCAAACAAAGAAAAGTAGCAAGGGCCTAGAGAAAATTATTTAAATAATAGTCATATGAAACTACTTACCAATGTCAACACAAATCTAGTACAACACAAATACACAAGATTATATTACTACCACAATCATTGCCAAAACTCACAAGCCACAAAGTTTACATGCAAAGTATATATTTCGAATATAACTTTCATTATCTACATTAATGTTTTGATAATACCATCAAAAAACGATTCATATTTTTGTAACCAACAAATTTTGATGATAAAAATTGCATCCCACTATATCAAAGAATGATCTTTATTATAAGAAACATTTAGGTTCTATACATTTGGACTCAAAATTAATTTGGTGGTTGATGTCAACCAAATTGAGCAATAGTTAATAAGACTTTCAAGTAGTACACAAGCAAATACAATGGATTCAAATAAACATGTTGAACCTCACATTTCAATATATGAATGGTAGAGTTTAGCTGGAAAAGACCTTACAAAATTATCTACATTGAGTTCTCTACAAAACTTATTAGAAATCAATCTACACATGCAAGAGGATGAATGCTACACAATAAGAGTAATGCAATCATGCTAGCTAGTTATCCTTCCACTCCTTAGGGTAAAATAATGGGGACAAACTTTAGAAATCTAAATTAATATTTGTTGAAATTACCAACTTGTTGGATGCAAAGTATCGGAGCTCTAAGCACAGGAGAGAAAGCAATTTCAATGCAATCACTCCCATTATTAAATCGAATGACGTTTAATACTTGAATCAATTAGTCAAGTTTGTCAACTTCCTAAGAACCCCTTTTAGTACCCAAAATGTCATAAACAATAATAATTTAGTAGGAAATTCTATACCACTCTATATAACTAAGACAAAATAAATAATATCCAGAATTAACATATACCTATAAAGTTATCTAATTAATTAAAGAAATTTAAAATTGAATTGTTTAAAAGTTTGAAAATTAGAAATTAAACTCTATCACTTGAATTTTCCCCAAACTCGTTAAATTACAAGTTAGGAGTTATGAAAACTAAAAATTTAAAAAAATCAAGATTTAAAACATATAGATTATATATCTTTAGCATTTTAAAACTTCATAGTTTTATTTTTTATGTTGATCATAAATATCAACAAACATAGGAGTAACATTAATCCTTCTCTATAAGCAAGACATGTCATTTTCCTTGCTTTACCAAGTGTGCAATGTACTCCTTGGTAACATTAATAGCTTGATTAAACACAAAATAAGAATTAAAAAACATTTCATTCATTTTGAAATTAAACATTAAAAGAAGTTGTAATTACAAGCTTGAAATATTAAAATTTAATACAATCTAAGATTTTAATATTAGTAAGTTCAACTTTATGAATAATTCATAATGTATTGGAGTGGTCTCTTGTTGCCTAGGCACTAGCCCTTATGTCTATATGTGGTTACAACTAGATGCAAAACCTTTGGACCAAATAAACTTCCAAATTTGTGAGGACTGATTTCTACTAAAAAAAGTTGCTATTGATCAACTTTAATGATTATTTACTTATTATGACCTTGATCTTTCTATACCACTACACTAATAATGATATTTAGTATTACCAACATTGATTATGAATACTAACACTAGTTGTCCAATCTCCAATAATGTTACCAATGCCAAGTGGCAACTAAACACTTCATTGGAAGTTGGATGGTGTCATCTACAAGTAAGCTTTGTAACAAAGTAACTAGTACTATTAAATGACCAACCTTAAAAACCACTATTCTTATTATAGTCTATTGCAAAGAATAACCTCCACATTAATTAATAGATTTGGATCATTATTGATGTGAAGAAAGCAAGTTTCATTGTTGCCTAAGAATACAACATAAAGACCAAGACTCCTATTGTCTTATGACTAGTAAGATCCACTCCTCAGAGTTAGCATGTCTTATGCTCTTCATCTATTCACAAAATTATTCACAAAATTGCTCAAGGTTATGATTACAGTGAGGAAATTTACTTTCGGCTTCATTGATGATGTTACAGATGGTGTTCAAAATTTTGAACTTGGTTTACAAGGGCCAAGAGTACTCCTCAATAACACTTCACAACCACCTCATATCATAGGATAAGATGAAAATGACTTGGTACACATGATACCTTACAAAATGATCATAATTCCAAGGACCAATTCAAGATAAAGGGCAATAGAATTCCTCATGGCTAGAAACTAGCCCTCCCCTAGTCCAATTATTCCCATTTCTTGTAGCAATTTGAAGTGCTATTGCTTCAACCTTCCATTGAATTTTGGACTATCTATTAAGGCTACTAGTTTTCTTCTTGGCCATTTTCTCTTCTGCATTCCTACGTGTACAATGGGCTTGTTATTGAATTTATTCCTAGTCCCATTTTAAAGCTACTCTTGATTTCTCTATGGATTTATAGAACCTTCTCTCTCCCTTCCAATTATCATTGACTATCCTTCATTCTACATGTTAATCAAAACTCCATTGAAACACTTGGAATCAACTATACAATTACTCCAACTTTTTGGTTAAAACAATCTCTTGAAAAAATCCTAGTGCAATGCAATCCTTCAATGTTCAACCAAAGCAAATCAGACAAACTCCACATCTGTTGTGTACATTTTCACCTTTTTACTTTCAACTTCTCTAATATCACATTTGTTGTTTACTAAACCTTGACATGTGGACTATCACTTTTCATGACTCACATTGTGGTGCTATAATTGTCACGAAGTGTGATAAAGAAGAGTTCGAAATGTGCAAAAGGAATTCTAGATGACCTTCTGGACATAAATGTTTCCATAACATCCCACAAATTTCATCAAAATATTCATACTAAAAAAATTGCCAAAACAAAAGTTGCTAACCATCCCATTATCCTTACATACATTCATCACCAACCTATTTAAATTGAACAGCACAACCCAAAAGAAAAAAGATGCCAAAACTTGAAATCTTGAATTAACTTTGTGCTATGTCAAAATGACAGAAGATGCAATCTCATAGGCTTGCTATTGAAATCAAAACATTGGTCCTATTTTAGAGACTTCAAGACCAAAGAAGAAATTATAAATTCTCTTCTAACTCCATCCATGGTTGCTACAACATCGTAACCTTGAATCCTTCATTTCTTTTCGTGCCATTGGTTGCTATTAGGCAAGATGAAACAACAAAAGCTCACCATGACTTTGAAACAACAAGAACAACTAAAGAATAGTTTGCTGACCCATTCAAGGAACGCACCTTTCGTGCAATAAGGATCCAGTTGCGAGGAAGAGGAGCGCTACAGCTCAACCACAACCACGACAATGGCAACAACTGCGGCAAAAGCCAACAACACAAGCTTCTCCCAATCTGCACCGCACATATTTGCCACTGGGGTCGTCAGTCAAGCAGTTCAGCGATGAAATGAAATAGGAGAGAAGCAACGAATAGGCTCCCACAATCGCCAAAAACAAAAGTGGACATAGTCTGGATCTCGCATGGAACGATACGTCGAAACAAACACCGACACAGACTTGGTACTGAACTCCCGACATCCCAGATCTCAAGATCCCATCCCTACAATCCACCTTTGTGGTATCGTACAAAAATAGTGGTGACGAAGTGAAGCTACTTCAATGAGCGAGGACACAACCCCAGGAGTGTGAGCTTACCGAGCTAGAGTACGTTCCCAGGTGCCGACTTCGGTAGCCACGACGATGAGTTTGCAGGAACGTGAGAGCGTGAACATGCACGCGGGGATGTTTGGACGATGTAGCTTCGCAGGTGCAAAAGCTCGATGAAGATTTCTAAGCGAAAGACACCCAGAGTAGGAAGAAAAGGATAAACTGCAGAGTTCGACGGAGGGACGGGCACCATAGCGAGTGGGAAGGAGTCACGAACAGGGGTGGGGAACTGTAGTTGTGACAATAATGATGGTCTGTAGATATTGAAGATATGTTAGCGCAGGCTCTAACAACACCAGATCTTGACATTGGCCATCTAGGTCACAGCTTCTCCTGCAATAACACAGGACCGATACCACCAGCATTAACAACAGTCCACCATCTCGCTCTTCCCCGACCAGACAGCATCAATTACTCGCCTAGACCACATGCTAATTTAAATAACATCAAACTCAAACACAACACAACCTCAAACTCTAAGCACGAGCTAACACATGCTACCTAGGCCACCTGTTCTCCTACAGGACCAACAGACACAGACACACAGTCACACACACACATCCGTAAACAGAAAAAGAACATCTGCACCTAACTCAAACCACCACACCACCTCAAACTCTCAACACAAGCTTAAACCACTACTTTAACCTCACTCACTCACTGCAAGCTCCAGTCACTATCCCCGCCATTCTGCGCACTCACGAAGACCTCAAAAAAGAACCGGGAGCCTCACGACACGCCACATTCCAAACACGAACACATAAACCCTTCCCAGCAACTACAGAGACTCAGTCAACACGCCTTCCCGTCATCAGAGTTGTGAGCTTCAAACTTCAAACTCCGCCATAGCTCACCTTCACCGCTTCCCGCACATCCCCCGACTTTATACTGTGACCACCACCACGTCCACTTCCTACTGTTAAACCGCCACAGACACGACGCTAAAACCTCTGTCAGCTGCAGCAGCTGCAACCGTGTGCTTCCAAGCGTTTCCGGCTATCTCCTCTCGCAGCGAGGGCCAGTGGTTCGCCGACACAGACTTGGCACTGAACTCCCGACATCCCAGATCTCAAGATCCCATCCCTACAATCCACCTTTGTGGTATCGTACAAAAATAGTGGTGACGAAGTGAAGCTACTTCAATGAGCGAGGACACAACCCCAGGAGTGTGAGCTTACCGAGCTAGAGTACGTTCCCAGGTGCCGACTTCGGTAGCCACGACGATGAGTTTGCAGGAACGTGAGAGCGTGAACATGCACGCGGGGATGTTTGGACGATGTAGCTTCGCAGGTGCAAAAGCTCGATGAAGATTTCTAAGCGAAAGACACCCAGAGTAGGAAGAAAAGGATAAACTGCAGAGTTCGACGGAGGGACGGGCACCATAGCGAGTGGGAAGGAGTCACGAACAGGGGTGGGGAACTGTAGTTGTGACAATAATGATGGTCTGTAGATATTGAAGATATGTTAGCGCAGGCTCTAACAACACCAGATCTTGACATTGGCCATCTAGGTCACAGCTTCTCCTGCAATAACACAGGACCGATACCACCAGCATTAACAACAGTCCACCATCTCGCTCTTCCCCGACCAGACAGCATCAATTACTCGCCTAGACCACATGCTAATTTAAATAACATCAAACTCAAACACAACACAACCTCAAACTCTAAGCACGAGCTAACACATGCTACCTAGGCCACCTGTTCTCCTACAGGACCAACAGACACAGACACACAGTCACACACACACATCCGTAAACAGAAAAAGAACATCTGCACCTAACTCAAACCACCACACCACCTCAAACTCTCAACACAAGCTTAAACCACTACTTTAACCTCACTCACTCACTGCAAGCTCCAGTCACTATCCCCGCCATTCTGCGCACTCACGAAGACCTCAAAAAAGAACCGGGAGCCTCACGACACGCCACATTCCAAACACGAACACATAAACCCTTCCCAGCAACTACAGAGACTCAGTCAACACGCCTTCCCGTCATCAGAATTGTGAGCTTCAAACTTCAAACTCCGCCATAGCTCACCTTCACCGCTTCCCGCACATCCCCCGACTTTATACTGTGACCACCACCACGTCCACTTCCTACTGTTAAACCGCCACAGACACGACGCTAAAACCTCTGTCAGCTGCAGCAGCTGCAACCGTGTGCTTCCAAGCGTTTCCGGCTATCTCCTCTCGCAGCGAGGGCTAGTGGTTCACCGACACAGACTTGGTACTGAACTCCCGACATCCCAGATCTCAAGATCCCATCCCTACAATCCACCTTTGTGGTATCGTACAAAAATAGTGGTGACGAAGTGAAGCTACTTCAATGAGCGAGGACACAACCCCAGGAGTGTGAGCTTACCGAGCTAGAGTACGTTCCCAGGTGCCGACTTCGGTAGCCACGACGATGAGTTTGCAGGAACGTGAGAGCGTGAACATGCACGTGGAGATGTTTGGACGATGTAGCTTCGGAGGTGCAAAAGCTCGATGAAGATTTCTAAGCGAAAAGCACCCAGAGTGCGAAGAGAAGGATAAACTGCAGAGTTCGACGCAAGGATGGGCGCCATAGCCAGTATGAAGGAGCAAGGGACTGGGGTGTGCAACTGTAGCTGTGGCAATAATGATGGTCTGTAGATATTGAAGACATGTTAGCGCATACTCTAACAACAACAGATCTTGTCATTAGCCATCTCAGTCCCAGCTGCTCCAGAGATAACACAGGACCCATACCACCAGCATTAACAACAGTCCACCATCTCGCTCTTCCCTGACCATACAGCATCAATTACTCGTCTAGACACACACATACCAGTATATACAAAAACAACACCAGACTCAAACACAAACACAACCTGAAACCCTGAACACGTGCTACCTAGGCCACCCGTTGTCCTACAGGACCAATAACAACTCTACAAACAACAGTCCACCATGACTTCCCCAAGGAATTACACTCTCCTACACACACACACACAAAGACCTCAAACAGAACCGGGAGCCCCAAAGCACTCCACATTCCAAACATCTACACACAAACCCTTCCGAGCAACTAAAGAGACTCAGTCAACACGCCTTCCCGTCACCAGAACCGTGAGCTTCAAACTTCAAACTCCGCCATAGCTCACCTTCACCGCGTCCCGCACATCCCCCGACTTCGTATTCTCACCACCACAACGTCCACCACCTAATGTTAAACCGCCACAGACACGACGCTGCAACCTCTGTCACTCTACCATCAGCTGCAGCAGCAATCGGGTGCTTTCAAGCGTTTCCGGCTATCTCCTCTCTCAACGAGGGCTAGTGGTTCGCCTCGTAAGCTCAGTCCTCCAAGCCATCCACTCCACTCTCTCCCTCTCACAAAAGTAAGCCTCTCGTCTCAAGCATCTCCGGCGACTCCATAACGATTCCTAAGACTTCAGCCAAGCTTCTTCAGCGCAGGAGCTTCGTGGCTATGGCGGAGGCTATGGCGAACTGCAGCAAACCCTCTCTCTCTCTTCTGCCACAGGGGGCGGAGACGAAGGCTACAGTTTCATCCACTTTGGCATCCACGTCTGTTCGTCGCGTCTGACATCCAGACAGTACCATCACTGACATTAGGTGTGGTCGTAGATTTTTTAGGTCGGGTATGGAGAAAAGGAATACTGTCTGCAAGACATGGCTACGTACTTTAAATGTACTGCAGGGTGGACTGGTCTGGACTGGGGGATGTGATGAATGGATGAATGTGTGCTGTTGGGCGTGTCATTGGATGGATGTGGTTGGAGTTGATGAGTGGTGGGCCCTTGGGCAATGGGGAAGAAGTTGGTTATTGGTTATTCAATCACATTTTAGAAATATTTAGTATTACCTACAGTTTGTTCGTAGTATTTCAAAAATATTATTCAATTATTTCAGACTCTGGAATGGAGTGAAGATTGCGATGAGTGGAAGAAAGAAATTTAAATAAAATGTACTTATGATTGTACTGAAGTTTAAAAAAAGAATTGCCCTGTGCTTGATGCAAAGATTATGCAGTCTGAGAGTTTAAGTGGAGCTGATGGCATTTGTAGATCGAGAGGTTTAGTTCTTGGTATCCTGGTGGCTTGGCTGCTTACATTCGGAGGGCAAAGACATTGCCGGGGCATGGGGCGTCCCGCCTTTCAACGTTGTGAACTTATTTTGTCCCCATGAAGTCCGCCGCCTTCATTGGTACAAACACGGAGGGTTGTCTTGTGCTAATATGCAAGCCATCGCCCAGCGGGAACTGTCTGTAAACAAATATAGGTGAAAGCAAAAGTTTTGGAGACTGCTTGAGTGTTGAGGGACACTGTAGACCGTTGCTGACACGATTTAATTTGCAGTAGTTTGTGAGCTCATGGGGACAAGGGCTAGATTTAACTAGCCATAGGACCAGATTCATGTTATTGTCAAGGTAGGGACAATGATTTGCCTGTATTGTAGATCGTTTTGCATCCGTTGAATTTGTCATGTTCCGATTAAGCTGGTTAATCTACTCTCGTGACAAGGTTATGACCAGAGATATATTGAAGGTCTCCTCCTCTGTAAAGCCCTTCAGGGTATTCGTATCTTTCTCCAATTTTGAACAAAGCAGAGGAGAGTTCTTGGGATTTTCAATTTGAGAGCTTGGCACTCTCCCTTTATATAGTTATGATGCCCAAGTAAGGCACTTGAATTCTCTCCACTAAAGATGTCAATGTAAATAGCGCAGTACTCCTTTCTTGCTAGTTCATGCTTGAGAAACTCACAACAAAAATTCTTCAACGCTGACACTTCCAACTGGCGATTGACCAATGCTTCCGGTGCATTCTTACCGGGCAACTGGTGCAGAAGCCAAGGACCACACGTGTGACTTCTACAGCTGACACATCTGTATAGTAGAGTGCAGTTCAAAATCCAGTTTTGATTGAGCAAATGTGTGGCACACTTGCAAGTGCGTGTTGTATAAAAATCCCACCTCGACCAAACACAGTCTTGGCTTCTAAAACGGCTATTGTACAACAATTGCCCTGAAAATACAATGGATTATCCGTTTGTATCGCAGAACACAACACCCTTTAAGGGTTAAATTAGCACATAGATCAAGACATGAAGAGTACTATTCAATGAAGTGTTTGTTAGAGTGATCAATGATGTTGAAAAATTATTTTCTCTTCTTTTTCTTTTTTTTTTCAAAGAGAAGGTGACCATTGCATTAAAAAACACACGTGAAAGAAGAACAATCAATCCGGATCTTCTTTTTCTTTTGAAACAAATGAAGCTGTTGAAATATTTGGCCGCCCCTTCTAGAATCAAGGTGAAACTGCCCATTACCATACATATTTGCTATCTAGGTACTTGGGAGAAGCTATTTGTTAGCTCTCATATTTTTCAGAGATTGAAAAGTTTGAGAGAAATCATTTGCAAAAAGAATGGAAACATTCTAACAAAAACTGAATTTGTTTGTGTTTTTTCAAAGCTAAAATGTTAAAGCATGAACAAACCCTTGCTAAAACATGGGCCAATATATCCGCTCCCCAAGTGCGTTACCATTATGAAGGGTGGGCCACTGATGCAAATGGGAGGATTTTGTAGATGGCAGAATTGGATGGATGGCAATAATAGGCGTGTACTTTAATCCTTTAGCATCTAAATCTTTCTTGAATTTCTATATAATTTTGCTCACATCTTTATAAATATATATTATTTATCTTAATTTCATCAAATCCATCATATAGAAAGTGCTTTTTTTTTTAAATCAAGCATTATTTGAGACAAATGCGATGTTTGTAGTAAAAAATACCCTTTAAAATTCTTTCTTCATTGTCTAGGTTCTGGACATTGGAGTACTAAGGAGTTAATGTAGAGCGCTGGCAACTTGTCTAGCTATCTCTACAGGCTAAAACTAATGTAAATTTTTGATTCCAACCATGTCATTTATGTGGCAGTAGTTTGTAAGATAGAGATGCTATCTTATACTATCTTTAACTATATTTTTATATTTGTGTTTCATAGTTTATTATAATAACGAAGATTTGATGAATTTCCAATCCTTCTATGGATGGAATTTGCAAAGTGAAGCACAGGCCTTAGGGAATTCAACAAAAAGAAATATCATGCTCAAAACTTCTCTTTCTGGAGTACTCTATTATTTGCAATAGTAATGTGGCATTGTGGCTTGTGGCTACATCAAAAGAATTTTGGGCCAGCAACTGTAGAGGACCCTCATTTAACTTCCAAGATAGATTCGACATATCATGCATTAGCTTTGCTCTGTTTGTAGTTTGAGGAATTAGTAAGGAGTTGATGTCAAGCCTTGTGGCCTCTCCAAGACAACTGTGAGGAGCACTTGTGCCCTCAATTGAATTAACCCCTAAAGTTGCATGACTATATATTCACCAAAAACACTCAAAATTGCCATTTTCAAAACAAGTACCAATCTCTTTTTTTAAAAAACTTTTTTTGACACAAGTAACCATAGGATCTTCTAGTATGCTGACTTGAGAACATGTCATAAAAATTTTAGAAATTTTCGCCGCGTGGACTGCAAGACATAAGCATTCAAACTCATTTTTTGGCCTTGTGAAAAACAGGGCAGATGCACTGCACAAGCTCACTTTCCTATGCAAAAATGTCTAAAATGGTGGAACGACATGACGGAAACGAACACCACCAACACATGCAATGTGGTACCGAAGTCGACATCTAGATCTCAAGATCCCAATCCAACAAGCCATTACAGAAAAACTGGCGAGAAAGAAAAGCTTTGCAATGAACCAGGATACAAACCGAGGAGAGTGAACTTACAAAGCTAGAGTAAGTTCTCAGATGCCGACTGTGGTAGCGACGATGCAGGAGAGTTTGCAGGAAGGTGAGAGCGTGAACTTGCACGTGGAGATGTTCGGACGATGTGGCTTCGGAGGTGCAAAAGCTTGATGAAGATCTCGAAGGCAGAAACGCCCAGAGACGAAGAGTTGCAGAGTTCGGCAAAAGAATGAGAGCGCCATAGCCAGTGTGAAGCAACCAGGGACTTGGTATCCCTGGGAGTGTGGGGCCTGCTTGCGTGCAGAGGCAGCCTTCCCCACGTGAAGGAATGCTACTCTAAGGGGACTTTGTGAGGCTGATGCCCGGGATACGTGCCTTTGAATCGCGTGGCCAGATTCCAGAATTCCAGAGGCTGGTTCGCCGGTCAGTGCCGTAAGAGCATCACCACCCGGCTTGCAAAATGCAAGCCAGGGTGCAAGCCTGGAAGTCCATTTTGCAAGCCGGGGGAGAAGGGTCGCCCCACCCGTGGCCTCTTAAGAGGCCATCGTCATCCAATGAGCTACGTCCACATTCACGGATCATGTACTTGCTTTTTGGGAAAGTGGAAAAGTGTTTGTCTCATGCGGTTTGCAAGCCACCCTTTGGCTTGCAAAAGAGCCCGGTTTTGCAAGCCACCGGCGTCTTTTGGCTTGGCCTCTTAATGAGTTCATCCATTATGCAAGACGGGTGGGGCAATTTTGCAAGCCTCTCTTAACAAGTCATCCAATATGCAAGACGGGTGGGGATGCTCTAAGTGAGGAAAAGCTTGGTCCAAGTCTTTGGCCAATTGGCCATGGCTAGGCCACCCTTCTTTTGTTGGGGACAAAAAGAGATCCAACCAATGCGGGCCGGGAAAGCAGGAACTTACCACCAAGGTACTTCACCAAATGATCTAACTTATGAACCAGTCTCGCTTCCGTCATCTTGCAAGTGTTGGTTGAACCTAAGTAGTGATAATTGCCAGATTTCAAAGTCCGTAATACTAGTGTGCCATGTGCCGTTGCCACAGTTTCATATAGTAAAAGTAAAAGTAGTTTTTAAAAATTTTAATTCAGAAAATTTTGAAATTCAATAGTCGAAACGCCACAAAAATGAAGTTTGTGCATCGTCCCCTCTTTGCAAAGAACTTTTGATGGTATCAAGAACACGACCAAGGATGCACGGTTCCAAATATCTCAATATAACAAGCAAAACAAAACAAACAACCTGATTGAATGTATGGATAGTCCCTATTCTAGAGTATTAGCAGAGCTATGCCTTTGCGCTGTTATGCACAACCGTGGATGATCTGACTTTTAAAATAGAAATAATGAATTCAAAACAAAAGATTGAATCTCTTGCACTTAATTAATGAACTTGTGAATCAAGCAAGAAGATAAGAATGTCAAAGAGTCAAAGAGTGAAAAATACTTGTGTCCAAAATTGTGTCCATTATTGTGTCTAACACAAGACAATCTTCAAAGAATGAAAATCATTTTAGTAGTTTGTGTTTGTTATGTTCAAATACAAAAATGATTTGATCCTTGGTTTCCATTCAATTTCCAAGTAATTGACCACCTACACATCATCAAGCCACATTTTAAAGATTCAAAGTTTGTGCACAAATTTTGTTTTATTGCTATGCAAATCCAAAAATCTTCTCAAGACTGCGCACTATCTACCAAATACATGGAACTAAAGAATAGAGATCTTTGGCTCTAATGCTAAGAACAAATTATTTTAAGTTCTTCTAATGACCACAAAAACAAGCAACCATCCTTGCCCCTTGTAGTCAAATGGAAGAAGAAACCCAAAGCAAATTTTGATGAGGGTTGTGTGATTGACATTCTCTAGAAACAATTTGATTCTTATTGGAAGAGCAACGAACAATTCCATAGCAGTGAAACGAATCCATTAAAATTTGGAATGGTTGACACTTTCTATATCCCTAAAGAGAGGCCCAAAAGTAAATAAGAGACCCACAATAGCATTCACCACATCTGATGAACAATAATCGGTCAAATTTTTTTGTTGCTTATCTCAAGAAGAATCTCCATGAATAGAATCTTTGAAGACATTTGCCAACAACCTTTCCAACCTAATCTGGAGCATTGCAGCAGATGTCAACGCCTAAACAAAGCTCATATCCTTCACAAGTACATGAGACTTCAGATTGCCTATAGTTGTGCAACTCTCATTTGATGCCAACAATAAGCAAGGAGGTCACCCATAAGTGCACTAAAATACAGTGGACACAAACGGTGGATCTAGGAGTTGCATCGCAGAACATTCATCATGACCAATTCTACAGTAAGACACAATGCCATGTCTCTCAAAATGCTAAGCACACATGCTTTCACTTCAAATGACATCTCTGCTAGGCCTGTGATGCGAGCATTCAAATGTTGACCAGCCCTTTTTTTGGAGGCAAAATAGAGCCAGAAAGCACCATTTCATAGTGAAAATATTTTTTTTGCCAAAAAAAAGTAGTCTTTTTTCACCAGAAAAGTTTCAATCAAATTTAAAATATGGATAAAATTGTCAAATTTGGATGAAAAAGTGTATGAAATTGATTGAAAAGTGTTTTATGGTACACAAGATGGATGTACAAAGAAATAAAATGCTTCACTGAATTTTAAGTGATCTCCATCCCGGCACTTTTTCAGAAAAATAAAATAAAAAGGGCTGATGTTGACCTGCCTTGACAGGGCCTACACCTGAAGGAGTCCCTGAAAAGATTCACACATTGAAGAGTGTGGAATTAGTTGATGACCTGCGTACATGTAAGAATCCACCTAAGTGATAACAAGAAACCTCTGATATTCACCCCTTCCAACCCCCCCAATACCTCACTTGTGCAGACCTTGAGAAAGTATAAACAGTTCTTCAATCAGACTGACTCTTATTCCATTTAGAGTCATCCCAAACATAATGTCAATGTGAAAGTTGTCAAGCAGCGTTGAAATTGTTGTCATTCAGTGATTTCCAATGAGTTATATGGATGCTAGAGAATTGACCAGTCCATTATTTTTTTGAGTTCAAAATAGTGTATGGTACACTAAAGAGTATGAAGAGCATAGTTCACACAAGAAATTAATGACGCAGGAGAACCAAGACATGCTTTATGCAAAGTTAAGGAATACGGCAAGCTCAACTGTTTACCTGTGAGAATAATGTTGCCTTCATTTAGTGTCACGATGGTGCTGAAGTAACTATTTCGGACTGGGATGCTGAAAATCATGTCATTTGTGCTGCCTTTCTGCCTTAGCTTTCCATCCACCTGAACATCCAAACAATTCAATCTTCAAGAACTAATGGCCAATTGCAAGACCTGTTACTTGAACTTTTAATCGCTCCACAGCAATTCACTGAAATCAACAGTACATACTGAAGATCATCCAAAACGAAATTGCTAGATCACTTAATGACTCAATGAACCAATCAAGTTCATATATTAGAAATATGAGGTAATTGGAACATATGAAAGGGTACCTCAAGCCAAAACTCCAAGTCAATGAGATTTGGCACCTGCTTTTTAGGAATTTGAAAGAAAAAGATCAGACACTACTGTAAGTATGAGGCATTCAAAGCACTGGCCAGTACAATTAAAGCCATTGACCTAGATCAAAGTCCAAAACAGAGACCATGGAGCCCAACTTGCACCTATTTGCATTAAGCGGTAAAATATCATACTACTGTGGTTTCACTGAATCTTCTTGGTGAAACCACGAGAGCCATGCAGGTACAAAAACTAATCCACGTGCAGATAGTGCTCGGCTCAAAGCTACATGCAATGCCTGAGTACATTACATCTCA
The DNA here is from genome assembly GCA_963969595.1 of Neckera pumila. Taxonomy (NCBI): domain Eukaryota; kingdom Viridiplantae; phylum Streptophyta; class Bryopsida; order Hypnales; family Neckeraceae; genus Neckera; species Neckera pumila. Next base: position 15,770,244 of record OZ018415.1, on the reverse strand, counting down.
TGAACCGTCTAAAGTGAGAAGAATGTGGTGGGAGCAGGAAACGAAAGCAATTGGTGTGAAAGTGTCAATTCCTTTCGCTAATGTCCACGGAAGCCATTGTTTCCTGCAAACAGAGACCCCTCATATAATATAGCTCTGTTAAATAACAGAATTAAGCAGTCCCTCATGTGAAGACTTTGAAGTCCTGAACCTCCACTCCATAGAAAAATTCCTACGTAATGTCATTACACCATTTGGATACAGGAAAGCAAATTCACGTGGACGTGAACACATAACCAAATTCACGAGTATCATCCTTAGCAGGAGACTGAAGATAACTACGCTGGGAACACCTTGTAATTAGCTTGCACTCATGTCCAGCACTGAGTAATTCATAACCTAGTCGTAATTGTAGCAAGGCTCATACACAATGGTCACAAGATTCACCTATTTGGTAGACCGCCCAGTGTAGGCATGTTTCTATTGTAACTTAGCCATCTACTGCGGGGCCTCATTTTGGCATGTCAAACCATCACTCTTCAATAAAGAAGATTTGGGTCCACACTGGAGTGTGAATGGAGCACGAGTCAAAGTTGTGACTTATTGGACACAATAGAACCTCGTACTCTTGGAAAAAGTACCAGTTGAATGATGGAGAATTTCTAAATGTTCATTATAAATTAAGAGTTTATGATATTATGAATTTTACCCTTAACCCCCAAAAGACCAAGTGTCCTTTCAATGGACAAGTGGGGTTTCGGGCAGGTACCTACGGGCTGAATTTTTGTCCTGATTTTTTGAAACTTTTTTTGAAGATAGAAAAACTAACAAGCTTTGTAGTAATATAATTTTTTTTCAATTGGTGCCCGGAAAAAAAAGTTATGCCCAAATAAGTTCAAAAGAGGGGAAAGCGGGGAGCTAAAATTTTTTTGCAAAAAATAACTTTTTTTTTTTGAGTTTTTCTTCCCATAGATTATATTTTTTTCTATTTGGAAAGCTTTGATTCATTCCATTTGGATTTGTTATGAGAAAGTTATGGACAATCTTACTTTGGGGGCATTTAGAGCATCTTCTTGAAAAAAACAACTTGTAGGATTCATTTTTGAATGCAATTTTTACAATTTTTCAAAAAAAAAAGTTCCATGTGGTTTAGTTTTTTTGCTAGAACAATCTGACCATTGGGATTAATGCGTTTTAATTCCATATAAAGATACTAATATTTTAGATTTTCCTTCTATCTTGTATATACTTCTACATAACATTTTTTTTAATAATGAAAATTAAGTTTTTTTGATTTGATTTTTTTTGTTAGACTCTCAATTCAATTCTCCACTATAAAGCTCAAAACTCTATAGTGTAAAAATTTTAAATTTTAAATGTTCAAATTCAAAAAATCTAGTCCCACAATGTGCTGAAAAACTTGTTTTTTGCACTTTAAACGCAGATATCTTGCAATCCGTGTGGTCAAAAATTCTGAAATTTTTTCCACACATTGTCATACTAGTTAGGTATAAGATCCTATGATTAGATGTAAAAAAAAACAATTTTCAAATTCTTTACTCTTTGCTATAGAAATGGCAGTTTTGAGTGTTTTTTGGCAGAAAAAAGATCTTGGTCCTTGAGGGATTAAAGGATGGATTAGTCACTACGGAAATCATCCTTTAGAGGTACTACGTGAATCATTTGCTTATAAAATCTCAAGAGCACTTATTGGAGGTAAACCTATTGTGCAAGACCTTATCTTTCCATACAAAATTTTGAGGATGACCTTGCAGTTTTATCTTACATAGAAGGATTCTCTTTCATCCATCAAATAATAAATGTCCACTACATAGTTCAAACATTAACCTTGGAAAGGTGCGGTCCTTGATGACCAAGATAGTCCCCAAATACTCCAATTATTGAATCAATAGGTGCATTTTTTGTTTCTGCAATTAACAATAAAGTCATTCATCAGACCTTGTACATCTTTAACGTCCTTACAGGGTTAATGAGCTTTTCCTTGTTTCTAGAGCTTGCAGTGATTTTCTTTGTTTATATTTTTAGGATTTAGGGTGCTGCTAGAGCTTCAAGGCTTGTAAAAATCTCTCAAACAATCATCCATCAATCTTCCAAACCACAAGTGCAGACATACAAAGTTGACCAACACGCAACATTTGGTAAGAGGGTCATACTTGTATGCAAGATAATATAAAGTTGTCTTGAGTCAAATTAGCGAAAATAAATCACAGCAGTCACAGCCTAGGTTTTGAGACAATTACACATTTTTCTAATCGTCGTTGTTACAAAAACCATCTACTTCCTTGTTATGGTCCAATCCACACTATGAATTACCATACAAATCTCCGTGTAAAAGATTGAAGTACAAGTTGGTGTTTCACTCCGCAATGTCCTTTGGTTGGAATCCATCACCAAGAGTGGCCTTAAAAGGATTCTTCAGGAACTGGTTTTCAACATTCTCACTATGGTATGCGCACAAAATCTCCGGGGCTTGACGAAAGTCACCTACAAATCCAAACATGTTCATGTTTTGTTTGCAATCATGAACTTTATTTGAGGTTCTTAAGCCCCCTGCTTCCAACACACTCCAATTGCTTTGCCACAAGACACATCTTGGCTTCACCTCCATTTGGGATACATAGACATTGAAGCTGGCATGCACATGCTCGTGACAAATTCAGGAAAAAACCAAGGAGTTCTTGCACTACATTTTAACCTTGAAACACTACAAAGGACCAAAATAAGTCTACTACCTTGGTGATAGGACTCATCCTTCCTTGGTTAAAGCGCAGGCACAATGGAATTTACATCATGAATGTTTCTTTATAATTTGATGTGGCACATAACATTTCACTTATAAAACATATATATAATATACCAAGGATTAAACCTTATATGACTTTATGATAATCTACTTTGTTTTAAACTAGGAAACACATTTTCATAGCTTCCAACTTTTTGAATGATATCCCATTAGGAAAGTTTTCAGCCCTCGAAGGGGCTGCGAGTTTTGCACCCCTGCGATGCAATAATGGGAAAAAATGAAAATAAAAAATCATTTTTTAGCTTACAAAGTTTGGATGCTGACATGGCACTATTAGTGCCACGTCAGCACCACGTTAGATTGTGTTTTTTTAATGTTTTTTTAATTTTTTAATATGTTTTTAAAAAAAAAATTAATTCTATATTTGCACCGCGGGGTTGCCGAAAATCAAATACTGGCAGCCTTTTTGAGGCCTCAGACTTTTTCTAATGATTATTAGAATGAAATTTTTATTTTGGTGGATATTGTCTCTATTATTGAGATTACTCAAACCCACTAAATTATGTAATCTTTAGATATTGGTATCCCACTAATGCATACTTAAGAGTTTTGGAATGAATACCATTAAGAATTATTGAAGTTCGAAGTACTAAGGTCCCAATGACAATGCATACATTTGGGTTTGCATACATTGGCAATGCATATATTTGGATTTGGACTTTGATGATCTATCACTTTATGAGAAGCCACATTGTTGGGCTCCACGTTGAGGACTGTATCAACAGTGATGCCTGCCCCCATCTCTAAGATAAATATTCCTGCACAAAAGGTCAACAACTTTGAGCAAAAAGTATTCTAGATAACAAAAATAAAACTTAGAGTCAATAGTCCTCGATACACTTTAGACAGAATTTATTCCCTATAGTTTGCAAAGTACTTGGAATTTTGGATAGGATACAAAAAAGAGTCCACACATGTGAAAAAACACTGCGAGTCCATTCTCATCATGCAAAAATCGAATCTTCCAGGCTCCAAGAACTATAAATGAGTCAAGAATGCACTAATAAGTCTCTTTCATGTCACTGAAGCCCAGCCAAATCCATCAAATTGTGAGAGTCTACAAACAAGGATATCTAAGTACCTGCAAGAATGTATCAATTGATTCTTCTCCAGATGTCAAACCAAGGTTGCTGCCTGTCATCTTCCACATAAAAAGTCATCCTCTACATTTGAATCCCTGGAAAACAAGCGCCCCAACATTCCTTCAAATCTCAGCATAATAGACTCAAAACCTCTCCAACACCCCTACTTCAATATCAAGGGCTCTTGTGAACTGAACATATCAGACAACAAAAAGCAATACATTATTTTTTACTATGTTTGTTTTTGGTGATGTTGACCCGAAGAGGATGCAATTTTTTTTGGCTCTTATAGTTGTTGCTATCATTGTTCTTTCTTTGATTATGTTGTTTTCTATGTTGTTAATTAGCTCACAGTTTGAGTTGTGAAGGCACACTTTGTTTTTGAGTGTGGTTGTTGATTAGTGTGGTTGCTGGATATGCGGAAAGGAGCTTCTTTAGACAGGCTTCGTGTTTCTTTGTTGTTGCAATTGCTGTTCTTTGTGAAAATATTGTCTGTTTAGAGTCATTGCTGTAAAATGAGAAGTGTCTGCATTGCTACTTTGTGTGTACTGCTGTGAAACTCGGTGATTTTTTCAAGTAGAAATGTAGAATCAAAGTGAAGAGAAAGTGCGGAGTATTTTTGCTTGTGAGACCTGGACTAGGTATTGCTTTTTTGAAACTTTTGTGATTGTTTGACAGTTGGGTTGGTAAGGATGTGAAAGCAGAGTCAATTTGGGATTGTAAACACTAAAATTGAGGCTTTGGTTTGTGATGCTGTGGGCGCTAAATTACCCACCCTTGATAATAGAGCAAACACGACCCGGTTCTCAATTTTTATCCACTCTTGATTTAAGAGGGTGTTGCGCGCGCGGTCCATTGTGCCTTCCAAGCAATGGAACTTGCTAATGTTTCCTAGTTTTGTGGATGCCAGTAGGAGTAGCTATGATTTGTGGCTAGCCCAAGAGGCTAACCTAGGAAATAACAGGAGACAAGACAATTCTTTCAGATGCTTTGCCTATTCTAGGTCCCTTCTATGGTGTTTCCTGCTTAGTTCCCACTTGTGGGTTGTCCCAATTTTTATTTTTTTTACTTTTAACCTTCTACATGAACTTCTATGGTTTAACCTTTGACTTAGTTAAGTATTCTCCCTTGACCCTAGACTTTTTACTTCTACTAAAATTTTACTTCTAGGTTTTGTCTTGTAACTTCAGAAAGTCACTTCTGAATTTTTATACTACTTTCTACCTTCGAAGTATTACTCTAAGTTTTTACTGTCTAATTTTTACTTCCAATTCTTTACTTCTAAATTAACTTCAAGTTTTTACTTCTAATTTACTTCTATGTTTTAACCCCTAAATTTCACCTTCTAAATATTTCTCTAATCTTTTAACTCATAAATCACTGCTAAATTTTAACTCCTAAATTTTATCTTCTAAATATTACTCAACCCTTTTTTAATCTCTAATTTAATTCTAGATTCGAGCCTCTTAAGTCTAATTCTAGATTTTAACTCTAAACTAAACGCCTACACCCTAATTCATGCTTAGGTTCCACCTTAAGTTAAACTTCCAAACTAACCCTCTAAATCTAATTCTAAATTTGAATTCTTAAACTAATTTCTTAGAATTAACCTTAATTGGACTCTTTAACTCTTGATTTTCTTCTAACTTCTGCTTCCCAAACCTAATTCTGGGTGGTTGACTTCTGAATTAAGGCTAATCCCTACTTTTAACTCTAGTTCTTCTTTGGTTTATCGTTCTTTTAAACAAAGTTCACCCAGAATTTATCCTCCTTGGACCGCTTAAATTAACCTAGCATGGTCGATCCAAAGCCAAATTTTTAGCGTAATATGTTTTTGAAAACCCCTATTCCTAATCTATCAATACCTTAAAGGAGGCTGTTTGTTTTGTTTTGTTTTGTTTTGTTTTGTTTTGTTTGTAGTGTGGACAACTTCCTGACCGTGCATCCCCGGCTGCGTGCTTGGTACCGTGGGAAAGCTCTCGCCGAGGAGGGGTGCACCGGCTTGGTTTCGTGGCGTTTGGAGCGGTGGTGCAAGAGTTATTGAATTTCAAAGTATTTATTGATTAAAAAATTAGAAAATTACTTTTACTTTGATTTTGGTGGCTTTCTTGCTACTGGGAGTGGAACCGCAAGTAGAACTGGGAGTAGAATCGAAAGTAGAACCAGGAGTGGAACCGGGAGTAGCTGAAACTTGGGCCAATGGCACAGGGCCACACTAGTGGATTTTTAAATCTAAACTTCTAATTTCTTGCTAATTTTTTGCTAATTATCTTGGGTTAAAGCCTAACTGAGAGAATCACAAGCTAATCTAAAAAAAATACTAAGGATCAAGTTAATGGCTTAAGTCATCACTGCCGGTGTTGAAAATGACGTCGTCCATTTGCTCATACGCATCCCCGTCCATGATGATTTGTTGGTCTTTTTTCCCAAAGCTCACTGCTTAATTTAAAAGAGATTTTACACCCTAATTTCTTTCCTTTCCCTTCTCTTTTCTTTTCTTTCTCTGCCTTTCTACTACTCTGGTACTATTACACCAACCTTTGATGTTGGTCTTACAAAGATAGTCCCAAATGTTAAGGAATTTAATGGCTTTCCTACCCTTTTACGCCTTCCTTGCTTTGCGTCATTCCTATCCTCCTTCTAACGGATGCAATGGACTCTTGAGATTTCCATCCTAGCCTACCTAATACTACACCTACGTTACTATTTATCGTCTCTCTCCTTTTGGTCCCTACTTCATCTCTTTCTCCACTAATTCCCTTCCATTATTTTGTGTTCATGTGTGGGTGTGAGAATGGAGCGTGTGTGTGCAGGTGTGACGTAGAGGCACTAATTCCCTTCCCCTTTTTCTTTTATTTCTTTAGTTGCAGGTGGACTTTGAGACTCTAAATTCCTAACTGGGTTATGCTGGACTTCTATCTCTGGATTCCTAACTAGCTTTGTAATTGGGCTTTCTACTCTAAGTCTTCTAAACTAGATCCTAACTAGATGTCTTTTCTTCTCTACTCTAGTGTTTCCTAAACTAGCTCCTAACTGGATAAAACTAGAAAAAAAGGAGAAAGTGGGACCCTGTAGGGTATCATCCCTTGGTGATTTCTTTTTTTTTAGCCAAGAGGTATGTAATGAGTAGCAAATCAGAACAAGAGCCCCTTGAGCAGCTAGCCCAACTGGTTGCTGGCCGGATGGCTAGGTACCGGCTCGCTACTGCTGGCTGCTGGTGGCTGGCTGCTGGTATGCTGGCTTCTAAAATTTCTTAAAACACACACACCTTGGGTTCCCTTAGGGGAACCCACTTATACGAAACTTAAACTAGATTTTTAGAGAGTTAGGGCCAGGGTCAAAGCTTTACCGTCTGGGGGGTTAGCCCCTAAAATTCTTGTACACAAAACCAACCCCCTAAGTCACATGCTATCTTTCTCACACTAGGACTCTAGATCTTGGAAGCTAAACTTTAGACTTTTCCAAAGAGACCTTGGAAACTAAACTTTGGGGCTAAGCACTAGGGAGGTTCGAAGCTTTGCCGTCAAGTTGGGTTTAACACCAACTCTAGGACTTTGTGGCACTCCAGGGGTTCAAAGCTCCGCCATCCGGGATCGTTTTAACACGTACTCTAGGACTTGACTTAATCACGGGTTCAAAGCTTTGCCGTCCAAGGGGGAGGGAGGGGGCATATGACAAGAAAGACTTTAGAAGAAGGAACAAAACACAAAACAAGGAAACTTGTACGGGAGGTCAAAGCTTTTCCGTCTTGTAGGGGGGTCCACTCAACAAGAGATACGTTAGAAGAGGGTAAGAACTTGACTTAAGAGGACACGTGAGTTAGTATAACAAGGTAAAGTAAATGACTAACATTCTAAAGGGGCCTCAAAGCAGTATGCGCCAAGGTACGGAGGGGGGTGACCTTAGGATTAATCCAAAGCACAAAAGACTCTCAAGATACAAGGATTAGTCCACAAAACCGTCAAAAATACAAGAAAAAAGTACACAAGAAGTACACAAGGCAAGATAGAAGGACCCCCAAGGACCTTCAAAGCTTGAAATACAACAACAAAAGGAGCCAAAAGTGCTCCAAAAACACCGTAGAGGTTTTTGGCTTCAAACGCCAAAATATCCAAGATGACTTGGACCCACGGACCCAAAAACAAATATGGAGTGGATTTTAGAGAGGGAAGTGGAGCCCTTTTGTAGGTTTCCAAGGGATCACCTCCCCCCCTAAATTCCTACTAGTAACCTTATCAACTTGGATTTTCATCCTCATCCTCAAAGATTTTCATCCTAATCCTAGATTTTCACTTTCTACTACCTATGCTGGACCAACCTCCTAAATTTTGGAGATTAACTCCAAATGTCAAACGGACTACGCCGTTGGATCCAGAACGCCATTTTTAGTCTAAGAGCCTTCTACCCTCCATACCGGGATCAAAAACCCAACATAGGCTAGTCTAGATTAAGATCCCAATTGCGGTAAATTTCCAACTCTTGGGGGTTTCCTAATTTGAGAAAAGTAACTAGCTTGGGGTCTTTGAAAGGTGAAAGGGAGTAGGAAAAGACTCCTTGTTGATGTTGTTTCGCCGTTGTGTGTCCCCGAAATGCAGGTCAATGTCACGGGGATGTCGTGACGTAATTAATTTTCGAGGAATCTTGCCGGTTTGGGTATCGGATGCTATTGGAATGCCGCAAAACTTATCGGAACGCATTATTAGCATAAAACAAGCTATCCTAATTTTTAGGGAGAATTTATCGCAATTTGGGTAATTTACAAGAAATTCTCATTGGAGGTTAGAACGGTTGACCACCTGGAAAAGGTTCTTTTGCAAATCGAAAGATGTCGGGAATTTCCATGGGAAGCCTCGCGAAAGATGTGGAGGTGCGTTTCCATACCTGGCACAATTGGTTAGTGGAGACCTAAATCGGCCGTCTCCTCGAATTGTTGATGGCACGGAAATCTTTTGCAAATGAGGGAATCTTGGTGAATCGATTTTGCCGTTGGAATCTTGGCTTAGGATTCACCTTAGAACACCATCTTTAGAACACCATCCTTTTTTATTCTACACTCTTTTTATAGCTTTTTGTACAATTTTACCTATTCTAAATTGCAAATTTAAAAAAAAAGAAATCCAAAGTTCCAAGTGACAATTTGGGAGTTCACAATTGCCTAGTTAGAAGAATCACCGAAAAGGTCAGAGATTTAGACTGAAGAAACTCATTACAACAAACATCCAAAATCACCTCTAATCGCCAATATCACCAAATTGCCTTCTATACATATAGTAGGTCATGAGTGTGACTTTAGGTTCAAAGTGTTTCTCCCTGCAGAAAGCGTAAGTCGTTTTGTTGCGTGGAGTTATAGTTTGCTGTCTTGCACCCAATTTAACTTCTTATAAGTTAAGCACATTTGTTTGTGTTGCTCCAGGGAGTTTCAAGAAATGGTTGTCCAGTAGTGTATCAATTATTGGACAATGACCTGAAGAGTCCAAGGATTTGATGGAGCCATTGGTTCTTCTCGAATTAATGCTTGGCGGTTTGTTCAAATATCACTTGCATGATTGGCTGCTCATTGTGCTTATTAGTGTACTCTGGCTTCTTAGTTTTCTGATTCATCCCTACCAACGCTATGTAGGGGTAATAAATTTTGTGACTACGCAGCTGAGATATCCCTTCAAATTGAATACAATTCCTTTCCAAGTTGTGTCGGTATTAATTTGCTTGCTTATTTTCCCCTTTCCTCCAATCCCTTCTTCATTGCTTGGCTTGCCCTGTTTTAGCAGCTGAAAGAAATAAAATATACTTATTCATTCAAGCCCTAAAATGTTTTGAACAGGCGATAGCATTCCCTTGGTTGTTATCCTGGGCATTTTTTTCAAAAGGAAGAATATTCGAGACCTACATCATGTTGTATTGGATATGTATTTTGTAGGTAGCACCGGTAGTAGTGTAGTTTCTTCCTTGTTGCATTAATTACTTTTTGCTACTTCTGTAAAGTTTCATTTAAATCTCGAAATTTGTTTTTACATGTTTCTTGGCTACTGTCACTAGGTACTATGGGAGCCCAGAAAGTAAGATAAGTCTTGTTAGTGAGGAAATTAGACAAAGGAGTTAATATAGGTATATTTTTTTTGGTTTATCCAAGGGTAGCTAAAACATCTTACCACAATTAACGATCCTTGCTAAAAGAGTATTGATAGGTAGATAATTAGTTTAAAAACATTAGTTAAAGTTTCATGTTCTTACTGAGAACCAGAATCGGATTGAGATCCGGTATCATTCCAATACCAAGACCGGGTACCAGATTCACAAAAAGGTAACGGAACACCTATCGAGAGCTAGTCGGGCAGATGTACAATCCAACGGCCATACCAGAGATTAGGGTTGACCATTCAACGGTCGGATTTATCCGCACGAAGGAGGATAACGGCTACCCTAATTCGGCAGCTGTTCATTTGAGGGAAGTTCCAGGGGTTAGAACTTCTATCTTCATTCTTACGTTTGAGTTTTGTGTGCGTCTGGAGCGTGATTTAGTGAAGCTTTTGCATGCAAGTATGTCTGGAGAGGATAGAAAGGTTTCCATTCCCGGAGTGGAGAAAACGTAAGAGGATTCTTACCAGGCAGGAAACTACTCGTAGTTCTTTGAGAGAGGTATTGGTTGAGTGGATTATTAGCGACTTGAGCGATGGTGAAGGCTAAGGCCAGCGGATCAGGACAACTTAAGTTTAAGACGATCCATCTGGCCATTCCAAAGGATGACGAAGAGCGGAAGCAGTTGGAGGAGGATTGGGGTCAGATCGGGGTCGCCTTTTTTTTGAAGAAACCTTGGAGCTTGAGAGACAAAAACATGATTGGCGAGCTTTTGAAGGGCCAGTCAAACGAGTGGGTTAAAACCGCCCGTGCTCTCCTCAGCAAGTGGACGATTGAAATGTGGAAGAAGGTGTAGGACTTTTCACATGCTGGAGAGGGAATGGCCTCACAATCAGATAGACACGCGGAAGGTAAATTCCTAAACACTCCTCATGCCAAGGACGAATACGCAGTGGCTGACTGTAAGTCGCCTAGAGAGAAGAAAGTGTTAGAGTTCTTGGTCCCCATCTTGTATCCGGAACGGCCAAACCGGATTATAGTAACATGGGCCAATACCATATTTGGCGCGTTGAGTGGAGAGAGGAAGGTGTTCTAGGCAGGAATTGTGAGAGAATTAGTCTAGAAGATGGTCGCCTCTCTAGGAGGTATGAAGGCGACTTCCATAGGACCATTCTTGTTTCACTTATACGACCATCTAGAGGTGCTAAGGAAGGAGGAGGAAGTAGTTTTGAAAGCAACCTCCACAATGAGAAAACTTGACATCACTCCCCCTCAAAAGAAAGAGAATGAGGATAAGATGAAAGGATCAGATGAGGAATTCGGTAGAGGATCATCAGCAAAGAAGCGAGGGTCTTCAGAGAGAATCCCATCCTTTGAGAAGAAGAAAGGGTCTCAGAGTGGTCGAAAGGGTTCTGAGGAACCGAAAGTCGAGAGAGAGGATCCTCTAGGGAGGATTATTGAGGATCTGGAAAAGACGAAGGAGGACTTGGATACTAAGAGGAGAGCAGTAAGGAAAATCTATAGGCTGCTTGGTGGGATCAAAGTATCTGAGCTCATAGAAGCAATAGAGGATCTGATCCGACAAAAGGATACCGAGCAGTGGAAAGAGCAATTTAAGGGACTGGCCGATGAGAATGAGTCACTCTGTCAGAAGTTAGACAAGAGTGAGGCAGGGAATATGGAAGTGCGGAAACTCTCCGCTGAGTCAGAGAAGACCCTCAGGAAGGTTAGAAAGTTCATCGGGCATTCCAGGGACAGCCTTGACTCAAGCTGTCCTGGTTTGTGCAAAGTACTCGGATAGTATGGAGAAGATAATGGATGACATCCGGGGAGCTCTACAACAAATGGGTCAATTTCTGGACACACTTGTGAAGTCAAGGAAGAGCAAAAAAGAGAAAACACCTGCCAAGGATTCTTCTAAGCAAAAGTCGGAAAGAGTTGAGGGTTCGGCACATGGATCCAGATCCAAGGGCAGGATCCAGAAGAAGAAGGATGAATTTTGGAGTCCGCAGAGCAAAGGCGCCAAACCCTCTCCGCAAAAGACAAGCAAGGTGAAGTCGAAGACCACACTCAAGCGGGCACGGGAGGTATCTTCCAAGAGTTACCATTCCGGGGAGGATGAGTTGCCCAGTTAGTCAACAAAGGAGGATAGCAGATCTGAATCTGGATCTGAGTCCGAGTCTCAACCTGACTTGGAAGAAAAGAAGAAGAAGAATCTGACCTGGTCACAATTTCTCCGTTGAGTTTCAAAGAGAAGACTTTAGCTAAGGATAAGACAGCTAAGCCTTTGGCCAGCAAGAAGTAGCTGCCAAAGAAGGGCGCATCCAAAGCCGAGGAACCTTCTCCAAAGAAAAGTAGAAAGTAGAAGTAGAAGTTCTTAAGATAAGCCTAGGAACAGTAGGCAGAAATTATAGTAAAGTAAAGTATAATTCAATTCAGGAAAGTTAAGTTTTTGAGTGCTAGAAACTACTTGGCAAGTACTTTTCAATTGTATGGGGTGGATGCAGGAAAGACTAGTACTATTTTACGTCACATTTGACGTTTTGGAGTTGTTATAGGCCACAACTTTTTGAATTTCAAGCAAATGTACCTGAAATTTTTTTAAAGAAAGCCTACCTTGATGAGACTCACTATTTTTCAGAAATAAAGAAAAAAGTTTTATAATTAATTTTGAATTTCCCTAATTTGTCACACTTTGTACTTTAAGGTTTTTTAGTATTGGGGAGTATCCAAAATTAATGATCTAAATCTGAAATTTCTAGGGTCTATTTCCATGTTAGGAAGTCGTGTTTCTCCAAAGGATATTTAAAAATACTTTATTTTGTATCCTCTACATGCGTGCAAACAGGGCTCCCTTGCGCGCATATTTCTGAACATTGAAGATGGTTTTAAGATCATTCTTTTGGAGAAATTCCATTACCATCAACTCTTCCCAAATGGAAAATTTTTCGTTTCTTTAAAATTAGCTTTATCTATTTATTACAAATTAAAATGTGAAAGTACCTATTTTCATGAGATTTTGCACTTTTCTAGTTCTCCTGCTTAGAAATTTTTTCTGTGCTTTTCCTTCATAGGATACCTTCTTCTTAAAGGTTTATATACTAAACATATTTTTCACCTTTTTTTTAAATTATTTTTCTAATTATACAATACTCCCAAAAAAAACGTGATTACTGTGGAGAACACTACAAAAACCAGTCAATCTTTCTTGCAACCACCCTATGCACCTAGACTGTGCCTTTGTGGTTTTTAGGATTTGAGATCCACATTTTGTGGATTGGATGGGTTGGTAGGATTGTAGGAAAGTCAAATTAGGACGATAAGGAATGACATCTGTCATTTCATGGTCCTTTGATTTTGTTTCTGGGGACCTTTAACGTTTCCCTTGGTTGCTTTTTTAGGAATTGGAGGTTAGTTTCAACTTTGGGCAGTTTATACTCTTGTTTAATATTTCAATCTTGAAAAGAAAGCTTGGATTTCAACTCCTGAGTACTAGTCTGAAAAGTCTTGGTCTTGTGTTGAGGGGTTGGGCGGTGCTTTGATCATTGCTAGTTCAAGTAGCTTGGTTGTAGAAACTTGAGAGGAAAAGTTACCCCCGAATTCTATCCGAATCTGGTTCCGGGAATTGAACTGAGTTGGTTGAAATACCATGTATATTAGGAATGAAGTTTAGTTACTGCCTTTACTTAGAAACTTCTGTAGAGGATAGCTGCTCTTAGATTAGTTTTTGCAGGAGGCAAGCGTATGCTGATTGACGTGTTGATGAGGTCCTTCTACAATCAGAAGTGAGTGATGTGCAAGTAGTTAGGATCACCTAGTTATCTAGTCACCAGATTCTGCCTTAGGAACTGGATTTGGATAGGTCTGTTGTTGTAGTGAGAAAAGATTGTGGGTGTTTCCTGAGTGATCTACTGGTTTGGATTGATTCTCGGATCAGTTGTGAGGAAGAATCTGCATCCGGGTTTTGTGTGTGTTTTTAGTCTTTTCTCTAAGTGAAACTTCAGTCACTTTAATCTATTGAAGGGTAGGGTATACTATCCCTTCCTAAAACCAAAGAGCGGACCCCTCTGTTATAGAGGTTAAGTTATTTCATTGGTTACTTTGCTTATTAAATCCGGATCTAGAAAAGGTACAGGATCATGACACTCCTTCTGAATCCATGTTTAGTTAAATAGGATACTAAGTTACAGCAACTATTGGGAGGAATATATATTTGTTCTAAATAGTTTGGAATATGGTTGTAGGTATGAGTTAAGAGAAAGAAGGTTTAGGAAATATAGATGAGGAAGTGCAGTTCCAAGTTTTTAGTTCCGGATTCTTTTGCCTTGGGTTTGGTTTTCCGTTTTTTGATTTCAATAATTTAGAAGAAACTACAAGTAAAATCCTTTGGGAACAATACATGAGTTATCTTGGGTGTTTTATGCTAATTTAACACCTAAAGGTAGGATTTGTGCTTCCTTGTGCTACAATAGGTACTATGGAACGCTTTACTACAATGATGATTGCATTTGCATGCTGGAATGACTTACTTTGTGCTGTCTTGTAGGACTTCTCATTGTTGTCACACTAACGGCACTGATAACTGACGTTGTGAAGATTGGAACTAAACAGCCTTGTCCTCACTTCTATGCTCGTCGCGCTGAGAGCCCTACTGCAACGTTGTATGTCCTCGTCACTTCTGTATTCTGTTTTATCTTGTTTTGATTGTGTGGCCTTGTGAGGTCCTGATTTGTCACCCGCGACTCACTGTTTTCTTTTTTTCGTTTATAGTAGGTTTGAATATACTTTTAATTGCAAAAAGCCCAAAAAATAGTGTAAAACCAAAATAGGTGTGTCACATACCAATATAGCATTTGGTCCCTTATTAGTAAGTTGCCCTCAACTAAACCCAATTTTGTAAATAGGTATAAAACCGGGATTTCACGTGATTAAATGGGTTTATAGTAAATAGGGCTAGAATTGTTAAAACCATGGTGTAGGTGATTTTTTAGGTCTAAATTTGGTCTGGAGGAATATCGTTGAGGTCATATGTCCATTTCCGACAATAGATTTCACTTTCCCCATGTTATCAAAGAAATAGAAGAAACCCCAATTGTTAGGTCTGCAGAAGTTACAACCGCAAGACGGATACCTGGGAGGAATCGGGAGATGCTGTATATTTTTCTTGGTTGGAATTCACATTGGGAAGCCAACGGTGAAATCGGCTTGCCAAGATTCCCCTATACGCAGAAGATTCCCTGGTTACCAATTTCACAAGGAGAAGACAAGTTTTGATTCTCTTTTGACCTTTGTGCAAAGTAAAAACATGAGCTTGCACATGTTTTGTGGAGTTCTATGAGAGGTTCCATAAAAAGATTCGGAATTTTTTGACTTACAGAAAATGCTTTTCTGAATGGTCAACCGCTAAAACCCTGGACTAGAATTTCTTGTAAACCACCCAAGTTGCGGTAAAATCTCACTAAAAATTAGACTAGCTTGTTGTATGCTAATAAGATGCCCCAACAAGTTTCAGGACATTCTGATAATCAAAAGTGCCCCAACCGGCAAGATTCTCTAACAATTGCAAAATTTGAAGAATCTCGTGGAGTTGACCGGTGCTCCGGGGACACACGGAATCGGAATGGGGTCAAAATTGGGTCTTTTCTTATTCCTTTAGACCTTCTAAAGAACTTAGGCTAGTTACTTTTCTCAGAAAAGTCAAATTCCAAAAGTTGGATTTTTATCCCTTTTTGGTGTTCAGTTAGCACTAAGTATTATTGCGTTTTGAGGTCAAATTAGGGGGTGGAGGGATACTTAGACTAAAAATGGCCTTTAGAAGCCAATGGCACAATCCATTTGTGATTTGGAATTGTTCTCTAAAAGTTGGAAGTTTAAACCAGCATAGAAAGTCAAAAATTAGAAGATTAGGATGAAAAGCTTAAGTGATAAGATTAATAGTAGGAAAAGAGAGGGGGGTGAGCACCCTTGGAAATCTATATAAGGGACTCACTTTCCTCTCACAAACACCCCTTGGGCCATTATTTTGGCTTTCAAAACACGTTGATCCATTTGTTTAGATTTTTTTGGCCATTTTTGAGCCAAAAGTTGTAAATGTGTGTTTTTGGAGCATTTTAAGCTCCATTGTTGCTAATTTTCAAGCTTTCTTTGTAGGACATTGGGGTCCCTTCAAAGATTGTCTTTGTCTTTGGATTTTTGACTAATTTGGCCTTTGTTATAGCACGGGGGGTGCATTTAGTGTATCTAATCCAAACTACATGCGACCAAAACTTTGTACCCCCTATATTATATCCTAAAATTTAAATAAATGAAAACAAAAAAAATACAAATATATTTTCCTAATTTGAAAGTTTATGTTTTGAATTATTGATATTTTTATTTGCTAATGATAATTAGTTACAAATTTTTGAAGTAAATAGATACATTGCAGAATTGAAAAATAACTTTCACACCTCTATATTATATCCTAAAAAATTGTCTAAAAAATGAACAAAAAATTCCTAAAAATAACTCTCTATTGAAAGCTCATTTTGAGTTGAATATTGACGCAATGGTCACCTAAACGTGTTCTCTGTAAATACTTGAGTTGAAAAGTATGCCATTTTAGGTTCATTTTCAACCTCTACTAGAAATCATTCCATATTTCATTTGAGTTGGCAATAGAAACCTATAGTCATTACCAAACAATGCTCAAAATTTTAGGTTGAAATTATAGTTTATTAGAAACCACTTGTTCGCACGTGGTTTGTAGTAGTAGAACCAAGTGCCCTCCCCAAGTGTTATAGCAATTTGAAGCTATTTTTACTAATCTTTGTACTAATCCTAGTTCCCCCCCTTTGTGCCCGGTGTATGCCGCCTTGAGGGACATTCTAGTGTTTTCCTTGAAGGTCTTTTGTGTTCTAACTACTCTCCACTAACGTGTATTTATGTTTAGAGACGTATTAACCAAGTTGTACTAACCTACCTTTGTCTAAAACTATTCTAATTTTCTTGCAAACCTTTGCACACGGCGAAGCTTTAACTTTGCTTTGTTCAAATTGTTTAGAAATTTAGAGATTTTCTAGAATACGGCGAAGCTTTGACTTTGCCTTGTTCGAAAGAAATCCCCAAAAATTAGAATACCAAGAGTTGTTTTCCTTCTCCCCCTTAGCTAAGTGTATTAGACAAATTAGTCTTTGTTATTAGAACACCCAAAGTCCAAAAATTCGACAAAGAACCCGAACTGTGCAAAGGGCCGAACGGTGCAGAAGACGTGCTGTGCAAAAAATCCGAACTGTGCAAGAGGAAGGACGGTACATGGACTGCCCCGCCAACCAGCTGCCACCACGTGGAGGCGCCACGCGACAGGCCCAAGGTCGCGGCAAGGGGAGCCCGTGACCGTGTCCAACCAAGGCACAGTCCGGGGAGTTTTTTAGCACAACCGGCTAAAATCCTACATTTTCTTGGAGCAACCGGTTGTTTGAAGCATTCTCTTGGCTAGGCCTTTGAAAAATAGAGAATATTCTTTGATTTTCCTCTTAAATGATCGGTTTTTTTCCGAAGATTTTGAAATCAATTCGGCAATTCTTGATTCCAACTGGCTAACTTGTAACTAAATGCCGGTACTCCCCGTACATTGAACCGAGGGGCTGTGCCGCTCTCGAGGGAGGGGGCGCTGTGATGCTCTATACTGTCCGACTTGGGTGCTGGACTGTCGACTGAGGGTCCCTGCACTGCCCGGACGGCTCCCTGGAGTGCTTGGACTGCTCCGAACTGGTGCCAAAATTGCCGAACTGGTTTCAAAACTTTCTTATAAAAAACTCTCCCTTTTAAAAATCAAAACAAAAATAAACTAATTGCCACTTTGTCACCCACATAATCTTGCCTCTTGGAACTAAAAATTTTAGTAGTTTAGGAAGATAGAGGAAAATAGAAGTAGGATTAGTAGGAAGGAAATTAAGAAGGTAGGAGGCTAAAGAATCTCAAGTTGCAACGTTTCCATTGCAAAAAGAGGCTCAAAACCCATAGGAAGTAGAACACTTGGAACTCTCAAAACCACCTTGAAAATTGAGAGAGATGAAGTGACAATTTAGGATTTGAAGAGAATTTAGGAAGAGAAAGGATTAGGTGGAAATCTAAGAAGAACAATTAGAAATATCAAAACTTAGATAGAATAATAATTGACCAAGAAGTTGAAGAGCCAATTATTATTAGAAGTTGACTTCGATTATTTTATTCCAAGACTAGTCAACCTTTGGGATATTTAAATAATTGAAGTAGAATAGTACCAAAAGAAAAGGAAGGAGAAGCAAGAAAAAGAAAAAGAAATAGGAAAATTTGTACTAAATACCTATTTTCAAACGGTGAACAAAATTCCAAGATAGCCCCCAAAGATGGCGGACCGGGAATATCTCGAGGAGCTACTCTACAACACCGCATATGAAAACCAACTTGAGGTAAATTACTAAACACTTCCCTTTCTTTTTAATTGTTTAGATTAGCAATTCTAAACACTTAGCCAAAGTTGGAGACCAATTCAGAGCATCAAACCTAGAATCTTTCTCAAGTTTAGATTTCAAAACTTGCAGATTAGAATTAAGGCTTTCCAAAACCATCTTGCACTTAAGATTTGGAGTTAACCCGAGTGAGATATAGAGGGATGAAGTTTAGGACCTAAATTGGATGAAAAATAATTAGAAGGTAAACAAGACAAGTTAAATTAGGAAATAATAATTAGAAGTAACCTAGATCTCAAAAGTGGAAGTAAAACTTAATTATCAAATTAGGGTTAGGAGTAATCAACGGATGAAGTTTTGAACACTGATTAGCGGTCAAACTTCAGCCATCAATAACTTTTGATGGGATAAGTGAAATAGCAAGCAAGAGGACATTCTGGAGAGCTTAGGTTAGCCTCTAGAAGGAACAAATTTGAAAACCCTATAAATAATAATCTACCAAAGCTTAATTAGAACCTCAAGGAATAAGGGTAGAAATATTTAGGGTGTCTTAACCTAATCAAAGGAATAAGTTAGGATTAGGAAGTCAAATTAAGATCCTAAAGTAACCCTAGAGTGTTTTGAACTTTAACAAATACCACAAACCCTAGGAGTTATTCAAGGATGAAGTTTAGGTCAAGGAACGGATGAACTTGATCTAAAATCATTCATCCAAATCAAAACTTAGGTTTTAGTTAGGTCTTGATTTTCTAAGACTAAAGTTCAAATTTCAAAGTTAATTGAATTAGGGAACATCACCTAAATCGTGGATGAAGTTTAACTAGCCCTGGAAGGGCTAAACTTCATCCACCTATAACTTTTGCTAGGAGAAGGGGCTAGGGTCGAGTTTTATATTTTTAGAAATGGCATGAGATGCTCTATAACTTAGGATAGATAAATTTAGACTATAACTAGTTCGAGTTCGAAACCACCGTGACCTCTTTTTACTTAAGAAGTTAGAATAGAAATCATCAAGTAGTTCAAATCTTTGGTTTTTGTGTATATTGTGGATTTTAGGAACATAGGAAAAGAAGATGCATTGCTTGGAATGCACAATGGATTGGCGCTAGGCACCCGTAGGACGTATAAGAATCCACACAAAAACTAGAGCCCAGTTGCGCTCGCTTATTTACCAAGGGTGGGTAAATAAACGCTCACATGATGGTGCATCTGCTGGGAGAGATTAGCTACTAACTTCGTAATTAGTTCACTATCCAGACTTTGATAACTTTTACCGCTTTGACAACATTAGACCCGATAGACACATATTGATGCGTCTGTGTCGAACCAAAAAATAACACCCCGCATGGGATTGTCATTTTTATTGTAGTTTAGTGGCAAAAGTTCGTTCACAGGGAATTTTGTAATGGAATAGGAAGATATTGAATAAAACACAAATTATAGAGCCAATCATTGGCTAAATCAAATTATATACAAATATGAATACAACTTCAACTTCAAGCTACAACCAAGAACTCACTTATCCAATCTTTAGGTACTCACAATTTCTTACATTATCCAACTGCTAGGATTTTAATAATACACACACAAAGATGCCCAATCTCTAGGACTTACACACACAATTAAAAATATACGCTTAAAGTTTATTATTACTCAAAAAAATATTCTCAAACAAGTACATATAAAATCCTAAACTACAAACACATATATACACACCAAACCCAAAGAGAGCTCCAAAAGGAAGAGAGAGAAAGAAAGGAAAAAAAATTCTCCTTATATCTACAATGATGACTATTAGTCTTCTAGAGTCACCTAAACAAATTGTGACCTTTCAGATCTTGAGCTACTTACATCATTTTGGATCCCAAAGCAAATTATTCTCACATTCACTCACCATTAGAGGAACTAGCTGTGATCTAAGTTGTTTTCCCACTACAAAAGACAATTTGTTAAAGTAAAGAAAAACTAGGTATACTACAGTCTGCCAGGAGACATGGATCTTATTACGAATGTGTTTAGTTACATTGATGAGTCGCTTAGCAATGACGGGATCGATAGTTTATCAGAGCCTTGTGAGATTAAATATAAATCACTCCCCTTCTCTACCACTATCAGTGCTCTTTTTACCACAGTAGCTCCTTTCTTTGAGGACATTTCTTGCAACACGGCCATGATCGAGGAAGAGGATATGGAAGTCCTCAAAGAAAAGAACGGGTCCGGACTCGTATCAGTTTTAAGAGACATTCCTACAGAGAGTATTTACCATCTTGAGACCGATGATACTCAGAACTTGCCTTGGGACCCCATCCTTGTTGAAGAAGAATTTCTTCACAATTTACCGTTCCACAGAACCTCAGACGACCCGCAAGTAGGAACTGATTTATCCACATCCTCTCCAGCACTGCATAAGTAATTCAAATCTCTATTGGCCCATAAGTAATTCAAACCGCAATTCCTCGGGCTTCTAAATTTGTTGTCAAATTAACAAGGTAGAACCTTTGTTTAACCTCGAGGGGCTCAATTATGACCTAGAAAACCTTGAGACACTTGCAAAGAAGTCCAAGCTGGACCTGAGAGAGTTTGAAGAAACTTTTGGGCTAGTAGAGATTGATATCGAGATAGAGGGCAAGGTTATTCTAGGAGCTTGGGTTGATAATGGAAGTGGAATCAACATCATGCCCTCTTTTACTATGCGCAAGTTGGGTCTAGAGATCACCCATCCATTATATGTCACTCCTAAATGTGCTGATCAGAAGTTGGTCAAAACTTTGGGCCAGATCAAGGGTCTTAAGATCCAAACCGGAGGGGTAGACTACATGATCACTTTTGAGGTCCTACAGCTAGAGGAAGAGTCTGATGGCGCTTACTCGCTGCTGCTAGGCCATGGATTCCTTCGCCAATGCAACGGAGTGGTAAACTGGGCCCACAAGAGACCTACATTCACTTATGGACCAGAAAATGCTAGGACCATGGTTCCAATTGTGTCTAAAGGACCAGCGCTAGAGGGTGACCAAGAACTAAAACTACCTTCATTTCCGACCACCCAGACAGAACCCTCGACCGACCTAGAAATCGTAAAGTGTGTAGGTCTAGGACCTTACAATTATGTGGATGATGGGACCTTTCAACAATGGCTCCATGAGCATCCTTGCTCTAGTCGTGATGCATTTGTCATCACAAGCATTTCTTCAACTCCGGTAGCAGAAGGGACCATGAAAGAGTTCCCAATTGAGCTCTCGGATGGCACCAAGGACCAAATCATTTCACCTTTGACCGTAGTTAGTCCAAGATCCAGCGAAGACACAACGGAAGCCCAAAAATCTTGGATCAAATGAATGACATCCTTCGGTGGATACACCAAGCCCAGGTGATAGTCTTGAATCGGTCCATTGTTCATCTTTGCCAACAGATCAAGTGGCGGAATTGGAGAAGGTAACTATCCTTTCTCCAATTATCACATCAACACCGCTTAGACTCAAAGGGTCTTTGGCAAAATCTCAGTGTCAAATTTGTGTTGCACCGTATGAGATTGCAAAGTGTCCGTCTAGTCAGTGGTTGTCTCTACCTATTGACTGCCACCAGCCCAAAAATTGGGATGTTTCAATGGCCCTAACTCTAGGACAGCCATCGACAACCCCCTTGGATCACAAAGGTAAGCAAATTGTTTGTGAATCCAAGGCTCCAAACCTCCACAGCCTTTTTCCGAACGAGATCACTGACTTTGATTCAGATGGTCCAGTCGCCATCAAGGATTTTCCGATTGGTTGCAACCCTCCTCCATGTTGGATTCCAGGTGTCCACGGAGAATGGGGCACAAAGATCAATCCACCCAGTGAACAAGAAGCAGTCCTGCTGCTGACAGCCATGCACGAGATCGCGATGACAATGTATGCAGTAGTTCCCTATGGAAGACACAACGCTCCAGTCAATTTGCAGCCAAAGCTTTAGCCGCCAGATGCGGGCGATATAGTGGAGGTTCAACTACGATTGTCCCACAAGTTCAAGGTACGGCCTCCATCTATTGGGAAGGGGCACACATTTGCAACTACAGCATTTATCACCTTGTTCCAATGGTGTTTAGGTGCGTGACTATTGGGCTCGCACTCAGGTTAGTATCATCTTCAAATCCTGTTTAGAAGGATTTTTGTTTGGTTGGAAATTTTAACAATGTTGAATGTTATGACTAATCTAATTGATTGTGTCTTTTAATGTTATTAAAAGATTACGTAAAGCTAACATAGGCCTCCGACTAAAAAAATGAAGCCATCACTTGTTAACATATCTAAAAGACTGTTAAAACATTAGAAAAAAATTGAGCCCCAAAAGAGGCCGTGAGTTTTCTTACCAATTTTTATACTAATTGCGTGAGCATGAGAGTGACCACATCTTCATTACAACCACCACTTGGCATGTGCTTCATCCTCCATGAAGAAGCCATCATGAGATTTATGATATTTTAAGAATGGATTGGGTAATAATGACAAATTTTTGAGTTCTTCATGCAATTCTTGGACTACTAGTGAATTAAGAAGGCTTTTCCCACTTACTAACTTATGAGATCATGGAGATGGATTGGGTAATGATGACAAATTTTTGAATTCATCATAGAATTCTTGGCCTAATTAGTGAGTTGAAAAGGCTCTTCCCACCCAAATTTTTGCATTAGGAAGCGACCTCTTTTGGGGTTCAATTTTTTCCTAATGGGATAGCAAAAAAATTGTGAAAAACATCCTAAAAAACAAAAAAAACTTTAAAAAATCATAAACATCCAAAAATTTCAAATTCCTTAAAAAATTTGCATCATCTATTTCAATCACTTGCACACAATTACTATGGCTTTTGGTTTTTATCTTCTTAAAACTAGAAGTGATGTAAAATTGACAGACAATGCTCCCAAAGGCTAATTAGGAAACAGGTTTAAAACTTAAGATACCTTTTGAGGATCTTTTAACAGTCCAAATTAAGGATTCCTTGGTTGTCAGTTTCTTAAAGTTAGAACTAACATAAAATCGGCTAGCTAAGCCCGCCAATGAACTTTAAATTTGGACACCATCACTCAAACTTTCAGATCCTTCTAGGGTCTTAAAATGAGTCACAAAGAGCCACTTGGTTGTTAGTTCTTAGATTTCCTCGTGATATTAAGACTTACAAAGGGAATTTACATCTAACGTAAAAAGAAAGGCTTAATCGCCAGCCAACACTTTGTCTAGAGTCATTTTCGCTTATCTTTTTAGATAGCGTCAAGAAGAAGCCGTCCAGCTTCTCCATTAGGTCGTAGGATTCACTAGACTGTCATAATATAAGCAATGGCTGAAAAAACGGCTAGATTGAGATAAATCATTAGACTGTTGTAATACATGCATTGGCTGAAAAGACAGCTAGTCTGGGCACCAGAAATCACTAGTGGGCATAATATAGGCTACAGAGCTGAAAAGACGACTAGCTAGGGACTTGGTTTGGTGTGTCTTGTCCTTGATGATACACAACCCTAGTATAAAAGCAGAGAGAGAAACCCTTGCTTTGTATACTAGAGGTTGTGATGTTGCAGGTATACTAGATTAGCACATGGATCACGGGAGGCATCGACCACCATTGGTCTTACCGTTGGGCGACTTCAACGTCCGGATACATTGTGTTGAGAAGCGTAGCTTCACCCAGTACCTCTTCACTCACTTTGGTTTAAATTTTCTTAGACAAATTATGCAGAGTCCTTGGCATGTGCCAGTTCCAGTTGTCACCTAGGGTGAGACTTGGGAGTGTGTCATTTACAACTTGATCTGAGCATCTTCTTTCCCTTTCTACCTTTCTCTTAGTCCAAACTCGCTCCGTCGGGGGAAGAAGGTCGTTTTTTATCATTTATTTCTCTATAGATCCAAGCCAACTCCATTGGGGCGGACAGTAGAGGGATTAGTACATAGTAGCCATCATGCCTGGTCAAGTAACCGATGCCCCAGAGGCATTGCCCTTGACGCTCGTTGCCCCAGAGTCGGCAACTACGGAAGAGCCACCAACCGAGCTTGTAGAAGAGCCAGCCTCAAAGTTTACGAAGGAGCCAACACCGGAAGATCCACTGACACAACCTACCAAAGAACCAGCGTCTCCAACCACCAGAGAGCAAGAACTAGCAGTCAACCCTTGGGTCGAAGATTTGGCATCAATGCTTGAGATTTTGATATCCTTGTCCCAAGGTATTTAATTTGGGGCTATTTACCTTAATTATTGCATTTAAAATGACCAAATTTTTACATAAAAAAGCTATGAGGCGCATATTTTCTATACCCTATGTTTTTTGTAAATTCATTCATACAATTTTTTAAGTGGGTTTATTTTACAAATAAGATTTTGTTAAGTATCCAATTTTTTCTTGCTCCCATCTTTCTTCACAAATTTCCTCTTCCCTCTTATGTGTATAGGGTATGCATCATGAAACAAATAAAAAACAATTAAATTCAAGTGCCATTGACCAAGTGGCAATTTTTAATCCCTAAAGGCCAATTGTCCACTGAACAAACAATTGAAAATCCAAATACATTCCTGTGAAGTCAATTTTGGTCAAATGTTCATGAAATTTTGACTTAAGATGTGAATATGTACCCCTTAGTGGGAATATAAATTTTTTCCGCCCTAAACTTTTTTGGTAGTCTAGGCAATTTGGACATCTTTTGCACAAACTCTCATCAATTATTGAAATTTGGCATTTATTTAATTTATAAAATATGATGTACAATTGTCAAAACGAAATTTAGGTCTCAAATCACATTTTAAGAGGAGTCAAATTTTGTTAGCTATGTGGGGGTGGTTTTGAGAAAAAACATTTTCTTCTAACCTCAAGCCTTATTATCAATTTATCATGCAATATGTGAAGTCAAAGTTCTTGAAAAAAATCCCACATATTCCAAGTGTTTATCTCTAATTTTTTACCATTTGGATTTTTAAATTAAAATTTCTTCATTGCACAAGAAATCATCAAAAAAGGATTTGTGTATTACCAATGTACTAAACCTTCTTGTAGGTTAATTTAGAGTAATTTAAACTCCATATTTGCTTTTGAAATTTTTTATGAATAAACCTAAAATTGTATATTTATGAATAGTCAAAATCCTCATTTTTTTTGTAAACCAATAATGTAATTCTGAGAAGGCTCGAAGTTTGCTAACCCTAATTAGTAGGAATGAAAAATAAACATTTTTCTTTTATTCTTAAATGTTGTAATCTTTCAATCCATGTTGTCAAATGGACTGAAATTTTTTCCACACATTGCCTTAACTATTTAGTACACTTGTCATGTGTTGCAGGCTCCTTAAAAAAGGCCTAACGATTCGGCTAGAGATGCCTTTCTATAATCCACTTGTTTCCAAAAAAGTCCCGCTCAAACTATTTTGAACTTTACAAATAACTCTAATGCATCAAAAATTGGCAATTTTGGGATTTTTCCTCTTCCAAAATGTCCTTTGGCCTTTAGGATTAATAACATTGAACACTTTAAAATCCCTTTTTGAAATTACCTCATGAATATAAGATCTCATTCAATATGAGTGTAAATAATGCATATGGATTCAAAGATTGGAGTTAAATAGACAATAAATTCTATATTTGTGTTGTACAATTTTTAGTTCGCTAAATCCACTAAGGTAAACTTCCCTATTCATGAAATGTGATAGTTTCTACTACTTTTGGTTAATGTCTTACATTTATCATCCATATAAAATTATTTGTCCACATCTATATTCATCTTAATATGAAAAATTTGAATGGACCCAATTTATCAAGGCTAATTTAATAAAAAAAACTTCCTACTAAATGATGTTTTTACATACTCTAATTTATAAATATTAGAGCATGTAGCATTTCATGGACCCTATAGTAGCCCTAAAAATTGTTTAAAAATTTCCCGCTTCAAATTAATTGGACCCTATCTTTTAACTCAAGTAATTTTCTAAAAATTGATAGTGATCTTCCCCTGGATAGAACACTAACAATGTTTAGGCACTTATGGAGTTATTGGTAAATCATTGCTGTTTCTACTCATACTTCGGCACATGTTGACATGATATGATCATGGTAAAAAGTGTTTGTGCACAATACATGCTTACACATTCAAGAAAATTGCTAAAATTCAATAATCCAATATTCTTAAATAATAAACCAAAATTGAAAAGAGAACAACACACAAATCTTGGCTATAATTGCAATCCGTATAACCAAATCCTGAAAGTAATCCTCAATGGGTTACAACAATCCAAAGTGTAGCCGCACAGCGCACTACAACTTCTTGAAAACCACTATTGTAATTCATCATTGACTTGAATTTTCCAATGATAGCTTCAATTTTGTGAAACACTCTAGACACAAATCATAGTTCAATTTGAAAGTGGACTTTGCCCTCATGCAAGGCCCAACTATGGGGACCACTTTGCATCCATCACAAGTCACTCCATCATGATGATCACCTTCAACGCAACAAAATTTGCCTTCAAGACTAGCCAAAGAAGTTGGTGATGACAATTCATCCACCATATAGGGTTCCAAGATTGGACAATTATTCCAAGAAAGAATCCGTAATGATGGTATCCATCCCAAATTCTCTGGTAGAGAACATAACAAAAAACACCCATCAAAGTCAAGCTTAAACAAGGAAGATAAGTTCCCCACTTCCTTGGGCAATGCCACCAAGCTAGAACATTGTGCCAAATAAAGCATGGTCAAAGAAGATAAGTTTCCCACTTCCTCTGGCAATGCCACCGTGCAACCCTTCCAAAGCAAGAAGAGTCAAGGAAGATAAGTTCCCCACTTGCTTTGGCAATGCCACCAAGCGAGAACACCCGCTCATATCAAGAATAGTCAAGGAAGATAAGTTCCCCACTTCCTCTGGCAGTGCCACCAAGCTAGAACACCCTTCCAAAGCAAGAAGAGTCAAGGAAGATAATTTTCCCACTTCTTTTGGCAATGCCACCAACTGAGAACACCCATTCAAATCAAGAAGAGTCAAGGAAGATAAGTTCACCACTTCCTTTGGCAATGCCACCAAGCAAGAACACCCGCTCATATCAAGAATAGTCAAGGAAGATAAGTTCCCCACTTCCTTTGGCAATCCCACCAAGCTTGAACACCCTTGCAAAACAAGAGAAGTCGAGGAAGATAAGTTCCCCACTTCCTTTGCCGATGCCACCAAGCTTGAACATCTTTTCAAACCAAGAAAGGTCAAGGAAGATAAGTTCCCCACTTCCTTGGGCAATGCCACCAAACCTGAACACCCTTACAAACCAAGACCAGTCAAGGAAGATAAGTTCCCCACATCCTTTGGCAATGCCACCAAGTGAGAACACCCCTCCAAATCAAGAAGAGTAAAAGAAGATAAGTTCCCCACTTCCTTAAGCAATGCCACAAAGCGAGAATACCCACTCAAATCAAGAATAGTCAAGGAAGATAAGTTCCCCACTTCCTTTGGCAATGCCACCAAGCTTGAACACCCTTGCAAACCAAGAATAGTCAAGGAAGATAAGTTCCCCACTTCCTTTGGCAATGCCACCAAGCTTGAACACCCTTGCAAACCAAGACCAATCAAGGAAGATAAGTTCTCCACTTCCTTTGGCAATGCCACCAAGCTTGAACACCCTTCTAAATCAAAAGTAGTCAAGGAAGATAAGTTCCCCACTTCCTTTGGCAATGCCACCAAGCTTGAACAACCGTTTGAATTAAGAGTAGTCACGGAAGATCAGTTCCCCACTTCCTTGGGCAATGCCACCAAGCTTGAACAACCGTTCAACTTAACAATAGTCCAGGAAGATAAGTTCTTCATTTCCTTTGGCAATGCCACCAAGCGAGAACATCCTTTCAAATCAAGACCAATCAAGGAAGATAAGTTCCCCACTTCCTTTGGCAATGCCACCAAGCTTGAACACCCTCGCAAATGAAGAATAGTCAAGGAAGATAAGTTCCCC
Source organism: Neckera pumila (assembly GCA_963969595.1). Taxonomy (NCBI): domain Eukaryota; kingdom Viridiplantae; phylum Streptophyta; class Bryopsida; order Hypnales; family Neckeraceae; genus Neckera; species Neckera pumila. Next base: position 15,741,911 of record OZ018415.1, on the reverse strand, counting down.
ACTTCCTTGGGCAATGCCACCAAGTTAGAACATTGTGCCAAATAAAGCTTGGTCAAGGAAGACAAGTTCCCCACTTCCTCTGGCAATGCCACCAAGCTTGAGCACCCTTTTAAAATAAGAATAGTCAAGGAAGACAAGTTCCCCACTTCCTTGGGCAATGCCACCAAGCTTGAACACCCTTTCAAATCAAGATAAGTCAAGGAAGATAAGTTCCCCACTTCCTTGGGCAATGCCACCAAGCTAGAACACCCTTCTAAATTAAGATCAATCAAGGAAGATAAGCTCCCCACTTCCTTGGGCAATGCCACCAAGCTTGAACATCCTAACAAACTAAACTCAGTCAAGGAAGATAAGTTCCCCACTTCCTTGGGCACCGCCGCCAAGCTAGAACATTGTACAAAAAAAAGCTTGGTCAAGGAAGATAAGTTCCCTACTTCCTCTGGCAATGCCACCAAGCTAGAACATTGTACCAAATAAAGCATGGTCAAAGAAGATAAGTTCCCTACTTCCTCTGGCAATACCACCAAACTGGAACACCCCTCTAAATCAAGCTTAGTCAAGAAAGATAAGTTCCCCACATCCTTTGGCAATGCCACCAAACTTGAACATCCTTTCAAACCAAATACGGTCAAGGAAGATAAGTTCCCCACTTCCTTGGGCAATGCCACTAAATATGAACACCCTTGCAAACCAAGACTACTCAAGGAAGATAAGTTCCCCACTTCCTTGGGCAATGCCACCAAGCTTGAACACCCTTGTAAACCAAGAAAAGTCAAGGAAGATAAGTTCCCAACTTCCTTTGGCAACGCCACCAAGCTTGAACACCCTTTCAAATTTAAGGTAACTAGGGATGACAAGTTCCCCACTTCCTTGGGCAATGCCAACAAACTTGAACACCCTTCTAAATCAAGAGTAATCAAGGAAGATATGTTCCCCACTTCCTTTGGCAATGCCACCAAGCGAGAACACCCTTCTAAATTAGGAGTAGTCAAGGAAAATAAGTTCCCCACTTCCTTTGGCAATGCCACCAAGCGCAAGCAGTGAGACAAGTTAAGAATAGTCAAGGAAGACAAGTTCCCCACTTCCTCGGGCAATACCATCAAGCTTGCGCACCTACCCAAATTGAGAGTTTTCAAAAGCAACAAGCTTCCAACCTCCCTTGGCAATGACCCCAATCTAGAGCAAGAATTGAGATTTAGGTTTAACAGGGTATGACTTGATGCAAATTTGTTTGGTAACAGCTCAAAGAATCCAAGACCTACAAGATCAAGTATCTTTAACAACGGACAAGCATTGCAAAGAGTTGATATTGTCTTTTGCAAAGTATCTGCAGTACTTGCTAGAAGTGGGGGGGGCAATCCAATCAACTCTTGAGAGTTCTCTATAATAAGTGTCTCCAATCTTAAACATTGAGAAGCAAATTGAAGTAACATATTCAAGTTGTCAAAATCTGCATCGAGATCGGCCAAAGTGCTAACCAAAATCAAGACACGAAGATTTTCAAATTGAAAACTTTGGTCAATTTTTATCAATGGCAAGTGGTCCATCGTGCCCCGCCAAGAAAAGCCTTCAAGAACCTTAGCATCCTGCATTCAAAGAAGCTTCAATGAGAATGAATCATATCCAAAATTACATCTCTAATATAAAAATTTCAAATAACTGATTTCTCAAACATACTACAAAGTTCAGGATACTTAAAGTACTATGAATTTGGATGTTTACTTATTGCATTTGAAAGTATATAACAAAATATACAATTCAATCATGTTCAAGTACAATACTAGAATGTTACCTTGATTGTAAATCCACTTTCAGGTATCATAGACGCATTCCAAATTCTTGTATTCTTGGCAAACATTCGTCCCATATCACGCAATTGGTCATGCATTTCTACAGTTTCACCATCTTCATTCAACTTCAACAAGGACATGCTGACCAAACTTTCAAATTCACTCAAAGGAAGGATGCCCTCTCTGGACCACATATGCAAGAGCGCCTCCTTTGATATGCCAAATGGAGACACATCTCGACAAAAGAAACAAGCCACGTCCAAAAGCATGCTCTTTTCAATGTCATTGTTAAATCTGTCAAAGTTGATTTTCAAGGTGTTCCAAAGTTCTTCATCACCATCCAAATTCCTTCCTCTTGCCATCCTTTGTAATGCTCGTTCCCAACTTCGCAACCTCTCTTTACGACGTAGAAATGCACCCGTGCCTTTCAAGCTCAAAGGCAAGCCATTGCAAGCTTTCACAATGTGTTTGCGCAAGGCCACAAAGTTTGGGGTTAAAGAAGCTTCATCCCAAGATAGGTGAGTAGTGAAAAGAGTTGTTGCTGCCTTTTCATCCAACAATTGAACGTCCAATTTTCCTTCAATGCCCACAAATGATTCTATTGTACTCCATTCACGTGTGGTGATAACTATTGTCATAGCTTTGCTAGCTTGAACAATGTGGGGAGGTACTATATCATGCACTTGAGCTTCATTCTTGATATCATCCAATATTAAAAGAATTGCCTTTTCAGTTGACACTTCTTTCATCATATCTTGTGCATCTCCCAAATTCTTGGGTTTCCGAGACTTCCCAAGTTTTGATAATATCTTGCACAATAATTCATAGGAACTTTGATAGCTTTTGCAATCTGCTACAAAGCATGATGCCTCGTACCATGAATTCACTGACTCATAGATTGCCTTTGCTAGTGTGGTCTTGCCAATTCCACCCGGGCCGATAATGCCTGTATAATCCTTTCCCGAAAGTCCTTCAATTGTAGGTAATTGGTGATCTAAATCAACCACAATTTCCTTTGGAGGTGCAATTGGTTCATCCACCTATACAAATACAAAACGCATATTTACTAAAATATTTTCATAATAAACTAAAACACTACACCTAAACAATAAATGCCAAGCACCGTAGAATTCCATAAAGCAAACATTACTAGATAAATTCTATAGTTTGGCAGTTTTCATACCTTCAGGGCTTGGTTCATGATGGACTTGGAATCTCTTAACAAAGAGGATGGACCAAATTGTGGAATCATCTTGCTTGAGTAGGTTCCTTTCAAAAAGGACCTCTTTAATTTTATGAGCCTCTCACAAATATTGGAAAAAGGTGGCCGTTCAAGTGGGTCTTGAGCCCAACATTGCTCAATTAAGTTTGTCAACTCTTCACAATTGTTCGGGAGGGCCGGTCTAAACCTTTTACTTCCAATGCCATGTGGACGTGATATTTGATCATATAAATCTTTTGGTTTCAAATCAAAATATGGATCTTTTCTCGATAGAATCTCTGAGCATATCATGGCAAATGACCACACATCAGCTTGAAATGGATACATCGGCATTCTTCCCCCCTTGATCATTTCAGGGGCCATATAACCTGGTGTTCCAATTGTATACTTTGATGGCTTTGAATGCTCAGGATTGTTGTAGACCTCCAATTGAGAAGTGCCATAGTCAGTGACCTTGAATAAGGGATGAGGATCCATACCCTCTATAGATATTGAACTTGACAAGACGTTATCAGGTTTCAAGTCAAGGTGAGCAACTTGCATGTCATAAAGGTAATACACACCCTTGGCAATTTGGTGCATGATGTCAATTGCAAGATGATAGGATAAAGATCTTTTTGCTTTCTTCAATATTTGAGACAAGCTTGATTCCATCAACTCCATCACCAAATGCATCTCACAAATTTCTTTTCCCTCATCATTTTGATGTACTGTTTGGTGAATTCCACAACCAAAAAATTGAACAAGATTGGGATGGTTCAAACTTGCCAAGATGCTAGCTTCCTTTCGAGAATTGGAGAGAAATTCAAGGTCACCTTCCAACACTTTTGTGGCACTTGTGAGACCCAACCAATTGGATTGGTATACATGTCCATAACTTCCTGCACCAATTTCTTTGATTAAATTTGGTGGTTTGAAATCAAGGAGAATATCCAAAGCATCCAAGTCTCCTCCAATAAATCCGTCCAAATTTCTAAGTCTCAACAATAGATGTTGGACCATTTCATAATCCTCTGACCCATCTCCCTCAAGAACAAGTTCAAGCTTTTTCTTCAAGACTTCTCCGTCTTCAAGGACTTGATCATGGGTAGCTGCATCAAACTGAAGAGGTACCATTTCATCTGCTTGATTTGGATGGAGAAATCAGTACACACCATGTGCTGCACCGTAACAACACTTCAAATCTAAAAGCAACTCACGAAAGGTTTCTTTGTTTTGGAGTTGAAATACAGCCAAATGACACCATCGTTCTTGGTCACTGCAATTTTTCCCAACAATCTCCACTTTCTTTTGAAGACAACACAATTCTTAAAAAATAGATTGGAACTTGAGGTCTTTAGTTGTGCTTGACAACATTTTGCCAATCCCCTTCATAGCCAATATGAGTTTGCCATAAAGATGTATGCATTGATTCTTATTCAAGACTTTTGCCTTGGAAGATGCTTCCATATCCTTCAAGCGTTTCTCAAGACTTGGAATAACACTGCAAAGTCTTGTAGAGTACTCACTTTGCACTTGTAAGAAGCCCTTGTCTTTCCTGTGAATATTTCATATTGATTGTCAACAAGGTGTAGAGAAAGAAATTACTTTATAATAATATACTATGCATACATGTTCTACAAATTAAAAAACATTGAACACTAGTAATGGGGTTGTATATCTACTGGAATTGCAATAGATACTTTCAAAATTGATTACATAGATGAATGCTTAAAATAAGATTGCTTGCAATGTCCAAACTAAATCCAATAGAATACTATAAAGTGACCTCTGTAATTGAAACAATATTTTGTTCTAATATGCACTTTTCAATCACTATTGACTACTAAATAACAAATGTGCTCACCGGAAAAACCATGCAAAACCAATGTATCCCCAAAAGAACATTGCCATGCATATCAAAAGGTGTGCCATTTTATGCCGCAATAGGAGGAACATCGCAAAGATCTATGATATCCTCAAAACAAATCCAACACAAATAGTTAGAAAATAACATTCAAACAAAGAAAAGTAGCAAGGGCCTAGAGAAAATTATTTAAATAATAGTCATATGAAACTACTTACCAATGTCAACACAAATCTAGTACAACACAAATACACAAGATTATATTACTACCACAATCATTGCCAAAACTCACAAGCCACAAAGTTTACATGCAAAGTATATATTTCGAATATAACTTTCATTATCTACATTAATGTTTTGATAATACCATCAAAAAACGATTCATATTTTTGTAACCAACAAATTTTGATGATAAAAATTGCATCCCACTATATCAAAGAATGATCTTTATTATAAGAAACATTTAGGTTCTATACATTTGGACTCAAAATTAATTTGGTGGTTGATGTCAACCAAATTGAGCAATAGTTAATAAGACTTTCAAGTAGTACACAAGCAAATACAATGGATTCAAATAAACATGTTGAACCTCACATTTCAATATATGAATGGTAGAGTTTAGCTGGAAAAGACCTTACAAAATTATCTACATTGAGTTCTCTACAAAACTTATTAGAAATCAATCTACACATGCAAGAGGATGAATGCTACACAATAAGAGTAATGCAATCATGCTAGCTAGTTATCCTTCCACTCCTTAGGGTAAAATAATGGGGACAAACTTTAGAAATCTAAAATAATATTTGTTACCAACTTGTTGGATGCAAAGTCTACGAGCTCTAAGCACAAGAATGAAAGCAATTTCAATACAATCACTCCCATTAACGTTTAATATTTGAATCAACTAGTCAAGTTTGTCAATTTCCTAAGAACCTCTTTTAGTGCCCAAAATGTCAAACAATAACAATTTAGTATAAAATTCTATATCAGATTATAAAACTTAGAGAATGTAAATAAAATTCAAAATTAATATATACTTACTAAGTTATCTAATTAATTACAGAAGTTTTTCAATTGAGTTGTTTAAAAGTTAGAAATTGAACTCTACCACTTCAAATTTCCCCAAATTCGTTAAGGGACAAGTTAGAAGTTATGAAAACTAAAAATTTCAAAATCTCAAGTTTTTAAACATGAAGATTATATATCTTTAGCATTTCAAAAGTTCATAATTTTAATTTTTAAGTTGATCATATATATGCAAACATAGCAATGGAACTCTAATGTACCAACAACATCAATCCTTTTCTCCATGCAAGACATGTTATTTTTCTCGCTTTACGAAGTTTGCAATGCACTCCTTGGTATCATTAATAAATTGGTCAAATACAAAATATTTAATTTGAAAAACATCTTGTTCATTCTGAAATTAAACATTAATAAATTTGTAAGTACAGGCTTGAAATATTAAAATTAAATACAATCTAAGACTTCTAATATTAACAAGTTCAACTTTATGATAATTTATAATGTATTGGAGTGGTCTATTGTTGCCTAAGCACTAGCCCTTATGTCTATATGTGGTTACAATCAGATGCAAAACTTTTGGATCAAATAAACTTATAAATTTGTGAGGATTGATTCTACTAATAAAAGTTGCTACTAATCAATTTTGATGATTTTTTACTTATTATAACCTTGATCTTTCTATACCACTACATTAATAATGATATTTAGGATTGCCAACATTGGTTTACAAGGACCAAGAGAACTCCTCACCAATACTTAACAACCACCTCATATCATAGGATAAGAGGAAGATGACTTAGTACAATTGGTGACACCTTATAAAACGGACACAATTCCAAGGACCAATTCAAGATAAAGGGCATTACAATTCCTCAAGGCTAGAAACTAGCCTTCCCCTTGTCCATTTTTTCCCATTTCTTGCAACAACTTGAAGTGCTATTGCTTCAACCTTCCATTGAATTTTGGACTATCTATTAAGGTTACCGTTCTCTTGTTGGCCATTTTCTCTTTTGCATTCTTTTTTGTACAATGGGCTAGCTGTCGAATTTAGTCCTAGTCCCATTTTATAGCTACTCTTGATTTTTCTTTGGGTTGAAGGAACCTTCTCTCTCCCTTCCAAATATCATTGACTAACCTTTATTCTACATGTTAATCTAAACTCCATTGAAACACTTGAGGTCAACTATACAATTACTCCTTCAATTTTTTGATATAAAAGAAAACTCTCTTGAAAAAATCCTAGTGCAATGCAATCCTCTCAATGTTCAACCAAAGCAAATCAAACAAATTGCACATGTGTAGTATACGTTTTTACCTCTTTACTTTCACCTTCTCTAATATCACATCTGTCGTTTATTCAACCATGGAATGTGGCCTACCACTTTTCATGACTCACATTGTGGTGCTATAATTGTCATCAAGTGTGATAATAAGAAGTTTAAAATGTAGAGAAGAAATTCCAAATTACCTTCTGGACATACTTGTTTCAATAATATCCCACAATATCTCAAATTCAATATTTCATCAGAACATTCTTACTAGAAAAATTGTCAAAACAAAAGTTGTTAACTATCTCATTATCCTTTCATACATTCATCACCAACCCCTTTATATTGACACCACGATCGAAAAGCAAAATAATACCCAAACTTGAAATCTTGAACTCCTTTTGAAGTTTGTGCTATTTCAACATGATAGAAGATGCAATCTTATGGGCTTGCTATCGAAATTGCAACATTGGTCCTATTTTAGAGACTTCAAGACCATACAAGGAATTATAGATCTTTTTGTACCACCGTCCATGGTTGCTACAACATCATAACCTTAAATCCTTCATTTTTTTGGTGCCATTGGTCGCTATTAGGCAAGACGAAACAACATAAGCTCACCATGACTTTGAAACAACACTAATAACTAAAGATTAATTTGCTGACCCATTCACGGAACGCACCTTACATGCAATGAGGATCCAATTGCGAGGAAGAGGAGCACTCCAGCCCAATATATGCTTATACATTCAAGAAAATTGCTAAAATTCAATAATCCAATATTCTTAAATAATAAACCAAAATTGAAAAGAGAACAACACACAAATCTTGGCTATAATTGCAATCCGTATAACCAAATCCTGAAAGTAATCCTCAATGGGTTACAACAATCCAAAGTGTAGCCGCACAGCACACTACAACTTCTTGAAAACCACTATTGTAATTCATCATTGGCTTGAATTTTCCAATGATAGCTTCAATTTTGTGAAACACTCTAGACACAAATCATAGTTCAATTTGAAAGTGGACTTTGCCCTAATGCGAGGCCCAACTATGGGGACCACTTTTCATCCATCACAAGTCATTCCATCATGATGATCACCTTCAACGCAACAAAATTTGCCTTCAAGACTAGCCAAAGAAGTTGGTGATGACAATTCATCCACCAAATAGGGTTCCAAGATTGGACAATTATTCCAAGAAAGAATTTGTAATGATAGTACCCATCCCAAATTCTCTGGTAGAGAACATAACAAAACACACCCATCAAAGTCAAGCTTAAACAAGGAAGATAAGTTCCCCACTTCCTTTGGCAAAGCCACCAAGCTTGAACACCCTTGCAAATCAAGAAAAGTCAAGGAAGATAAGTTCCCCACTTCCTTTGGCAAAGCCACCAAGCTTGAACACCCTTGCAAATCAAGACCATTCAAGGAAGATAAGTTCCCCACTTCCTCTGGCAATGCCACCGTGTGAGAACACCCTTCCAAAGCAAGAAGAGTCAAGGAAGATAATTTCTCCACTCCTTTGGCAATGCCACCAAGCTAGAACACCCATTCAAATCAAGAAGAGTCAAGGAAGATAAGTTCCCCACTTGCTTTGGCAATGCCACCAAGCGAGAACACCCACTCATATCAAGAATAGTCAAGGAAGATAAGTTCCCCACTTCCTTTGGCAATGCCACCAACCTAGAACACCCTTCCAAAGCAAGAAGAGTCAAGGAAGATAATTTTCCACTTCCTTTGGCAATGCCACCAACTGAGAACACCCGCTCATATCAAGAATAGTCAAGGAAGATAAGTTCACCACTTCCTTTGGCAATCCCACCAAACTAGAACACCAGTTCAAACGAAGAACAATCAAGGAAGACAAGTTCCCCACTTCCTTTGCCGATGCCACCAAGCTTGAACATCCTTTCAAACCAAGAAAGGTCAAGGAAGACAAGTTCCCCACTTCCTTGGGCAATGCCACCAAGCTTGAGCACCCTTCCAAACCAAGACCAGTCAAGGAAGATAAGCTCCCCACTTCCTTTGGCAATGCCACCAAGCTTGAACACCCTTGCAAACCAAGACGAATCAAGGAAGATAAGTTCTCCACTTCCATTAGCAATGCCACCAAGCTTGAACAACCGTTCGAATTAAGAGTAGTCATGCAAGATCAGTTCCCCACTTCCTTGGGCAATGCCACCAAGCTTGAACATCCTTGCAAACCAAGACCAGTCAAGGAAGATAAGTTCCCCACTTCCTTTGGCAATGCCACCAAGCTTGAACAACCGTTCGAATTAAGAGTAGTCATGCAAGATCAGTTCCCCACTTCCTTGGGCAATGCCACCAAGCTTGAACAACCGTTTGAATTAAGAGTAGTCATGCAAGATCAGTTCCACACTTCCTTGAGCAATGCCACCAAGCTTGAACATCCTTGCAAACCAAGACCAGTCAAGGAAGATAAGTTCCCAACTTCCTTTGGCAATGCCACCAAGCTAGAACAATGTGCCGAATAAAGCTTGGTCAAAGAAGATAAGTTTCCCACTTCCTTGGGCAATGCCACCAAGCTTGAACAACCGTTCAACTTAGCAATAGTCCAGGAAGATAAGTTCTTCATTTCCTTTGGTAATGCCACCAAGCGAGAACATCCTTTCAAATCAAGAATAGTCAAGGAAGATAAGTTCCCCACTTCTTTGGGCAATGCCACCAAGCTTGAACACCCTTGCAAACCAAGACCAGTCAAGGAAGATAAGTTCCCCACTTCCTTTGGCAATGCCACCAAGCTTGAGCACCCTCGCAAATGAAGAGTAGTCAAGGAAGATAAGTTCCCCACTTCCTTTGGCAATGCCACCAAGCTTGAGCACCCTTCTAAATTAAGAATAGTCAAGGAAGATAAGTTCCCCACTTCCTTTGGCAATGCCACCAAGCTTGAACACCCTCCCAAATCAAGAAAAGTCAAGGAAGATAAGTTCCCCACTTCCTTTGGCAATGCCACCAAGCTTGAACACCCTGGCAAACCAAGAATAGTCAAGGAAGATAAATTCCCCACTTCCTTCGGCAATGCCACCAACCTAGGACACCCTTGCAAACCAAGACCAGTCAAGGAAGATAAGTTCTTCAGTTCCTTTGGCAATGCCACCAAGCTTGAACACCCTTGCAAAGCAAGACCAGACAAGGAAGATAAGTTCCCCACTTCCTCTGGCAATGCCACCGTGTGAGAACACCCTTCCAAAGCAACAAGAGTCAAGGAAGATAATTTCTCCACTTCCTTGGCAATTCCACCAAGCTACAACACCCATTCAAATCAAGAAGAGTCAAGGAAGATAAGTTCCCCACTTGCTTTGGCAATGCCACCAAGCGAGAACACCCGCTCACATCAAGAGTAGTCAAGGAAGATAAGTTCCCCACTTCCTTTGGCAATGCCACCAAGCTTGAACAACCGTTCGAATTAAGAGTAGTCATGCAAGATCAGTTCCCCACTTCCTTGGGCAATGCCACCAAGCTTGAACAACCGTTTGAATTAAGAGTAGTCATGCAAGATCAGTTCCACACTTCCTTGAGCAATGCCACCAAGCTTGAACATCCTTGCAAACCAAGACTACTCAAGGAAGATAAGTTCCCCACTTCCTTTGGCAATGCCGCCAAGCTTGAACATTGTGCCAAATCAAGCTTGGTCAAGGAAGATAAGTTTCCCACTTCCATTGGCAATGCCACCAAGCTAGAACATTGTGCCAAATGAAGCTTGGTCAAGGAAGATAAGTTTCCCACTTCCTTTGGCAATGTCACCAAGCTTGAACACCCTTGCAAACCAAAAAAAATCAAGGAAGATAAGTTCCCAACTTCCTTTGGCAACGCCACCAAGCTTGAGCAGTCAGACAAGTTAAGTGTAGTCAAGGAAGACAAGTTCCCCACTTCCTCCGGCAATGCCATCAAGCTTGCACACCTACCCAAATTGAGAGTTTTCAAAATCACCAAGCTTCCAACCTCCCTTAGCAATGACCCCAATCTAGAGTAAGAATTGAGATTTAGGCATAACAGGGTATGACTTGATGCAAATTTGTTTGGTAACAGCTCAAAGAATCCAAGACCTACAAGATCAAGTATCTTTAACAGCGGACAAGCATTGCAAAGATTTGATATTGCCTTTTGCAAAGTATCTGCAGTACTTGCTAGGAGGGGGGGGGGGCAATCCAATCAACTCTTGAGAGTTCTCTATAATAAGTGCCTCCAGTCTTAAACATTGAGAAGCAAATTGAAGTAACATATCCAAGTTGTCAAAATCTGCATCGAGATTGGCCAAAGTGCTAACCAAAATCAAGACACGAAGATTTTCAAATTGAAAACTTCGGTCAATTTCTATCAATGGCAGGTGGTCCATTGTGCCCCGCCAAGAAATGCCTTCAAGAACCTCAGCATCCTGCATTCAAAGAAGCTTCAATGAGAATGAATCATATCCAAAATTACATCTCTAATATAAAAATTTCAAATCACTGATTTCTCAAACATACTACAAAGTTCAGGATACTTAATGAAATATGAATTTGGATGTTTACTTATTGCATTTGAAAGTATACAACAAAATATACAATTCAATCATGTTCAGTTGAAAAACTAGAATGTTACCTTGATTGTAAATCCACTTTCAGGTATCATAGACGCATTCCAAATTCTTGTATTCTTGGCAAACATTCGTCCCATATCACGTAATTGGTCATGCATTTCTACAGTTTCACCATCTTCATTGAGCTTCAACAAGGACATGCTGACCAAACTCTCAAATTCTTTCAAAGGAAGGATGCCATCTCTGGACCACATGTACAAGAGCGCCTCCTTTGATATGCCAAATGGAGACACATCTCGACAAAAGAAACAAGCCACGTCCAAAAACATGCTCTTTTCAATGTCATTGTTAAATCCGTCAAAGTTGATTTTCAAGGTGTTCCAAAGTTCTTCATCACCACCCAAATTCCTTCCTCTTGCCATCCTCTGTAATGCTCGTTCCCAACTTTGCAACCTCTCTTTACGACGTAGAAATGCACCCGTGCCTTTCAAGCTCAAAGGCAAGCCATTGCAAGCTTTCACAATATGTTTGCACAAGGCCACAAAGTCGGGGGATAAAGAAGCTTCATCCCAAGATAGGTGAGTAGTGAAAAGAGTTGTTGCTGCCTTTTCATCCAACAATTGAACGTCCAATTTTCCTTCAATGCCCACAAATGATTCTATTGTACTCCATTCACGTGTGGTGATAACTATTGTCATAGCTTTGCTAGCTTGAACAATGTGGGGAGGTACTATATCATGCACTTGAGCTTCATTCTTGATATCATCCAATATTAAAAGAATTGCCTTTTCAGTTGACACTTCTTTCATCATATCTTGTGCATCTCCCAAATTCTTGGGTTTCCGAGACTTCCCAAGTTTTGATAATATCTTGCACAATAATTCATAGGAACTTTGATAGCTTTTGCAATCTACTATAAAGCATGATGCCTCGTACCATGAATTCACTGACTCATAGATTGCCTTTGCTAGTGTGGTCTTGCCAATTCCACCCGGGCCGATAATGCCTGTATAATCCTTTCCCGAAAGTCCTTCAATTGTAGGTAATTGGTGATCTAAATCAACCAAAATTTCATTTGGGGGTGCAATTGGTTCATCCACCTGTACAAATACAGAACGCATATCTACTAAAATATTTTCACAATAAATAAAAAAAGACTGACCTAGACAATTAATGCCAAGCACCGTAGAGTTCCATAAAGCAAACATTACTAGATAAATTCTATAGTTTGGCATTTTCATACCTTCAGGGCTTGGTTCATGATGGACTTGGAATCTCTTAACAAAGAGGATGGACCAAATTGTGGAATCATCTTGCTTGAGTAGGTTCCTTTCAAAAAGGACCTCTTTAATTTTATGAGCCTCTCACAAATATTGGAAAAAGGTGGCCGTTCAAGTGGGTCTTGAGCCCAACATTGCTCAATTAAGTTTGTCAACTCTTCACAATTGTTCGGGAGGGCCGGTCTAAACCTTTTACTTCCAATGCCATGTGGACGTGATATTTGATCATATAAATCTTTTGGTTTCAAATCAAAATATGGATCTTTTCTCGATAGAATCTCTGAGCATATCATGGCAAATGACCACACATCAGCTTGAAATGGATACATCGGCATTCTTCCCCCCTTGATCATTTCAGGGGACATGTAGCCTATTGAGCCAATTGTATACTTTGATGGCTTTGGATGCTCAGGATTGTTGTAGACCTCCAATTGAGAAGTGCCATAATCAGTGACTTTGAATAAGTGATGAGGATCCATACCCTCTATAGATATTGAACTTGACAAGACGTTATCAGGTTTCAAGTCAAGGTGAGCAACTTGCATGTCATGAAGGTAATACACACCCTTGGCAATTTGGTGCATGATGTCAATTGCAAGATGATAGGGTAAAGGTCTTTCTGCTTTCTTCAATAATTGAGACAAGCTTGATTCCATCAACTCCATCACCAAATGCATCTCACAAATTTCTTTTCCCTCATCATTTTGATGTTTTGTTTGGTGAATTCCACAACCAAAAAATTGAACAAGATTGGGATGGTTCATGCTTGCCAAGATGCTAGCTTCCTTTTGAGAACTGGAGAGAAATTCAAGGTCACCTTCCAACACTTTTGTGGCACTTGTGAGACCCAACCAATTGGATTGGTATACATGTCCATAATTTCTTGTACCAATTTCTTTGATTAAATTTGGTGGTTTGAAATCAAGGGGAATTTCCAAAGCATCCAAGTCTCCTCCAATAAATCCGTCCAAATTTCTAAGTCTCAACAATAGATGTTGGACCATTTCATAATCCTCTGACCCATCTCCCTCAAGAACAAGTTCAAGCTTTTTCTTCAAGACTTCTCCATCTTCAAGGACTTGATCATGGGTAGCTGCATCAAATTGAAGAGGTACCATTTCATCTGCTTGATTTGGATGGAGAAATCAGTACACACCATGTGCTGCATCGTAACAACACTTCAAATCTAAAAGCAACTCACAAAAGGTTTCTTTGTTTTGGAGTTGAAATACAGCCGAATGACACCATTGTTCTTGGTCACTGCAATTTTTCCCAACAATCTCCACTTTCCTTTGAAGACAACACAATTCTTCAAAAATAGACTGGAACTTGAGGTCTTTAGTTGTGCTTGACAACATTTTGTCAATCCCCTTCATAGCCAATACGAGTTTGCCATAAAGATGTATGCATTGATTTTTATTCAAGACTTTTGCCTTGGAAGATGCTTCCATATCCTTCAAGCGTTTCTCAAGACTTGGAATAACACTGCAAAGTCTTGTACAGTACTCACTTTGCACTTGTAAGAAGCCCTTGTCTTTCCTGTGAATATTTCATATTGATTGTCAACAAGGTGTAGAGAAAGAAATTACTTTATAATAATATACTATGCATACATGTTCTACAAATTAAAAAACATTGAACACTAGTAATGGGGTTGTATATCTACTGGAATTGCAATAGATACTTTCAAAATTTGATTACATAGATGAATGCTTAAAATAAGATTGCTTGCAATGTCCAAACTAAGTCCAATAGAATACTATAAAGTGTCCTCTGTAATTGAAACAATATTTTGTTCTAATATGCACTTTTCAATCACTATTGACTACTAAATAACAAATGTGCTCACCGGAAAAACCATGCAAAACCAATGTATCCCCAAAAGAACATTGCCATGCATATCAAAAGGTGTGCCATTTTATGCCACAGTGGGAGGAACATCACAAAGATCTATGATATCCTCAAAACAAATCCAACACAAATAGTTAGAAAATTACATTCAAACAAAGAAAATTAGCAAGGGCCTAGAGAAAATTATTTAAATAATAGTCATATGAAACTACTTACCAATGTCAACACAAATCTAGTACAACACAAATACACAAGATTATAATACTACCACAATCATTGCCAAAACTCACAAGCCACAAAGTTTACATGCAAAGTATATATTTTGAATATAACTTTCATTATCTAAATTAATGTTTTGATATTACTATCAAAAAACGATTCATATTTTTGTAACCAACAAATTTTGATGATAAAAATTGCATCCCACTATTTCAAAGAATGATCTTTATTATAAGAAACATTTAGGTTCTATACATTTGGACTCAAAATTAATTTGGTGGTTGATGTCAACCAAATTGAGCAATAGTTAATAAGACTTTCAAGTAGTACACAAGCAAATACAATGGATTCAAATAAACATGTTGAACCTCACATTTTGAATGGTAGAGATTAGCTAGAAAAGGCCTTACAAAATTATCTACATTGAGTTCTCTACAAAACTCATTAGAAATCAATCTACACATGCAAGAGGATGAATGCTACACAATAAGAGTAATGCAATCATGCTAGCTAGTTATCCTTCCATTTCTTAGGATAAAATAATGGGGACAAACTTTAGAAATCTAAAATAATATTTGTTAAAATTACCAACTTGTTGGATGCAAAGTCTACAAGCTCAGGCACAAGAATGAAAGCAATTTCAATACAATCACTCCCATTAACGTTTAATATTTAAAAGTTAGAAATTGAACTCTACCACTTCAAATCTCCCCAAATTCGTTAAGGGACAAGTTAGAAGTTATGAAAAGTAAAATTTTCAAAATCTCGAGTTTTTAAACATGAAGATTATATATCTTTAGCATTTCAAAACTTCATAATTTAAATTTTTAAGTTGATCATAAATATCAGCAAACATAGGAAATTTAACTCTAATGTACCAACAACATCAATCCTTTTCTCCATGCAAGACATATTATTTTTCATGCTTTACAAAGTTTGCAATGCACTCCTTGGTATCATTAATAAATTGGTCAAATACAAAATATTCAATTTGAAAAACATCTCGTTCATTTTGAAATTAATCATTAATAAATTTGTAAGTACAAGCTTGAAATATTAAAATTACATACAATCTAAGACTTCTAATATTAACAAGTTCAACTTTATGATAATTCATAATGTATTGGAGTGGTCTATTGTTGCCTAAGCACTAGCCCTTATGTCTATATGTGGTTATAATTTGATGCAAAACTTTTGGATGAAATAAACTTACAAATTTGTGAGGATTGATTCTACTAATAAAAGTTGCTACTAATCAATTTTGATGATTTTTTACTTATTATAGCCTTGATCTTTCTATACCACTACATTAATAATGATATTTAGGATTGCCAACATTGGTTTAGGAATTTTGAACTTGGTTTACAAGGACCAAGAGAACTCCTCACCAATACTTCACAACCACCTCATATCATAGGATAAGAGGAAGATGACTTAGTACAATTGGTGACACCTTATAAAACGGACACAATTCCAAGGACCAATTCAAGATAAAGGGCATTACAATTCCTCAAGACTAGAAACTAGCCTTCCCCGAGTCCATTCTTACCCATTTCTTGCAACAACTTGAAGTGCTATTGCTCCAACCTTCCATTAAATTTTGGACTATCTATTAAGACTACCGTTCTCTTGTTGGCCATTTTCTCTTTCGCATTTTTGTGTGTACAATAGACCAGTTGTCGAATTTAGTCCTAGTCCATTTTTATAGCTACTCTTGATTCTTTTTTTAGGTTGAAGGAACCTTCTCTTTCCCTTCCAAATATCATGGACTACTGTTTACTCTACATGTTCATCTAAACTCCATTGAGACACTTGAGGTCAAATATACAACTACTCCTTCAATTTTTTGATTTAATAGAAAACTCTCTTGAAAAAATCCTAGTGCAATGCAATCCTCTCAATGTTCAACCAAAGCAAATCAAACAAATTGCACATGTGTAGTATACATTTTTACCTCTTTACTTTCACATTCTCTAATATCATATGTGTTGTTTATTCAACCTTGGAATGTGGCCTACCACTTTTCCTGACTCACATTGTGGTGCTATAATTGTCATCAAGTGTGATAATAAGAAGTTTGAAATGTAGAGAAGAAATTCCAAATTACCTTCTGGACATACTTGTTTCAATAATATCCCACAATATCTCGAATTCAATATTTCATCAGGACATTCTTACTAGAAAAACTGTCAAAACAAAAGTTGTTAACTATCTCATTATCCTTTCATACATTCATCACCAACCCCTTTATATTGACACCACGATCGAAAAGCAAAATAATACCCAAACTTGAAATCTTGAACTCCTTTTGAAGTTTGTGCTATTTCAACATGACAGAAGATGCAATCTTATGGGCATGCTATCGAAATTGCAACATTGGACCTGTTTTAGAGACTTCCAGACTATACAAAGAATTATAGATCTTTTTGTACCACCATCCATGGTTGCTACAACATCGTAACCTTGAATCCTTCATTTTTTTGGTGCCATTGGTCGCTATTAGGCAAGACGAAACAACATAAGCTCACCATGACTTTGAAACAACACTAATAACTAAAGATTAGTTTGCTGACCCATTCATGGAACGCACCTTACATGCAATGAGGATCCAATTGCGAGGAAGCGGAGCCCTCCAACTCACCCACGACGACAACAATGGCAACAACGGCAACACAATCCAACGACACAAGCTTCCACCAATCTACACCGCTCATATTTGCCACTGGGGTCGTCAACCAAGAAGTTCAGCGATGAAATGAAACAGGAGAGAAGCAACCAATAGGCTCTTGCAAAAGCTAGAAACACAAGTGGCCATAGTCAAGATGTCGCATGCAACGATATGACGAAATCAAACACTGACACAGACTTAGTACCAAACTCCCGCATCCTAGATCTCAAGATCCCATCCAACAATCCACCTTTCTGGTATCGTACAAAAATAGTGGTGAGGAAGTGAAGCTACTTCAATGAAAGAGGACATAACCCCAGGAGTGTGAGCTTACCGAGCTACAGTACGTTCCCAGATGCCGACTTCGGTAGCCACGACGATGAGTTTGCAGGAACGTGAGAGCGTGAACATGCACGTGGAGATGTTTGGACGATGTAGCTTCGGAGGTGCAAAAGCTCGATGAAGATTTCTAAGCGAAAAGCACCCAGAGTGCGAAGAGAAGGATAAACTGCAGAGTTCGACAGAGGGACGGGCACCATAGCCAGTGGGAAGGAGTCACGAACAGGGGTGTGCAACTATAGGTGTGGCAATAATGATGGTGTGTAGATATTGAAGATATGTTAGCGCATACTCTAACAACACCAGATCTTGACATTGGCCATCTAGGTCACAGCTTCTCCTGCAATAACACAGGACCGATACCACCAATATTGACAACCGTCCACCATCTCGTTCTTCCCCGACCAGACAGCATCAATTACTCGTCTAGACACACATGCTAATTTAAATAACACCGAACTCAACCACAACACAACCTCTAACTCTAAACACGAGCTAACAATCTAACACCTGCTACCGAGACCACCTGTTCTCCTACAGGACCAACAGACACAGACACACAGTCACACACACACATCCGTAAACAGAGAAAGAATAGCTGCACCTATCTCAAACCACCACACCACCTCAAACTCTTAACACAAGCTTAAACCACTACTTTAACCTCACACTCACTGCAAGCTCCAGTCACTATCCACGCCATTCTGCACACTCACGAAGACCTCAAAAAAGAACAGGGAGCCTCACGACACGCCACATTCCAAACACGAACACATAAACCCTTCCCAGCACCTACAGAGACTCAGTCAACACGCCTTCCCGTCATCAGAACTGTGAGCTCCAAACTTCAAACTCCGCCATAGCTCACCTTCACCGCTTCCCGCACATCCCCCGACTTTATACTGTTACCACCACCACGTCCACTTCCTAGAGTTAAACCGCCATAGACACGACGCTAAAACCTCTGTCAGCTGCAGCAGCTGCAACCGTGTGCTTCCAAGCGTTTCCGGCTATCTCCTCTCTCAGCGAGGGCTAGTGGTTCGCCGACACAGACTTGGTACTGAACTCCCGACATCCCAGATCTCAAGATCCGATACAACAATCCCCCATTGTGGTATCGTACAAAAATAGTGGTGAGGAAGTGAAGCTACTTCAATGAAAGAGGACATAACCCCAGGAGTGTGAGCTTACCGAGCTATAGTACGTTCCCAGATGCCGACTTCGGTAGCCACGACAATGAGTTTGCAGGAACGTGAGAGCGTGAACATGCACGTGGAGATGTTTGGACGATGTAGCTTCGGAGGTGCAAAAGCTCGATGAAGACTTCTAAGCGAAAAACACCCAGAGTAGGAAGAGAAGGATAAACTGCAGAGTTCAACGCAAGGACGGGCGCCATAGCCAGTATGAAGGAGCAAGGGACTGGGGTGTGCAACTGCAGCTATGGCAATAATAATGGTCTGTAGATATTGAAAATATGTTAGCGCATACTCTAACAACACCAGATCTTGTCATTAGCCATCTCGGTTCCAGCTTCTCCGGAGAAAACACAAGACCCATACCACCAGCATTAACAATAGTCCACGATCTTGCTCTTCCCCGACCATACAGCATCAATTACTCGTCTAGACACACACATACCAGTAAATACAAAAACAACACCAGACTCAAACACAAACACAACCTGAAACCCTGAACACGTGCTACCTAGGCCACCCGTTGTCCTACAGGACCAATAACAACTCTACAAACAACAGTCCACCATGACTTCCCCAAGGAATTACACTCTCCTACACACACACACACAAAGACCTCAAACAGAACCGGGAGCCCCAAAGCACTCCACATTCCAAACATCTACACACAAACCCTTCCGAGCAACTAAAGAGACTCAGTCAACACGCCTTCCCGTCACCAGAACCGTGAGCTTCAAACTTCAAACTCCGCCATAGCTCATCTTCACCGCGTCCCGCACATCCCCCGACTTCGTATTCTCACCACCACAACGTCCACCACCTAATGTTAAACCGCCACAGACACGACGCTGCAACCTCTGTCACTCTACCATCAGCTGCAGCAGCAATCGGGTGCTTTCAAGCGTTTCCGGCTATCTCCTCTCTCAACGAGGGCTAGTGGTTTGCCTCGTAAGCTCAGTCCTCCAAGCCATCCACTCCATTCTCTCTCTCTCTCTCTCACAAAAGTAAAGCCTCTCGTCTCAAGCATCTCCGGCGACTCCATAACGATTCCTAAGACTTCAGCCAAGCTTCTTCAGCGCAGGAGCTTCGTGGCTATGGCGGAGGCTATGGTGAACTGCAGCAAACCCTCTCTCTCTCTTCTGCCACAAGGGGCGGAGACGAAGGCTACAGTTTCATCCACTTTGGCGACGCTGACGTCGGGAAGAACTGGCAAAGGCCAGTGAGGCACCCATCTTGGATTTCATCCGTTGGCATCCACGTCTGTTCGTCGCGTCTGACATCCAGACAGTACCATCCCTGACATTAGGTGTGGTCGTAGTTTTTTAGGTCGGGTATGCAAAAAAAGGAATGCTGTCTGCAGGACATGGCTACATACTTTAAATGTGCTCCAGGGTGGACTGGTCTGGACTGGGGGCATGTGATGAATGGATGAATGTGTGCTGTTGGGAGTGTGATTGGATGGATGTGGTTGGAGTTGATGAGTGGTGGGCTCTTGGGCAATGGGGAAGAACTTGGTTATTGGTTATTCAATCACATTTTAGAAATATTTAGTATTACCTACAGTATGTTCGTAGTATTTAACCCCTAAAGGCCCAAGGCGTTTTTTCTACCAAAAAACACCCAAAACTGCCATTTTTTAGCAAAGAGTGAAGAAAAAATTAAAAATGTTTTTTTTGCACATCTAACCGTAGGATCTTACACCTAACTAGTATAAGAATGTGTGAAAAAAATTTCAAAATTTTTGACCGCATAGATTGCAAGATATCTGCGTTTAAAGTGAAAAAAACAAGGTTTTCAGCACATTGTGGGATTGGATTTTTTGACTTTGAACATTTTTAGCTTAAAATTTTTGCACTACAGAGTTTTGAGCTTTAAATTCTTATAGTGGAGAATTGAGTTGACAATCTACCAAAAAAGAAAAAAATTCAAAAAAACTTAATTTTCATTATTAAAAAAATTGTTAAGTAGAATTAGGTACGAGATAGAAGGAAAATCTAAAATATTCATATATTTTAGATGGAATTAAAATGCACTAATCCCAATGGTGAGATTGTTCGAGCAAGTAAATTGAACCATGCCAAAAAAAATAATTTGAATAATTTGAAAAATTTCATTAAAAAATGAGTCCTATAAGTTATTTTTTTCAAAAAGATGCTCTAACTGCCCGAAAAACAAGAATGTCCATAACTTTCTCATAACATATCCAAATGAAATGAATCAAAGCTTTCTAGATAGACAAAAATATAATCTGTGGGAAAAACAATTCGAAAAAAAAAAAAATTATTTTTCGCAAAATTTTTTTTGCTGCCCGCTCTCCCCTGTTTTGAGCTTATTTGGGCATAACTTTTTTTCCCAAGCACCGATTGAAAAAGACATTATACTCCCACAAAGCTTATCAGTTTTTCTATCTTCTAAAAAAGTTTCAGAAAATCAAGACAAAATTTCAGCCCCTAGGTACCTGCTCGAAATCCCATTTGTCCGTTGAACGGACACTTGGGCCTTCAGGGATTAAAAAATATTATTCAATTATTTCAGACTCTGGAATGGAGTGAAGATTGGGATGAGTGGAAGAAAGAAATTGAAATAAAATGTACTTATGATTGTACTGAAGTTTCAAAAAAAGAATTGCCCGAACAATGGCTTAGAGATGGTCTTCAAATAAAAATTATATATCCTTTTAGTTTAAAACCTTGGTATAATTTACCATTTAAAACAAATAAAGAAAAATATATATTTAAATATCTTTAAATAATGAAAAAAAAATCAAATAATTTATTGAATGCTAATGGTGGAGATGAATGATATATGACTGTTGGTGGGATGAGATTCAGATTGATTTTTTCTGCACTATCATTGTGCGAAAACATGATGGGGAGCGTAACCCTTGTCTTTTGTTCAATCCTTTTTTTTTTGTTTTATTTTGAAATTTCTCAATCCTTTTTTTGTCTTTTTCTATTTGAAATGGAATTTCATTGCGGTTCAATCCTTTTGTGTGGTGTTGTCCCATGAATGGATCTTTCGTAAAATTTGGGTGCATTTCTTTGGGCATTTAAGGGAATTGAGAATGAATTGTACCACAAAATTTATTTCAAAAAAATCAAATCAGTTGGTCTGTTTGTAGCAGGGCTAATTGATACTCTATCTGTCTGTAGCAGAGACATTATTAACAGTCTGTCTATACTCTGTAAGTGTAGCAATGGCACTAATGACAGTCTGCCTTATACTAATGGCGATATTTAACCCCTCACCGCCCAAGAGGACGAAAAGTGTCCCCAAACAAACTTTGAAGCACTATAACTTTTGCATCCAATGTCCAAATTCAATAAAAAATAGTCGGAAAAGTTGCGCATACTAGTCTAATTTTTGTGGTAAAATTTTCAGATCAATCCAAGACGAATTGAGTTTTCGAAAGCCATTCGAAGTTCACAGGGTCAATTTTTGTTCAGCACACTGCGTTGTGATAAATGCAACTTTGGGGGCTTGTATCTTTTTCCAAAAATGTTCGTTTTCAATAAAAAAAAATTGTTGGGTTTTGTACTCCTTAAGGTCTAGTTATTGTGGTAAAATTTTCATGCCAATCCAAGTTGTTTTGAATTCTTGGGAGCAATTCGAAGTTCAAAATCTAGATATTATTGCATTTCAATCAACTTCAGTGGCTCATAACTACTTCATACATGATCCTTTTTCAAAAATTCTTGTTGGGAAAGTTGTGTATACTTGTCTAGTTCTTGTGGCTAAAATTTCATATCAATCCAAGAAGCTTTGTTTGTCTAAAAAGCATTTTAGTAGAAGGAGGTTCAATTGTAGATGTGATTTTTTGCTCCTTTTTCCATTGTTTTTGGACATTTCAAATCCATTTTGTAGACACAATGATTCATTTTTTATGAAATTCTTTTCACCAAAGTGTTTATATTATGGTTTTGAATCACTTTGTAGCTTAACATCTTTTCATTTGAGTAGGTTTAGAAATCGAATTTCACCTCCAAATGTGTTTTTAAGAAAATTTCAGCACCTTTTTTGAACACTAAAACATTATAATCTTTCAATCTAAATGGTCAAATAATCCCAAATTTGTTCCACACCATCTAAAACATACACACTACAATATTGTACGGTTGAGATCTTCATACCTCACTCTAATTTTGACTTTTCAGACTTGCAAAGGTAAGCATTTTTAAGCATGGTTGGACTTTGGGCGGTGAGGGGTTAACCTCTAATTGTGTTTATGGCCCACAGTAGCCTACGGCTTAGGGTTTTGCCGATTGTAGGCATGAAAATGACTGTATTTGACAAATTTGGAACAGTTGTCTTGTGGATACAATCATGAAGAAAATTTAGAAATTTTTTAGAAATTCATCTGACTCAACATAAAATTTCTATGCCTATATAAAAGGTGGTTTTCCCGTATTTTGTGTTTATATCAAACGAAGGCAAAGGGGTACTGTTCTTCTGTGAAGCTCCAGCGTAGTGCGTGGTAACTGGCCAGGCCGGTCACGGCAATTGAGTGTACTCTCCGAGAGGGGTCATTGGATGCTTGAGTTCTAAATTACGAAGTTTTATATTCGCACAAATTTGCAATGGTGGCGCGCCCGTCTCTGAGGATTATGACTGTTTACCATTTTTTCTTGTCTATTTGCCAGAATTGCAGCTATTTGTAACAGCATTTTTTGTACGTGGGATTTGAGTCTCCATTTATAGAGACCTTCCTTGTAGACGCTGCTACAAGAAGAGCACAGTCATTTGTTTGAGCATTGGCCACCTCCGGGTGAGAGAGATGATGACAAGCTCCGGTTCTCAGAGCAGGTAAAGAGATTCCCTTGGTTTGAACTTAATCTTTGAATGCAAATTGAAGGGGAAATAAAGATTTGTAGCATTTGTAGTACTTGTTACAAACAAGATTAGGGTTTGTTCAAGGGCTTGTGTAGCATCTGCTCTCTCACTGTGTGCAGAATTTGTTTTGCCCTGTGCTTGATGCAAAGATTATGCAGTCTGAGAGTTTAAGTGGAGCTGATGGCATTTGTAGATCGAGAGGTTCAGTTCTTGGTATCCTGGTGGCTTGGCCGCTTACATTCGGAGGGCAAAGACATTGCTGGGGCATGGGGTGTCCCACCTTTCAACATTGTGAACTTATTTTGTCCCCATGAAGTCTGCCGCCTTCATTGGTACAAACACGGAGGGTTGTCTTGTGCCAATATGCAAGCCATCGCCCAACGGGAACTGTCTGTGAACAAATACAGGTGAAAGCAAAAGTTTTGGAGACTGCTTGAGTGTTGAGGACACTGTAGACCATTGCTGACACGATTTAATTTGCAGTAGTTTGTGAGCTCATGGGGACAAGGGCTAGATTTAACTAGCCATAGGACCAGATTCATGTTATTGTCAAGGTAGGGACAATGATTTGCCTGTATTGCAGATTGTTTTGCATCCGTTGAATTTGTCATGTTCCGATTGAGCTGGTTAATCTACTCTCGTGACAAGGTTATGACCAGAGATATATTGAAGGTCTCCTCCTCAGTAAAGCCCTTCAGGGTATTCGTATCTTTCTCTGATTTTGAGCAAAGCAGAGGAGAGTTCTTGGGATTTCCAATTTGAGAGCTTGGCACTCTCCTTTTGTATAGTTATGATGCCCAAGTAAGGCACTTGAAATCTCTCCACTAAAGATGTTAATGTAAACAGCGCAGTAATCCTTTCTTGCTAGTCCATGCTTGAGACATTCACAGCAAAAATTCTTCAACGCTGACACTTCCAACTGGCGATTGACCAATGCTTCCGGTGCATTCTTACCAGGCAACTGGTGCATAAGCCAAGGATTACACGTGTGACTTCTGCAGCTGATATATCTGTCCTTTTTGAACTGCACTCTACTATACAAACTTCATACAAACTTCATACAGGGATGGTCAGGCACCCATTTGCATTCACAAATTTCTTGATGGAGCTTGTTTTTTGTAAAATCCAGTTTTGATTGAGCAAATGTGTGGCACACTTGCAAGTGTGTGTTGCGTAAAAATCCCACCTCGAACAAACACAGTCATGGCTTCTAAAACGGCTATTTGTACAGCAATTACCCTGACAATACAATGGAGTATCCGTTTGTATCGCAGAATGCAACATCCTTTAAGGGTTAAATTCGCGTAATTAAGAGTACTATTCAATGAAGTGTTTGTTAGAGTGATCAATGATGTTGAAAAATTATTTTCTCTTCTTTTTCTTTTTTTTTCAAAGAGAAGGTGACCATTGCATTAAAAAACATACGTGAAAGAAAAACAATCAATCTGGATCTTCTTTTTCTTTTGAAACAAATGAAGCTGTTGAAATATTTGGCCGCCCCTTCTAGAATTAAGATAAAATTGCCCATTACCATATAGATTTGCTATCTAGGTGCT